>CM066965.1:16563200-17954866 GCA_033971965.1 Cucurbita ficifolia
TTCCTCCCCCTTCCTCTTATGTGTAAATTTTCGTTCCCTTATCTTTCAATTGTATGTTTCTAAAGTTCAGTCTACACTTTTTTCCTGAGAAGAAACAGATTTGATTGAGTAGATATGACACAAACTATGTTCAGTTTTTAAGATGCAACTGGCAGCTTTGTTCTGTTCTGTTTTCTTTTTATTTTATAACTCTTTAATATTCTGGTTGTCTACTTTTTTAGAGGGTCGCCTCTCTTTTGGGTGGGTGTTGGTGTTGGGCTTTCAGCATTATTTACTTGGGTGAGTGAGAACCAAATCTAATGTCTAAACTGCATATTTTTCTTATGCGGATGTGGTTAAATTTATCAAGAAGCTTTTAGCCCGAATGTTCTTTTAACAAGTTCTAAAAATTTCAGGTGGCTTCTTACTTAAAGGTGAGTTTTCTTCAACAAGGTATGGGGATATAATTGTGCCTTATAAACTGTCCTTCGGGTGCTGTCGTTCCTGCTAGAGTCGGTCTTCCATAGCTCTCTCTTAGCTTGCAATGATATTCTTCTTAAAATGTCTATTCTCTCTGCTTGGAGCTCTACACGATATCAGTCATTGAACGTAAGAAAAACATATGCTATCATTTTGGATTTCGGTATCATGACTCTGACGTTTCTTTGTGTATTAACAAAAGATGTAGGACTTACATGGGTCTAAGAGAGCCTAGTTACAGTTGAGGGAAATTCGGGTGTCTCCTTCTCTCCTACGTGTTACTACCTATCTTTTACACATGCATACGCCACATCGTTCTACTACTATAGTACTACTTATACTAGTTTTCTTTCAACCCTTTCCATTCTTCCATTAATACGTTGTCTCTTCATACTCTTACCCATTGACTAAGTTCTATCATTATTTAATAAATTGATCCCCACCCTTTGCACGCTTTCTTTTGTAAACAGTAATGATCGGTGGCCTATCCCAAAGTTCTGTTTCTCTTATAAAAAGATTCATGTGTTCAATGAACCTAGTCCAAATTACCTATCTGTGTGTTTTTCTTGTATATAAATTACAACTTGGATCATTACTAACCTTGACCTATCTGTGTGTTTCTTTTGTTCCTATGAATTTCATTTTAATTGTGTTTTAGAAATATGCTATGCAACAAGCTTTCAAGACGATGATGTCTCAAATGAATTCTCAAAATGGCCCAATGAGTAATCCTTCACTATCCGGATCACCTTTTCCAATACCTCCAACATTTGGGACTGGCAGAGCAGTTTCTCCATCTGTTTCTGAACCTGCTCCATCAATTGATGTACCAGCAACAAAAGTTGAAGACAAACCAGTTACTACTGCCAAAATTGTGACAGAGGACAAGGAAGCAAAGAATTTTGGTACCCAAGGATTCTCCTCCAATTACATTATTTCAATATGATGGTTTTCTTGATTGATCAATTATGATTTGATTTTTATTTATGCGCTCCAAAGAGAATACTCTCTTGACTGGAGGCTTGAATGTTTGGGATAAATTGCAAGGTTTGCAGTTTTGTACTTCTGATGAGCTTAAAACTAAAAAAACTTCCAGGGTTTTATTGTAAGTGCCCTATATGGATACCTGGAACTATGGATGAATTTTTTATATGGTTTATGCTCTTTCTTGTTCCTTTTCTAATAATTACAAACCGTTCAAGTACTTAATTGCCTGTGTGGATGTATATTTGTTAGTTTTTTTAGATGTCTTTTGAGGAATTTTAGAAATTCCATTTCTGCTGTCTAGGTGCAACATTCCACCACTTTGCTTGTAGTAGGATTCTTAGATAAGTAGGTCCTTAATAACTAGAGATATGTGAAAGGAGGTTTGGCAATCTCCACCCCTTAATGCCAAGGCTTCAATTCTTTTGGAATAGGCTTCGCAAAATCTAGTGTAATAGGTGATAAGTCCCATTCTCATTACTTGCTTGTACCTGCACAGTAGTATGCAATCATTGTAAATATATGCACATATATTTCGATTGCAGGTGTTCCAGCCAGTCTATGTGCTTCTTCTAAGCTAACTTTACAAGATATTAATTTGAATTTTCTGTCATTTCGTATCAAGACTCGGAAGGATTTATAATATCTACTTTTCACAGCTTTTGTAGACATTGCTCCAGAAGAAATGGAGCAAAAGAGTCCGTTCAAAGAAGATACAGTGGACTCGAGTGTTCCAAAGAGTGCTCAGCCTACTGAGGAAGTAAGTTTGTTTTTGGTAGTTGTGATGGCTTGCGTTGATATGTTGATTTACTCTTTGATTTATTTATGAAGCTTCCACAGAATGGAGCTGCTTCTAAGCCGGCTTTTGATGGTTCAGAGGGATCGCAATTCAGCCGTAAGTTGATAATAATCAATGATAAAATTTCTTCGTTAATGTTATTCTTTTTTCCACCCTCTCCGTTTTCTCTCTGTACAAGTCTTAAATAGAAAGTAAAGCCAAATAGATGATAACTTGAAGTCCAGTCTTGAAAGATAAGAGCTTAGGAAAATACTTGATCTACATATGGCACGACCCTTGTAAAATTTAAGCCATTGTGATATTTCTGTCTCATACAAATAATTTATTTTATATTTCTTTGATCTTGTTATTTTTCTGCTGCTAGGTGCGCAATTCATGATTGAATGTATATTATCACAGTTTAGTTATTACATAAAATTTAATATAGTCTCTGACATTCTTGTCTATTAGGAAAACCTGGCTCAGTCTTATCAGTGGAAGCTGTGGAGAAAATGATGGAAGATCCGACAGTGCAGAAGATGATATATCCGTATGCAGCTTTTACTCTTTATCTACTTCATCATTTTGGAATTTTTATGATTTGGTTTCCCCATATATATGTATGTTTATATCAGTGAAAACTCATTGCTGTATTCGATATAAAAATGTAAAAGTAATGTGCAGAAATAGATTATTTCACACATTTGAATGCGAAGAACTTGCAATACATCAAGCCAATTTGGTAATAATAATCCAAGGATGGGAACTTTGATCCCTGTAATTTTCCAGGATCTGTAGTTCCAAACTGTACTTGCTATATAATAGAGTTCCATAGAGGAGAATATAGAGGAGTTCTTCACGATCTCTTGGAGATTTAAGCCTGATTTTCATACTGGATATTGCCCGAGCTAGCCCACTTATTTATTTATTTATTTTAATGATAGGAATTACTATTCCACCTGGCAAAATGACTACCTTCATGCATCCTTTCCTCAAGGAAATCTCATAATTTTCTTAGTTTTGATGATATTTATTGACATTTTGCTTAAGTAGGAATATTAGAGAGGATGAAATAAGTGTAGCGCTGCCACCTTTTGAAAAGTAAGTGCTCTTCGATCCCTTTCATCTCTCTTTCTCATAGGTGGTGGAGTTAACAACGCCCCTCTTTTCAAACTCGGATGATATCTTTGGGAAACCCTGTTTCTAAAATTTCTCCTAGATTTTTGGAGTTTCACTGCTGAAATCATCAACTTGGGGTGTTCTTATCAACCAGCTCAAGGATAGGCTTTCTGATTTTCACCTATTTAATGTCTCTTAAGGCTCATCTTGGAAGTTTCAGCAGTAGGAGACACTCCGGGGAAATTCAAATGAAAGCTGCTATAACTGGGTTAATGGTTTTAGTGCTGTCTATAGTTACTCTCTCATTTTCTCTAAGTCAGTGAGGATCCTAACAACTGCCTTTCCTGCCTGTTGATAAAACACCTCTTTTACCATTAGTTATTCTGAAGGAATGATGTACATGTATTTTCATGTCTTATCATAGGGCCAGAATCAGATACAATGACTTCCACCAATTCTTTCTTTTCATTAAATTGAGGTTTTGATTAGAAGACTCCCCATTATGCATGAATGTTAATTTTGTTTTCGGCCATGTCCTGGGTATTCAATGCCCTCTTATTTTCTAGGTGCATATCTTTTCTGCCTTTTGGGATCTTTTATTGCTTGTCTTGTTGCATATACATGTAGCTTGTATGATCATTTTCTGAAGCAGCTTAAAGCTAAATTTGGTTCCTGAATCTTTGAAATTGTGTTGATATCTGAAAGAAAGTGTACTTGTTTTTCCTCTTACAGCCATTTGCCCGAGGAAATGAGGAATCCAGAAACATTTAAGTGTAAGTCTATTGATTATTACATCATCAGGCATTATGCCTTCTATTAAGCAATGAGAAAGGAGGATATAAATCAATAAGATGAAGAGAAGTGCCCATGGGCGTTTCTGATGAAGATAGAAGAAGAAACACTGAGAGGGGAAGGGTGGGTATGCTGGAAGTAAATAAGAAGAAAATTAATTAACCAATAAGACAAAACATACGTGTGAACAAAGTGGGCGCAGTGAATGCATGGAAGAAATTAACTTTACCAAGTGATTGTAACAAGATGCAAGACAAGTTTTTCAATGCTATTTTAATCTTCTAGAATAAAAATCTTAGAGGGTCGCATATTTGGTAGTATTCTTCTTCAGCAGCCTCTCACAGATATATAAAGGTGATAGATAAAATAAATAGCCTACACTTTTTACCCTTTTTTATTACTACCATTTAAATTCAGATTATGGATCTTATTAACAACATTGGAATTTCTGAACATTTATTTTAAACTTGATAACCTAGAATAAATTTCTGGAGTTCCTGTGAATTTTTTGGGGGCATATTTGGAACTTGGAAGATGGGTAACATATGCTTGGTTTGGAATTTTACTTGATCAGTTACTTTATTGTTTAATCTCCAACATGGCATCCCTTATTAATTGAACTATATTGAATAGGGATGATGCAAAATCCACAGTATCGTCAACAATTAGAAGAAATGCTGTAAGTACAGTTTCTTTATTCTTGTTTTTCTTCTTTAAAACGTAATTATTTAATTCTGTTCATAGGCTTCTTATATATCATCTTAGTTTGAGAGCCATCTTTGCTGTTGCTTTCTTTACTTTTGTGTGCTTGCAAACTTCTGAAACCATACCTGAGTCTTGTATTTGATTTTATTGACATATGCAATTGCAGAACATGCTTGGTGATATTGGAATCTAATGTTTTTCCTATTCAGCATGATTTGTAATTTAAATGCATAATGCAAGTAATCCTGTGTTCCATATTATTTTAAGCTAATATTATATCTAAAGTTCATTTTTTATGCCTTGTACATCATTTCATAATTTTCGATGAAAGCTTAGTTTCTTATTAAAAAAAAATTATATCTAAGGTTCGTGCAAAGGGTCACTTTTATCTGGTTTCTATAGACCCTTTCATAGTCTATGTATAGCTTATTTTCTTCAGGCGGTCTTCCTATGCTCTCCACTTCTCAATTCCAAGCAAGGTCGAACCAAACATTTGCCATTCAGTCCGTTAAAGAACTCTGATTTAAACCAAATGGAAAAGATTTAAACCACTTCTCAATTCCAAGCAAGGGTGGGCTTGTGTGACGCATGGAAAAGATTTAAACCACATCCTTCTGGAAAACTTTTACGTTTCTACCGACTTCTGGTGTGTCTATCCTCTAGTTTGGATCGTTGGAAGAGGTTCTTCTAAGTTCTCCTGATAGGGGAAGACTCCTTTGTGAGACAAGTTTTTTTTTTCCCTCTTTCTTTTAATAATATTTGGTTTCTTTGGGGTTGTTTAAAAAATATTTGGTTTATTTGTGATTGTTTAAAAAACATTTGGTTTATTTGGTAGTAGAAGAACAATATGATTTTGGTGATATAAAGGGATCTTAATGAGAGGTTCAAAGTTTGGCTCACTTAAATCCTGGGTTGACCTAGTATGGTGGTCACCTGCTTGTAATGTTAAAGTCCTATGACTTTTTCAACATTTGAATATTGTAAGATCAAGTGACCGTAGTTACTCACAGTCATTGAGAAGATATAAAAAAGTTATTTCTTATAATTTATAGAGTTTAATGATCTTTATTTGCGGAGTACTCAATATAGAATTTTATTTTCATTTCATATATGCCATACATGCTAAATGGTAATCGCACTACTTCTAGTTCTAGTCTCAATGCCTTCTCATTTTATTTTTTATCATATTTTCTTTTAGACTCCTTGGTGTGAGAGGAATGGGAGGATTTTTAATGATCGACACTCCTCCTTTGGTAGTTTTATAGATTTGCTCCTTTTTAATGCTCTCTATTCGTGTAAATGTGTAGTCCTTTTAGATTTTCAGTATTTCTTTCTCCATTACGAATCGGTGAGATTTCTTGTAACTCCCTTATAGAGTTGCTAATATGTTTGAAGTATATGCTATAACACCATCTTCTAACGTGATGTTTTTTCTTCTTTAATTATTAATCTCAGTAACAATATGAGTGGAAGCCCTCAATTGGACGACAGCCTCATGGATTCCTTGAAAAACTTCGATCTAAACAGCCCTGAAGTTAAGCAGCAATTTGGTCAGTCAAATCGTTCTCTTTTGCTTTTGTACATTCTGCTTGATTACTATTCTCTGGTCGGCATTTACTATGGCATCATATATTTCATATATAGATGAAATGCGGATGATGTATATGATTTTCTGTGACTGATGCAATCATATAATGCCAGTCTTAAAAATATGGACCGACATTTTGTTGTTTTGTTGTCAAAATAATTGATAAGCTCAGAAGTCTGTCAACTTTGCTTCGGTTTTGGTTTTCTGATGCTAATGTTTGTTTCTCCTCTTACAGCAATGCTGAAATTGATTTAAATATATCTATATGTTTTTGAGAGTTCATTGGTGTCTGGTTGGAAATGAAAATCAAAACGGTTTTGTTTTTAAGAACAAAATACAGTTTTATTTCCACATATAAAAGACCGCAAAAACAAAATCTTATTGTTTTCACATGTTTTTCAATTAATTATTCATTTATAAATATTACAAATAACTGAGACTACTCTTTCTTTCTGCAACTATGACAGATCAAATCGGGCTTACACCTGACCAAGTTATTTCAAAGATTATGGCCAATCCAGAAATCGCTATGGCATTTCAAAATCCAAGAGTTCAGGCAGCCATCATGGAAGTATGTTTTACTTAAGGTTCATACATTTTTTGTTCAAATTTAACATTTTGATTTTACTTATTGCAGTGTTCACAAAACCCACTGAGTATAACGAAGTATCAAAATGACAAAGAGGTACATTATATTGATATTGTTCTTGTACTTTCATCTTTCATGCGGTTTATATAGAATTCCAAAGAAGTTGAGTTATGCCGACTACATGTTGACATAAACTCAGAATTGCATTTTACTGATTCTGGTGGTGGGAGGGTTCTGTTTGTAGATTGTTAATATATATGTTATATCCTTAACTTGCTCATTCTCAGCTGCACTTTGCACCTTTCTAGTTTCATTCAGTTAATGAAAATAAAAAACATCATCACTCTACATTCTGTTCTTTCACATGTGCAGTAAATTGTTTCAATTTGTCTTTGTTGAATGGCCCTCATGTAATGTTTTGGGCATATTTTTCTTATCCTTTTGGCAGATCGCATTGATTTCCATTAGTTCATTTCTTTAAATATGTATGAATAGATTCACTCTAAACAAATTCTAATGTTATACCTTTTCTGTTTTTTGGTGCGCTTGTAGGTCATGGACGTTTTCAATAAAATATCAGAACTATTCCCTGGAGTTTCTGGGTCACCATGATAATTGTAACTATTTTGGTTGCTAAAGAGTACATGACAAGATAAGAATCAAACATGGAAGATTGAGCATGCTTCCTTCCCGTCCATTGTGAAATAAGTTGGAGACGAGAATCTCTGCCTTTTTCGTAATGAAGTTAGCTGAGTCGGTCTCCCTGCTTCGATTACATGAGTTATATTGGATTTTTCGGGTGAGCTAATTCTTTTTTCCCTTTCAAAACGAAGTTTCTTTTTCTAATTATTACCATCTGGAGGTCATGTATTTATTAGTGGCTTTCATTTAATCAACTTCGTAGGAACCTCTTCTTTATATAGTGGTTAGATTTGATTGTAAGAGACTTTTAAGCTCATTGATATATCAAGGTAGTCAATGTAGTTTATAAGTAATTTTGGCATATTCTTATTTCCCTTTCAATTGAATGACATTATTGGAAGTATTGGTGAGTAAAAATATCACCACCCTTTATTAGGAAATTAGGTGTGAGATATATGTTTAATTTTCCATTTTCATTATATTATAATTATGTTTGAATTTTCATTTTCATTATATTATAATTATGTTTGAATTTTCAATTTCATTATATTATAATTATGTTTGAATTTTCATTTTCATTATATTATAATTATGTTTGAATTTTCATTTTCATTATATTATAATTCTGCATCCATATATTCTTCCTGATTGATGCTGGATCATCAACCGGCAAATATGAGCTTCAATGAGGGTTGTGCCGTCAGGTTGCAGCTCTTTAATTGATCGGGGAAGAAGTTTTATCGGTCGGGACTTGTCTCGAACGGGGAAGTTTCCTGTTTAGATGGGGAATGGAGGATGGAGAGGGGGATAAATGGGTCCGGGACGAGATTATATTCTCCGCTCCTGTCCAATTCTCTACCCGTCTCGCTTAATATAAATATATTTTCAATATATAATAATTAATAAATATGTATATATGTGTGTTAATTATAATATTTAAACTAAAGATTGTGTATATTTTTTTAATTGACGAAGAATACGGTGTAATATTAAAATTTAAAGTTTTAGAAATTATGTTAGTAGCTTAAAAATTAATTCTCCGCAGGGAATCTTCGCCTTGGTTTCGCAAAAATAAAATGAGAAATTTCAAAGAATTGAGGAATGAAATAAGAGGCGGGGATGGGGATGAGGAAGACTTCAACGCCCCCGCTTTGCCCCGTGCCATCTTTGGTCTTTATGTGAGGGTGTAAGAGATAGTAAACTCATCTTCAGTCTTTATGTGAGGGTGTAGGAGATAGTAAACTTTTACTATAATATTGTTCTTTGTATCAAATGTTGAATAGAATGGAATCAAATCTTTTTTAGATATCAAGATTAAAGCTGTCTCAATAGATTCATTTATTTTTTTATTCATATATCTTACTAAGAAAAATGAACTTCTAAAGTAGTGTGAAGCTCCAAATTCGTTGGTTTGGTTAAAACAATTGCACAGCTTTGAGCCCAGGAAGTTTGAATGTGACGATTGTGATATCTATCTGATGATAACAGTATTTGAGATCCAAACTTCAGTACTAAGTTGTATGCAATGCATGTTCATCGTTGTATTCTACATGTTATTTCCAATATTGTGTGTTTATATGCCAAGTTATAAGATCGAAAAACAAAACATTGGAAAGAGTATTACGATCATTGGCTGGAGAATCAAGAATCTTTGTTCATCTTTCTAAATTCTGGATAAAATGTCAGAAATGGCCATCACAATGTTATCGTAGCACTGCCAAACTCGTTCCGCATCTTTATCTCTCGCTGCATAATCCATCTGCAAATCACCAAAATTGAAGAACAGAAGAGTTGAATTGAAGAAGATCATTAAGGCATTGTCAAGCTTCAAACGATCAAATCAAACTTACTCGAGTAACATTGTTGAAGAGAAGAGAATAGAGTTTCCTGAGAGGAGGTCGCTCAGCAGGCGGTTTATATTCAATTATAGTGTACAGATCCTGTTTCAGCAGCGGCGAACTGCTTCTCAACTGCTTCTGCGCTTCCTTCCAAGACTCCGATTCAATTAAACCTCTCACCTGCAAAACCCCTTCCGCATGGCCTCTGATTCCGCTCTCCGCCTCCTCGAAGCTCTGCTCCGGCGCTATCAATTTCAGATCCAAAGCATTCGCTATTTTCACAGGCGTCGAGGCGACAGACGACGCCATTAAAGCTATCAATCCCAGCCCTAATCTTCTGCTTATGTTTCTGCAATTGCTAGAACGCTTGGCTATGATGCTGAACAATTGGAAGGAGATTATAGGAGGAGAAGATGAAGAGAAATGGATACGATTACTGAGGTTTGAGACTGAGATTGGGATTAATTCCGCCATCGAAGTACAGAGAAGAGCTCCCCCTGATCTCTGTCTATTTATGGAACTGAGAAGCTCGGAATGTGCCACGTCAGCAAGAGATAATTTTATCAGATTTATTTATTTAAAATCTTGTGTAATTATTATTATGTTACGGTAAAAATAAATAAAGCTTAATTTCAAATTATGAAATTATCAATAATCAAATGACATTAATAAGTGCAATTATCCTGTCAAGAGAATTTATGATCTCATGATAAATCCCAATTAGAGGCATATTAATGATCAATTTTGAAGACATTGTCTTTTTAATAAGTGTTCACTTGTCGCTAATCTCGATTGTTTTCGATCATGTAGGTTGAGCAACGTTCTATATGAGCTTTCCTTGTAGATTATCGATCATATTTCAACTGCTTAATATATACTTTTGATCAAATTTTGAGTTCAACATGTGAGTGTAAAGCCTCAAACTTCTGATCATTCGTTCAAAATTATAACGTCTTAATTAGTTGTAGTTGAGCAAAATTTAGATTGATTCTCAACATAACTTTTAAGACTCCGACGGGAGCTGTTGAATCTTACTCAATAAGTTGAGCAAAATTTAAATTGATCCCCAACATACTTATTAAGACTTAGGATCGGAGCCGTTAAATCTTGCTCTGCTATAACTGAAGAACCAAAAAGCTATGCGTTGAACTTCAGTCCTTGAGAGTTGACAACAAAGCAGCAGCCTCTAATACTCCACACCATTGCGGCTAGAGGGATCCTTGCCCATCAGCCTACTTTGCCAAGAGGTGGGACAAGGACTTAACGACCAAAGACGAACTGATCTCAATAGTAATTAACATTTGGCTCATTAGGGATATCATGCCAAGTGAATAATCCTAATTCATAATGAGATTAGAGCCAAAGATGGTACAAAAATCTCCCTAACACTAGAAGTAAGACAATAAATCACAGCACCCAAGATTCAAGACAACATAAATTAAAGGAACAAATGGAGCAAGATGATCATAATGAACAGCTCGAGACGTTCAACGTGTAATATTTCTTATCTAAGTAAACGACGTGCACGTATTTTAACCAGTCCTTGAAATGATAATTGTTTGAGAGTATTTAATAGCAAAGGAATTATGAATACAAAGAGTTTACACACACTGATCTAATTTGAAGGCATTCATTCAACTGCATATCTAGTTCGATTCCAAGTTCCAAAGTAAACGTCTTCCAAAAGCTCGTACACTTCCCCTAATAGCTCAGTATTCCAACGAACCAACAGACGGTAGCCCCGAAACATTTTCGGCTTCATTGCCACCACTGGTTAGTCGCTGACCATCGATAGGGTTGAAAGACTCGATTACCTGTTCCCTTAGTTCCTGAACGTCTTGAGGAGAAAGTATCTTGATATACCAAACATTATTGACAAATGCCCTGCAACGTATAAGAACATTAGGACAGGACAGGAAACGAAATTCTTCGTCTCAGAAGTCGATACCAGTTGAGAAAACCACGTGCAGTTCAGTTACTGTTATAGAGAAGTTTTGAAGAAATTTAGGACAGGAAACGATGAGCTTTCACTTTTCACGATTAAACGAAAACAATTCGGAACGATGGTACCATTTTCATTGTAAGCATAAGCCTATAAAGGGGATGCATGGAAGTAGAATATACTGTTGAGCTCGAGCTATTTAAATGGAAAGGCATCCGAGTACTTACTCCCAAGGGTCGTCTCCAAGGAGAAGTGCATCGTTCTCCCTGTCGACAAATACAAGCTGCCAGCCTGATCTACGAGGGTCTTCCAACTGTCCCTCTATGCCAAACATCTGAGCCAGCTCCTCTCGCAGCTCCTGATAGCTACTGAACCGGGAGATGTCTAGCGAACGCCCAACAGACCCGGTTTTGTAAACCTGCAAGAAAAGGAGTTATAAGCCAGCACACAACTAAGATAACAGAATTCACCACGTGCATTTGCCCGGTTCAAACCTTCACAAATGTCTGAGTTGGATTTGACGGATCAACTTGCTCCGAGCTGTGCAATAACTCGGAAGAGCCTTGAACACAATTGTACAAAGAGTTCTGAAATCCAGAATCTCCCAGTGGCATTGAGGTTGAATCAGGAGCAATTGATGGAGAAGCGTAAGTGGGCACATTAGAGGGAAGCAGAAGCCCAGATGAATCAATATTAACACCAAAAAGTGTAGGACTTGGAGAATCTGAATTACAATTTCCCAGCTCCAAAATCGAGTCTCTACCAGAAAATGGAAAGGACATCGAGTTTGGGTGAGCGTCAACCGGTGAATGAGTATTCTTAGAAACAGGAGATTGTTGAGGTAACTGCTCGGTTAAGATCGATTGCCCACTTCTATAAATATTGGAAAGATTTCCAGTCCCTTCAGCACATGATGAAGCAATTATGTTTCTTCTAGAGGAAATGGATTCTGGGTAATTTGAATTGGAGTCCATAAGGTTTGATCTGGGAAACGTGGACGATGGCACATTTGAATGCCCGCCCTGATGAAATTGATTGCTTTGAACCTGAACGGTATCGTGATACGTATGCTGCTGTTGCTGGTTTGGCAGATCCTCGGGTTGATTTTGTAGCGTTTGCTGAAGAATGTGTTGGGGTAGATTCTCTGCCATAACTTGGCTTGGTGCTTGCAGGATGTTCTGAGGCATAGATTGTTGAACCAATTGCTGTTGTTGCAGCTGCAACAGAGAATTATGGAGGCCTGCCTGTTGAGCGTATTGGAATGGCTGTTGAAGATGCATAATTTGCTGTCTCAGCATATCGACACCTCCAAGGTTCGGCATTCCAGCAGCCAGCATGGCTTGGTACTGTTGATTATGATCATTTCCAAACATGGAAGAATCAAGTCTCTGCTGCAACCAGGGCAGTGAACCTGCGGATTGCAAATTCAGCGAGTGTAGAGCTTGTTCCCCGACTCCTCCCCGAAGCCACATTAAGCCATTCGATGCATCATCTCTGTTATCTGTAAGGAAATAGACCATTAAAAAACGTGGTTATAAACCATCGGTTCATCTGTGAAAAATTTTAAATATAGAATGCTGAAACTGGCAAGAATTATTAAGCGTCGTGACCCGTGAGCATAAGCAATCCCTGATAAATGACAAAACAGGGTGCCAACATTTCCTACAAGCCATAAAAAATATGGAATGATAGAAGATATACAGAAGAGCATGAGGAATGCATTAACAAAATATCGATATGCTGATATGGAAGAAATAATCCATCAAAAACAAGAATCCAATAACAAAATAGAGAATATGCTGGTACTTATAGGTTATATTTCATTGGAAAAGAAAATCCAAAAACAAAATATAGATATGCCGATACAAAAAGGAGAACAAATAAGCTCCACGTTTAAAATGTTGAAATATGGAACTAGAACGAAGCATAGGTAATAGCATCAATGGGAGATCCCACATCGGTTGGGGAGGAGAACAAAACATTTTTTTATAAGGGTGTGGAAACCTCTTCCTAGTAGACACGTTTTAAAAATCTTAAGGGAAACCCCAAAGAGAACAATATCTGCTAACGGGTGGGCTTGAGCTATTACAGATGGTATCAGAGCTAGACACTGAAGGGTGTGGAAACCTCTCCCTAGCAGTCGCGTTTTAAAAACCTTAAGGGAAGTCCGAAAGGGAAATCCCAAAGAGGACAATATATGCTAGCGATAGGCTTGGACGGTTATAAATGGTATCAGAGCCAGACACCGGGCAATGTGCCAGCGAGGAGGTTGAGCCCCGAAGGAGGGTGGACACGAGGTGGTGTGCCAGCAAGGACGTTGGGCCTCGAAGGGGAGTGGATTGGGGGGTCCCACATCAATTGGAGAAGAAGTACCAGCGAGGACGCTGGGCCCTGAAATGGGGTGGGATTGTGAGATCCCACATCGGTTGGAGAGGAGAACGAAGCATCATTTTATATAAGGATGTGGAAACCTCTCCCTAGCAGAGACGTTTTAAAAACCTTGAAGAGAAGCCCGAAAGGGAAAGAGGCAATATCTGCTAGTGGTGGGCTTAGGCTGTTACAACGAAAGTTCAGGGCACAAATTTTTTTAAAAAAACTGCCAGCAAACGTAGTCCAAAATGAACGTGCGATCCCAATCATGTTAACTCCCCTTCTTTATCCTCACACTTCCGCACAGACTCCAACCAGCGAACCAAAATCAATTCATTTGATACCTAAAGGAAATATTTTTATCCACTTAAATTTTCCATCTCAAGAATATGCATTACAAAGCATCAAAGACTTCAGAAAATAGTTCACACACCTAATTCAGAGCGCAAAAATGAGTGAAGTAAATTGAAAACGAATACCATGAACAGACGAGACTCCAGGATGCCATGGACGTTTCAATCGAAGTGGAAAAAGCGAAGGATACATCGGAAATGTAGTTAAAGGCTCAATTTCCCACAACGATACCCTTGGCTGCCTCTCCCCAGCTGTTGACTCGTCCCACCCGACCTGCAAAAGGACAAAGTAAACACAAATAAAGGCCAATGGTCAAGGTACTGAAAGGAACAAATTCTCTCCATTGCTATCTAAATGTTAAGGTTTACGGAATAAAATATTGATAATTTACAAAACCTTCACAGTAGAAAAGCTGACACTGAACTGCTGAAATTTTAGAACAAAATCATTTGAGCACCCTAAACTACGAATGTCAAACCGACCGACGATCTTTTTCCTATACTAACAAATACTACTAAACTTTAAATATATTTGACGTGCATTAAAGCATATAACACCGTTGGAGTCGGGTTTTCAGACCACTGTTCGTACAACCATAGACCTTTACTGTACTGAAACTACTGTAAGAGAGTTTAACTCATATTTAAACAACCAAAAGACGAGGATTGTACTTTAATTTTGAGCGACCGAAAAGAACACGGGTTACTAAATCAGCCGTACAGTAGAGAAAATAGTCATTCCTACTTGAGGCGAAAATCTTAGCATATGGTACTACATTAAGTAGAGAGAAAGATAATGTGATAGTAAATGGAGCAAGTGTTTTTGTGGAACTGTTGTAGAAATAAAGCTGAAACACCTTGACAGAACGCCAATGAGAATTCGACCAACGAACAGGATCGAGATCACTTATTCCAGTTATAGTACCCATGTACCTGACAATTCAACTATCCACATATTAGCATGCAGAAACATGCATATGCCCGAAATAAAAGGTAGAATTTTAACCTCGACACTGTCGAAGAATACAATAAAAGTAACAATCTATATTTCATATAAAGTCTTTGTCTAATACTTTTGCTATATCTCTACATAGTCCCAGATTTTATCTTTACATAGTCACCAAAGCCAAAAGAGAATTTTCTTTAGAAAAAAGCTCAAAGAGAAACATAAAATCTAATAAGGGACCAAACATCACTCGATCTCTCGAGCCCTCTAATTATTTCTCTCCTCCCAAAGCTCCCACGAGATGGTACTCTAACTTGCCACAAAAACTTTCCTTTCTAGCAAAAGGGGGAATTTAGAAGGAAATCCTTGATCATCTTTTCTGCAACCCCTCTAGCAAGCCAAATCGAGACCGGACTTTCAAATAACAAATTCGAAACAGCATGATCTACATCGCAACTCAGCCCCCTACAATGAATGGAACACCAAGGCCCCACTAAGTTCACATTTCTCCACCCTATCTAAGGTGCTACTATTTCGTGGAGACCTACCACGCAAAAAACTTAACGTTTTTGCAAATTTTCATCTTCCACAATGAAGCGAAGTCAAATCACTCAAAGGAGAGGGATTAACTAGGTAAGAAAAAAGGATCTAAACGAAAAGCCAACAACCAGACTAGGACTCCAACATGAACATATCAACTCGCTAGAGTACAATGAAACTCCCCCAGAAAAGAAGGTTGACAACTTCCAAAGCTTTCTTATCAAAACAAAAAAGCTTTGGAAACCCAACATAAACAAATGAGAGGGCCCAAGCTGAGGCAAAACAACAGAAATCAAATGACTCCTCCCGAGAATAAAATGATAAAAATGTAGAAACACAAAATAGAGAGGTCTATCCTCCAACCACTTATCTTTCCAGGAAAAAAATGTCCCCCCCCCCCCCCCCCCCCCCCCCCCCCCCCCCCCCCCCCCCGTCCCCCACATTACATCGGACAAAACATGAAAAGAAAGGGTACTCCTCAGCGATACCTTTCTAGTCTAGACCTTTCGTTTCCCGTTTTGGTAGGAAAAAGAATTGCACATACAAATGGCATATACAAGTAGGGGAGAAACACCTCAATTCTAACCAAGGATTGCAATTTGCAAAGAACGCCTCATATTGTACAAACCTCCCGCCACGTACATCGGGCCAATTATTTCCTTGGTGGTGACTTCATATTTGAGATTTTTCCTGTCTTCTTTGCGCATATGTAACTACGAATACTTAATTTTCTATAGACAAAACTGTCCAGAAAGTGATGCATGCAACCAGCACACTATTTTTCTAGTTAAACAATAAAAATAATATCAATGCCATAACATTTGCACTACTTGATAGAAATTCAAAGGAATCTAGCCATAAAGTATAATGCACTAGTCATACACTGTCAGTTCATTACTGATTAGCCATTCAGCTTCATTAAAAATAAAATGAGAAAGAACATCTAAAACCAATGGTCACTGAAGACGGAAGCTTGTACAAAAAGCAAGATGTGCACCCTACCCCAGGTCTGAAACCACTGTTCACATCTGTTCCTTCTCTTTTTCAGTAATATTTTCGGCAAGCTCTAAGTGAAGTTCACGTACATTAGATGTGAGAAAACAGAGAGGGAACTGAGAACTAGGAACAAATTAACTGATTGTAAGACAGGCAGTCAGTGACGTGCTATCTGGAGTGTTGGCCTTGTATAAGTCTACAAAAAAAGTGGGTAAAAGTTGTTAGATGCCATGAGATACAAGGGGTGGGGATAAAGAAAGAAGGATGGGCAGATATAGGAAGTCAGTTCCCTTAGTTTCAAGAGGAGGAGGTAGAAAAGCTAAGGGCAGTAATCTACCAAACGTAACCCAGAGCAGTACGAGGGAGTGAAATAGAAATACGTGCATCCAGCCCCATTTGAACAGCCGACTTTTTTAACCTTTTCCTATAATTAGTTTGGAAGGATTCTTAGTTGGGGGAGAGACCCGTGTGCATTGTTTCTTTATCTTTATATTTATCATTTTCCTGATAAGAGGTTGCATTCAGGGGCCTCTATTTTGCCCTCTTTTGATAACTCCTAGTCACTATCCTCGGGGTTTCGTCATCCTCTCACTGACGAAGGGGCAATTACAATTGTTGATCTCGTTACTATCTTTTTTGATCAGATGTTCCATCATGGAAGAAGGGATTCTAGGTTTTGGGTTCCCAAACCCGAGCCTCCGTGTAGCTCATTTTCCCATCTCCCTAGCATCCCTTCTCCCACCCAAGGAGCTTCTACGTTCTCCTCTCTTTGGAAGGTTAAAAAATCTTACAAAAGTGAAACTATTTGCCAGGCAAGTAGTGCATGAGGGATTGAACACAGAGGAACATTTCTCAAGATTTCATCTTCCATGTTGCGGTCACAATGGTGAGTTATGACCATCTTTTGTAGGATTATTTGCTTGCTTTCTCCCTCGGAGATACTTTTTAAAACCATTGAGGTGGATACAACTCGTAACAGAGAGTGTTGTTCCATGATTGAGGAGGTGCTCCTAAATCCTCCTTTAAGTGACAAAGGGAAAGGTTTATAGAAAGCTTGTTTTCTTGCAACTTTGTGGGGTATTTGACTCGAGGAATAAAGAATCTTATGAAGGTTCAAAAGGATGAGTGAAGAGCTTTGGGAGTCCGTTAGATTAACTCGTCTTTCTTTTCGACTAGGATCCATTCTTGTAATTAGATCTTTGGGTTTTTTTCTGTTGTTAGCTCGTTTTTTATGTACATTTCTTTGCATGAAAGCTTGGTTTCTTCTTGTTAAAAAAGGACATCGGGACAAAAGAGAAATATTTGTATTATTCAAGTTTCAAATATTTATACGACTTCTAATCACAGTTTAGAAATAACTTCAATTCACAAAATGTGACCCCTTCCCCATCCACGACTCCTCCCCACAAAAAGTTACTCCTGATCTTTCTAGATCTCACCTTCACGAAACCCAAAATTATGGAAAAAAGAGAAAAGAAAAGAAAAAGGAATATGCGAGATCCACATTGGTTGGAGAAGGGAACGAAGCATTCCTTATAAAAGTGTGGAAACCTTGAGGGGAAGCCCAGAAGGGAAAGCCCAAAGAGGACAATATCTGCTAGCGGTGGGCTTGGGCTTGGGCTTGGGCTGTTACAAATGGTATCAGAGCTAGACACCAGACGATGTGCCAGCGAGGACGTTAGGCCCCCAAGGGGGTGGATTGTGAGATCCCACATCGGTTGGAAAGGGGAACAAAGCATTTCTTATAAGAGTGTGGAAACCTCTCCCTAGTAGACGTGTTTTAAAACCGTGAGGCTGATGACAATACGTAACGGGTCAAAGCGGACAATATCTACCAGCGGTGGGCATGGGCTGTTATAGAATACCACTCAAGCCAAACTTTACCTCTTGTAGAGATGTAGTAGGCTTTCCAGCAAGATGAAAGTCATCTTTGAACCTTATCCACCATCATATCCCAACGAGTGTCCAGAATTACCAAGCTAAACCCTTGGAAAAAACATCAATTCTTATACATGTCACAACCCAATTCTCATCTTTCTGCACTGAGGAGAAGGTGGCTTATTGGATTGATGCGGAAAGGCAACCATAGTTAATGTTAATGCTTTGGTTCCTAAAATAGACGGAAAAGCATTCTCTTCTATAGTTTGGTACACAATTGACCTACTATAATATTTCCAACTTCAACAACCTTTGAAAAATCCAACTCGAGAATCTATGGTGCACTCAATAAATTTCTTCAAAACTACGACATCTGCAGTGCAATTCATCTCAATTACCTAATAATAATCGTGTTCCTGCCACAATGTTGAAAGACATTGATATATTTCGTGACCGTTATTCTCTCTTGCTTCATTGCTTCGGTCATTATAAGTCATTATCTTGATTTCATAAATTTGAGCAACATCTCGAGCCTTGAATAAGTGCAGTGCATGAAGTCCCATATGGCTTGTGCACTATGTAAAAACATAGATGTATCACTAATGGATGGCTCCATAGAACTCCAGAGCCATGACATTATATCATGGAATCTTCCTCATCCCATGTAATAAATCTAGGATATGTCTTCCTGGTCCAATGAGGTGTCGAAGTTTTCCCCCTTCACTTAAGGTAAGCACACATTTTTTAGAGAATTTGAGGATTTTTTTCCTGTTGAGTCAGTATGACAATCAAATCGGTTGCAAATCACCTTTCATTTGAACCGTAGGAACTTCCTCTATTGGCGAGAGAATTTTGATTCTTCCGACATGATAGAGTAGCAAAGAAGAAACTAGTGAGTCTTAGTACAGAATCTCGAGGATCAAAGCAAAGAAAGTTGTTATCCAAGTGGCCCAAGTGATTCTTAGTCTAGGATTATGATTAAAGCTCGATCGTTTTGTCTATGACTAACGCTTTTGTCCAAGTGGGCCAAGTGGGATTGAAGCACGTGATTGGAATGGGCCAAATGCACTAAATGGGGAAATTGCTTGGAAGCAGGTGGGTTAAGAGCAGCTGTCGATGGGCTGGATCTAAGAACCTTGCGAATCCTGGAAATCGTGAAGCTTTATCCAAAATTAAGGCTACAACAAGTCCGAGAATTCTTTTGCAAATCGGCAACGATCTGAGTGAAACTTAGTTATGATGGACGAACCAGCCAGATGACACCACAAAATGATCTTACTTGCTTTTCCTCATTCCAAAGTTTTTCATCACTGAATTTCCAAACCATTCTTGTGGCCAATACTTTAATCAAAATAAGGATTTACGTAGGCGACATACCTTTCCATTCTCCCGTGAGCAACAAACCTAGAGCTTGCTCCATATATACATCTCTTCTAGAAGATCACCATGAAAAAAGTCATTTTTAATATCGAGCTCATGCAAGGGTCAGTGATGAATAGATGCAAATTAAATGAATAACCTAACAAAAGCCAATTTAGTAGCCAGAGAAAAAGTATCGGAATAGTCAACTCCATAAGTTCGTGTGTAGCCTTTAACAATAAAAGGAGCTTTCAACCCGGCTACAGATCCACCTGCATCGACTTTGATTGCTCCAACAATACGCTTCTTTTCTATTGAAAGATAAACTAAGTCACAAGTATAGTTGTAATCTAAGGTAGTCATCTCCTCCAACAAGCCAACCAAGATGAAACAAATCCTCATGAACAGTCTTAGAACAAATATAGACTATATAGAGACCTAACGAAAGAACAGGAAGAAGAGGGAAAAGGTTATATCAAACAAAAGAGGAAATAGGATAAGTGTACCGAGGTTTACCTTTACAAAGAGCAATAGGAAGATCGAAAAAGTGTCTGGCATAGGTCATATAATTAAAGGAGGTGGTTGTCTAGGATAAATCCGAGTAATAGGTAGGAGCGTAAAAACTGGTACAGATTGAGGTGGGAGGTGGATCATCAGAAGGCTCTCACAAGAAGAGAGTAACGTAAATAATAAAATCTTCTTCTTTATGCTCGACGAGACTCTTACTCGAAGGTGGAGACAATAAAGAAGAATCTTCAAAGAAGTGGCATCAAGAGAGAAAAAATATCGATCGAGACTAGAACTATAACACTGATACCCTTTTTGAACATGAGAATACCCTTGGAACATATATTTTAAAGACTTTGGATCTAGTTTAGTGGGTCAACAGCGAACATAGCGAACAAAGCAAGTACAACTAAATATTTTGGTTGTAAGAGAAAATGAAGGTTGTTTGAGACGAAGTATGATATGGTACCTCACCTTACAAACCGAGGAGGGCATGCAATTTTTTAAGAATTAAGGTGTCGATACACCAACGTAAAGATATATGGAATATGCATCTGAAAGACTAAGGCTTGATAGGGATTCAATGTTCACTTAAATAAGAACTAACATCGTGAGAGAAGTAATTTTTAGCATTATCACTAGTATGCAAGAATATTCTTAAATCAAACGGATTATAACAGACTAATTAAAGTTATCATACCTTCGAACGCTCGACTCTTCAGTCTCAAAAAGCATCCGAAAACGCATTCCTACTGAAACACGGGTATGAAATACAGCTTTAACATATTTTGTCAGAGGGATGACGAACTCTGATGGGCTAGCCCTGTAATCATTTTTTACAAAAGAAAATGTTTTAACGGTCAAAAATTTAATTATAAAAAAGCTATAATAGTAGTAAAATAAAAGAATATTTCAAAACCTGGGGTTGTAGAAAACTGTGAAACAGCTATTGGTTGCGGCAGCATGAGCAGCAGCCGCAAGGAGTCCAATGTGCATGCTATCACTTGATAAAACAGAAGAGGGCATCACAGTTTGCGGTCTTGTGGCACGGCGTATACCCAAAAGAAGCTGATTTTTTTCGTTCCTAGATAAGTGATTCATGGTGTTTAAATTATGAACTCTGAAATAGGACACAGTATACCCAAAAGAAGCTGATTTTTTTCGTTCCTAGATAAGTGATTCAGGGTGTTTAAATTATGAACTCTGAAATAGGACACAGAGAATGAAAACGCAAGGCGGAAAATGGAGTAGCTACCATATAAAAAGTACAGAATCCCCAGCAACCAATCTTTTGGCACTAACAAACACACTCCAACCAGTTGTAAGGAGATGTCGTTTTGGCTGTCCTGTGACAACAAAGATAATAAGCCATGTCAGCTGCCGATGCAGTTTACAGTTCCCGAATCGGTTTTTGAGTTGAAAAACAGACTTTCCATTAAGAGAAATGATAGTGCAAGGAAAAGCAATCAGGATATAAGAAACCCCAAGCAACCTTTACAAAAGCTTTTTTGTCTTTTATCTCAACCCCAAGCAATCAGAATTTGAGAACATCTTTCCCGTTTATCTTTTATCTCGACTGTTTTTGGGATAAAACCACAAATATTTTACTCAAAATCAATACGAGCTTTTGAACAATCTAGTAAATTAACGGTCTGGGAAGAAACGTTAACAAGGCCTCCAAAGTGCTCTCCAATGGTTGACAAAAACAGAAGGTGAACGAACATACATAACCTCCTAACTAATAATGCAAAGCTTGAACTCAAAAACCAAAGGGATGAAGATGGCGAATGGAGGCTTCAGATTGAAAGAGTCGGTGGGGAGAGGAGGAGAGAGAAGAGAGCATTTTCAGGGCCGGGGGTCCTTTGTATGTTTCTACCCGTCATGTAATTCGATGTTTATACTTTAATAAGAACCAACCTCTCTTGGAAGTGTCTTACATTTAAAGAACTTGATATCACGATTACTTTGAGGAAAAAGCAAAAATGATTGATTAATAAGTTCCATGGCAGCTTCATTTCAAATGCCAACTAAAACTGGATGCTTAGTGCCCACTACAAATAAATTGGTTGAACTAAGATCAAAGAAAAGGTTGAAGATAACTTAAAAACCATCAACAAAGAAAACTTTGGCACTTATTTCCACAAATGGACAGAACATAAGGGGACTTGCCTCGAAAAATATGCCTAAACTTCCATTCAACATCATGAAGATCCCGTGCAATCAGCTCTTGTGCCGGTGGCTGCTGTGAAAAGTCCTGCAGGGCCATACCAAAGAAAGATGGCAAAAGTCATCCATCATATCCAACAGAATCATATAACAGAATATATGTACGTACCAGAGGAGGAAAAACTTTCTCAGCAGCACGACGAGGTACAGAGAATCCTCCATGGGTGCTCGTATCACTTGCAGTCAACGTCTTGCAAAAGTAATTTGTTGGCTGTCTACTTGGAATCCCCAATTCCATGGGTAGAAATGTATCCTTTTGCTCTTGCTGTATGTATGAAGAATTTGAGCAAAGGAATTAATAAATGAGGCAAGAACTCAAAGAGAAATAAAGTTGTAAAGATATTTTACTGCAGTCAGCGGCTGTAGTGTCATTTGAGCATATACTTCATCCGTTTCCACATCTGCCTGAAATGTCACACATACAAACAAATCCTGCTTTAGAGTTCTCGTCGCTTGATTAATCTAATTTCCTCATTTATGGTTAATGAGTGATTAATTGTGAGATCCCATATCAGTTGGAGAGAAGAACAAAGCATTCTTTATAAGGGTGTGGAAACCTCTCCCTAGCATACGCGTTTTAAAAACCTTGAGGGGAAGCCCAAAAGAGAAAGCCCAAAAAGGACAATATCCGCAAGCAGTGGGCTTGAGACGTTACATTAATGGAAGATTTACGCATTAAAAACATTAATCGTGGAAGGAAAAGGCTAAATACACTCAAATAACATGAAATATAGAGAACCCACATGCATCGTAACGTTGTGAAGTTGACATATCAACTGCGGAGGCAGGTTCGGGTAATTCGGTATATGCCCATCAACTTCTTTGTTGGTTGTGGCAGCAACCTACAAACACACAAAAGAAATCAACAGAAAAGTCCTTTCAAATTTCAATTCCACAAGCTTATGCAATGAACTCTAACTTAACTACTGCACTAAGTTGAGATATCAACAGGGGAGCCGCAAAAATGGAAATTTTCATTTTCGAACTAAAAAGAAAAAAGAAAAAAAAAACATCGAACCTGTTCGCTGTGCCCCTGTGGGAAGTAGACAACCCGAGTCCCAGAAGTTGGGAGGGACACAAGGGGCCCCGCGCATGCATGCCATAGCTCTGAATTCAAGCATTTCTTTTCCCCTCCTATAATCATCATCATTATTACAACGCCATAATTAAAGCTCAGCACAGCAGTGATCAAAATTAATGGCGGGAGATGAGGGAACCATAGCATTTAATAAAGGGGAGAGAAAACAAGAAGCACATAATAATAACTCAAAACAGGATTTCTAGCTTCCCAAATTGAAAGAAAACAGGGAAAATCATATCATACCTTCGTGATCCTGCTGACCAAACCCTGATGTTGAAAGCTTCATATCAAGCTTTACCCAATGACTAAAAAAGGTCTCAAAACACAAAAAAATCAAAAACAAAAAACAATAGTAAAACCCTAATGGACAGGACAAGAACCCTGCCGGAAACTCATACCTCTCAATCGATAACATTAAGAAGATTCTTCCGCTGCCTAAACCCAACGCAATCGCTCACAACCCCACCGCGCTCTCCCATCTCCCCGCCCCAAATCAAACCAACCCAATATCCATCGCTCGCCAAAACACAGAATCGTCAAGGGTTTAAGCAAAAAAAACCCCCCAAAAATCCCCAAAAACTCGAAGCAAACAAATTCAAACCCCAATCAATCGACCCATAAAAAAAAGGCAATCCGTACAAGATCCCCACGAGAGAAAAACGAAAGGGAACAACGATCAAGTGGGGAAACTGAGAAATTAGCACAAAAAAAAGGCCACCCACTGACAAAAAAGTGTAGAGTAAGGCGGTGGTAGCTCAATCGGGACTGACTGAGAATGTCAGTGAGTACAAATACACAGAGGGAAAGAGTAAATGCGAAGAAGTGGGTTCTTCATTGGAGCTGAGCTTCTTCCAAAAACTCAAAGATGAGAGAGAAAGAAAGGGAGAGGAGAGAGAAAGCACGGTCAAGGCAAAGCAGAGTCTGTGTTTACTGTAATGTCAAGAAGAGTGAGAAAAAGAGAAAATCTAAAACCAAAAAAAGAGAGAAATGGAGTCCAGGAGATACTAATTTACAACGAAGCAATCTAAGCCATTCATCTCTCCGTACCTTTTCATCCTCACCGTCCATTCTCCCTTTGATTTGACAGCAGGCATGTGCCACCATCCTCCAGTGGTCCTTGTCAGAAAGTACGGATTATGTTAAATAATCACATTTTTCCTTTTTTTTTTCTTTTTTTCTTTTACACACATTTTTTCTTTTTCTTTTTCTTTTTATTTTCCTGTTTGCTAAAATATCTTTGGTTTTGTTTTAGTTTTAGAAATATGCAAATTTTCAAAATTTGTGATCTTTTAAAAATATATCATTTTTTCTTTTTCTTTTTTCTCTTCTAAATTGTTCAATTGAATAAATTTTATTAAACTAAAATAAAATTTAAATTGTGTTGATTTTGTTATATAAGTTATTCCAATTGTTTTTTTAAATTTTTATTTTTAATTAATAAATAAATAAAATATGAGTTTTCCCTTTGTCAATTTTAATATATATTTTTAAAAATTATAAATAATTATAAAATGAATAAAAATAAAATGAAATTTCGATTGTATCCTTAAATAAATATATATTTTTTAAAATAAATTGTAAATTAATAAATCTAATCCAAAAAAAATTTATTTATTTAAATTCAATTCACGCACCGTATTGATTAAATTTTTTAGGTAATTAAATTTTTTAAATACATCTAAAATTGTTACGTGGTTGAGCAAAAATTTAACTATAATACGAATTGAACTAAAACTGGGAGTGCATTTGTGGACGTGAAATTCATAACATCAATAAAAATAAAGAGCTTGGAACATGAAGAGTATTTCATTTTTTAGTCGTTGAAATGTTTTAAAACTATTGAAAGTATGGTATATAGTAAAGTTTGATACGAAAAATACATAAATGGGACAGATTTTTAATTGTTTGCTATTTTCAAGCATGATATAAAAGTATTTATAAATACTAATATTTTCGTGTTTTATTTATTTATTTATTTATTTATTTCATAAACTCACACAACAATATATTAGAAATATAAACCGGCCAATTCGAATACAGGTCAGAATACTACTTAAAAACAAGACTTTTGAAGTTTTAAGGCGGAAAACATGCTTTAAAGAAAGTAAAACATGTTCGAGGTACCATTAAACGACATGTATGTAAAACATATCAAATCAATGCTAAAACTTCTATTCAAAAAGGACGATCGGCTCATTGGCTCTCTCGTCCCTGTAAATTAGGAGTTTTGCTAAGATAAATATGTTCGAATTGAAACATTGAAATAAAAATATTAAAATTATAAAGTTACTCCTTAGATTATCTCTCTTCCCGGAATTATTTTGAAAATGGGTGAGTATTAAAAATATCTAGTAAAACACTCCCGTACGTCAATGATTAGTTACAAAAAAAAAATGAATCATTTGTAATGCTCTCGAACAACGACTTGATACCGTCTAATACCTCATGATTCAGACCAATCATTTATAACACTTCATGCCATAATTAGAACAAAGATTTAGAATCAAGATTTGACACATGATAATTTCTAACATTTCCTTGCGTTGAACTGAGAGCAAGTATCCAAGAATTATGTCATATCTTAGTAGTTCTTGGTTGTTGTTCTACTAGGATTAATTGATATATCTTGTTTGAGACAATCGTTTTGGTTTGTTTGCAACTCGTAAAGCGAGTAAATGTCTTCAAGACAACGTTTGTAAGCATGTCTTTACTAATTATGTCACTAGAAACCCTCGAGTGCTTAACAGAGAAGTTGTGAGCCTTAATGACATAGTTATATGAAGATCTACCGGCGATGTGGTTCAAAGAAAAAAAAAAAAAGTTGGCATGAATAAGCTAGATTGACCGATAACTATTTAAAGCGAAAAGACTCGACCATATTTTGTTCGTGGGGATGATTGTTGAGAATGCAACAAATATCTCATATTTTCTAGATAATATAAAATCACGATATATAAACGAGAGACAATATCTCAAAAAGTAAAGTCATCCGAGCTCATATTCAAAGTATACATTATCAATCCGTGAAACTCTACGGTGCTCGACCTCTATTTCTTAAAAAATTTGTTTGAAAGAAATATGTTAAGAACAAAAAAATTATTGAAAAACAAAATACATTTTTAAAAGCTAATTAAAAAAATGAGCTTATATACTATTAAAAATGTTTTTTTTAATTAAATAAAATTTTGAAAATATATAAAAATAAAAATAAAATAATTATGAAACGAGACTCTTGAAGCGTTAAAAAATAATAGTTTTCGTTTGTAATAATAAAATATATATATTTATAAGCTCGTAAATTGACAAAATTATTAATTTGTTTAGGCAAAAATTAAAATCTCACTAAAATCTTGAATTATTATATCAATTAAAATCTTGAACGTTCGCATATGTGTCAATCTGTCACGTCAAATTTTGTTTGAAAAATATGAGCTCACACAAGCGTGGACTCATAATTTTATTAATTAAATTATGAACAACCTTAAATGAATTAATTTAGATTATTAATTTAAAAATCGTAAGTAGACCAATTCTTACTACAGGAGTCATTACTATCCGTATGATATTTAAAATTTTAAAAAACGCTTCATTTTTTATTAAAAAAAAACATATTAAAAATATTCATAAACAACTTCGATGCATAAATTTAAAATACTTTTATTTTGGGATCCCAAGAAAAAAAAAACTATTGCTTTAATATAATATTGGAAACAAACTTTAACTCCGTAAATCCATCCAAATGGGCACCAAAATAATTTATAAGAAAAGAAACATACGTGAAACGTGACTTATATCACCTCGTGATGTGTCGTGCACATTTTTGTCATTATTCAAAAAAAATTTAAAAGAAAAGATTTAGTATTAAAAATACTCGGAAAGCTCAGGTTATGCATTTAGATTTACACTAGTGGAACATTAATATATTTTTTTGGCTTCTACTCGTTTCAGTTCTATAGATGTGTCACTTTCGTATATATTAATTCTATGCATATTACTTTTATGTACATAAAACCCTCTAGACATGCATAAATGCACGTCAATTTTGTACGCAAAGATTTTATGTACATCAATTTTGTGTACTTAGAATTATTCGACATGCATCACTTTTAATAGTGCATATCAATGTCATATGCACAAATTTCGTGCATATTGATTTTATGTACTTAGAGAGGTGGAACATATATCATGTTCAGACTGTTAAATACGTAACTTTTATGTAACATACACATGCGTAAGCGTAACATTCTCTGTATTTGATGCCCAAAAGTCTGCATTCTCTCATGCTGGGGTCCGGGTTCTGTTTGGTTGTTGAAGAGTTATGCAGCTGACTTTTTCATCAATTTGTGTGGCCTTGAACTTAGAGTAGTCGAAATGTATGAGATTCTTGATACTTTTATTTACTTTCTATGGTTAATACTTGTCTGCCATTACACATTCCTTGTAGGAGGCTTGGGGATTGGCTCAAGAACTATATTAGACTCGTTCCTTGTTAGTTCCTCATTCTCCAGCCAATCCATCAGTCGAGTCGTGATAGTGTAATTTGTTCGTGCTTAGATTGTTTTCTTGCAGGAAGTGATCTTTACATCTTTGAATATGACGTCGTGCCTACGTTCTTTCTCGCAGAAGTCTGTGGCATAACTTTCACTGTGAGATCCCACATTGATTAGAGAGGGCAACGTAACATTTCTTATAAGGGAGTAAAAACATCTCCCTAGAAGACGTGTTTTAAAATCGTGAAGTTGACGGCGATACGTAACAGGCAAAAACTGACAATATCTACTAGCGGTAGGCTTGGATTGTTATAAATGGTACTAAAGTTAGACACTAAATTGTGTGCCAGCAAGGATGCTCGACCCGCAAGGGAGGTGGGATTTTGAGATCCCACATTGGTTGGAGAGGGGGACGAAACATTCCTTATAAGAGTGTGAAAACCTCTATCTAGCATACGCGTTTTAAAATCGTGAGGTTGACGACAATACGTAACAACCGAAAACGGAAAATATCTACTAGTGGTGGTTTTGGGCTGTTACAAATGGTATCATAGCCAGACACTGTGCGGTGTGCCAGCGAGGGCGCTGGCCCCCAAAGGGGATGGATTGTGAGATCCCACCTTGGTTGGTGAGGGGAACGAAACATTCCTTATAAGGGTGTGGGTAAAAATCTCTCCCTAGCATACGACTTTTAAAACCGTGAGACTAAATGTGATGTCCTACATTGGTTGGGGTGGAGTGGAAACCTTCCCCTAAGCAGACGCGTTTTAAAACCCAAAAGGGGAAGCCCAAAAGGGGAAGTCCGAAAGGGGAAGCCCAAAGAGTACAATATCTGCTAGCGGTAGATCTGGGTCGTTACACTAACGACGATACGTAATGAGCCAAAACAAACAATATCTGCCAACGATAGACTTGGACTGTTACATTCACTCTTGCTTTCTTTGATTTATGTGAAGTTGTCGTCCATGGCATTGCTTCTCTTCTCCAAAATGGCTTTCGTATGTACCACATCCTCAAGAACAACAGCTAAGACTTCGATATTTAACCACCAGTCTAGCAGTATGGCACTCGTCGGTGTTGGTCTATATTGTATTACTCGACTTGTTTCGACATTAAAGTGTGTCATGATGTCGTTAAAACTCAAGTCGAGGAGCTTGTGAATAGAGTCCAAAGCAGCAATGCTCCAGAGGAAGTAGTGTGTTCTCGTTGGCTTAAATTAAACCACAGAATTGTCTTGGACTGTGGAGAACGATTCTTTATTATGGACCCCTTGCTTTAATTGTATTTGTTCCACATTGTTGGAACTGTACTAATCTATTTCCTGTTTGAATGGTGGATTCATGACGATGACGATGACTCTTTTAACTCTGCTGAAATCGAAACCTTTTATTGTCTGCTCAAAAGATAGCCTTTTGAGAGTGTAGAAAAGCTACAATACTCTAAAACCATTCCTTACAACTAAACATTTCCTTTTCATCACTCTGCACATCAAAGTGTTATATTTTCAGGTGATGGGGATGGGATTTAGAGACGTATCAAGTTAATATATTGTGAGATCCCACGTTGATTGGGGAGGAGAACGAAGTATTCTTTATAAGGGTGTGAAAACCTCTCCCTAGCAGACGCGTTTTAAAAACCTTGAGAGGAAACCCAAAAGGGAAAGCCCAAAAAGGACAATATCTACTAGCGGTGGGTTTAGGCTGTTACAAATGGTATCAGAGTCAGACATCGAGCGATGTGCTAGCGAGGAGGCTGAGCCTCGAAGGGGTCCTACATCGATTGGAGAAGGGAACGAGTGCTAGCGAGAACGCTGGACCCCGAATGGGATGGAAAGATCCCACCTCAGTTGGAAAGAAGAACGAAGTATTCTTTACAAGAGTGTGGAAACCTCTCCCTAGCAGACGCGTTTTAAAAACCTTGAGGGGAAACTCAAAGAGAACAATATCTGCTAACGGTGGGCTTGGGCTGTTACATATAGAATACCATTTACCACCTGTAGCATCACTTATATCTTCCACATTTCTTGCATTTTCTCAATATTTTTTTGACATTTTCTCGACACTTCCACAATATTCCTAAAACCAGTATTTACTTCAAAAGCTTTCCGAGTTACGAAAACATCAATAATAACGTGTAAATGTCAATAAACATTTCTACATCATCCTGCACATCAATATAAAAAAGATACAAACCTAGAAAGCTGTGAGTATAAGCCAGTTGCATTGGTAAAGAATTTACGGGAATGGCCACATATCAAACCCCTCAGGCTTCTTTACAAGGATCTGATTGTATTCTGGTCTTGATGTCTGCAATTGATTGCCACATTATTAGAATCTCTTGACTTTTGCACATGAATAGAGGTTGACAATAAGAAAAATAGATACCGAACAGTAATCATGGATAAATAACGAGCTAAGAATGTTCGTGATCTAATGATAAGGCAAGTAAACAACAGAGGATGTGTTGATGTCAGGTTTTTGCTAAATAATTTATTCTAAAGATTAGTTTCAAGGACTAATCTAGACCTAAAGAGTATTATAGAGTGTTTGCTCATTTCTTCCAAAGGTTAAAAAAGAAAAAGAAAAAGAAAAAAAAAAAAGCTTTTAAAATAGAAAAGTAGAAAGTTAGGAATGAAACGACGTGAGTATGAGAATTAAAGATCAAATATGAAAGTTTGACTTAAAAGCCCAAACTCAACATGAGCATTCCGACACTCAACTAACTAACTACTGCACCAAGCGCAGTATGAATCTATCTGACTGTTGTTGAAAAGGGAGAGTGAGCCCACAAGACACATAAACAATGAAATTAATCTTCAATGTTGACGCCTACGTAGCAAGAACTGTGAGATCCTACGTCTGCTGGAGAGGGGAACAAAGCATTCTTTATAAGTGTGTGGAAACCTCTCCCTAGCAGACACGTTTTAAAATCGTGAGATTGACGGCGATACGTAACGGGCCAAAGCGGACAATATCTGTTAGCAGTGGATTTGGGTCGTTACAAATGGTATTAGAACCTGACACCGGGCGATGTGCCAGCGAGGATGCTGGGCCCCAAAGGGGGTGGATTGTGAGATCCCACATCGGTTGGATTGGGGAACGAAATATTTTTTATAAGGGTGTGGGAACCTCTCCTAGCAGACGTGTTTTAGAACCGTGAGGCTGACGGCAATATGTAACGGGTCAAAGCGGACAATATCAGCTAACGGTGGGTTTGAGTTGTTACAAGAGCTGTCTACAATAATTTATTCAAGAAAATCCAAGATATGAAGGTTTTTTCCATAATCGTACAAATGCCATGCATCTCGCTATCTCAAACTGATTACACCTCAGAATGGAAAAGAAACAACCAAATTTATACAAGCTTATCGGAACCAAGAAGGAGAGAATCAATTTCCCTTTTCCTGAATTTATGAACAGAATCCATTCTACAATATGACCTCATTCTGAATCCTGAGAACTGCTTTCAGTCATCAATATGTTCACATTTCAAGAAGTTGCCCTGTCATATGCCAATGAGCTAGGGAAGGAAAGTGCTCCCAAGCGAACAATAGAGTTATGGGAACTCCTAAATAATGGCACATATGTGTCAAAATGACATGCAAAAAGCCGGAATGTATTATTTCTAAACAGTACATGAATATAGTGCTTCACCAAAATAACTTTTACTGCAGACTTTTAGATTTTCCAAATGTCTCTTTTGGCAAGAGAAAAAGGTTTCATTAATGCCAAAAAGAAGAGACAGATAAATAAGACGTCGACCTATGACAAAACTCTATCCAAAGGAGATCATAAAAAATGTTCTTCAGTTAGCACTGATGCGACCATGAAGGAAAAAGATAAACACATTTTCTTTCCAAGGGCACCTCACTTTCCAAATGAGCTTGTTAAGAAACGAATGATAGTATCAACAACAGTAACATTATAAAATAGCGATTCTAAAAAAAAGAAATAAAAGAAATAATGACTAATGTTAAATGACCCGAATGGTCCATCAACAATATCATTTGATCTTGCGGAGAAGAAGATAGAAGAATTTCTAGATCTTCTCAAAACTATCCAATCTTCATTCTAGACCCATGGAATTTGGGCCATTTTCCTTTATGCAGATACCGTTGGAAACAACCAAATACAGCAGGGTTCGCTCTCTTACTCATTAAACGGATTTTTACTTCCCCTTGTACAAAGCTTTTCCTTCTGTATTGTGAATACTTTGTGTGTCTAGCCTTATATTTTTCGTCCTATTGCAGACACGAACATCTCTTCAATGCATCATTCCTCTATTTTATCTTGCCTTCAACCTTCATCTCTTGCAATTCCACCCTTGGTCTTACAAACCTAAGAACTACTGACATTTAACAGTTTGTTCTCCACAATGAAATATAGCCTACGCCAAGGGAAGCATAGACTTGAAGTACAATTTCCCTTATAGAGAGATCTGGCTAAGAATTTGACCAAAGAACTACTGTCTACTTGAAAGTCAACCTTCATTATGAAAGCCATGTCTAGCTATGACTATAGCGACAACAACCTATTGTGCAACAACAAGGATCTCTCGCCACTTGATTTGAATGATTCTATTTTTGAATATAGGCCAGCTCACTATTTCTTTCTAATGAGCCTGACATGAGACCTTTCTCCACCAACAGAAACAGCCATAGCCATGTTCCGCCATGTTCCATCTAAATTTTGTAACCGCCCAAGCCCACCACTAGCAGATATTGTCCTCTTTGGGCTTTCCCTTCCGGGCTTCCCATCAAGATTATTAAAATGCGTTTGCTAGGGAGAGGTTTCTACACCCTTAAAAAGAGTATTTCGTTCTCCTCCCCAACCGATGTGAGATCTCACAAATGCAGTTGTGGCTATCATAATTACATTCTGTTGCTTCCCGTACAAAATTTCTAATAGACTTCTCCAAGTTCTTAGTCACAATGGGAAGAATTCTAAAAAACAGGAAAGGAAAAGAAAAGAAAAGAAAAATAGGTAGGAATATTTGTATCCATCAACTTGGCCAAAGTGAGGTTGCAAAAACAGCAAGTTCTGCCATTTCAAAAGCTTAGTTGGCAATTTTTTTCCATCACTAAATTTTGGAAATTACAAATCTAAAGGTTGCTGCTAAGAGGCAATCCTAAATATTCAATGGTTCGAGTACCAAAGCTCACAAGCCAACATTAGTAGCCAATTCAACCATTGCACATACAAATTGTGACCTGGATCTCGCACGTATTTCGATTGGGACAATTACGTACAGGAATTCTTTCAAGTTCTTTAACTCCTTGTGTTAAATGAGATTTTTGTTTAGTGGAATATCTAAGGGCCTATATGATAACTTTTTTGCTTTGTTTTCTATTTATAAAAACCATACATACATAAATATCTTCCTTGTTTTCTAATCTATAAATTTCTTCCTTGTTTTCTAATCTACTTTCAAAAATATTTTTCTTACCTTCTACCCAAATTTTGCAAACCAAAAAACAGCAGGTTTTTCCTAAAACCTGAGTTTTTCATTCTGAAATTAGCGAAAATTTCTAGTGTTTTCATAAGTTTAGACCAACAGCTGCCCAGATTAACTCAATTCGAGGGTCAAAGTAAATTAACATACAGGAAACTTCTGATAACAAGATCCCAAAACAACGAATCAACAGCAAAGATGGCTCTCTACAATTATCATTTCGATCTATATCATCGGATCCAATCAAATTGAGACAAAAAGCCTCAAGACAGAGCAAAATAAGAACAGACGAATAACGGAGAAACTTACGAGATCTTTGAAGATAATAAAAGCTACAATGAAGAAGAGAACGAAAAGTATCTCAAACTCCGCCATCTTCAAGAAACTGAACGCCGTTTTCAGAAACCCTACAACCGTCGATTCATTCCCATTCCTACTCCGACCACCTGCTCGAGCCATAGCCACCGATGACGATCGCTGCTTTTGACGAACTGTGGTTTCTCTTCAACGATCAAAGAGGCAAATGTGGAAGTTTTCCTCTATCCAGATATTAATTTGGTCAAAATTCTCTGTTTCGAATTCGGAGAGTTGAACGTGTTGAGAGACTCCTCGATTTGATATGATATTTTATTCAGATTTCGGTTTGAACACTCTACTCTCCCCTAAAACAATTTCATAAAATTTTGAACATTTTTAAATTTTTTTAATATCCTTTATTTAAAAAAAACATTCTTGTTCTTTTAAAAATTATAATATTACTTCTCACCGTTCATAAATATTTTAAATTAATCATTCAAATACAAAATGTTTCAAATTTAATTTAGGTAAACATCTTAGTCACCGTTACTACGTCGTTTCAGGTCATAACTACTTCAATTTTCATCCAACATTCTAATAGATTTCTACTAGAAGAAGAGAGAAATAGGGATTGAATCCCATTTTATAACACAATCATTTAATTTTCTCGAAAAAAAGTTATTTTCAACACATTTTAAAATATGCTATCAGGCAACATCCTCGACGCCTCGTACCATTGTAGTTGGAGAGAATCTTGCCCATAAGCTTAGTTTGTCAATTGGCAAGGCACGGGAGGAACAACCAAGCCTATATCCATTTAGATGAAGTTATAAGACGTATGAAAGGAGAGAAGCAATAATCATTCATGAACGTCACTCCAAAAGATTAACCTAATCTAACCAAACTAACTTAAACAACTTAAAGGTTTGATGTAGTCTGAAGGAAGAAGAGCGTTGTTCTTGTAGAGAAGAAGATAGAAGTGGTAACCTAAAAACTCAAGCAATTAGGTAGGTGAAAACTCACTCCATATTCTATGTGAGTCGGTTAACTCTGATTTGATTCTGAGAGGAACGTGCCCACAAGGGTACCGTCAAATATTGTAGATGAAAATTTTGAAGAAGTTTAAATTTGGAGTCTTAGTGTTACCCGGGTTCTAATTTATAAAAGAGTTCTTATACGCATCCAGTAGGATCTCTTATCACTTGCCCTAATCCTTTACTCGAGAGTTAGGATTACATAATTTAGCTAGAGAGACCCTTCGAGTTCTTTAGTTTTCTCGTAAGAGATTGTCAACAGTTTAATATTTTATCAAGCTTAATCATGAGTTTGAGTTGCATATCAAATAAATCTTTAATTATTTAAAACAAAATTCTCAATAATCTTTTATTTTCAGGTGGCTAATGGCGAAGATGATGAGAAGTTGTAAAGGTGTATATCGAACCTGAAAATTTGAAAATCCGAACCAACCCAACTCGAGTCATAAATATTTTGTTGGAATATTTTTCTAGAATCGAACTGGTTTGATTCGAGTCTAGGGTTTTGTAGACAAAGGTTCGGGTGTACCCGAACTGAACCAATAATAATAAAAAAAATGAAATTCTCATAAATAGTCTTAAGTATTATTTACTACATTTTATCAAACTAAATGAAATTCTAATTTTTAAAATTATAAGAATTAAATTCTATAAATATAATAGGAACTAAATTTACAAATTGACCTAACCAATTAATTAATTTATCTTTGTATTACTAGTTAATTTACCTAGAGGTTAATCTAATTTTTGAGTTATAGAGTTGAGATTTGTATTTATTTTTTATATCTTCCTTCAAATTTTAAAAATAATATTTTTGGTTTTTGAATTTAAATTTAATTTTTAATTATCCATAAAGTCGGATTTTTTTCGCAGTTAATTCCTTAATAATAATAATAATAATAATAAAATTTTTAACTCCATTCGTCACATAACTAAATATTAACAATAAATGTAGACATAAAAAATACTAATTATCAAATTAAATTGAAATTTTGAAGTAGAATAAGTTTACTTTAATTAATTTATATTGAAAACCATTACACTAATTCAATTAACTTATTTTAATTCAACCATATTAAATGTAATTAGTTTCTCTCTAATTGATAGTAGGCATTACTATAAATTGATTCATTCTATATAAATATTAATTAATTTCTATCTTTGCAATTAATCATATTATTCAAATTAATTTACTAGTTAGGTCTTATATTAAACACGTATTAATTATTACATTATAATTCTAACTAATTAACAATAGTTCAGCCTTGAGAACTAATTTGAAATTAAATTTAAATTTTAAGGATTCAATATGTCATTTTTCAAACTTCGAACACAAAACAAAAACTAAATTTAAAATTTCAATGACAAAAAATGTTCAGGTTGGAAAAATCTTTTGGATCAACCAGAAATTTGAGGTTAGTTAGGTGGGTAACTCGGACAACTGAAATAGAATTCATAACCAAACCCAACACAACCCTCCATCTTCGAGTTAGGTTATAAATTGTTTTTTTAATTATTATAAAATATCATAATTATCTATCTTATATATTAGGTTAATAATTAAAGTTTCATAAAACTCAGATATTAAACCCAACACTACATCACTTGTCAATTTCAAATATTCTTAATTTTCATAATAGTTTATTAAAAATAAATTAGGGCAGGGTGGATTGTAACCTTATTCGGTTGGTCCAACTAGTAAACATATTCAAATCTCAAATATAAACTAAATTCATATAAATAAATAAAAAGTCTTTTCAAGTAATAAATAAATCCGTTTAAAACTATAAAACTAGTGTGGAACAAGGTGTCAAAATCTTCGACCAAAAAAACAGGATTTGGTAAGAATGTATAGCACTTCGTGTTTGTGGCGTGCCATAAAATTAAGGTAAGAAATTTTGGTTTCATATCGAACATACTATCCACTTCTGACTCGTCTTTCTCTTCATATAACAAGAAACAAGAATATTTTTTTTTAATTTATAACATTAAAAAATTGGAGATGATGTGAAAAAGAATGACATACAATGATTTTTTATCAATTAATTAAATTTTTTTTTATAATAAATTATCCTGTCATCTTCCATTCCTCTAATTTCCCATATTTGCAGAAACAGAAACAGAGCAGCCATTACAGATCACTAACCGTATCCTCCAAACCCATTTCTATGGAAAGTTTGAAGCCAAGAGCTGCTAATTCCGCTCCCCTCACTCCCCTCGGCTTCCTCGAGAGAGCCGCCACCATCTACGGCGACTCTCCGTCAATCATCTACGGCTCCACCACCTACACATGGTCGGAGACTCACCGTCGATGCCTTCAACTCGCCTCTTCCCTCTCATCCATCGGCATCCAGAGAGGCCACGTCGTCTCCGTCATCTCTCCCAACACTCCCCCCATGTACGAACTCCACTTTGCTGTTCCGATGGCCGGCGCCATTCTCAACACCATCAATCTTCGTCTTGACGCTCCAACCATCTCCACTCTTCTCTTCCATAGCGAATCGAAACTCGTCTTCGTCGATCAAGCCTATTGTGCCCTAATCTCCGATGCATTGGCCCTGTTCCCACCGGAGACAAATCCGCCGTCGCTCGTCCTCATCAGTGACGATGCTGCGGCGGAGGAATCGTTGTCGTCCTCTGTTTCAATTCGCATCGATTTTGTCGATTCGTATGAGGAAATGATTCAAAAAGGAGATTCTAAGTTCCGGTGGATTCGGCCAACTAGTGAATGGGATCCGATCGTTCTGAACTACACCTCTGGAACCACGTCGTCGCCAAAGGGAGTGGTTCACTGTCACAGAGGAGTTTTCATAGCTGCTCTCGATTCGCTTCTCGAATGGGGAGTTCCGAAGAATTCCGTTTATTTATGGACATTACCGATGTTTCACATCAACGGATGGAGTTTTTCCTGGGGAATCGCCGCCGTTGATGGCACAAATGTTTGCATTAGAAAATTCGATGCGGCGTTGATTTTTTCCCTAATTCGTCGCCATCACGTGACACACATGTGTGCAGCTCCGGTGGTGTTGAATATGCTAACAAACTCTTTGAACAACCGACCGCTTGATCGGCCGGTCAAGATTCTCACTGGCGGAGCACCACCACCTGCGGCCGTTTTGTTCCGCATTGAATCGTTAGGGTTTGATGTTACTCACGGATACGGAATGACAGAGACAGCGGGGATGGTGATTTGTTGTTCTTGGAAGGCAGAGTGGAACCGGCTACCGGCGACGGAGCAGGCGCGGTTGAAAGTGCGGCAAGGTGTGAGGACTGCAGCGGTGGCGGCGGTAGATGTGGTTGATTCAGTGACTGGAAAGAGTGTGAAACAAGACGGAGTTTCGATTGGAGAGATTGTTGTGAGAGGAGGATCGATCATGGTTGGGTATTGGAAAGATCCAGAAGCGACCGCAAAGTCGATGACCGACGAGGGGTGGTTCTTTACCGGAGATGTTGGAGTGATGCATCCTGATGGATATTTGGAGATCAAGGACCGGTCGAAGGATGTGATTATAAGTGGCGGAGAGAATTTGAGCAGCGTTGAGGTGGAATCGGTTTTATATACGAATCCATCCGTGAATGAGGCGGCGGTGGTGGCGCGACCGGATGAGTTTTGGGGGGAGACGCCGTGTGCGTTTGTGAGCTTGAGAGAAGGATTGACTCGAAAGCCGACGGAGAAAGAGATTATTGAGTATTGTAAAGGGAAGCTGCCGCGATTTATGGTGCCGAAGACGGTGGTGTTCATGGCGGAGCTGCCAAAAACATCGACGGGAAAGATCAAGAAATATGTGTTGAAGGAAATGGCCATGTCAATAGGGCATAAACCGAGCCGTTTGTAGAAGAAATCATTGATAATCGAGTTGTCCACACATTATTAAACAATGTTATTAGTGGTTATTTTATTTGATTTATGGTTTTAGAATTTTTAATTTCGACAACGAAATATCTTTTAAATGTCCATAGTTCTTATACTTGCACGTACGAAATATCTTTTAAATGTCCATAGTTCTTATACTTGCACGTGCAAGATACTAACCCTAATTGATCTTGAATCAAGATCTATTAGTGAGTTATAAGGAAATTTGGAGCTTAACCAGTCGACACAAAAGTTAGGGAGGGCACGCTTCATCTAGATAAGTAGCCACATGAACATTACGGAAAGGTAGACTGCTTATTGAGTATTTTTATACTCATCTCTTCCTTCTTTTTTTTCAAGTATTGGTCGAGGTGGGAAGGTACCTGGGAGCTGGACCCTGATATAGAAGAGTGTCAACTCAAGATATCAGTGTCAATTTGTGTCCGTTATCATTTTTATTCTTTAGCTTTCCAGCACATATGCTTGTAAATAACTATAACCGTACCTATTTTGTATTTTTGTTGATTTAGATTTTGGTTTCGTCCATGATATTGTATAATTTTAAATAGCGCCAAATTTTACCTTTTTTTTTTGCATTTCTAATTGTTTGTTTTATTTTATTATTATTATTTTTTTTTTGCTTTCGTCTTTTCATTGCAGTCCAATTTCTCAAAGACTTGAAAATTGGATCGCGACAATGCTCTTATGAGCTAATTTGATCTTGCCAGCCTCATCTTATGAGCTAATTTTAACTGTGAATCTTACTCATATAATCTTAATCATGGAGGAGTGACCTCATCATTCGAAATTCTTAACACATTGTGTACGACCCTATCATGTAGGATACGATCCTAGATGATCACCTTATATACATGCAAGAAATGACCTCACATACAAGTTCATATCGTTAGAACACAATCCTAGTAGAAATTTGTACATAAAGTGAGTAACCCCATATGTATTCTCGTCTCACGTAGAGCACAAACCGAGCACAAGCATAGTAAAATCAAACATATGCATGTTAGAGTGATTTCACATCTGAGTTCATATTATTAGAGCACAACCATTGTAGAATCACATCACATACAAGCAAAAGTGACCCCACATGCAAACTCATGCCGATAAGGAACAATGGTAGTAGAATAAGATAATAGACAATCAAGAGGGGAGTGACCTCGTGCCTGCCAACTATTGATACTCATGCAGACCTATTCAAATAAGCTACTTATCCGCAACGTGCAATAGCAGTTTCTTATCTTCTTTAAAATTCTTAAAATTGAGTCGAAAATTTATAATAAATATTTGTACCGTTGAAATCAGTTCGAAAAGTAAAGAGAACTGGTTGAATTAGTCCAATAACCAAGCCAATCTAATTGGATCGAACTAGATGGTTGGACTAAACTGATCAGATTGAACTGGTCTAACTAAACATATTAATTTAGGTGGACAAAATTGTCGGCCTAAATTAATAACAATATTCCTAATATGACCTAAATTAATAAAATATTCTTAAATTTTGTGTCTAAAAAATAATTAAAGTTTTAATAATATCTTTAAATTAAAAAAGGTAAAAAATACCCTTAAATTTTTAAAAAAATAACTTTAAATTAAAAAAAATTCTAAAAATATAATTTTGAATGAAACACACCGTTAATGTTTTATTCGAAAAATATTTTTAAATTTTCAAAAAAATTAAAAATACCATTTAACTTTTAAAATTCTACTTAGTTGTGCTCAAATGAAAGGGTGTAGTTCTCATGCTCATCAATATTAGACATCATACGGTATGCTAACGAGAACGTTGTGCCCTCAAGGGTGGTAGACACTAGGTGGTATGCCAGCGAGAACACGGTGTCTCAAGGGGTAGAGACTGGATGGTATACCAATGAGAACGTTGTACCCTCAAGGGGTTAGACATTGAGTGGTATGCCAGCAAGGACGTTATGCCCTTGTTGGAGAGGAAAATTGTAAAGTCGACGACCATACGTAATGGACCAAAACGGACAATATTACTTTACCCTAAATTAATTAATTTATATTGAGAACCCGTTACACTAATTCAATTAACTACCGTAAATTACTTAATTATTGATTGAATAATGTATAATATTAACTAACTTATATCAACTTGCAATCGGTCAAGAAGTTAGATCATTGTGAAGTAGTGAAATCATATCATTGAAATTATTCTTATTACTGAGGTCTACATTTGAGTTACATTTCAAAAAAAAAAAAAAAAAAAAACCTTTTTTTTATTTATTTCTTATTTTCTATTCCTATTTCCTTCTAATTTTCTTATTTCAATTCCTTTCGAAGTAATAATGCTATTTAATCTAAACTTATTTAAATCATTTAAATTGCACACACTTTCACATCAATAAATAAATAAAAAGAAAATGTAGATTTATTAAAGGATATAAATTATAAAAAAAATTAACTGCCATGCATTTTTAAGCCACTAAAATATATTCGATAAGTGATTAAAGACCAAATAGTTTATAAAAAAAAAAAAAAAATCAAATAGGTTTATAAAAAAAGAATAGACACTTAATTTTGACATAATTTTGTTTGGTAGAGAGTAATTACAAATTTTAATACTAAATTACTAAAATTTAAAAAATAATTTGTTATTTAAAGAAATAAAGTGACAGATATTATTTAACCATAAAAGGAAAGTAAGAAGGCTCAAAAGAAATCTATACTACTCTTGGTAATAATAATAATAATAATAATAATATTACTATTATTATATTATTATTTTTATGTGTGATATATCTATATTTAATAGCTAGGTTTATAATTGGTAACTTTCCAATTCATAAGTTATAAAAACAGAGCAACCATTACAGAGCTTTAACCATATCCATTTCCATGGAAGATTTGAAGCCAAGACCTGCTAATTCCTCCCCCCTCACTCCCCTCGGCTTTCTCGACAGAGCCGCCACCATCTACGGTGACTCTCCCTCCATCATCTACGGCCACACCACCTACACCTGGTCGGACACCCACCGTCGATGCCTTCAACTCGCCTCTTCCCTATCATCCATCGGCATACAGAGAGGCCACGTCGTCTCCGTCATCTCTCCCAACACTCCCCCCATGTACGAACTCCAATTTGCCGTTCCGATGGCCGGCGCCATTCTCAACACTATCAATACCCGCCTCGACGCTCGAACCATCTCCATCCTCCTCTGCCATAGCGAATCAAAACTCATATTTGTGGATCAGGCATTTTGTGCCTTAATCCATAATGCCTTGGCCTTGTTCCCGCCGAAGACGAACCGTCCTATGCTCGTCCTCATTGCCGACGACGCTGTAGCAGAGGAATCGTCGTCCTCTGTTTTGATTCAAGGAAATTTTGTGGGTTCGTATGAGGAAATGATTCGGAAAGGGGATTCTGATTTCCGGTGGATTCGTCCGGCGAGTGAATGGGATCCAATCACTCTTAATTACACCTCTGGAACCACTTCCTCGCCGAAGGGAGTGGTTCACTGTCACAGAGGAAGTTTTATAATTACTCTAGATATGCTTCTCGAATGGGGAGTTGCAAAGCAATCGGTTTATTTATGGACATTACCAATGTTTCATGCCAATGGGTGGAGTTTCACTTGGGGAATCGCCGCCGTAGGCGGCACAAATATATGTATAAGAAAATTCGATGCGGCATTGGTTTATTCCCTAATTCGCCGCCATCACGTGACACACTTATGTGGAGCTCCGGTGGTGTTGAACATGTTAACGAATTCTCCAAACATCCGACCACTTGATTGGCCGGTCAAAATTCTCACTGCCGGAGCGCCGGTGCCTGCGACAATTCTGTTCCGTATTGAATCATTGGGGTTCGATGTTACTCATGGATATGGCCTGACAGAAACAGGGGGGACTGTTGTTTGTTGCTCGTGGAAGGCGGAGTGGAACCAACTACCGGCGGTGGAGAGGGCGCGGCTTAAGTCGCGGCAGGGGGTGAGGACGGTGGCGACTCCGGGAGTGGATGTGGTGGATTTAGAGACTGGGAAGAGTGTGGCAAAAGATGGAGTATCGATCGGAGAGATTGTTTTGAGAGTTGGGTCGCTCATGCTTGGGTATTTTAAAGATTTAGAAGCGACGGCGAAGTCGATGACCGAGGAGGGGTGGTTCTTCACCGGAGATGTTGGAGTGATGCATCCTGATGGGTATTTGGAGATTAAGGACCGGTCGAAGGATGTGATTATAAGCGGCGGAGAGAATTTGAGTAGCGTTGAGGTGGAATCGATTTTGTATACGAATCCAACCGTGAATGAGGCGGCGGTGGTGGCACGACCACACGAGTTGTGGGGGGAGACGCCGTGTGCGTTTGTTAGCTTAAGGGAGGGATTGAGTAAAAAACCGACGGAGGAAGAGATTATGGAGTATTGCAGAGGGAAGCTGCCGCGGTTTATGGTGCCGAAGACGGTGGTGTTCATGACAGAGCTGCCCAAGACATCGACGGGAAAGATCCAAAAGTATTTACTTAGGGAAATGGCCATGTCCATGGACTGAGTTATTTTATAAAAAACTCATTCAAAATTATTGAACTATCCTTAAGTTAGTAATAAATGTTATCACACTCAACATAGTTTAGAAATAAGTTTTTATCTAAATAAATTTGTTCTATCATTTTCTTTTCATAAATACATCATTTGGATTCTAATTTATTAGAGTTTTCCTTACTTTCTCCTATTTCTCCTACTCATGAAGTTCATATCAATCCATATTTTGTTTTTACCCATTTCATTATGATCTAAATTCTTTATGGGATTCAATTCAGTACATCTCTTTAACGCCACATACAAGTGTTTTGCCTCTACTTGAAATATAAGAATAGCACAAAAACTTGAGTATTTCTTAAATACTCCGTAACTGACCCCACTGTTGGACAACCACGTACAGAATGACGGTACTTGTCATTTAAAATCCTCCTCTCTTGGGCGACTTTCCCGTCTTGGCAAATTAGATGTGTAATACTTCTCTACACACGACCCACACGTACGAGCATGGACTTACTAGATGGGTTCGCACACCCCATGGGCCTATGGTCGGACTAGCTTCTCTGGGTTGTTGCTGGACACCTGAAGTGAATAGCGACCGTCGTAGCATCATGGTAAATATGATGATCATTTCAGTCTCAAAGTGTACGTGTCCATACTCATCATAAAGGGAAAGTAACCCAATGCACGTAATCATACAATTAGGTATGAGGTCCCCATACTTCCCATCGTAATAAATCATGCAAGACAACCTCATTCTTTCATCACATATTACACTCGATAATATGCATACATAAACTCTTATAAAATCATTTAATTCATAAAATAATTTTCAAATCATGACATAGGAGTTGCCCATCGTAGATTTACTTATTTCAAAACATATCATGACCTAATATAACATATTCTAGTACATCATGGAATCTCATAACATAACATATTTTATTGTGACATAACATGTCATTTCATTTATACCATAATATTATTTGGCATATCATATAGCGACACATAATATAACATCACATATCAAAACATATAACCCATTTGATACTGGACCACCGAGCATGTGTCACCATACATAAAACAATTCTTCCAACCAAACCGATACTAAACCATTTACTTGGTTGACCTAAGCTGAAGTTACTAATTTTTATTATTCTTGAAATCAATAGATTCATATTTATAATTAGCCTAAATAATTTATGTATACTAAGTTTTTAAATTTTATTAAGTATTTAATAAAAAAAATTAATCTATCAATTTAGATTAATGTTTCTCTAAATATAAATGTAAATAAAAATATATGATTATTTAAAACATAAAAGATGAAATTATTTATTTTTCAAATTTACTTTAGAATAAAGATCTAAATAATTGCAACAAAATCTCCATAAAACAAAAGAAATATACCTACTAGTTAATTAATTAAAATAGTTAATGTACCTACCAGTTAGACAGGGTTGGAGTAAGTTAATTAATTATGATCAAATATTAATTTAAATTAATGGGTACAATCATATTTTTGGTCCCTACAATTGAGATTTGAATTTAATCTTTGTTTTGTCGTTAAAGTCTTAAAAATGACATTTTTTGGTATTGGAGTTTAAATTTGATAACCGCTAAAAAAAATAATTATTAAAAAAATAAAATTTTAACTCATTGCATTAAAATAGCTATAATGTTAACTTTCGATACAAATTTGATGGGTTAGATACTAATTATCATTTTTTCCAAAAAACACAAATTCAAAACTAAATAATAAAAATTAAGTTTAAATGCAATAAGTTCCTCTATTAATTATATTGGCACGATTAATGTAAAGTAATAAATTAGGATATAAATATTAATTAATTTCTACCGAATTGAAATTAATCAAGAATTAGTTAAATCATATTATTAAAACTAATTCATTTAACTTACATCTTCTTTTTACCGGAGATGATGGATGGAATGTAAATAAACTGTTTCCATTTATATACGATAAATTTTTTTATAGGGAGTTATAAAAGTATTTATATTGCTGTTAAAAATTTAAATGTATTTTTGGCATATTAACAATTTTAACCATATCTTTAGGGTGAAACTTTTAGAAGTTTAAAAAATTCAAAATATTTTTTAGTTGTTTTTCTTTTAAATTAAGAATAGTATTAAAATTTTAAAAGTTTGAAACCTATTTTTGAAATAATGTACAAAATTGAGAGTTAGTTTTCAAAGTTTTCGGGTCTTTTTTCTCATTAACTTTTAAATATAACCAACTAGAGATGTCCACGTGGCGGGATGGCTTCCCTGTCACTTCCAGTTATTTAGTTTCTTATCCCCACGAAATGCTCTATTTATTTTTTTGAGAGTCAAGAAAAGGATGTTCCCAAAGATCTAATAAGGATACTTTTTTCTATTAATTATTCTTTTTAAAACAAACTTGAGACTAGGAATAGGACGAGGACGAGGAATATAATTTCATCCCAATTCTATTTGGAAAAATAAAATAGACCTCTCCTAACTTCTTATACTTCTCATACGGGCAGAGGCAGAGGCAGAAACAGAGCAACCATTACAAACCACTCACCATATCCTCCAAATTCATTTCCAGGGAAGATTTGAAGCCAAGACCTGCTAATTCCTCTTCCCTCACTCCCCTCGGCTTCCTTCAGAGAGCCGCCACCATCTACGGCGACTCTCCCTCCATCATCTACGGCCACACCACCTACACCTGGTTCGACACCCACCGTCGATGCCTTCAACTCGCCTCTTCCCTCTCATCCATCGCCATCCAGCGAGCCCACGTCGTCTCCGTCATCTCTCCCAACACTCCCCCCATGTACGAACTCCACTTCGCTGTTCCCATGGCCGGCGCCATTCTCAACACTATCAATACCCGTCTCGACGCTCCAACCATCTCCATCCTCCTCTGCCATAGCGAACCAAAACTCATATTTGTCGATCAGCCATATTATGCCCTAATCCAAGATGCCTTGGCCTTGTTCCCGCCGGAGACGAACCGTCCAATGCTCGTCCTCATTGCCGACGACGCTGCAGCAGAGGAATCATCGTCCTCCGTTTTGATTCAAGGAAATTTTGTGGGTTCGTATGAGGAAATGATTCAGAAAGGGGATTCAGATTTCCGGTGGATTCGGCCGGCGAGTGAATGGGATCCAATCGTTCTTAATTACACCTCTGGAACAACGTCATCGCCAAAGGGAGTGGTTCACTGTCACAGAGGAAGTTTTATAGTAACTCTGGATATGCTTCTGGAATGGGGAGTTCCAAAGCAATCAGTGTATTTATGGACATTACCGATGTTTCACTGCAATGGATGGAGTTTCACTTGGGGAATGGCCGCCGTCGGTGGCACAAATATATGCATTAGAAAATTCGATGCGGCATTGATTTATTCCCTAATTCGTCGCCATCACGTGACACACTTACGTGGAGCTCCAGTGGTGTTGAACATGCTAGCGAACTCTCCAACCAACCGACCTCTTGATTGGCCTGTCAAGATTCTCACTGCTGGAGCACCAGTGCCTGCAACAGTTGTGTTCCACACTGAATCGTTGGGGTTCGATGTTACTCACGGATATGGACTAACAGAGACAGGGGGATCAGTTGTTTTCTGCTCATGGAAGGCGCAGTGGAACCAGCTACCAGCCATGGAGAGGGCACGAATAAAGTCGCGGCAGGGGGTGAGGACAGTGGCAATGATGGCTGTAGACGTGGTGGACTCGAATAGTGGGAAGAGTGTGGAACAAGATGGAGTTTCGATCGGAGAGATCGTTCTAAGAGGTGGGTCGATCATGGTTGGGTATTTGAAAGATCCAGAAGCGACGGCGAAGTCGATGACCGAGGAGGGGTGGTTCTTTACCGGAGATGTTGGAGTGATGCATCCTGATGGATATTTGGAGATTAAGGACCGGTCGAAGGATGTGATTATAAGCGGCGGAGAGAATTTGAGCAGCGTTGAGGTGGAGTCGATTTTGTATACGAATCCAACCGTGAATGAGGCGGCGGTGGTGGCACGACCAGATGAGTTTTGGGGAGAGACGCCGTGTGCGTTTGTGAGCTTGAGAGAAGGATTGACTCAAAAGCCGACAGAGGAGGAGATTATGGAGTATTGCAGAGGGAATCTGCCGCGATTTATGGTGCCAAAGACGGTGGTGTTCATGACAGAGCTGCCGAAAACATCCACGGGAAAGATCCAAAAGTATTTACTTAGGGAAATGGCTATGTCAATGGGTCCTACAAAGAGGAGTTCTAAGAAGAATCATTGAAATATCCTCGCATTAATAATAAATGTTATTAACGAGTGTAGACACGCTCTCCTCTTCAAAATTGTTATGTTATGCTATGTCATGTTATATTATAACTTATGTTATGCTATGTCATGTTATATTATGTTATGCGATGTGAAGTTTATAAGCTATGCTATGTCATGTTATATTATGTTATGCGATGTGAAGTTTATAAGCTATGCTATGCTATGTCATGTTATATTATGTTATGCGATGTGAAGTTTATAAGCTATGCTATGCTATGTCATGTTATATTATGTTATGCGATGTGAAGTTTATAAGCTATGCTATGCTATGTCATGTTATATTATGTTATGCGATGTGAAGTTTATAAGCTATGCTATGCTATGTCATGTTATATTATGTTATGCGATGTGAAGTTTATAAGCTATGCTATGCTATGCTATGTCATGTTATATTATGTTATGCGATGTGAAGTTTATAAGCTATGCTATGCTATGTCATGTTATATTATGTTATGCGATGTGAAGTTTATAAGCTATGCTATGCTATGTCATGTTATATTATGTTATGCGATGTGAAGTTTATAAGCTATGCTATGCTATGTCATGTTATATTATGTTATGCGATGTGAAGTTTATAAGCTATGCTATGCTATGTCATGTTATATTATGTTATGCGATGTGAAGTTTATAAGCTATGCTATGCTATGTCATGTTATATTATGTTATGCGATGTGAAGTTTATAAGCTATGCTATGCTATGTCATGTTATATTATGTTATGCTATGTGAAGTTTATAAGCTATACTATGCTATGCATGTTATATTATGTTATGTCATGTGAAGTTTTATAAGCTTATGCTATGTTATGCGATGTGAAGTTTATAAGCTATGCTATGCTATGTCATCTTTTATTATGTTATGCGATGTGAAGTTTATAAGCTATGCTATGCTATGTCATGTTATATTATGTTATGCTATGTGAAGTTTATAAGCTATGCTATAATGTGATTGTGCTATGTTGTGGAGCCATTTTATGATAATGATAACCTACGAAATATAAACCTCTATACACCATGTCATACTATGTAAGCTATGTTAAGTATGGAAGATTTGTCAGACATCATGTATGCATGATTCACAACCTGTTATGTTATTAATGAATGGAGTTTTGACTTGTATCATAAACTTACACCATGATTTTAAGCTTGGGGGACCTCATGCATTTTTGTTGTCACGTGCACAGGATAACTTCCTGTTATGATGAGCATGGACGTGTACATTACGATATCTATGTGTGTCATGATATTATGCAGACTCCTTTCCCTCCGTGGCTCCGGCAGCATGAGTGTGTGCTAGTTGAAGGACAGACCCAAGGGGTACATATATGCCCGTCTGGTGGGTCCATGTGCACATACGTGGGTCATGTGTAGAGAAGTATTACACATCTAGTTTTAATCAAAACTTGAAGAGTTCAAAGCTATGGAAATGTTTTTTATGAAATGATAAGCCCCAAACATGATTGCATTTTCGGACCTGTTGAGTATTTCTTATTTTTCAAGTAAAGGTAAGATACATCTGCATGGATGATGATGCCGTTGTGATGGCAATGAGACTTAAGTTAGGGTAGATGCATTTATGATATTTATAGTCCTTAAGTTAGATTAGGACATTGTTTTATTTAAACTTCACGTTATTGATTTTCTGCTATTTTTTTTATAAAGATTTTACCATGAACATTTAAGTCCATGACATTGTTCATAAAATATTTTAAAGGAATGTTTCTGCACGTAACAGTCATGTCATGCATGCATTGTGGACCTTGTTTTTAATAAGAAAATAGGAGCAGTACCTCTCCCAGTAAGATGTGATTCGGGGATGATCCAATGCGGAAGCTTATGAGTATGTGATACCCAAGTAAATGATGCATACATAAATTAACCGAGACCACATCCAAATGAAAGTGATCTTTAGGATAAGATGACTAAGAAAAGACTATATTGGTTTGTAATGATAGTTTTCACTCTGAGAAGCAATGAATAAGTAACTTAATCATGTCGCACCGAATGCATAGAAATGTCGGGGCCCAAAGGTGTCAAATCTAAATTTTAAATTCTAGATATAGAAGATTAATTTAAATATTAAATATGAATTTTGAGTCTTTTTTGTATTTTTAAATGTCGAGTTTTAAGAAAATATTATAGTTAGTTCTTATGGTTTTCTTAAATAGTGGTTACAAGATTTTATTAAACCATAAGAATATTTATAATAAAATTTGAACAAAGTTCTAAACTTTTCTCCATATAATTAGAACTATAAACTTAATTTATCATTAATTAGACATGTAAGTTAATTAATTATGATTGAATACTAATTTAAATCAATAGGTAGAATACATTTTTTTTGTCCCTAAAATTGAGATTTTAATTTAAATTTTAGGCTAAATTAATAAAAAATAGTAAAAATACCGTTTAACCTTCCGTTTTAATAATACTCTTAAACTTTAAAAAAAAAATTCAAAAAATATCTTTAAATTTAAAAAAGGTCTAAAAAATAATTTACCATTGTTTTGGATGGAAATGGTTCGTTTTTTAAAAAATATCATTGAACTTTCAAAATATATCAAAAATACCCTTAGATTTTTAAAAATTTCGTTAATATCCTTACATTTTTTTAAAAACTTCGAAAATACATCAAAACTTTTTTAAAATTTTCAAAAATACATTTTATCTTTTTTTTAAAAAATTCAATTTAGTATCGTATTTCAAAAATAATTTATGAACTTTCAAAAGTAATATTAAAATTTTTAGATATAATTTATGAGGCGTGGATAGACGGTTTTTATCCATATATTTATGGTCAGAATTATTTTGAACTTTTCCCTAAAAAGGTAAAGGATGTTAATGATAATTTTAAAATTTTATAGGTATTTTTTAAACATAATGACGGTAAGGGTGTTTTTGAACTTTTTAAAAAAGTTAAAGGGAATTAAGGAATTCTTTTAAAGTTTAAGTGTATTTTTAAACACGGTTAAAAGTTTCACAACTATTTTTGAAACGTGATATTAATAAGTATTTTTGAACTTTTTTTTAGAAAAGTTAGAAGGGTATTAATGAAATTTACTAAAGTTTAAGTGTATTTTTTTAAACATTGTTAAAAATTTAAGGTTTTTTTTTTTTTTTGTTTTGTTTAATAAGATTATTTTTGAGACGGAGTAGAAAATTTGGGGGTTTTTTTTTTAATTTACCATAATTTTCATTTTGGGTTTGAAGTTTTAAAAATAATATTTTAATATTCAATTTTAAATTTGATTTCAAATTATCCATGAAGTTTTTTTTTTTTTTTTTTTTTTTTTTTGTGATTAGTTAATTATTATTAAAAATAATTGTGATATCTATATAGATGAGAGGGTAGAACGAAACACTTTTTATAAAAGGTGTGAAAACCTCTCCCTAGCGGATCCCTTTTAAAAATCTTGAGGGTAAGCGAAAGGGAAAGCCCAAAGAAGACATCGAGCGATGTTCCAACGAGGAGGTTATTCCTCGAAGGGGGTGAATTGTGATGTCCCACATCTGCTGGGGAGGAGAACGAAACACCCTTCTATCGGTTGTTACGTATCGTCATCAGCTTTACGGTTTTAAAACGTGTCTACTCCTTATAAGGGTCGAAACACCCTTCTATCGGTCTCTATCAGTTGTTACTGGTCTCTATCGATTGTTACAATTTTCATTTTAAAACCCTCTATCAGTCTCTATCGGTTGTTACGTGGTCTCTATCGGTTGTTACGTATCGTCGTCAGCCCCACGGTTTTAAAATGCGTCTACCCTTTATAAGAGTGTGAAAACCTCTCCCTAGCAGACGCGTTTTAAAACCCTCTATCAGTCTCAATCGTTTTACACGTCTATTAGGGAGAGGTTTTCACACTCTTATAATAAGGAAGGTTTAGTTACCCTCTCCAACCCACTAGACTTAAAGTTGTTACAACTTAGCACCATAAATTCAATACTAAATTTTAATTTTGAAAATGGAAGAATTAACTAAAAATTAAACTTCAATTTGAAAGACCAATTTACCTTCCCCTAAATTAATTAATTTGTATTGATAACTAACTACACTAATTCAATTAACTTATTTTAATTCAACCATATTAAATGTAATTAGTTTCTCCATTAATAATGACATAAATGTTAATTAATTTCCATCAACTTGTCACATCAATAATTTTTCATCTTCACAAAAAAAACGAAAAAAATCTTAAAAATATGAATCTGCCAAAAACTTAAATATAAAATTTAATAACATCTATTTTCAATAAATGAGTGATAAATTAACAATGTATAAATTCAAACATTTGTTGACTCTCTTGTACAACATTTGGTTGTTACTCTTATCAATAAAGAAGATTTAGCAACAATGTGCAGCGCTTGGTTTCCATGGCGTCCCGTAAAGTTAACTTTCAAAGGCTTAACGGTAAGAAATTTTGATTTGATATCGGACCTAATCACCCCATCTTCTTTCTCTTCATCTAACATGAAACAGTAAAAATTATTGCAGGATTCAGCTTTGATGTGTAACGACTACAATTCCAACTTTAGACGATCAACATTAGTACCTACCCATGAAGCCAAACCTTCAACAAGATCGATGTCTCTAATATTTAGACACATTTCAAAGAAGGTAAGATTAAATATATTAATGTTGTTTTTTTAATATGATATTAACCTAAAACTTCAAATTTTAATAGTGTTTTTTAAACGCAGACGAGTAAGCATTACACAATATCCTCCAAATCCATTTCTACGGAAGATTTGAAGCCAAGACCGGCTAATTCCTCTCCCCTCACTCCCCTCGGTTTCCTTGAGAGAGCCGCTACCATCTACGGCGACTCTCCGTCAATCATCTACGGCGACACCACCTACACTTGGTCGGATACCCACCGTCGATGCCTTCAACTCGCCTCTTCCCTCTCATCCATCGGCATCCAACGAGGCCACGTCGTCTCGGTCATCTCTCCCAACACTCCCCCCATGTACGAACTCCACTTTGCTGTTCCGATGGCCGGTGCCATCCTCAACACTATCAATACCCGCCTCGACGCTCGAACCATCTCCATCCTCCTCAGCCATAGCGAATCAAAACTCATATTCGTCGATCAAGCCTTTTGTGCCCTAATCCAAGATGCCTTGGCCTTGTTCCCGTCGGAGACAAAACGTCCAATGCTCGTCCTCATTGCCGACGACGCTGCAGCGGAGGAATCATCGTCGTCTTGTATTATGATTCACGACGAATTTGTCGATTCGTATGAGGAAATGATTCGGAAAGGGGATTCCGATTTCAGGTGGATTCGGCCGGTGAGCGAATGGGATCCGATGGTTCTTAATTACACATCCGGAACCACTTCCTCACCGAAGGGAGTGGTTCAATGTCATCGAGGAATTTTTATAATAACTCTTGATGTGCTTCTTGAATGGGAAGTTCCAAAGCAATCGGTTTATTTATGGACATTACCTATGTTTCATGGTAATGGGTGGAGTTTAACATGGGGCATGGCCGCCGTCGGTGGCACAAATATATGCATTAGAAAATTCGATGCGGCGTTGATTTATTCCCTAATTCGCCGCCATCACGTGACACACTTATGTGGAGCTCCGGTGGTGTTGAACATGTTAACCAACTCTCCAACTAATCGACCTTTTGATTGGCCCGTCAAGATTCTCACTTGTGGAGCGCCGCCACCTTCTGAGGTTTTGCTCCGTACAGAGTCGTTAGGGTTTGATGTTACTCATGGATACGGCCTGACAGAGACAGCTGGACCGGTTGTTTTCTGCTCGTGGAAGGCGGAGTGGAACCAGCTACCGATGACGGAGAGGGCGCGGCTTAAGTCGAGGCAGGGGGTGAGGACGTTGGCGTTGACGGCGGTTGATGTGGTGGATCAAAAGACGGGAAAGAGTGTGAAACAAGATGGAGTTTCGATTGGAGAGATTGTTTTAAGAGGCGGGTCGATCATGGTTGGGTATTGGAAAGATCGAGAAGCAACGACGAAGTCGATGACTGATGACGGGTGGTTCTTTACCGGAGATGTTGGAGTGATGCATCCTGATGGATATTTGGAGATTAAGGATCGGTCGAAGGACGTGATTATAAGTGGCGGAGAGAATTTGAGTAGCGTTGAAGTGGAATCGGTTTTGTATATGAATCCATCCGTGAATGAGGCGGCGGTGGTGGCTCGACCGGATGAGTTTTGGGGGGAGACGCCGTGTGCGTTTGTTAGCTTGAGAGAAGGACTGATTCGAAAGCCGACGGAGGAGGAGATTATTGAGTATTGCAGAGGGAAGCTACCGCGGTTTATGGTGCCGAAGACGGTGGTGTTCATGGCGGAGCTGCCAAAAACATCGACGGGAAAGATCCAAAAGTATTTGCTTAGGGAAATGGCCATGTCAATGGGCCATGCAAAGGATCGAGGATCCGAAGGGAAAAAGTAAGCAAAAATGTCACTTTTTTCAATTTTTAATTCCTTGTAGAGAAGGAATTTCAAGTACTTAATAAGAAAAAAATTGGATTTTTCAAAAAAAAAAAAAAAAAAAAAAGTGGCATGTAATCCACAATCCATCAAGCTTCAAACGCTTTGCCCAATAAAAGTTGATTTTGCGTGAAAATGAGTATGCAGTCGAGGAAAAGAATCAAGAAATTGATACTCACACCTAAATTTGTTCTTCTAAAACCATTCCATAAACTTGAGGAAAAACTAAGGAAGAGATCTCATGAAGGAATCGAGATCTGAAAGTGTCTAACGCCCCCAATCAATAATAACTCGCATCGCCTTGTGAATCTCTCTCGTTATATATATATACGCGCGTGTTAAGAAATACGGTAATTTATTTATATATATATATATATAATATAGAGAGAGAGGTGGAAGACTTACAAGTCAACATAAAGTAGCCAATTTGGGGTTGGTGGAACTTGGTACACTTTTTTTTGTGGAAATTAAGAAAAAGGTTTTCAAATATTTCTCTAATTTAATGTTTTTTTTATTAAAAAAAAAGGAAAATAATTGATCTTTCCAAAAAAATAATAATAAATAAATAAAAAGTTGGTTTCAAATTATGTAACTAATTTCAATTTTATCACAAATATTAAAAAAAAATTCTGTTATAATATGAACTTATCAAACAAACATTTAGTTATGTAACTAATTCAATCATCGTCGTGATACTATCATACTCATATTAAAAATCAAACCTAGAAGGCAAGTTGATTGACGTTTAACCAAAAGATTAGATGGGAAAATGAAGAAAGTGGAAGACAGCGATGAAAAATACAAATGAGGCCACGCGGATTCATAGATTCGTTTTGACCGTAAAAAAATCCAGAAGTGAGTGAGAGAGAAAGGGGTTTGAAAATTGGGTATAAATTAGAAGGCTTCTCGTATAGCTCTGAGAGCCTCACAGCAACCATAATGGGTTCACCCAAGATATCAATGGCGTTGCTTTTCTTCTTCGCAGTGCTTTTGGTCGCCTTTACCGTTTCAGCGGCGGATATCACTGCTTCGCTTCACAAGCCTCATATTCGTAAGTAGTTTTTGTTCTTCTTTCGATTAAAGGCATGCCATCAGCTGTGTAATTAATTTTGGGTATATGTTTGAAGGTAAGCTAAGCATGGAGTATAGAACTGTTGAGAAGGCTGCGCTGAGAGCAAAGCCGGCAGTTTATGATTTCCCATGGAAGGGTGGCTACCATCCTCCGGCCAACGACCCTTGATGCTACTTTCAGCTGGTTTCATGGACTACCAAAATCTCTGTTTAGAATAAATGATTGTGTACTTCTTTACTTAGTACTTTTCCGATCTTCCATGCTACCTAAATTATGGTTAGATATGTCTAAAAAGTAAGTCGGGAACGAAAAATCTTCTCTATCTACGTTATTTTTGTCTCTTATTTTGTATGTTTAACAAGTATGTCAGGAATGAGAAATCATCTCCGTCTATATCGTTTCTATCTCTTATTTTAATTTCTATTTTTACTAAATTCTTCATTTATTTTTTATGAAATTGGATTAAAAAAATTAAGGGATGGTGAGAAGATTAAATATAATTTTTAAAATTTTAAATTTCAATATTACGTTAATTTAAAAAAAATATTTGTTTACCTAAATATATATACAAATGATAATAATAATAATAATAAGTTAGTTGGGTATCTTTATTTATATATATATATATATATATGCGCGTATATAGGTGGGGCAGCGATCGAGGTGCGGATGGCAACGAGGGATGAGAATATAGTTTTTGTCCTAGACCCCATTTAGATATCGAGGAGAAATCTTTCACTTGCTACCATATTCTTCGTAGAAACGTGGATTTCTTGTCATAAATGGGTTAAATGGATATCTCTAATTATGATCTTAAATTCAAAACGTTTAGCTATCAGGCTTAACAAAATAGATGAAAAGATAATTTGATTCAAAATTCACGTGAATGGTGAGTTAATTTGGAATGAGCGCCTTAGTTTTTTGAAACATATCTAAAAAAACAACACGTGAGTTACTGAATTATACTCGTGTTAGCTGGTCGTAGATTATTTAAACCTAATTTCTATGGTTGACCAAACTTGGAATGGCGGACTTGTTTGAGTGTGAAAAGAAGGAAGAGACGACCAGGGGTCTTCTTCTTCAAACTTCACTGCAACTCTGCACATATTACGTCTTCTCAGTAAAGCTCCACCTCTCTCTCTCTGGCAACGAGTGCCTTTCAAGTGGTTGGAGCGTAAACACCTCTCTAGTAAAAGATATATCTGATATACAACCGATGGTTATATCTGATAAAGTGTATACAAATCCATATATATACGGTTAGTCATAGTCGGTGCTTTGAAAATGTACATCTCTCATTCTCTCTTAGTGTACACACCTGAACTCATTCATATAAATCCTTAGCCAATATTACTTCTTGTATTTTCTTTCTCCGGTTCTTTGTATTAATCTAGATCTGTTGAGGATTGTTGGGAGGGAGTCTCACGTTGGCTAATTTAAGGATTAATCATGAGTTTATAAATAAGGAATACATCTTCATTGGTACGAGACCTTTTGAGGAAGCTTCTACTCTAAGTGGACAATACTATTGTGGAGAGTCGTGATTCTTAACGTAGTATTAGAGACATGCCCTTAACTTAGTCATGTCAATAGAATCCTCAAATGTCAAACAAAGAAGAAGTGAGTCTCGAAGATGCAGTAAAAAAAGTGACTCAAGTATCGAAGTTAGTCAAAGAAGAAGTTAGTCATGTCAATAGAATCCTCAAATGTCAAACAAAGAAGAAGTGAGCCTCGAAGATGCAGTAAAAAAAGTGACTCAAGTATCGAACAAATGAGTATACTTTATTCGAGGGCTCCAAAAAAAGGAAAAGAGTCGAGTCTCAATTAAGAGAAAGCTGTTCAAGGGCTTTATAGACTTCAGGAGATGCTCTATGGTGTAATTTTAGGGCTTTATAAAATCTCCATTGGTACGAGGCATTTTGGGAAGCCCCAAAGAAGTGGAGAATATCATATCATCGTGGAGAGTCGTAATTCCTAACAAGATTAAGTGTGTGCATTTGCGAAGGTGTGCGTTGTTGTGCCATGGCAGTAATTCGGAATGAGAGCAAAATATTATGTTGATGCTTCCAGTTTCAACATTCAAAACAAGAACATCCCCAGAAAGTTTATAATCTAGATGCACTACTTTATTGCAAATATCACACTTCAAATAATCTGAGCTACTGCTAATAATGAGTGGAAGTTATCAAACACAGTAGAAATCGTTGCAAGTTTGCAACAGAACACAAATTCAGAACACTAAAATTCTTCTTTTCACAGCATGAAAACAAGAATTCAAGATGAAAAATCCACAACAAATGGAAACACAGGCAAGAATCTATACAATTCAAATCAGTTGGTACCAGTGGCTGCAACAGGAACTGCATGAACAACTTTACTGCCACTGCCACCAAGTCTGCCACGGCCAATCCCACTTCTGTGGGAAGAAGAAGAACAATCAGACTCTCTCCTTCTCTCCCCTGTTCTCCGCTTGCTCTCGTCTCTGTCCACCCCTGTTTTTGATCTCCATGAGGAATCAGTTGAATCAGCTGAGTTGGGTTCCCATGAGGTAGCTGAATTCCCCCAGTGCTGCTGCTGCTGTTGAACACTTCCGACAAAACTGTTGCTGCCGGAGGATTCTTGATCCTCTGTATCTTCCCCTCCAGCAGGGCTTCCCCTTTTCACAGTCACGTACTTATGGAAGCTTGGTTCCACAATATCATCAAAAGGGTCTCTGTTTCGATCCTCGGAGAAAGCAGAGGAATTGAGATCAGCAACTGCTTCAACAATGGAACAGGCCTTGGTTACACAAGCTGGAAGAGAAACAGAGTTGGAATTCTTTTGATGGAAGTTATGAATGTCTTGAAGCAACATCTTGGTGTAAGATGGTGTTTGATTTTGATTCAAAAGAACTTCTGGGTTGATGTCAAATTCTCTGGATTGCCTTGCTGATCTGCTTCTTGCAAGAACTCCCTCTGTGTTTGACAATGGTGGTGCTGTGGAGGTGATGATATTCACAACCCCTCTTGTTGCAGTGGCGGCCGTGCCTGTTTTGCTGCTATTCACTTGAGAAACTGCTACTTTGTGGCTACTTTTGGTATCAGTTTTTGGCTTCTGAGGTTGAAAGATTATAAGTATTATCAATCAGTATTAAAATACTCTGTTTTCTAGAGATTTAGGAGCTGAAATCATTAAGAAAAAAGTGTGTAGATTCCATATGTACCTGGTTTGATCCATTGTTTGTGTCTTTAGCAGATTGAATCCTGTTGTGTTGCTGTGAATTAGTATCGATTTCGCTCAATGGGTTTCTTCTGTAAGGAGATTGCTCTGCTTTTCTTGATGAGCTGCGGCTGAGAGATGGCGGCAGCGGCTGAATTTCGTCTGAAACTTTGACATGTCCATTGATTCGTGCAGGAGACTGTGAGCGAGGTGATGAAGCAACTCTCAAACCCGCCATGGCAGTTGCCTCGCCGACGTTTCGTTTAACCGATATTCTCTTAACGGCTGTCGCAGTCGCTGAATCATTGCCAGCACAACCACCAGTGACATTGTTGCTCTTGTCCATTTCCAAATGAGCGACTGTTGCCGGAACTGAAACCATTTTCGCCGGTTTACTAAGACCACCGCCATTATTCGAACCATTTGAGGCAGACGGCTCCACCGACCGTCGGCCAGGCGACCGGCTAACACGCCTCTCCCGGCTACTGGACCGTTGATTCTGATCTCTCTCCCTACTGGGAGTCCTCCTCCTCCCTTGAGAAGGAGAATATCTCGAAGATTGACGGTGGCGCTGTCTCTGGTTATGGCGTTTCTCCGCCGGAGTTCCGTCGTCATCAACCTCCACCGAAATGGGATTCTTCCCATCTTCATCTTCATCACCGTAATTTCCAGAATTAACACCATCTCTATCAGAATGGTCAAAATCAAAGCTTCTCTTCGAACCAGAATACTTCCTTCCATTACCATTAGCAGATGAACTCCGGCTCAACCTTCCACACTGAATCAAAATGGCGTCGACCTCCTCTCTAGTACAGCTCGAAGTTCTAACCAACCCCACCTTCAAATTTTCTCCGACATCTCCAGATTCCAAAATCTCACAGGAAGAAGAAGACAAAACACCTCCATTTTCCTCTTCATTAGGAAGAACAGAGGCTCCATTTTTGTCTCTCCCATCATGGCTTTTCCTGTGCTTTATCACAAACACCTCCTTCTTCACAGGGCACTCTGTCTCCACCCCATTTTCTTGCTCTGTTTTCTCCCTGTTCACATCAATGGCGGCGGGCGGGTGAGAAATTGGGATGATGGGTTTGGAGCCATTGCAGGAAGTGGGTGGATCTTGAGGCACGAGGGGGGAAGAAAACGAAGGTAAAGTCTTCTTCTTTTTGCTCAAACAAGCACCCATTAGAGATTAATGGCGATTTTGAGCTGACCCAACACTGGAAATGGAAGAAACTGAGCTAGAGAGAGAGAGAGAGAGAGATTGGAGGGTTTTGAGATTTGAAAGTGAGATTAGAGGAGAGAGAGAGAGAGGGGGGGATAAAAGAAAAGGGAAGTGTAACGGGTGGCGCAGTGTTCAAGAAGCATATTCAAAATACTGCAACTTTTTTGAGAGAGAGAGAGAGAGAGAGAGAGAAAATTCGAAATTTGAGTTGTAGAGAGGGAAAGAGAGAAAGAGGGGAAATTTTGGTGAGAAATTAAGAGCCGTTGGATTAAGTTGGAAGGGAATGAGTCAGTAAACAACACAAAGTATAAATAAAGGCATGTCGTTTTTATCCCAACAACAATACCCAATGCAACTTTCTCTCTCCTTCTCAACTCTCTAAATATTCAATTTTTACCTTTTTAAATTATTTATTTTTATTTATTTAGTCTCTCTTTTTTTAACAAAAAAAATTATTTTTCACTCTCTTAAACATGCTTCTCACATTATTCGTGGAATTAACTTACAAATTTTAATTAAATTATTTTAAGAAGTGACATTTTACTCTTCTTTACATAAAAAATTTGAATAAATAATCTTAACCCAACTCAAGATATCTATGTCTAAGTTAGGTTCATTATTTAGAGTTATTTATCTTAAAAAATTTACAACCGGACAACAAAGTTGGGTCTAGAAAATGTCTAAAGTCTGACCCGACCCAACTCATGTACACCTCTAGTACCCAACCCATATATGCATACCCCTAATATCCAATCCATGCACACCCTTAATTTCAGTTCGAGAGTATAAATTGATTTGAGTTCTAAAAAAATTTAAAAATGAAAAGGAAAAGTAGCACAATAAACCTACTTTTATATGCAAGAAATTTTTTGTCACAGCATACAAACAAATAATGGCTTGGGAGAAAAATTTTGGTATGAACATCGAGTGTTCTAAAAACTAGCTAAACCAAGAGAAGAAGGGAAGTAAACAATCAAAGAGCTGAGATGAAGTTCTGAATTTTCCCTCCTCCTCGGGTCCATCAAGATCTCAGATATTGTCATGATACTCCTATGATTCACGGAAATAATTGGTTACTTCATGTTCTTGTAGAAAGAACAACCAAACTCTGTTCTTGTTGAAACAATAACAAGCCTCTGGCCAAAATTACTCGCAGGCACTTCTTCACTGCTAAGCATGAGAAAAAGATTCTTCTGTAGAACTTGATTTCTTAATGAATCTGCCAAAAGTGATTACTACAGTTCCACCCTTTTGTACTTTTGTTGTGGAGTGAAAGAAATTGGGTTCAGAGTCAGAAAAAAAAATGTAGTAGGCTGAATTTGCGAGTCTTAGAATTAAGTTTGGGAGGGTTAAGGAAGGCAAACACAGAACTTTCTAGTGAACTGGGGAACTAGTAGAGATCCGGAGCTCTTGAATTCTCCATTTGTAAATTGCAAGATAACTAGTTTTGATTCAATTCCACTTTCGAGTTTGGTCAAACTGTTAGTAAGCAAGATGGTGAATCAGATAGAAGTAGTTGAAGAGAACATCTTTAGGGTGCAGAACATTTGGAGAATGGAATGCAACAGTTATGGAGTGGGCAATGTTCATATGAAGTGGAAGGATGAGGCTTGAGCTATTACAAAATTGTGAGATCTCACATCGCTTAAAGAGGAGAACGAAGTATTCTTTATTAGGGTGTGGAAACCTCTCCCTAGCCGATGCATTTTAAAAATCTTGAGGGGAAGCCCGAAAGGAAAAGCCTAAAGAGAACAATACCTGCTAGCAGTGGGGCTGAGCTGTTACAAATGGTATCAGAGCCAGACATCGGGCGATATGCCAGCGAGGAGGTTGAGCCTCGAAGAGGGGTGGACACAAGACGGTATGCCAGCAAAGACGCTGACCCCGAAGGGGGTGGAGCTGTACTGACAACCATGGCAGGTGTTGGAAGAAGTAGACGGGGATATGGGGAAAAATGATTGAAGGCTGTGGAGACGTTGGTTTTTGTTAGTCAAAACCCCAATGTATGGTTGTTCGAATCAGAGCCCAATCTTGTTGTGAATACGTTGGAGGATGAGTAATTGGAAGCAACGTCCCTGAGCATGGAAGGCGGTGCTTTCACATGGTTTTAGTGGAGGAAGGCAGACGGTCCTTAAACCCGTGGAAGGGCATGTCAACTAATAAGGCCACTTTGGAGAATTGAACTCTAAACAATTTCTCTACTTTCACCTTAGTAAAGAAGAAAGAATAGTTCACTTTGAGCTTCTTATTGCTTGGCTTCATAATTTCTTGACTTCCAATGGAGGACGAATTGGCTCTATTGGACCCAAGTATTGTTAAGCCTCCAAATACACACAAGCTATGAGGGGATAATTAGAAAAATGGATGATATGTATGTGCAAGGTAAGGAAAAGTAGCAAGAGGACGTGAGGATCTATAAGTAGGTGTGGCTTGGGAGAGAATAGGCGAAGATCTTTCTAGTGAATTATGGACTCAAAGAGATAAGTGTTGAGGATTGTTGGATGGGAGTGAGTCCCACATCAATTAATTAAGGGGATTAATTAAGGGGATGATCATGGATTTATAAGCAAGAAATACATCTCTATTGATATGAGGTCTTTTGGAAAAACTAAAAGTAAAACCATGAGAGTTTATGCTCAAAGTAGACAATATCGTACCATTGTGCAGGGTCGTAGTTCCTAGCAATAAAGACCTAGATCCAATCAGTGCAAAACCAAAAGATATTTAAGTGAGTGGAAGATCTTCAAAGGCATTTTGGAATATCATAATGTCAATCTTTCTTCCACTTGATCCTCTTTCTCAGAATTTTGGAATGATATTGTCAATCTTTCTTCCACTTGGGCTTGCCTTTTGCATACTTCATAATTTCAATGAAATAATTAATTTCTTACAAAAAAAAAAAATTATAATGATTAAGAAGCAGCTCTATAATCAATAAACTGGATTTATTGAAACAATATTGCTCTTTGAATGGAACAAATAAAAAGTTAAAACAAAAGAAGAAATAAGGCAAGAAATGCAACAATCATCAAACTAGTTCATCGGGAGTCACCTCTCTAAGGTTTGTAGTTTACTTATCATATAATCACTTAAACATGATACTTGCACTTCAGGATTCAAAATAAAATATTTAAAAATTAACAAAAAGTCAATTGAGAGGCAGACCTGAAGAATGTTCTTGATGTCCTGCCTAGTGAGTTTTTGTTGCTTGAGTAGTAATTCAATTCTTGCTCTCATTTGAGAGTGCCTACACGAGAAACAAAGAAATCAAGATAATCAAATGCAACACCATCCCGAAGAGAATATTAGGTAATGTTCTCACTTCTCATTTCATTTTTTTCTAAGATGTGTTCAAGAAAAGTTATAAAAGAAACATATTTTTAAGAGTAAAATCTTCATTTTTTTCATTTGAATGTTTAAAATTAAGACAAAAAATACGCCACACATATTTATGTTTCATTTTTTCCCATAAAAAAGAAAGAATTGAAAACAAGAAACCATTATTTAGTAAATTTCTATATTTTTCTTAAGAAGAAAAGAAAAGGAATTTGAAATGAGAACATCATCAATGCAGTTTAATGCTAACACTTACTCAGAGCACCATAGATGTCCCAAAATAACAGCAATCAACTACAAGAACAAGGATTGATGTTAACACCCCCATTAAAAATGATTAATAATGTAAAAAAATTCAAATTTTCAAATAAAATTTAGAGTTGAACTACATTTATTTTCTAAGCTATTCATTCATACGTCTCACCTTAAAATGAATTTCAAAAGTGCCTCCTTCAACTTTCAATTTGAATTTCCTAGGCTAATGTGCACAAATTTATCTACAAATGTTTTCTTATCAAGAAAACTTTTATGAGATAATAAAACACTACGAAAAACATCAAACAACTTCCAGCTAAGACTTTACTCTAATGAATGCTAAAATATGAATGACATCCCAAGGTTATAAGTATCCATAGACTTGCAGGTGATATTTGGCCAATAAAATTCTTTAAATACGTTTTAGGAAGAGAGATTGACATTTCTAGGTAATCAAATTAAAACAAAGGTTAAGATAAAAAATCTATGAAACATTGGGACGATGGATAATGCTGGTTTGAAGATATAGAATTGTCTGGAAGTTCTTAAAAACTGTGTTTAATATAATCTATCTATCTATTTATCTCTCTCTATATATAAGAATCATGGAGAAGACTTCATACAGTTTAAAACTATTTTTCAAATATAAGAAATCAGAGAAAACATGTTTGGTTTAATGTTTTCATTATTTTCGAGGATAGCTTGATTCCAAGGATAACTAAAGTTGTCCTTTAAAAATCATAGGTCCATAAATAGTTGCACAATAATCTTAATGTTACAAGCTACCAAATCAAAATTCTTAAAATTTGTTTCTAAAGACTATTTTATAGAACTAGCTGTCATAGCATTTTATGAACATAGAAGCTTTTTGAAGTAGTAGTAAATACCCTTCTTATAAAGCAACATATTGAATCAAAAACTCATTTCTACAGGGACAGAGACATCCACGGTCTCTTGTTACAACAACCTAACATTAACGCATGCCTCAATCATCAAATCCATTAAGAGCTTTTGAAAGTAATGAAACATTAATCACCAAGACAAACCTGAAGGGTATAAAGTCCAGATTCTAGCTTACGGTTGTACTTTTCTTCTTCATCCATCTGCAATTTTAGGTGCATCTTAGCTCATATACTAATTTCTAAAATGCAAGAAATTAAATATGTATCACATAGAACCTCCAAATCATCGAGTTCAATCTGGTTAAGCCGCTCCGTCTCCACTTTGACTATCAGAATATCTATTAGAAAAAATAATACTATCATTAACCCCACCAGAATCTCATTCATTAAAGGAAATAAATAAATAGAGGTGAATGAGAACCCACCTTAAGTCGAGTTCCATCAGCCGGTCTATCTTTTCACACTCATTTTCTACAAATTTACTCAACAACCTTTCCTTCCTAGTACCTCTCAAAATACCACCTGGTAAGGTCAAGGAATATCAATTGAAACTAAGAATAGAAGAAAGCAACTTTTTCAACTTCTTAAATCATATGCAAATCCAACACTATAAGGTGGAAAGATTATCATATAGGTTGAAGGAATATCTTGGGGAAAGCCAGAAATGAGCAAAATTTGTTAAATAAATACAGATTGTGAAGAAAACATGTATAATTTCACTTGCATGCTTACCAAATAACGATGCAATAAGCGACACGATACGTTCTTCCAACTCCTCTTGATAACGCTCTTTCTTGTTTTTCTTATTCAAAGGAATCTACATGGTTTACAGCATGTGAAGTAAGCATCTTCAAACAAAGTGATCAAAATTCAAATTTGGGGACAATATCACAGCAAAATAAGTTAATGAAAGATTTATACATCAAGTACACATTTTATATTAACACTTGATTCCATAGTAAGACGACTGTACTGGAAAGGATGCATCAGTTCTGATGGTCCTTTGTTACCATTGAGTTTTTTTTCCTTTTTTTCGGGGGGGTGGGGGGGAATCATTTTTAACACAAGTCGCAACAAAGCTATATCATCAACGTCTGGAACACATCTGAAATAACACAATTCTGAATTGATGGACAAAGAAATCATGTAATACTGTTAAATATTTGCATGACTAAAAAATTTCTTTGGCATAAGACTGTTATTTAAAAAGAAGTCTACTCGTCCGAAAGAGTAACAAACCATCGAAACAAAATTTTGTCAAACCCTCAACAAATCATGGTCTAACTTGCTACTCCAAGTTACTGCAAGGAGCTTCACTGTCATCATGAAAAGGGTTGATCATACAATCTTCACTAATTACTTTTCTTAGAGCACCCCAGATCTCGTACTAATTGTCATGGAAATAGGGCCTTGTTAAAACTATGATATGTACTCATTCATTTTCCACGAAATTGCCTTTCATTTCTATGTCCTTCTCCTTCACCCTTCGTCTTTCAAATCTGCCCTCCTTTGCCCACTAACGTTCTTTTCCCTCCGACCTTCATTCAAAAATTGTACCAAAGATCACTCCATCCTGACACCTGTGTCAACATCCTTTTGAACTTTCCAAGCTTTTCCCTTACCACCATTTGCATTGCTAGGGCGAAAACTTTCCTAAGAATTCATCAAGCATTTTCCAAAAGATGCTCCACCCTAACTTGTTTCTACAGAAGGATCTGATAGACTTTGTTTCCTTGTTAGTTCATTAGACAATATGTCAACAAACCACCTCCCATATTCGGTTTGAGATTATTAGTAGCTAACATGTTCCACATTCGAATCTGCCTTTCTTGAAAAACTTATGATTCAAGAGCTTAGCAGGAGCTCGACCAACGATTGTTCCATCCCATGAATCTGATCCCATTGTAAAGTAATGAATAAGAAGATTCTTTTTCCCTACAATTTAATCACACTCCAGCTGATTTCTAATAAAACCAATGAAATAAAACTTATTTTCCCAACGCAAGCACTAAACACCATCGGCCTAACTAAAAACCAGATAAATGATTTTGAGAGGAAAAACCAGAGAAATTCAAGACCTTCTCTAGGTCATTCACATATAATAAGCCCTTTCCAGTTATTTTAAGAAACAAGTTTTCATCAAAGAGAGAATTTAAGTCTCTTTTTGATAAGAATGGAATTATCAATCTCTCTCTTTTCTTTAGAAGCACGAAAGCTGGATACATTAAAGACTAAATATAATATGGTACCATGAACCACTTTTCAATCAGATTTAGGTTTCAATATGATCCTAGAATCATACTAGATTATCACACATACAACGATTTGAACTTTAAAATCACTCTGTTACACTACCAATGTCAGAATCAACCTTAAATTACATTCAATAATAGAGAATGAGAAAAACAGTAAACATAAAGAGTAGAGGGAGTTATGTAATTTACCCTACCTTACCCATAAAGGCAGCAAACGCCGTCTTCAACCCCAAAACATCAACAAAGCGTTCACAAGCAGGCGGATAATTTGTCATGGAAAAATCAAGAGCTCTTATAGCAGACCCATAGGCAGATTTCTTCTGTTTCATAATAATAATCATCAATTCCACGCCCTCAGCCTCATCAGGGCTTTTGGGGTCCTTGGACTTGTACATGGCAACCGCCTGAAGAACAACATCAACCCCATTCATCTGCCCAAGCCTCCGCTGATTCACCGTGCTATTCTGCAACAGTATTGCCAGTATCTCCGATGCATACTGCTTATTACTATCAAAATCCCTAACCTTAATCTTTCCTAGTAACCACTTCAGTAGCTTCGTACGCTCACATACCAACTCCGCAACCACCGGTTTCACTTCAATCAAATTCTCAATAGTCGCTAGGGTACTGTAAACGGCAGCCGTTTCATCGGGGTCCGTCTCCGACAATCGATGCAAATTCTGCACCAATAGATCGAGAACATTGTTCTCAATTAGCGCATCGACCAACACACGAGCAGTTTCATCGTTGTCCTCAAGCACATCCTCGTCAGTCAAGTCCTGTATTAATTGAACGGCATCAATGGCAATATCAGTATTACTATGCGAAAGAGATCAACGACGGACGAAATGACACCAAGCTTGACGATGTCAGGGTACAGCTCGGGACCGGCGGCGAGAACTTTGAGCTTCTGAATCTCTTCATGGAGCTCGACTTCAGAATCGGCAAAACGCTCGGGCTGATCAGGATACTTAAGGCGAGCTTCAGTGTTGTCTCTGAGACGACGCTCGAACGAGAGAGAGAGCTTCTTGACCGTTCGAAGGTCCAATACTTCAACTGCTTTTTCGGATTTTTCAACAGCTTCGAGGAGAGCCAAGTCGATGTTGTCGGTTCCAATGGCTGATAATGGTATTTCGTCGCGCTTCCGCTTAGGATTAGAAGCGTGATTCCGGCCGCCGGCGATTTCCATAGTTTCACATATGTAAAAGAATCTCCGGGCAGGACGATTGGCTCTGGCTTCGGCTCCGATTGCGATTCAACAAACAATAAATACGAGATTAACTCAAATTTTTTTTTTAATTTGGTTTATTCGAGTTATATTTAAGTCATTTATCAAATTTTTATTTTTATTAAAAAAAATAAAACGGGAGTAAAACATTTATTTATTTATTTTTAAATAAATATTAAAATTTACAACTAAATTGTAATATATATTTTGAAAATTTATGTTAAAAATTAAATTTAAGTAATTGATCATTATCTTATTTATTAAATATAAAATTTAAATTAAAAAAAAGAAAAAAATTTAAAATATATAAACATTTTTTTTAATTTTATGATTTATAAGAACATGTTATAAAATTTAGGGACACGCGTTAAATTAGTTAAACAAATTTAAATTTTAAAAACATAATCTTTCAATTCTAAAACTTTAGTGGATAACATTTCTATTATTCTAATTTTAAAAATATCTTTGAAATTTTAATCAATTTAATAAATAAAAAAAAACAATTAAAAGTGTATATATTTGAAGTGGGTAGAAAGTTATTAATTTTAGACTAAATTAATAAAAATATTTTTGAATTTTAAATTTTGTCTCTAAAATATTATTTCGGTTAAAAAAATTAAAAAAATCCTCTCTCGGTAGTTTTGAATTGAAATAGTTAATATTTTATTTCAAAAATACATTTTGTGTCAAAATTTTTGAAATTTGAATCATTTATCTCACGAAAGTGGGTTTAGCTTAGCAACTGACATATATTTTTACCTTCAAGATTAGTGGACAGCATATATAGATACCTTTAAGATTAGTAGGTTTAGCTCAGCAACCGACATATATTTTTACCTTTTTACTTCAAGAGTAGTGGCGAGACGTGTACTTTTACTTTTGAGATTAGTGGGCTTCCGACATATACATTTTCCATTAAAATATTGATTGAGTGTTCAAATTTTCGAGCCCACATTTATTTTGTTAAGAAAATCAGGTGTAAAATGTTTTCCATATTTATATTTTTAAGTGAATTATGTGAAAAATATTTGGAAATATATAGTGTAGTACACAAGGCAATAAGTAATAATAATAACGTGTTTTTCAACCAAATTTCTTTTAAACCATAATTTTCTACACAATTTTTACCCACCACTCGTTCTTCATAACAAAGTACATATTTTTAATTTGTACAGAAACAAAATGGGGCCCCACTCAAAGCCGAGACATGGCCATAACATGCTCACCGTAATCCGGCTGCCGCCCACCGTCTTGCCGCCCGGATTTTTTCCCGCCGGAGACTCGTTTCTCAGATGCAACCAACAATTTCGCCTGCTCCCTCAGTTTAAACTTCTGAATCTTTCCGGTCAACGTCTTGGGAAGCTCCGCCACGAACACCACCTTCTTCGGCGCCATATAGTGCGACATATTCTTCCGGCAAAATTCAATCATCTCCGCCTCGCTCACCTTGCCGGCGTCGCTGTGGACAACGACGAAGGCGCAGGGGCTCTCACCCCAGCGAGGGTGTGGCATTGCCACCACCGCTGCCTCCGCCACCTGCGGGTGGCGGTACAGCACCGTCTCGACCTCCACGCTGCTGATGTTCTCACCGCCTGAGATGATGACGTCCTTTGATCGGTCCTTTATCTCCAAATACCCATCTGGGTGAATTACGCCGACGTCGCCGGTGAGAAACCACCCATTTTGGAAGGCCTTTGAGGTGGCTGCCGGATCCTTGAAGTAGCCCTTCATGATACTGCTGCCACGTAGGACGATCTCGCCGGTGGTCCGGCCGTCGTGCGGCACGCTATCCATTGTTTCCAAGTTTTTGACGTCCACGTCAGCTAATGTCAAAATGCTGATTCCTGATCCGCAAAATGGTGAAATAAATATCAATTTTCGTGCAAATTAATTTTCCCAATTTTGGGTATTTCTTTATAATTTTCAAATTTCTCGTTTTTTTTTTCAAAAATATTTATTAATTAAAAAAATACCTTGTCTAGCTTTAAGCTTGGCTTGTTCATCGGCCGGCAGAATATTCCATTTTTCTTGCCACTCGCAGACCAACGCCGGTCCGGTGGCCTCCGTCAGCCCATAAGCATGAGTTATATGAAACCCAAGAGCCTCCATTTTCTCCAGGAGCGCCGCCGGTGGCGGCGCTCCGCCAGTCAGCACATTCACGACCCATCCAAATCGCCGCCGTTCACCGCCGTTAGCCTCAAGGATGATACGGAACACAATCGGCGCACAGCACATGTGAGTCACGTGATGCAAATTAATATTCCGGTAAATATCAAACGCCGTCGTATTACGCATACAGACATTAGTCCCACCACGAGCTGCAATCCCCCACGTGAAGGTCCATCCATTACAATGGAACATCGGTAAAGTCCACAAATAAACAGGCGCGTTACCCATTTCCCATCCCATCACCAGACTAAGCGTACTGAGGTACGCGCCGCGGTGACTGTACACCACGCCCTTCGGCGCCGATGTTGTGCCGGAGGTGTAATTCAAAGCTATTGAATCCCATTCGTCCTCAACCTCCACCGGGGTGAACCCAACATCGCCGTCGTGGACGAGTTGCTCATATTCCAATTTCCCGAGACGGGCACCGGTGGGAGAGTCGATGTCGTCGATGACGACAACGAGTGGAAGCGGGAAGGACTCCGCCACCAGTCGACGGAGGGCATCTTTGGCTTCTGGAATGAATTGGTAGTCGACGAACAGAATCTTCGCCTCAGAGTGGCGGAGGATCAACGCGATGTTACTAACGTCGAGGCGAGTGTTGATTGTGTTCAGAATAGCGCCAGCCATCGGTACCGCAAAATGCATCTCGTACAATGCCGGAACATTGGGCGCCAACACCGACACCTTCAAGAACCAAAATTGTTAATAAATTTAAACTTGTACCCGTGTTCACAAATTTAGAAAGATCAAAATAGGATGTTTTTGTTAGGAATAAGGACGGTGATATTGTCCTATAAGTTCTCATCATTTTACTTATTAAGTTATGATTCTTTCGATGTGCGACTCTCTCCCAACAATACTCGACAGTTTTTCACTAAATTTGAAGGAAAAAGCGAGAAGAAAGAGGTCTTACGATGGTGTTCTTGGCGACGTTGAGGCGGGAAAGCGAGGAGGCGAGGCGGCAGCAGCGTTGGTAAGTCTGGCGCCATGTGAAGCGAGTTCCTTCATAGATAATGGAAGTCCGATCGGCGTAAAACGCGGACGCTCTCTTCAAGAAGGTGATGGGCGTAAGAGATGCATAGTTCGCATCACATTTCGAAAGGGTATTCATAATTTTGAAAATAATTAAGAATTAAAAAAAAAAGCTCAGAGATTTCTCTGTTAGAGAGAGAAGAAATAGGAGAGAGAGAGAAGGTTTGGTGGAGAAACGAGCGATGGGGAGACGAAAGCTTTATAGGAAGGAAGAAAGAAGAAGGAAAACGACTGGAAATTGCAATGAAATGTAAACACTTTTTTCTTTGTATTTTCTCATTTTTATTTATTTATTTATTTTCTTTATTATTATTTTTGTGGTTTGAATTGGTTTGGAGATCTCGGCAGAATTACCACCGAGCAGGCAAAAAAAAATAGCCCAGTTATTTCTGGAGAAAAGATAGGAAACGTGTTTGATATTATTTAATTGAATAATTAACCTAGCTCCTATTTTCTCACGAGATACTAGAAGTTCTGAATTTAAGTTGATTATGTTTTTGCCTTTTTCACGGCACGAAATTAATTAATTATTTGATGATTTAGTTTGGGAATAATATTTTTCTAACTAAAAATTCATTTCACATTTTCCTCTCAAATAAATAAAATGGACCCTTAAAAACATGTCAAAAAATGAGGGAATCACACAAAAATAATTTCATGAAATTATCAACGTCATTTTCAATGAGGAAATAAATAGAGATTCTTTTCGGCCAAAGAATTAAATATAATTTGACTTTTTTACAACTTATTTAATATATATTAATTCATAAATTAATGTAAAATTTTTCGTTTAATTTAATAATATCAAATCGGTGTAAATTTGGATAAAATTAATATAATTATACAAAATTAGGCGCGTTAACTTTTCATTATAATTTAACTTAATTTTTTTTTAATATTTGTAATGAAATATTTAAATATGGAAATACAAAACATGAGTCATTGCTTAATTGAATGTTGGAAGCAAAGCCAAAATAAACTTATTTACAAAAATTATATTATGAGAAATTAGAATCAAACAAAATGAATTTATTGAAAGATTATCTCATCAAGAAATTCTCGAAAAATGTGACAAACCACTCCAAAATGGAATTTATGAAAATAAATGTCCTTTTCTCACTAAGGTTAAAAATAAAACAAACTTTTTCCTTGAAATAATGACTTATTTAATATCCTATACAACAACACGTACTTTTTTTTTCCATTTTTGTATTTTTCCTTTCCCGTTTCCCCTCAAGGTTTTTAAAACATATCTGTTAGGAAGAGGTTTTCGCACCTTTATAAATAATGTTTCGTTTCTCTTCTCAATCGATGTATGTAGGATCTCACAATCCACCCCCTTCAAGGCTCAGCGTTCTCGCTAGCACTCGTTCCTCTCTCCAATCGACGTGGAATCTCACAATCCACCTCCCCCTTCGGGACTCAGCATCCTCGCTGGCACTCATTCCTCTCTCCGACCGATGTGAGATCTCACAATCCACTCCCCTTTTGTGACCCAATGTCCTCCCTGACACACCGCCCAGTGTCCATTAGCTGCAATTTTTTTATTTTTTATAATTGTTTGAAAATCCCTATTCGGGTATTTTACCGCAACAATTCTCATGTGGGTGAGAACTAAGCTAGTCAGTAATATTTTTCTTCCTCAACCTGAATTTCAACCATATGTCACTCTTTAATCTTGGTAATGTTGTTACAGAGCAGTCTCAAAGTATCGAGACCAGACTTTATATATATATATATATTATAGTAATTGACCCGATCCCTTAATAATTTTCTAATACTATGAAGTTTGGGTTCGATGTTATTTTTATAATTTCAATAGGTTTAGGAAAATTTAATTTGTCACCTCTAGATCTATATATATATACCTAACTATATGTTACTTTTATTAATAATATAGTTTTGGTTATTTATTTATTTATTTATTTATAATAAAAGTCAACGACAAAGGACAAACAACACACGTTAACTATATTTGTAAAGAGTGTCACAAACCCTCTTTTTCTTCTTTAGTACAACATGCGATAGTTATAATCTAAATTTTGTTCACACGTATCTCTCTCATTATATTAAACCCATTAATTCATTTATTTAAATTAATTAATAATTAACTTTTATCTTTTTAATCAATAAATTAGTTTATATTATATAGTTGTTGTCACGTTTAAATATCAATCTAATTTTTCATTTATTTTTTAATGGAATTAAATAAAACTTTTTAATAAATTCAGTAATATTTTACCTATTTTCTAAAAACTAATTAATATAGATTTAATTTATTAATATTTCAAAGAGAAAATAAATATTTGATCTTTCTTTGAAACTCACAATATAATATTTTAATAAAAAATTTCCACAAGAATTTAAATGGAAAATTCCGTCAAATATCATAAATAAAATTTAATTATTTTCAAACAATACTTAGAAACTGTTAGGTCTTTCCTTAACTAAACTTTTAAAATTCTCTCCTTTTCCTCTAACTTACTCTTTAATTTCTTAGAACCTTTCTTCTAAATCTATTTAAGTTTTAATTTATATTTTTCTTTTAAAAAAATTGTGTTTTGTAAATTTCGTTATTAATTAATTTCAAATTGTGTATGATAATTATGGAAAAATTTACTTAATTTTGATTTATTTTAAATTATTTAAATAAAATATTATGAAAAAACAGTTGTTGCATAAAAAAAGGTAAATGGGTAGATTTGAAAAGATTAAAAAAAAATTAAAAATTTGTTACACATGATTTTTACATTAAGTAAAAGTTATTTTTTTAAAAAATTAATAAATAATATTATACAAAATCATTAAACATCGTTACAAAAAAATCACTGATGTTTGATATTTGTAAAGGAAGGGTACATAAATTAACCGAAACCATATTCGAACGAAAGCAATCATGAGGATAATTAGTACCGATACGAACAACGTGCAACCTACCTTTTCGATAGCTCAGTCATAAAAACTTCAAATATTGGATGACTTTTTGTAAGTTTCCTGAGAAGCACGTGAGTACGGATAAAAGGTTTTTTTTGGAAATATAACACTCGAACCTTCTTTGAAATTCACGTGGTCATACCTTACCCAATATTTCAGCCAATATAATATATTAACAAGAATTTTCCACCACCAGAATTTAAATGGAAAATCCCAATTTACATAGTCAAAAAAAGAAAAGGAAATTTAATTATGGTCAATTTAAATTGAAAAATGTTTCTAAACATATTCCTAGAAATTATTACAAAATTTCTTAACTAAACTTTGTTGGTCCCTTTCTTTCTCTTAGAAACTTTCCTTTATTGCACTATTTTTTTTTAAAATTGTATTTTATAAATGTTAAATAAAAACATTTAAAAAAAATTAATAACAAAATTAAGGTTGGGCTAATATTTAATTTTAAAAATTTTAAAAATTTTGTTGGTCCTAGATTTTCAAAAGTATTTTTATTTCAATTAATAAATAAATAATTTTACATTAAAATTCCTTTTAAAATTTTCAAAATTGATCTGAGTTCAATTAACCCTAATGTTTCGTACTTATATTTATTTCGTAATTAGGTATCAAGATTGGGTCACTATCAAAATTTAAAATTTGTGTGAATCGTCCAAAGAATGTATGTGCACGCCCACAACTATGCGTTAGTAGACTCTTATGTGCACACCCACATCTGTGTTAATAGGCTCTACGTGTGTCCTAGGTGTCGTACTCGTGAAGAGATATTTAACACCTAAGAGATTAAAGATAAAATAAAATAAAAAAGATAAAATAAAAAAAATTAATATACACCTTAAACAACATTTTAACCATACATCATCGTACCAAAAAGTTTCTACCTGACTTCAAATTCTCATTTTTACAAATTACAAAAAAATTAAGTCTCTGTTTTGACCCATTACTTATCACAGTGGTTGTCATGCTTTTAAAATGCATTTGTTAGGAAGAGGTTTTCACACTAATGTTTCGTTCTCCACTCCAAGGGATGTTTTCACACCCTTGTAACATAAGGAATGTTTCGTTCACCTTTTCAACCGACGTGAGATCTCACAATCCATCTTCTTGGGGTCCAGCGTTCTCATTGGCACACCGCTCAGTGTCTGGCTCTGATAACATTTGTAACCGCTGAAGCCCATCATTAGTAAATATTGTCCGCTTTGACTCGTTACGTATCATCATTAGTCTCACGATTTTTAAAACCTGTCGGTTAGGGAGAGATTTCCACACTCTTATAAGAAATGATTCGTTTCTCTCTCTAACCGATGTGGAATCTCACACGAACAAAATTTTAATTGGGTCTATATGAATTATATGAATTATGATTGTTTTAAGAATTTTCTAGAAAATATTTAAATAATAATAATAATAATAAGTCAGCCACGTGGCCCCATATGCCCCTCCTCCTACCTAAATTTGGTAGTTTTAATAATAATCTTTCACACTTGTTCTTCACAAAAATAGAATATATATAATATGAATATCCAATTAATTTTTAAATGCTTATTTTCATTTAGGTTTTAAATTTATTAATATTTTATTTATATTTCTCGTGATTAAAACCTTCATCAAATGTTTATTAATTCTTATCGAACATTTTATTGAATTATAGAGATTAATTCTAATATTAGGATTAAATTAAATTTAATCCTATCGAATTGAATATATGGCATTATTTTTATTAAGAAACATTATGAAAATATTTTTTTAATAAAAAGTAAAAAAAAAATGACACATAATATTATTATTTCCAATAATTGTCAACAACACTTGCATTTTTCATTAACTTGTGGTAGTTATGATATAAAATAATGTAAGACTTAGTTAAGCATCTTCCCTCCCTCACTGCATCAAACCCATTATTTTTATTTAATTATATAGTTTATAATCTAATTTGTGAGATCTCACATCGGTTGGGAAGGAGAGCGAAACACCTGCTAGCTCAAGTGGTATCAGAGCCTGAAACGGGACAATATCTTGAGGGGAAGCCTGAAAGGGAAAGCTCAAAGAAGACGATATCTGCTAGTGGTAGGGTTGGGTCATTACAAATGGTATCAGAGTCCGACACGAGGCGGTGTGTTAGTAAGGACGCTGGGCCACGAAGGGAGTGGATTTTGGTGGAGGTCCCACATCGATTGGAGAAATGAACGAGTGCCGACGAGGACGCTGGGCACTGAAGGGGGTGCATTGTGAGATCTTACATCGGTTGGGGAGGAGAATGAAACATTTTTTATAAGGAAACATCTCGTTTCTAAGAGTGAAGACTATCTGCTAGCGGTTTTGTCCTCACTCATATACAACTGTCACGTTAATAAACTCAAACCATAATCTCTCTAACAAGTTTAATAGATTTTTTTTTTACTCTGAGTGTCGTAAGTAAAATTAATAGAGTCAACGTCAACGGTTAAATAAATTAATATATAAAAAACTGATATCGACATGATCCAAACAAACATACGACATAACACATTCAAAGAAAAACATATTTGTAGTTTCCAAGAAACTCGGTCGTGCCAACATCTCGACCAATATGCTCTTTTACCAAAGATTTTCCACAAGAAATTAAGTGGAAAAGCTGATTTAAAAGCTTAATTTTGGTGAATGTCAATGGAAAAGGATATTATATGTGAAGAGAAGAAGGTATAGAAATGATATCACTTTCAAAATTCTTCATTGCTTTCCTCCATTTTTCCCTTTAATTTCTAGTGAAAGTTCTCATTTGAAGTCAACCAATTGGCCCATATGCCTTCTACCTAAATAAACTATTTTTAGTTCAATAAACTATTATATAAAAATAGAATATTAGTATTTTTTTTTAGTTGAGATACTAAGATTTGAACGTTTGACATTAAATTATACCTAAATTCACTAATATATAGGTTGATTCTTGACTATAATGTGTGATATTCCACATCCGGTGAGGAGAACGAAACACCCTTTTTATAAGGTGTGGAAACCTCTCCAGACGTGTTTTAAAAACCTCGAGGGGAGGAGAACGAAACACCCTTTTATAAGGTGTGGAAACCTCTCCAGACTGTTTTAAAAACCTCGAGGGAAAACCCAAATAAGACAATATTTGTTAGCGGTGGGCTTGAGCCGTTACAAATGGTATCAGAGCGAGACACCGAGCGATGTGCTAGCGAGGAGGTTATTCTCCAAAGGGAATAGACACGAGGCGATGTGCGGTGTGCCAGTAAGGACGTTGGGTCTTGAAGGGGGCGGATTTGGTGGGGGTTCCACATCGATTGGAATACGCCCTGAAGGGGGCGGATTTGGTGGGGGTTCCACATCGATTGGAATACGCCCTGAAGGGGGCGGATTTGGTGGGGGTTCCACATCGATTGGAATACGCCCTGAAGGGGGCTGATTGTGATATCCCTATCCCACATCGGTTGGAGAAGATAACGAAACACCCTTTTGTTCAAATAAAATTGAGGCAAGTTTTGACTGGTTTCATATTTTGAAGAGAGATGGTATTGAAATTGAATGGGAATTTTAGGGGGGAAAGGACAATTTTATTATTTCTAATTTCAAAATTTAAATAAAAGCATATTATTTAAATGCACAATAAGTATTTTGTTTAAAATGGGTTGTATCAATTAAAATAAACAAATCATGTGTGAAATGAAGCTCTAATTTTTTAGTCGAATTTTGTGGTTAAAGTAGTTGAGAGGTTAACAATTCCATCATCTTCTTTTGCTATAGCACGTGCCTTTAATAGAGGCAAAATGTATAAACTCTTTAATCAAACATAATTGAATTGATATGTGACTCAACAAAAAGATAAAAGATAAACATGAATTGAAATGTGAACAAAGTAAGGACCATATTGCAAAATATCTTACAAAGTAAGGACCCCTACTGCAGAATATCTGGTCAGGAATTTATCTATTTTTTGGGGGGGGAACTAACATCACAAACAGACCAATCTTGATTGTAAACCAAATGCAACCACAGGTTAACAAGACAGCAAAGTCGGTTAATTTACCCTATTTTTTTTCTTTAGGGATCAAACTGGATATTAGAAGTGGGAGCTATCTATCAATCTGGACGACTCTTTTCTTCTAAGACTTGATTTTATTGATCATAAAGTCCTCTTCTTGTGTAAAGAGCCTAATCTATTTTTGCCCATGAAGTTCAGAGTAAAGTGTAATAATGCAGCAAAAGACATGAACATAAGTAAGTACTTGGACAAGACGAGAGCTGATTCTAAATTGAATGGCATCGACACATCCAACAAATACTACAGCAGAAACAAAACTTGTTTCTATAACCTAAGGTTGGTAGGAGATCAATTTCAAACAAGTTTTGTACATTTGTTTGCGTTTGACTTACACAACCATATTAAGACATCTCCCGGAACCGAGCAAGCGCTTTCTTATGAATGAGAGTTTTGTAGCTGTCACCGGCCTGTATCTCGAGGCTTGGATCCATCTTCTTCTGCTGACTCCCGAGTCCCGCTCTACTATCCATGGCTTGTGCCTGGACTGGCTCCGTCATTCCACTTCCATCCTTACCTAGACCCTGGATGCAAAATATTACCAGAAAACAATCCCAACGTCACAATGGTGGTGGTAAATACCAACATTTAATTGCCGTCATTATCAAGTTCTACATTAACTCCAAAAAAAAAAAAAAAAAAGCCATTTGGAAGATAAGAACAAAACAAGCAAAACGGAAAGAGACATCAAATGCTATACGCTCTATCGATAATTCTGTAATTGGGAACCTCAAGTATGGAAGGAAAATAATTAGGCCTCTCGGAGGCATATGACATAAGATTTAAGAACAAGAGAAAAATTACCGAGCCTTCATGCCAGCCCATGTTACGGAGCATCCTGTTGCCCACGTTATTTTCATCGATTGCTTTATCCGCCGTAATCACTTCAAAAGTGTTCAGATTTGCATCCCCACTTACTCGTCCTCCACCAACGCCAGGAGGAAAAGGCATTGAATCCAGAGAACCCTTTTTGACTGAAATATCTCGATCTTCAAAATTCACATATGATAAACAAAGAGGAGATCTCACATGTCAATATGAAAATTCTGAATAAAGCATCGGCTCATCAACCCAGTTAACAAACTCAGTCATCAAACAACAATCTGACAGATCCCAGCGCTAATCATGAAGAAAATGAATCTGAAAGTATCAAGTGCAATGATTCCACATATAATTTGGTTTCAAGTAAACAGTATAATCTTTAACCATAAGATGAATGTCTACACTATATACAGAAGCTAAAGTGATAGAATGGCTGAACTTACTCAAATCCCCAAACTCGAGGTTGGACCGATCATCCCCAATGAATGTTGATGAGCCATATAAACTCCTCCTTTCAGCGGCACGATCTCTGTAGGCAGTCTGTGGTTGTTCCCTACTTGCAGAAGCAGAAGGTTGTGGCATTTCAGAAAACCTTCTCTTTCCACTTGCAGAAGTTACAGGAGGTGTGTAAGAACCCAAAGCAGAAGCATCTGTTCTGAAGGAACTTGTGGTAGAGGGAGTGGGAGTATCAACAGCCATCGATGAAGTTGAATTGGCAGCACCATCTTTTACAGTTGAAGGAAAGACCACACTGGAGGTTGTTGGATACAAACTATCTGATTTCATGATACCCCTCCCAGAACCTCTGATAACGCCCATCAAAGTCCCCCCGGAGCTGTTACTCACAGGTCTTGGCTTAACCTGAGATTCAGGAACAGAAGTTGAAGCAGCTCCCGAGTTGAATGAAGTGCTCTCCCTTGAGGTTTGAACATCAGCTTTTGGTTTACTTTTCATCGATTGTCCAACAGGGAAAGTCTTATCTTCAGTTGATGCTAATAATTGGTTGTCATCAAGTGCCACTCGGGTTGCCTGTCCTTCATGACTTCGTTGCTTCCACATCGTCAAAACATTACTCATCTTCTTTTTACTAGCCAGTAAACTACTTTTTGAAGCAAGCTTTATCTCTTTAGCCTTTTCTTTCTCCCTCTTCTCTGCAGCTATCGCTGCTGTTGCTGCAGCCTGGACAGCATCTGGCAATGAAGCAGCCTTCTCAACCGATGTAATGGTAGCTGCAGGCGCAGAAATCACTACTTTTTTATTACTCGACCCTTCTGATGTCTTCGGGAACTCACCATCTTTTCCAGCAGCAGAGCTCTCATTCTGATCAGTGCAGGGGATATATTGCTGCTTTTGATGGTCATATGTGTACCAAATTCCCCTGTTACCGTCATAGTACAAGCCTGTGTGATAAATGTGAAAACTTAGTTTTGAACCTTAAGAATTAATAATCTGTTATAGATCATTAAAAAAAGTGCGCAAATATAACCCTCTATTAGTTAATCTCACATTTTTCTTAAGATTTGTAGCTATACAAAGAACTCTGGTGGCTTTAAGACTATTTTTATCAGAACAGGTTCTTCCGATCAGGTTTAAATGCTTTAAGTTTGATTTAGATATTTTCTTGCTTTCTTTCTTTTTCTTTTTTTTTTTTTTTTTTTTTGAGCAGCTTATTACCAACATAAGTTTGTTGCAAATTTCAACTATTTATGGTTCAATTTAGGCATTTATGTGCACAGAACTTTGGCACCTGGTTGTGCGTGATTAGTAGATTTTTTGTCCTCTTAAACCCAATTTGCTCTTCTTCTTTTTTTTTTGTTCTCTTCCCAAAAGAAAAAACCCTTGGAAAAAAACTGGTATTCGATCCTCGTTTCCAAAAAATTGAGCTAGGGATAGAGTTTCAAGATAAACTTTCAAATCAAACTTCTCTAAGCTCCTTCAACTCTCTAATACAGCTCATTATTTCCTTCCAAATTCATTCGCCACCCCAAACACTTAAGCCAATACTGAACTTAATCCTAATAAATTGCAGTCCTTTCATCCTAGTATCCTCTGTTCTGTAGGAAACAAGACTTCCAACCAACAAAAAAAACATGGGTACAGGAGGATGTTAAGATTTCCACTCAAAGGCCAAGAAGATTAAAAACAGAAATTAGTAAGCAAGCAAATAATGGCAAAAATATTTAAAATAACTGACTCAAATTAGTTGATACGGGGTAAGGGTAAGCCCCCTCAAGGGACATACCTGTATTTCCGTCATAGTAGAACCCAGAAGCAGCATCATAATAGTAACCTGATGCTTCATCCCACACAAAGCCGGATTGTGGAGCCGAACCATGACTTTGAATTGCCACCTCCTTACCTCCTAGTTCCTGGCCACCACCATTGGATTGTTTGTCATCTGGGTTGTATTCCTTTGGTGCCCATCCAACAGCATCATACTAAAAAACACACGAAAGAATAATCATGCACAAAATACCCTAGAAGTAAAGATAGTGCTAATTTGGATCCCGTTGATACCAAGACTTATGAATCACGAATGTACTAAATACTTGTTCGTATAGCGAAGGGTGCTTACAGCAGAAATTGGTTAGAAATAAAGATTTCAGACATCAACTTAACAGAAGAAAGAAGAGGTATACATTTTGCATAGCTCCCCCCTTCATCACCACAAACTTATACTTGTTAAGAGTAATGCTTTTTTGTTATTTATAGCACCAAGACCAACATAAAAAATATTTAGTTCTGAATTATGCTTATTTGCATGTGGGTATACCTACTTCAATACTTGTGTTAATTACTAATCCCTGGTTTTTTTTTAAAAAAGATAGATAATGTTAACGGCAACAGAAGTTACACCTAAAAGTAAGTCTAAAAAAAGCAGATAAAATTAAAGTGTTCATGAAAATAATTTAAGGGGTGAAAAATAAAATAGCTTCAAAATACCTGCTGAGCAAATGTCGCAGCCTCAATTGCAGCAGCTGCAAGGCTGCTTGACTGTGAAGATCCAGATGGTCCTGATCCTTGACCAAGAATGCTCTTCGCATATGCTACTCGTAAAATTTGTCCATTTTTCTCGAGGGTTGTGCCATTTGTGGCATCAAGAGCTTTTGTAGCATCCTCCACCTACAAAAAATACAAATCTCATAACAAAATATAGCTTCTCTGTCTGTTTATGTGTGCTAAATGCCTTTTCTAACAAAAATAAAAAATAAAAATTAAGCAAAAATTGCAATAACACACACAAATGTGATGAGACAGAGAGAGATTCCACTAAGCTAAGTACAGAGGCCCACTCCACTCATCTCCTTCATGCATCAGAAAACAGGTCACAACTTTTTTGGATAGGAAACAAAACGCAATTATTAAGCACTACTTTGCTGGTTATAAGGATGGCAGCAATAATTTTGTCATCAATAGTGTATTCCTGATTTTCAAGTATAGTAGACTGTAAAATCGCCCTCTGCAGAAATAAATCAATCTCCAGAAAACACGTTAAAATAATGTCACAAAGCACAGAGAAGGAGATGCATCAACATTTGGTACCATCAATTTTGTAGAAAAACAACAAAAAATTCACATTACATATCTAACTAAAAAAGCAAGCTTACCGAATGGAAATGAACAAATGCAAACCCTCTAGAAACATGAGTGAATTTGTCCCTAACCAAACGAAGGTCCTGCAAATATTTTTTTAAAAAGAAAATGTCATTACAACGTATAGTATTAACACTGTCATGACCTCGTAGAACTTGCAAAGATTACCAAGGCCAAAAGGCACCAACTCCAAGTGAAGTTAAATGTGTTTACAGCTGGTTTAAGAGATATTTTGAACCAAATTCTATCGTCTAAGTTGAAAATTTGTCCAACTCCAATTAAGTGATTATTAGAAAAATGAAATTTCAACAATTTATTTAATGTACCTTAATAGGAGCATGTTTAGAGAATTCATAGCGAAGCATTTCCTCATCCGCATTTTCATCCAATCCGCGAACAACCAAAACATGAGTTGGACCTACTTAAAATCAAATTCAGCTAACTTCATCACAAGGGAATAAAATAGAAACAACCTGATGACAAACTATACACTGACCAGCCTCTTGTCCTTTCTTTCCTAAAGATGATTGATTAGACATATTAATATCTGCCGGTGGAGCATCATCAGTCCGAGGTTCATTACACTGCATAAAACAATTGTGGTTTTTTCAATATTAACACGTCTGTCCTTAAATGAACAAGATGTCCCTTTGCCCAAAATTAGAGATTTAAAGCTTCAGGTTTTAGTCCAATACTTCATATATATAAATATTTATCCCACGGCTGCCATATATAAAACCACTTACACCAATTACAATAAAAAGATTACTATTCTTATCAGACAATCACAGGGACAAATTAAACAAGAAATCGAAAAACCAAGAAACATAAATAAGGTATGAACCACCAAAAACTTATTTCATATTAATTAACTCTATATTGACAACAAGAACCCTTAGCATTTACTTCCAAAAAAGATGAACCTACACTTCGCATATGTAATTTATAATAGAATCGAAGCAGTGGTCCACACACAAAGTTAAAATACTCCAGATCAACACAGTCAAAGACTAGAATATTGGGGGATATGGTTTGAGAGACCGATTTCCTAAGAATAATAGTGAGAAATTCGCAATCATGAGGCATTAAGCATCCTCATGGAGGGATTAGTCCACTTTTTTATAATTATAGTTACTGAGATTACTTATTCCAATTGGGAAGCTATATGAATTATTATTTATGGTTTTGATTATAATGCTTCATCACTCAAATGAAATGAGCTTCTTGTTTCCACATATGTACATCAAGCTACCAAGTACACAACTCATGTACCAGAAACATAGTTAGAGATCTCTACAACTGCAACAATTATCAAAAGTAGAAAAATATAGAAGAAATATTGGCAACCTGAAAGCAAGATGTTCGCCTTGCAAAATTTACACAGCCACAGATTGTGCACATCCAATCAGATGGCATTGCCATGTTCTTGCTAAAATAACCAGATCTCATAGTATTTTCTGCAGCAAAAGATCCTCCTGCACCCCCAGTTGGCTTACTACTGCAATACATAATAGATGAAATAAAAATAAGCTAGAGCAAAAAATAAATCATGGACTCGATGAAGCCTACACATTCAATAAACATGACCATAAGACCTGAAAAAAAAAATTCAGAGAAGACTGATTCTCATAGAACCCAGTATTCTGAACTCCAGGCAAATAAAAAATAAATAACATAAAAGAAGCCTAGACAATTAGAAAAATGCTAGCCTTATCCAATTCAATGATAAATCTAAATTATAGGGATATACTGAACAAACCTGTACTCAAAGAAAAGCTTCCTGCCATCAACAACTAGTCCATCATCACCAATCTTGTCCATCATTGTCTGTGCTGCTCCCTATTTCATCAATAAGAACAATTATACATATCCACCCAGAAAATATAATATAATTAACCAATACAAAGTTTGAAAATTGTGGTTACCACTGAAGGGAAATCAATAAATGCAAAACCGCGTGAAATGCCAGAATTGCGCTCTTTGATCACACGCACATGACGGAGGGGTCCCCATTCAGCCTATGATGAAGCACATTATAAAAATATTACAAAGTTTATAGCTACTATGTGAGCCACAAGCATTTTAAATAAAACATCAAGCTTAATATTACAAGGATTTGGTAGAGATCTTCTTCAGTGGTTTTTTGAGAAAGACCCTTCACAACTACAGTGGCCGATGGAGCCTGCATGAAAATGTTAAAAATCACTCAGTTTTATTCTCTCATAAATAATGAGTAAACGGAATAGACTGAGACCAAGAAAGAATACCACTGAATAATGCTCACGGTCTCGTTTCTCTTCTCGATCTCTTCGCCTCTCAGACCTTTCATGGCGATCGTCATCATAACTATCCTCTCGATAATTTCGTCCATGGCTTCGACTTCGAGGAGATCTTGATCTAGAATGAGAATCACGCCCACGAGACTTAGACCTATCATGTCTTCTATGAGGACTTTGATCCCTATCCCAACTAGAACATCTCTTGTCACGTTCACGATCACGTGATTCCCTCCTTCTCCAGTTACCCTCTCTTCTACTACCTCTATCATAATCAGAATCATATCGATACCGTCCATGGTCATAATCCCTCTCATAACTATCATCTCTCTTTTGATGAGCCACATTAGACTTGTAGTCATAATCATCGTACACATAATCATCACGCTCACGACTCCCAAATCGATCTAGCCTGTCAATTCCATGATCACGAAGATTACTAACACTACGATAACCATCACGAGATCTATCAAAATCCTGATATGTATCAACTTCATGTTCATTAAAAGCATCCAAGTCATGGTATGACTCATTATATGGTCTTTCATATCGTTTTGATCCCCTATCAATAGGGTAGTCATCTTCATAACTTCTCCTCCTTGATTGAGACCAAAGGCCAGAAGCTGAAGGTGCTGGTGGGGGATAGTCTTCCCTATTGGCAATATCATGGTGAAAGGCATCTCTTGGATAACTGTTATCTCTTGTGTATCGTTCATCTAAAAACCTTCGCTCATCATATGCTCCGCCAACCCTGCAAAAATGATAAAAGAAATGGGATGGAAGAAACCTATGCAACAGAACAAGAACAAAAGGTAAACTTGGACAAAACAACCTAATATGAATGAGAATCCGAGTAGAAGTACAAAAAAAAACTCACTTAATCACCCATTGGATATACATCAATGCTATTAAGATTTATGAACGAACAATTCTTCCCAAACATGTTAAAATATTCTTTCCAATGATGATCAAGAGTTATTACTCACCGGAAGTTTGGCTCGTGAACATTACCATAACCCTCCAAAGCCTGTGGATTCAAGAGAATAAGCTATGTCAGCACAAATAGTCAAATGTTCTTATGAGGTTAGGCAAATCCAGTCCACATCCTCAATGCCCCAAGTCTTTCTCTCATTTTTTTCTTTAAAGATGAGATGCCGGAAAAGAAATGGACATTCACATAGCCCTAATAATTTCGGGAATTATCATCCATATAGGTGATTATTAAGGAGGAAACCACAATTACGCTGTTATTATCCCATCCTTGTTGAAGACCATAGCGCCCAGGATCCATTATCGCAGGAAAAGTGAGTCACGAATACACCCTGCAAAGCTCTGGATGTTGGATCAAAAGATTCAGGAGCACAATGTTCGAAAACCTTTCCTGTAATATACGCACCAAACAGACATAGTTATGCCATGACGAACCAACACTTAACAAGTCCCATGAATAGACCTTGGCCTCGTATCTAAATTGGAATCCTCATAAATATAATCCTTCCCAGAATTCAGAAGCATCAATCTTCCGATTCCCTTAACAAAAAAAGCGGACCTTAACATTAGAAACCATAGAGCTCACGCAGGAACAACACAACTCAGTTGCCAAACTCAATCGCAAATACATCAACGCATTGAACATAATGTTTCAAGCGACCAACATGGCAAACGCCAAAGCAAACAGAAAAAGAAGAAATCCACGAAACATCGAAGAAACAATGACTAAATGACGTTATTTCCTACCAAAAGGCGCAGCGAGACATGACGACACACAAAACATAACAAGTCTTCAACAACATTGAAAATTGCGAAGAATGAGGAAATTCGACGTACATACAATGGAATTGGAAGACTGATTTGGATCCGATCGACTGAATTGAAGCTATCTCACTTTCTGTTCTTGCTCTTCTTCTTCTCGGTCTCTTCTAGGGTTTCTTCCGCCAGAACCAGAATGCGTTAAAGCCCCGAAAGCATTTCTCAAAAAATGCTTCCAGCTTTCACTACTCTCTTCGCCCGACTCATTACAGAAAAATATAATTTGCCCTTCTCATTGATGATCGAAATATGTGGGCCGGGCTTCAAACTGTACATCGTGGGCCCAACAACCAGGCCCAGGCCCAATCTTGAATGTGTGTTCTCATAATTATAATCTTTATTTTATGAAAAATCACACTTAATTACTTACTTTTTAAATTATATTTTAAGAAATTTCGTTTACTTAGTTATAATCTAATCATATTTTAGTTATTATTAATAAATATATTGCAAAAAAAATTACTAATTATAGTAAAATATTCATGGAAATCGAAGTAGCCTTTTGTAATTACCTAATTTATATTTTATTACAATTGTATATAAAGCTATATTAATTTTAGAAATGTCTGTTAAGACACTTTTAAAGTTGTACTTAATTAAATTTAATCTAAAATTTATTTATTACAAAAAAAATATATATATATATATAATATGCCAATGTTATTCACCGTAATAACTTTTTTTAATATTTATTTATAAAGGTTAATGGTGCTAATATTATTTTAAAATTTTATAGATACTTATTAAAGTTTTAAGTATATTTTTAAATAAAATATTATCGGTTTTTATTTAAAATTATATATAAATGATTTTTTCTTTTTTAGACTTTTTTTTAAATTAAAGGTTATTATTGAATATTTTGTTTGAAAAACTAAAAAAATGAATTTCTTTTTTATTAATTTAGTGTTCAAATTATTATTATTAAATCTAGGCATGTGTCCTTCTATGGGTCGATACCCCATTAGTACCGAATCTCATGGGCTTACACGTCTGCCACGTGTACTATTAAGGAGTACAATGTATCTCGTTATTGCAGTAAGGTGAATTTTTGATAACGTTATCTTCCGCTGATTGGGCTTGCTTGTCCACGTGTCATCTTCCTCATACACTCTCACGCTTCTCCCTTCATCTTCTTTCATACTTCCATCATTCCAATCATACAATGACATGGCATCACGCTTTTTTCTCTTTTAGACAAATTATTCAAAAGATATAAAGGAATAAACTCCCGAAAAGAATACATTTCTTTCTCCAAAAAGACAAATTTTAGTGTTTGAGAGAATTCGGCCTCATTTCCTTAAATAAGGAATGAGTCACGCACTTACCACAATGTTAATTACAATGAGAAGCAAGGTGATTTCCTCAATTCGGATTGTCGTATGTAGCTTAGGAACATAAAGTTAGAATCGCTAATAATCGTGAAATTGACCCAAAAATTGGATATGGGTCAAGACGCAGTCGGGCACCAACGCATACCGAGTCAGAACGGTCTAATAAAGGAGAATCGCCGACTGGTTCGTCAAAAAGAAGTTAGACCCCTGAATTTTGAATCTCCCATTTGTAGGAACTACGTCAAACGAATCTAAAATCTCGATTATGCAGAAACAAACCTAGGCAACACAACGTTTCAATGTTAATCGGAGGAGTATGAGTTCGAAAAATGAGAAGACATCGATATTCACACACTTGTTTATCAAAAGCTTAGGACGTGTATTTTTTATACCTATTATTGTTAAAATATTAACGAGTAAATGGAAGATAAGAATGAGTGAAGTTTGAATGGACGAAACTCAAAATGAAAAAAAGAAAACAAAAAGTAATATTTTATTGGGCAAGCTACAACTTGACCCACACTCTCAGCCCCATTTTAAAACTGAGCGGCAACTTGCAGAAAAAGAAAAAAAACTGGACGGGCTCAACGCAGTTTGCGGACCATATTCTTCCAGCAACGATCAAGACTCCATTACAGCAACCATCCACCACCAAAACCCCGAAAAGCGGACAGTGGCCTCAACTCAAATGCCCCACAAAAAACAAACAAAACAACACCCAATTCATTTCAATCGCCTTTTTATAATACAAACAATCTTCAAAGTTGAATCGAAAGAGAGAGCTCCCTCCCTTCGCGGTTCGTTTATCCTCCTTGCTCCATTGCTGTTCTTCAGCAATCGTAAGTGATTCTGCTGTTCTTATTTTATGTACTCGCCTCGTGTTTTTGATTTTGGGGATTCGTTTCTGTTCATATTCTAGTCAAATTTCGAAGAAATCTTAGGATAATCACCATGTGAGTGTTAGGTGTTTGCTGGTCACGGAGTTTATTTTATGTCCACATAATCGGGTTCTTATATTAATTTATTGTACTCTGTATTGGGTGTGCTTGTTTTTTAAACTATAATTTTTGGACGAATTACAGGCGCGATACAAAAGAGAAACTAAGTGGGGAGCTTCCTCCGTGTCAAAGCATTGCTAGGAATTTCTTGGACGGTTCAATCGGATTTAACTTGCTTTTTCCACTCCATTTTCCAATTGGGTTTCTCGATTACTCTGCGATTCGTTATTTCTAGCTACGAATCATCGAGGGAGGAAGTGAAATTTTGAAAATCGATTGATATGTCTTTTGCTTCGTCGTTGGTTGTCTCATCCAACGTCGAAATTTCCCCATCGAGCTTCGGATTTCTTGATTCAGTTCGAGATGGATCTCAAATTCCCGATTCTTCGAGATTCTTTTCCCGAAATCGAGCGGCGAATTTGATGAAAAAGAGACACAAATGGGGGAATTACTCTCACTCCACACAATTGAAGTACTCAGTTATTGCTGCAAGTATGGTGGTGAATCCCGCCGGAGCAATGACCGTCTCGTCGGAGCAAAAGGTGTACGACGTGGTTATGAAACAGGCGGCTCTGGTGAAACGGCAGCTAAGGACCGCCGGAGAATTGGATGTGAAGCCGGATATTATTCTTCCTGGGACTCTGAGCTTGTTGAATGAAGCTTATGATCGCTGTGGTGAAGTTTGTGCAGAGTATGCCAAGACATTTTATCTGGGTTAGCTTTTTTGTTATCATTTTTCTTACTAAAAATTTGTTACTTAATTCTTGTCTGATTTCATGTCTTTTTGTTCTTCTTTTTAGGAACTATGCTGATGACTCCCGAGAGACAAAAGGCTATTTGGGCAATATATGGTAAGTGGTAGTGAACTTTGCTTGAACTTTGTAGCTTTGATTCATATCCATGTCTCCAAAGTCCGTGTGCAATTGAGCCGTTGTTATTTATAACTCATTCAATTGTTATACTCGGTAGAGCTATATAAGTAAAATGGTCATATGTAAACGACTATTTATAAACTGGTATAGCTATATAGGATAGATAGCTATATATAGTAGTTGGTTAATCTGATAAAGCTATTATATATATATACCCGGCTTTGAGTGTAGTTTGTATTTTTTACTGTACATACTTGAAGTCATCAATATAAACCTTTAGCCAATATTCCTCCTTGCATTTTCTCTCTCATGTTCTTTGTGTTCATCCAGATCGAGTGTGTGCGTTGTTGTGCGATCTTTAACAAAATCTGTACTGAGTTTATCCTCGTTTGTTGTTGGCTTGAAGTGTGGTGTAGGAGGACAGATGAGCTTGTTGATGGGCCAAATGCTTCACACATAACACCATCAGCATTGGATAGATGGGAGGCAAGGCTGGAAGAGCTTTTCCAAGGGAGGCCTTTTGATATGCTCGACTCCGCTTTAGCCGATACCGTTACTAAGTTTCCTGTCGACATTCAGGTCAGCTATGGTTTGATCAACATTGTAGCCATATGAAATCTTGGTACCTCTAGTAGAGATGTTGTTTGGCTATGAAGTTGGATGAAGTCTAATACGTTTCGATTTTTGCAGCCGTTTAAAGATATGGTCGAAGGGATGAGGACGGATCTAACGAAGTCGAGATACAAAAATTTCGACGAACTATATCTCTACTGTTATTATGTTGCTGGAACAGTTGGGTTGATGAGTGTTCCTGTGATGGGCATTGCACCTGACTCGCAAGCAAGCACAGAGAGTGTGTACAATGCTGCTTTGGCTTTAGGCATTGCCAACCAGCTTACAAACATTCTCAGAGATGTTGGAGAAGAGTAAGTTCACTGCCCTTGTTGACTCTAGAGTAATGTTTCCTAAGCTGGTTCATGTCTTAACTAATGCTCGATAGTCGTTAAGAACTTAGAGGGAACAAGTTCAAACCATTACAACGACATTAGGCAATCAAACATAGTAGGGTCAGACGGTTCTCTCATGACATTAGTAGTACACACACGCTAGCTCAAACATTCACGGTAGGGGTGAAATCAACATATAGTGTAAACCTAATGATAAGTAAAAAAGAACGTCATAGAACAAGTGCAAACTATATAACTGTAACGGCACAAGTCCACCGCTAGCAGATATTGTCTTCTTTGGGCTTTCCCTTTCGGGGTTCCCCTCAAGGTTTTAAAACGTGTATGCTAGGAAAAGGTTTCCACACCCTTACCCTTATAAAGGGTGTTTCGTTCTCCTCTCCAACAAATGTGGGATATCACAATCCACCCCCCTTCGGGGCCCAGCGTCCTTACTGGCACCCCGCCTCGTGTCTACCCCCCTTCGGGGAACAGCCTCCTCGCTGGCACATAGTCCGGTGTCTGGCTCTAATACCATTTGTAACGGTCTAGGTCCACCGTAGTAGATATTGTCCTCTTTGGGCTTTTCCTTTCGGGCTTCCCCTTAAGGCTTTAAAACGCGTCTGCTAGGGAAAGGTTTCTACACCCTTATGAAGGGTGTTTCGTTCTCCTCCCCAACCAATGATAACGACCAATAACCATAGTCGATTGAAGTGCATAAACAAGTGTAAAAGACGTTTCCTTTAACGGGATTTATTTATGGTATGTAAAGTGCTAGAAGAGGAAGAATATACCTACCACAAGATGAGCTAGCACAGGCAGGAATTTCAGACGAGGATATATTTGCTGGAAGAGTAACGGATAAATGGAGGAACTTCATGAAGAGTCAAATTAAACGAGCTAGAATGTTCTTCGATGAGGCCGAAAAAGGAGTGTTGGAGCTTAGTAACGCTAGCAGATGGCCGGTAAATAATCCATTGTTTCTTTTACTTTTCTTCTTCATTTTGCTATCCATTTTGATCCAACGGACCATTATTCGTTCTATGTGCTTGAAATATGAATGGTAGCCATAATGTTTGTAGGTGTGGGCTTCATTGCTACTATATCGACAAATATTGGACGAGATTGAAGCAAATGACTACAACAACTTCACGAAGAGAGCATATGTGAGCAAAGCCAAGAAAATGTTGGCACTACCAATGGCTTATGCAAGGTCTATCCTTGGCCCTTCATGAACTTGCACAAAATTTTTGTATATTATCATGTTCTTAATTATATAATGCCTCCTTCATTAGTCAAATAAAGTTAGCCACAAAACTAATGGAAAAGAAGCTCAATACATGAGGTAAAGGAGAAGAGAATAGTTTGGGTCGAGTCCCTAATCAAACCCCTCAGCCTTGACACGAGGCCAAGGTCGACATTTGGTCGACCTCTTAATGGACCATGTCGGTTCGTGGCATCCTGTTCAATTTGGTCTCAATTATCTTTAACCTAATTATCTGTGAGAGAAAAAAATCCTAAAAGAGTTTGATTATGAATATCTATTTGATTAAGAATCTAAAACTAAAGGCAAATCTTTTATCTATAAATATTTTAGAGAGAAATAAGGTTTAAACTTTTTATTTATTTATTATTTTTTATTAGGGAGTAATTTTGTTATATAGTAACTTGGTTGTTATTATTAATAGGGGTGTATATGGGTAGAGCTTGAAATTTCGGATAGATGACCGGATCAACTCGAATAGAGTTCACAACCCAACTTGATTATCTATTTTCGGTTTGGGTTGGATTTGTCGGGTTGTTCTTTTTTATTTTTATTTATAATTATTTAACAAAACCCTACTTATTATTAATAACTAAAATTTTATAAAGTTCAAATATCAAATATTAACAAGTCACAACACTCCTCTAACATCAATGAATATTATATTCTTAATCTTCTTTAAAAGTAGGGTAAAGTTGAATTGAGTTGTAACCCTAATTTCGAGTTGGTCGGATTGATCTGACCAAAAAAATGTCAATCTGCAAATCAAACTAAATTTATCAATTTTTTCAAAAATTCAACCTAATTGAACCTTTATTGGACTTGAGTAATCAAAGTCGGTAACAAATCACATAAATACCACAAAATATTGCCTTGAAACAATAATCTAATATTGTTTTCTTAATTCAATAATAATGATGGTAAGATTCAAATATCTAATTTCTTGGATGGTCGACCATATGTATGAATTACTATAAATTAATCAAGTAATGCTATATCATTGACTAAAATTTTACATTAAAAAAATAAAAACTAGATAGTTTTATTCAAAAAATGAAAAACGGCTAATAAAAAGGGAAAATCGGACCGTACACGTGGCATGATATAAAACGATAGATCTGTAAACCCTAAAAAGCAATTTTAGGGCTCGGATGCGAACATTGCAGCCCCGCTGTATCTATATATGAGCTTCTTAGCTCTTTATCTATCACACCAACAATCGTCTTCTTCAAGCGGCCAATCTTCCCTATGTAGCGTTAGGGTTTTGATTCGTAAGTGGTAAACCATTTTCTTTTCGTAGTGGATTTAATGTCGTCGGATACTGATTACTGGTATCAGTGGGACTCTGTTTCGTTATCGGTTGCTTTGAATTAGCCGGCGTGTTAGCAGCTTCGATTCTGTGAACTAAAGAGGCCTTCATGGCTTCCACAAGAAGCCGGCCGTTGAGTTTCAGTTTCGTGCTTAAGGCTACTACTACTTGCTATGGATTTAATGTTGTCTTTTGCATTGTTTGATATGTATGATTATCAATCGTAGATGGAAGTGATGACACTTTCCCCAAATGATCGACGCTGATTATATTGTGCTGGTGTGGTTACCACACTCTTGTCTGATCCATCTCATTCGGTTTTGATTGAATTTGAATTTGGCTTGAATTTTCCATTCTACTTTTTAGTATTCTTCGAAAGAAACTGCCATTTCTCTTTTAATCGTTAGCTGAGTTCTTTTTAGTACTTTTAGTTGATTTAAGAAGATTGTATTCAGTTGCTAAACTGAATAATTGCGATGAAGTTGGAATTGATGATACTTTCCCCAAATGATCGACGCTGATTATACTATGCTGGTGTATATATCACATTCCGTCTGATCCTTCTTCTTCGATTTTGATTGAATTGAATTTTCCTTGTCTTATACACTTTCGATTCTTTTGAGTTTCATAGAATTTAATGCTGTATTATCTCACTGATAATTGACTGTATATGTTTTATTTAGCGGCGTTAGTTGAATTGAGGCTCTACTTCCATATCTGTTTTAGTTTATTTAATAAGATTGTATTCAGTTGCTAAACTGAATAATTGCGATGAAGTTGGAATTGATGATACTTTCCCCAAATGATCGACGCTGATTATACTATGCTGGTGTATATATCACATTCCGTCTGTTCCTTCTTCTTCGATCTTGATTGAATTGATATTTCCTTATATAGTTTTTCGATTCATTGAGTTTCATAGAATTGAATGCTGTATTTCTTATTGATATTTGACTGTATATGTTTTTATTTTGCGGCGTTAGTTGAATTGAGGCTCTACTTCCGCTATCTGTTTTAAATGTTGTTTGAGATGTATGACTACCAATCGTAGATGGAAGTGATGACACTTTCCCCAAATGATCGATGCTGATTATACTATGCTGGTGTGTTTATCACACTTTAGTCTGATCCATCTCCTTTGATCCCAACTGTGAACTGGTTTTTTAAATCATTTACATTTGTCCTGACTTCTGCATTTTGCTCTTTTTTTTTTTTTTTTTTTTTACTTTGAAGAAAACTGTCATTGCTCTTTGGTTCGGTAGCTTCAGCACAATCTGTATGCATTACCTATCGGCAATGCGCACAAACCTGACATTGGATCAAAATAGTCTCGACAATTTTTGATAGTTTAAAAACACATGCATTTTAGAAGCAAATTATGATATAATTAAACGAATGTTTTCACATAACTTACTATAAAAATCATTAATTGTAAAAGATGAACATATTTATCTCACTCCCTCTAGCCCTATAACTTGATATGTTAATCAAGTCCATTGGATCTAAGGGGCTTCATATGATCTCCTATGGTTATTTGTATCCTCTAGATCTCATAAATGTTAAAATTCTCAAATCAATATGAATATTTTATGATACTGTTTATTTCAGACAATCGACTATTGATAATAATTTTATTGATATCAAGGTAAATTATTAAAAAAAATTTAACTAATAAATTTTTAATTTATTTTGCGTGCAGATACTCTAGCGTAGTTTTTCTTTTTAATTTTGTTTTTTAATTTATCTTAAAAGTATTCCCAAATAAATAAATTTAATAAATTATTTAGATTTATAATTTAATAAATTTAATGAAATTGTACATTTACTATATTTGATTTAATGGTTTTTCATTAATATTTTTTTGCTTTTAAAATTTTTTGAGTTCATTTAATAGTCAATATTATTAATAGTTTTGAAAAATAACCTTATTAAAATTTTAGACAGATAATTGAAATATTTATTATTAAGGTAAAATTTTAAAAATTAAATATAATTAATTTATCTATATGAATCATTTGGAATTTTTTAAATTGTTAGATTAAATATATCTTTCATCAATAAAATATATAAAAGTTACTTAAATCACAAATAAAAAGATAACAATAAAAAGCACAAATTATAGGTAACAATATAAAAGTTACTTAAATCACAAATAACAGGGTGTAATGCCTAGGAAAAGAGAGAACCCATAAATTTGATGGTTCCAAAATAATTCTTGGGAAGGTATTTTTGCGGACCCAAGAGTAAATTACCTTTCCAAACATGGATTTATAAAATCTTGTTTCTCCCTCGTTTTCATCTAAAAATCTTGAAATAAATGTCCCTTATAAAATCTTGGATGTGTTCCTCCTTAATCAAAGCCTAGATCAAGATGCCTCCGGCAGACGGTTCATTTACGTCCGCCAGCAGGCCCAACCCCAGTGTTCTCAAGATTATCTCCTACAAAACCTAGTAGGACACCACGATAACCGGTCGTTGGATCCTTCACTTCTACTCTGCGAGGCTCTACTTTGATATTGGAATTGTCGAGTTAGGCCTAGTTGGATAGGATAGTGTGATATGTGCTCCAACCTAGTGGAAATGGCTAGGAGTCTTAGAGCCGTAAAACCCGTCTCAGAGCGGGGAGTGTGGATCCTTATAGATTGACCCAGTAGTTAATTGACACAGGGGATCATAACGTGGTATGGTCTTGTGGGAGGATTTGTCCGCTAACCACCACAAATGATGTTTAGAGCCCACATTTGAACTCAATGTGACCTAAAAATAAAGTGAAGCTAAAAAATGTCATTGAGAGGGGCACTTGATCGGTTGTGTTCCATCCCTGCGACTTCCCTTGAGCTGCATGCAGAAGAGCTAAAATTATAGGTTTTTTTTGGCTATTACATTTTTAGTTCAACAATTATAGCGGTTAGATAATAAATATTTGATCTTCTATGATATAAGTTTGAAGGATGAACGCTGTGTTTTAACTATATAAATAACATTTAGAATAATCGAGCATTTAGAATAAAAACGATTCACAAATATAAAGATAAAAAACATATCGAATACATTACCACTCAATCGGTGAATGAATTTCTAAAATGTATCTTTTTTCTCATATCACAATTCCTATCGCTTCACTTTCTTCAATTATATATTAAAAAAAAAGAAGAAAAAAAACGCTAGATTCACGGGACAAAATAATATACAAAATCTTTAAAAGAAATCTTAGTAAATTTCATTCAAAATTTTTAAATGTTACGAGAAGATTCCCACGACCCATTCCCAAGTCATAGTAGGTTTACGAGAGGAAAGCACATTCAATTTTTTTAAAATCAATCACTCAAATTAAAGAGATAAATTATAGATATGAACTAGCACCTGTTTTTGTCGTATTCGTGTTATGTTCAACTATTTTATTGTTAAAACAAGAATATTAACTTTGAACCTTGCACCCCATTCCTTTTCTTCTCCATATATCCTCCATTTGTCACCATGTAGAACTGGCAACACATGTACTTATTGATGTGAGAATAAACTTGAAAACAATATCAATAGTGCTTTCTTTTCAAACCCTATCTTACATAGATGCTTATAACAGAAAGCTACACCCAGCGAGGCACTCGTTCCTTTCTTCTATCGATGCGGGACCCTTGCCAAATCCACCGCCTCGTGTCTACTCCTTCGGGGGAAGAGCCTCCTCGCTGGCACATAGTCCGGTATCTGACCCTGATACCATTTGTAACGGCTCAAGCCCACATTGTCCTCTTTCTCTTTTGGGCTTTCCCTCAAGACTTTAAAACGCGTTAGGGGAAGATGTGTTTTGTTCTCCTCCCCAACCCATGTGGGACATCACAACACAATTAATTGGATTAGGTAAACGTCACTTGATATATTTTTTAGTCCCTTCTAATCAGCACGAGACGAACATAGAAAGAATTATTACGCCATTTTTTATGATTGAAAGACTCCTTTATTTTGAACCATTTGATGGGAATACAATTCGTGGGTTGGCAAAGGACACTAAATCATGGAATAAAGAATAAGCTTTTAAGTAGCTTAGGCATGTTCAAAAAGTAATGTGGGTTTAGAAATTGATTCCAACCACTTAACGACAGACACACAATAATTCAAAAGTAATGTAGGTAATTTAGGAATGTTCTTTGTGTTTGTCGCTTAATTTTCAAGCGTTCCATCTAAATCACAAATCATCGAACAACAATGATTAGATAAGAGTGTTTATGGGTTGAGTTCGATCTGATTGAGACATTGTTTAGACACAACTTAATTGTTCAAATACTAAATCAACCTAACCTAACTCAGTCGTTAAAGATTTAGATTGAGTTGATTAGAATTATTTGGATCATGGTGATACTTAAACATTTTCCGATATCGAATTAAGATTTGCAATTCAGTTTCAGTGTGTAGTTTAAAAAATTATGTTACAAAGACTTAAAATTTTAAATTTTTTTTATGAGTTTTGGAGAATAAATAATCAAAAAAATAATTATGTAAATAAATAAAATTAAAATAAATATATGTGTATATAATTGTATCGTTAAGTAAAAAAAATACTTTTTAAAATTTGATAATAAACTCTCGTTGGTTTGATTAACTAATTTTAAGAAAACTCATGAACTAACCTATGACACCCAAGTAAACGAGGGGTACATAAATGAACCAATATTAAATACGAACCATAGTGATGGTAAGAATATCTTAGTTAAAAAAAGGTTTGAAAGAGTTGATAGTTACTATTTATACCAACAAGATGAAAACATATGAATGAAAACAAAAACATGTTAAAAAAAAATACATACGTCAATTTATGAAGATAGTCTTCAGTAGATAACTCATTTTAAATTGTACAGATTGGATTGAGATTATCAATTTGTAAACCGCCCTAGTTTCGGTTTGTGTTTATAGCTTAATTTTCAAGCGATACATCTAAATCTCAGCTCACAATTGTTGACTTCATAAGTGAGAAAAAAACATACTAAAATGACTTTAGGATGGGAGTAATTAAGCATCAAATTTGGATTCTTTCTCTGAACCCAACTTAAGTACAGGTGGATAAAGTTGATCGAGTTTTTTTTGGATCAATAAATTTTTTAAGCGCCCCTAGTTTTGGTTTGTGTTCGTAGCTTTATTTTCAAAAACTCGATCTAAATCACAGCCACAGAATAGTTGACTAAAAATTTAACAGCTAGAAAACATGTGAGAAACGACAAAACATATTAAAAATGTCACGTATTACTTTATGAGGTTAATCTTCACTCTTAGAAGCAATTCAAAATAAGTAAGTAACGTGACCATGTAGCAATATTGACGTTATTAGGTGCCAAATCCATATTCATTTATTTGAACCCAACTCAAATAAGTTGATAACCCAACCAAAACTATAACAACCTAAACCCACCGCTAGTACATATTGTCCGCTTTGGTCCGTTACACATCGTCATCAGCCTCACAGTTTTAAAACGCATCTTTTTTATAAAGAATACTTCGTTCCCTTCTCCAACCGAATTGTATTAGAGCCAGTCACTGGACGGTGTACTGTGAGGACGCTGACCCCCAATCAGTAGGAGAGGGGAACGAAACATTTCTTATAAAAGTATGTAAACCTTTCTCTAACAGACGCGTTTTAAAATCGAGTCGATCCTAGTAGGTTAATTTTGAAGCAGTCTTATCTAAATCATTCCATAGTTGACTCAACAATGTTAAAGTGATTAGCATTAAGCAAATGTAAGAAGCTCCAAATCGAATCAGCTGGCCATTACTCATTTCCTTACAAGGAAAGGATTATGAATTACCAAACCAAACCAGTTTTCTTTTATGTTTCAACAAGTTCATCTCACCCACAGATTCTTTTCCCTTTTTCCAATAATGTTCTTCCTTTTCTAATCTTTAATAGCTCCATCTATACATCAAATTCCCCAAGCCATTGGCCAACCAAAACCAAACCCATTTGGCCAACCTCTCCTCCTATAAATGCCCCATTGTGTTCAACCATTGTATAATGCACTTGTGAGAGAAGAAACAGCTATACAATATGGGTTCAATGGTGAACAATGGTGCTGCCAAGAGGCCTGAGTTGATAGCTCATGGCATGCCAGAGGCACTCAAGCTGAACCATAGTTCTATGAAGAGATGCTTTGGTAAGCTTGTTGAGAAGGGGAATAGGAGCTTGAAGCTCAAGCAATTGATGGAGGAAATGGAGCATGTTGAGGGTGTTCTTGGCCATATTTTCGCATCTACTCAGGTTCTAATCTCTCTTTCTCTCTCTCTCGGGATTGACCTGTGTGACTTACGAGCTCGAACAATGTGACTGACAATCTTATACCGTTGAGAATTCAAAACTTGTTGTGACAACTCTTGTTCAATAATTTTCATTGTGTACCATGTTTTTCTAGGAGGCAATTGTGAGTCCTCCGTATGTTGCTTTGGCTGTCCGACCCGAACCAGGACGTTGGGAGTTTGTTCGTGTTAGTGCGCTCGATCTCTCAGTCAAATCTCTCACTTCAACTGAATTTCTCAAATTTAAAGAGATTATTTATGACAAAGAATGGTAATAATATGCTTTATTTTTTATTTTTTATTTAATATAATTTGTTTTATAAAAAAATGTGTAATTAGTTTCTATAAATGGATCATACTTTAGGGCAAATGATGAACATGCATTGGAAGTGGATTTTGGAGCCATTGAATTCACAACTCCTCACTTGACCATTCCCTCCTCAATTGGAGAAGGTCTTAGCTACACAACAAAATTTCTAACCTCAAACCTAAGTGGCAAATTGGAGAATGCACAACCGCTCGTCGATTACTTGTTATCCCTCGAGTATCAAGGAGTGGTATGATTCAAACCTTTGACCTTTACGTCGAGAATATATGTTTTAACTAGCTAAGCTATGCTTAGGTTTGACCGTTACTTTTTTTGTCACAGAAACTTATGTTAAACGAGACTCTAAACACAGCTTCCAAACTTCAAACGACACTGATTCTTGCGGATATTTTCCTTTCTACACTTCCTCCAGGCACCCCTTACGAAAACTTCCACCTCAGGTGAGAAACCCTAATATCGCTTTCGATTTTATCGAGTATAGTAATAATTTAGCATGACCCACGTTTAAATTTTTGTAACGTCATTTTCATTCATAATCGTAATCGTAATCGTAATAATCTTTTCCAATTTTTGTGGAATCAGATTGAAGGAGTGGGGTTTTGAGAAAGGATGGGGAGACTGTGCTGGAAGAGTTAAGGAAACCATGAGATGTCTGTCTGACATACTCCAAGCCTATGATCCAACACAAATGGAAAAGTTCTTCAGCTGGCTTCCCACCATTTTCAACATTGTCATCTTGTCTCCTCATGGATACTTTGGACAAGCTGATGTTCTTGGTCTGCCCGACACCGGTGGCCAGGTACGAGTTTTCGTCGATCAAGAAGAAATCAAATGAAAACAAGAACGTAACGAAAACGATCTCGAATCGTAACCAAAACAGAGACTTTGACATGCTACAAACAACCTCAAATGTTTTTGTTTGTTTTAAGGTGATGTTTTTTTTGTGGTTCTTTAAGGTTGTCTACATTCTTGATCAAGTTAAAGCTATGGAAGATGAACTTCTTCTCAGAATTAAGCAACAAGGCCTCAATTTCAAGCCTCAAATTATTATCGTAAGTTCTTCAACTTCGAGTCGAACTCGAGAGATATCTACTTTGATTCCATGTTAAATCATCGAGTCGAATACGCAGATAACAAGACTTATTCCAGACGCCAAGGGAACCAAATGCAACCAAGAAATCGAACCAGTCCTTGGGACTAATTACTGTAAGATTGTAAGGGTACCCTTTAGAACCGAAAAGGGCGTCCTTCGTCATTGGGTTTCTCGTTTCGACATCTATCCTTTCCTCGAGAGATTTGCTCAAGTAAGTTCTAAACATAATTTGGATCTACATTATTTTGATGTCATAGAATTATCATCGATCAAACAGGTTCGTGACTTCGTTGTTCTAACATCGTCGTGTCGTGTCGTATCTTATGTTAGGATGCGACTGCCAAGATATTAGATCTCATGGGAGCAAAGCCAGATCTAATCATTGGAAACTATACTGATGGGAATCTTGTGGCATCCCTCATGGCTAGCAAGCTAGGAATAACCCAAGTAATGTGTTCTTCATATTCTCTTAGATATGTTCTTAACAAATAGATATCAATTGTGACACAAAATTGATGAAAACAGGCAACAATTGCACATGCCTTGGAGAAGACTAAATATGAAGATTCAGATCTTAAATGGAAGGAATTGGACTCTAAGTATCACTTTTCATGCCAATTTACAGCTGATATTCTTGCAATGAATGCCACTGATTTTGTGATTGCAAGCACATTCCAGGAGATTGCAGGAAGGTTCGAAAAAAACCCGAGTATAGTTTAGTAGTACGGTTAACTCGAGCATAGTTGAGTAGCTAAGATGAAAATGGTTTATGGTTTTCAGTAAGAAGAAGCCAGGGCAATATGAAAAGCACGAGGCGTTTACGCTTCCGGGGCTGTACCGAGTGGTTTCGGGCATCAACGTGTTCGATCCAAAGTTCAACATTGCAGCACCAGGGGCTGATCAGTCAGTGTATTTCCCTTACATGGCTAAGGAACGATTCACATCGTTTCAACCAGCAATTGATGAACTTCTTTTCAGTAATGTTGAGAATGATGTGCATATGTGAGTGTTTGATTGAAATATTTGGGATGTGTTTTGTAATTTTGCATATGAACACTGCTTTGTTTTTTGATGAAACAGAGGATATCTAGCAGATAAGAAAAAACCGATCATATTTACGATGGCACGGTTCGATGTCGTGAAGAACATCACGGGATTGGTTGAATGGTTTGGGAAGAATGAGAAGCTGAGAAATTTGGTGAATCTTGTTGTGGTTGGGGGATTCTTTGATCCTTCCAAATCAAAGGACAGAGAAGAAATAGCAGAGATAAGAAAGATGCATGAATTGATTGAGAAATACCAACTCAAAGGGCAGATCAGATGGATAGCAGCACAGACTGATCGACGTCGTAACGGAGAACTCTACCGATGCATCGCCGACACGAAAGGAGCCTTTGTGCAGCCTGCTCTATATGAAGCTTTTGGTCTCACAGTGATTGAGGCAATGAACTCAGGCTTACCAACCTTTGCTACCAATCAAGGAGGTCCAGCTGAGATCATAGTTGATGGCATCTCAGGCTTCCATATCGATCCAAACAATGGTGATGAATCGAGCAAAAAGATCGCTAACTTCTTCGAAAACTGCAAGAACGATCACACCTACTGGACCAAAATTTCGAACAGCGGCTTGAAACGTATCGATGAATGGTAACTTCTCTCCAACCTACCTATGTTACATTGTTGAACTTAATACAAAACTCTAATCATCTTGTCTTGTCTTGTCTTTGGCAGCTACACTTGGAAAATCTATGCAAACAAGGTGCTTAACATGGGTAGCACTTACACTTTTTGGAACCAATTGAACAAGCACCAAAAGCAAGCTAAGCAAAGATACATCCAAATGTTTTACAATCTTCTTTACAAGAATTTGGTATGTTTCTCCTACAATTTGCCTCAAATGCTTAAGATATTAAACCCCTTTTCATCATTCTCTAAGTTACAATGTTTTCCATTCGTTTCTCAGGTGAAGACCGTGCCGGTCGCTGTCGACAACACCGCGTAGTCACATGACAAGCTTATGCAAGAAAGCTTTATTTCAAGAATGTTGCCTTTTCAACACAGTTTGTAATTTGAAGCAGTCATATATATTATGATTGGAATGTTTTCCCTTTTCCCTTATTGAAATTGAATAATGGTTGTGTTCATCTTGAGTTGAACACAAATGGAGATTCTTGTGTTCATGTCATGATATTCAATACTAATCTCTTAAGAACATTGCTATGAACATGATTAGCACTTCCTTTGGTAATATGCTTGTTCCTTGTGACTTGGCCATGGCATCTTAGAAAGAATCCCACTTTTTCACATTTCTGCCTAAAGGATAGAACTTGTTCCTTACACCTTATTCTAAAGGGTTTTTTGGAAAAGAGATTGACACGTTGTCACCACTCTTGATTGAAGATTTGAAAGGAATTTGCAATGTTTGTGACTTGTCTCAAGAGTATTGGAGAGATATTATACGTATAGTTATCGTTTTTATACGATTAATCTACGTGTTATTCTACATGTTATGGTTGATTTTGGACAATAGGATCTAAACCAAAGGGATATAAGACAACTAACGGTCAAATGGAGACTCATGGGTTGGGTCGAAGTAAAGAAGCATCTAGGCCAAGAGGCTCGAAAGCTCATCTAGGACTGGTTAGACCCGACCTGATCCAAGCCATGGTGAGCACATGTGGGTGTGCACTTTACACACCCATGACCCAATGAGTTATGAGAGGAGTCCAAGTTCGACTCTCTTAACCCTTTTTAGAAGAGGAGGAAGGAAACTCTAGGTCAACCCACGTATAAGTAGTTATGAAAACGCCATTGAAGGTACCTAAACCTCACTCTCAAATTCTTAAACTTGTTACACTTTTAACTATTTTGCTTATTTTTCTGAAATATAAATCCACTTTTGAATCACATGTAGTTTCGTTTGTAAGGATCGAGAGTGTTCATAAAAAAACATGCACACCCACATGGAGGATGAACAAGAAGATGATGGTGTGAGATTCCACATCGGTTGGAGAGGAGAACGAAACACCATTTATAAGAATGTGGAAACCTTTCCCTAGCAAACGCGTTTGAAACCCTTGAGGGGAAGCCCAAAAGAGAAAGTCCAAAAAGAACAATATCTATAGTGGTGAACTTGGACCGTTACAAATAGTATAAGAGTCAGCGAGGATGCTGGGACTCGAAGGGGGTGGATTGAGAGGTCCCACATCGATTAGAGAAGGGAACGAGTACCCGTAAAGACGCTGGGCCCAAAAGAAGTGGATTGTGAGATCCCACATCGATTGGGGAAGAACCTCTCCCTTGCAGATGATCTTTCACACCATACCTTAAATGAAATGAAGATAAAAAAAAAACATGGATTTTCATTGAAATGATGAGAGAAAAGCTAAGTTTCTGCCCTCTCCACTTACAACATATATATTATTTTTTTGTATATAACTGTAAACCTTAAAGTCACAGAAAGATTTGGAAAAAAAAAAAGAATATAAAAAGAAAATCAATTATAATTTGCCCAAATGGTACAAAGAGCCAAAGAAGCAATGCTAAAGAAAATGGCTGTCTTCTTCAAAATCATATTCAAACCTTCTCCTTTCCCCTTTGATCTCAATTCTTCTTCTTCCCTTAACAATTTCTCACCTTCACCATTATCATCATCTTCTTCTTCTTCTTCGTCAGAAAACACAGTAATAAAGATCATCAGAATTTCAAGAATTGAAACAATTTTCCTTTGTAAGCTCTTCCATGGCTTCTTCAAAGATGACCCATTGAAGAAAGTGGCTGTCTTTTGAGGTGTTCTTTCATGGAAGCTGATGAAATTTGGTGCCATGAAAGAGGTCAAGGTTTGAACTTTAACAGTCTCTGATGGCATTGTTTGGTGGAAGAACGTCTCAGCTACTTGTCTTGTTGAGATGAAGAGGCCGTGGTTCACTTTGATTTCTTCGACCACCTCGAAACTCGGGGAGCTCGAATAGTTGACTATGGAGTTTCCTGATCCTTCCATGACGAAGTTGTTCGCATTCGAGTCGTCCTCATTTATGAATGTGAGCGAGAAATCGTTCATTTGGCCACTAGCTGCTGATCAGAAATTTTGTTTGAGTTAATAAGTTACGATAAATTCAATCGTTTGATGTTATTAAAGTGATTTATATGTTACCTTGTTCTTCAATTGGGAAGCTTGAAATATTCTCAATGGGAACTAGCTTGGATTCTTCCATGCAATTCTATATTCAAATCATGAAATCATAATTCCATTTTTGTGGAAAAATAGGTTGTCATTGAGAATACACATAAAAAAAATGAGAAAAAAACATTTTTAAATGATTATCCAAACAATTTTTTACAAATTTTTTGTTTTGAAATCATAAAGCTCTTCCAAAGTGTTTTTCAATGAAAAGGTAATAAATTTCAACAAACCCTAATAGAATCGTAAAAATGTAAATGTTTATACCTTGGCGAGATCTTTATTAGATATTCCGACCCATCGTAAGTTCTCCACCGGGATCTCGTCACCGACATTACCGACCTCTATACACTTAGAGAACGGATCGTCCCACGAGCTCTCGACATGAAATCTTGTAGAGGAGTTCCAATCATGGAAGCCATCTTTGTTAGCCATGAAATTGAAATCTTCATTGGAACAACCATAAACATTGGCAAGCCCTTCATCCCATGTTGTTGTTTCAACTACAGAAGATTGGTTGGCAAGCTCTTGAGAGGCCTGAGCTACAGAAAGAATCTCTTGTAATATGTCGGTCGACGTCTCGCTCGAACCACCGAGCATGGTCGGATCCACCGGTTGTGGCATTTTGAAGTGATCGGAGTAGCTCGAGTTGGGAAAACCCTCCGCCTCCAACGGTGGCAAAGTGAAACGGTGTTGTAACCTTGCACATTCTAATGCTATGTCCACCTTCAAGAACAACCCCATGAATGAGTATCATAAAATTGATATGGATATTGAATAAAAAAGGAAACTTTGACCTAAATTGATACTCACCTTGGAAGGAGGGTATGGAATATTTGCATAACTTGGGAATGAAGGGGTTGAATTAAAGGCTTCTTGAGATAAGAATTGAGACCATTTTCCTTCTCTTCTTCCACCAAACATGTCAAATGAACAATCTTTATTAACTTGATGGGATTGGAAGCCATCGAACGGCATCGAATAATTTGAGCTCTCGGGTTCTTCACATCTTCCTTCCGAGTAAAGTTCAGAAGATTGATCACTGTTAATGAATTGATTAGAAGACGAGGTTATATTACAATATTGTTGGTTCTCTTCTATTTTCGGAGCTATTGTCGCACTTTTCTTGAACACACGACAAAGTGCATAAGCATCCTGGATTACAAAGAAAATAGTCCGTCAGAACAAATCACTGTTCACTTACAAGGTTAAATTAATAGGTTATGATCTGGAAAAGTTAGAAAACCTGTAAGCCAGAAGAAGGGACATCACATTCCCGGTCATCGAGACGATATTCGTGCATGACCCAATCGGTACGAGCGCCGTGCGGGGCTCGACCGCGATAGTAAACTAGGGTTTTCTTCATCCCGACAGCTCTCGATTGGGAATTCACTTTCCTATCTTTGCCGGTGGCTTTCCAATATCCCGCTTTCGTTGCTCTATTGGTTCTTGACCCGTTTGGATACTTTCTATCTCGAGGGCTGAAGAAGTACCATTCGAGATCCTTGCTAGGAAGCAACGACTTTCCTGTAACAATTCGTGAAAAAAAAAAAGATCAAAGAAAACCTAATTTAATTCATTTACTTATTTTTATGAACATGAAAACTTTCAAAGCATTTGATTCGAAGCTTTGAAGCCATTGATTCTTTTCTATAACCCATCGTTCATTTCTAGCTCTCTTTTTGACTTGACTGTTTAGGGTAATGTTTGTCTCTATAGGAGCACTTTTCTTTAATAAAGCTAATCCCTCACCAAAAACAATTTATTTTGATTTTGATTCGTGGGTTCACTCAAAATATCTCGTACTAGTAGAGATATATATTCAAGAACTCTATTGGTCGTAAAACGTCAAGAAAAATCAAAGAGTACCTGGTAAATCCCATGGCTCACATTTGTAGAGATCGACTTCAGGGATGATCTCGAGCTCAATCTCCCGGCCATTGATCTTGCGTTTGAGGTAGTACGCAACGAGTTCTTCGTCGGTGGGATGGAATCGGAAGCCGGGAGGCAATGAAACAGGAGCCATGGGATGAAGAAAAGAGGAGGAGAGGCCTCAAAACAAAAACACTGAGACCAACCCTACCAAATGATTCACCTCCAAAACCCTACAAAAGCACACATAAATATCATATGGGTCAGCTCAGAGAGAGAGAGAGAGAGAGAGAGAGAAACCTTTGGAGATGAAAAATGAGAGAGAGAGAGAGAGAGGGTGGAGAGATTGGGATTGGATATGAAGGGGTTCTGTTAAGATGCAAACAAAAAGAAAAAGGTGGAAAAAGAAGAACAAGGTATTGTGTTGGCTTTAGCTGCTTTTGATTAATCAAATATTTTGTATACAAATTATCCCATGCTTCCTACTTCTCCTTTCTCGGATTCGGATTCACATGGAGTTTAATTTTGTTTTGTTTTTTTGTCCTGGATTTGTGTTGTACAAGGAACAATCAAACCAAACCAAACCACCTTAACTTAATCCACTGTTTGTTGTCGGACAACTGTTGTCTCCTTCTCTTTGTCTCTCCCGATCCATTTTATTATCCCAAAAACCGCCACCTTTTTTTGTTTTCCATTTCTTTTCACCATATACTCTAATATCTTCCTTTTCTTTCAATTTTCATTTAGAGGGTCCCTTCTAGTTAAGTTAAGGTAATAAACTACATGTTTTGATCGAGCTAGCTTGATCAAAGTGTATGGTTGTGGTCTAAATCCGGTGCAATCTAGGGTTTTCGGCTATCGGTCTGGAGGAAGAATGAACTTGAGGCTCAAATTGAATCGCCTGATTGAATCGAGTTTAGACTTTAAGCTGACATGCAACATATCGTCAACAATGTGGGATCGTCGAGCTAAGAATTTAGACGTCGAGAGGCATTGAGAGAGAGAGAAATGAGGCTGAACGAGAAACAAAACCCTAATTGGCAAATCCTAGAAGTTGAACCATGTATGTTGACGTCATTTTAAAATAATATTTATGTATGTATATTTACAATATTCCGTTACACCAAGTCCACCGTTAATAGATATTGTTTGTTTTAGCCGGTTATATATCGCTGTTAGTCTCATGGTTTAGATCTCACATCGGTTGGAGAAGGGAATGAAGCGTTCCTTATAAGGGTGTAGAAACCTCTCTCTAACAAATGCGTTTTAAAACTGTGAAACTAACGACTATACGTAACGGGTCAAAACAGACAATATCTACTAGTTGTGGGCTTGAACGGTTACCGTTAATTAGAAATTAAAAAAAAAGTTTGTGAAATTAATATTGAAATATGCATATATTTTTTTACTGCAAAAGCAAAGACATGATCACGTTGTATTATTACTCTTGGCCACACCAATCGAGGAGACACCATTTGTTTAGTCAATCATACGCATAAGAACCCATGTGGAAGTTTAATATATCTAATAACAATAATTAATAACATAAATGTATAATGTTTTAATAACTTAAACGGGTTGATAACACAAATATTTATAATTAGTTATTAATTTTATTAATTCTTTTTTATAATTATCGTGCACAATAAGTGTGTATTCTTCCTAAAAACGCTATTAATTCATGATCTCTTTTATTTTTTTCCTCCACTTCCCGAATAAATGAGAGGTACATGAATGAGCTAAGATTATATCTGAATGAGAGCAACAAGATCCTTTTAAGTGGCTCAATCATAGGAATTTCATGGTTAAACGTGCTTTACTTTGATGAATTCTATGTTAATTTATCTCCTATAAATTTTTTTTCTGAGATGCATGTGAGTGAGAACTAAGTATGCTGGAAGAACTCGTGTTAGTTTGTAGGGATAGTCTTCACTCTACTCTTAACGAGTGAAGAGTAAGTAACACAACCATCAGATGTCGAATTCAGAATTCAAATCCTTATATGAATCCTTGATATCGGCCATTACACTTCCATCTATTTAGTTTCTAAATTTTAAATAATATTTAATGAGTTTATAAAAAATTTTATACATAAAATTCAAAATTTTCTAAAAAAAATAAATTCTTATAAAGTTAAAAGTATAAAAATTTAATGGATACAAGTTGAATTAAATTTATTAGATAAAATGGTAATTTAAATTAAAAACGAAATCACAATACGCATTAGTGAGTAATTAAAAAAAAAAAAAAATTGGGCGGCAAAAGATCGGCGAGGAATAGAAAACGAAGGAAGAGAAAAAGTGGAGTGGCGCCAACATGGGGGCCCATGTGGGGCCAGCTTTGTCCACGTGAAGAAAAGCCACGTGGCAGAAGAGGATGATGTGTAAAAGAGAAGTTAGTTATGGTTGGGAAATGGAAATGTTCCAAATTCTCCCAATCAATGCTTTTCCATTTCATCAATCAACCTTTTTTGTGCTTTTCCCCTTTATGTCTTCATCTAACTCCTTTTCTTTTTCTTCTCTCTCTCTTCTTTTTTTTTTTTTTTTTAATTTCTTTTGTGCAATAATTAAATGTATGAATTTTTTTATTAGAAAAATGACGAGAATTTAAACTCTTGACTAATAGACGAGATTATCGACACTTTATTGGTCTAAATCATACTCAAATTGACAAATGAGGCGTTTAATGTAAAATAAGTAATAAAAAAAAAACATTCGCCTTATCTAAAGAGAGAAGTTGGACGTTGAATAATGGATGAAAAAACTGTTCAATGTAGAACGTGTCCTATCTTAATTATTGAACGTGGAAATACTTTTTTTTTCTTCTTCTTGTGTTCCTACTGGTACAAAATCGCCTCTCACATTGTTCTAACCTCGGTAAATAACTTATCGATTAGGTTAAAGGTGTAACAGTCCAAGCCCACAGCTTGAGGATTTTGTCCGCTTTGGCTCGTTACGTATCGATGTCAGCATTACAATTTTAAAATACATCTTATAAGGAATGTTTTGTTTCCCTCTCCAACCGATGTGGAATCTCACAAAAGGAAACATTAATCTATCCAATTTACATTCTGACTTTGACAACGTTTTCATGAAATGAAAAAAAAAATTACGTTTGTGGCTTTTGATTTGGATTATAATCTTACTAGAAAAAAGAGTAGGTTGTGACCCTCATGTGCAGTCTATCGAAAGGCGACAAGCAAGTGACATTCATCGGACCACGTGAGAGTCAAGATTGATAAGTGTCATAATGCGATCGAAGAGAATAGTAAATCATCCAACACACGAAGAAGAGTGTGCATAAAAGCCAAATTAAGGCAATGAGTAAGATTAGAGGCAACAAATCAAACTATTATAGTTAAGCTCGAAATGAATGTGTATGCCATAGCGGGTTTTCGTATGGAGCATAAAGGGAACCCTATAAATGTTACTATTAATCTACTAAGAAAATCTCGAATTGATTTGGTCCAATAAACGCTCGAGAGAACTTTGGAATCACTTTTTTGCCTTGCTTTAGACCACGAATAACTCAAGTAGTTGCTTCAATTGCTTCAATGTTCATATTGCGGCTACTAAACCCTAAACTTTTTCATAGGTTCATGTCCTTGACTTCGTATATTTGGTATATTGTTTTGTTTTCCCGAACAAATTATAACCTAGAAGTTCTCGATAAGAGAATATGCTCATTAGCAACTCGTTTGAAAAAAAAATAAAAAAATGAAAAGAGCGTTGCAAAGAAAAGAATGACCAATTGTGAGATCTCACATTGGTCGGAGAAGAGAACGAATCATTCCTTATTAGCGTGTAGAAACCTCCCCTTAATATACACATTTTAAAACTGAGGCTGATAACGAACAATATGTGCTAGCAGTGAGAACCTCTCCCTAGCAGACTCCTTTTAAAACCGTGAGGCTGACGGTTGAGCTGTTACACCAACACTACTATTTGATTTTGATAAATAGTTACATTCTCAGCCAAGACTAAGCTTACAACGATCCGACTTTTTCTCTAGAATCGTCTAATAACTAATTCGTTTTTGAAAATTTAAGGTTATAAGCACTACTTCTACGTCGGTGATTCGTTGTTTTGTTGTGTTTTCAAAATCTTACGAAATTTTTTCTAGGAAGGCAAAGAATCTATTGTGTCCGTGGGGCTATAAGGTAGGGAAGGTGTGAATGAAAACAAGATTAATGATGTTATAATAAATAAATAAAAAGAAATAGAAGACTCCAAAATTAAAACGTTGGGCCAAAAATGGCATCTTTTGTTTGAGCATAACCTACGCATTACATATACATAACTTGTTCATGTTTCCAAACTCATACACACACACCTTCTTAATATTATAATATACTAATAATATACTAATAATATACTTACATTATACCAAAATATCACATTTTTGTTATTTTAAATAGCGTTCCAATCTTTGGTTGGAATATATGATCAGTCTACAGAAAATTTGTCATATCCTTATGGAATTATGAACGATCTCTATCGTCCGAACACTTTTGTAATGATATCATTAATTGACTTCAAAGTATTACAATTTTGATGAAATTTGAACTTTAATTTTGTTATTTTGATTAGAGATGTTCGTGCAGTGGAACAGAAATGTGATAGAGTTCTTCACTCTCATTCCCGTGAAATTCTTTATTTATTTCTAGAAATTCAATGTTTTTATTATTATTATTACGTAAAGGTATAGAGAGGAAGTTTGGAATATTTTATATAGCAAAATATATATATATATATATATATATATATAAATAAATAAATTAATTAATGTGAAGCGGCTTGAAGCTGCCACCGAAAGAAATCGTGGTTACAGCTCCTTTTCTTTTTGTTTTTATTATTATTATTGTTAATATTATTTAATTACTAAATTAAGGAAGCTTAGAGGGTAAAGGAAAGGTTGTTGCAACCCATTTTAAAATAATTTTGGAAAAGAGATGAATCTTTGTGAATTACGATGTTGGGGCTATTAAGTTTCTTTTAATAAGGATCAAATTGTATATGCTTTTGTTATGCTTAACATTTTTAAATGAAATATAATTTAATCCGGTTATGCCAACCTTAGTTCAGTCTGATGTAGGTTAATAAATAAGTCTAGAAACGTGTAAATAGAGATGTCCACGAGACAAGAATCAGGATCGTGGACGAAAAACCCGTAAATAAAGACAACTATGAGGAGAGTAGCAGACGATGAAGGCTTTCCCGTCTCATCCTCTCCTCCTATTTCAATCCACATCCACACAAGATTTTTCATTTATTTTTTTATGTTCTAGGGAAAAAAATCCTATATATATATATATTTTGTAAAACAATCGACAATATTTGAAATCTCTCCCCTCTCTCGTTCCCGTTCAAATGGACATTTCATCTCTCGTCCCGTATAGCTAACGGAGAGAAACTTCTCTCCTCTCCCTCTCTCATTCCTGTTCAAATGGAGATTTCATCTTTGGCCCGTTTAGCTAATAGGGAAAAATTTCTCTTCTCTCTCTCATTCCCGTTCAAATGGAGATTTCATTTCTGGCCCGTTTAACTAATAGGGAAAAAACTCTCATCTCTCTCGCATTCCCGTTCAAATGGAGATTTCATTTATGACCCAGTTTAACTGACACGGAGAAATCTCTCTCCCTCCCTCTCTCATTTCCGTTCAAATAGAGATTTCATCTCTGGCCCCGTTTAGCTAATAGGGAGAAATCTCTTCCCTTCTCCTCTCTCATTCCCGTTCAAATGGAGATTTCTCACCTCGTTCAGGGCAGGTCCTCGTGGGGTCTCGAACTCACGAGTGAAACAGATATCTCTGCATGTAAATAGGTGTAGAGCTCAACCAAAAAACATAAGAAAGTCTACCTCATCAAAGTAAGTCGTAGTCTTACGAGATAGAATAAAAAAATCGATCGTCTAGTAGGTTTATATTGCAACTAAGTGAAATGATTAGTCATCTTGTCATCTAACCTAGGTGAGGCATTAAGCCATTAGATGTATATTTAACACACCAAATTGAGAAGATGAGCCATAAAACTCTCTTAGTTCACAACAACACACAAATTCAATCCCACCAAATCTATCAAAAGCTTCACAATTCAAGCTCATTATTCCACACAAACACACAAAACCCACCAACAACAAACCACCATTCAAAGTGAAAATAACAACAATGAAATTGACAATATGCTTCTATTCAAGCCCAAGCTTCTTCCTCATGGAGCTCACAAACCCATACACCATCTCAGGGCTAGGAATGACACTACCCACACTCTCCTTCAACAAGCACCTCTTCTCCCAATTTGATAGCTTTGGGCAATGTTCTTCCACTTTAAAGCCCCCAACTTTCTCAAAAGCATAGAACCAACAACTGAATGGGATAGCAATCACATCCACAATCCCAAACCTTTCTCCTCCAAAGAAATCATTATCCCCTAAAGCTTCCTCCAATTGCTTCAAAATCTCAATGAACTCCTTCTTGGCTACCTCTTGCTCTTCCCCATTGCTCCTCCAAATCTTGCCACCCGTCTCGAACACCTTGCCGAATTAGCAAAATTTCGTAAGTTTTTCGAGTATAAGACATGAAATACATGGTTGGATTATGAAGAACACGAACCTTTTTGTCGATGTAGTCGATCCAGAAGCGAGCTCGAGCTCTTTCGTAGGGGGAAGATGGAAGAAGAGGGGAAGAAGAAGGCCATGTCTCGTCAATATAGGTGACAATGTTGGAGCTTTCATTAAGTGGGTTACCATTATGCAAGAGAACAGGGACTGTCTTATGGATAGGGTTAGATTTGAGCAATAGCTCACTTTTGCCACCTTTCCAACCAAACAAGTCCTCTTCTTTGCTCTCATAGCTCACTCCCTTCTCATTCAAAGCAATCTTAACCCTAATGCAAAATGGACTGAGGATACAATCCAAAATTATAATCTCATCTTTAGACATTTTACCTTTTTCTCCCTCTTTCAAAAGGCTCCTCTTTCTCTCTCTCTTTTTGGTTTGAATGCTTGTAAATTGGGAGGAAGATGAAGATGTTTATATAGAGATGACAACTAAATTTAAATAATTGAAAGTATATGGGTTAAATTGAGATAGAAATGAAAGTATAGGGACTAAAATTGTATTTTAAGTAAGAATTATACAAAACTTTGTGACAAGAACATTGGAGTAATTGAAATAATGGAGAGTATGGGGACGGCCCAACAAGGAAGTATATATATAATGAAAGAAATTATGATCACAATGACTTGGCCTTTTGTTTTGTTTGTGTTAATGCTTCCAAATAATTGAGTTTCACAATGTTTGTAGTAAGTAATTTCCAAGACTTCACTTTTCATATATTATAATTTATAGTCTAAATTGTTATAGTCTACCGTATATTTCGATATAGATATCCATTTAATCCATGAAACTCGTATCTATTTAATTTGTGGGGTAAACAATTTTTATTTAAATAGAAAATGTAGAGAGAATGGAGAGAGATTTCTTCATGTTAACTAAATGGGATCAAAGCCGAGGATTACATTCCCTATTCCTGACCCCTCTTACCCCTAGAAGGTAAGGATGGAGACAGGGAAGGCTTCTCCATCCTCGAGGTCAAAGACGGGAATTACAGGGTTCCTGACCCCTTGTACCCCTAGGAGGTGAGGATGGAGACAAGGAAAGCTTCTCCATCCTCGAGGTCAAAGACATGTATTACAGGGTCCTTGACCCCTTGTACCCCTAGGAGGAATGGATGAAGACAAGGAAGGCTTCTCCATCCTCGAGGTCAAAGACGGGGTTACAGGGTCCGAAACCCTCTTACCCCTAAGAGGTGAGGATGGAGACAGGAAAGGCTTCTCCATCCTCGAGGTTAAAACGGAGATTACAAGGTTCCTGACCCCTCTTACCCCTAAGAGGTGAGGATGGAGACGGAAAAGGCTTCTCCATCCTCGCTATGCTTCGTGAACATCTCTATATATTATTTTCTAATTCATCTTTCAAATTTCTTGACCTAATTAGTCCCTCTAATTTCTTAGGGAAACCCCTCGTGAAGATTAAGTTAAGGAGAATACAATATAAAACTATCCTTAACTAGGTCTAATTGCTATATGTTTATCCTTCACAAATACCATACCATCCAAAAACCTCATTTAGAGGAGCACTGTTCTTGTACACTCAATGAAGAAATCAAAATCAAATTCTATTACCCTTCGGCTAAAACCCTTAAAACCCTTTTGTTGTATATACCTAACTGGAGAGAATGTAAACTGATTTAGAACTTTTACAGACCAAAATTGCAGCGGTGGAAATATTTCAAGATTCAAATTGTTTGCCTTCAAAAGTCTGTCCGAAGTTCCAATTCTTTGGAGCAACATTGTAGGACGTAATTGTTACTCCATCACTGCTCGTGACTTCAAACGAAAGGGCCTGACTGTTAAAATCAGCGTTAATGTGCCAGTTTTGACCCCAATTTCGACCCATCGAAAGCCAACCGGTTCTTGAGCCCTTGATCTTCACAGCACTGACATCTCCAGCGCCTGCAACGTTGCTTATCAACACTGAGAGGTAGATGCCGTACCCAGAAATCATATATCGAACGCCCCCCTCCTTTCGACATTTGATCCTGCAAAAGCCAGATCAACAAAGGTTATAACTCCGCCTGAAATTGTGGACCGGACCATATTTGGTATAGTCTCACAATTCTAATGTACTATCATTTGGCGTAAAATGGGGAAAAAGATGAGATATCCACACCAAGGGAGGGAATTCACTAAGAAGCTACTCTCATTGGCTAAAAACAAAATGGTCCCTCCTTAACTGGTGATCTATAATATTGAACAAATCATTTTCTGGCTTTGGACAAAGCACAAAAGTACTGTTAGAAAGAACTTTGAAAAGAAGCCACCAATTTCATCAAGTCAAGAACCACATCAGAAGTTCCAAGGAAGCTGGAGAAATTTCTATTCTTTCTTTCCTGTCATATTCAGATGTAACTACCTTGTAATTTTGTTTATAACTTTAGCTTCCTTTTTGAACGCATGGCCATAAAGAGGCTGGTCCAAAAGATCTTAAATAGTGGAAGGCTCACTCCAATGAAAAATAGAGAGAATCTCATATCAGACACAGTCAACACTCGGCAGCGAATATACAATGCAGGACAAAAAAATGTGACTCGAATTATCATCATTCTTTTGAATCTTACGCACTATTTGCGCGAGATCTGCATAATGGTAGCTTTTTTAAACTTGATTGCTAGCATTAACTCTCTCTTGTGTAAGGGCAACAGCGAGATATGTGTATTCGTTAGAATCTCTCTAGACACCAAATGCCTAAGGACTCTGCAAATTTAAGGCTCCAACAACTTCCATTTCAGTAGCCTTGTACTATTTTGTCTAAGAATTACAACGAGCCAAAGTACATGGAAGCTTAGGTGCAAGCGAATCACAGTCAATCCAAGGGTTCTTGAAGATTCTAACTGAACTACCAGTACGAAACCTAAAATTAGAGAAGGAATCAATCTGATACTGGCACTTGATAGTGGAAAAAGAAAACGGTGCGTTTCTGCTTCTGCTAGCTCTCCACGTAGAAATATCCAAACAAGAGGGTCTTTTCCGCTCTTTGTGTCAATGGTCTAGTACCAAAGATAATTACTCTTCTTGAGGAAGCACCAGAGCCATTTAAAATCAAGATCCTATTTCTTAAATTTCCTAAATCCAAACCACCTCTTCTAAAGGAAAGGGAAACTATGATATATGAAATCACGAGATGACTACCTTTGCAATTCCATCCATCTACAAAGAAAGCTTCTAAAGAACTTCTCTATCTTTGTTGCCTTACTCTTAGGCCAACTGACCAATCACATGGAATACGTCAGCATAAACAAACCACATATATAGAACCAACAAACTGATTTCTTTGAGTTCATTCTCAATCTAGAAGTCTAATAAGAAGTATTAATAATGTGAAGACATTATGAAGCTTAGCCGTATTAGCTTCGGGAAGAGCACAGCAGCATTTCCCAACTGAAGCCATGAGTACTATCCTTCTAGATTCAGAATGAGCTCAAAGCATTGAAAACAAACACAAAGAACAATGAGAAAAGATCTCTTTGCCTAGTACTCCTTGGATCTTTTATTCTCTCACGAGGTCTTCCATTCAGGAAAACCGGAAAAATGGCATCCTAATGCAGCTGTTTGCCCAGCTACTCCAAGCCAACCCAAAGTCTTATCTACCTCAAAGAACAGATTGAATAAACCCCAAGTTAACCTTATGATATGCTTCCACTCATTTAATATTAATCACCCATTCTTCTCATCCAACAATCCGTCAGCTACAACTTACGCAGATGCTAAATCTCTTAATAGGCAGGATTTTCCAAATTCTAGAGGGAAACATATTTCCAAGAGGGCCTTTTTTTCAGATAAGAAACCTTCACATATTAATCCAAGAGGACCTTTGCAAGTATCTTATACAAACCGATGACAGATACTTATTGGCCCATCAGGGTTGCAAGATTTCATCCAGTGCTTCACAGAATTAGAAACCTTCAAAGGAATCCTTTCATTACAAGAAACCCCATCTGAGTTGAGAGAGGCTTGATTTAAAAGCTTCAAGAATTTAACACACTAGACATTAATATAAAGTTTCCACGCATTATCTTTTCACCTTGGCTTAATTTCGTAATGTCTTCGTTCTTTTAGTTTTATTTATTTAATTAATTGAAATGTTTTTGTTAATGTAATATAAACGTCACAGTCCTCTCAGAAATTTAACAATAATAACAGTTTACCTTCCCGTCAGGATTGGAAGGCTTCATAGTTTGCTAACAACTGAAAGGAAGATCTTTTAGAATATTATTACTAAACAGGAGATACTTTCATTACAAGAACCCCTGCCTCTAAACCAAGCGGCCTTTCAAACATGATTATCATACATCTTAAGGTTTCTAAAGGAAATTATCAAACACGATATCATTACAGTTCTCTCGTCAGTTGTTACTAAAAATCATCCCTTGTTATTTAATACCCAACTTGATGTTTCAAACTAGTTGAAGATTATTATCACCACTGTCGGAAATATGAACAATGTCCCACATTGGCAAGAAGAGAGGAAGTTTATGGGTGTAGAAGTAAGGATAACTATCTTCATTAGTCTATGACATTTAGGGTGAATCATACATTGCATCATGACACAAACAAACTCCCCGATACTACAGCCCAGCAGAATCATACATTGAAATTTAAAAATAAAACATACAAGATCAAGAAATATAAACGCAATTTCAATTGTTTACAAACGAGAAAAACTCGAGTACTTAGCAGAGCAAGCACAGATCTCACAGTTGAACCAATTTCGATCCTCAATCAAATAAACCAGATCGTCCAAGTGATAGACAAGGAAAATGCAAGAAAGAAGGTACTGAACACATACCTCCGATACTGAACAGGCATGTTTCCCGCCTTCCAGATAGCGATCTTCTCAAACGCTTCAATAGGGAGCACAAAATGCTTATTAGGAGGATTACAACGGCCTCCACCCTCAGCCGTGAAGCCATAATTAGGTGCACAGAAATTAGTAACAGTGACAATAATAGAAGTGCCAGGAATACACCACCGGAGGTCCTCCACGCACCGAAGCTGAAAGCAGGCACCGCAGATCTGGCCACGTTCGAACAGCGCCTCACTGAGCCCCACCGTCGCCATGCCATAACCTGCCTTCACTAAATCGCCATATCCACAGGCTCCGCCGACCGCATCACGAGGATCGGAGGCGGCGTAGTAGGTGGCTCGAGCAGATCTCCAGTCGGAGAGAGACGGCGCTGACTCCGGCAACGGCGAGGTGGTGGAAGAAGAGAAATGGGAGGCTACTGGAGATGTGAGAGCTACTGCTACTGTGAAGAGGAAGTGAAGTGGAAGAGATGGCGACATCTCTCCAGAGAGAGAGAGAGAGGGGAAGGGGCAAAGTGGGGAAGAAAATAAAAATGGAATTTCTAATTTAGAAATTGGCGTTAATTTATAAAATATTATAAAGTAAAAAATAAAATAAAATAATTAATTGAAGTGAATAGTTTTGTTGGTTCCGTATAGTAAATATATATATATTTATATTTTATGGGGTTGTGACTCCAAATGCTTATTATCCCGACATGTCGGTTATCGAATCGAGGGGGAAAATAAAAGATTTTAAAGACTTACTTTTTCTTTTCTTTTGTGAATTAATGATAGAAATCATTAAATTAATTCCAAAAATAAATGAGATTTTGGTGATTTTGCAAAACAAAAATAAAATAGAAAATGACAAGATGAAGAGGAAATTTAAATTTGGTTATGAGACACTTATTTTAACCGAACAAGTCAGTAGTAAAAATCTTATTTCGTAGACCATTTAAACATATGGTCGAGCCTTGAGCTACATTTTGAAAGAAAATATTTTATAAAATGTGAGTGAGTAAAATTATTGAAAACGAGTTGAAAGTAAACATTGTTGAAAGTCAATTACATTGAAAACATGTAGGAATTCGAGACTGACAGAACTAGACATGATTTCGCTGTTATTATAACTTGTTTGATGTTATGGTGAACACATTTTTGCACCAATTGACAAGACATGAATCAGAGATTTGACTATGGTCGGAGATTTGACTATGGTGGCAGATAAAACAAGATGACTGATGACGAACTCTAAATGATACTAGTAATTTCGTACGCGTTTTGTGTACAATGGTGAATAAATGGATGTATGAAAGTTACAAAAATGGAATGATGAGAACAATTATAGAGAGTAAAAGTGTCACAATCATTTTCCTCCCTTAGGCTTCTTGTTATTTTCCCTTCTATTTGGAAATACAAGTTGGTCTGAGTTTCAATCTTAAAGTCAATCATTTCATTCACGTAATGGGTATATATAACAGCCCAAACCCACTGCTAGCAGATAATGTCCGCTTTGGCCAGTTACTTATCGTCGTCATCCTCACGATTTTAAAACACGTCTGCTAGGGAGAGGTTTCCACATCCTTATACTTCGTTCCCCTCTCCAACCGATGTGGGATCTCACAATCCATCTCCCATGGGGGCCCAGCGTCTCCGTTGGCACATCGCACGGTGTCTGACTCTGATACCATTTGTAACCGCCCAAATCCACCACTAGCAGATATTGTCCACTTTGACCCATTACGTATCGCCGTCAACTAGATGCGTTTTAAAACCGTAAGGCTAACAACGATGTGTAACGAGCCAAAGCAAACAATATTTGTTAGCGGTGTGCTTGAGTTGTTATAAGTGTGCGGCAAGACAAAACAAGTATCTCCCTCACCTCACAACAATAGTGGTGGCGTAACGTGGAACTCTCCTGTCATCAACACTAGAACCTTATTCTTCTACTATGATATTAGAGATCAATCCTACTCTTCAAACTAGCAGCTTTACTCAACATTTTCGAATCATATTTGTATTATATAGTACATATGATTTCGAGAAACGTTGTGCACACCTCTGGGAGGTTTTTACCCAAGGAAGTGAGAATTTACCGTTTTATTTAGGTAAACAAGATGGGACATAATTAATAATGAACAAAGGAAGACAATTTATGTAAAGGACATTCTTAAAAAAAACCTTAACAAGCCAATGTTGAAGAAGTGGTGGTTTACAGATTTGTACCTTTTTTTATGAACCTGAGATTGTACCACCAAGCTTCTTTCGCTCCATTATGCTATGTCTGTACAAAATTCAATTTGAATCTATAAGCAAAGCCGAATCCTTTTCTCCTCCCTGTCTGCATCTGTGATTGAGTGGGACTTTGTAGCTCTCTCTGTCATGCATCTTTTGTAAGGCACAAACCCTTTGGTGTTCTTTTCATGGTTGCTTATTAGCTCACAAGACAATGCTTTTCCAATCAACTCATCTTTAGAAACTGAATCTCCATCTCTATTGGGAAATAGTTTGTAGCTTTGGATATCATTTTCTCCATATTTATCACCGTTTTCCTCGCTGTTTACTGATCCGGTGTTCGACCCACACCATGATTGATCCTTGTGAGGTTCCTTATCATCAACTTCTTGATTCAACTCTGAATCTGCTTGTTTGAAACATTGTACAAATGAGAGAGGGTAGCTGCCATATGAACTCCACCACGATACCGGGACTGCAGAACCAGGGTCTTGATTTGAGTCACTGCTATTGAGTTGTATGAAATAGAAAGCTCCATGATTCCAGGTGCCCTCTGTATTTCCCATAACCTTGGAGTTCCATGGCGATATTTGCTTGTAGTTTTCGCCCTGTTTACAGTCAGCCTCAAACGTACAGGTCTCTACCGTTGGAGTTTGTTTGTGGGGATTTGTTATTAATACAGTTCTACCAAAGAGCTTAAGACTCTGGATTGACACTTCTTTTGTAGAGACATCTTTTTCATTCACATCCTTCGGAAATAACTCCAGGTTCTGTCATCCAAAATAACAGAGCTTTTAGTTGCATCAATCAACGAGAAAGATGGCTATCAAAAAGGAAACAAAAAGAGGCTGCACCTTTGAAATTTTCTCGTGGGGGGTTGAATTGTCTGTCCCAGGGCTTACTGTTGGAGATTCATTGTCCAATGAAGATGAGTTTGGTTCTGAGGATGGAATAGATGAATCTGGAGATTCACTGTCATGATGAATCCTTGAATAAGCGAAATTTAGCGCATCCGAACCGCTTGCTGCTACGACAGTTGACGTTGGAGATTGACATTCTTTTTCTGAAAGCTGTGGGGACAAAGACCTTGTCTTGTCTGAAATGGAGGACAACTTATGCGAACCAGGTACTTCTTTACGGGGATATGGATGCGCTGGTTTTCGTTTTGGACGCGGAGGAGGAATCTCGATGCATCCTCCGAGAGTTGCTGTACACCCGTTTGAATTACGCGTGACCTAAGGCAATAAGAAAAACAATGAGAAGAAGGAAGATCATAAAGGACAAGCATTGATCCTTCAAGGATTGTTTGCACGCCTTGTGATTCTTGACAATTACTTACATTCATAAACCGGAATATGTACATTATGGTAGATAATGGGAACTGGAATAAGAGCATTAGACCTTGGAGAAGAACTTCTGGGCATGGCTACGAATCTGAACTGCAGTCTTCGTGCCCACATGCTCTGTTAGGCAAAATCAATGAAGAGAATGAGAAAAATGCAATAAAGATGACTATATCCTCTGTTTGGTTATGAGCCATTATGCTCTTTTTATTCAACTATACCTTCTATTTGTCGCCAATCACGACCATACAGTTTCAGAGCTTCAATAAACTTTTCATGTTCTTCCTCTTTCCATCTTTCTCTTTGCTTTGTGATTGTGTAGGGCTTCCTTGCCTAACCAGTGAGAAACATAGAGAAAAGTGAATAAATAAGCTTGAAAATGAAACATACCAAAATTTTGAAACAGAGAAAATAGGCAACGAAAGCAAAACCTTGGGACAATATTCTTTCCCGCTTGAAAAATGGTCATTCAATTGATCAGCAGTCACAGTTGATTCATAAAGAGCTGAACTAGTGTTGTCAGAACAGAGACCTCCACCATCATTCTAAAGTAATGAACAATCAGAAGACAAGTTAATAAGGTTTACACAAAAAATTCTGGTTAAGATATATTGATTCTTTTCCTAAACAAAGTAAAAGAGCTCCGGTATTGAAAATCAACTACTAGAACTCAAGCCAGAATGGATTCTTACCACATTAAAATTTCTAGAACTATCTAAAAAAGGGTGTATATGATGATCATGTAGCATGATTCCAAATTCCAAATTCACGGAATGGATTAAAAGAAGCAATACAGACGATAAGAACTGAAAAAATGGTGAGGAGATGAGTAGAATTTTATGTTCTCTTCACTCTCCCCCGATGCCCTGTATATACTAATTGAACCATGAAGAAAATATCTACCCAGATTCGTGGCAAGTACGAAATCCTAAATGAAAAACTAAAAGGAGAAAAAGATGCAAACAGAATCACTGAAAACTAGCAGAAATTGTGCACGGTCGGAATATGTCTGAATAACATCTGTCATAGTAAATTGAACCAATCAGCAAACCAACAATGTCTAACATTTCGCAGATATATTCGGAAAAGTTATGAAGAGTAATTTTAGGAGGCCGATTTTGGCATGATTGTACAGTTCTGTTGGTTCAAATTTCAATACTGACCAAAAATCATCTAATACATCACACGGGCATAAGGAAAAAAGAAGAATAAAACACGTTTTCCCTATTAATTCTCTGTTCTCATACCAATAAATAACACGATCTGAACGTTTTCAAGCTACAAAACGAAATCAAAGGAATGTCCAAGGGTGAGAGAAGAGGATGAGGAAAAGAATGGAATATTCATACTTGTGATTGCATGTTTGCAGCACCCATGGATGTTCTCGCCGTGCAAAATCTTCCTCTGCTTTTACGGAGCCAAACACCTGTGTGTCCTTTTCTACTCTCTTCCACTTAGTTGATTGCCGTTCAATTTACGGTAACCAATAAATCCTCACGAATTTTCAACAATCCGAATAGCCAATCCCTAAACAGTCGTATTTTCGACGGTTTGAATTCAACAGCTTGATATCAAACTGACTTAGTTCGACTTCAACGCGCGTTAACAGTCCTAATTCAACTCATTATCGAGATAAAATTCTTCAAAACCCTAAAATTGAGTGATCGGGCTCTGAATCACAGTTCCTAGGGCTTCAACCTCAGAAACCACAAAGAATCAGATTCGCGCCAGTAGACTTCCGGAAAACAAAGCACAATTTCGTCCGTACAAGAACTAAAAAAGAGCAACTAATCACTCGATCACGAGGAAGATCAAGAGAACAAAATTACAAACAACAAACTTCATTCTGAACATCAAACAACTCCTGGTCACACAGAGAAGATACAATCCAGATCAATTACCCCGCTACAAATGAACACAACAACTTGAGAAACTAATTACACCGAAAAGAATAAACAGAAAAAGAAAAAAAAAACACAGAGACACTGGAAAAAACTTAAGAAATCGAGATTGAACTCCGATTTTCGACAAAAACCAGTCGATTCCGTGCAAATTCAGAATCGAAACTCGAACGGAAGGAGGAGGAGATTCAGCTTCTTGAACGAGAAGGCGATGGCGTGAAGAAGATGAAGAGAGAAAATGGAGATGAAATTGAGAGAAATGAAGGAGTAGAAGAAAAAAAAATGTAATTTGTGAAGGAAGAAGAAGGAAGATAAATGATGATGCAAGTCGGGAACAACGCCACTCAAAACTTCTTCCGATGAAGAGGAATAAAAGTAGCTACCATATACTCGCTTTTTATTTTTTATTTTTTATTTTTTTTTCCTTTTTCTTTATAAATATTAAAAAATAACTAGACATTTAAATTTCTAACATCTCGATAATATATTTTTATTTCGTTAGACTATAACCATAAACTATTTAAGAATGACGTTTTTAGAGATAGAACAATAATTAATTATTATAGATGTAGTTTATCCATGAGACGTTCACAGAGTGGAGTAGGGACGAAAAGTTTATTCCCTATCTTATTTTCCATTTTTTTTCACTCAGATTTTGTGCAGGAATCAAGTTCGTTCCTGGCTCCATTTAGCTAACTAAAAGAACTTCTTTGCCCTCCATCTTCTGTTTAAGGTCCTATTCAAGGTGGATCCATAACAGACTCTTTGACTTTGTAGATTAAATGGACATCTCTATTTATACGTAATTAAAATGTTTTAGATTTTAAAAATATTTTTCTTTCGAAATATTTTTAAATTTTTTTAAACCTCAGTGATTCTTAAAAATCAGTCCAATAATAAACAAGTATAGTGTTATTTAGAATTAAAAAAAAAAACTACAACTCAAAATAATTTTAACAGTGTTAAGTTCACATTATTTTAGTTTTTTTAATAATAATTTTTTTTAAAAAGAGTTAAAATTAAATATAGACGAAAACGAAAAGTGGAATTAAAAAAAAAAAAAAAAAAAAAACTTGTGGCTCACGTCCGAAGTTTAGCTAAATTACACGTGGCAGTTCCATTATCTTCTGTTGGCCAACACCCTGTACATTGGGATAGCTTCAAAACCTATTTATGACGTCATACTCCGACTTTTTAAAAAAAACTAAAATTATCCGTAAAATAAAAATCTATTAGTTTGTCTTAAGGAAAATTATTTTTGTATTAAGAACTAACACTTGTAGGTTTATTATTTTATTATTATTATTATATTATATATTAAATTAGTGATAATATTATATATATAATTTTTTATTTATTTTAGATGAAAAATACATGAATGTCATAATTAAAAAGGCAAACCATTTGAATCTAGACGTGACAGCTCTTTTCATATTATTATTTTTTTTCTTTTTTTGTAAACCCAAAAATCTTAGCCAAATAAATTTGTTTGATTTTTTATTTTATTTCTAAAATTGACCTTCCATCCATATTTCTTTTTATTCCAATTATATCAAATAATTACCTAAACTAAATTCAACCAATCAAAATCCGCCAAAATCTAATTATTTTATATATTTATTAGAATTTCATCAAATTATAAAAATATTTCTTATAATATTAAAAATCAAGAAAATTTATGTTACAAAATTTTTATAAATAAATATATTTAAAAAAAATATCTCAATTAAAGGCCTGTAATATTCGGACAGAGAGGCGGAGAAAGTAGGCCAGGAGTTATGGATGAGGCGACCGAATATTTAATTTCCAATTAAAAAAATATTTTTTTAAAATGAAAAATCAAAAGACATGTCGGATGGATTTGAGTGTCTCTAAATTATCTAAACTGCGCTTTTTGGCCACGTGACATTCCCTTGTCTACTTTCCACGTGTACACTCTTCCACCAATAGCATTGAGCCCTTGTGGATGTCTTCTGATTGGCTGCCGCTTTTTTATTTTTTAAATAAAAAAGGAAAATCAAATTGCCACCACAAAATTACCAATAACGACCATTGCGTGGAACAAAAGGCGGATATTAGAGCGGCGGTTTTTTTTTTTTTTTAATTAATTTAATTATGAGGTGCTGGATTTTCCGCTTCCCTTTAAATTTTAAGCTATTTATTTTGGTAATTATTTGGATCATATTTATTTATTATTTAAGTATGTTTAATAACTATTTAATTTTTAATTTTTGTGTTTTTTTTTATCTTTCTCAATATTTCGTTTAAGAAAAAAAAGTATTTCAATTGATAAACAAATTTTAAAAATTAAAAAAAAATCATTTTTTTAAGTTTTTCAAATTATTAAAAACATATTGAAATTTAAGAATTTTATTTTTAAAAATAGTTAAAACAAACCACTTTTTAGTTTTATTTATTTATTTTATTTAAAAATTTAATGTTTTTAAACTGTAAAATTTCACGTTTTAAAGAAATAATATATTCTGTTTAAAGAGAAATATAGACTATTGGATATTATATATTAAAAATAGAATGAAAAAATACTGAAAAATCTCCTCAATTTATGTTAATAAATAAAATAAGTGTAATTTATTGCAAGAGCATTAAAATGAAAAATGATTATTTTATACGGACCCAATTCCAATAACTTTAATTTTAAAATACACATTTTTATTACAATTATATATTCATATATTTGTTTTATTTTATAATTATATTTTTTTATGACTTACTTTGTAACAACTTTTAAAATGATTTTTAAAATTAAATATTTGAAAATAAATTAATAAATGTTTTAGGAACTAATATTTTTATATTTATAAAAAATATAAATTTGAATAAATTACTCGAACAACTCGTATCGTATCGTATCAATTCATATATTGAATTATTGAATTATGTGTAATAAGAAACAAATGATAAGAATCTAAATTAATAAATATGGAGAAAAGAAAATTCGTTATTAGAGGGTAAAATTAGTATAAAAAAAATTGATGTAAAATTAGTATATGTTTGGATTGGACGATGGCTAGGCATTTGGGCCGGCCCAATAAATTTTAGAACTAGGCCCACTATCTTTAAACTTTTTAATTTTATTTCTATTAAACCCTCGTATTATACGTATTTACTGAATCATACCCCATTTATTAAGTTTTAATATTATATTAAATATAAAATTATCTATGAATTTTAAGAGCTTTCAAGAGACCCACATTCTTTAACTAAAAATTTAAAATTTCTATTTGCATTTTCTAATTTTTTATTAAGTAAAATAAATTACAATTTAAATCATATAAATTTGTAAATAATTAATTTATATTAAAATAGATGTGAAATATTAATATAAAAATTATTAAAATAGATTTTTAAACTATGATTTTCTGCTTGATTTCATTTCTTTGTAGTGGATTGTGTCACAATCCATTGAGCTATTGTGCCCCTGAGAAAGTGGTCAAAGACGATGACTAGTTTAAGTGGGAGGAATTTCACAACTATATTATGAAGAGAATAGGTTGTAAACCTCATAAAGGTAAAGCGATGACACTCAAGTAGCACCCATCCGACCACGCGAGGGTCAAGACAGACGAGTGTCATGATACGATCGAGAAGAACAGTGCATCATCCAACACACTATATAATGTGTGTCAAGAGAACAAGAGACATAAGCAAGATAGAGGCAACACGTAGACATGAGTCTAAGAGATAAGTTGGTTGAAGGGTTGGGTAGGTCCCAAACATTAACATTGAAAGTAGGGATTCCAAAGAGAATTTGAACATGCAGTTCTTGAGTCAAGTTCGTCCATATGAAATATGAAAACTTGTTAAATTTAGTGTCAATTGGACACCAGACAGACGCTTCACGACACAGTATGTCTACACATGCTAGATTTGAAATGCCTCTGAATATGCTATAGTGTAGACATGGTGTCAGCTACCCGAATCACTACTACAAACCTCACTTTTTCCGCTCATGATCGAACCCAACAAACCCATTTGATGGTTACCTTTAATTTCAACAAACATCCCCCACTCACTTTCTATCTCTCAAAATTTCCATTATAATTTCCTATTTTCACTAAATTCCACGCCACAACAGCTACCCATATTTTAACATATATTTTATTTGATATAACAACTTCCCTTTTAAAAAAAACTATTTATTATTATTATTAAAAATTATATCTTTTAATTTTTGAAAAAAAAATGAAAGAGTAAAATCATGTATTTTTTTTTTAATTAAAAAAATCCAAAGTTTCCAAATATATTGGGTTATCCATAATTAACGATTTTTTTTAATATAAAAAAATATTCCAAAAATAAAAAATTATGTGATGAAATTAAATTGTGGATTTAGATGTCATTGTCACATCAAATATTTTATAAACAAATAAAGCCCTTTTGAGTTTAGATTTTTTTTTTCTGACAGTTGGCCACTGATTTTGACTTTTACCCACTTTTATGACCGTTTTGCCCTTCTGGCGGCTAATAACCAAAATTGCCATTAGCTTTCCTAAAACTTTTTTTTGTAATATCCATTTTTAATAGGGTCAATTTCGGAATTTAAGTGTAGCATTTATGTTTTGAGATTAAAGAGATGGCAAAACTCCGTTTTCAAAACTTTTTCGGGCACGATCGAGACAACGATGAGATTCTCTCTGCCCCTACGTAATGCGATGAGCCATTTTTGCTCTTATAATAGCAAAAAACGAGAAAAAACGTTGATATTATCATCATTTTCGTAACTATTCGATTCCAGATTATAATATTGAGGATTTTTAGAGTCTCCACGTTGACTAATTAAGGAAAAGATCATGGGTATATAAGTAAATGGCACTGTCTCAATTGGTATAAAGTCTTTTTTTTTTTTAACAAAAAAAACAAAACTAGAGCTTATACTCAAAGTAGACAATATCATATGATTCTGGGAGTTGCGTTGTTCCATTATGGATATCAAACCCATGTGCTCCAAAATATGGGAGACTCAACAGTGTACTTTGTTCGAGAACCGAGCCTATAACTGAGAGCAGGATACGTCGTATCATTCAATAGTATGAAAAAAAAATAGATATTGTCATAATATCATAATATTGTGATCGTTGACCATGTTGTCATTTTGGACCGAAGAAAAAAACATCACATATACCTCTATACAATAATATGTGCATATAATATTGTTAACGATTTCATATATGAATATGAATTTTTTTTTGGTCGGTTCTAAACTCTAAGCTCGTTTTTATATGACTCGTCAATTAAATTAGTAACTTCCTATCTATTTATTTTTTATATTATGAACTCTTTGATAACTACAAACTTTTTTAAATTATAAAAATTATTTAATAATCCAAATCACATTTATCCATATTATAACATAATTAGGTTATGGAATTTTCAATAATTTATGAATATATCCAAAATATATCCAATCACATCGTTGGATCAAGGATTGAATCTATGTTTAACGAGTAATTCAATTGTGTGATCCTACATTAATTGAAGAGGAGAACGAAACATTTTTTATAAGAGCGTGAAAACCTCTCCCTAGCAGACACGTTTTAAAATTGTGAGGTTGACGGTGATACATAATAGACCAAAGTAGACAATATCTACTAGCGGTGGGTTTTGGCTATTACAAATGGTATCAGAACCAGACACTAGGCGGTGTGCCAGCGAAGACGCTGGCCCCAAAAAAGAGTTGATTTACACGTTTTAAAACCATGAGGCTGACGATAATAAGTAAAGGATAATATCTGCTAATAATGAACTTGTGCTATTATATCAATTGTCTCCAACGTATGTAAATTTTAATATAAATCACTTATTTATAGAGTCTCGAGGATTTATATAATATAAAAAAAGAAATCTACAAAAGGTATAAAATGAAATGAAATAATATTCTCAACTTTTATATAATAGTTTTTAATAGACCTTTTAATTTAAAAAAAGTATTGAATAAGTTTTTTAAATTTAAATCTAAATTTAAATTTAAATTTTATATTTAATAACTTTTCAAAATTTTAAAAGTCTCATTTTATTTATTTATTTATCCATAAATAAAAGATTCATTAAATATTATTATAAAATTCATGAAATGGTTAGAAATTATGGTGGAGAGATTAAATTTAAAACTAACAAATATTTTATGAAAAAACGTGAATAATTTCAATATTCTTGAGATTGTCGTGTGTTTTAAAATAATTGTCGGTAATTATAGTTTGAGAAAAATTGATAGGAAGCAAATTAATGTTCGATAAATTATAATTTTAACTTGAAAAAATTAGTTATAATGATCGGTAAATAAATACTAAATTATCGTGATTTAGCTATAGTGATTAACATAGAGTTAATATCAAAATTTATAATTTTTTTTAATTCTTTATTTTTTAATAAAATACAATGCTTTCAATTTAAATTTATATTGTTTGCTCTAGATTATTTGTTAAGTAGGAAGAGAAATAAAAAAAAAAACAACTTTTTTTAAAGAAAAACATTGGAGGTGTCTAATTAATTTATTTAGAAAATTAAGAGATAGAATTAAGTTGTTGGGATAAAATTGAAAATTAAAGTAATATTCGAGTAATTGATGAGTAAATAAATGAATCAAGATCACATATGCACCAGAGTAATCTCGAGGATATGAAATTACGGTTAAGAAAAACTTAAAAATAATTTATAGTTATTACCTATATTAACAAGATGCGATTTCCTTTTTAATGGCTTAATTAGGCTTGGTTTGAAGCATTTAATGTCGGGTGAACTCTCGAAATTTTTTCTAGGAAGCATCGAGTAAGAACAAAACTTTGTAATAGACAAAACCCACCGCTAGCAGATATTGTTAGCTTTGGCTTGTTATATATCACCGTCAGCCTCACCGTTTTTAAAACATGTCTACTAAGGGGAAGTTTTTACATTTTTATAAGAAATATTTCGTTCCCCTCTCCAACCGACGTGTGATCTCACAATCTACCGCCCTTAGGGCCCTAACGTCTTCGTTGGCACTCCATCTGGTGTCGGGCTTTGATACCATTTGTAACAGCAGAAGCCGACCACAAGCCGAGATTGTTCGCTTTGACCCACGTATTGCCAACCGCCTCTAATTTTAAAATATGTTTATTAGAGAGAAGTTTACAGCATTGAGTAAAAACAAAACATGCTACAAGCATCTGAACTCCAAAATCAAATGTGTGTGACTTCGACTTTGCACAACCTTTTTCAATGGCAAATGAGTAAATAGAGAGCGGACTAAAGGGTAATACAAGAAAGAAAAAAGAAGAGTTTCAGAAAAAAAGATCTCTTCCGCAAGTATAAAAAAGGCGCCTGGTGCGGCGGCTTTCTTCCACCTACTGTATCTCCATTTTTTTCTTGCTTCGATTTTTCCCTCTCTTTGCGCTCTCCTTATTCGATCTTCTCTGTGATTACTTCGTTTGGAGTGAGGGTGGTCAATAATCATGGCTTTTCAGAAGATCAAGGTCGCCAACCCCATCGTTGAGATGGACGGTGAGACCACTATGTCCCGATCTCAAGCTTATTTGAATGAAATATGTTCATGTTTGATCGTGTTTTCGTTATTAATTTTGTTGGATTGCTTTTGTAATTGCTAAATATCATCAGGAATGGGGATTTTTTTCTTCCATATGTTACGAGGGAGTTCGTGTTTGGTTTTTTAGCTGTTAGATCTGTGAAGGACGGTGTGTGATTTGTTAGATCATGGTGTTTTTTTTTTGTTTTGGTGTATGAGTAGTGATTCTTGCATCTTGAGTTGATTTGTTGTGTTGTGCTCTGGTGGAAGTGAGTCAAGTGATTATGTTATGGTTACACTTCTCTGATCTGAGACTAAAGCCTTAGCATTCACTTGTTACCGTTGATGTTTAAGTTTTGAGAAATGAGTATTTCTGTTTTGTTTTATTTTCTTTGTTGGTGGTCAGCTACCTCTGTTTTGAGGGAAGTTGTGGAATTTTGTCCCTCTGTTTGCCAGTCAGATGGGGGACAGTGTTTTTCTTTTCTTCCCCCTTCATTATCATAAGTTGTTGTAAGCTGGAAACAAATCCAGTGGAATTAACGTCTGGATCTTTGTCGCCCTAAATAAATTTGTTGCATGATGCACTTGGTCCACTTAGTTCCATAGATTTACATTTTCAAGTGAAAAGTCTACTATTTTACTTATATTCTTGAATTATGCAGTCACATTTTAGTGAATAATTTAACGATTAGAATCAATGAAGTTCTACCCATGATAGTTATTTTTATCTTTATTTACTTTATGTATTGCATGATTGGTGCAATACTTGTTTAGATGTGGAATTGTTAAAGAGTTTTTCCTTGAGTTTTCTTTAGATTTTCCTCTGTTCTGCATTGTTTCTTTTCTTTTATTTTTTCTTTATTCATAATGTTACTCTTGGAATCCTTTGTACAGGTGATGAAATGACTCGAGTTATTTGGGAATCAATTAAGAATAAGGTATTGCTCTCTCTTAATGTGTATGTGCATTTTAATTGTTAGTAATCTTGTTTAATTTTTAGCTGTCTTGTTTGTAGCTTATTTTCCCCTTCTTGGAATTGGACATCAAGTATTTTGACCTTGGCCTTCCACACCGTGATGCCACCGATGATAAAGTTACAATTGAAAGTGCAGAAGCTACTTTAAAGTATGTATTCCCAATGTGTATTTCGTGTTACTAGCGAGAATTATTTGAGTTATTTTCGTTGAATTATCTGATGAATCTAATTAGACTTTATGATATGATGAGAAATTATAGTGGATTCTATTTATGTTATTTTTTAAGTTCCTTATTCATTTTGGAATTCCGATTTTTCTAATCATAACCTCGTTTTATTTGGCCATACTCGTTTTTCTAGGTACAATGTAGCAATCAAATGTGCAACAATTACTCCTGGTATAAATTGATTTACTTAATTGGAAAAGACCATCCAAGTTAACAGCTTATCTTGAGCTTTTGTTGATTTTTACATTATTTTATTTTTAAAGAGCACCTGGAGTCCTGATGTTGTAACAATAATGATTGACAGATGAAGCACGTGTTACGGAATTTGGCTTGAAGCAGATGTGGAAAAGTCCAAATGGGACGATCAGGAATATTCTGAATGGTCAGTGCCCCCACCATATGTAATTTATACTCCAGTTTGTATAAGTTGGCTAATGACAAGTTTTAGAATATTTTGGTTTTCTAAAATCAAAGAAGATTTGGAAATATGTTATTGGTGTTTCTTTCACACTCCACTGTTTTTTCTCCATATTTTTGAAATGGTTTGTGATTATTTGACAGTGAAGAGAGAATTTTGTCTCAGAATAGGTTTCCTTAGGGTCAATCTGTTGCTGTAGTTTCTTATTTTTATTTCACTCACCTGTTGGCATATTCTGCAGGCACTGTCTTCAGAGAGCCAATTCTTTGCAAAAATGTTCCTCGTCTTGTACCAGGTAATTGCTGTCCACATTGATTTCATTCTTAGGTTAGAAAATTGTTCTGATGATTGTTGTTTTCAGGTTGGACGAAGCCAATCTGTATTGGCAGACATGCTTTTGGTGATCAATACAAAGCTACTGATACAGTTATCAAAGGACCTGGAAAATTGAAATTGGTTTTTGGTATTTGAGATTCCCAAATCATCTCTCTAATGAATCTTAAATTGCTTTTCTTTGGAAGTTTCCTAACATGCTTACCTACCCTTCCAGAGGGGCAAGAGACGCAAGAGATAGAGGTTTTCAACTTTACTGGTGCTGGAGGAGTAGCGTTGTCCATGTATAATACTGACGAGGTTTGTTATGATATCCTCATGGTTTAGTTAGGAACTTTAGAAAATATTCTCGACCCATTTCAAGTTTCCACAAGTCTCTCAAATTAACCCTTCAATGTAATGCTGGCTTGTAGTCAATCCGCTCCTTTGCTGAGGCATCAATGAACACTGCTTATGAGAAGAAATGGCCTCTTTACCTTAGCACAAAAAATACTATTCTGAAGAAATATGATGGAAGGTATTCACTTTGATTTCCTATTTTGTCCATGGACAATATGTAATTTTTACAGTAACTTTTTCTTTGCGTTCTCTGCATCAATAATTTCTTTCATTATGTTCATGTGTTGAATGAAGATTCAAGGATATATTCCAAGAAGTATATGAATCCCAGTGGAAATCCAAGTTCGAGGCTGCTGGCATATGGTGAATAGCTTTTAATGTTGCCTGGATAAATGTTTATTAAGCTATTCCAAGTCTGAACTGTTTAACTAATTATTCTGATTCTAAAAGGTATGAACACCGTCTCATTGATGATATGGTGGCTTATGCACTTAAGAGTGATGGAGGTTATGTCTGGGCATGCAAGAACTATGATGGAGATGTCCAGAGTGATTTCTTAGCTCAAGGTGTGTTATAATTTGAGCACTTGCCTTCATCTCCTTGCTTTTGTTTTTAATTTTTTTTTTCATGCGATTGGTTTCTTGGTTTAGGGAAATTAATGAAAAATTCCTACTTTGTCTGCCTTTTCTCTAATTAATTTCTAACTTTATGTGTTTGGTTTTAGGATTTGGATCTCTTGGGTTGATGACTTCTGTATTGGTATGTTCCATTCTAGTCTTCAATACATCATGACTAAGACTAAGACTAAGATTTACAATCTGCATGTCCTGCAATTCGCAGATTGAGTTTGATTTCTTAATTTTGTTTAATCTCTATGAAATTCATTTATATCTAAAAAAATAAACATAAAAATAAAGAACGTATGATTACATTTGTTTGTTTTACTTGCCATCATGAAAATGTAATCTTTAGTATCGTTATAGGCCTTTAGTTCTTACTTTACTTTCATTGGAATCCCTTTTTACAGTTAGGCTCCCTTTTTTGTATTTTTTTTTTTTTGTATACCTTTGTATTTTTTATTCAGTTATTCATGAAAAAAGAAAGTATTATTTAATGTGCTCCAACTTGTTATGTCGATATGCATTTTTACCATTGAAATTCATATAGCCATTAAATTACCCAATTTTTTCAGTATTGAAGTGTATAAAGATTATTGTATCAAACAAGACTTCAATATTAATGTGTATCCTTGTTGAAATTTGAAGTATGTCTGCATTTTCAATTCAGGTTTGCCCTGATGGAAAGACAATTGAAGCGGAAGCAGCTCATGGTACTGTTACACGACATTTTAGGGTTCATAAAAAAGGAGGTGAAACAAGCACAAACAGTATAGCTTCCATCTTTGCTTGGTCTCGTGGCCTTGCTCACAGGTAGATATCATTTGGTTACTATCTCTTTGATCTCTCAAACATTTTTAGGTCAATGGAAATTTTAAACGTTAACTGTTTATCACTGTTTTAAAGGGCACGACTAGATGACAACTCTAGTCTCTTAGAGTTCACCGAGAAACTAGAATCGGCTTGTGTCGATACTGTGGAATCTGGGAAGATGACCAAGGATCTTGCTCTTATCATTCATGGATCCAAGTAAGTTCCATATCATTCGTAGTCATGAATGGCCTCTTTCCACTCAGCCGTTAAGATTGAAAATTTTATCTTTTTAACATTATACCCATGTTTGGTGCAGGCTTTCTCGAAACCATTATCTGAATACTGAAGAATTCATTGATGCTGTGGCGGAGGAACTAAAATCCAGACTTCTCAAGGCATAGTGGTATTTTAAATGTTCAATGGTCCATCATTGTTAAAGATTTCAAGAATGTCTTGCCCATTTGCTCTTCTTTCCTGAATAATCGGTATAGTAGGAGGATTGTTATTCATGCATTTGGCTGTTCGCTACTATTACCATCTTTTCTCGTATGGCACCTCCCTGTCTTTTTCATCTCTCTATGTAATTGTACTACCGTTTTATTTTTTCGGCAAAATAATTTGTGAAGACAATTTACCTTAAGAGTTTATCCTGCTCATGGAAAATGCCAATGAGTTTTCTTGGTTCTTCAATTCTTAATGCTTCGTTTTTGGTTTATATTGAAATTGTCGTGTTTTTATTACAAGAGAATGGACCATTCTTCCAAGGATAAATTTGGTTATGAAAAACTGTTGTGGAATCTGTTGAAAAGATGGCGGCATGACTCGTAATTGTAATTGAACTTGGATTGTCCACTCCATCCCAATTTTAGATCTTACTCTCTAATTGAACTTGAGATGTTCACTCCATCCTGGTTTAAGATCCTACTCCATTTTTTTCTGGAAGAGAACCTGTTGTAGTAGAGTGGCCCTCTTTTCTTGCGAAAATTGTGCTTGTAAAATAGAATGTTTCGGCACAAGCGAAGACCATTTCTAAAATGTTTTTAGTTTAGGCTATGAGTTCCAAAGTTCCTCTACCATACTGTGTGTTTGAATCTATTCTGATCTAGTTCTTTAGTCTATTATAAAATCAGGGGTACAATCAAAATCAAAGTTTGGTAAACCAAATATGGAGAAATATCTCAAGTTATATATACCTATTTTGCCCTGTCAATCCTTTAGTGGATGCTGATAGATTCAATCGACAATTATGAAGGATTCTTTAGCTTTTCTCGAGCCATTGTGAAGCCATATGGTCCCTTTTTGTTTTTGTATAAAGAAACTACTGTTTCGTTGCCTTTTGATTTCCCGTCAATGAGTTCAGGCCTCTTTTGGAACTGTTTTCCAAGTTGGAAAGTGAGAAAGGTAAGGATTCTGGTAAGATAATAGGTTCAACCAGGGGACTTTTATTGGTGCAGGGCTTCTTCTATGTGGCACTTGTAGCTTTAAAGAAGTTAGAGTTTTTTTCTGGACAGGTTTAGTAGGTGGGGAAATGTTAATTTCTTTTGGTCTATTGTCTAGAAGCCTCTCTTATTACGAACTTCTTTACTTTTAGATCTGAATTGGAAAGTTGTTCCCATTTCCATATCAGGTAGGCGATCTTATCACACTCTCCTCCTTTTGTCTTGTTCCATTTCCCTTTAGCCAAGGTTTCTGTTTCCCATTGAAAAGGGAGTATGCCAGAGGAGAGTATTTATTGTGCATGATCAGCTAGTCAGAACTGAACTACTCTGAGCGATTTGTTTTTTGTGCTAGGAGATTCTAAGTTACCAAGTGGCAAGTTTTTGGTTTACAAATGATTCAGCATAATATGAATGGGTCGTAAGAGAGCGTAAGATAGATCTACGAGACCTGGCTACTGGAATTTTCTTTGTTTATTAAAAGTTAATGTTCCATCACCACCTTGGTAGTTTCTCGTTTAGAAACTCACGGGGACTGTATAGTGGGCACCTAAGATTTTCCGATATTCGGTTACTTCTTGGGAGTTCTTTCATGGGATTTTTTAGCCATTCCACAATGTTGTGTCAAAGAAAGTTACAAAATTAAATACCTTTTCATTTCATTCACCTGTGTTATTTTTGTTTTGGGGCGATCTCAACTCATTAGAACTTTGTCCTTGCAGGCTAGAATGTGAAGACTGCGTGGTGAAATACCGCGAAATAAAATCAAAGATGCAACAAACTAACGGGGATGGAACCTATGTTGACTCTGTTGTTCGGAGCGTCGAGGTTACGATTGTGTTCTGTTTTTTGAGAAATATTTTAACGTCTATATCATTCAAATGATGTCAGCCTAAGCTTCAGTTGTTATATTCTATTTTTGCACTTTGCCGGAAAATGGAATATGTACATTTGTTTCTTAGTTTCATGAGCTAGAATTATTAATCATCGTGTTTTTCTGGGTTTCACCTATGAATCTTAATGTGTTCATCAGCTGTCTTATTCTCATAGAATTACTGTTTATTTATATACTTTGTCATTGAAGGTTGAAGTGTTTTATTAGTTACAGGAAAACGTATTCTAGTTCCTTTTTAATCCTCCTATACGAGGTTCTCGTTCAGCTCGAAATCAGCCTTCTCGAGTATTTGCCAACAGAAAGTACAAGAGTGAGCTCGAGTGATGGTTCAGTTATAGGAAGAGTAGGGGCAAAGGTTGGAGTTCAAGTGATCTCCCACACTACTGAATTTGCTGTAGTATGTAGGCACTGTTAAAGGGGTATGTTTTGCTCCTGTGTTGAGCCTGTTATTGAAGTAAGGTGTAGAGTAAAATGCATTAGTATTGTGACTTGGCTAAGGAGGGGGAGAGGCATTAGAATTGAGCCTGTTTCTCTAAGCAATCTAAGATGTTGAGTAAAAGGCATTAGTGTTGAGCCTGTTCTTTAAGCAATCTAAGATGTTGCTTGGCGTGTCGGCCTTCGAGGGACAAGATCGTTCGTATATCTAAGTTCGCCCAACTCTGTTTGGTGAAGGCAAGTGACATTATTTTAGTCGTTGATGGAGAATTTTAGTAGAGCGATCTTGTTGAGATCTGATTCGAACCGCACAAGTCTAATATTGATAAGAATGTTAGCTTAATTTAGTCCTAGAATGAATTTGTCATATATGTTATGAGAATGTTATGTTATGTAAGAAATATTCTTTTTTATGTTGCAGCGTGTTAATGAACCAATATTTCTTATATACGAGTCTTAATTAATGCATGTGTGTGCTTGTGAAAAGTCATAAAATGTTTACTTTGGTCCCTTCTTTTCTATATGTTTTGGTTGCGTGAGAGCGAAGCATGTTTGAGGGTTCTGCGTATATTAGTAATATATATAATGTCCGTTGTATGAATGTGGTTTACATTTATGCATGAAAGTGGTGCATACATAATGAGGCTTACGAAATATGAAAGTGATACTTGCCTAACGAGTTTCGGGATGTATATGAAAACGATCCTGAGTAATAAAAAAGAAGTGGAATCCAAGGTTAGATTTTTGATCCCACGTAGTCACGTTAATCTTGGTTGAAAATGTACAAAAAAAAATATTGAATAAGTTGAGTTCATTATATTCTAAATATTTTAATGAAATAATAATTTAACGAAAAAAAAAATTACAAATAATTTTTTTATGGAGGTAATAATTTAGCTTAGGAAGTTTGATCAATGTAACAATGTAGTCTATGTATTTAATTTAATTCCTTAACTTTAATATATAACAATGAATTATTAAGATAATGTAGGTTAATAAATTAATTAAAAATCCCATAGAAGCTTAAATTGTTAAATAATAAAAATTAAATTGGGACACAAGTATTACATACTAAAATTAAAAAATTAAAGTGTTATAAATTTAAAAGTATAGGAATTAAATTGTTAAATAGTTGACATAAATCATAAAGTTTTGTTATTAATTAATTATAAATTTGAGAATATTTAATGTGTTAAAATAAAACATTCCGAACAGATCTAATAAACTAAATATTTAACTTTTGTTATTTTAAAAAATAGAAAATCATTTCTAAAATATTAATTTTTAATTTTTTTCTCGACAATTCAATAATAATATTTATATTATTTTCAAAGAACGTGCTCAAATGTTGTCTTTTAAAAATATTTTTTCTTTATGCCTAAATACCTTTTGTTATTAAAAAAAAACCACATTGTCAGAAAAATCATTTTATAATGTATAAGCTAATTAAGCTAATTATTTAATTTTAAAAAATATCTAATATTATTGATGCTTTAATTAATTAAATGACATTTTCCAATGAGTACAATAGTAATCACTAAGAAGATAATTATCGATAAAAGAAGAAGAAACTGCATATCGGTGTATTACTTTCTACACTAATTTTAATATTGAAGTTAAAAACACGGACTTTAGAGTAAGATTTCAAGTATGGATGGGGTGGAAATTATATGAGAACCTTTTAAAATTTTGTACGTTTTCTCTACGAATTAGGTCAAAAGTGAACCAATTTGGACCAAACATGAATATCAGGAGTCGAGGTCATGCATGACACATGCCCCATTTTAGAGGGCCAAGCTTGATCTCGATCTCGAGATATATATATATATATATATATATATATATATATATAAATTAGGCTAATCACATGGTATTTCTCATCATGCAACTAGTAAACCTAAACGCTTCTTCTATTCAAATATGGTAAGACAAATACGTTAGGGAGTTAGAGCGTCGTAATCCTTAATTTAGAACAAATGAGTATAAATCTCGAATGTTTTCCTATTTTTGTGTTAAAAAAAAGGAGAATTAAATTTTATGATCTATTTTTGTTAAATGATTTTAATTAAAAAAGAAAAAGAAAAAAAAGGGACGCAAAGACTTGGCACTAGAAGGAAGTAAGGCCTTGACATTTCTATTTGTGAGGTTATCAGCCATTCAAGGCTGATTAGTATTTAAGCCCCCTACTTCTTCATCCACCTCCATTGATCTTCTCATTCTTCTCTCTGCAAATTTCTTCTTCTTCTTCTTCTTCTTCCTCCCCATCCTGATCCACCATGGTTCTTTCCAAGACTGCTTCTCAGTCGGATGTCTCCGTCCATTCCACATTCGCTTCTCGATATGTGCGAACCTCTCTCCCGAGGTAAGTGATTTCCTCGATTGCGGATCAGATTTATTTTTCCGTTGATTCATTCATCGTTGTTGTTGTTGTTCTTGTTTTTTGTTTCTCTCTTTTGATTAGATCTCGATATTGATTAGTGTTATCGCAATGCTATCTGTTATTTGTGATTTGGTGATTCTGTTTTTTCTCGATTTTGCTCTGGATCGATTTCAATAATGTCCTGTTTGGTCCAGATTCAAAATGTCGGAAAATTCAATCCCTAAGGAAGCTGCGTTCCAGATCATCAATGATGAACTCATGCTCGATGGAAACCCTAGGCTGAATCTGGCCTCCTTCGTTACCACTTGGATGGAGCCTGAGTGCGATAAACTCATCATGGCCGCCATTAACAAGAATTACGTCGATATGGATGAATATCCTGTCACTACAGAGCTCCAGGTACCTTTCTCTCATCTATCTCTTTTAGCCTTAATCGAAAGATTAGATCGATTAGTTCCATCATTTCTCTCCATGAACGGTTTTCCCCTGGAAATTCTCCTGAAATTCGAATCGAAGCGTTCGATTGTGAAATTGAAAAATTATAGTTGAATTTTTTAAAATGATATGGTTTTATTAATCAATAAATCTAATATAATTTTGAGAGTTGAATGTGTTTTCATTTGATTTATTATTATTTCACTTGTGACATTTATATTTATAGATTCATATATGATATTTTTACTCAGATTATTATAATTTGACTTAGGACAACATTTATATTGGAAGGAATAGAAGTTTTAGAAATATATATATAGTTAAAATAACCATTTTATTTAGCTCATAATTCACTGGAAAATTTTAAACATGCATTAATTTTTTTAATTTTAAAATTAATTAAAAAAATCGACAAAATAAAAAATTAAATTAATATGGGGTGAGGTTAGTTGAATAATAATAATAAATAAATAACTGAGAATCTGTATAACCCAAAAGTCAATTTCCTAGAATCCATAAATAAATTGGCTACTAGTGTAAAATAGTTTATTTAATTAAATGAATAAAAAAAAATCCCAACGATTAAAAAAAAAAAGTAGTGTTTATCTCCCATACTTTTAAATGGCCTATGAATTATAAATAAGTGAATAAAGCTTGAAATACAAAATTTAAGGGTATTTTAATTAATTTAGGCCTAAATTATATTATAAAAAGTAATTTTTTTTTAAATCAACTAAATTGAAAAAAGAAAAAAAAACACACTTGTTTAAACATAATAGGTAATGGTGGGTCCATAGCGTGCATGCATTATAGCATTCCTTAGTTTGGAAGTGTGAATCCTTGGTCTTGCAATTTACCTTTTTTCTCAATTGACTTTGGCACTATGTTTTATGAAAAGCATAGATTAATGTTAATATTAATATTTGATACCCCACACATCCATGGTTTTGAACTAAATAAATTCAAAGTCTTTTCAAAACTTCTTTTATTTTATTCCTTTGTTGGTTTTTTTTTTAAAATAAATTATAAATTTAGCTGAAATTAATAAATTTTAGAGATCTTTTTAATAATATTACTTGAAATCTTTTTTAACCCTTTAGAATTTTGACCAAGGCACTAGAATATGTGCAACTTTAACCAAACTGAGACAAAAATAATGACTTTGAAGGCCTTCTAGATTTGAATGAATTTGGCCCTAATTATTGCCAAGATTTAAGGGACTTTGGAACCCATTCATAGATTATTGGTTGACAAATGGTCTTTTTCCTTACCCATGTGTGCATCCAATATAAGAGTGACCTTATAGTATTGTAATGGAGTCTAGGAAGAAGACAATAACCTCGTTAATTTTGTTTTAATAAATTCTTAAAATTGAACAGCTATAGTTTTTTAGTTAAAGAGAAATTGAAATTAAAATGAATAATTTTATCCTTTCCTATATAAACTGATGGTCTTAGTTTGATTTCTTTTCATGTTTCACTCTTTGTTTACTTTTTAACTGTAGTATGAGGAATAAATTAATGTTAAAATTGATGCATAATGTTAGATTATAGTTAACTTTTCTAAACAAATATTTAGCCTTTGTGTCTTTTTTTTTTTAACAAAAAATCTTATTATTATTTAATCAATTTCGTAAAAATTAATACACAAGTTTAAGTTTTATGAAACGGTTACCATATATTATTAGTATGTATATAATACACATGTAGAGATAAATATGCATCCATCATTCAATCAAATAGATTGTTTTTGTTTGGTTGAGTCAACTATTTTTTTAATTTTTCACTTCAAATAAAACTATTTCTATAGTTGTGTCCAATTTAAAAGGACATATAGCTATGCCATTAATACACATTCCCTCGATCCATATCAATTTCTATAACTATAAAAAAAATTCTGGAAATTACATCTATCTTCGATTAAGAGATCATATATGTGTTATTGAACTAAAAAAATAAATTTTTTTTAAGGTCGATAAGTTCAAATTTCTACCTTCTAATATCTTTAAAAAAATATACAAACATCATGTTATGATTTGCTAGCTCTTGTGTGGAAGAAATGAGGTAATAAGTGGTTGTTGTGAATGGTGATGCAGAATCGATGTGTGAACATGATAGCTCACTTGTTTAATGCCCCATTGGGGGAGAATGAGACGGCGGTGGGAGTTGGAACAGTGGGATCGTCGGAGGCCATAATGTTGGCTGGCTTGGCTTTCAAGAGAAAGTGGCAGAACAGAAGGAAGGCTGAAGGCAAGCCCTATGACAACCCCAACATTGTCACCGGAGCTAATGTCCAGGTATCATCATCATTCTCATTTCACTCCATGCCATTAACAACATGAATCAAGTAATTGTAGTTATTAAATTTTCAATATGGGACTTCAAAACATTATGGATTAGATAGGTTCTATTTCTCAATCTTTCTTGCTCCTATGGAACTAAGGTCGAAAAGATTGAGAAAAATTAGTCATTCATAGATGTAGGATTTTTCGTAGTAATCATTTTTAGAAATCGAATTGATTCGGTCTTATACATACGCGAGAAAGGTAATAAAAATAGGAAAGGTTCTTCTTTCTTTTATCACTTAGCAGCTTAGGAGCCGGTTTTGAATAAGAGAAAGAAGTGAGGAATCCTCTTTTCGACTCTCTCCCACTCCAGTCGTTGCTTTCTTTCTGTTACTTCAAAAGTCCAGAGGATATTTCCAAACATCTAATTTGATAACATTGTTGTTCATAACAAAAATACAAAGGTATGCTGGGAGAAATTCGCAAGGTACTTCGAGGTAGAACTGAAGGAGGTGAAATTGAGGGAAGGTTACTACGTGATGGATCCAGAGAAAGCTGTGGATTTGGTTGATGAGAACACCATCTGCGTTGCAGCCATCTTGGGCTCCACTCTCAATGGAGAATTCGAAGATGTAAAGCTCTTAAACGATCTCTTAATCGAGAAGAACAAGGAAACCGGGTACAATTTCTTCCTCCCTCTATATATTTAGTTTAGAAGGTTTCAAAATAAATATTTGAAAGTCTTTAACAGATGGGAGACTCCTATTCATGTTGATGCTGCGAGTGGAGGGTTCATTGCCCCATTCATATACCCTGAGCTAGAATGGGACTTTAGGCTGCCCCTTGTAAAGAGTATTAATGTGAGTGGCCATAAGTATGGGCTTGTTTATGCTGGAATTGGTTGGGTCATCTGGAGGAACAAGGAAGACTTGCCTGAAGAACTCATCTTCCATATCAACTATCTTGGCGCCGACCAACCCACTTTCACTCTCAATTTCTCCAAAGGTACATACCATTTAGTTCTAATCTCCGTTCTTCATTATGACCCTTTTCTTTTTAAGATGAATTTGAAGCTTACTTTTTATTGTTTTCCGTAGGTTCTAGCCAAGTCATTGCTCAGTATTACCAATTGATCCGCTTGGGTTATGAGGTAATATTCCTGACCTATTATCAGTTTAAAGCATATTTTAGGTTGAATTCAAACCAATGTGATCTGAAAACGAACTTCACCGAAGAAGAACAAAATTAGTCCTCATTTAGTACCATTTTTGTAACGGCCCAAGCGGCCTTTCTTTCAAGGTTTTTAAAATGGGTCTGATATGAAAAGGTTTCCACACCCTTGGTGTTTCGTTCTCCTCCCCAACCGACGTGGGATCTCACAACTTTTATTCACAGGGATACCAAAACGTGATGGAAAACTGCAAGGAAAACATGATAGTCCTCAAGGAAGGACTGGAAAAAACAGGGCGGTTCAACATTGTGTCAAAGGACGAAGGAGTTCCACTAGTGGCATTCTCCTTGAAAGACAGCAGTCGTCACACAGAGTTTGAAGTCTCAGAAATGCTTAGGAGGTTCGGGTGGATCGTGCCAGCATACACGATGCCTCCGGACGCGCAACACATTACAGTTCTAAGAGTGGTGATCCGAGAAGATTTCTCACGCACACTTGCTGAGCGTCTAGTGAAAGACATTGAAAAGGTGATGCACGAGCTCGACATCCTCCCGTCGAGGGCTGATTTCAAGATGACGGTGGCCGGAGAAGAGACGCAGCAAAACAACGTCGTGGTGGCGAAGAAGAGTGCACTGGAGACACAGAGGGAGATCACTACTGCTTGGAGGAAGTTTGTGATGGATAAGAAGAAGACTAATGGAGTCTGTTAGAGTTGGAAGGCAAAGACAACGGATGAGGACGCAGTTGGGAATGAGAGTATTTTTTTTGTGTATTTTTCATATGGTTAAAGCTGTGTTGATTCTATTCAGCATAGCTTCTGTTTTCTATTTGTTCTTGTTTTGAGGTTAATTTTTATGATGAGAAATCAACTATACCTGCCTAATGGATCAGGTATGTGGGTCGTTTTGTTTTAATATTTGTTTTCATTTTCCTGTGGTACCCTAAAAAAGTTTTAAATAATTAAAATTTTTTACTCTTCAAAAATTTAAAAAAAAAAAATCTGAAAATTAGGAATAAAAATATAAGATTTTAAAATAACTCAATAATCATAAGGTCATCAAATTTTATCAACTTTTTCATCAACCAAATTGTAATCTGCCCATTTTTAATGCAAACGAGAACATATAATTTGAAAAAAAACTTCAAAACAAAGTGGTGATGAGTCACGGGTATAGAAGTTCTATCGACTTCCCTTGTCCATCCAACATAAAGCAAGCAGTGTGTAAAAGCTCCTTTGGCCCGTTACGTATCTCCGTCAGCCTCGTGTTTCAAAACTGTGAGGCTGATGCTCCTTTGGCCCGTTACGTATCTCCGTCAGCCTCGTGTTTCAAAACTGTGAGGCTGATGCTCCTTTGGCCCGTTACGTATCTCCGTCAGCCTCGTGTTTCAAAACTGTTTGGGAGAAATGATTTTTGTTCCCGTTTCCAATAGAAACTAGAATCTGTTTTCTAAATAAAGATAACATTGTATTGAACACAGTGGACTTCTTGTATTAGAGCATCTCATCACTCACTATTTCCAGGAACCACCCAATCTAATCACCTCTTCACCACTGCTATCCCTTCTTCTATTATTAAACCTTTCTTTGCTCAAATCCTCCCCTTTCTGCTCCCTCACATCGCCATAAATATCTTCAAGTTTTGCCAGGTTACTCGATACAATAGACTTCTTCTCTGTAGTCCCACCTCTTACAGGACTTGCCTCTCGCTTGTGGTAGGCATCATTCCCTGTTTGTAAACTTTGACTTCTGCTCCTGCTCCTACTTTGGCTACGACTCCTTCGGTAATGCCTGGCGCCACCATCACGGCTACTCCTTTCGTAGTCCCTTCTACAATCAGCATAACGAGTCCTCCGATCATAATCATAACTTCGTTCTCTGTCTCCCTCTTTCTCCCTATCTCTACCCCTACCTTTCTCTCCTTCTCTATCTCTATCTCTATCTCGATCCCTCTCCCGATTTCTATACCTCTCTCTGTCTCGATCACGATCTCTGTCCCTATCCTTTCCCCTACTATCCCTGTTGTGATCTCTATCGCCGCTCCTCTTCCTACCGTGATCTCTATCCCAGCTCCTCTCCCTGTCGTGATCTCTATCCCTGCTCCTCTCCCCGTTATCAGGATGGCGAGTGCTTGGAGATCTTTGTAGATCATTGCTGTTATCTCTGTCACTAACTGATGGTGGTAGTGTACAACGAACTGGGGATGAGTCCCTAGTTGAGGCACGATGTGGGGCTCGTTGTCCAAAGGAAACTGAAAGCGACGCTTTTACAGAAGGTGGCCGCCGTGCGGTGTCTTCAGACCCTATTCGATGGGTTTCCCCTGTCACACCAGAATGTTTGCTGGGAAGCTTCAACTTTTCGAGATTAGCTGCAACTTGCCGCAAAACAGAAACTGGAATACGAGGGAAAAGGGTATCGAAGTAATACTGCAATGGGAAAACAAAATGAGAGTATTTTCAAACTACAAATACAAGGATTCAATGGCTAACACAATACAATTACTTAATACCAATATAGAACATTTGAAACACAAATACTGCCAACCAAAAGTGAAATCCTCTCTAGCCAAATGCAAACCTATATATAGATATGATATCAAGATTTAATCAGCTTTGTACTGATAAAGCATTAATACACAAACCATTTTAGTTTGTTCCTTCTAGTCTCCATTCGTTGTGAACAGAGAGAGTGTTCTTCATATGATTTAAATCACTTCCACCTACAAATTTAGTCTCCATTCCTCTCCTCAATCATCAAATTTAGTGAAGTCACTAATTACAAGCATTCTATCCATCTTATACACTTGATTCATCTCTTTTCGCCGCTATAACAGAAACAATTAAATCCAAACAACGAATTTATTCAATTATTTCAAGAACATTCCTTGAAATAATGTGACAAGAATGAATAGTTATGAAAGTTCATGAAGGGGCAGCTCTAATAGGTATCTCTTTTGACAGGTAAAAGGTAACACAACCGATACTTTAGGTCAAAGGTCCCCCCCTCCAATCTACCTAAAAGAAAAGTCTAGAATGAAAGTTGATAGGATATTGGAAACATCAGAAAAAACAAACAAAAAAATGGACAATACTACTGACTGAACAAGACACCAAAGGCACATTGCACGTGCATGCCTTCAAAGCTAAAGAAGTACCTTCTAAAACAGAGAACATGGCATAGAGTCACCATGATAAACCGACAATACACGAGATGTTTTAATGGACAAAAAGAATCTCCTAATAAGTTGAAAGGGGGAGGGAGGAGGTTACGTTATCCTGTAGTTCTTCTTTTCCTGATCTTTTTTGCACCTCCTCATCTCTTAGTGAGAGTCTTCGACTCTATTATACTGTATATATATATTTAATTCTTAATCTTCCAACCCGACAGAGTAACCTTCGGGATCTGCAATGTGCACAGAGCTTATACAGGATATCAGTTCCCAGAAACAACAAAAAAAAGCTCCAACAATGAAGCATTTTCATTCCATGGTTAGATAATAGAGACATGTCAACAGCAGGTTGTCACAAGATTCACAAACCAACTGTACATATACATACAATTTATCAAGTTTTTGAGGCAAAGACGTTAAAAAGAAACAAGAAAAATATAACCCAAAAACGATATTTGAAGGGAAATGTTGGTATATATAACCTGACCTGTCCAAGGAGCAAATCACGCACATAAACACCCATTGAAGTCATTCGTCCATGGGATTCTGGTGAAAATTCCTGAAACACAGTCTGTTAGTTCCTTTTCTGATTTTTATAGCTTTAGGTTTGTATTAAATCCATTAAAAATGAGAAAAAAAATGCTAACATCATGCATTTGTAAGGAAGAAGTCTATTTTCATCTTATTTTGTTTATTGGAATGGGAAAAAGAGATTACAAATCAACAAATGGACGAATAGAAATTGAAAAAAGCTTGAGCAATGGAGGTAAGAAAAAAAAGCCCCAAACTGTTGGAATAAATAATAAAAGAACCTAGACCAGAAAAGGGTGTTTACTGAAAAGGCCCAAAATAAGTTGTCAACTAAGAAGCACGTACAAGGATATGGACACGTCAGGATGTGACAATACATCAATTTCTACAAAAACACAAAACAAGGAAATGTTGGGGATACATGAAAATTTAACAAAAAAGAGAAAATATACTACACTAAAATGCATAAAAAGACACGTAAAGTAAAATAGTATGTCGACATGTGTTTTGAGTGTGTCCAGATGTATCCATGTCTGACAAAGACACTTGGCATAAAATGAAATGTATGTGCATGATAGGTAGTCGATATGTAAGTACTTCTAATTCCTACTTAACCCACACCATCCCTATCCTTAAAATCCATCTACTTCTCTCTTTCCGTATCTTTAAAAAAAGTGGCTAAGATACAATTGGCATGGGTAAGCAATAATTTTATACAGAGGGTCCGAAGACTTGGAACTTAAATAAAATCTCCCGTTGACTTGGGAGGAAATAGAAGGAATCCAAGAGCTGAAACACAAATATGCCACAACTTCAAGTAAATCAACACAAAAGAACATGAAGCTCTTCTATAAAGTTAACATAGAAGTACACACATAAATGGATAAAAAGCCAAGGTACGAGTCTCTGCAATATTAGCATCGGCACTAAAATGCAAATGAAGTCAAGATGACCTTATTTAAAATGGGGAACCAAAAGCAAAGAAATAAGAACATAAAGTAGACAGTATCATACTATTGTGAAGATCCGTTGTTCCTAACCGTTGGTATCATAGCTTAGTTTTGAGACTTTGTACACTACTTACGAGCTATAGAGAGTTGCCCATGACCAAGCTATAAACCTAACTGTAGGTCGTATGATGATTCACTGTTTGAGTTGTTTTGATTGATTATTGTTGCAAGTCTAAATTAGATGGTTGTCTTTCTTATTAATTTTCAGAGAATTATGTGTCCCTTTTATAAAGGAGAAAGATTAACTAAATCTAAATCATTAGATAATCTGAATACCCTAGATACTAAGTAACCGTGAATCTAATAATAATTACACGATATTAGGCAACTAAATCTAAATAAATCCAGATAGTTTAAGCAGACCAACTACTTCTGGGGATCACACAAATATCCTTCGACGCTCTCCTTCAAGTTGACTAATAGATATCATTCATTGTCACTCCCCTTAAGTTGAGAAAAATATATCTATTACTCAACTTAGGGGGAGTGTTGAAGGATATTTAGCTTCAAAGGATATTTGTGTAATCTCACGGAAAAAAGGGAAGTGGTTGACCTCCCCCAATTTATTTTATTGGATTTAGTTAGATTTAGTTACCTGTATCAATATCTAGAGATTTAATTTAGATTTAGTTACCTGTATCCATATCTAGAGATTTAATTTAGATTTAGTTACCTTTTCTATAATTCTCTAAAAATTAATAAGAAAGACGACAGTTTAGACAACAATTATAATAAAGGAAGTGATGACAGTTTATACAACAATTATAATAAGTGAAGTGATATGCATTTGTAATTTAAAATAGAGAATAAAGCATGTTTGTTAAACCCACTTGTGAATTTATATGGCAAATTGCAGACTAGGAATCAAAATGATCTTCCGGCTAGAAAGAGGACAAAGAATGACAGGTAGTTGAAGAAGGCCTACGGTAACAAAAGGACCCCATTTTGGAAGCCCCACCGAGACAACAAGGTGCAAACCCAAAACGCTCCAGGAATGCCAAACATTGCTACAATGATGGGAGTGATGCAATCCTTAACACAAACGATCCCGAATTTAGAGCAAAAAGCTAGGCAAGTGGCCTAGCCCAACCAGGGCAATGTCAACACGACATTAGAGAGCAAGTACTTCAAATGATGAGATCCTCAAGTGTCTCCTTTCTCATACTCATCTACTTGCTCTATACTAAAAAAATTCTCCTTGCCCAGCCCAACCAAGACACGCTCATACTCATCTATCGATCTGTCTCCTTCCTCTATACTAAAAAATTCTCATTGTTTCTTGTATCACACCACCAATTTGAAGTATTTCCAAAGGAATGCCTCTTTAAACTAAACTGACGTGATTTGGTCTTCGCCCGCAACAATCACTTTGGAGGCTAATTGCCATCATAGTTAAGCATCGCTACACAACATGAAAGGCACAACTCGACCTATGTCCTTTCGAACACTTCATGCACCAAAAAATATTGTCAATAAAAGACATCCACAGTTCGGCTACCACTGGGTCTTTAGATGTCCCATCGAACACTTCAAGATCCCATCATTTGAAGTCCCTGAAGTGTCCTTGCTTTCCTGTATCGTATCGACATTGTCATGGTTGGGTTGGGCTACCTACCCAACATTTTGCACAAGATTTAGGTTCAGCTGAACCATTTGTCTAGTCATTTGTGTTAAGAGTTGCATCACTCCCATCATTGCAACAATGTCTGGCATTCTTGGAACATTTGGGTTTGCACCCTGTTGTCCACCCTTGTCGCTAAATTCAAATTTGCATTTACCAACTGCGCCAGTGGTGGGGCTTCTAAAGCTAGGTCTTTTTGTGCCTTCGTAGGCCCCTTCGACTGCCTCCTTCCCCATCCTCTACCCAGTTAGGACATCATTTTTCCTTTCGGTTCCTAATCTGCAATTTACTATATTGTAAATTCCTAATTCAGCCTGCATTATTCTCTATTTTAAATTACAAATGCATAGTTCACATATTTAATCAATCAAATCAATAACAGTGAATCATCATATGACCTATAGCTAGTACTAGGAAGTGACGAGGGTTTACAGCTCCATCATGGGCAACTCTTTACAGATCACAATGCAAGTAATCAACAGAATTCCAAAATTGGGCTATGATACCAGTGGTTAGGAACAACAAACCTCCACAATGATATGATATTGTCCACTTTGAACATAAGCTCTCACCTTTGAGATAGTAACAACTAGACCCAAACATTTTTCATATGGAAGGATGGGACTTCAATCTCATGGTCGTCCCCTCATACTTTGGAACCGGAAAGCGAACCACTCTTGAACTTCATGAATTCCTTAGAGATTTTGGTCCAAGAAATAAATTCAAAGGGAGGGTGGAAGTTTAACCCTCTCGTTTATTTACTTGCAATTGGAGCTCTGCAAAATTTGTATCGTCCTTACTAAATAATTCACTAATCTTCGTTCAAAATCAAAAGCGCCCAAGAAGATATCGAATACTTATTTAGTCTCAATCTTATAAGAACCCACGCCAATACGAGATCAATAAAACTCATCTCAGTAATTGCCTAAAACAACAAATTGAAGGTTGGAGAGGGGAATAGAGCACTCCTTATAAGGGTGGGGAAAACTCTCCTAGTGGACATGTTTTAAAACCTTGAGGAAAGCCGGAAAAGGGAAGCCTAAAAAGGACAATATCTGCTAGCAGTGGGCTTAGGCTGTTACAAATGGGATTCGAACCAGATACCGGGCAGTGTGCCAACAAGGACGCTGGGCCCCCCAAGGGGGGTGGATTGATCCCACACCGGTTGGAGAGGGGAACGAAACATTCCTTATAAGGGTGTGAAACCTCTCCCTAGTGGATGCATTTTAAAACCTTGAGGGGAAGCTCGGAAGGGAAAGCACAAAGAGGACAATATTTGCTAGCGGTGGCCTTGGGCTTGGGCTGTTACAGCTTTAATCCTAGTTTTGAACTTTTTTAGATCATAACCCGTGGGGAGTCATTTGGTAGAAGTTGTTTGCAGACTCCTCAAAGGAACTTTTGCAATCTCATCCATTCCAGCTTTGAAAAATAGTATTCTTTTACTTCTACATGTTAGAGTGATCTCAAACTTAACGAAAAACAAACAAAAATCAGGTCCTGCCCACACCTTCTCTTTACTTTTTCTTACGAAGTGATCCACTTGTATAACTAATAAATTGTAAGAGAAAGGAGCCTCAGTATTCATCTTCACTTCCACTCGCAAAAGAACAAAATCAGAATTCAACTAGGGTGGGTGTTGGTATCAACCAAGCCAAAACGCACCAACCAAGCCACAATTCATCTTCACTTGATAAGAAACAGTTGAAACTTCATTCAAAACGCACCAACCAAGCCAAAATGGCCTCACATACAAAGGGACAAGGCATCCATTGTAGTACAAAAGGAGGGGTTACAAAAGCATTCTCCAAAGGGAGGGGTTGCAGTAGAAAGTCAATTAAAAGAACAGAGTAATGACTGGATTAGTAAGTATCAACAGCCGTAATTTCAAATTTGAATGTCAACCATACTTCACAAGCATATATGGCCTCTCTATAATATTGAAAATAGGTCTGTGCTTAATCAATTATCAATACAATTACATTGAAGGCAGCAGGAAACAATGATACGAAGGACAGAAAACAACTTACAGTCACATTAAGGAAAATTCTAAGCCAAACACATGCATGCTAACTGTTATCTTTAGCACCAGTCCTCATAATAATAAAAACAAAAATCAAGCACCCATATTTATCATATACCTCTTCATCTTTAACATAAGGTTCAAACCAATTCCACAGAGTTTTCGTATCTGCAACATATCTCAAGTAGAGGAATCCAATCTGGAAAAATTAATTAAAGAAATAACGTCAAATGGTAGCAGAACCAAATCTATAAAATACAGCTACACCCAAAACTTCTTAAACATCGGACAACTAAGGGCATCATAATAATAAGATAAGAAAGCAAATTATGAAGAAAGAATGTTCATAATTAAATCAAAATACAACATGCAGCTTTATGTTATTTTTAATTAATTCATTATTTATTTATTTAATTAATTATCCCGAACCAATACTGTTCTGGCAGAACAGAACTGAGATGGAATGAAGGTAGAACTTAGGAAGGGAGCAGCCTAACGCATAAATATACCAAGAGCTAGTCTCCAATCTATTTTGAAGAAGCATACTAGCTTAGATTAGTAGTCTATTCTAGGTGACAATAACAAAATTCAAACAAAAACTCGATGCTTCTGCAACAGCCCAAAGTTGAGGGAGGACTAAATATCTAGAAGCACATATATACAACTACTAATCAGAAAAGAAAAGCAACAGAAAGTTATTTTTTTACAAAAATAACATAACAAAAGCAGAAACATATAGCAATGCAGATTCTTCAAAGCAACATAAGATTTATGCACCCTAACAAATTCCTTTAATACCTCGAATGTTATGAAGTATCATGACTTTGGTGTGTTATAAGTTTAATAATAATTAAAGGTCAAAGGGATTCTACCTACCGCTCTGATGTAAGGAGAATCCTCGTGCTTTAACAGCCCATGCATTTGCTTCACAGTAAGTTTCATGGTGAAAAACTTGTACAGAAGGCAGAATGCTGTTGATGGACCACGGCAGTTCCCAGTCATCCATGGCTCCACATGATCAACTTGGTTATAAATTTCATCGACCACTTCATGGTATGTCTTCAAACGATAAAGCTCCTTAAAGTAATCAGAAGAAAGAATATTCATACATAAAACCTTCTCCAGCAAAGAATCAATTGCCTTGCCACAAGTCTTTATCTCCATTATAAATCAACTAGACATCTACCTGCAGGGACAAGAATATACTACATTATAAATTCAGTAATTAAAAAATAATATGAAAAAAAAATCTGATACTTTTAACAGCAAGCCTGGAGATGTAGTCTGGCGAAGACAAACACAAATTAAGTCACTCTAATCTGATAGCATATGAGGAACATACATGGTCTGCATACAAAAAGAAAGGAACCAACAACGAAAGACACCTACAAAAGAACATTTTTCTTTTTTCCACAAGTGACATTGAACTGATGTGTAAAAATATTTCAAGTGGTGCCAGCTAGCAAAAAAAAGCTAGACGTCCTCCCCAAGTCAGCAGCCAGGAAAGGCTGCCTTCATTCACTTTCTTGTTTCAACTATTATTAGCTATAAAAATCTTAAAGCAGAAAAGGCCTTCAACTTTCACAACAATATTTTGATGTCCAATTAAATCAACTTATGTTGTTCAGAATTTTCCTCCACAGATTACATTCATATGACTATTTCAATCATGCATAAAAATAACCAAACCCAATCCTTAGAACTTGGGTTGGGTTGTTCAGCGGGTTACTAGAACATCCCTACTTGAAGCCTAAATCACTAATTGCAGAAAAATCCATTCAGCATATATTTTTAATTATTCGATGATCAGATGATAATGGTAATATTACTTCTATTGTTAATAATCTCAGTACCCGAGGACGCTTCAAATAATCTGAGGGTGTGAAAAAGACTCCTCTTTGATAGAACAAAACAACCCATGCCATCATCAAGTTGGAGGTCCTTAAGTACACCTTGTTTCTTACCTCCAACTGACATTCTGCTCAATACAACCTTCCTAGTTTATTCATTTGGATGCTTAACATTTACCACATCTAGAACTTCCAATAATAATTGAAGTTTGAAAAACTCAAACAATTAGGATCCAGGAACTCCATTTTCACACAAAATCTTTCATACACAGGATTAAATTTAAGAAACCCAAATGGTAATGCGCCTTCTCAAACCCTATAATTGAATCCAAAAAATTGATAATTGACTACATAAATTCAGTAACCTTAGTATTCCACTCCAAAATGAACAGAACAAATCGACAAGAACCAAACAATCCAAAACCACGTCTAACTTAAGAACAGATCAACCCAATCAAACCCAATAAGAAGGGGTTTTAGTAAAGTGATAACAAAAAAAATCCTCAAACTACTAAATAAGAAGTCAAGACAACGACGCCAAACCCAGTTAATCATCACAGGAAAAAAAAGTAGAAAAAGGAAAGATCTTAAAACTAGAAATCCCCATCACCACCATCACATTATACAACATTGGAAGAACCATCCTTAAGAAAACTGGAACTAAAAGAACTAAACTCCCAACTTCCTCCAATTCTATCGATCAAACTACTCAACCGCACATATAAGCACGCTTCGAAGTACCCGGATTCAAAATTTGCTTAAACCATCGAAAAAACAATAAACCTAAGAGATTCAGAAACAATCGCAACAAACACATACCGTTGGGAAACCAAATGAAGTAGCGAAATTGTCGAGAGGAAAAGGAAAAGACGGCAAAGAGAGGAAATCTCGCCGTACGAAGGAAAGGACTTTCCAAGCGCGCTCGTTCGGGGTTTTATAATGCTGGTTCCAGCCGGGAACGGTCAGTTAATTGCGGGACGGTCAGCCGGGGACGAATCTTTGGCGAATATTCGTATTGTTGGGCTTTTATTCCGTTTATCTTGGACCTAAACGAAATTTGTAGATTGGGCCTTTCTAATAAACAGCCCGGCCCAATTCATTTTGCTTCCTAATTGCGAAGAGATTTTTGCTAGCGAAAAAGCTTCCAACGCTCTCATGACAAATGTTAATCGATTTATAGAAATATTCCCGTGAACTCTTTTGTCGAGGTTTTCACTTATTACGAGTTGACTAACGGTTTTCCAAGTAAAATAGTTGAACTGCCATAAAAGAACTTAAATTGGGCAAATGTTGGCTCGGTGGTGTTTTGTGAGTGATATTGTTTTATTTGGTTAAAATACCATTTTACTTTCCCAACCTATTTTAATTTAGTCATTATACTTTCAATAAATATTTAAATTAAAATAAATACATTAACCATTTACAGAACTCGAGCTTTCACAAACATTTTCACCTAACTCGAGAAAAGAGAGTCAATTTCCACATATCTCATAAGGGAAGACAAGAGAAAATAGAAGAAAAAAAAGTGTTCTTGAAATATAAGGAATCGAATTGATTCAATTCAAATGGTAAAAAGTAAAAATAAAAAAGTAAAAAAAAGTAAAGTCATTTGATTGGTTGTTGAAGTACGTATAACCACAACCATAGAGACATCAGGTTGACTCATAATAAAATGCCAAAACCCTAATTAGACCTTTATCCCAAATGTAATCAACCCCTAATTCAAAAAATTGGGAAATAATGAATTTATAACATTAATTTATTTAATATCAAGCTCATGAATTAATTTATAGATATTTTTATTTGATTCCATGTTTCAAATTCTCTTAATAAAAATAGAGGAAGAATAGAAAATGAAGCTGTTCTTAAAATAAAATTTAAATGAAAAGTCTAAAATAAAATTTAAATGAATACAAATTATCTTACCTTTATAATTGACGTTAGTGATGCACTGCCGCTTGTGAATATGCAATATTTGAGATTTATTAGATTTCAGTTATTAGTGTTGACATAATATCTACCGCTCAAAATGTGAATAGATCTGAAAATAAGAGAAAAAATTGAACTGAAAATGAATTATAAGAAATAGAATTATACCTAAAAATAAGAAAAACAATAAAATAAAATATATTACTAATCAAATTTAACTTATTACGAATATCTCAGCATAACTAATATATTATTCAAATATTAACGAATTACGAATATCATATATTCCATAACTAATTCAAACTATGCACTAAATTCAAATTCAAGTACATAATTTTTTTAAAATAATTAAAAAGTTAATTTAATAGCTAACCCCAACCCAAAAATAAAGGGTCGGGTGGGTTTGATTGTAAATATTATTTGAGTTACTAAAAAAAAATTATTTAAAAAAGATTATCACATCAAAAATAAACTTTTTATAAAAAAAAAAGTGATAAAATTGAGGTAAAATTGTTGGTAAAGAGATGAAAAAGTAAATAAAGTCAAAAGAAAAAATTGTGTGAGAGGGAGGTTTAATCAGAAGGGTTTGGGTTTGTTTGTTGTAAATTTAAGTTTCTCTTGTTTAAGCCATTATTTTATATTTTATTATATAAATTCCACTTCATTTCCATTCCCATCCCATTCCTTCTCCTCTCTTCCCTTTATGTCAAAATGAAGATGCCCCTACTCAACCCTCCCTCCTCCAAGGTTATTCATATTTCCCTCTTTCTTCGACTTCCTCTACTTTTATTTTCCTTTTCGAACCTAACCCATTATTTGGTATTGAGTGCTCGAGAATGAAATTATTCAGTTCAGTTAGTGAATGTTCGAGGAGGTTAAAAGAGTCCGCTTTTTTCTTTTTTTATTTGCACGACGTGTTCCTTTTTTAGATGAAATTTTACTTCTTATGTCAGTTGGAGAGGGGAATGAAACATTTCTTATAAGAGTGTAAAAATCTCTGTACGCGTTTTAAAATCTTGAGGGGAAACCGAAAAGAGAAAGCTCAAAGAAGACAATATCTACGTTGAGTTTGGGCTGTTACAAATGACATTTGAACTAGGCACTAGGCAGTGTGACAAAGCTGAGCCCTCAAGAGAGTGAATTGTGAGATTTGTCCGTTCGAGAGGGGAACAAAATATTACTTATTAGGGTGTGAAATTATAATTAATTAATGGTAAATTATCCCTTCTCTCTTCATTATTTAAACTCTTTATAATTTTGATGGAATTTGATGTGAATAAGGTTACTACAAAAGAGAACACAAGGTCACAAGATTTCAAATTGCACACTCAAGAAAGGGCCATCCAACGTGCAATCTTCAACTATTCGGTAACTATTTTATTTTATGTTTTTTCATTTGTTTTTCTTAATTCTTTTAGAAATTATTTATATAAATAACAACTTTTTCAGTGATATTTAAAAAAATAAAACATATATATATTTACTGGTAGTGGACCGAGACTTTTACTATGTTGTGAAATATATATATATATATATATATATATATATAATATATATATAATATGATTATTCAACAAAAGTATGTTAACTTATGGTATTTTTATTTAACAAGCTTAAAATAATTATTCAACGAGTATTTTTTTATTTTATTAATTTAGTCAATATTATTTTTTAAAACAAAATATTTAATGATAATATTATAAATATTTTTTTTACTACTAAAATTTGTTCCCTCACATTGGTAATTTTCAGGTAGCAAGAAAGTTACTTGTGATTGAAGAGCAAAAGAAACAAGCAGAGAAGTTGAAGAAGGTAATTTGGAATTTTTTATTATTATTTATTTTTAAGATTTACGTTAATTGCAATTTTATATATTTTTTAAAAAATACTTGAAGGGTAGTTAAGACATTTCAGTGGCTAAAAATGGGACAGATTATAGAAGAGGAAGAGATTCGTTTGCTAAGAAAAGAAATGATTCCCAAAGCTCAGTTGATGCCTTTCTTTGATAGACCATTCTCGCCTCAAAGGTATTCAAATATTGATTATTGTATTAATTATTTATGAAAAGGTTATATAATTTTATAAATTAATTTATTTGAGAATAATTGGTTAAATTTATTTATATAAAATTTAACCATTTATTTACGATACTTTTCGAAAGTAAAATAAGAGGCTTCCGTTTTGAAGAAGGTCAACCTGAAAAGGGTTGACAAGTCCTCTTGTTTTTTATAACGTCTTTTGTAAGAAATGAGGAGTTGTCATTCATCAATTTTGCTATGATCTCATTGACGAAAAAATGAGTCGAGAATTTGGGGGTGCTCCCTTCTAAGTTCTCGTTTTTAGATCATTTCAAAAAAATAGGAGAAGTCGAGAATGAAAGTAAAATAATCGAAATTGGAGGTGAGGTTTTTCTGATTCCTCACAACCGCCAGTTCAAAAAAGAGGAAACACGGGATCCCTTCTGGGCCTATTGAGTTTGGCTTTGGCACGACATCTTAAACAAAATTTCGAACTAATCGACCTCTTAATAATTAAATTTTTTTTACTCTTTTCTTTTTGAATTGTTCAAATAATTTTGGTTTTAGATTTTTTCAGATCAATATGTAAATTTTCATCTCACTTTAATTTTAATATTCTAAAAAAATAGTTTTTTTTCAACTATATCAATATTGTATTACACGTATAACTCATACAATAACTTATATATTCACATTATAGGTAAATTTTACAAAATCATTAAAGTTTTCGTTTTTGCAGATCAAAAAGACCCTTAACCATTCCGAGAGAGCCTCGTTTTCATGTTACGAGTAGCAAATGTTGGAGCTGTCTTCCCGACACTAAAATTAATTGCTTTCAACGAAAATGAAGTAGCAAATGTTGAATGATGTATGATGATTAAAGCAACAATATTTTCACCATACTCATATATATAGATATATATATATATTATTTTTAAATAATATAATATCATATATGTGTGGGTAAAATTCTTTTTACATTGTCTTAGAATAAGAGTTTTTTTTTCTTGTAATGCCTTTTAGGTTTAATATTGAATTATACAAAATACCGTAAAAATTTCCATGAAAATTTTCATTTTTTACCGTTGAAGTTTGAAGTTGTTCTAAAAGATATTTTTTAAAAGCTTTTTTTATTAAAATAATATGAAAATTGACGTATAAAAATGAAAACTTCAAAAGCATACATGATATCATTTATAATAACATTAATTGACGTAACAGTTAATATATAAAAAATATTTTATAATAAAATAAAAGTGAACAAGAATCAAATAAATTTTAAAAATTAACGGCCATAATAATTTTCATTATTGAAAATAAAAATATTTAAAAATTCTATGAGAGCTGACTAATGGTGGGCGTTAGAGCATATTTGATTCAACAAAACTATACCTAACCATCCAATCCATGTCCAAATACTGGAGTATCACGTTGGGTTAGGTTGAAAAATCTTTTGAATACGTTAACAACTTGAATAGAGTTCACAACCTAACACATTTCTCTATTTTTGAGTTGAGTTGGACACGGTCGTTAGGTTGTTCACGTTTTTATTGTTTAAAAGAATCGTACTTATCTACCATACATATTACATTATTAACTAAAATATTATAATATTTAAATATAAAATATTTACGAGTCATAATGCATTATTAATGTCGGTTACAAACATTAAATATTCTTAATTATTTTAAAAGTAGGGTTAAGTTGTAATTTTTTTGTTTTTTTCGTTCCCTCTAAATTCGATTTTCAAAAAATTCAACTCAATCCAAATCGAAAAAAATGTAACCCGACTCAATCTTCAATAGTCAGAGAGTTGATCCAGCTATAACAACCCTATATATTAATTTAATATTATCGATAATCCATACAAATACAATTAGTTTATATTCTATTAATAAAAAAATGTATAATTAGTTATTTTAATATTAAATAAACTGTTAAAATAAAATGTATTATTGATTATTATTATTTTAATTAAAATTATATTGACATTTGTTTTAGTAATTGATTTTAATTAGTTAAAGAAGTAGTTTGATGATTATAATATTATATCTCTCAATTGATTTCCGGAGCCTAAGCGTAGGTTATATATTGAACGGCGATGTTCTTGATCTTGATCGCCAAGGTCCACTTTTGGAACAAATCTGTCAAGCTCACCATTAATGCCTCAGAATCTTCGGCATCTTCTTTCTCTCTGATTTTCCATTCTTACTCAGTCAACCAATGGCCTTGAATCCTTCTACTTCTTCTTCAAGTTCTACTTCAACGCGTTTTCCTGCAATGGTGAGCCCACCCCTCTCTGATTCCACTATTGGCTTAAAAAATCCTCATAATCATTTGGATTTTACAATACCTTCTTCCTCATTTAATCTCTCTGCTCACTCTCCCTTGATTTCTCCATCATTTAGAGCACCGGATTAGCCTCTGTTTTCTTCTTCATCGCCGGCAATGGCGCGCCGGAATTTGCTTCGGCTGTGTTTGTCATTTGCGGCGCTTTTTGTTTTGATGTTCTTCCCTACAGGAGCGGCTGACCTTGCATCGGACATGGCGGCGCTGGTGGCGCTTCAGAAGGCGATGGGCGCTCGGAGCCGGACTCGCCACTGGAACCCCTCCGATGAGACTCCGTGTTTGTGGTTTGGCGTCATTTGCGGCGGCGGGAGGGTTACTGAACTGCGGCTTCCCGGTGTTGGACTCTTTGGTCAACTTCCTCTAGGACTTGGAAATTTGACCCATCTGGAAACCCTATCTCTTCGTTCTAACATGCTTTCCGGTTCTGTTCCGTCTGATTTTGCGAACCTTCGCTCCCTCCGGAACCTCTACTTGCAACGGAACTCGTTTTCCAGTGAGATTCCTTCTGTTCTCTTCCGTATACAGAGTCTGGTTCGATTGAATTTGGCGCATAACCAGTTCGTCGGTCCGATTTCATCTGGATTCAATAATCTCACGAACTTAGAGGTTCTGAATTTGGAAGGGAATCAACTCGATGGATTCATTCCTGATTTGAACATTCCCTCGCTCAAAACTCTCAACGTTTCTTTCAATCGTCTCAACGGCTCAATCCCTACGCGATTGTCCGATCAACCAGCCAGCGTCTTCGACGGAAACTCACTCTGCGGGAAGCCACTGAGTCCGTGCCAAGGCGAGGAGAAGAAATTATCCACCGCAGCAATCGTTGGTATCGTAATCGGAGGTTCAATTGCATTCTTGATCATTGTTCTGATTTTGATCTTTCTATGTCGTAAAAGGATCAGGATTAACCGGCCGAATGATGCTCGGATGACGATGAGGTCGGAGGTCAAGAATGGCGGTGGAGGAAATGGAGGAATTAGGAATCAGAATGGTTTGGTGTTCTGTGGGAAAGGAGAAAGTGTGTTTGATTTGGAGGAACTGTTGAAAGCTTCTGCAGAGGTGATGGGGAAGGGAGCTTTTGGATCAACTTACAAGGCAGCTCTGGATATGGGGATGACCATGGCGGTGAAGAGATTGAGAGATGTCAAAGTTTCAGAGGAGGAATTCATGGAGAAGATTGAAAGCTTGGGGATGATGAATCATCAGAACTTAGTTCCCATTAATGCTTACTATTATGGCAGGGATGAGAGGCTTCTGGTTTGTGATTATGCCCCCATGGGAAGCTTATCCCTGCATTTACATGGTGAGTTTCTTCCTTCTTCATTATCTATCTGCCAAATTGAGTGATTATCCATTAGAGTTATGAAGTCATTGCAATTAACCTCTATGATTTCATACGTATGATTGTACAACTCCCTGGATAAACTTGGGGTGATTTGTGATTTAGAGGATATAATTATGACCTTACTCGAACAAGATATATCGTGTAACAGCCCAAGCCCAACAGCCCAAGCCCACCGCTAAAATTGGAAAGATAGAAAATTAGCATGGCCCTTGCGCAAGGATGACATGCACAAATCGAGAAATTGTACAAATATCTACTAGCCGTAGGCTTGGGTTGTTACAAATGGTATTAGAGCCAGCACCGGGCGGTGTGCCAGCAAGAACGATGAGTCCCGAAGGGGGTGGATACTGGGCAGTGTGCCAACGAGGACGTTGAGCCCCGAAGGGAATAGACATTGGGCAGTGTGCCAGTGAGGACACTGAACCCCAAAGGGGTGGATTGTGAGATCCCACCTCGGTTGGAGAGGGGAACAAATTATTGTTTATAAGGGTGTGGAAATCTCTCCCTACAAATGAGTTTTAAAAACCTTGAAGGAAAACTCGAAAGGGAAAGCCCAAAGAAGACAATATCAGCTAGTGGTGGGCTTGGGTTGTTTCATATAACGTTCTTTGTGTTCCTAGGATAGAACATGACTGTGACAACTCTTAGTTAGTAGTTTGCAATGGAACAATTACTCGAATTGGAAGTTTTAAGAGAGTGATTGTAACAATCCTTCATATTGTTTTTGAATTTTCCCTGTTATTTTTGTTGGCTTTCTTTTTCTTATGCAACTTTGTGCCTCTGATTAAGAACTTGTTTGTTTAGAACAATCACATGTGCCCAATCATTAGTATTTTTGCTGTGCCTCTTGTTAAGTTAGAACATAATGTCTATAATGTCTATGGTTTATCTCAGGCAACAAAGATTCTGGTAGGACTCCATTGAAATGGGAAGCAAGGGTCGGCATTATGCTCTCGGCTGGTCGTGGGATTTCGTATCTACATTCCCGACGACCTCCGACCTCCCACGGGAATATAAAGCCTTCAAACATTCTTCTCAACAGATCCCACACAGCTTGTGTCTCTGACTTTGGCCTAATTCAGATTGCAAGCCCTACACCCACTCCAAACCATACTGCAGCCTACCGTGCCCCCGAAGTCACCGATCCTCGAAAAGTATCCTTGAAAGCAGATGTTTACAGTTTTGGTATGGTAATTCTAGAGCTTCTAACAGGAAAGACTCCAAACTCATCGACGCTTAACGACGATGGCGTAGACCTCCCACGATGGGTGAAGTCGAAGGCCAAAGAGAAGAAGACTGCAGAAGTGTTTGATGAGGAGCTGTTAGAAAACAAGAATGGGTTGGGCGAAATGATTCAACTTCTGAATCTTGCCATGTTGTGTACAGATCCATACCCGGATAGTCGCCCTTCAATGGGGAAGGTGACGAGTCGAATCGATGAAATATATCATTCGATCTTACTAAAAGAACAAGATATGAGCAAGGATAAGTTTTATGATGTGGACAGTGCTGTTTCTCAGCAATTTTACTCGGCTGATTCAATCATGGTTCCACCTTCAATCTAGCAAGTTTATAGAACTAGTTGAACATAAATTGTTTGTTGATTCTTTGGATTTGTTTCTTTGTTGTTGTAATCATTGATTTTTCATCAAATTTTTAGATCTTTTCAAATTTCCCATTCGTTTGTTAATTATGAAGCTATGATTAGTGTTTCTTTCGGTGTAATTTAAAGCCATTTTGGGGGTTTTATTTCAATGATTAGCAAGTCGTGAATTATTAGACTTTGGCTGTGTGGATAGAGACGTTCATGGGACAGGGACGGGGTTCGTCCCGCTTCCTATTTCAATTTTCCGCCTTACAAAATTTCCTATGTATGTATTGGGTTAATCTCCATTCTTAGACCTATTTAGCTAACGGGGAGAATTTCTTGCATTTTTTGAAGTAAATTTTCATGAGTTAAATTATGAAACTTTTTTCATTTTAGTTTGAATTTTTTATTTTTTAAAAGTATTTATTTTTCCCTTCGTGTGTGTATATATATATATATATATATAGTTATTCTGTATCGAGTCTTATTTAGCGAATGGAAAATATTATTAATTTAGTGTCCGTTAATTTAATTTAATTTATTTTAGTTTGAATTTTTTTTTAAAGAAGTTTGTATTTAATATTGGTGGAAAAAAGTATTAATAATATCCAATTAAAAGCCAAATGTGAGCTGGTTACAGTACAAAGATTGATTTTGTTTACAACATGGCTAACACTTTCTATAATGCTCCCCCAATTATTTTCATTTTAATTTATTTTAGCTAATTAATTTATCATATTCATTATATTCTTATTTTATTAGGCAGATGATATGAAGATCTTTAATCACTAATAATAAGCATATAAATTAGGAGATTTCAATTTTCAATCCAATTGAAAGAATCATATTCTTTAATTTGAATGAAAAAAAGAGTTTAAACAAATTTTAAAACATATTTATTACAAAAATAAAGAAAAAACAAACCTTTTTTAAAAAATAATCCATTTAGCCATAATTCAACTAATTAAGATATATATTATCAACTAAGGTTTAAAGCTCTCAAAGGCAGACGTTATTGCATTGAAAAAAAAAGTCAAATCATAAAGTACCGAAGAAATAATAACAAATAATTTAGATTTAAAACATTATATTAAATCATAATGATTAACACGATAGAAAAATAGTTGAAATAGCTCAATTGGTAGGGTGGAAGATTGAAATCTTTGTATCATCGATTCAAATCTAGTTGTTAGTACATCACGAATTTGTAAGAACATTAAAGTATGAAAATTTCATAAGAATGGATAGAAACTATAATGACTTTTGTTTTGTCCCAAATCTAAAAGAGTAGCTCCGACTTCTAATGCCATACCCTAACAAGACTTTTCCTAGGTTGATAGTGATAAGTCATGATATTAGATTTTAAGTTTGATTTTTATTTTCGATATCGAGATATTACTTAACTATATTATATTTCTTTTTTCGAGATATTAAAACAATATTCTCAAAGGTTTCATAGAATGCTCAAAAAAATAATCTCGAGAATGGAGACTTTATGAGAGTATTAACAAAATTGTTGTATGTATCGTTAAATTATATTAAATTAGTATATAAATAATTTGAAAGAGGTAAATCTAACTTTTTAAAATAAAAAATAATTTATTTAGTTGGATGAAGGGGAGCCTCGAACGTGCTCGACCAAGAGTTAGCTCATATGAGTGTGGCTTGCGTGAAGAGTGGTTCTCAAGGGCTCTTGTTGGCGTGGTGGAGTTTTCTTCTAGTGAGTCGGAGTGTAAATAAAGTCTCACAATGACTAAGTAAAAGAGTAATTATGAGATGTTTTAGATGAATCCAAAAAGAGAGTAAGGAAACCATAAGTTGTGTATCTTTTTGTCCACGTAAAGAATCAATCTACGCTCTTTACATGAACAAATGGGGTCGGGGACGTAATTCTATTCCACGTCCTTGTACCCGCTTAATTGTCCACTTTGACTCGCTCAATATAAATATATTTTCCACGCATATTAAAAAAAAAAAAAAGTTTATTTTGAGATTCTAATGGTAATATTTAAATTAAGACTATGTTGCATATATATTTTTTTAATTATTAATATTAAAATTTAAATTTTTAGAAATTATGTCGGCAAAATATTATATATATTTTTTATTTATGAAATATATTGATTTATTAGGATTTTTTTTTATGAAAGTTATATTGAAAAATGAAACTACAACATAAACTCTTCTCAAAAAGAATAATAAACGTGTAAAAATTAGATCAATTTTGAAAATAAAATAAGTGGGCGAGATCGAGATTGAATAGGTTCCCATGTGAAGTTTGGGCACATTAAAGCCCAAATTTCACCATTTTTGTCCCAAAACATTGCTGGCTCAGATCCTCGATCTTTCCTTATAGAAGAGAAGAAAAAAAAAAGTCTAAGTTAGACTATAGAGTTAAAATATGTACCGACATGAGTTTCCTCCCACGACTCGAAATTGGGTCGGGTCGGGTCGTTCCAAGATATATCATACCCTAGATTGACCATCTGTTTTGTTTTGGAGTGGAAAGAATGTGTTAAAATAAAACAATAAATGTAAAAGGGGTTATTAGAAGGAAGAGTGGAGGAAGGCGAAAAACAAAAAGAATTTTACATGGTTAATTTTGACAATTACAAGCAATCGTTTGAAGAAAATGTAACATAATTTCAAAACAAAATGGAACAGCGCAGCGCATTCAGCAAATTGAAGCCAAGGAAAGAAGGGGGTGTTTGCAACTGCAATTGCAATTCATCAATTGCAATCTGACATAACAAAACTAGCCTCAGCTAGGGCTTCCAACCAAAAAAAAAATTATATATAGAAAGATGAAGATGAAGTCTAATAGAGAATAATGGATTCTTGCCTTTCTCAAGTTTCATTTCGTGATCTTCAAGCTTTTTATGTTCTCTTTCTTCCCATGGAGGATGCATTTCCATCGAATAGATCATCTATGTAGGTTTCTATGTCTTCAGGCTGTAGCTTAATGTATTTCTCCGTTTGTCTCCCCGGATCCAAGTACTGCGAAAACCTCGCTAGGAATGACCTATACGCCGGAATCATCACCGCCGATATCGATACTCGGAGCTCCGATTGAAGCTGCTCGTCGCTTATCACCCACGTGCTTTGCGTCTTGTGAATCTCTTCGAACAGGGCGTTGAATCCCTTGAACTTCTCCTTCAGCACTGGCTTTATCACTTTCCCGTGTACCATCAAACCCTCGTGGTTCAAACACCCCAACAATCTTCCCCACGTTTCTCTTTGGTAGTTCTTGTGGTACTGGCGTAATTCCGAAGATCTCTTCCTGTACCAAGCATCGCCTACCAGTTCGTGAATCTCTGCAGATCCTTTGATTTTCTGCAAGATGTATCGCCCGTTGTTCATCATGAAAATCGAACTCAGTGCTATGTCTCTGTACAGCTTTGATTTCGCTTCCAGATTTGAGTCCAGGAGCTCCATTACCTTCGTCAGTTCCGTCGAGAATGGGGATTGATTGTCATTGCTAGGGTGTTTGTAAGTCGGTGCTTGTTCGCCTTCGAAATGTGGTCGGTTTGTGGAATCTGCTCGCTCTATCTTTGCGTGATCTTTGAAAATCTGTTCCAGTGTGTTTCTGTACTCGCACGCATATTTCAAGTAGTTCATGGTGTATCGAGTCAATGGATGAACGGCGCCGCCTGGTACCGGAGTTCGTCCGGTGTCGGCTTTGATCGAGTTTTCGAGATCGCAAAATATGCAAATCGCCGCTTCGCCTAGACGAGTTCGAGCGGTTGTGGACTCTGTTTTGAGCTCGTTGGCGGATTCTTCTGGAAATAAGTCTTCCATTTTTGGGACCATATCACGAAGAGCTTCGTACATGTCGAGCATCTTGAACAATTTCTCGGCGGAGCGTTTCGTCATTGTGACTCCTTCTGAGAAATTTAGGAGTTGAATCACAATGCCGCGAGTTAGATTGCTGAACAGACTGGCGGAGATTGGAGGATACGCTGAAAATACAGATTGGGCGAGATCCCGTTCGCCGGAGAACAAAACGGTGGCGCAATGCTTGATGGTTTTGATCCATATAGCGATCTCCCTCTCCATTGATTCCCAACTCATCTTCTGGATATCATCAATGCTGTATTTCTCGAATCCGAACTTCTGCAAGGCATCTTCGAATATGTTTCTTCTTGCTACGATGTAAACTTGGCAACATTCCGATTCGAATCCACCGGCAATCATTTGGTTAGCGATTTTGTTCAAACAGCTCACGATCTCGCCGGAGTAACCTGGAAAAAGGAGTTGAGCGGAGTCAGCATCATCACAACGATCCGGTTCGGGATCCGAATCGCCATTTCTGGATTCCTCGAGAAAGAACCTGAACTCTTCTTCCAAATAAGAAAATGTTCGCTGTTGAGTGCTCCCGATGCGATTGATCAACGGATTCTTCTCCGCTTCCAACTTCATTTCGTGGATTGCAGTTTTCAGCTTTGATATCCGATTAACTGCTTCCAGAAACGAAGAATCGTCCTCCGGCACTCGGTACTCTCTCTCCTTGGCATTCGATTCTCCATTCTCGTATTGCTCAATCTTCGCATCCACGAGATCCATGAACTTGTCGATGAACTTCGGAATCTCCACAGCAGAATCCTCCTCTCGATCGCGAGAACCGTGAGAAGTTAACAGAAATTTATCTACGTCTTCAAGAATCGTGTGGAGATCATAATGAAGATCCGGTTCATCCTTAGACTCATCCTTCTCCTCCTCCTCCTTCTTCTCCGTTTCATTCTCCTTCTCCTTCTCCTTCTCCTTCTCCTTCTCCTTCTCCTCCTGATCCTTATCATCCTCCAATTTATCTGCAGATTTTACGTTGGAGTCAACAGCAACAGCATCTGGAACGGCAACAATGGCATCATCAGCGGGCAATTTGGGGGCATCGTCGTTGGTTTTCTGAAGAAGGTCTGGATTCTCAGGTTGGTTCTTCTCCATTGTGGTTGAATTAGGGAGTTGGAAGAACGAAAAAGGTGGAGAGTTTCAAGAAAAGAGATGCAAATTGTGAAGAAAATTATCCATGATATGAAATTTGGTGTTTTGTTTTCTTAGAGTTTCATGTGTTCTTGACTTTGTGGTTGGATTTTGAAATGGTCGTTGTGAAGGAGTGGAGAGAGAGCGGGAGTTTAGAGGAATTTAGTTATTTTTGGCTCTGCAGGCCATGCCATCATTCTGTGGTCCGACTTTCTACTTCCTTAATGAATCACCCTCCACAACATTACATCATTTTTTTAAACCTATTTTAGCATCTCCATCCCTTTCTATTTGAATCCAACCCGAACATATATCTTCTTTTAATCGGTTGAAATATGTTCAAATTAACAAATAAATTTAATCGTTTTTGTTTCATATCTTATCTACTAAACTTGCGTGTGTGCACGGGCTCTATTTGGTAGTTGGCATTTTTTTTTAACCAAATCTCCGCCATCATTGGGTTGGTGACTCGAATATGGTTTAAAACTAGGGTTGAGTCGGGTTGGATTGTGAACCCTATTTCCAAGTTGATAGGTGTATACACGGCTTGTAATTGATTGGTTCGAGTTTTTTTAGACCAACTCGAATCTTCGGAATCGTTGGGTTGGTGACTCAAATATGTTTCATACCCCTACCTAACCTAACTCGAAATTTTAAAAATAGGGTTGAGTTGGGTTGGATTGTGAACTCTATTTCGGATTCGATTTTATTTTTTAAAAAATTTAATTCAACCCAAACAAAAAAAACATTATAACCTCACCCAATACTTAAATACTTAAAAAGGTTTGAGTCTCTATTGATAATAGCCAAGGTTAATATAAATTTTTAATTAAAAAAAAAAAAAAAACACACACACACACATCTAAACACATGGCAAAATCTTTTTCTGGGTTGACCAATTCGTATCCCCCACGACGTTTTTTCAGTATTTATTTATTTTTCAATATAATTTATATTAAGAAAAATGCAAAAAAGTATTAACTTAATTTCTAAAAACTAAAATTTTGATATTCCAATATATATATATATATATGTGTGTGTATATATATACATTCCAATATACATACACACATATATATATATAGTCTTGAAAGTAGGTGTGCTTCCTCAAGATTGGGCCCGCGGGTTAAATGGGTTGCAAAAGGACTAATTTTTATGATTACCCTTCATTTTCTCCGATTTCCCTCTTGGAAACCCCTTGTTTAATTGGTCATGAAGTATGAACCCACGAAGTAGAAAAGTTCATACTCAGCTGCAATTCGCATTTCTGTTTGGAATTATAATCTGAATCTCTACACCAGATTGTGAAGCAAGAGAACAATGAGGCATGCTGGATCCAGGAAGAAAAGATCGTCATCGTTTGCGCGATATGTCGTTGTTCTATGTGCCGTCGGTGCTTCAATCGGATTTTTGATGCTCAATTTTCTTATGAGGATGGAAGCTCGAGAATCAGAATCGTTCTCTGATCAGTTAGGTAATGGCGACGACGTTGAAGAAAGTCGGGTTCTGAATGAAATGGACGGAAGGCGGAGCTGCGCGACGGTGGAGCAGATGGGAGAGGCCTTCAAAGATGGTGTCTGGAAGGAAAGCCTGAGAGTAAGAACAATTATTCAAAATCACTTTTATTTGAATGGTAATATTTCCCTATATGCTTTTCTGATAACCATCTGCCCTCCCCTTGTTGATCGTCTTATAGTTATATGAATGATTAATAGTTACTGGCAAGCAGCTCTTCTTTTGTATATTAGGACAGGTTAATGGAGTCATGATTTTCATTTTAGCATTGAATAACCAGGCTACGGCTCACGATCCATTTTTTTCCAGTATAATAATCGTTTCATGTTCCATAGTGAGTGTGTTGGCTGTATCGATTGAATATAAAATGTTGATTATTTGGGGGTGTTGAGTAAAATGTCGCAGATCAAAAACTACACTCGTCGACCTCCGATCGAGCTACGAGCACGAGTAGGTAGGCAGCTAGGGGGAGGGGCGGCTGGTATGCCTTTTCAATCAATCTCAGGCCGACCCCTAATTACTAGACCAACCTGGTGTGAGTTGTAAGGAGTCTTGGTCTCGAGTGGAAGGAATGTGGAAGATACAGGTTGCAAACAGGGGAAAGTAGTTGGAATTTGGAGAAGGATGATGGATGAAACTAGAGAAAACCTTAGGCTTCCAAGATGTAATTTGGATGGTCAAGGTTCCCAAAGAGATTCGATATTTTTTCACCTGGCTATAACGGTGGAATATTAGATCCAGCTTCTTGTTAAATAATTAAAAAAAAGAAAACTGCAGAAGGGTGGAATATTATTATTATTATTCTTTCTCTAGTAGGTCAAAGAGACCATTCCACTTGGTCAATGGGGATAATAATGCCAGAACAATAGTAGGAGATCATTGTGTGGTTAAAAGTAATCTTGATTGCATTATGGGGCCATATGAGCGTGAAGAATGGTCTCCTTGAGCTGCTTTCAAATTGAGAATGAGGATTCGATGTTCTTCAAGCTGCCAGAAGATAGTTGTTGGAGTGAATTGAAAATGAACTGCTTGTTGGTTTGGTTTAGCTCAATTCTTTGTAGTCAGTAGTTGTTAATAGTTAAATTCCTGGGTTCTTAAGTAGTCTGCTTTGTTAGTAAAAGAGATTGTTTTGAATTTAATAAAGATTCCACGAGGACGTTTTGTGAAGCCAAGCAGTTGTATTAAAGACTTCTCGAGTCTTACGAGTTATGGTTGATCTCGTGACGAAAGAATACATAAAGTGAGAAAGAAGGAAATTCACATATACATATTCGTTCTTTAGAATAGGTTATAGGGAAATTCATATTGGTTTTTTCTTTCTGATGGTGTAGTTTGTGCTCTTCTTATTCAAATAACAATTTTAAAACTAATCTTCTTCATTTTGGCTTTTCCTTAACTGTTCAACCTTTTGTCATAATTGTTTTCTGGTGAAAAACCTGTTAGCTTTCTGAGATTTATAAAAGCTGACATGGGTAATTTCATTTTAGGTGCTTCAAGAGTGCGACAACTTCCTCCGGAGCAGTTTTGCAAACATGGTTTTGTCATGGGCAAATCTTCAGAGGCAGGCTTTGGGAATGAGATGTACAAGATTCTAACTGCTGGAGCTTTAAGTATAATGCTGAACAGATCCTTGATTATTGGGCAAACCAGGCATGTTGGTTCTATATCAAGCCTCTTTATTTCTATTTAAATATTGGTTTTGAATACTATAAATGTATCGGGTTGTTAGAAGCATTTTGTGTCTGTGATAGCTCCCATTTCACACTCACATTTCAAGTTATAGGCAACATAATGGCGCATCGGGTCTGGAATATAAAAACTCGTTAGCTTTTCTCAGCTAAAATCTAAATAAATGGATGGAATAACTTCAAAGAAGCCATCAGATAAATATCAGAAGAAACTATGCATATCTATGTAATAGGTTTATAGTCGTGCATTGATGGAATAACTTTCATAGTACTTATGTTATTACTTCTATTTTCAGGGGCAAGTTCCCATTTGGGGACTACATTTCTTATTCCGATGTCACGTTTACCATGAAAGAAATCAAGCATTTGTGGAGACTTAAAGGTTGTATTAGGAAATTCAATAGGCATTTGATTATGCGAACTGATGATTTTGAAAAGCCTGGACAGACAAATGTTCTATGTAGTAATTGGAAGGAATGGGAGCATCCTATCATATGGTATAATTAACTTTCAGTTTACTTTAAACCAGTACTCAATTCGTACTCTGTTTATGCTGACTGATGTTCATCAGGTTCCAAGGTACAACAGATGCTGTGGCTGCTCAATTTTTCTTGAAGAATGTACATCCCGCCATGAGGGCCGCTGCTTCTAATTTGTTTGGACATCCAGAGGCTTTGGAATCTAGACCTAATGTATTTGGAGAGCTGATGAGAGTTCTTATATCTCCGTCAAAGGATGTTGAAGAAGCAGTGTTCTCAGTTCTTAAAAGTGGGGATGATCCTGATATTTCATTGCACATGAGGATGCTTATGAATAGGTAGTGTTACTACTTATTTACCGTTATTTCCTTCTCTCTATACTTCCACTAGCTATATTAGTCACTTTTGTAAGCCTTTCCCTGAGTAATGTGCATCTGCATTTCAGGTCTGTGAGAGGCCTACAGGCCGCGTTGCAGTGCATCAGAAAAGGCATACGCAATCTAACCACGGTCTCGAAACCCAGATTGGTTTTAGTATCAGATACCCCAAATTTTGTAAAAAGTATTGTGCCCATGCTTGGTGAATTTGCAGAGGTAACTGCTTCATTGTGTGATTCTATTCTTCAAATGTAGTCCCAATTTCAAAATACATGCTTAACGGAATAATTGTTCAGTCAAAGACCCCCATAACTTTTGTTTGCCTGTAAAACAATTTCGGACTAATTTCATTTGTGATTCTGTTTTCAGGTTATTCATTTTGATTATGAACACTTCAGAGGAATCATTTCTGGAACACAAGATGAATTTCATAAATTGGATTTCAGAGTGAAGGACTGGGGCCCGTCACCAAGATGGGTTGCCTTTGTGGATTTTTTTCTTGCATCCCGTGCCAAGCGTGCTGTTATTTCTGGTGCTCACAGGCGTGTAGGTACTACGTACGCTCAGCTAATCGCAGCACTGGCTGCAGCACACAATCTCGGTATCTTTGAATACTCTATCTATCATTTTACATCATGTAGGAACATAATTTTTTGTTTGAGGAACATCTGTACAACTGTTCCTAACATAACATTGCAAATATGCTCAGGGAACAATTCTACTGGTTCAGATTTCTTCTTCTTGAGTAGCTTCCAAAGTAATTTGTTGAGAGAAGGTTTAAAGAACCAGGTTGGCTGGGGTCATATCTGGAACAGATTTGCAGGTCCTTTAAGCTGCTCTAGCCAGCCTAACCAGTGTGCCTTAACCCCTCTTCTCCCTCCAGCATGGTGGGATGGACTTTGGCAATCTCCCATTCCACGAGATATTAAAAGAATGGAAAATTATGGAGTTCATTTATCGGGCTTTGGCACGATTGATGAAGACAGCCTTCGATCGTTCTGTAGTGCAAAGAAGAATGTTGTGAGGACTATCCCTTTCATATTATAGTCATTTTATGCTTCTGTTTGTCCTGTAAGCTTTATAACTAACATAGTTCTCATAACTTCTGCCAAACTGTGCTTATTTTGTCAATTTTGCTCAGTCCAGGAATTTGTTTCTGTTAAATCAAATGGCCCAGTAATGCCTTCTTTCATTTATTGGACCATTTGATTTACAAAACAAAATCTTATATGCCGTCAACAAAGTCGAATTTCATTTTCAGTCGGTACCATTGGATCAAATATGCATAAGTGAACAGTTTAGTATTGGCTTATAGTTCCAAAGATGTCTTGAATAGTATTAGTGGGGGATATTGAATGGTTGGGTTGCACTTGTTCTTGGTTGATGATTGCCACCAAAGGTAGGTGGCGGTATATTTACAATGTTGAGTCATGATTTGGTCGTAGAACACCAAGTTGTTCAAGGAGACACAATGATAACTTAAGTTGCTGGCATCAGAATCTTTTTTAGTGGCTTCTGCAGGAGATATGGTACTTTGAAGAATGCATGCAAATATCTTACTTTTGTTGTTGAGAAAAGTTGCATGATCCAGCATTAGCTGCCCTGCCCATAAGGGGGGTGGTTGGTTGAAGGTAAAATTTATATTTTTGTGGTTGTTTTGCTTCTGAATGTGGAAAGGGATGTAACTTCTATTACTAGAAGAGCAAGAAAGTTTGTGTGTGAATTTGAATCGTTGATAATATATTTATAGAGACACGAGCTAGGATTTGGTATTACTAGCAGGTACACAAGATTTTTGGACATTATCGGGCATGGGATACGTTCCGATTGCTAGTCATGAAATCACAGTTTCACGGCATGTCTAACGGTTTAGAGGGTGACTATCTTATCAAATATCTTTTAAGTCAAGAGGAGAGATCATTTTGATATGAAGTTTGATTGCACTTTTCTTTTCTTTCACTCAGATCTCTTTTGGAGTTTGGCTCGTCTAACTTTGAGGGATATGTATATGCTTCTTTTGACTCGATGATAACTCCTTGGCTTTTGTTTTCACTACCTCATCTTGAGCTTCAACTAATTCAGGTGAGATCTTAGATTTATGATCGATTCCCACAACATTAATGCCAATTTTGGTATCCTCAGTTGCAACCCTATCCCTCTTCGGCCTTACATCGACACTATAAAGCGAAGATATTTCCTATGGCGAATCATTAAACCCACTATGATTCCTAAAAAACCAAGGAATGGGAAGGAAATATGGATTAAAGTTGTTTACAAGGATAAGGAACACAACTCCAACCATGCCCTACTTTGTAGTTATCCCTTTATGAAGATTATCTTATTTGGGCCCTTTATGAAGAAATGTCCCTTTAATGAATACTTGGCACACATTGTAGTCCCATCCACAAATTTCTTTTAATAGACCACCACCACCAATCTAAACTCGTTGTATACCTCAAAAATCGAGAGTTCATACTTTATATTAGTTAAACTATATTTATGTTGCTATGTTTGAAACGTACGTAAGAATCCTCTTATTTCAAAAGAGGCCTTTACAATCTTGAATAACGGCATTTTTTAGAGATTAAAGAACAAAAATGGAGCTTGCCCGAAAAGTTTTAAAGTTAAAATGAGATGATCTAAATAAATCCTTTTCCCTATCTCTTCACCATTTTTTCTGGTTCAATACACTAATACACATCCATTCTTAAACATATGAGAAATTAGTAGTAATTGTATGGATGAGAACGATTACATATAAACACTATTTTGCTAGAAGTAAATTGAGAATAACTTGCAAAGCCAAAAGATGGATGATCTTTTACATTAGAAATAGTTTTCATCTCCCATCTGCAGATGTGAACGATTCTGCAAACCCGTATGGTCGTGTTGGTATGCTCGTCTGAGTGTTGTCGAAGCTGGGAAGAAGAGACGACGAAGACGATTCCATCTGACTTCTACCTTCGTAAGCCTGCCATTTCTTAAGTGCTTGAGGCAACGACATCTCGAGGTCAATGCCATATATATCTTCGACGTTTTGGTCAGTTGGTTTCCAAAACTCGACAAGAGATGATAATACATTGACTGCATGACCCATATCTGGCCTTTGTTGTGGCTCCCTAGCACTACAATGACCTGCCAACTCGGCAACGGTGCTGATGCTGGCGAACGTTTCTTCGGTAAGATCAATGGTCTGATCAATGGCCTTGTGGAAGGATTCCTTGTTGATTTGCATCCGTCGGAACCAAGTTACAAGGTGCATACTCTCCTCTGGTTGGCTCTCGTCAAGCGCCCTTCTCCCAGTGATCAGCTCCATTAGAATCACACCAAAGCTGAATACATCAACTTTAGTCGTCACTCGACCCGTAACTGCAGAACAAGAGTTTTATGTTAGTATCGAGTCATCGCTCACACAGACTCAAAAAACGTTAACAAGATAGAGAATCTCATAATCTAAAGTATTTGCGTTGCCATGACGAGACGTGACAAGACGATTCAAGAAGAAACACAACAAGAGCAGAGATATATATCAATAGTTTTCAATGTCAAGAAGTACCTGCATATTCTGGTGCCAAATATCCGAAGGTCCCGGCGATCCTTGTCTCAATAGAACCCTTACCTTCCGGTGCTAAACGCACGAGACCAAAGTCTGCAACCTTAGCCCTCATATCATCTCCAAGAAGAATGTTTGAAGGCTTCAAATCCCTATGTATAAAGCTTTGATGAGCTAAACCATGTAGATACTCAACACCCCTTGCAACATCTAATGCAATGGTCAACCTCTTTGTCCATTCCAAAGGTCTTAATCCTTCTTCTAACCAGTTGAAAAGATGCCTACTAAGTGTACCTTGAGGCATGAACTCGTACACAAGAAGCTTCTCGTTCCCGTCCAAACAGTATCCGAGAAGAGCGACGAGATGTCGATGTCGAACTTTTGTCAAAACAGCAATCTCAGACTTAAACTCTGTTAATCCCTTGCTTTTAATCACTCCTGACTCCATTCTCTTCACTGCAATCTTCGTCCCGTCGTGTAATTCTCCTTTATAGACCGTCCCAAATCCTCCCCGTCCCAAAACGTTCTCTTCACTGAAATTATTCGTGACGTTTTTCAACACTTGAATCGAAATCACCATGTTTCCTGATTCAACCATTTGAATATCACCAACCTCACTACTACCACCATATCGTGTTTCACTAATAGCACCTACACTAACACTTGATCCAGCAACCGTGATCTTCACACTCTCGTTATCCGAACCTGAATGTCGTGGATGAACAACCAACGTGTTCGGGCTTTGCACTTGACTAAATCGCTTCTGCTTCCTCTTATACACACACAAAACAACCAATCCAATCAAGAAAACAACAAACAGCCCTCCAACTACAGAAACCACAATGACACCAACCATGGAATTGTGCTTCTTCTCCCCATCTCCCGAGTTTCGACCACCGATCGAACCCGCTCCCTTCGAGTCAGGCGACAATGGAGCGCCATTCAAAGACGAATCACTCGTTTCTTTCCCAATATCAGGGTTTCCCTTAGTGTTAATCATTACATTACTCCTGAAATTTGGGATCTTCCCAGAAAGCTGATTGTTTGAAACATCCAGCTCAGTTAGAAAAGGAAGGCTTGTAAGCTCCTCAGGAACAGAGCCTGTGAGGTTATTATCAGCAAGAACCAATCTTTCCAGCCCTTTAAGAGTAGCAAACTCTGAAGAAATCACACCAGAAAGCCCCATTTTTTGAAAGTTTATGATGGTAATGCTCTGATTCCTGCAAGAAATTCCAATCCATTCAACACAAGGATCATTTCCCTTCCAATTCTCTGCAAATCTCTGAGGAAAACCCATGAATTTCACAATGGAAAGCAATGAATTTACTCGTGAATCACATTCCCCAGGTTTTGACAAACAAAAACTGTTGGAATCATTAGCTAAATCCACAATGACCCCTGTTTTGAACAGAGGAACTGGACCCTGTAGCAGATTATTAGTCAAATTCACCACTTTCAACGACTCAGAATTCATCAAAGAACTTGGAACAAGACCTGTAAACTTGTTATCTCTTAAACTTAACACCTGCAAATCCTTCAACCTTGAAAAATCCGGTAAACGACCCGAAAACGAGTTCGAATGCAACCAAATTTCACTCAAAGAAGTCATGTTCTGCAAAACATCAACATTCCCACTAAGCTTATTGACACTTTTTTGGCCATTAACCCATAGAGACACCAATTGAGACCCAGAGCAGCTAGAAGGAAGACCCCCTTCGAGATTATTAAAAGCAAGGTGTAAATTAGTCAGCCCTGGAATGTCATCGCCGCAGAGAAACGCCGGAATTTGGCCGGAAACATTGGCGGAGTTGGCTGAGAAGTTTTGTAGAGTGGAAGCATTACGAAGACTCGCCGGAATCTCCCAGGCTGAAAAGGGGTTGTCGTCGATTTCAACAGCTTGAAGCGAGCTCATTCCGGCGAAGAAATCCGCCGGAATGGAAGTGAACTGATTTCCACTAAGCAAAAGCACTTGCAAAGAGGTTAATCCGCTCAAGCTCGGTAAAGGGCCAGAGATTTTGTTCCATTGAAGCTCTAATCGCTCTAAAGCAGAGAGATTTTGTAGATTTGAAGGGAGCGTACCCTGAAGATTTTGGCGGCCGATTTGGATCCGAGTGACCCGATTGTCGTCGGAACAGAGTACAAAGCTCCACTTGCAGGGATTGGGGTCCGACCAGCCAAGAGATTCCGGCGGGTTTAGACCCTTTTTCAGTGCCAGCATTACAGAGGCATCAGAGCTGAGTTCTTGGGGTTTTGCAGAGAGGAAGATTGAAGCGAAGGTTAAGAGATGAACGAGGAGAAAATGGTTGAATCCCAACTGGGTTTTCTTCTCCATGGAAAGAAACAGCAGCAGAACGAAGGACAAGATTTTTCAAGAGAGAGCAAAAACCATTGCATAAAAACAGAAAAACATAGTTCTTTTTGGTAAGAACTCGATTTAAAGTTAAAAATCTTCAAGAACAGATTGGAAAGTAAGGATTTTTGATCCGACCCAATAGAAAGAACACATCAAATAATGTGTTTATGGGATTAGAATGAGGGGAAGCGGAAGCACATGTGGAGGATGGGGCCACAAGCGTAAGAAGAACAATAGGGTGTGTGTCAGAAAGAACGAAAGAACAGCACACAACATGTTGGAATCCAAGTTGGTCTGATTCTTGCTCTGTTTCCTTTACAACCATAGCTTTTGTTCAATCTTTACAGCTTAATTTTCTGAGTTTTTTCTTTAAATTTGTTTATTTTCTTTAACATTGAATTGTTTATGAACATCAAATCAAAGTAACTTAAACTATTTCTATGTCTGTTTGTGCTTCCTTTTTGTTGTTTTGTTTTTTGTTTTTAGCTTTCCAGCTTCTCTTGATTGGGTATCTATCTGTCTTGGTCTCCTCTCTCACCCTCTTTCACTACGGGTTTCTCAAGTTGGAATGTTATTGTTTTAAACTTAATCTAGAGAATCATCTTAGTCACGTTTGAACGTCGTTTCAAGTCATCTGTTAATAAATTTTGTGAGATCCTAAGTCGGTTGGAGAGGAGAACGATACATTCTTTATGAATGTGTAGAAACCTCTCTTTGGTAGACATATTTTAAAACCATGAGACTGACGACGATACGTAACGAACTAAAACAGACAATATTTTCTAGTGGTGGACTTAAACGGTTATAAATTGTATTAGAGTCAGATATCAGACGGTGTGACAGGACACTGGCCCTCAAGGGGAGTGGAAAACCGTGATAATTTTGCAACTTTTATGTAAGATCCAGAGTAATATTGCAACTTTTGAAAAAATAAAAATAAATTTAAAATAGTATTAGAATCGATGGAACATTTGCTTAACGAAATATACTTTATACATTTGTTCTCATGGTGGAATATGTCTCATATTCTTATGCTCTAGCCTGGAGAGCATTTATTATAAACAAACCACTCGGTGTTGTCACTTAAAAGCTATATCTTCATATAACATTTTGATATTTTATTTTAATTTTATGATTTTTCGAGTTTCTTAAAATGAGTCGTTACATCACTGTTATCAGTATAAAGGGTGATGATTTAGTCATATTTGAGACACTTTTTAGATTGTCAAGTCCATGTAACAGTTAGCCGAGTTGTCTGGCTACTCTTTTTAGTACAATAAAGCTTGTCTTCTTACTCACGATTAGAATTCATTTGACTTTCGGCCGTTTCGTAGAACTATCAACAACTCTTGTGTCAATGTTTTGTGTGGCTTTAGTTGGAGCCAACTCAACTTATTGTCTTTTGTGTGATTCTCTCCTCAAAGAAACGAGTATAAAGTTGTTGATACGAATACCTTATTGTTTTTTTGGAACCATTGGGAACCTTAGGAGTGTGTTCCAACTTCTCAAGTTTGTCTTGTCGGACCAGCTAAACATTCACACATCCTAAAATCTTACAATAATCTAGTTTAACGACCCTTCCACACTTCAAAAAACGTCTTGGTGATATTTTTGGATGGAACTAATTTAGTATATTCTCACAATTATTACTCGAGTTGTGTTTAACAAGTTTGGTTCATTCTTTGTGGAACGTCATTTTTTAAGATGCTCTTGGTGTTGAGAGTCGAGGTATGACAGTCAGCTTCACGATTTTTAAAACGAGTCTACTAGAGAGAGGCTTCCACACACTTATAAGGAATGTTTCATTCCCCTCTCCAACAGATGTGAGATCTCACAATCCAACCCGTTAAGGCCCAACGTCCTCACTGCACACCGCTCGATGCTTGACTCTGATACCAATTGTAACATCCCGAGGCTACTGTTAGCAGATATTATTCAGTTTAGCCCGTTACGTATCGTCGTCAGTCTCATAATTTTTAAAATGCATCTATTAGGAAGATGTTTCCACACTCTTATAAGGAATCGTGCACACAAGTTGTGTCATAGGTTTGCACAAAACTAAATTGTGACGTGATTATTATTTTTTTATTTGTAAATTTGTTACAAGAAAGACAATATATATCACCGGATCTTAATATTAAGTGAATTATGACTTCGAGAGTGGTCGATAATTTGTTCAATAAGTCCCTTATTTTTAGAATATGATTAAATTGAGAATGAGATAAATTATCTTCTTCCTACAATATTAATGTTTAACTAATGATATGTATTTTTTTAAAAAATTATTAATTCAAATATATGTAAGTATAAATAACTAAGAAAAATCTATAAAAATTGCTCAAATTATTAATTAATTATTCAATGGCTCTTTATTTTATTAATTAAATATTTTGTGGATTAATTCGCTTTATTTTCTTCCTTTTTAGTTTTAATTATAACATCAAGAAAATAATTTATTTATTTTTCTTTTCTTTTTATTATTTTTGAAATATACGACAAAATTAATTAGAGGTAAGAGTACACTAGTATCTGTGTTCGAGTCAAACCAAATAGAAATATGATTTTTAGAATGATCATACATTATGAGCTACATTAAGTTGATATGTCATACGACACGCTTGTGATATCATAAGGTACATGTTGAGCTATCCGTGAGCTGTCATGTCAAATGCATGTGCCAAATTTATCTACATAATTTGTCCCCGACTCCTTATTTGGCTCAACATGTGGGTCGTGTAAGGAGTAAATTGTATAACGCTAGAGGTTCTAAGTGTGGCCCATGCTATCATCCAAATTGAGATGTCATTTATGATGGTAGTACTCAAAATTTGAGGTGTTGTATCAAACCTTTTAATTTGTTTTAAATAGGGGTACCTCTTGTTCGACGTGCCTTTTCAAATATTGATATACCAAAAGTAATATGAGACGAAGTATTTGTTTTTCGGTTTATTTTTTTACTCATTTTAAGAAGACAATTCATCGATCAAGTGCATTAGATTGCAGTTTGATAATTTCGTAGATTTTTTTTTTAGTTTAATAAATATAAGAGCAAAGATTCGAATTTTCACTCTCAACTAAAGGAAGATCAGTTCATAAATTATTAAATTTAAATATTCAACTACGTATATTATAAGGTCTCACATCGGTTGGAGATGAGAATTAAACATTTATTATAAGGGTGTGGAAACCTCTCCCTTGCAGACGCGTTTTAAAATCGTGGGGGGGATGGCGATATGTAATTAGTTAAAGTAGACAGTATCTGCTCGTGGTGGGCTTGGGTCATTACAAATGGTACCAAAGCTAGACACTAGACGGTATATCAGCAAGGACACTAGCCCCCAAGGGGTGGATTGTGAGATCCCACATCCAGTTGGAGAGAGAGGACCAAAACATTCTTTATAAGAGCGTGAAAATCTCTCCCTAACATATGCCTATTAAAATCGTGAGGCTGACAACAATAACTAAAGTAGACAATATCTGCTAGCGGTGGGCTTAGATGAATTGAATATTAATACAATAAATACACAGCTTTATAAATTAGAATATAACGATATGTTAGTGATTAAACACCATAATACAAAAATCGATAAGAAATTGATGATAGAGAAAGAAAACATTATATAAATTTGTGCTTGAATTTATACCTCGTTTTATTGTGAGGATTTTGGTGGAACTTTTAAGGTTGATGATTGGCAGCCATCCATGTCGACGCAACTCCCCCTTCAACAATAGGGTCGAGTTTTCAAAAGTTTCATTAATATACTTCAACTTTTTTTAAATCTTCAAAAGTACACATTTAAAAAATGTTTAGGAACTTTGAGAAGATAAACGACATTCGTCTATATATTGATATTTTTAAAAAATTTGAAGAGTTTTATTTTAATTATTATTTATCTAATAGACTCATATCATTATTAACTCTACTCATTTAATACACATGTAATACATGATTATAGATTAATTCAATGATCGAGTTAACAAAACTAATGAATTGTGTTACACGCGATTAATTTTGGGCTAGCTAGATTAAATAAAAACTCGATTCTCTAAACCCTAAGCTTGGTCCCAATAGTTTGCCCACTTGAAATTACTTCATCCCATCAACTTAAGTTACGTGTCAAAAGATTTTTAATTATCATCTAAAGTTTTTTATGTTTAGATAACAAAACACATCCGAGAAAAAAAAAAGTTAAAAAAGAATTCAAACTCAAATCTTTTGTGTAACAAAAAAGCTTTGAGTTGCTTTTTTTTGTTTAGGTAATTTGATAGGCAGGTTTGTGTGATGAAGGGCAAAGAAAAAGGAAAAGAAAGCAAAGGCAGCAGAAGGGCTTTGAAGTTCATGTTCTTCATGTTCTTCTTGTTCTTCCCAAGATCCATGCAGAAACCAAAGCAACACACAGATCTTTGAATTTTTTTATCTTTTGGGCGTAAAAATCTATGCTTTTCTTTGTTTGTCAGAACACACCATTCTTTGGATTTTGTTTCACCTTTAATCAACACAACCTATTTACTTTTTTTTTTTTCTTTTTTTCTTCGTATAATTTAACATACATATTATATTTAATCTTTTATTATAGACAAATATCTTTTGATTTACTATTATATTTGTCATTTTGGTATAGACAAATATCTTGTAGGTATTTATTTATCATTTTCCATATCTTTTATAATTTATTTATTCTTTAAATGATTATAAATTGAGAATTTTCATCTTTAGGTGCGGTGGTTTTAGCAAATATTCTCCGTATATTTATGTTAAATTAATACAAATTTGTCTAAAAAGTATTTCAAAATTTTTTTATAATACTCTTCCACTTATAAAAAAAATTACAAAATACTCCTACCATTAACTTTGGATGGAAACTGTTAATACAAAAGTTTTATTATACTTTTAAACGGTTTAAAAGAATTTTAAACTACTCTTACGGTTAGTACTGTGTTTAAATAATAAAATAGTATTAACACTCTTATACTTTGTAAAGAAAGTCTTAAGAAGTATTTACTATTTGTTCACATCTCATAAATCATCTCTCTTTTCAAGTTTCGTTCATATACTATCCGTGGTAGTAAGTGTATTTTTTTTTTTTAACTTTTTAACAAAGTTTAAAAGTGTTTTTGACGTTAAAAAAAAAAGTTAAAGTGTATTAATGAAATTCTTGAAAGTTCAAGGGGGTTTTTAAAAGAAAGTATTAACCGTTTTCATCCAAAAAACTAATAAGAATATTTTTAAGAAGAAAAAAATGCAAAATTCAGAAGTATTTTTATTAATTTAGCGTAATAATTAAAGTTACCTCGTGGAATTCATAGAGAGAACGGGAGTATTGGAGGAAGAATAGCCCATATCCCTTCGAGTCGAAAAAAGTTGCAAGCTTCCCTCTCCCGTTTCACTTCCCATCGACATCGAAATCGATAACATTTCATCGTCTAGAACACCAGAGCTATCCTCGGATCGACCTCCAAAGAGAACACAGAATATAGGAACATAATGAACTCAAATTTGCATGAATTGATAGTAAAGTGAGGTACATGTCCAAGAACATAGGAGGTTGTCCAGCAAAATAGAGGACATTTGTTGGGTAAATGCAATGCAAGAAGGTTGGTTTAGGGTATAAAAAAACAGAGATAAGGCTGATAAAAAGAAAAGGGGTAAAGGGTAAGGGAACTGATATAATTACCTGGAGAAGCTGCAGCCTTGTCGGTCGTCGTCGTCTTATGAGCCCGAAACATCTGCAACAACCAAAAAAAAAGTTAATAAATTTATTACTTAGTTTATAAAGCTGGAGATTAAAGAGATTAAGGATTCAAAATGTTAAAGCATAATTATAATTATGATGTAGAAAGTGGTGTTAATAAAGAGAGATTAAGGATTCAAAATGTTAAAGCATTATCATAATTATGATTTAGAAAGTTGGATTATGATTATGATTTCAATGTATTTTTTCCCACTTTATTATATTCAAAAAAATAATAATAATTGATGATTCGAAAAATCCAACCGAACCTGTATAATTTGGGTTGGTAGATGAACTTATTTCGATTCAATTAAGAACGAATCGACACTATTGGATTATTGGGTTGGTAGATTTTGAAAATATATATTGAAATTAAATTGTAAATGAAAAAAATATATATTTATTGACTTATTAAAAATAAAAATTTGAATAAATGACTCTAACTCAATTTAATCTATGAACACGAACAATAATTTTTCATTTTTTTTCTTTCTCGATAAGTTAGGGTTTACTTTGTGATAAGGGGCAGGCATTTATTATGCATTCATTTAGTTGTGGAGCATTGTTCTACTGTTTATGACATCGACTCGAGCAAAGTTTAATAGCTAAAGCATCTCTATCTCGTAAGTTCAAATTCACACTCAATAATCGAATTTATAACGTAATATTCTAAAAAAAGAACAAAAGAAGAAAAAAAAAACCTGTAAATGGCTTTTGACGTGAGCCAATGTAAGATCCTTGACATCCATAAGCTCAAGAACAGATTTAGGTGTAGCTCCTGAAACAACACAAACCAACCAAACTTTTAGAACATTGAATGTAAAAAAGTAAATGAAAATAAAGCTTCAAAATTGTTACTTTCATGGCCGCCAAGAAGCTCAACAGCATGAACAAACTGAGCATGGAGGGTACTCGTCCACCGCATCCTCGGCGCCCTCATGCACCGCCCTCGTGCCATCGGCGACCGACCTGGATCCAATTGGTTCCGAAGAAACGGCGGGGGCGAAGCGAAGGCATGATGATGATTATGATGATTGAAAAGCCAAACCCCATTAGTAATTTGATTGAATTTATGATTATGAACAGCCCCAACTCCATTATTAGGAGGAGAAATTTGAAGAGAAAGATCAAGATCAAGAAATGAAGAAGAAGAAGAAGAAGATGAAGATGAAGAATTAGAAGATTGAATATTTATAAAGCTTTGAATGTTGGGCATGTTTTTTTTTTTTTTAAAAAGGAAGCAATGATTCAAAAAGAAAGAGAAGATTATGAGTTTAGGGTTTGATTGGTGTTCTTGTTCTTGTTCTTGAGAGACATGCACAGATATAGAGCAGAGGAGAGAGAAGAAAATAAAAGAAGGGAATAAAGGGGAAAGGCAAAGAGAGTAATATATTTGGGACAATTTCAAAGGATACTACTTTTATTCCATCTCCCTCATCTCAAATTATTTAACAAATTGTTGTAATTATTATTTACGAAGAAAGTTTATAGCTCGAGGCCGAGACACGAACAAACGAACATAATCAAAATGCTCACGACTTGAGTTAAGGCAACAAAATAAAACCCAAAAACCCATACCTAGGACATGATCACGTCCTATTTCCAGTCTGTTTTATCCTCACTTACATGCATTGCAGTACAATTCTTAAGAGCTCATCCAACATAGAATTGCTCAAAGTAAAGCATGATTAACCAACTGAGGTGGTTCTGAGCTACCTCCTAAACCCTTGTTCGAAGGAGACTGATTAACCCTTTTCCTAGCGAGTGACATATGCATTCAAATCGAATCAGGAATGTTATAAGTTTTCTTATTTTCATCTAGTATAATTTGGGTTGATGGTACATGAGAACGAGATGGTTATGAGCTACCTCCTAAACCGCCCGTGTTATTTCACCGAATCAGTCCCTTAAAGGTTGGATTGGAATGCATCTCTAATTCATAGGCAACAAGGTATAGGGCTAAAGATGTCAATATTCAAGTCACATGAACATTCGAAAATTAAAAAAGGAAAATGTAGGGATTACCTAAAAGATGAAAGGAATGGTTGAAAATGTGAAAGTGACCACATTTATAAAAACAAACGACACAAAAACTGAGGCAACAGTGCATACTCAAGTATCATCGTGTTAGGCATGGGTATTGGCGCGGATGGTTAGACACGATAAACCCCGCAAGTGTCACCATAGAGGAACCCTCGACGGAAGACCAATTAAGAAGCTTGACGAAGGTGAGAATAGAATAACCTCGAGAGCCAACAACTATCATAGATGAATCTAGCTACTTGAGCCAAGTCGAGAATCGTAGAGATTAGGAACCTAAAAATGAGGAAGTGAAGATTAAAGCCCAGTAGTCGAACCATAGCTGACTCATGGGTTGGCAAAGGCCCATTTGGTTCGACCTACATGTGGGGTGGCCAAGGCTCGATTTAGCCGAATCTCACCAGAGTTGGTCATGGTCCATAAAGTTGACTTGTACATGAGTTGATCAAACCAAAGCTCACATTGATCAACCTGTTTATGAGTGTTTTTCGTTATCCTCTCCAACCGATGTGAGATCTTACACAAATTCAACCTAAACTTTTTTTATGGAAATTTTTAGATATTAGACGGTTAAAAGCGTGACAACGACACCCCTATTTGAAAGGAAAATTAGAGTAGAAGAAGAACACAAAGGGCCTGATGTCAGTGTTGTGTGTGGTCAACAAATTCAAACACTGCCCCAACCAAATTAATGCCTCAATTTGGCAGTTTGCTAATATACGTATCATCCTTAATTAATGTGCCTATGAACGTGGGACATGTTTTGCATCTCTTACCCCACCAACAAGATTTATCTTTTTTTTAAAGAAAATTGCATGAATTTGAGCCGATATTTGTGTGATTAAAGTTTAATTTGTGAGATCCCATATCGGTTGTAGAGGAGAACGGAGCATTTCTTATATGGGTGTGGAAACTTTTCTCTATTAGACACGTTTTAAAACTGTGAGGCTAATGACGATACGTAACTGGCTAAATGAACAATATTTGTTAGCGGTAGGGTTGGACAGTTACAAATGATATCAGAGACAGACACCGGACGGTGTGCCAGCGAGGATGTTGGACCCTCAAGGGAGATGAATTGTGAGATCCAACATCACTAGGATGTGGTTCGGGAACGATCAAAGTAAAAACTGATAGACATGTGATGCCCAAGTTAAAAAACGTAAAAACTTTTCATCGATCCGTATTAAAAACTTTTCTCATTCACCTCTTCAATTTTCTAACCAAATGTCGTTGTCATATCTCGTTCCTTTAAAAGAAATAAACAAAAGGGCAGTAGGAAATTCAATAATTTATAATCAAATTTGGAATTTGGAATGGATTAATATAGTATGCTAATATTTAAAGCATCCACCAGTCAACTTCAAGGAGTATCCATTGATTGGACTGTTCATTGAATGGCAAAATTTTGTGTAATAAATGCCACTTTTATTTGTGTCTTTGGTGGGATCACATTTAATTTTGACACTTATGTATGAGACATACCCCTTTTCCCCCAATTACTTGCATTAAAAGCAATTAGAAATATTGGTACAAAAGGCAACTATTATCATCATTTTATTAAGTATGTTCGTATTGCATTAGCTACAGTACTGCACTGGTCGATATGCCAATTCTTGAACTTTGACCTAACCTAAAGACGATAGCCCAATTTTACTTGCTTCTATGGAAGGCTCGCTCCGGGCACGTCATGACTCTTTCTTCCCATCCTATTTCATGACTGGTAGGTTTTCTATCTCCACGTGGCATAAAACATGTTTATGACAGCTACGTTCCATTCTTATAGGTATTTGTTAAGCTTTGGATAAAACAAATGGGTGGCTAGTCGTTTTCTGGAACTTTGGTGGGTATCATTTATGGGTAAATAGCAATTTCACTTTATTGATTATACTTTACTTACCGTCTCATTAAATTCTATTTACTTGATTGAAGTAATAAATTCTATCTATCGCTGTTTCAAGTAGTGTTTTTTTTCTTTTGCTTTTAGGACAACAAAGTCTTTAGAGCGAAGCAAACAAAATTTTATAAAATGGGTAGGTGGTCTATTTCAACAAATTAAAAAATTACTTTAAAATGCTTACAAAACGTCTAAACTGCTTTTAGACAAAATGTTATATTAATGTCGTGGCTTCTCTAAGGTTTATAATAGAAACAATTTTCACTTATAAATTAAGTACTTTTCTTTTAAATTCAACTCGAGTAAACTTCTTTTACATTACACGTGATGTTTTGAAGTTTGATTGATTTTAAGTAGAAATGCTTTTAAGTCGACATAGGTCCCAAGATCAGTTGGTCATCACCACGAATCTTCCATCACTCCCTTTTGGACTTCTTACAAGCCTACTTTGAAGGTTATTTATTTTTTGTTATTTTTATTTTTTTGCATATTGTTACTAATTATGCATTTTTTTTCCTACATTTATCTTGCAATATGCTTATTATAATTATTGATTCACCCCTTCCTCTAGAACCTTTTCGATAGATGACCTATTGCCCGAGATAGGTTTAGTTCTCATTAAAGCAAAATCCATTGTTTAATGTTTAATGAGTATTACATTCACTTAAAATAACACGAGCTATTTTTGTTCCTTTGTTAAGCTTTACTATTATGTAGGAATAAAAATTCAAAGTCGATGGTCGATTCATTAACCTTTAACCTTTAGCTAATATGTGTGATCATAAATCAACCGCTAAAACATAGTCTACAATACATGATTTTGCAACTATAGTTACGTATCAATATCTTGAAAATTTTACTCTTTTTTTCTTTTTCTCTTTTTTTTTTTTTTCTCTATCTTATTTTGAAACATAATCTTACTTATTCAAACATAATCTTCTAGTAGCTCCCTTCTCCTTGCTCTCTTCCTTTCCTTAATAGAGTAATGGCTCGTGGAGTTTAAAGACTTGCGAGTCGTGAGAAAAGAAGCAACGGCAGTATCTGAGAAATAAGCAATAAGCATCGTTTGACAAGGGCAGCTGAATTTAAAAAACGAGAGAGGAGAGAGGTGGGAGAGACAAAGGGAAAAGTGAAAATGAGAGGAAACGAGATGGGGTAATGGAAAATGAGAGATATGGAAGGAAAAAATAGTACTAAAAAACCAAAAGAGCAGCGAGATGAGATATTTATGTAGGGGTGTTTTACATGAATAGAAATGGCTCATATTAGTTAGGTTTCAAGTCTTTCAATGGTCATACATGTATTTGTTATGTGAATTACATTATCATCTAGAACTCTACGTTCACTAATATTAGTTTTTTTAGTTTAACAATACGATTGAACTTCTGACCTCTTGTTGTTATATGTTAGTTAAGCTATGCCCATATAAGCTACCTAAATTATACTCGTGAGACCTACATTTACACAATACAAACATAAAATTCATATTTCTAACCTTAAACTTCATAAATCCAAATTCATTCAGTCAGTACATAGCAATTACAGTACATAGCAGTAACTTAAAAGCCAAAATATCTAGATACTTTCATCACCAATAAAGGAACCCATAAAATAGTATGACTATATTGTATAACTCAAGACATTTAACAGAATATTTACATTACAAATACATGTTATGGATTCACAACCTAGAACAACTTCAAAGTCAACACAACATATGCAGCAGAACCTCCAAACAGTGACTCTAAGTAGGGGAAAACACGTGTGAAGCAATAACATACACCATTTCAAAGCATTCATTTAACTCATCTAAAAACATTACCTAATCTTTGTGGGCACGTCTAGCATGAGAAAATGCTGAAAATGCTGAAATTGCTGAACTGCCCGCGCTCATTGACTGCTTGGCAATACCAAAACTTTTTCGAACTGCTAGCCAAACCACATAGAAGAATCCAATCCAACCTGAATTTTGAAGATGCAAGATGTTAGAGCAAAGAAAGAATTTAAGTACGGAAATACCAATAGTGCACAATTGACACAAGGTCTACTCTCATGAAGACAATCAAAATCAATCTCATGAAGACAATCAAAATCAATCGAAAGTCATTGACTAGTGTATGCTTTGTCTAAATGAAAGCGAAACTTCTCTCGATCTGCCAGTTCAAACAATAGCTTATAACATTTCCTGTTGAGAATGGTTGGGAGAGGAGTCTCACATTGACCAATTAAAGGGTTGATCATGGGTTTATAAATAAGGAATACTATCTCCATTGGTATGAGGCCTTCCGGGGAAACCAAACGAAAAGTCATGAGAGCTTATGCTCAAAGTGGACAATATCATACCATTGTGGAGATTTGTGGTTCCTATTATGGTATCAGAGTCATGCCCTTAACTTAGCTGTCATGTCAATAGAATCCTCAAATGCCGAACAAAGAAGTTGTGAGCCTCGAAAGTATAGTCAAAAGTGATTCAAGAGAAGGAGTCGAGCCTCGATTAAGAGGAGGCTGTTTGAGAGCTCCATAGGCCTTAGGGTAGACTCTATGGTGTACTTTGTTTGAGGGGAGGATTGTTGGGAATCGTTGGGAGAGGAGTCCCACATCGACTAATTAAAGGGTTGATCATGGATTTATAAATAATGAATATTATTTCCTTTGGTATGAGGTCTTTTTGGGAAACTAAAAGAAAAGCCATGAGAGCTTATGCTCAAAGTGGACAATATCATATTATTGTGAAGATTCGTGGTTCCTAACATTTTCGCCCGTACCCATAAGCTAAATGCACGCAAATGATTCAGAAAACAATTCAATTCGTGGTGGAGAACCTCAACGAAAGAGAAAGCAGAAGCATAAAGCTAGAAAGCTGCAAACTGATGCACATGTTTTTCCTTAAGAGGAGACCGAACCATGTCAAACCAACATGTACACATTCATATCAACAGGTTAAGAGGTTTTCGAGAAACATGGCTTAGATAAGCGTATTATATATTATTGCTACCTGCGGAGATCACCACTGCTACAATTGCTGAGATTGTTGCTGTGGATATAACAAACAAAGCAACTGTTAATGCTCCGATGTAAACAGCCGTTATGCAAGCAAAGAAAAGTGCCAAGAAGCCTCCAACTGCAGCCAAGGAAACAAGAAGAGAAACAATAATGGCGATGAGAGTTGCTGCCAGAAAGAATAGCAGAAAGATGAGCAATCCCGTCAATGCAAGAAGAGCAATTGCCCCAACCTGCAGCAATTCCAAATGTAAGTAACAACTAAGAAGGGAGCTTGTGAGAACATAAAAAGGACTTCAGTTTTTCTGTGTCTGAAAGATAGAGAGGACTATTACAACAAAAATCTTACAACAGATATAAAACAGATAAAAGCAGTCAGAGGACCTGCGCTACAGTACACATCATTCATCAGTATCAAACCTATTTGGTACCCTTGACTTTTGTTATATATATATATATATCTTTCCAACAGTTGCACCGTCCTTGAGTCGAACCTCAAGACCAGAACTTTCTTTCCACTGTTACTAAAATGTCTATCAATTTCTCATAATTTATAGTTTTTTTAGATAGGAAATTTTTCATTAGCAGAAGTCCTCAGAGATGGGGAGGTGAGATATCAACGACCCATAACAATGCCAAAAGGATAGAAACAACTCTTACAATTGGCACAAATAAAAAATGTGTCAAAATCACAAAGAACATCAGAGAACTCCATACAGAATATAGAAGTCTTAAATCTTTCACATATCTTCTCCAACCATGAGAGTTCCAATAAAGATCCTATGACTCTTTTCTATCCACATTTCCAAAAGTAGACAGAATTAGAAACATCATAGGATTAACGTCAACCTATAGTTACCAAAAACATATCCAATATGCTTCAGTAATAGGATTTGTAAAAATGCACAACAGGGTTCACAATTAGAACGAAACTCCTTGATTGTAAGAAACAGATAGCGTTTGAGAGTCCTGCATGTTACTATCCTACATTCCTTCTTGAATTTGTTTGTTATACTGCCTTTGTCCATAATCTCTCCTAAAAGAAGTAAACTTGAACCTTGGGCTATTAGGTATATCCTTCCAGGCTATGCCCCTAAACCAAAAGGGTTAAATATATTCTTCTCTCATGAATAAAAAATTCTATCTTTCCTATCACCATCTTTGAAACCAAGCACTACTATTGAAATCAAAGCTCCTAAGAGCTGTACGCAAAGGAACCTGGCCCCAAAGCAAACTCAGACAAAACGGCTCCAATTTCACGCATAGTTGATAGGTCTTATAACAACAAGGAAGCCAAACAATGAAACTCAAGAAACTAGACATCAAAAAGAACATATGGTCTATTCAAGACGAAACAAGAAAAGAAAAGTCTGAAGGATAGCAAATACTTGAATAAAGTCAAGAATCTTCACTCAATTCATAAAGTCAAAACCCTCCATGGTTTATGGAATGGATAGAAAAATGGGCTACATCTTCAGAAGGTTGCTCATCCATTAACAAGGGAAAAGACAATTGGGAATTTGTGAAGCACCTAAGTAGCACTCCAGTCTTACAGGTCCAATGCAAAGTATGGCCAAGGAAGAAGAAATCAACTCCCTCCACGAGACCAACACTTGAGCATGGGTACTATAAGTCAAACAGCAGAAGATGGTGACTGAAAATGAGTTTACAAAAAGAAAGAAGGCTGAAGACATTGGCAAATGGGTCAAAACAAGAGGAAATTACCTCAGCAAGTTATTTTCTCCTATCGTCAAAAACACAACCACTCGAGCTCTCACCGCACTTGCCATTGGTCGAATTGTTAAACAATATTCATTATTAAGAAAATATATTCCTACTAACAACAAATCCTGCACAGATCAATCGTTGCCATTAAACAAGAACCAAAAAACAACAGAAATAATAACATTTAAGCGATAAAATCAAAATCTCCAACAGTCAACCCATCTAATCCATTAACTACTGAATAGAAAGAATCTCAAACACAATAAACAAGTCCAGACAACCATCACTTTTGGAATTATCAGTAATACTCACGGAGATAACAAGGAGTGCTCTAAGATGACTGCCCCTGCGAGTCCAGCAAAGAACATCGCGACCAACGTTTCTGCAGGCCTTGTCAACGGCAGGGCCATTCTCGGTGACGGAGACCTTAACGCGCTGGAACAATGAAGAACCCTTAGCTTTATCGGGGGAGAAAACCTCGGCGATCAGACGGCGGAGGGTTTCAAAAACTGTCTGATCCTCACTATGCAGTCCTTTGGACTTGTGACTGGTTCTATCTTGTTCGTCAACCGGCACGGTGCCATTCCGATCACCGGAATCGTACTTCTCCGCCATTTTTTAGGGGCTCCGGCGAATCTCGTGAATCAATCAATAGTGAAACTGTGTACAGAGTCCAGAACTCGGGTGTCGATCTTTCGATGGATAGATAATTGCATTTGATTGACCGGCTATTAAATAAATTATTGGAGCCCCACGTGGCACGTGCACATTTATAATGACGATTGAGTATTTAACACGTGTTATTTAAGAAGACTTGAGATAATTTCAATTTATTGATAGTTTAGATAAATCTAAATTTGCTATTTATTTATTTTATTATTATTATTATTTTTAAATAGAGATTAGAGTTTTGAATTAAGAAATGGGAAGGGAGTGGGGAGAAATTTACTCGGGTTGGTTAAATGGGTCGAAGATGAAAATTATTTTTCCGTTCTTGTCCTGTCCCAAATACCGCTCTACCTCACCCTATGTTTTATATATAAATATAAATATATTTATATATATTAGTTTTCGATCTTTTCTAGCATCTCTTGTTATTTTCACACGATGTGTAAAGATTTTTATTAGGTATTTTGAATTTGAACATCGTGAATCCCTTTAGAAGGTTTCTTTGCTGACTAGTACACAATGTTCACTAATACTTTTAAATTCATTTTACCTTCTTTATATTGTTACTTGATTTATTTTCATCATATTTAAATATGTAGGACCGTGAGATCTTTCATTGGTTGGAGAGAGAAGAATCATTTTTATAAACATGTGGAAACTTTTCTCTGGTAGACACGTTTTAAAATCATGAAGCTGATGACGATATCTAACGGGTTAAAACGAACAATATCTGCTAACAGTAGCCTTAAGCCTTTTAGCTAGAGGCATGAAAGCATTCTCTATCCTCCGATTTGAGTTTTTTTTTTGTAACTTCGTCTCAAGTTAAGGGTTCTTGGAATTGAAACCGACAACCTTTCAACATTAACTTTTATAAGCAGCGTTGACCTTTTTGGAGAGGATCTCAACGCTCTAAATCAACCTCTAACATACCTAATGATCATCGCCACTGACATGAGATCCTTCTTTCATATCCAATCCCTTATGTGATATCAAGATTCAAAGATAAGAATCTTGAGTCTTTCGAAGAAATAGTATGGTTTGAATGGCAAAAAAGTTTTTACGTCTTTTGTCTTTAAGAGTTTGAAGGACGAGAGTCTTTAAGCATATTATGAGCAATGATTTTATTGCACTTGAATTAACCCTAAACCCTCGACTCTAGACCTTGGAATCGATATATATATCTTAATCAGTTAAAATATAATTATATCCCATCAATTTTTTTTTATTATATTAATGCAATATATCCAAAAAAAAAAAAATATATATATATATATATATATTAGAGAACGTGGCAAACCCAACGTGTGACTATCTATGGTTACGTGTCTAACCCTATTTATTAAGGCTTCAATTTGATGGTCCGCACCTAACAAAAGTTATCAGCCTACAAATTTTGAGATTTAATTATCTAAAATTATAAGCATATAATGATCGAATTATGTACATTAGACTTCATCAACCTATAAATTAATTAATTAATTTGAAAAATATGACAAAATAATGGTTTTACGCCCCATAGAAATTATGAGACCACTCTAAGAACCTTTCGTATACACTAGTGACTTATCATGTATTATGTATTACAGTCATGTTTGTTTAGGGTGTGTTGTTCATGTCAATTCTTTGGCAAAATCATGTCTAGTATTCTCAAACATGAAATATCTCAAAATGTACTTTAGGGGAATGCGACTAGTCGTTAATTCTTCATGCCTGAAGTTATATGTTATTTAAGCTATTGTTGTTCCTTACGTGCCTTGTTAGCCTATAACGTTACTTTCTAACATTATTTTCAACGGATTTCCTTCGAAAATTTCTCCACCTTTGTTTTCTAAAATCTTCTTCTCAAAGCGGAGTCAGAGGCTTGGGTACATGTCGTCAATGCCAAAGGCGACCATATTTTGAGTTGGCTAATTCACTCAATGGTAAGAGTGAATGTCACACAATCACTTTACAAAGTCTCGAAAAAGTGCGATTGTGATACTATGCATGTAGCATATTTGGTAAGCATCATATAGCTCTAGATGTATTTAAAATTCGTTTGAAAATTTGGATATTTCATAATGGGAACCCGAAAAAATGAATATCCTGCACATTATTGGTTTACCTCTTTCTCTCTGCTTGCTCTTCAAACAAGATACTTCATAAATAGCGTGGCTGACTTGACAGTGGTACTTCGTTTTATATAATTTACTAAATTGAAAGTGCTTGAAATAATATAATTTTTTTTTTCATGTGTCTGATAAGATAGAACTGACTCGAATTGATCGATAGATATAAAATCAGGAAATTCGATAAAGCTGATAATTTGTTAGATTGCACCATCGCCATTTTTCCTTCTTACATACCTCACATGATTGACAGTTGTAAGTGTTGCTTATGCCATAATGTTGACCTTATGGTCTGCATTTGGATGGTTTATTAGAATGAGTTATTGTTGTCTTTATTTTGTTAATAATGATACGCTAGGAATTAGAATGGTTGAACTAAAATCCAAATAATTAGAACTCGGAATTAAATATGATTTTGCAACGGCTTCTAGAAAGCAATTGGGCTGCATGTCCTCAACCTCGACAAAGTGTCCCTTAAGGGGCATGCTTATGCATACCCTAGCTAGAGACATTCAGGTTCAATCCAGTATGGTTCGTATTTTACCTAAGTCGCCTGGATTCTCGTATAATTAGTTATCTTCAACTTAGGGGATGAAAACTCTTCCTTATACCTAAGCCTAATTTACATTCAAATTCCCGGTACTAACATAAGCATATGAGCAAGTATGGAAAACGCCACTTTAATGTACAATTTTTTTAGTAGGTCACGTTCTTCCCATTTCAAAAAAAATATTATTGTTCATTAAAGGTCAAATATGCTATCCTGTTTAGCTTTTGATAATAACTGTTTGACATCATTCGTGGGAAAGGAAAAAACTTGCATGTGAAACTTGCGCATTGAGTTTAAGGATGAGAAAAATTATAGAAAATGAGAATTGAAAAAAAAAAAAAAAAAAAACGATTTGAACAGATGAACAAGCATTACGAACAAAATTAAAGCTACCTAGCATCTACGGTTGAAGCCAGACTAAACTAATTTAGCTGGAAGACAACTCGAACTAGAAGAACCTCATGACAAAGTCACTAAAAAGGAGGTCAACCAACTCTCCAGCTCACTTGATCAATCCGAGTTCGACTAGAGAATCAACCAAAAGAAAAGTTAGAACCTATCGTGCATGCTTACGATGATGGACGAGTAAATATTGAAACTAAATTAGGGGCCGAACAGAAAAAGAACATAATCTGTTACAAAAGAGCCAACACAAACTAGTAATGTATCAAATCATAAACTAAAGTTAACATTATCTTCTCTATTTGTATTTTGTTTTTAATTTTCATCACCATATTTGAACAAATAAATCACTTGAAGGTTATTTGAATACATGAAATTTAACTCGTTTATCTTATAAACTTAATCCATCGACAAAATTTTATTTCTTTTAATTAGCATGTTTTGGTGGCGTGTTGTTATGATGGTAATTGTCAGAATGCATAGCTAAGCGAGGCTAGATGCTAAGTATCATGATCGTACTTGTTCAAGACGTGTTGTTTGTGACCCCGTATTGAATGTTTCGGTCTCATTTGTCCAAGGCGTGTTTGTCTATGGTCGTATGTCAATTCTGAACCTCTTTTACTTGTTTTCATGTGTAGTTGGGTCTTACTATTCATGTCATGACAATATGAGAGTGTATGACCATTCACCAAAATCATGTCTACATCCGCTATGTCTAAAATATCCCCAAATGTACTGTATCAAAACGTGGCTAGTTGTCAATTTTTTCTACTCGGATTATATGCCATCAAAGATATGGTTATTATTTATTCCTTTTTAGCCTATGACATATTTCTAATTGTTTTCAATGGGTTTTCTCGCTCATGTTTTATAAAACATTTTCTATCAAACATGACTCGAGACTCGATCATACGTCTAAATTGTTCGCAAAGTTCGATTTTCACACAATTGACTTGTTCACCGGATCAAAACAATAGCTGCATAATTATTGTCGGGCTACACCAAGCAACAATTTAATGATTTAGCATTACTTTTTATAAATTTTAACCATTTTCTAAAACAGTCAATTGAGATTTTTCCACAGGTTAAGAATCAAAATTAAAAATAATAATAACAAAAAAAAAAAAAAACATTCTTGGTTCCGATATCAATTTTTTTTTAATGTTTATTTCGTTAAATATTTTCTCTAATTTTAAATTTAATTATTTTCTTAATAAAGAAAATGTCATATTCGCTTTAACAACAAATCTTTTTCCCAACAAATAATGTGTACTTAGACTTTTTTTTATTTATTTAATTAATTTTTATCGTAAGAATTTATATTTATATCTTTTTTTTATGGTATAAATAATTTAAAATTCTTAAAAAAGGTAATATTAGTTAATTGTTTTGGCCAGAGTAATTTGAGTAAATCTTAGGCCCAAGCCGAATCATTGGGTTTTTTCCGTCGCGCAAAATTCCCCGCATTGGATTTCATCTTAACGATCGTGTTCTTCATCCTTCTTCATTCGGTACAACGCCTTCGATTCCTACATTTTTCTTTTCTTACTGGTTCTTGCTGTTAATCTCTGCTTGAATTCATTTCATTTCTAAAATCTACGCCATTAAGGTTTCCGAGAAAGTGACATTTCGATCTCCAATTTGAGTAATCGATACGGATCTTTGAGGTTCTGGATTTTCTGTATTCCGAGTTCTGTGTCTTATTGATTATCTTCATGTCTTTATTTGGTGCTTTGCGAATCGAATTCTGAATTTTCAATTATGTGGGCAAGGGTTGGTTTTGGCATTGATGGAAGACGTTGAAATTTCCGGGTTTAGATATTCAAGATGTTTGTTAGAGTTTGTTGTTTATAATTTTTGACATATTTTTGGGTTGTTTTTTTTTCAATGATAGGAGGTAAAAATGGGTTTAAAGCAGACGATTAAGAGTTTGGATGCGTTTCCTCGAGCGGAAGAGCATTTGTTGCAGAAAACTCAAACTGGGGCGCTAGGTAATATAAGATTCCATGCTTCTCTATTTGAATTCTTACTTGTACGATGTGTTTTTCAACAATTTATGCTTCATATTGTCATTATGGTTGAAAATTCGAAGTGTTTGTTAAGCGTGGAGGAAGAAAAAGTGATCTCCTTATTATTGTCCATTGTTGTGTTGCCTTTGTTTATTGTCATATTATCCTGCAAACGTCCTGATTGTTCTCTTTGAGGAGCTTTCATCTACTTATTTGGCTTTTTTAACAAAATATGTATATATATATGCTCAGTTGTTCTATTTTGTTCCTCTAATAACTTTTTTGTTTGTGTTAACAGTGTCTGTTATTGGATTGGTCATAATGGCGACACTATTTTTTCACGAACTGAGATATTACCTCGCCACATATACTGTTCATCAGGTTTACACTCTCTGTTTGCTATCTGTATCAACATTTTCCTTTGGATTTTGTATTTATTTGAAAGATACTAGAGTACTTAATGAACTAAAGGATCAGCGACTTGATACTCCGGATTATTATTTCATGTAGTGGTAGCTTTTTTTCTTTGGAACAAGAATCAAATTATTTATTGATATTTCATAAGTTGCTGAATAGAAAATCTAAAGGAACTACCTTTAGAATCAGCAGAAGTCGCCCCAACAATGAAAAACCTAAGGAGTATTGATAAAACACGTGGATAAGTCCTTCCACTGAAGATTTGATTATGTTAAAATAATACTTAGTAAATTCCTTAGAAGAACATACCGAGAAGCCATATACTGTTTAAAAAATCCTAATCTTTTCTCCCTTTTAACATGTTTGCCTTCGAGTATGCACAGATTCCTCTCTATCCATATGCCTCATAATTGCTTTGACAGCACTGATGAATAATACTTTAGCTCTCCTACATAGTCCAGGATCACATAGCAGGTAGAAAATATTAACTCTTGGTAGGCTCAATAAAATACCCTTGAGCATCTAAAACCTTGAACATAGCTTCCTGAATTTTATTGCTGTATAAGCATTCTAATTGTTAGCAAGGAAAAAATTATTTTCGACAGAAGGGTTAGTTTCAATTATGTGATGAAGGATTGCGTCCTCTCAGTTTCCTCCAACCTTCTCATTAGTTGATATAAATGGTATTGTCTTAGAAAGAGGAAATTCTTTTCTTTTTATGTTAGCTTGCAATGGGATTAGTAACAATGACTTGAAATGTTTCTTAGTAAACTTCTTCACTGCCCTTTGGGAAAATAGTTTTGTAAGAAGTTTGGAGTTTTGGGCTCATCCCTTCTAGTAGAGTCACCGTATCTCTCTCTCCATGGATGGAATACAGTTGTGATTGAACCGTCTTCATACAAATTTTCATTTGGTTGTACTTTAGCATGTGCAAGAGGGAGCTCTGGTACCACTACCTCCCTATTCACATATTTCCATCTAAAATCCCTTCCTCCAATAGATCTACTTTTTATCTGGCATTGAAGTGACCAGCAGCCCTCACATTGTAATCACTCCCTTGTGGATGTTAGTAATTCTACTCAACATATTTCTATGCATTTCTCCTATTAGGTAAAATTGATGCTTCATGAGTTCTTTTTTTTTTTTTTTTTTTTTTTTTTCTCTTTTTCACATCACTTAGCTTTCCTATCATTGATCTAGACTACCTCTTATTCATTTGTTTTCTAATCATCTCAATATATAGGTTGAAGAGGTCCCCAAACTTCTTTGGACTTCTTGAGCCACTGCACTTGTTCTTTTTGTCAGACCATGTGTAATCCATGTATACATTCTCAAAGTAAACACCCTTGAAAGAGAATCATCATCGTAATAGAACCAGCTGATCCATTTTATTAACATGGCCTCTTCTAATTAGTTTGCCAATGCCAAGTCCACCCTAAGCTTGAGGTGACAAGATCACGTTCCTGTCATATGTGCTCAGGTCATACAAACTTCACCTAGATTGCAAAAAAATGCACACCTATTATGGAACTACACTCTCAGCCTTTATTAACACACATATGTAGGAATGTTTAGTCTCAATGCATACTCCATTACACCCATACTGCACCCTGGCATAGCTTCAAGGTCCTCTCTTATGTCTTGCTATCTGCTATGATGAGTATGTTAAATGCTAGGTCATGTGCGGCCTTGCATGACTGTCTTGCTCAGCAGTTGTGCACTCATTTACCACCAGCTCCTCTAAGCATCCTGAATGTGCGTATCTATGTGCACTCTGGAGGCTTTGCCTTCCCATGTCTGCCATACAGTGCTTTTATGCGTTGCTGCCTAGTTCAACTGAGGAATGCCAGTGCATGTTGTGCGGCTAGGGTGTAAGACCTTGCCTAACCTTGCTGGCTCATGCATTGCCTTCTGCCTGGACTCCAAGCTGTGGCTTGGATGTAACATATATCCTAAAGGCACTTGGAGTTGTAATTTTCTTGAGCGAAGCACTGAGGACCAGTAATAAAGTTTTGAATTTAGAGTATCTTTGAGCAAATAAAATATTAATTCTAATTATCCACGTGTCCAACCAATTTAATGGTATGCAACCAAATACTTCATCTTGTTATTTCTGAAAGTATTGAACCAGTAGTTTGATTTTATCATTGTATCTTTAGCTTTTCTTTTCCTATTCTTAGAACTGTTTAAAGTTGGGCATGTTTTCGATAGTTTAACATTGTGCTTATGACAGATGTCGGTAGACTTGAAACGTGGAGAAACTCTTCCCATTCACATAAACATGACTTTTCCTTCTTTACCTTGTGACGGTTGGTATTTAAATGTCTTTTCATTTGCTATTGGTTTCACGATATTGCTTTGCTTATAATAATATCTTTACAGTTGTTTAGGAGTAAAATTTGCAAATGCTCAGTTTTTCTATATTGTTTCAGTGTTAAGTGTAGATGCAATCGATATGTCGGGCAAGCATGAAGTGGATCTTGACACAAATATATGGAAAGTAAGATAATTTCTCATTCAATGCCCCCCCCCCCCCCCCCCCCCCCCAAAAAAAAAAAAAAAAAAAAAAAAAAAAAAAAAGGAAGAACCATGCATTGGCAAAAGAAGCAATAGCGCCACAGTCCAATAACTGTTTCTAGATAGAACACAAATTTTAACTATTCAATCATTGTGAAGGCAATATCAAACATTTCTGCATCATCAAATGTTGTAGAAACATCAATTACACGATTGTTTGAAAGGAAATTGTTATCTATCAGCCTAGAAACATCTAATTGAATTATTTGATTTCTTGTTATTGTTGCATATCATATCTTATGTGCAAATCATTTTATGATTCACGTATATTGAAATTTGTTGAGCGTGCACATGAGATTAATTCTAATTATGAATGTTTTCTGTTTATAAATGCATTCTATGGAAGGAAAATACAAAATAGGTATGTATTTAATAAATGTATCGTAGTTTTGTAGGTAATCTCCTTTATTTAAAAGTTATTGCTATCTGAAGAGTTAGCCTATGAATCTAATGTTAAGAAACATCCTTTAGGAATTCTACAAGAAAGCACCTGAGCGAGATTAATTATATCAAAAGAGTTGTCGGTTCTCTGTTTTGGAAGCACACATCAAGAAGCTACTTCATATCAAGTTCAAATCTTTCCTCGATTTACTTTGTTTACCTCAATAAGACGTTGATTCCTCCGACCATATGCCCCACGCAACTGCTTTCCTGACCTTAGTCCATAACATTTTAGTTCTCTTTTTATGCCCATAACTATATGCAAGTAAATTATATCATTCTTGGCAGCCAAATGAGTGACCTTTTTTACTTGGATGAGGAAATGAGCTTAGAATCAGAGTTAGAGATGAAGGTACGAGTGAATTATTGTCATAGCTTCTAAAAAATTCTGCTAGAGCAGCCATCTAGGTGCTAAAACATGTATCCACATGTCTCTAGGTTGCAAGGGATTAGATTGAGAAATCACCCTTCCTTTTTCTTCAAAGACTCAGCTTCTCACGGCATTGCCACGTTTCTCCTGAAGTGAAAGCCTTCTGCCAATGATATCAAATCTTTTTTTTTTTAATCCCATGAGGAAAGGAGCGATGAAAACGGACATTCTTGCCAATCAACCATCTACTATTCATTGGAGCAACAACATTCATCAAGAGCTGGAATCCAACTAAATGTAAAAAGATACCCGCTCTCTTTCCAAAGTATCCTTAAGTAATACCCTAACAAACTCACACCAAAAAGTATAGACCCGTGATCGCCACAAAACTATGGCACACACTCCCGCTCAAAACAATCCTCAAAACTCAAATATTTACATCACTCAGTCGCTCCTTCCTTCCGTTCTTTCGTTTATACACTTTAGTGACTTGGGACCATCTTCTTGCATTTCCGGAAGAATATCTGGTTCTTAGGACATTCTCAATCACAATGTACACCCAATCCTGCAGCTTCCATTTCAATCTGAGGGAGAAGTTCTCTTCTTTTCCTCTGCCTTTATCTTTACCTCACTACTCGAAGTCCTCATACTAAACTTATTTTCAAAAAAGAAAAAGGATTTGTTTCATATCCTACTATAGCAATACTCCGTAGAATCTTTTACCATAATTAGAAATGATTTAGGGGAAGAGAGAGAGCATCTATTGCTTCATTGGCCAAAGAATGTGGTACATTTTCATGGAAGGCATGAAAAATTGTTTCCTTTTCCTGAAAAAGAAGAAAAGAAAAGAAACTTCAGAGTTGGTTTCCCCAGATCATAACATTTACAAGATATATCTAACCATTTTAGCCTTAAAACTTATAGATTTATATTTCCGAGTACGGCACTTTATCTTAATTAAACTTGTGCAACCCAAATTAGGATTATTACATTTCACATTCATATGTTCATATCCGTATATGCTTACCAGCAGATATTCTTTGCTATGCACTGTACTTACTACCATAATTGCAAATTTAATTGCCTAGTCTATATGCATGCTGATCAGTTCAGAGTTTCTGGCTTTCTGCAGCTTCGTCTTAACAGCAATGGCCATATCATCGGCACTGAATATCTGTCTGACCTCGTGGAGAAGGAACACGCTGATCACAAGCATGGTACTGCCTTTTTTCCATTGTCTACACAATAATTTGTGTCTAAAGTTTATTATTTTCTTATATTTTTTCTGGAAAACTTTAATATAGGAAAAAAAAAATCATTTTTTACCTTTGAACTTGTCTATTTGTATCCAAAAGTTTTCATTTTCATGAAATTGCAATTCAAACTTAAATAAGTGTTGTAATCTTGGCCTGAAACTTGAAAAGGGATCCAATCAATGGGGCAACGTTCCCATGACCTCTTTGTTGAATCAAATAGGTCAATCAGTGTACCCAATCTTTGTTGAAACATTGGGCATCGATCCAACGATCTCTTTGTTGAAACAATTTTGCTCAATTTTGAACTTAGTTGAACTTCAAGACACGTGTTTTCTATGCAAGCCCAAGCGGTATCGGCAAGCTTGGTGTGTAACAATTCTTTATGTCAAGCATTCCTACTTAGTTGATTGCTTTGGGTGCCTCTAGCTATATATCATCACCTTTTGTTAGCCTTAGTAAAGAAAGATAACTTTATGCTTTTCTCGAGTACATTTAATTTGACTAAGACATCTTGTCTCATTGATTCTCTCTTTAAAATAGCAACGAACCTGTAATTAACTTAATGAAATTTTTATAACATCTATTTTCTTAATCGCATATTCCCCATTTTGAATATTATACTTCTAAGAGAATCTTGAGCTCAATGTTGTGAACATGTGACTTTTCCCTTCAGATAGATGTATACCTATGGTGCTAAGCTCCACTATTTCATGAGATGTTGATAGACCTCCTATTAAATATGTACACAAGACAAGGCACGTAGGGTGTGAGGGTGGGGAATAATTTGGGTGAAATTTGATTAGTAGTGGGCTCGGGAGATTTTTTTCTTTCTAAATGGCTGTGTATATAGTTTGTTAGCAAAGGCTGATAGGGTATCTTTTTTGCTTGACAATTGCGATAGATGGTATTGGGAGAGAAGAGGACCTTTCTAATTCTTCCCTTGGCACTAGACCCTTCTTGATAAACAACTTCTAGCTCTTATCAATAATGGTATTAGAGAAGGTTCATGACTGGGAATGGCTACGCGAATGGAAGTGAGGATGGAGACTCAGAAGGAAGGATGACAGAGTTTCAGGATGTAGAGAAGGAGACTAGTTTGGTTCTAGAGACGATGAAAGTGGACATTGAGTGAACGGTGGTGAGCAATGTGGCTAAGGCTATCAAGAACGGATGCACGAGGTATCAAGTCAGTTGGAAGGATTGAAGTTAACAGAAGCAGTTATTGCTTCCAGCGGCAAAGGGCTAGGAAAAAAATAAAGGAGCTAATGACATTAACAGTTGATTTAGGGGGAAATAGTGGAGAAACAAACTTGGTTAAGGCATTGACACCCCTGTTTGATACGCGATTGAGGAAGCTTGAGATTCTAGTTTTTGAAGGTGCAAATCCCTATGGCTGGCTTCATCAAGTTGAGCAATATTTTGTTAATGGATTGTCGGAGTTGGAGAAATTGGATGCAACATTGTTGTGCTTGGATGGATTGGCATTGCATTGGCACAATTGTGCAGAACGACAGCGTCAGATCGAAAGTTGGGTGGAATTCTGACAATTAATTTTACGATAATCCTTGCTTACAAACAAGATACATTGCACAAATGTTTTTCTGCTTCGAAACAGGAAAATTACCATGAAGGAATATCGTGAGCAATTTGAGTGTTCAACATCGTTGACCTCGTTCGATGACGATGCCATGAGAGGAAATTCATTGATGACTTGCACAAGGATATCAAAGTAGAGATGCAGATTGGGCTGTGCTGACATTCCAAATGGAGATGACCTAGAAAATTGATGATAAACTGTTCCATCAGGAAGAGGAGAGTTGCCTTGAATCCAAAGTATGGAAGCCCAAGCCCAGCTGTTAATGTGAAGCCGAGTACATATGGGGCTGGTTCTACAGCACATACAATTTTTGTTAACCCTAGCTGACTAGGTGTCGGATTTAAATGGGAAGGGATAGGAAAATCCAAAACACCATCATTTAAATGAGGTTAGGGTCATAAAGAACACAGAAGATTTAGGGAACTATAGGGTCTAAAGATGTGGTTGGTGGAATTGAAATTGCCCATGAGTGAAACAGAGGGTTATAGTCTGATGCTTGGAATCTGAGCTTCCATGCATGGAATAGAGACCTGTAAGCCGGTTGTGTTGACGATGGGGGGAAGTAATGATGGTGCAAGATTTTTTGCCGAATACTTTGAATAAGTGCCTTTCTTTTTTGTGCACACAGAGGTTCATTACTTTGGGGGATATCTCAACGAATCATCAAAATCTGGAGGCGCTATTCTCGCCAGGTAAATCTATAACATCCTTCTCAAAGGCGATCCCACATTGGTGCATTACCAAGTAACATTGAAATCCTTGTTGAAATCGTGGAAATAAAAGAAACAGGGGTTCCTTGTTGAGTTAAATGTGCTAAAGAAGTCTAGTCAACAACACATGACTACTGTGGCAAATGGTAAGCAAAGGGAGGCTGCGTTTGAGGTTAGAGATTGGGTGTATTTGAAGTTATGAATCTGTATTAGACAAGGAACTTTGATAAAGCCTATCAATGTAAAACTAGCCCCAAGGTAGGTATGTTGGACCATTTCGAATAGTAGGGAGAGTGGATTCGGTGGCTTATAATTATCTCTGCCTGAAGGAGTAAGGGTACACTCAGTATTTCATATTTCTCAATTGTGAAAGGCTGTGGACACACTATTTCAGTGATACTTTTCCCCTCAACATAACTCCTTATTTATTGATTCAAGTCTAGCCTTCTGAAGTGTTGGAGTTGCAGCAGTCAACCAAAGATGCTTCCATCTTGAAGTGTTAATTTGTTGGGTAGAAGCTGATGTCACCGAGGCTACATGGGAGGATGCTACTCACATTGCATCTCAATTTCCAGATTTCCACCTTGAGGACAAGGTGGTTCTTTGGGGCTCGAGTAGTGATAAACCTCCTATTAAATATGTATACAAGAGAAGACACGTGAGGAGAGAGGGTGGGCCATAATTTGGGTGAAAGTTGGTTAGGAGTGGGCCTGGGAGGATGTTTGTGTGAATGGGTGTATATATAGTTTGTTAGCATGGGCTGGTAGGGTTTCTTTTTGTTTTGACATTTGTGATTGACTGTATTGGGAGAGAAGGGGAAGCTCTCTAATTCTTCCCTTGCCACTGTACCCTTGTTGATGAACAAATTCCAGCTCTTATCAGATGTCTAGTTCTGAGCTCGTAAAAAGCCTTAAGTTGTATAATTAAATTGTGAATTAGGTGGTTAAAGAATGCGGTCAATTTACTTCTCACCCTTTGTATCAAAATAGAGTTAACTTTAGATAACTTTTTGACAGATCATGATAAGGAGAAAGATCATCCTCATATACATGGCTTTGATCAAGCTGCTGAAACTTTGGTCAATAAGGTTAAGCAAGCAATAGCAGAAGGAGAAGGCTGTCGGGTAGTCCATATGTAAAATTCATGTAAGATTATTTACTTGCTGGTTCGTAGATAAAAGACATGCAATCTCTTTTGCAGGTTTATGGGGTTCTAGATGTTCAGAGGGTTGCTGGGAACTTCCACATTTCAGTTCATGGCTTGAACATTTTTGTGGCCCAATTGGTCAGTTCACTGTAATTCATTTGTTTGGTGTCGTTTCTTTGCCCTGATATTGATCTCCCTCCAATATTTATTGACATGGTTCATGCTGTAGAAATTGACACTACTTAGGGAGTTTAATTCTAATTCATGATGGGTTTCCTTTTATTTCTTCCCCTTCTCGTGATGTCTTTCTGTGAAGCTTGTTCCTTCCAGTGGTTTGTTTTATTTTTCTCTGCTGTTTTTGCAGATTTTTGATGGGTCTAAACATGTGAATGTCAGTCACATGATTCACGATTTGTCTTTCGGTCCGAAATACCCTGGAATTCACAACCCTCTTGATGGTACAGTTCGAATTTTACATGAAACAAGTGGGACCTTTAAATATTATATAAAGGTAGAAATCCATGTTCCGCCTTAAGATACATGTGCATAATTTTTTATTTCATAGTTTCCATGATGATTTAATATATATTACTACACATTCCGAAATTGGAGGTGAGGGGCTCTCTCCCTCTCCCTCTCCCACTCCATTAGCTATTATCGGTTTGCGATAAATGAGTGGATACTGGCTGGCCTTTGTTCCAATTAGGAATCATTTTTTACTCGAATCGTCTACTTCCTCTATCATTAGCTATTATCGGTATACGATAAATGAGTGGATACTGGATTTAACCATGTTACATGCTTTTTTTTTTCATGTTTCATTGCAGATTGTTCCAACTGAATATAGATATATCTCAAAGGATGTGTTACCCACCAATCAGTTTTCAGTCACTGAATATTTCTCACCTATGACCAACTCTGATAGAGCATGGCCAGGTTGGTTAATGCAGTTTTGTATTCCCTAATTTCCTTTGGCCTCTCTTTTATGATATATATTATTTTACTATCAGGAGCGGTATGCTTCTTTACGATATGAGGAATAGGCTTTAGGAAAAGTATATATAGACAGAGACTAAGACTCCTTAAAAGGCCAGGTTGGAACTTACCATCTTTTTTAATGATTTGCAGCTGTTTACTTCTTATATGATCTTTCACCAATCACTGTGACCATCAAAGAAGAAAGACGAAGTTTTCTCCACTTCATAACTCGGCTTTGTGCTGTGTTAGGAGGCACCTTTGCGGTGACAGGTTCGAGAAATTATTGATGTCGTTTTGTAGTTGATTTTGGAATCATGTTAACCAAAAGTAGTAGACCATATGATTCTGGGTCATTTGAGTTCTTAGCTTCAAAAAATGATATATATCTGGTAAAAAAAATGACAGGAATGCTAGATCGCTGGATGTTTAGGTTTCTTGAGGCTCTGACAAAACCAAAAAGAAGAAGTGGGTTGCATTAAAAGATTGGTCCATGAATACTACATTGGTTCATTGGCAAAAGAAACTGAACGTGGAAGTTTATAAGGTGACGGCTGCTCTGCTTTGGTGGAAACTAACTCTGGGAGGGTGCTTAGAACTGAAGTGCTTTGGTCTTTCTCCTAAAATTTTCCCTCACTTCCTCTAATAGTTGCAAGTAAATTAGTAATTAGTAGGGGGGGATGCCTCTTTTCTTGTCTCTTCTCTTCTCTTCTCTTCTCTGGAACGATACGGGGATATACGAAGGAATTATAGTAATATTACTTTGATTATTCCTAGCAGTCTTCATCTGTTATTTGCTTCATTGTCAACCCACAACCTTACTGATTTTTATTATAATGCCAATGATTCCTGATGGGTCGGTCTATTTAAAAGCCTTTTCGCTCTCTTCTTTTTTTTTCTATGATTTTTTGCTGCCTTTATTATTATTATTTTTTTCTAAACTAAATTATAGAAAATATTCCTGAAATATTCTTACTATTAGCTTATTGAAACTCATCTCCATTGATGAAAAATAACTAAGGTTGCTATATATATATATGTATATATATATATATTAATTGTCCACTTTACAAGTTAAAAAGTTGAAAATAAAATAAGTTAAAATGTGTATAAAGAATACATGATTGACACCCAATTTTGTTCAAGCAGGCTCGGTTTATAATTATTTGATTTTTAGTTTTTAGTTTTTAAAATAAGTTATTTTTTTAGAATATTTTGAGATAGTTATTTTTTTAATTAAAAAATATTATAATCAATATATGAACAAAAAAAAAATTATCTAAAAAATATTATTGAAACTTTTGAAATTTAAGTTTTAAGGATTTTTTTTTTTTTTTTAAGTTTGGTGCATTAAACAAAACCCCAAGATTTGCTGACATCACAGGAAAATGAAAACTTTATATTTTTTTTATAAGTTCTGAAAATACTAGATGATTACCAATAAATTAAAAATAATAATAAAATGAAAGTGGAAGACATCCGATCGAGATTTTATTTATTTTTTGAGTTCAATACAGAAATGTTATCTAAAACAAAAGTCCGATTTCATATTCAGCAAGAATAAATTGTGGGATTCAATGTGGAATTAGCTGAAAGTTTGTTCTTGGCTCTCGATCATTCCCCAACAATACCTTAAATTTTTAATGAGCTTGGGAGATCAAACGTTTGCCAAAATACTGGACCACTAAAAATGCAAAGAACCACGACCCTTCGCAAGAAAATTTAATTCGGGTAAAAGGAAGCATCGTCACAACATACAAAATTTGACAATCTGAGTTTGAAATGACTACGCATTCTTGTACATTCTCAAAGGCGATTTGAACAATCTCTATCAAACAAAAAAAAAATGAAATAAAAGAGCAAAATTTATAATGATATGTCATACACAAGTCTAATACATTAACCTTATTTAGACATGACACTCGGGAACCAATCTATTGTCGTATTAAAGGGTAGAAATATGCCAAAGAATCTGACCTCCATTTGCAGGACAAAAACTGATGACGCTCGGGCTAGAATGCTGAAATGGGACAATTACATGAAGTCGTACTCGTCGATATCATCAAATGAATTGACCATCATGTCATCAACTGCCTTTTCAACATGGAGCTGCTTCTTCTTCACAGCTGCAGAAGTTTCACACAAGAGGGAAAAATGAAACAACAGTTCAAATACACAAACATCACATTCATTTGGTCTGGTAGGATTGAAATAATTGAGGGGGGGAAAAAAGGAAGACGATAAGGGGATTATAAATGTAAACAATTACCCGTTTTCTTTTTACTGTTATCCTTCTCCGCCTTTAGTTTTTCATTTGCAAGTGCAGTGACAGAAGAGGCAACTTCTTTCGCATCCGCTGCTTTCAAAGAGGTCATCGACAGTCTAATGACGTCTTTGAGCAGATTAATATAATGGAAACTTTTCTGCAACAACAATTTTTTGGGGGGAAACTCGTGAGAATAAGCTATGTCCATACATTGATGGGCAGAAATCATGATACAGGTAAATTGTATAAACCTCATAGGGGCGAAGTTTATGAGAGATCAGTTCTGCATATTCCAAGAAGTCACTATCAGATTTTGGAATGAAATTATCAAGAGTCTTCTCATCACCACTCTTTTTAAACAAATCGGTAGTGGACTTATAATCTGCTTCTTCCACTAACCTGCCACAATTTGGAAACACAAAAACAAAGTCCCAGCACGTGATTAAGATCTTATATAAAGTATACCACTAGTTCCAGCCAAAGACAAGTAGAAGCTCTTTGTATTTTTTAACAGAAAAACTTACTTCCATGAGAAAAAATGAAAGAAAATACGGGCATCTAGAAAAGAAAAAACCCACAAAAAGGAGCCACACTACAAAAAAGGGCTTCCCGTCAAGAGAAATAAAACCAAGTAAATAATTAAAAAAGGGCCTAGAAATATAGGCTCAAAGAGAAACAAAAAATATAACAAGGAACCAAACATCGCTGAAGGAACTCTAGTGCCCTCTAATGATTTTGTTGTTTCTTTCCCCCACAAAATAGCACATACCCCAGCCTACCACAAAAACCGCCCTTTATTACAAAATGGTAGAGGAAGGAAATGCTCCTCAAAAGCCTACCTGAAGGCTCACAAAGCTGAAGCTGAACACCTCAAAAAAATTGTGCCAGACTGACAGAGCAAAATTACAACTCCACATGATATGATCCAAGTTCTTCGCCCCCCACCTACAAAGAATACAACAAAGAGGTCCAACAACTAAAGAACCTCTAGCCAAGATCCGATCCAACGTATTATCTCTTTCATGCAAAACTTGCCACACAAAGAACTTCACCTTCTTACGAATTTACCTTCAAAACTAGTGAGAAAATAGAACCACCCACCTAAGAAAGGATTGGACCAGCATTGGAAAAAAGAGTTACAAGAAAACCCCCTTTGGAATAGCTAGGAGTTCAAAGGCAGGAATCACCCCTCCTCAGCCTAAGACGAAAAAGGAGGAAAGAAGAGTCAAGACATCTGATGTTTCTCTATCGGTCAACGAACCAAGGAGGTGGAAATTTTATCTAACCAAGGAATCCTTCTGTGCCACTTACCATTGAGCAAGATAGCAAGATAGAATAGTTCACATTCCTTAAACAACTTCCCATCCAAAATCTCCACTTAGGCCCAAATCCCTTTGTTACACCTCGAATTTTAAGAAAATAAATAAAATATTTTTTCAAAATTAAAATATAAAAAATATAAAAAATATAAAAAAGAGAAGGAAAGAAGAATGGCACACACAATTTGGAGAAGATTACCGTACAGTCAACAATTAGTTTCTCGGCCTACATTCCTTTTTTTTAATGAATTTGAAGCTTCCTGGAGTCCATTCTCTGAGCCATTTTCACTAGTTTTATTCTTTTGACTTAATTTAGAACATATTGAAGAATTTTGGAGAATTTGAGATTCTTTAAGACCAAACCAAGCTCGGGAAGTCAACAAACAAGTAACCACAAGGAGCAAGTTTTAAGAAATACTTGTAGGAGTTAATTAGGACCATGGGCAAATGATTAGAAATCATGTTTAGAAGCATAGTTAAGCTAATTTCATGATAGCTAAGCCTAGAAAACTTAATAGTTTACAGCTAATTGTGAACTCTGATAGAGTTGGTAAGTAGAATACATGTCATGAATATATTAAACGAAGTACTACTGTTCTACGTTATTATGGTCCTCGAATCTAGTTTTGGATTCCACAAAACATTGGGTTGACTAGGTATCTTATGGAGACGATTAAGGCACAACCCCCATTCGCAAACTAGCCCAGAGGAGTTAGGGTCTACTTGATACACAAAGTTCAATTGTCACCCATAAAGAATCCAAAGTCATAGAAGGTATACTACTGAGGTAGCTACAGTTGTGCCTAGTGGGGAGCAATAGCCTTTTACTGTTCTAACCCAAGAGGGTGTGTGAATAGGCAAATTATTGTTTCGGCTTGAAAAGGTGATGCAACAGGTAGTTTACTATTAGCCTGAAAAAAGATGATATGGCAAATAGTTTACTCCTATGATAGGTAGTTTACTGCTCTAACCCAAAGAGGGTGTATGAACAAGCAGCTTACTGTTTTCACCTGAAAAGGCAATGCAACAAGTAGTTTACTAATCTTAGGAACAAGGAGTTGTTGTCTGGTACCACTAGGGCGAACCTTCTGGTTAGAGCTCAGTAGGTAGTCATGTGTGGAGTATGGTTACCGTTATAAGAGCGAAGGGTTCCTTCATGTTTATAGGATTAAACCTAGGCCCTTTCCATGGGCCACAAATATGGACCTAAGAAAACGTAAAGCATAGAGCCCTTCATAAGGGCCATGTATTTCAGAGCCCTTCATAAGGGCCACAAATCTCAGAGCCCTTCATGAGGGTCATGATCTCAAAGCCCTTCATAAAGGCCACATATCTTAGAGCATGTCATAAGGGCCATGTAATTTAGAGCCCTTCATAAGGGCCACATATTTCAAAGTCCATCATAAGGGTCATGTATCTCAAAGTCCAACATAAGGGCCATGTATCTCAAAGTCCAAGGGCCCTGTACTTACTTAAAGCCTGTTACAAGGGCCAAGTAAACTAAAGCTTCCCTTGGAGCCTAATAAGTATACACTCCTAGAGTAGAAGTGTATAGAATGTATGCATAAGCCTTATACAACAAGAATAGACAAGAGCCAAGTTATTGGCCAAGGATTATGGTTGGCACATAGCCTAAATATATGTTATAAAGTATAAGTACAATAGAGCCTACAAGTAGGTTGCTTATTGAGTATTTTTCTCGTTCCATGTTATTTTATTTTTTCTCAAATGGAGTGTAGACCGTGCAACAACAGAAAATGCCCTTCAGTTCGAGTCGTCTTCCTTGCCATTTTATTTGTTATTTTAAATGCTACTTTTCAAAACTTACATATTTTTTGTAAGTCATTTTGACTTGCCTCAGCGGGTATTACCTTCAAATTTCTTTTATGTCGGTTTTGAATGCATATTTGAATTTTAAATTCCTTATGTCTCCCGTTCTACAAAAGAAAATTTTGCTGCCCTTTTTACCTTCTAGTGTATGTGACAACCTGTTATTCAAGGCATTGAAAATCGGGTTGTTACACCCTTAGTCTCCATCACCTTATCTAAAAAGACCAAATCTAGATGATGGTAGGCTTTCTCAAAGTCAATCCTAAAGATGACCTTTCTTTTGAGCTCTATAATCTTCATTGCCCTTATTCGCAATTAGAGCTTGTTCTAAGATTTACCTGCCAGCAAGAAAGACCCTCTAATGTGGGAGATCATTGAGGCAAGAACCTTTGTAAGCTTGTTAGCAAGGATCTTGGATATAAGATTACGCTTTTTAGCAAGGATCTTGGATATAAGATTACACTTTTTAGCAAGGATCATGGAGATAATCTAATACACCCAGGTAATAAGACTAGTCTAAAGTCCTTAACCTTTGTTGCCTTATCAGGATAAAGCAACAAAGGTTTTGTTGAAGTAGAATTTGCTAACGAATTTCCAAAGATCCTTCCCATCTCCCAATTGTCTTGGAAGAAGCCTAAGAAAAACCACCCAAACCTGGGTTGAGTTTCTAACTAACCCAAAACCACCCTTTTAACCTTCTCCAAGGATAAGGGCGTCTGCAATCCATCCTCCACATGCAAGGACCAACTAACAACTCATATAGAGAGAAGTAATGAAGAATTGTCCTCGATCTCATAGTCCACAGTTAACAGACTTCAAGACTTCCTCCTGACTCCTTAATAGCACAAAGACTAGTATAGGTTCCAAAGGGGCAATATAGGCCACACTGCACTCAAAAGATGCTCGACATTTTGGATTATATGAAGGAACAAAGCTAACTTGCAAATGTCAAGACCGAGAAAGAATCGACATAAACATATATCAAAGCGAGGAGACTCCTCACAAGGCATTTTTTGAAATGGCTATAGAAAACAAAACGGAAACGGTAGGTCCTATTTAGGCCAAACATACACCAAAAGGGAACTCTAGAACCATCTTGCTCAAAAGACATAATAAGAAACAAGAAAACCAAAAGACAATGAGATACCACCTATGGGTTTCCCTGATCCAAATCCAACCATAGGAGTGAATCCCTATCCAAAAATTAAGTAAACAAATGTGCCCTTGTAATTACTTGGTACCACCGAGTCTTAAGTTTCAAAGAGAAACTACCATAACCATATACAAAAGTGGGCAATATTTTCACAACCCAAATTTCAAATCCTATACCAACCTTATCACACCAAATGCAACTTCTTCCATAAGAAATCTCTCATAGTTCTTTATAACTTCTCCTTAATCAGTATGAAGTAAATCAAACACTCATAATCAATCTAGATCGTAAAAAGCATAACATTCATACTTCAAAGATTTTTATTCAATGAGAAGTCCCAAGTATAGGACCATTATTTATGCTTTAAAAAAGGGGCCATTAATTATTAAACCAATCATCTAGTTCTGTTTGATGACACTTGCACAAAATGTAGACAGAACAGAACAAACAACAGTTCCTAACTTTTTCTTTAATGAGAAAATTGCTTTCAATATTCCTCCCAAAATTAACTTGAACATTTATTCCAAAAACCCGTAATTGCCCTGAATAAACATTGAAAGTGGAGATAACTCTAAAACAAATAGAAAGTTTTTTCTCATTTATTGTTAACAGGAATGGTGCCTGCTTTCAGAAGAGAAGTAATGAGTAAGAGATAATTCTGCGACAAAAAGAGATCTGGAATGGACAAGATAGCATAAAAAGAAAATTCAAAATAGTTGCTCCAATGTCCTACCTTCTCTCTACACAACATTGGTAGGAAGGATCATTCTCCCGTCACAATAAAATAATTCATAAAATGTTTAGTTCAAATTCCTGATTCAATTATTTTCCTTCCAGAGAACCATGAAGTAGATATAAGTTGAGCTAAGAGTTCCTACAAACCAAAGCAAACTAATATTACCTTTGTTGGCGAAGTTTCTCGGCTAATGGATCTAGAGGCTGTTCAGGTTCCACCTCGGCAGTTTTTCCTTTTTTTTCAATAGTTTTTGTGGCAGGTTTCTTTGAGGCGGCTTCTGGAGGAGGTTTAACTTCTGGAGCCTGTGAGACCAAAAAGACAAAAGAAGAAATGGGGTAACAAATTTACCGATACATCAGGCAATGGACAAGTTACTCAAACTAAAGAGTTAGAGATTTATTAGATTTTACATGCTCTGAACCATTCATCTTCTCAAAACCATGTACTGATGCCAACCCCAACCTTAACAAAAATGTAGTTTCTACATGAGCTCCACAAACTTTCAAAATAAAGGAAAAGGGACTTCCATTTCCGCCAGTTTTAGGAATATTAATAAAGCTTCCTACAACTATTAATGATTTCTACCCTTAGAATGAACAATTCACCACAATATTTAAAACATTGGAATGGTTTCGACCCTTGTAGTAATCATAAAGAATCACCCAAATTCTCCTTCGGCATTATCTTCAGTCTTAACATCAATACTAAATGAAACAAACATCATTAGCAAGAAAATCAATAAATTCACACCGGTGCAGGTTCATCATCATCCTCCCAAGATTCCTTCACATCATCGTCATCCACATCCTCATCATCCCATTTATTCTTTGGCTGCTCCTTCTGGAGCGGGGTTATGTTTTCATCCTCTAAAAGAAAGCATATACATATGTAAGCAAAACCACCTAGATGATTAAACTTAGAGTCACAAAATAGAATAAATATGGAACTACATATGACTATATCATATGTAAGCTTTTATGCCTCAACTATCAGATAAACAAAGTATACAGAAACTCGAGAAAGAAAGCTAAATTTGCTATAGGTATCTCCATTCTCAAGCTAAGAAAAAGTTATTCAATGCCTGAGCACAACAGCTAATTAAACTGTAAAATATTTTCCAATATCTTGGAAGATCATAACAAGTCATGAGACACAATGGGCTAGGTTAAGAATAGAGAACTTCTTTCCACAGAATGAAAAAACCAACACCATGTCTTGTCCTCAAAAATCAAAATTATACATCGTTTAAATTGCAAACTCGATTCCTATGGTATTTGAGTTGGAATTTAGTCCTTATGGTTTGATAAAACTCTCATAGGGACTAATTCTAACATTTAATACCATAGGGATCCAATTTGTAATTAACATTAAACATGTTTGCTAGACTGTAGTTCGAGAATCTTTTACTTGATATTTACCATATACTGTACACAACATAGTATTATTTGTATGACATAATGACTAAAATTTCCAAATAGGTTACATATAAAGGGACTCAATTCTTATTTTTAATCTTTAAAAATATTCAATTAAATCAGCAGTGGAGAGAAGTGGTAAGGATTTTATAGTTCGTCAACAAACTAATTGCAACTTTCCTTATCCTTTGCCACATGACAGAGTGGTTAGCTCCACACTTCTCCCACTCTCTCTCAAACTGAGTAGTTTTGATCATTATAGCGGAACCACCAAAATATTCTTCCATACTGTCAACCAAGCTACTTGAAAGGAAGGCACAATAATTGCCTCCCCCCTCCAAAGTATTAAACAAATAAAAAATAAAATAAAAAGAAGATGAAATAATTTTAATGAAATTTTGTGTTTATTTTAAAAGATAGGAATAAAAACCTAGCAATAGGACAATTCATTCATCATGTTTAGGGAAGCAGAGTCATTTGAGATATTACTAGACAAGAAAATGCAATACTACAAATTTTAACAACCTTAGGAACCAAAAAATACAATATCAACAGAATGCAATGGAGATGAATACAAAGCACTCTTTAATTAAAGAAATTACGGATGCATATCCCTTCAGAAAGAAGCACACTTTATTGAATGGAGTTATAAAATCAGGCACTAATGCAAGATGAACACATCTAAAAAATGTACTGATGTACAGCACATCATCTGGATCCTTCGATGTTTTCATTAAGATGACTATTTCTTGAACTCCAAATGTGTTGGGGCATATAGAACAATAAGAACTGATAAAGTAATGATACGTGATGTTTGAAAGCATTTACATCTGTTCAGCTAAGTGTTTTTGCAATGACCAAGACCTAACTTCAAAACATGACACCCACAACAATGGATTGTCTTGTCCATATCTGTAACTTTTACCCCTTCGAAGTTGAACTTAAAATTAGATCTATTCCTTGGCTCCTTGGCTAATAAAATATGAACTCTTGCGCCTCTATCTACAGTCTCTCAAACCACAACCAGTGTTTAATAGGAAGCTTTAGAACATACACATACATCCTTTTATGATTTATTTGTAGTGTCCTTGTCGTACTTAAGTCCTGCACTATTAAGCTTATGCTCATCCATTCCATACTCGTTTGCAAGTGTTGTCTTATTTTATATACTAATAATAGGCTACAAATATTATATAATAATAATAATAATAATAAGAGGTAAATTATTGATGGAATGACCAACATATATCCATATACAACATTTTTTGTGTAGAGACTCGTTACTTTCAATCAGCAAAGGAGAACAATGATGGACTAAAACATAAACCATATAGCATTACCCCAGTCATCCATTGACTTGTATCCCTTTTTACTCAAAAAAACACTAGAAATTCAACTCTGTGCAGTCCAACCCTGCTCACAATACAAGAGATAAATATTAGCAAGAATAAAAAACTGAAGGTCTGGAAGAATCCAAATGTTGATAAAATGACAACCATAGAATTCAAGTAAACAAAAAGGTAGTAACTATTAATGAAAAGTTACCAAGAGTATCGAATTTCCTTTTTTTTAAGAGAACTGAGCTTTCATGGAGAGTGAAAGAACGCAAAATCAAGGGAGAGGGCATACAACAAACAAGACAGCCCAACAAAAGACGCCTTAAAGCTAATTATACAAAAAAGAATAATATTGAAACTACAGGATAATAAAATATATAATAACGAATCAGCACACTTGATCTCTTTCCCGTTGAGTTAAGTTAACCTAGGGCTCAATTCAAATAGCCTCCCTGCATTTCCCTCCTTAGACCTAAAGGTCGCCTCATCAGCCAAAAGAACAGTAAGGCAGGTAGGATAAGCGTGAACATTGTTTTCCCACGCAATAAAATCTAGAGCAACAACAAATAATTCAAAGAAACTCCAAACAGCAGCTAGAAAATTCGGCTAAAGCAGCCAAGGAACAATTTGACAAAAAGAAGAAACAAGAAACCACACATACCAATCAATCCCTAGAACGTCAGTGCGAAAAATTAAGTAACGTATAAAGTTCGTATGAACAGACAAAAAAGAAATTATCACCTCCAAGCGTCCGGAGGCCGATAGTCGCTCTAGAGATTGTTAGGGCAGGAGTGAGGAAACGGAAGCAGTAAAGCGACCGAAAAAGGTATTCTCTCTGCAAACAATGCAAAAGTTACTCAAATTCAAATAACCTAAAACGGCAGCCAGCAAAGAATCTGTGGCGAAAGCGGAAAAGGAAAAATACATACCTCGGAGGAATCGACTGCTGAAGTGGAATTGAGCAAGGAAATGGAGAGATAAACCCTAGAAGAAGGTTGCCGCAGAATTCAAGAATTGGAAAGTAAAGCGAAAGAGAGGGGAATCTGGAAGGTTCTGTCCTGGTGCGCGGGGGGAAGTTGGAGCTAGGGCTTGAATGGAACGAAAGCGTGAGACGGAGAGGGAGCGAGAATCTTTGAACAATTGGGCTCGTCGCATCTACGGCTCTTTGTGAATGGTGATTAGGTGGTCACGTAAGCTGTCGAATAACGGTCTTGAGTTGGCCACCGAATCGGCCCAACTCACCCAACTGATTCGCCCGCAATTTATCCATTTCCTTGAGATTTTCGTATGGTTGGCCCAAACATTTTGTTTACTTTTTAAAAATACTCATAAAATTTTAAAAATAACATTAATACTATTTACCTCTATAAAAAAATTAAAAATTAAAATTTAGTATCGATAAAAACTGTCTATCAACACTAAATTATCTACAAACATTTTACTGGATGACTTCGTTATTTCCCTGCAACATGGTCAATCCATTTACTTCTCGCTTCTAAGAGTAAGGATTATCCCCGTATACCACAGGTCATTTCAACATGTTTTATCCTCACTCACATACATTCTATAAAATTTCTTAGAAGGTCACCCATCATATAATTGCTCCAAGCAAACCATGCTATGATTGATCCACCGAAAAGGAAAACGGCATCTTATTAGTATAAGTAGTACCATTCAATCCTATAAGTTTTTCTTAGTCATTCTATCCTCACGGTCTCTCTCATTTGGATGCAGTTTCGATTCATTCATGTACCTCTCCTTTACTTTAGTGTCACATGCCCACTTGCTTCCACCTTAGTTCGTCCCCAAACCACGTCTTACTAAGGGAGACATTGCTTTGATATCATTTGTAACTTAGTACTACTCTCGCCCAAGTACGTTTATTGAGGTTTGTAGACTACTTACATCGTAAACTGTAGAGAGTTGTCCATGACTAAGCAATAAACCATCGTCACTTCTAGATACGTCGTGCTATCAAATGGGCATTAATTCATTGTTTGAGTGTTGATTGCATTCTTGCGCAAATTAAAGAAAATATATGAATCGGTATGCATGTGTTGCTTAGAATAAAGGGCTAATGCATATTAATTGGGATCAGACCTTGGTATTTACAATTAGAGTAAATTGCATACTAGGGGAATTTGGAAAAATGATACTCCAACTACGAATACGGTGGAGAAGTTAACGTTAATTATTGAAATTTTGTTAGAACGCTCGTAGTTTGATGGGAACTAAAAAATTTTGGATTGATATCATCTTCCTTTGATTTTCTTGTTGCTAAACTATTTGGTTAAATTGCATGCCTTTTAAAATTTCTTTAGAAGTGATACCTCGAGCATGATTTTCTAAAATTTCTTTCGTATATTTTAAAATACAAACATTTTAGTATTAAGTGACATCTCTGGTCGGTACGTGTGCGAAAAGTTGGATCGTTACAGATGGTATCAAAAACATACCCATAAATTTTATACGTGGTATCAAAAATACCTTTAAACTTTCAAAAAAAAATAATTAAAATATCTTACTCGAGATTATAACCAATTCAATGTTTTTTTTAAAATTAAATTAATCCATTCAATTATATTTTTTTTAACTTTTAAAAATTTATGAATATTTTAAATTAAAATACAAAAGAGAATTTATATATATATATTAAAATATGGAAAAATATCGAATATCTTAGTCTTTATGGTTTGACACGGATTTGAATATGATGTCTATAGCTAATTTTCTGAACATTAATTTAATTAAATTTCTGTCGATGTTTTTAATTTTTTAAAATAAAAAATATATATTAAAAGTAAGTGAGGCTGCCGACAAATCCAATTGATTAAGGGAAAGAATAAGGTGTAATACGTGTAGGGATTAGATTATGTGGCCTTAATTTAGTGATTATAACTAAGCATCTCATGATAATGGAAGAATATTGCAATTCATTATAAAATGGATAATGCCTTTTTTATTTATTTTTATATTTTAGAAAAAAGTTTCTTATAAAAACTCTTAAAAATATTTCAACTTTACAATGTTCAAGAACATTGTAGAACAAGATAAGCTTTCTTTTTTCTATTTTTTTATTTTATTTTTTCAATTAAGGAAAAAAAAAAAACCTTTTCTAATTTCAACCTCATCATTCAACTTTTAAAGTGCTCCACAACTTTTCTATTTTTTTTTTAATTTTTCTTTATGAATTTTTGGCAGAGAATTCCGCCCTTGTTCTTCTAAAATTAAATGGAGAATTTCGCGAGAATGATGATTGAAAAAAGTGGCGAGGATAGATGGAAAAGACTTCTCTGTCTCGTCCCATAAACATCTATTTATAGTAATAATCTCGACTAATCGGTTTTAATAAACATCAATATTTGCACAAAATTAAGTCTAATTACTCGGGAGATGAGGAGTCACGGAATCAATCTTCTCAAACCGCCCAAACTCACCAGTACTAGATATTGTCCGCTCTGGCCCATTACGTATTGTTGTCAACTTCACGAACGCCTCTACTATGGAGAGGATCTAGCCCTACTCCAACCATTTGTAATGGGTCAAAGCAAATAATATCTATCAGTGGGCTTGGACGGTCACAAGTCTACTTCTTGTTTCATTAACTCCCATATTAGTTTCATGCTAGACATAATTTCACAATTCATCGAGTGCACATGAGCATAGTTCTTCAAGGTAAAAATTACTACAACATTTATACAAGTTCAAGACGAAATTCGTAACTCTTATCTAAATTTAAGGTACAAAGTAGATGAAACTAAAACCCGAGAATAAAAAATCAATATTGAATCTCTTACAAACCAATGATAGAGTTGCAATTGTTGTTTGTGGAGGAGAGTAATATTCAAAGTCCAAAAGGAAAGCTAAAAAGTAAAAACCGCGTTTGTGGGAGTTTGTGGGGTTTATCGTAGAACACACTCTATTAATAAATCACTATCACCAACTTCTACATATGAACACATTTTGATTCACACTTGGACCAAAAAGTTTTGCCAAAAGTGTTCCTATCTCTATCCAATAACATCATAAAGAAATTCGACTCGGGTAATGACGCGACCTCTACAATTAAACTTTTAAAGGTCGATACTACTAACATGTAAGGTATAAACGTTTGAAAGTTCAAGTAAACCAATTGACAAGTCTTTATCCTAATATTGTTTTCATAGGCTCGCCAACGTGAACGTTTTTGTCAAGTCACTCTTGTTTAATCGTTACTATACACGATCTTAAATGTAACAAGGTGAACACATAAAATATGAATTCGTTGAGCACGAGATGACAAAATTAATACGTCATTATAACCATTAACGAACACGTCGAGGGGTGTGGGAGAGTGAAAAATCACTCATTTCTTAATTGATTTCAGTGAGTTCATGATGAAATCCCAGATATACACACCTTTTTCTTTTTCTTTTTTCATTGAGAAGAGGAAGAAGAAGAAGAAAGAAGATTTGAAAGTGTCACCAGTGGGGTACCAAAGGCAATTATGACAGCCAATGAAAAGAGGGCACGTGGGAAAACCGACCAATGGCAACCGCCCCAATGAAGAAGAAGTGGGTGACAAACAATCATAAAACATTTAGGTGTGTGGTTTTGAGTAAGCCAATGGATGGTCCAACTTCTTCTGTCTCCTTTTTGGTTCTGCAAAATAAATAAATTAATTAATTAATTAAATCATTTTCTTTTTCTTTTTTTATTCTACCAAACTTTTCCAAGAAATATGGCTTTTTTATTTCTTACTTTTTTTCATTACAAATTGTCTATTTTTTTTTTTAATGTGAAAGAAAATTATAATGTTCGAAATTGATGATTAAGAAAAAGAGACTATCGAATATGATGATTAAGAAAGACTTAAAATAATTGAATGTTACTATCTATACCGATATAACTTAATCATAGGAACTCTCAGGTCAAGCCACTTTGTTTGGAATAATTCTATATTGGGTTTTCTTCTAAAAATTTTCCTATGATGCATGTGAGTGAGGACAAACCATGTTCGAAAGACTCGTGTTGGTTTGTCAAGATGGTCTTCACTTTTAGAAACAAACAAGAAGTAACATGACTATGTTGCATTAGGTGCCAAATTTGGATTCTGAATCTTGATCTGAATTCTGGGAATGGATTGTTACAGTGGGGTTTTCTCCCTAGTTGTATAAACCCTAATAGTGAGGGATATACATACAAACCCGTTTAAGATCTTTCCAAGCAAGTTTGACTATCGTGTTTTAAAAAATCATGAGTGTAAATTAGGGAGAATTGGTACTAGGGTTGATGAAGTGAAGAAATTAGGCACACAAAAACACAAGAAAAGATGGATCACGAGAGTACTTCATAGTCAAATTGGTGAAAAAGTTTGAAAAAGAAGCGTCCATCAACTTTCAATTAGAATCATTGAAGATTCTAATTGTTTTAGGACTTCAAAATCAACTTCCTAAACCTATAAAACTAGCATCTAGACGAGTGGTTGTCGTTTTAGTTGGGTTTAACTGACTTAATAAAGTTCGTAGTCAAGCGTAATTGACTTTTAATGTGTCGATGTAATCGAGGTTTAAAACTGTTAGGTGTAAACAAAAATGTCAAAATGTCAATTTTATAAAAATGTAAGGAAATTTATCAATAATGTTAAGAAGACCTATGTTGATTCGTGAGGATAATCTTCACTTTAAGAAGCATGTCACAATCATTTCGATATGCAAGTTTAATCAAGTTCATGCCCTAAATAAAAAGGATTTGGCCCAAGTATTCCTCCTTTACTATGTAATAGCTCAAGTCCACCGCTAATAGATATTGTTTGTTTTGACTCGTTACATATCGTCATCTGTCTCACGGTTTTAAAACGCATCTACAATGGAGAGAGTCTAGCCCTACTCCGATCAGTGTCTCACACTATCCGATGACGAGCTTTGATACCATTTATAACAGCTCAAACCCACTGCTAGCAGATATTGTCCACTTTAGCGTATTATTGTCAGCCTCACAGTTTTAAAACGCGTCTACTAGGGAGAGATTTCAACACCCTTATAAAGAATGCTTCGTTCCCCTCTCGAACCGATGTGAGATTTCACAATGCAAGTCCTCCATTTCTGGGATACAAACTAGTTTTATTACTCGAAAATTAATTAGAACGTAGTTTGAGATTGTTCTAAGAGCTTGCTATGCATTTAAAAAGAAGAAAATTAACTTAGTGAATACGATACTAATTGTAATTTTAAGGATCAATACTTAGACTCTTTGCTCGCTCGAATTGTTAAACTTAAAAAAAAAGCATCATATGTAACAAAGAGTTAACCAATACTTAAATGCTTACGATGCATAATACGAAAGTTAAGAGACCATATATTATGTGTGACACGTTCAATCTAATTATATTTTAATGATTCTATATCATATTTTAAGGATAAATATAGTGACGAAAGTTGCTTAGCATCGAGTGAACGAATAGCAAAGTCAATATTCACCTCGAGTTTTAAAAAAATAAAAATAATTACGTTGTAAAAGAAACCAATAATTGGTTGATTGGTCTAAGTAATTATGGGGAATAATCAATTAATTAGTTGGGAAGCTCTAAGTTTGGACCCAAAAAAAAAAATCAACTCTTTTTAATATTAATAAAAACATTCAAACAATAATTTATTATATTGAAACGTTTATAAAAAAAAAGATATTTATGAGTGAAAACTAAAATTTAAATTGCAAATTGCAATTTTTTATTACACATTATTGGATTTGGAAATAGAAAATATTAAATAATATGTATTTTTTTTAATCGCAAGTAGCAAGATATATATATTTAATATTTTCTAAACAATAAAAATAGTATTTTGGTTGAATTGGTGACTCGAGTGAATAGAGTTTGGATTAGGTTGTCAGGTTATTTTTTAATTATTTTTAAAAAAAAAATCTTATCCACGATATATATTACATTAATAACTAACTAACATCGGTTACAAACGTCAAATATTTTTATTCTTTATAATAATATTAAAAGTTGAGTAGGGTTTTCGGGTTAGTCTGGTTGAACTAACCAAAAAAATATTCACTTGAGAACGACTCAAATTTCATAAAGTTAGGTAGTCTCGGTTGATTAGGTCACTTAGTCATATAAAATTTCTAGTGAAATAAAAAAATAAAAAAATTAGAGAGGTTTCGAAATTCAGAAAATAATTTTTAAAAAAAAAATTAAAATGGTAAAAGAAAAATTGATTCCCACCTTCCACCACTAAGTAGATGCCAACTCATTCATAATTAAAAAAATTATGCAAAAGCCCTTCATCTTATATTATTTACTATTTAAACCATAGGGCATCATGGGGTACATGTGATATTTAATCCCCAACAAAGGGACACCTTAGTGCCTCAACAACCAAATTTTTTCAATTGCTTATCAAATATACATACTTATTAATAATAATACAAAAAATTAAAAACTTATTTAAGCATTTATTGAAGCTCAACAGACATAACAACATTATTTGCTCCTTCTAAACTGCCTTTAAAAATAGAGACTGTCCCACTCACATGCTTTCGAAGATCACCCGACATAGAATTAGTATAAAAAGTAATTTATAATTCTTTTCCGCATTTTTTTGTCATTTATTTTTAAATTCAATCTCGTTCCGTTGAGCTTTTGGAAATTATATATATATATATATATATATATATATATATATATATTTATATAAATAAAGTTTCAATCATTATTATTGTGAAGCATAGGAGTAATTTTGATTGGGGAATTATGATGTTGGCTGAAAAATTCAAGCCATTATTTTTAAATATTCACATTTAAAATTCTACTAAACATAATAAAAAATGTATTATAATTTTTTTTTTTTAAATAAATAAATAATTGTTGTCTGATTTTGACATATATTTTATTTTCAAAAGCTTATATTTCCATTCCTCTCACTGTCATAAGCTGTCTCGCATTTTCTTTTTCTTTTACAAAAATATATATTTGAGTCTTTTTCCTCATTATTGTAAATAATGGACGATCACCATCATTTTCTACTTAAAATTATTGTTATATAAATTTTAAATACAATAAATTACATTTTATTTAGTAATAATAACATTATTGTACCTTTCATTTTTGTTTTAATAAAAATATTAAATACGTGTCTTAATTTCCATTAAATAAAGCTTTAAATGGAAAAAAAAATTACTTTTTTTTAATGATTTTTTAGTATAAATTTCGAATAAATGGCTAAATATATTTAACATTGAATTAAAAGAAATTTGATAATGTATTTTAATTAGCGTTTATGACTAAAATTAACATATAATTCAAACATTTAAAAAGACTTGAGAAGAGGGCGACAAAGATGTGGCAACTCAATATAAGAAGTCAAAGTGACATTATGAGTATTGGGTTTGGTAGCCTCACGCTTGGTTTTGTTTTTATTGTAATTTACAACGCTATAATGATGTTTGAGTGCCTATTTTGTTTAGTATTATTTTATGTAGTTTATAATTCGGTGAATAAGATATATGTTATCCTATTAAAATTTATATATATATATATATATTATCATATTAAAATTTTATTATTTAATGATATAATTTTAGAAGAAAAATCAATGTGAATATATTTTAAAGTTAAAATAAGAAAATGTAGATTAATGGCTAAATTAATAAAAAATAATATATCTATTTTGTCTGGTAAATATAACTTTGAAAAAAAGTTTAAACAATATATTTATTATTAATTTTAAATAGAAATGTTTAAAAAATACTTTTGAACTTTAGAATATTTCATTAATACCCTTTAAATTTTTTAAAAGTTCAAAAATACCCTTCTCGATATTACCATGTTTAAAAAATACTTATAAAATTTTAAAAATAGTATTAAGACCCTTAACGTTTATTATAAAAAAAGTTAAAAAATAATTTTTAGTATTAATATACGGATGAATTCGTCTCTCTATACCTCATAGATCGTCTCTATTTTTTCTCTAAAAATTTAAATGTATTACTTTTAGTTTTGAAAGTTAAAAAATATTTCGACGATTCCGTTTATATACTAACGATAACAATATTTTTTAAGTTTTTTTTAGCAGGTTTAGAACTGTTTTTAAGATTTTTAAAAAAGTTATAAGTGTTTTTAAAGTTTTTAGAAAATTTCTAAAAGCGTTAATAAAACTTTGAAATAATTTTTTAAGTTACTAAAAAGTGTTTAAAAATATTTTCGAGCTTTTAAAAATTTCATTAATACCCTCAAATTTTTAAAATGATCCTTAATTTAAAAAAAACGGTTAATATTTTTTTAAAAAAAATACTCTTTAGATTTAAAAATATTTTTACCATTAGTATCACATCTAAAAAATATTCGTGAATATTTTTATTACTTAATATTAATTTTTTATTCAGTAAAGGTCAAAAAAAAATAAAAAAAAGTAGATGACATGCCGACGAAAGAATGACGTAAATAAGAGAAAAATATATATTAAATAAAAATAAAGTCAATTACGCGTCAGTTTAAGAAGAAGCCATTTGTAATAAATGGCAACTGACTTTTTATTTATTTATTTATTTAATAATAATACTAATTATTATTATTATTAATATTATTTTAATTTTGGAGATTTTGGATGTGGTCCGAAAGTGATAGCGCACTATACCACATATAAAGAACTATATATTTAATGTATTCCGGCATTTTCACACGAAGCAAGGAAAATGACATTTAATACCAAACTATATGATTATTTTACATTATAATAATTATTTAAAAACCCTAAATATATTTCAAAATTTAAAAAAAAATTAAACTCAACCAAGTCATTTTTTATTCTCGTTTATTTTTTAAATTAAAAATGTGCCTTTTATTTGATAATGATAAAATATTTATGTATTTTACAATATGATTAATTTGTTAATAATTTATAGGAGGACCATGAACCATGATACTCATTGTTATAGGTTATAAAAACCTTTTACTATGAACGGCACAATTATATTATTACATTTTTTTTAAACGAATTACTATATTTTAATTTAAGATATTATATAAAATACGCGTCTAACTGATTTTGAAATGTTTTATTTTTACCTTTAAACTTTGAATTTGTATAAAAAAAAAATCAAGGTCGCTACTACATGCATGACATGACTAATACGTGAAAAAAAAACATTCATTTAAAATATTTCGTAAAATGTGTAATGACACTGTCTGTATGTTGCCCACTTGCCCACACGTAAGTTGGTCGGACTAGTTTTTTTTTTTTTTGTGCTCGTTTTGACTTTTGTTTGGTTGTTATTCGTCTCGATTCCAATGCTAATCTTATTTTTATCTGAATTAGGACCCTCAGAATTCTCAAAATTTTTAATGATTTTTCTTGCGAGTAATTTGAATTCGAGAAAGCATGCGACAATCAAGTGAGTAACCACACGGATTTTAGAAAGTAATAGTTGTAGGAATCGCTTGGATTTGCATGCATGCTAGTAAAACTAAATCATAGGTAGATAGATTTGGTATGGTTTGAGCCTAGGATGGTTGGATAAGAATGAGAATAATCACACTCGTTGATGGCATGACTGATTTATTACTTGCATGATGCAATGGACTGCTCTTCTACTACTTGTACATAATGATACCGAAATTGATGATGGGAATTTGTGCATTTGTTTTTCGGAAGCATGATGAATGTTATCCCCCATTCATTCTTCGATTCCTTTTCGACGACGCTTTTGCACCATTTGCTCTAGTGTGCTTTCTCTCGTGGGTTGTGACGTCAAGATAACCTACACAAAAAGATGGTCGTAAGGAGATGATAACTAAGAAAGGCTCAAAAGAACTGAAAGTTAGTACCTATACCAACAAGGTGCACATTCCTTTCGTGATGGTCTCCAAACGAACTAATATATTCCATGATCCAATAACATGTCTTCATCGTTTCCTTGTTTTGTTAATAAGTTAAACGGGTTAAGATAAAGCTATAAGAACGGTCAAAGTCAACTAGAATACAAACAAACAGGATACGATAATTTCTTTAGAAGACGGGAGGTATATTGACTTAATCCAAGCTTTCACATTGACTAAGAGTGTACAAGAAAAACTTTGGTCTTTAAGTTCCTTATCAGATAGAATCCCCAACCATTCTTTCAACACAAACCACTACTTTGTCGCTAAGTTCCTTCTCTTTTCCATGCTTTTTTAGCTCTTACATGTCGTCAAGTCAACGGATGTAATCAAATAAAAGATTGCCTATTATTACTAGACAAGGGCTCATCACCAATTTGATGTGAGTTTCCTTGAATCCCTATATACAACCGAGATCATTAACACGTTCATACCGTCGAGAAACAAACAAGTATAAGACATCGAATAAAACTTAGGTTAAATGACAAGTTCAATCTTTTACTTTGTAAAAAGAAGTTTAGTCCTTAAATTGTTACGTTTGTGTTTCACGAGTTTGTATGTCATTACCCTAATAATGACACTTTGGTAATCTGATAGCTTGCTAGGCTACTTCAACGCTTAACCCTTCAGTCTACTAGGCCCTGCGAGATCACCTAACTCACGCGTTTTGTGCTAAATTAAGGACCATGAGAGTGCCTAAGAAATCGATAGAGAGAGTTAATCATAATACCCTAAAACTCTCGTACACTCTAAAGGATACGATATCTAGTTAAGCCAGGTACAACATCCTACTTACATGCCACAAAATGCTATGACAATGTCACTATAGAGGATATGGGTAAACGTATATGAGATAACCTTACACCATGACCGATAGACAGACAATTACTGATATGATTGATAAGCTCCAAAGATGGCTATCAGATGAGCCCGAGGGAAAGACATGTCATTAGTCTTATTGCTTTTTTTTATAGGTTTATAGTTTGTAGTGAGTTATTTACGGAGTATATTTATACAATCACTCATGCTATTTTATCTTTTAATTTTATCGAAATAATAATTTAAAAAAACAATTCTCCAAGCTTAACTTAATATAAAAATAATAATAATTCATAAATAATTTTGTATAACTTCTTTTAATAATGGAAAAAATATAAAAAAAAAGTGTACTAAATTCCAATTTAGCTTTAATACTTTAAAATTTAAAAAACATTTGAATAGGACATTTTAACAAAAATGTCCAACAAAAAAAGATTTGATCGATAATTAAATATTTTAAGACAGAGATATTTTGTATAATCCAACATTATTAATATATTTCCTTGCAAATTTCTTGTACTTGATCTTTCATCATCCTCAACGCTAACATTTTTTTAATAAAAAATAATGACTTTATTTAACTTACTTTTCTTTCTTTTTTTAAAAAAAAAATAATTCCCATCATTAGTTTGCATTTTTTTATTCACAAAGTCATTTACTTAACTTAGTCAAATGGATTAATTAAAAGTTGATTAAATTAATTAGTGATAATTTATTTTATATATGTAAAAATCCCTCATTTTAAAAAAAAAAAACTTTATATTCAAGTGAAAAAATTATAATAAAAAAAAATAATGCTTTAACGTCATTATCTATTATAATTTTCCAACTCATGTGAATCTTTTAATGTATTTGTATATAACAAATTGGTTAGGTGAATTATATAATTAGTTTATTTTTATTATTTTTTAAAAAAATTAATTTAATTTTTAGTGGATAATATGGTCCATTTCCATTAAATATTTGAAATTAAGAACTTGAATATCTGACTATGTTTTTTTCGAAATTAAAATATAATTTTTATTTTATTTTAATGTATTAGTTTTTTAAAATTTAAAATTTCAATCTTTATTATTTAAATGGTAATAAAATTCAATGAACAAAAAAGTTAACCTCATGCATTTTAATGATAGGCTGCTCATATCAAAACATAGCATGCTTCATTAAGGATGTTTTATTCTATCGATTTTCGAAAACCACGATTTCATTAGTTTCGGTAAAAGAGAAATGAGACAACTTTTTATTTGGTAATTCAATCGATCGTCACTTCTCGAACAAAAAAAGCGTTTAAATATGGAAACTTCCCTATCATATGAATCAGAAAATATTACATCCGATATTATAAACTTTATGAATTCGAACGGAATAGAATGGTAATTTCTTAAGAATTATTGATCATAAAATCCCAACCACCAAAATCATCCTCCAAAAGCTCATCCACTAAGCCATTTTCACAAATATTTGGCCATTCAAATTCAGGGAACTCATTCACCAAATCTTGAAGCAAATTGGCTGCTGATTCCGAGTGTGAACAAAATGAAGAAGAGGATGAAGGGGTGGAAGAGGAAGGAGTTGAGGTTGTTGAAGAAGAAGAAGCACAAGGGACTCGAACTTCTTGTAGCGGCTCGATTAGTGACACGTCTTCTTCCGTGCAAAACCCATCTACGAGTAAGTCCATAACGTCGGTTTCATCGATCACCATCTCTTTATCATGTTCTTTAAGTGGTCGTGACGGTGATGGTGATGGAGGAGATTGCTGTTGTCGAGGCTTCTGGTCTTTTTGATGAGCCAAATGGGCGTCATCAGAAAGTGGAGAAACGGGCTTGTGAGTCTGAGGGTCGATTCCCATCTTTTTTAGCTTTTTCTTTATGTGGGTGTTCCAGTGGTTTTTTATCTCGTTGTCTGTTCTTCCAGGAAGATGAGAAGCAATTTTTGACCACCTATCCAAAAAAGAGTAAATGAGTGTTAGTTTTGTTATTAATCCGTTTCGGACCACTTAAAACGGGTTACTTTTTTAGTATCCTCAAAGGGCAAAATGTCAAAAATGCCCCTTCTTTTGAGAAGAAAAAAACTACATGCCATCCATGATTATACCACATGACTCAAGCCTGCAATTGTCAAATAAAAACTCTTTCTTTCTCTCTCTCTTAATTTTTCTTAAAAAAAGAAGAAAATTCAATGAAATATTTACCTATTACCCATCTGAGAATGAAGATCAATCACCATTTTCTCCTCATATTCCGACAAGAGGCCTCGCTTCAGATCGGGCCTAAGATAATTAGTCCATCTGAGTCTACAACTCTTCCCGCATCGCAACAATCCTGCAAAACCCCAAAACATAGCTCAACTAGTTAAACACGAGCATCGTTTAAAACGAGGGATTTCGGGGGGGGGGGTCGGGATTTGAGACCTGCAAGTTTAGGGACAGCCCTCCAACAGCATTGAGCATTGGTGTGGAGGAAGTTGATGAGCTTCTTGTCCTCTTCAGCAGTCCATGGCCCTTTTTTCAACCCAACTTTATCACAACAAGGTTGCCTTCCCATAATTCTAAATTCTCTGTTTAATTTCTTAGAGAGAGAAGAAGAAAAAGAAGAGAGAGAAGAATTTATAAACTCTTAATGGAACTAACATTTATGTGTGTATATATATATATATATATATATATATATATTGGATGTACATATATGGAGGGAGCACTTTGGCCTAGCTTATGAAGCCAGGTGGCAATTTCCTTTTCTTTTTCCACAATAAATTTAAATAATTAATATACTCCGAAATTTCTTTCTTTTTTAGGGTTTAATTTTAGAATTTTCTTTAAAAGAATGGTGGGAAAGAAAGACTTATGCATGCTGGTTTTACTTCCTTATAATTTAGTGAATAAGACATTAATTATAGTATGACTAACCACTGTGTGCAGCACTATTACTGCTCGTAGCTACTAGAAAAAGAGACAAAAAAAATAGATGCCAATGGCGTCTCGACCAAGACCCACAGCCTCCAATAATCTCCTAGATTGGCTGACACATTTAAATTTTAAAATTAATTCTTTAACATATTTAAATTAATTTATTAGATATAAATTTAAATTTTGAGTATAATAAAAATCCAAATCAACTATTTGTATTAGTTAGTTTGAGGTTTAATTAGATTTTAAAATTTAATAATCTATTAAATACGTAATTGAAAGTTAAATGTTTTATTTAATAGTTTTTAAATTTAAAAGTCTAAACTTATAATTTAACGTATTATTTATCTATTATTGATTCTAAATATCTATGTGTAATTAAATCTTTTAATAATTTATCGTCGAGAATAAATAAATAAATAATTTTATTATATAGAGGTCATAAATTTTTTTTTTTTTAAGTATACTATTAATTTTTTTTTTCTCATTACTCAAAAAGAAATTAGAAAATTAAAAGGCATTTTATTACCAAAATTTGAGCGTTCAATATCCCACGTGTCTAGAAAATTATTCATGCAATTTTTTAGTCATAGGTTTTTTCTTATATAATAAGCATTAAATTTATAATTTTGAAAAAGTGGTAGTAAAGTTTAATAAACTATAATAACAATAAAAAAAAATAATTAACATAAATTCTTTTTTTATAAAGGAATTAATATCAATATGGATTATTATATAGTCAATTAAGTGACATACATTATACTTTTTTTTTCTCTATATTTTAAATCATCTTTGATAGTTCTTACTATTATAATATTTATTTAATGATATTATATATATGTAACGTTTCAACATTTTTTTTCAAAAATGATATATAAGATGATTTGACTAATCTATTTTTTATTTTGGTTAATGTAAAAATGAATGGTAAGGCATAAAAAAGTCGCATATTTTATTTATTTATATAATTATAGTCTAGTTTTTTCGGAGAATTTATTGATAAGAAAATAAAATTGAAGATAGACTGTGATTATTCAACCAATATAAATAATTTCTAATTTTTTTCAAAAAAAAGAAAAAGAAAAATGAAGGATGAGGCTTTAAAAATGCATTATTTCCAATTACGTCCAATTGATATAAGTTCCTTATTTCATTCTAAAAAATAAATAATAAATAAAAAGGCCATTCGATGACCTCCATGTCTTATCTTAGCCCAACCCCCATATGTATATATACATAATTTGACGGTCTAAAAGATTAAAGATTCAAATCATCATCTTGAATTGTAACCATGATGTCTTAATAGTACAAATGTCTATAAATAGGAGCAGAGCCAGGGAGCTTCCCATGTTCCCGTCTCTATCACCTATTTCATTTTTTATTCTTACAAAATTCTCTATATTTTTATGTGATTTTATAGAATCTTTTATATATATATATCATAATTTCTAAAAAATTAAATTTCTATAGTATAATATTTGACGTTTAAAAAATATTATGGGACTCAGAATGTAATTCTTGTCTTCCGCCTGTCTGTAAAGCTAATCAGGAGAAATGTCTATACGACTCTTCTCTGTATTTAAAATAATATCTGGTGTGTTAAATGAACATAAAAAGGGTAAGATAAGTGGGTGATAAAGTTTTGATTATTTTAGGAAACTTTTGGTTGGTATTTAGTGAATGAATACCAAATCATATACTTAAAAAGAACTTAAACATTAAAACATCACGAAATACAAAGTGCTTGAAAAAAAAATGTAGATTGTTTTGTTTTTGGATCATCTGCTTGGCAGAAGCGGACAGTACACGGATAGAACATCGTGGCCCCTGATCCAGGTTTGCCTGTTGCACAAGTTTCTCCCTCTTCTTCTTCTTCTTCTTCTTCTTCTTCTTCTTCTTCTTCTTCTTCATTATCATCTCTTTCGTCGATTACCTTTCTTTCTCCCTAATCAACTTTCGGAATTTCTATTTTTCAGCTTCTTTTGTTGCGCAGTAATCAAGAGTTCTTCACAGTTTCATTCTGCCTCGGGGTTTCCGCAAATGGGTTTCTTCGATTCCATCCTTAATTGGCTCAGGAGGTACGATTTTTATCCTGCCCTACTTTTCCTGTTCTTGAATTTTGTTATTATTATGATCTTCTTTGCTTGGTGGCTGAGAAAATCAAGGATTGATTGTTATTAGTTTGTTGAACGAGAAAATTGTCGGCTGAGTTGGGAAAGCTGCGTTAATTATTTTAAATTCGAATATGGGCCTCTTGTTTGATATTAATTTATAGCGAAGGTTCATTAGAAATACAATATTATGCTGTTCGTTTGGTCTTCAATTGAGAATATTATGCTAGTTTGAAGTTTGAATATTCAATCCCAGATTTGTTAGTTGAAAATGGACAACTGGGTCCCTTGCACAATTTGATATGTGGTTTACTCTGAAGTTGAGATTGCATCTACGCTTGAGTTTTTTGATGTAGTTTCCTTTAACAAAAATATCGACTGTAGAATAAATGATGACAGAACAACTAATGAGCTCTTTTAATACTTCCGTTGAGATTGACTTGGCTTCAGGCATGAAAAATAGAGGCTGGCCCTAATAGTGCGAGTTTCTATTCATACAGCTCGAAACCGTTCTTAGATACCCCTTAAGTTATACTGTGGAAGACACAATCGAGTTTGTTTTCTTAAGTTATATTGGCTGTTTTCTGCCTTGGATCCCAACTTCTATATATTTGTGGCTTTCATCCCTGAAGTTGTTTTGTGTGCATATATAGTTAGTAATCACGAACCTCCATAATGGTATGATATTGTTCACTTTGAGCATAAGCTCTCATGGTTTTACTTTTGGTTTCCCCAAAAGGCCTCATACCAATGGAGATGTATTCCTTACTTATAAACTTATGATCAACCCCTTAATTAGCTGGTGTGGGACTCCTCTCCGAACAATCCTCAACTTATATAATTTTCATACATCATAGAGTCTTCTAGCCACTTTTATTGCCTTTCATAGTTTTGTGCTGGAATCCCAATTTTTAGCGTAGTTATTGTGTTAATCTAGCTTCCATTATCATGGCTGTATCGTTTTGACTTCTTCGAGAAGAAACGGAAGCATTGTCTTCGTCCTTGCTTTGCTAGCTCTGTAGAATCATGAAACGCTTCTTTTTTGTTCATTGATAAAGAACAGTTTTTCATATGCTTAATCTTATTGAACATCTTAAGGAAGCCTGTTTTTTTTCTACTATTTGAGTCTTTTGGGAGTTCTTTCCAATCTTATAGTCTTGTCTTCTGTGCCTGTTTGTCAGCCTGTTCTTCAAACAGGAAATGGAGCTCTCGCTTGTAGGCCTCCAAAATGCTGGGAAGACATCTCTTGTCAATTCTATTGCTGTAAGAAAATGCAAATTTCGACATCCGTTTTTTTGTATGTGAATGGCCTTCTGTTCTTCTCTGATCTTTTATGAATTTTACAGACAGGGGGCTACAGTGAGGATATGATTCCAACTGTGAGTATGCTTTTCTATCATGTTCGTTGTTTATGCTCTTGTAATTGATTGAATGTATCTTATGATCTTCACTTGATGTTCTGATAACCAGGTTGGGTTTAACATGCGGAAAGTTACAAAGGGCAATGTAACAATTAAACTTTGGGACCTTGGAGGGCAAAGGAGATTTCGTACGATGTGGGAGCGATATTGCCGTGGCGTGACTGCAATTGTGTAAATATCCCAAGTCTCTAACCCTCTCTCCTTGCTTTATTTTAACTTTATTTGTTAGCATTATTACTTTAGCTGAGAACATGACTAATTGTTAGAGATCACATCCTTTTATTCTGCCTTTCCTGTCTTTGTTGAATTGATCTCTTGCTTTTGATTACTAGAAATAGCCCTTGCTGGAATAATGAGTTTTCACATTTCATTTAATGGTTAGAAGCCAAAAGCCAACCAAAGAAAACAAAATTCAAATCAATCCATATTGTTTTTGTTAGATCCCACGTCAGTTGGAGAGGAGAATGAAACATTCTTTATAAGGGTGTGGAAACCTCTCTCTAGCAGACACGTTTTAAAAACCTTGAGAGGAAGCCCGAAAGGAAAAGCCCAAAAAGAACAATATTTGCTAGCGATGGGCTTGGACTGTTACAAACGGTATCAGAGCCAGACATTGGGCGATATGCTAGCGAGGAGGTTGAGCTCCAAAGGGGGGTGGACACGAGCCGATGTGCCAACAAAGACGATGGACCCTGAAGGGAGGTGGATTGTGAGATCCCACATCAGTTGAGGAGGAGAACAAAACATTCTTTATAAGTGTGTGAAAACCTCTCACTAGCAGACGCGTTTTAAAATCTTTGAGGGGAAGGCCGGAAGGGAAAGCCCAAAGAGTGGTGGGCTTGGGCCGTTACAGTTTCTCTACTATCATAAGGAAAGTTCCCTGCAACTATATGAGTTGCAGGGGCTGGCTATTGGCTCTTGTTTCGAACCTTTTTTTGCACTAATACGAACATGTAGAGATAATAAAAACTCTTCCAACTCTTTTGTGAGGCCTGGATTCGTATGCTATCAGTATCCAACGTCAGTGTTCTATACTATTCTCTAGTTGGATTGACTTGCAGAAGATGTTAGCTTTTAGGACCTCGGCAAGATAATAACATTCTAGGAACTATTTTCATTGTGATTATATATCATCCCTGCTGTTAACATTGTTTACTGAATATTGAACTAACATACCTATTCGTATACGTCAACGAAAATGGCTGAAAGAAGTATCAACTTGACAGATAGGGCGACACAGTCTATAAAATGGATTTGACCTCGTTTCAAAAAGTTTGTTAAACGTGCCATTTTGTTTGTCTAGTTGTCTACCTCGCTCAGTCATTTGCGGGTCGTGTCGTATCAATCAGCTAACTGATAGAACCTAAATAGAACTAGTATGATATTGAAATGTAAGAGATAGGACTACAAGATCAAGCCAAGTAATTCGATAGCGTTTGATCCGAATTTATCTGTCACTCTATAACGTTTGATCCAAGTTGAAGAACGAAATCTAAAGATTTAACATTTTTTTTCTGTTTGATCTCTGTTCTGATGGTGCAAGATCAGGTATGTAGTTGATTCTGCTGATAGAGATAGCGTTCCTATATCAAGAAGTGAGCTCCATGAGCTCTTAACAAAACCTTCATTAAGTGGTATTCCTCTGCTTGTTCTGGGCAACAAAATTGACAAGTCAGAAGCACTTTCCAAGCAGTCACTGGTTGATTTGTTGTGAGTCCCGGATACTATACCGATCGCTATTTGTTAATGTTGAAATATACTTTTGTTGATAATCTTTTCGGGTTTGTTCCTGCAGAGAACTTGAATCGATTCGAGATAGGGAGGTGTGCTGCTACATGATCTCTTGCAAAGATTCGATAAACATCGATGTTGTGATCGATTGGCTTATCAAACACTCGAAAACGGCAGGATGATTGGTTTTATGCATAGTTTTGTTTAGCTAAAGAAGAGTCCTGAAGATTCAAAGCTGTAATGTGTAGAGAGTTTGAAGTTTATACAGCTTAGCTATTCATGTTTGTTTGTTTGTTTAAAAGATTATAGTACTTCAGCCATGCTGTCTATACTTCTTTATAAACGAAAAATATTTGTCAGGGTTTACCATGGAAGATCAGATACCTTTTGACCATCCGTTGACTTTTGAAAGTTCTGTTGACTTTTGAAAGTTTTTATCGCCCCTTTTTGGCAAATGAAAGAGATGGACACGTAACCAATTGAATCAATGGTGTTGTCAAGCTACGAACTTCTACTATTGTATCGAGTCTAGGTCAACTACAAAATATTTCTACTTGAGATAGGTCAACTACAAGACCTTCCTTAGTAAACGTGAGATTCATACCAATATCACTTACATTTATTTCAACCAACACATACTAAAGCATCAAGTTTTAAATGACGACATTTGACTTCTAAATGCAAGTCACGAATCATATCTTAATAAGTCAAATAATACTTTTGTGTTTGGAAGGATCACCTACCAAATCAATTGTTTGATCTTCTTTAATCTTTGTAAACTGCTAATAGAGATTGACTTCACTTATTTATTTTGGTTAGTTTTTTCTTAACCAATAATGATCGGTGAAAAGTTTCATGTGAAAAAAATATGAGCTCACATGCATTCTAAGCAACAAATCTTGTATAAAGAAATCAATGTCGTATAAAAGATTTCCTTAAGCGCACTATGAGTCACAACGATTAAATAAAAATTAAGTTATTCAGTTGAATGTAGATCTAAAAACATGTGTACTCCTAACAACTATTTAATACAAAAACGAAGTACTTTTACAATCTCTCTCCTACATTCAACGAGACCAAACTTATTAAGACTTCAAATAAAGAAGTTCAAACGCTCATCGTTATTAAATTAAACAAGAAATAAGCGAGATAAAAGTAGCACAAAAGTCTACCCAAGAAATAGAGTGCCAAAATAGGTGGTAGATTATATGACATGTTGAAAAGATTACGCTACAGATAATTTTACAGATATCAACACGATTAACCCTACCTGATAGTAAAAGATACAAAAAGATCCAACCAAGACACTAACATTGCTATAATTCTTCCACTTGAACAGAAAAACCACAGTGACATCGTTTTGTCACTACCAAACTTTTCTCATCAAACGTCTGATCCTCTAACAAGAACACATGCTTATGATCTTCTTGATTGATAAAAGATGGAGCATCCATGTTAGCGTTACTTACATTATTCTGCTGGAGCTGACACTCGCCCGGTTCTGTATCGTCTTTACAAGAAGGAATATCTGCATTCCCCTTGTCGTTCGTACCCCGAATCTCAGTCACCACCTGCTGTGATGGATTCTCGTCATCCCCATAACGACTGTTCAACCTTTGCCGAGTCAAAATGGATGAAAGAAGTTGATACCATCTTGAAATAGCTTGTTTTTCTCTCTGTCTTCTCTCTTCAGCCTCTCTTCTCTCTGCTTCCTCAGCGTATGCCTGTATATCAAACAAAACATGTTTTGAGTTGAAAAATATCCACGATGAAGTTATCATAAAACTGGAGCTCTAATGGGAGATCGGTTTTTATCTCTACATATGATGGTTCAAAATTAGGAGGAAATGGAAAGAGTAGATTTAGAAGTGAAGAAAGAAAATACAAGTTTGTCCAAGGAATATGTAACGGCCCAAGTCCACCGCTAGCAAATATTGTCCTCTTTGGGTTTTCCCTTTCGAGCTTCCCCTCAAGGTTCTTAAAACGCGTATGCTAGGGAGAGGTTTCCACACCCTTACAAAAAATGTTTCGTTCTCCTCCCCAACCGATGTGGGATCTCATAATCCACCTCCTTCAGAGCCCAGCGTCCTCGCTGACACTCATTCCCTTCTCCAATCGATGTGGGACCCCCCAATCCACCCCCCTTCGGAACCTAGCGTTCTTGCTGGCACACCACCTCATGTCCACCCCCGTCAGGACTCAGTCACTGGCGCATCGCCCCGTGTCTGGCTTTGATACCATTTGTAATGGCCCAAGCCCACCGCTAGCAGATATTGTCCTCTTTGAGCTTTCCCTTTCGGGCTTCCCCTCAAGGTTTTTAAAACGCATCTGCTAAGGAGAGATTTCTACACTCTTATAAAAAATGTCTCGTTCTCCTCCCCAACCAACGTGGGATCTCACAGAATGAGTCCCTAAAATGTTGAAAATAATTGAACCCAGAAAAATAAAAAGTTCTAGCATATGATCATAATGTACCATCCTAATTATCTTGGAAATGATAAAGGGAAATACCAACCTCTAATATCACACGTTTAAACTCAGAACAGACAACAATGCCCTCATAGATAGGATATGATCGACCATTTCGAAATTCAAAGCCAACCATTGCAGGTGCATAATCAATTTCCAGCTTCTTAGCAACATTGAATACCCTGGGCAATCTGATATGCACGGTTCCTGGTGGAAGGCACTTCTCAGACCACACATCCACTTGACCACGCTCATTCTGTAAGTTAAAAACACGCAGGAATGAAGAACTTTAGGGTCACTAAATGTCTTACGGTTCTGTATTTTACAGACCAACAGATGGTAAATGACTAAGAAATGTCCACATCTCAAATGCTAGTTCCCCGCCCCTCGAATGATATCCAAGACAGTCTAAGTAGCATAAAAAAGTACTAACCACAGGAATTGAGAAGAATACGTGCAATTCTTTTGGAAGCTAGAGTATTTTCTAGCCACTACTTGGAAGTTTATTTCTTGAAACCTCATTACCACTTTCATTATTGTTGAAAATTCTCTGGTTACTGATGAAAATTATTATTAAAAGACATGAAATGCATGGACCGTTCTCTTGTTCATCAATTTCTTAAATAAACAATTGTTATGAAAGATCTCAGAAGTCAGAAGAAAGTTCACATCCAATGTCTTGAGCATCCCAAGCAAACCAGTTTAAAGAAAAAGGATTTAGTGCGAAGGCTTTAAATATGCAAAGATCACTAGGCGTCCCAATCAAAGCAAGTGCACTCATTATTATGAATCATAAATAATAATTAAAAAAAAATAGAATATAGAAAAACTCACTTTCGGCACAACCCCGTTTATAGCACGAGGCAATTGCAATGGCTCTAATTGCCACTTCCCATAGAGATGAATGACTCCTTGGGAATCACCCTGATCAAAGTCATCAGTTTCAGACTCTTGTACTTTGATTTTCTTTATGGCACGTTTCAACTCCTGAAACCAAATAACCTCGAAGTATGTAATTAAAATAGAGGGAGAAGAATAGGAAAATGAAGTGTAGACTAATCAAACCTTAGCAGGTAGTTCATTGGATTTAACTTGCAGCCCCTCACGCAGCCACTTTTGCTTTGTCTGAAGCATTTGGACACATGTTCTAGGGTAAACTGGATGTCCAGAACAAAAACCCAGAACAGGGCCCTTTGGATGAAGCGTCTGATACTTAGTAAGCCATTTTTCAAGGGCATATAAACGGTGGTTTTTGTAGGCCTGCAATTCAAACAGCATTTACCTTATTGAAGCTTTATAATCTAGATGCCAGGCACAATTTGAAAAGGATATTATCATTCACCTGCTGATTTGTTGGAAGAGGTTCAGTGAGAGCCCGAGTTTCTAATTCAATATCCTCCAGATAATCCTTTGTAGCAACAAATTGATTACCCAAAGAAGAGTTTCGGGCAGTGTCAAGCTCTTCTGACACATTGTGATCTGAATTCCCCGGCAAGTTACCATCATTTGCAAAAGAATTCTGCTTCAAATTTTCTGATAAACCTGACATTTTTACTTTATTGCGTTCCATCAAGTCATCAATGCAGCCATTCTCCAAGAAACCAGTACCCTCCGTGGCTCGTGCTTCAAGTGTCCTTAATGGTGCCAATACACTGTCCCACCAAAGAGTATCGATCCGTTTTTTTTCTATCTTGTACCACTTCATACAATATCTGCATATATGAAAGGGAAGTAACATATTATTTTATAATATTGGAAAATCCTTGCAATCGAAATAATTGGCCTCAAAAGCTAGAGTTCCGAAAACCATAATTTCGATGTCACAACACTGAAAAAATCCTAATCCTGGAAACACCACAAACATTGTGGCTCTAGGAGCTAACATCATTTTTTATCCAAGCATGCATTCCCTCAGTACAGTATTTTTGTTGCTTTAAGCATGTCTCCAAATGTGAATCTATTCCCTACTCTGTTCGTGATATAACCAGTTACAAAATTTTGACATTGCATTACAAAATGAATGCAATTACCATCGTTAGACCGTGATAGCCATTTGAAGAAAGTAGCTGCAGCTTTAGTACATGTATTGCGAAAGGTGCAGCTTAAGTACGTGTATTATTAAAAAATCCATATGACCCACTAAAAAATTTCAGAACTACAAATTTTAAATAATAATAGCCAGTAGACTAAGCAAACTTAATTCAATTTCATTTTAGCAATTCACCCCACATTCAAAACTTCTAACGACACCCCTGACTACAAAGCATGATGACAGAGGTAGTTTGTAACAGCTCAAGCCCACCGCTAGCAGATATTTATTGTCCTCTTTGGGTTTTCCCTTTCGAGCTTCCCCTCAAGGTTTTTAAAACGCATCTGATAGGGAGAGGTTTCCACACCCTTATAAAGAATGTTTTGTTCCCCTCTCCAACCGGTGTGAGATCTCACAATCCACCCCCCTTCGTGGCCTAGCGTCCTCGCTAGCACTCATTCCTCTCTCCAATCAATGTGGGATCTCACATCGTTTCTAATTTTAATCATCTCTCACTCTGCCTTGTTCCTGCTAATCATATAAAAATTCAAGCAAAAGTCTCCTGGTTACAACGCTAAATAAACAAACCCCCCAGTCTTTGCCCCTTCAATGAAAGCCTCGCCTCGCTGTAGGTAAATTGGTAATAGAAAGAAAACATGCATAAACATCAAATGATAATGGAGTAAAAAGATTAAAAAAAAAGTTTTCAAGACAGAGTATGAAAAGAAAACCTGCGGGTCACATCTTTAGCACCAAGCCCAGAAAAGGCAACCACATATCTCAAAGATGTTTTGCATGCAGCAGCTAAATCCTCTACTTTGTGCTCCCCATCAACAACCATATTTACAGCATCAACGTGTACCCACTTACCCGTCAAGTTTTCTGCATTGCAGTATACTTCTGCCCAATACAAGGGTGATCCTACTTTACTTGAACCAACAGCGGTGGAGATTCCACGGGAAGAAGAGGCAGATTCTTCATCAACAATTCTTTTCAGTTTTTTTGGTGAAGGCAACTTTGAAGAAGGCTCGTTTGAGTAATTTGTGATAGAATTTCTAGGCGCATTCACAACTTCTGTAGCTGAAAGAGCCATTTGTAACTGCATTTCAAACTCAATATCCCCCTTCCTCTTCAGTACCTGTGAGTTCTTAGAGGGGAAGGGTTCAGAGATATCGGGTTTTGAGTTGCCGCCAGGACTTGTGGTACAAGACAACTCATCAAGGACAAAAGTTTTCTTTCCTGATAAATTGATTGCATTGCTTTCACAATTACCACCAGAAGTAGATGTAAGAGAACTTTTATCAACCTGTTCCGCTTTATCGACCATCAAAGTTGAGTTCTTGAAAATGTTACTACTTGATACGCTTGTCCCTTCGCTAAAATAGTTAGATCTTTCGGCCTCTGGTTTTATAGAAGCAACATCCAAAATGGATACAAACCTGGAAAGTGACAATATGGGAACTTATTGTCAACTAGTTCTTCAAAATGCAGAATACATTTAAAAAAAACATAGAATGACGGATAAATATAAAAGTGAAAGAAAAACATTCACTTGGCTAGAAGGAATGCACATCATAGCAGAAATCAAATGGGAAGTAAATAAGCGGGTAATGAACGAAAACAGCTTTCTTCCTTTATTTATTCAAGGAAACAACATTCTACACGAGGACAAAATGTATAATGAAGGCTGAGGAAATCATTATCCAACCTAAAATTAAGTTGCTGAAAGGTATCAACCCAGAGAACAGACAAGGACAGGTTACTGCATTCTAAAGCCATGACACTATTTAATCAATAACAAAATGATAAATCTATGCCCAAGCAAACTCAAAATCATCAGCTTGGTCCTCAAAAGTTCCTTCATTACTATTACCTCCAGAGCAAGAAACCCATTTTACTACTCAATCAACTTTAAGAGCTGCAAAAAGTTATTTTCAACTCAATCAACTGGCACATTTATCCACAATAATATCCATTAGCATTCTCCACATTTACTTGTACGATCACCCTCTCAAATTTGAAGTCAAGCTTCTAATGAATTTCATGAGAGCTTTTCTTTGTACTTTTTCATCAGAATGAAAAAATAGAATCCTTCAAGAGAGGAAAGTATGTTCATGGTGTGGGAATATTTTGTTTTTGTGTCTTTATCCTGGAGCGAAATGTGCAAAACAACTTTTAGATGTGATTATTCTTACCTTTGTGGCTATGGGAGGCCTTTCAATATCTTATTGGCACAAGTTAATGTTTTCTGCACTTTTTAGCAGTTTTTTCATTTAAGTAGTTTCGTAATATAAACGCAATATTTTTAATACGCATCTCCAGGAGCTGGTAAGAACTCCAATCCTAGCATATCAAGAAATCCAAACAACTTGAACACACAAAAAAGTACAACTAGATTGCCACAGGCAAAGTACAAACATCTGTGGCATAAGATGGTGATATTTAAAAGTTTTCTAACTTGATAAGGACAACAAAAAAATATCACTATAAGCAGACGCATAGCATTTTTGAAGGTATAAACAAATAGAAGCATTAATAAGATAAGAACAATTAGTAAATAGATTTCAAAATTGAAAGCCCACCGGGCTGTTAGATCCAAAGCCCTAAAAAGCACCACGGTCAATGCAGCAATCTGAGGAAAAAAAATAAATCATTAGTTGAGTTCTTGTAATTGTAAAAGCATAAATAATTATTAAAAGATGCACCATTAACAAAGATAAAGAGCTTTAAATATTTCTTTATGCAAACTCAAGCTTTCACTGAGAAAAATACAAGGGGCATACAAAAGATAAAAACCGAGCAAAATGAGCCGAACTAAAACAAAAAGGAGCTTCAATCAAGAAAAATAAAACCTGAAGGATAATTACAAAATGCCTTAAACAATGAGACCCAAAGAGTGACGTGGAACCTAACAAGGGCCTACACATTTTCCTTAGACCCTTCAACCCCTCTAAATAATCTATTGTTCATCTCAATCCAAAAATGCCAAAAAAGAATTGCACAAACTCTAGCAAGCCACAAACGAGAAGATGGAGAAGGAACTCCTTGATAATCGAGCAGCAATCCCTAGGCTTGGCTAAATGATAACCATGACAAAAGATTATGGCCTTATCAAGATCATCGAGCGACAATCCCTAGGCCACAGCTCTGCAATAGGTGGTTAAGATACTTTGCCACCCCCCTACAAAGGATGAAACACTGCAGCCCTATCAAGCAAGTAAATTTCTTGAACACAATCCAAGGTGTAAACTCTAGAACCTACCAAACAAAGAATTTAACCTTCTTTGAATTTTGACCTTCCACAGCAAAGCAAAGATCGTACAACTGGAAAGAGGAAGCTTTAAAGATGCATCAACGTTAGGGTGAAAGAGCAGTTACGCCTTTGTTCTGAGACTGAGAGTCTAGCATGGCAGCCAAGTATTTGTCCATGACAATAGAGAAGTCGATGGAGCATTTGAGGTAATTCCACTCCATCACAAAAGACAGGTCAAGGTAGGGAAGAACAAGTGAGATAGAAGGCTAGCAGCCATCAGCAAGGAGGAGGAAGGAAGACAAGACTTAGAACAAGAAAAAGAGCACGACAAGAATAATTTTGGGCCCCTTCTTACATTAGCTTTTGGTTTGGTTGTACTGCTTACTCATTTTGGACCTTTATAGGTCCCCCTACGAGAGTTCATATTGCAATTTTCTTCGTAATCCTGCTGGTAACCTTCCATTATTTGAATGATGCATTATTTCCTTCCAAAAAAAGTTATAAATGATTTTTGTGTCTTTGCAATGCCTTCAAATTCCTTTCAGAAAAAGTAAAAAATCAAGTTTCAAAATAACAATACATAGACATAGATAACTTATTCTACCTCCTCTGCAGTCCCTTCATGTGTTTCAAGAGCACGAGCAAGAGCAGAATTAATAGAACCCTCCGACTTTATTTGGTTTCTAACATGAAAATTGTTGTGTAACTGCAATGTTAGAAAATACATTTGTTAAAGTTCAAGTAGATACAATCCAAAATACATTGAGAAGAACAAATCAAAAACTTGCTGTTTTTAGGTTGACTTCTCATGTAGGAATAATCTCCTAAAGCCTAGTCGGGAATACTCATGAGATCTAAGAGACAAAAAGTGGCAACCTACAAAGTCAAAATAATCGTAATATATATATCTTAAGCACTTTAGAGATGAGAAAGTGTACAAGTATTATATCTATAGATTATATTTTTACTAATAATGATCAGGAAATTAAGATAGAACAAATATCAACAACAAACAGGGATGATATTGTCATTACAAGTCACAGCCAAGAGGAAATCAATGAACTATGAGAACGCCTATCTAAAGTGTTCAAAATAAAGGTTCTTAGGAAGCTTGGATATTTTTTACATTGAAATGGCACATTCAAGCCAAGAACTCCTCTTATTATAGATTGTTTGATGTGCCCATTGACTCATACTCGTAACTTGGAAGGGCACAAGGAGTCCTCATTAATAAACAAAGATTAGTAACTATATTGTGGCAATAAGCAGAGATTGTTATTGTTCATAACCTAGTCCAACACAATAGGATTAAGCATGTGAAAACAGACAAACGTTTAATAAAAAGAGAAGTTAGATATGGTTTATGAAAAGACACCTCACATATCTTCTCATAATCAGTTAGCACACATCCACATCCTTACAAAAAGACTTACCAACCACACACTTTTATAAGATATGGAGAAGCTTGGAATGCACACTACTTGAGGTAGGTGTTATAAATTAAGATACAGCCCAAAAAATGTTTAGAAGACTAGATAAAAATGTTTCTCATTGTTTCTATGCATTTGTAGTCGTCTATATAGCATTAGACTAAACAACCATGACATGAGTTGGCCTACTAGTCAATAAGGGTCAACATAAATAATAAAGAATTTAGAGGGAATGGATTCGAGTCATAGTGACTACCTAGGATTTAATACCCTAGGATTTTCTATGATAGCTAAATATAGTAGTATCAAGCAGTTGTACCATGAGAATAACTGAGGTGGGCACAAGCTAGCCCAAACACCTGCAAAATTTTTCAAAGAATGGTACTAGAGTGTAAGTTAGCTAGCGTATTTGTATTTTTCTTTTCAATTTCCCAATACATGTAGTTTATATGAGAATACAATCTATTGTATGTGAATAAGAAATATTGAACTACATCCTTCGATTTTTCAATATAAGCCAAGATTGGGAGTACTTTACTCTCTTTTTTTTTTTTTTTTTTTTTTTTTTGGAACGGAAACAGACCCTCATAGATTTAAGCTAAGACAAGGACCTTCTTTAAGAAACTTTAAACTGACTTTTCAATATTAGTCTATAGGGGGTGGATATTGAAATGAATCGTATGTTAGAGGCATAAAAGCATACCCAAGCAACCAGGGGTTTCAGAGAGCTGGCTGTCAGTTGCTTGGCCGGTGTGTTCTTCAGCAAGTGTATTGGAAGTAGAGAAAGCAAAGCAGACTGCAATAACAAATAAATTGTCCTCAGGACAGAAGAAGTTATATACCCTTGTATTTCTCCACTAGCAGAAAGTAATTATTTTTAAGAACAAATTAAAAATTCCTCTTAAAGCTAATTCTGCTCCCCAGGGTAGCTGCCTCTGATCAAAATGTGCTTTCCATGCTTTTTATGACCATCATAAATTATATACAGCCTACTATATAATTTAATTGCCAGCTTCATCAATGGTGTCTGTCGTGATGCATGTCGGATGAGATAGATAATAATTGCTATTCTCCATAGCAAAAAACCTGAATAAGAGGATCATTGCAAGCTCCGTCAATTAATCTTCCCCGTCCAAGTAAGCAAAGCAAATGAACCTTATGCACTAACTCCGCAATTTCCTGCAAGGACGAAATTTAACTAACATAGAGAATTTGCAGTAAGATGAGATACAACGCCAAAAGCAATAAAGATAGGAAACTCACCTTATCAGCAGCAGAAGCTCGACGAATAGGCTTCCTCCTTATAGAGTCATGCTGCGTCTCACTGAATTCAATGGTCATTGGATAAGACCCTGTTCCATCCATAGTGCCAGCAGCACCATCTTCCCAATCTGAATCATCCAAGTCTTCCAAAACATGCGAAGCAGAATTCTGCAATTGTGCTTCATGAACATTAACATCCCCGGAGGAGTTTGCTATTACATTTTCATTGCACTTCTCAGTCTCTAATATCTCCTTCGTGTCCATAATTGAATTTACATCTCTTCCAACTTCACATTTTGGCTATGAAATAGAGAGAGATTTTTCAAAAAAAAAAATGTTGTTTTAACCAACTGAAACATGCACAGTCAACTAAAGTTCTAATATAAATTAAAAGAGATGTCACTACTTCAAAGTACAAATATTTAGTAGATCTAAAATCATCTGGATAAACCTTTCTGACCAAATCACATGGCTGCAGAGCATGTTTCTTTGTTCCTGACAAGCGACATCCAGTTGCACGACTAAGAAGCTTGCCCACAGCAGCCCTTGAAACATCGACTAAAGTTCCTGAAAACAAAAACATAAGAGATCAGGTGCATCCGGTAAGAATAATATTTTTTCTGAAAAAAGAATAGGTAAGTTATGGGCCAACAGACACCTCTGCCATCACTGGACTGTGAACAGCCTCCTCCAGGATCTGGTACTGCCTCACCAGCATCTTCTACACCTATCCAAAAAAATCCGCAATATTGCAACGGCTAGACAGCAATAAACATTTCATTCCAAAAGCATTTGTGCCAACTACAAAAGTCCTCGAATAAAAGAATTTGGTATGCTGCAAATCTCTTTCAACCATTACGTACTCTCCTATCTTGGTATCTGATCCAGTACAAATATTTGGCAAGCAAAAGTTCCTGGAAGTTTACAGCTCATTTGGGAACTAATTTAAGAACAGTTACCTGTTTAGTGAAGGTAGGACGAACAGCAAACTTGATTTTTTCAGAGAAGAATGTCGATCATTTAATGTCATACCATTCCTTTACTAAATTTAATGGAACAAGCCTTTCAAGATTTTTTTTGGTGCATATGAAAAGAGAGGAAACAATTCTATAAGATATCTTAACCAATGAATTTAGAATTTTCCTTCTTTCATTGTCCTGTAACCAATGAACATTTAGTCCTGCGATTCGAGAAGCAAGCACTACCCGGAAAATACCTCCCGAGAACCAGAAGGATCATTTTTTGCTGCAACAACATCACAGCATATAGAAAGAAATGAAAAGGAGGGAATTCTCAGAACCTACCTGAAGATTTTTTGGGCCACTGTGACTGTTTTCGGCCTCGCATTTTTCCCTCTGTCTCTTCCAATCCGTCGACGGCGCTCGTGATGACCGTCTGGCCTGTGAGGAAATTGAAGAGCAAGCTGTGTGTTGTGTCTTAGATACGAGGCGCGAACATTTAACTTCTCTGATACGCTTACAGTAATTCTCCCCGAATTGGGGGCACTCGTGCCACCGCTGAAATTTCCCAATTTAAAAAGAAGGATAAAATTATAAAATAATAAGAATAATAATAAAAATAAAAATAATAATAAATTATTAGTTAAATAAGGGTCTCATTTCAAGAAATATCCTTAAAGAAAAAAATGTTTTTAATCTCCTCTCTCATTTGTTTCCATATAATGAACGATGATGATCCTTGAATTGGTACTTTGGGTCGTTAGGTTGAAAAAATGATAGTCATCTTGAGTTCGATCTTTGAATTGAGATGTGGGAAATATCGCTATTGAGCTTAATGTGAATGTTGTAATTGAATCTAAACCGTAATTTTGTTCTACCGCCTAGATTTGAAATGTGGATTGTGTAATCACTATTTGAGCTTAATGTGAATGTTGTAATTGAATCTAAACCGTAATTTTGTTTGAGCTTAATGTGAATGTTGTAATTGAATCTAAACCGTAATTTTGTTCTATCGCCTAGGTTTGAATTGTGGATTGTGTAATCAACGGTAGATAATCTTTCATGAGCACTTAGTATTATAACATAGTTAAACCCTAACTATTTATAAGAGATTGCAAGTCAGCATTGAGGTTCATGTTGCATGTGTTGATTATGCGATGAGTATAACGGTTGAGCATGCAACGGTCCAAGGCCTCTGTCAATTCACTTTAACTCTTATGTATTTTAAAACGCATCTATTAAGGAAAGTTATCGTCAGCCTCCCGATGTGGGATCTTACAATCCACTATTCACTCCCTTGGGGACCTAAGTTGGCACACAGTCTAACTTTCAACATTGAGGTTCACGTTCGTTTTAGGGATTAGCGACTTACCCATTCAATGACTTTGGCTTAGGGATTAGCGACTTGCCCATTCAATGACTTTGGCACTGGATGTTCCAAAAATGGGGTACTATCAAGTCGGGTGAATTCAATAATAGACGCCGGTTGGCATTCCAACCTTCCTTTTCCTTTCAGGGCCTATCCGAAAGAGAATCGTGTTATCTTACAATCCACTCTTTCAAAGTGGAATCTCACCATTCACTCCCTCGGGGACCTAAGGTCCTCGTTGGCACACAACCGCGTGTCTAACTTTGATACCATATATAACCATCTCTCTCCAACCAATGGGCCCTCAAAATCCACACCTATAAGGATTGCTTCGTTTCACTCTCCCCGACATGGGATCTCACAACCCACCTCATTGGGGCCCATAGTCCAAACACTTCGCTAACAAATATTATCCATTTTGGTCAATTACATATTTTCATCTTTTCCCATCAATGTATATCTATAAAGGACATATCATAGATAATAAGAACGTGCCCAATTATTGGATGGGTCATCCACTATGTTTATGTTTTTATCGTTTGCATTCATGTGTAACTCGATTATAGAACGATTTAAATGAAAGGTGGCTAGTTTTCTGCCATTTAAATGAAAGGTGGCTAGTTATAGAACGACTTGTCACTTTAATATTCAATCTTTTCCAAAAAAAAATTTATAGCAAAAGTGAGTTGTGTTCCAATATTTTATTAAGCTGACAACGATTTAAATGAAAGGTGGCTAGTTTTCTGCCATTTATGAAACTCGTCTTCATAAATTTTTTGAAGCACCAATATAGAAATTGTTCATTCGTTTATGTTGATAATAAATTTTTTAAGATCAATGTTATAATATTAAATTTTGAAGTTTAAGAAATTGAGTTCGAACATTTTAACCATATGTTGTATATTTATTCTCTAGTAACATTTTTACTCGGTAAAAGAAAATGAGTTTAGTTTCGTTTCTCCTTCCTTCGAGACTTCAGGTTGTTTAGTTTCTCCAATGAAACACAAAAACAACAATTTCAATGGGACTAAATGTTTGATGATCCATCACGAATTATTTGAATCTGAATTATATCAACATTATATGAACTTTATTTTTGTTCCTAATTTTCCTCTGAAATCTGAGGTTCAAACTCTTGAATTCTTTCATCAATTCCACGAAAGAACAAGCATCTCTCAAGAAAACAATTCGATCAGTCAAACCAGTTTCTCGTCCCCTTCATACATTATCATCAGAGTAATTAGCAGATAGAAAATCACCAGACGTTTGCAAACCCCTTAGTTTAATTCTCTCTCCACAAAACAATTTCAAAGATGGGAAAAACAAAAGCTGATTTCAAAAGGACATGATGCACTGTGCATCGAAACTACCTGCAGACCAATTGGCGGAACACTCGAGAAAGTGAAAATTCAAGGCAAATGCAAAGCAGATTCCAAAAAGTATAGCATCAGTATAATTTTGTTCAAGACGATCAAATGCTCTCAGAAAAAGGCCAATTTCTTCCACATGCGAAAGCTTTGAAGCCGGCTTAATCCACAAACGTTTAAGCTCAGAAAGAAAAAACTCAATTCAAACGATTGGCATTCCCTTCATCTTTCCACCTAAAACAAGAGGAAAAGCGAACCAATTCCTCAAATCCTAGAAGGAAGAGTCGTCAGGCGAAAACCAAGCACAAGAAGAACGTCTTCTCAAAAGCTTAAATGAATGAGGATCAAAACACAACCTCAGCTCGCTTCGGTGTGGTTAAAGCAAAAATAATCATCATCGAGCAGATCGATTTCACAAAACCAGAATAAAAAAAATGATTGAATACAAGAAATCGAGATCGGATCTGTCAATCGATCCGATTGACGAGCGTTTGGGAATCTTAAAAGCTGTGGAACCAACGAGAAATGGCAAGAACCCTAGATAGGAAGGCAATGCCTGTCCAAGTAGTACCGTTTAAATCTCGATTTTGCATCTTTTCGTACTCCCGATGCCATGGATAAAGAAGCAGAGAGAGTCATAGTCGATGCGTTGAGATAATTTCGACTAAGAAACTGAAAACGAATAATATTGAAACGAAAAGGAAGAAGGAAACGGCGAACACATACCGCAGACAGTAGACGGACGAAGGTTGATTATCAAGATCGGCGAAGACGAGGTATTTATAGCGATGAAATTAGGGTTTCTTCCCGACTTTTCTCAACAAACAATAATTTCGAATATCTTTTTAATAAAATTAATTTTTAACACTAATTAATATTTCGAAAAAGAAAAAAAGAAAAAGAAAACACATTAATATCTATCCTTATTATTTTTATTTTGTAAAATTCATTTTGGTCTAAAATTACAATTAGTTTTTATTTGATCCATAAAGTATTGAATTTAATTAATTTGGACCCTAAATTTGTAATTGGTTTCTTGTTGGTCCCCGAAGTTAGGTCAATTTCAAATTTTAAGGACCAATTAAAATTAAAATTTTATTTTTTAATTCTCGAGAATTAAATAAAAACAAAATTTAAATATCAAAGACAAAAGGTATTAGTTTTAAGAACCAATAATCCAATATTTACTCAAATTCAAATTTTAGAGACTAAAATTATTTTTTACCCTCCTTTTTAGATTAAATTACAAATTTGTTCGAAAAAAAATGGTAAACTACTCAGGAGCTTCCATGGTTTAATAAGAGAGGAGATTTGCTCGGAATTCGAGGTCTTTCCTCCTCTTTCAATGGACACACTCAACACAGCTAGGCTCTAGTGGTCCGAGGTCTTTCCTCCTCTTTCAATGGACACACTCAACACAGCTAAGCTCTAGTGGTTCGAGGTCTTTCCTCCTCTTTCAATGGACACACTCAACACAGCTAGGCTCTAGGGGTCCGAGGTCTTTCCTCCTCTTTCGATGGACACACTTAACACAGCTAGGCTCTAGTGATCCGAGGTCTTTCCTCCTCTTTCGATGGACACACTCAACCCAGCTAGGCTCTAGTGATCCCAGGTCTTTCCTCCTCTTTCGATGGACACACTCAACCCAGCTAGGCTCTAGTGATCCCAGGTCTTTCCTCCTCTTTCGATGGACACACTCAACCCAGCTAGGCTCTAGTGATCCGAGGTCTTTCCTCCTCTTTCGATGGACACACTCAACCCAGCTAGGCTCTAGTGATCCCAGGTCTTTCCTCCTCTTTCGATGGACACACTCAACCCAGCTAGGCTCTAGTGATCCCAGGTCTTTCCTCCTCTTTCGATGGACACACTCAACCCAGCTAGGCTCTAGTGATCCCAGGTCTTTCCTCCTCTTTCGATGGACACACTCAACCCAGCTAGGCTCTAGTGATCCGAGGTCTTTCCTCCTCTTTCGATGGACACACTCAACCCAGCTAGGCTCTAGTGATCCGAGGTCTTTCCTCCTCTTTCGATGGACACACTCAACCCAGCTAGGCTCTAGTGATCCGAGGTCTTTCCTCCTCTTTCAATGAACACACTCAACACAGCTAGGCTCTAGTGGTCCTGACTTCTGCCTCTATCAGGGGTGGTAACCCCACCTCCACGGCCACAGCATGGTGGAGAATAGGGGGCCAACCAAGACCCCCAAACATTTCAGTTTTTATTATTTTAAAAGTTTGAAATTTGTTCTTAATGGGTTATAGAACCTCGTAAATAGTCATAACCTTAGAAATCACTAAGAATTCACGGATTCAAACGAGGAACGAATTTATAATTTAACCAAAGAATAATAATAAAGCTCAGGAATATTGCATCAGTTTAAACCAACAGCCTAATACAACTCCGTTATCCACAGCTCCATCTTGAATTGTACAAAATTTAATGGAGGAAAAGAGGAGAGAACAAGCTAAAACTACCCGAACCAAATCCTTTCTACAACCAAATGGAACTCCCAAGCAGGGCTCCAACCATCATCATCACTGCACAACTCAAAATATCACACCCATAAGCTCTTGCAGAAGAATGTGTGTTCGTGGAGTTCATTGATGGGGCTGTGATGTTTGCCAAGGTGCCATTTCTCCCAACACTGTAACCCAAGAGATCACCAAAACTTAAGATCAATCAATGATTCCTAACAAGAAAGGTTTCTGACATTGTTCTTAGGATGGGTTTGAAAGTGATCTTAAACTTAAACAATTTTAGCTAGAGATCTTGAGTATGTTAGGATCGCACAACAACGCACATACTCGATCTAAATGAACACAAAGAACAGGATAGAGAAAAACACACTCGATCTAGATGAATACAGAGAAAATGAGAGAGAAAATGCAATGGGAGAAAAACACACCAGAGTATATATATGGTTCGGTTTAGTATATATAGTTTTACTAGAGATAACCATCTACTATATATATAACTATCTACCATATATATATATATATATATAGTAGTTTTACCATGTATAGTTTTTTACTATGCATAGTTGTTTACTGTATATGACCATATAATTTGTACATAATTTGTACGAGTTTTAGTAGATATAACCATTTACTATATATATATATATATAACTGCCTACCATATATAGTTTTAACATCTATAACTTTTTACTATACATAGTTGTTTACGGTACATGACCATATAATTTATACGTCATTTACCATATGTAGCTTTACTATGAATAAAACATTAAGTGAGCTAAATAGTATAGCTCCATAACCCAACAGATGGCTCTACTAAAAAGTTCTTAAATCGTCACTTAATCCTAAATACTCGAGGTTCTAACTCAAGATTACCTACTCGGATACACTATACTAAACGACCATTAAACCCAAAAGCTTGAATCGATATATTAGGATAAATTTAATATGTTCCCAAAAAGTTTCTTAATGAAGTTTACCTTCCTGTAAATGAGCAGGATCCATGACCTGCATTCATCAATCAAAGCAACAGAAAGGCAAGTTAGATATGAAGATATGCAGACCATGAGGAGAAAAAAAACAAGGAAAGTGATGAATTATGAACATTCTCTTACTTGGGTTTGTGGTTGTAACAGCAGCCACCCCATTGAAATTACACGACCCGGACACCTTCCCCATTTGATGATAATAAGTATTGAACGCATATGTTGCATGAGCCATCACATTGTCAGGCTCATAGCATGGCTGCCCTTGAAGCAAAGCTGAGCAGTCTACCCTGCCAGGTCCACATGCCCAATCCAATGCAGCCTGTAGCATCTTCCGATCCGCGCCATCTTTTGCAGCACAGTATGTCGGGTTCATCGTATCGTTCGCTAACACGAGTCCTGATCCTGTCAAGCGTAGAATATATATAGACCTTCCATTTGCATCAAACAATCCCCAATTCTTCTCAGAGATTGGCCCAGATTTCATGTCCTCATTATAGAGCTCATAAATGTAAGTACTAACAGCAATCCCTGGATGTTTAGGAGTTCCAGTTTTGTTCAACACATGCCTAATTAAGTTACTGTTGTAAGTGTTAGCATTGTCCAAGGTAGCATCTGGCTCATTAGAGCCACCTTTTGACGGCCAGCCAGTTTCTGAGACTACAATGGGTATGTTAGTGAAATTTAGAAGCGCCATAGCAAAGTAGGCTGCATCAACCATTGTATCAAAAGCATTGGTGTAGGAAAGAAGCGTGTTCGAATCGACGGTTTGTTTATTCGACGGGAGAGGCTTTAAGAGTGCATAATCCAACAAGATATAGCCATTAGATTGCATATAGTCATAGTAGGGGTAGACATTAAGCATAAGGAAGGAGTTAGTAGATTGCAAGAAACCAAGAAGGGGGACTATTACAGAATCCAATGATGAATTGAAGAACGCTTGCGAAGGCGGGAACGAATCGAGAATAATCGAAGACGAAAGAGGCGTCGAGACCTTGATTTGGTGGTCAAGGTTGGATGCAACAAGTGCTGAGTGAATGTATTTCAAGGCATTGACAAGGATCTTAGCTGCATTTGGAAGAGTTGTTAGGACTTCAGAGCCAACAGAAATGGCAGTGATGTTAGTAGCTGGATAATGTGCTAAGACATTGCGATTAACCCAGTTAGCTGCTGTGGAGTTTGATTGGCCAATGCCAAGAAGCTGTTCATTAGGGACAGATACCACGACTTGAATGCCTGTGTTTGCAAGGGCCATAAGCATGGCGCCATCGGCATCGTATAACCGAACATGTCGAATTTGTTGAGCTTTTAAGAGGGCTACTACTTGAGTTGGGTGAGGCATTACTGAAAGATCTGTTCCTATATTCACACCAATAAATACATCTGCAAGAACAAATCACAAAAAATGGTGATCACCCATTAATATGCATTAGGAATATATGCCTAAACTTTAAGATTTAGTGATGATTGAATATGATATCCAAGCAGAGGTCAGCTCAAACATATAAAAAATTAATAGACCTCTCCTATTAGTTTAATCTTTAAACAGAGGCTTAATTGAATGTCCGTTTTAGTTTCGGCTTTCCCTCCCTGACTTCCCTTCAAGATTTTAAAACACGTCTACTAGAGAGAGGTTTCCACATCCTTATAAAGGAATGTTTCGTTCCCCTCTCCAACAGAGGTAGGATCTCACAATCCACCAGCAGATATTGTTCTCTTTGAACTTTCCTTACAGGCTTTAAAACACGTCTACTAGAGAGAGATTTTCACACACTTATAAAGGAATGTTTCGTTTCTCTCTCTCGGATCTCACAATCCTCCCTCTTGGGGGCCGAGTGTCCTCGCTGGTACACTGCCCGGTATCTGGCTCTGGCTCTGATACTATTTGTAACAGTCCAAACCCAATTTATTGAAATGTTTGATGTTATCATAGTCAATTAGGTCTAACTTAAGCCGCTACGTCTACTAGTGAGAGGTTTCCACACGGTTCTCTCTCTCAACCAATGTGGGATCTCACAATCCACCCCCCTTGAGGACCTGGCATCCTCGCTGGCATATAGCTCATTATCTGGCTCTGATATCATTTGTAACAACTCAAGCCCACCGCTAGCAGATATTGTCTTCTTTGTGCTATCCCTTCCTAGAGAGAGGTTTCCATACCCTTAAAAAAGAATGTTTCACTCCCCCTCTCCAGCGGATAAGTGAACTCACAATCCACAGTCCATTAAAAGTTCCAAATGGTTTGATTGAGTGCAATAAATGTTCATAATCCACAGTCCATTAATGACCGAGCAGCAACAAATCACTACCCTTCCAACTACCACTCTTGGGGCATTTAACCAACGTAGCGCTTTCCCTTTCCTCCTTTTGTCTTTTTTTCCTCTGGGTTCCTCGTGTTTCACACGGATACCAAAATGAACTCAAATAAACCCACATTCATCACATTCACAAAACGAAAAACAGCTCAAACATCCATAAAAGCAGCAAGAAAAACATTAAATCCCATGAGAAAAAAGCTCAGATTCAGCTGAAAAAACTGAAAGAAAAGAGTTGGAGGAACAAATTAGAGTGAAGTAAGCAGCACTCACCTTCAGCAGTGGCCTGCAGAGACAACAGGGAGAAAATGAAGAGGAGAAATGAAAGAGCCATTGGAGAATCTATAGCTTTGTTATTGACACAGAGATTGAAGAACCCAAAAATGGGAGAAGAAAGCGAGAGAAAGGGAGAGGGGGAATCAGTGGGAAGAACAGAATGAGTGTAGGCAAGTTAAAACCAAGGTAAAGCAACCGATAAAAAGTGGAAAAAGATGCAGGAATATATGGGCAACACAGAGAGAAGTAGGGTCCAGGGACCCACTTATCACGTGGATGCCTAGTCAGATCGATCGGACGGTCAAAAACTGACCTAAGCCATGCACTAGCGATTTATAATGAAAAATAAATAAATAAATATTATTTTCGTACTATAGTTTTGAGCTTTTATTTCTTTTTACTTTTTATTTTAATTTAGATTCTAAATTGAGTTTAATTTCTTTTTTTTTTTTGTTAAAATTTTTAATTAATTTTTTTTGTTTTATTACTATTTTTTTTTTTGTATAACAAAAAAATATTTTATTTTGGTAACAATTAACTTAAAATTATAAGTTTAAAATGAAGTTAAATACTTTTTACCCAAAATGATATTTGTTTAATATATAATATAATAAATCTCTCAAAACTAACAAATTTGAATAAAAATATAACTTTATTATTGCATTTCAGGTACGTAATATATATATATATATATTCTTCAAACGAAATTCTATTATTATTACTCACAATAAAAAAAAATTAAAATATTTATATTATTGATTAAAATTATAAAAAAAAACGATTGTTGATTGGGTTTTGAAGTTAAAAAGGATTTTATAAATATAAATTTGAGCAGTAAAAAGTATATTTTTTTGTTTTTACCACAGAATCCACCGGCAAAGGGCGGAGTGTAAAGTATCGTTCTCCGTGCAAGAGCCGTTAGTGACCGTGGAGCCAATAAAAAGGAGGGAAATTAGCGTTTGTGGACCCCACATCCCAATAAATAAATAAATAATAAAACGAGCTGATTACATTCCAACGGTCATTTTTACCGCTTTTTATGGGTCCTTTTATTTTTACCACTAATGTCTTAGCAATATGTACTATTATAATTATTAAAGTACATTTTGCTTTTTTTATAATTTGAAGAAATTAAAATTCTAGTCGTTTTAAGGAATTATTTATATGATACTTTTATTATTGGGATTAAATTTACAATATTTGAACACATTTTATAATTTAATCCTTTAAAAAAAAAATCTTTAAATTTACAAATATTAATCTCCCTCAATTATTTGCTTAAATAGGTGAAATAGGATCATGTGAAGTAGAACATAGGAACGTTCGGCCAAAACAAGCTTAGAAGCATCAAGTTGAGCATAAAACTATACGTGAATTTACTATTGGGATGCATATAGGCAAGTTAGATGAAATTGTTTAATACATGAATAACACGCACTCCAAAACCATATTTATGTGTTATTATTTATGCTATGTTATCTAAATGAACTATGTGATGCTTTTTATGTGACGGTTATTTTGATATGACCATGATTATACTTTACGAGACATAGTGATATACAATGTTTGATAAACATGAACGAAATACCATGAATATATGTGTGTGTCTCGTTAGGAGTTTACGTCATGATACACATAAATATATTATGAATATCATCTCATGCATATTATATATCATATAATCGTGGATTGCTTCTTTAGTATAATGCGTACACCATGATATTATTCGGATTTCTTTCTCTTCTATTGGTTTTTGATAGCGTGTGTATACCCTAACCCGTAATTAGGTCTAAAGGGTATATTAACCAAAATCTACTTCAAGTATGCTTCAAATTCTCTAGATTTCTCTAAAATCATGGCATTTCTTCGCCAAAAACTGCCAACATTTATTCTCTCGTCGTCCAAGATTTCCTTCTGTTCATCCATACGAAAACTTAACTCAATTGCAGCTGCAGATGAACTTATCAACAACGACGCAATCGTAAATTCAATATGCGATTCATTAACAAGACGCGAAAGCTGGGACACTCTAACTCGAAAATTCGAGACGCTCGAACTAAACGATTCCTTGGTCCAAAAAGTCTTGCTCAAATTCCAGCAGCTTGTTGATGCCAAACGCGCTCTAGGGTTCTTCCATTGGTCGGTCAAGAGGAAGAATTTCAATCATGGGTTTCAATCTTATGGTATTATGATTCATATTCTAGTGAAAGCTCGGTTGGTTATCGATGCACGAGCTTTGCTCGAATCAATTTTGAAGAAAAATGAAGGTAGCCCTTTCAATTTCTCTATTGTAGATTCTCTATTGGATACTTATGAGGTGACTGATTCATCCCCATTTGTGTTCGATTTATTGATTCAAACTTGTGCTAAATTGAGATTGATTGATTTTGCGTTGAATATGTGTGCCCATTTGGAGGAACGTGGGTTCTCGTTGAGTCTGATAAGTTTCAATACTTTGCTTCATGTTGTGGAAAAATCTGATGAGAATCATAAGGTTTGGAAGATTTATGAGCAAATGATTAGAAAAAGAGTTTATCCCAATGCGATTACTGTTAGGATCATGATCAATTCGTTGTGTAAGGAAGGTAAATTGCAAGAAATTTCTGATATGTTGAGTAGAATCCATGGCAGTCGTTGCTCTGCTTCTTTGATTGTCAATGGCTGTTTGATTTACAGGATTTTGGAGGAGGGGAGAGTTGAAGATGGTGTAATGTTGTTGAAGAGAATGTTGCAGAAAAACATGGTTCTTGACGACATTGCTTATTCATTGATTGTTTATGCTAAACTGAAAATTGGGAACATAAAATCTGCACAGGAAGTGTTTGATGAAATGTCTAAAAGAGGATTTCAGGCAAATTCTTTCATTTATACATTGTTCATTGGCGCCCATTGTATAGATGGAAGGATTGAAGAAGCTCATTGCTTGATGGAAGAGATGGAAAACATGGGATTGAAGCCATATCCTGAAACCTTCAATCTTCTCATTGAAGGGTGTGGAGATTCAGAAGAAAGCTTGAGAATGTGTGAGAAAATGTTAGAAAGAGGGTTTGTTCCCAGTTGTTCAGCTTTCAATGCGGCAATAGCTAAGATTTGTGAGGAAGGAGATGTGAAAAAGGCCAATTCAATGTTAACCATTTTATTAGATAAAGGGTTCTTGCCTGATGAAACCACTTACACCAATCTAATCATAGGATATGGGAAAATTGGTGAAACTCAGGAAATTCTTAAGCTATATTATGAAATGGATGCTAGATTACTGTCTCCTGGCGTGTCCGTTTTCTTTGCACTGATTGGGAGCTTTTGTCAATCTGGGAAATTGGAAGAAGCAGAGAAATATTTGAAGATTATGAAAGATAGGTCTCTACAACCAAGTGTATCTATATATCAAACATTGTCCTTGTTCTACTTGAAGAAGGGTAATAGAGCAAAAGCTTTAGAACACTATAATGAGATGATGTTCAATGGATAGAAGCTTTGTTTGTTTCTAAACATGTGCAGGTTTTTATATGGCACTGACACGTTTATATGATATTCGTTCTCTTCTCTGGCAGAGTACTCGACGTTTAAAGAAGCTTACTCATTTTAAAGGTAATTATTGGTGCCTTCTATTATTTATGCACATACTTTTACTTGGAAAGAAATCAGAGCTCTTCTGAAATCAATTGTTAGAAGTAAGTTATTGAGTCTTGATTTAGCCTAGCTGTAATAGCTCAAGTCCACTACTAGCAGATCTCAAATCCACCACTAGCAGATATTGTTTGCTTTGGCTCGTTACGTATCGCCGTTAGTTTCACGGTTTTAAAACGCGTCAGTTAGAGAGAGGTTTCCACATCTTTATAAGAAATGCTTCGTTCCCCTCTCCAACCGATGTGGGATTTCACACTAACCCTTCTACGGAAAAAATGGATCAATTCGAATGGAACTTTATCTTCAAGAAAACAATGTTTATGCTTTTTTATTGGCTGTTTTTGCTGATTCTTGAGGTTAAGTTTCTGCTTGAAGAAGGGTAATAGAGCAAAAGGTCTAGAACACTATAGTGAGATGATGTTCAATGGATAGAAGCTTTATTTGTTTCTAAGCATTTGCAGGTTTTTATATGGAACTGACTTGTTGATACTCGTTCTCTTCTCTGGCAGAGTACTCTACGTTTAAAAAAGCTTACTCGTTCGAAAGGTAATGCACATACTTTTACTTCGAAAGAAATCAGACTCTTATGAATTCAATTACTAGAAGTAAGTTATTGAGTCTTGATTTAGCCTAGATAAGAGATGGGTCAATTCGAATGGAACTTTATCTTGTCATGCTTTATTATTTGTTGCTTGTGCTGATTCTTGAGGCTGAGTTTCTGCATTTTTAGTTGGTATATGAATTCCTTCTGGTTTGTGTGTAGCTTGAACGGTCTAGTCGGCCTAAGCCAATAAGCGCTGGTCGATCTCAACCTCGGTTAATATGTGTTGATCGGCCTCGGTCTGTAGGTGCTGGTTTCCTTGACCGATTGGTTCCACTTAATTTCTGGCATTTAATGTTCATCGTCTCCATCTTCATTCCAGTTTTGCTTTGAATGTGGTGTGAAAATCTTTCGAGCAAGCCTTGTCGACATCAACTATTGTTGCCAAAATCAGAAGAATGCAACGCATCTAATCTTCATATGACAACGACGATAAATTTTGTTTGAGGAAGGAAGAAAAACGGAATCGACAAAACAAAAGAAATATTATACTAATGTGATATTTGTAGGAGAATTTTATATGTAGCGTGAGTTTTGAAATGAAGAAAGTTGCAAAACCCTATTTATATTATCTTAAATTAGTTTATTTTATTCCTTTCTGAATTAGGTCAAAAGAAGACCATATTAGGCCGAACTAAGATCACACAAGCTAGGGGTACATGGTACGTGCTTGCTTGAAGGTCAAGCTTAACCTCTTCGTGAGGTTGTTCATAGTGTCAGCCTCAGCCTCTTGTTGAGGCCATATCTTTATCTTTTTATTTATTCCACGATTTGGTCCTTATGTGTTCGGTTCAACTTCGACTCGTGTTGGTCATTTCTTTATTGGTTTTGCGAATGATCTTCCTTGTACTTTGTTAATTTTAAAAACTAATACAAAAGTTAATAAAATTGAAAATGTTGCCAACAATTTTCTCATTAAATATTTATTTTCAACAATAAATAATTTATATAAGTTAAAATTAATAATTTTTTTAGATATTAAAATTTTGCAACTCATTAAACATCAATTAATTTAAAAATAGTAATTAATAGAATTCATGATTTACAACAAATTAATATTTCATCACAACCATTTCTAATTACATTATTAGAATAATTGAATTTCTGTCTCCTAATTCTTATTATATTTTCAAGTATTATTTTTTTAAAATATTTTATTTGAAGTATTCAAAGTTCATCTACTGATAATAATATAATATATACTTTTAATTAAAATAATAATAGTAATTTAACATTTTTTAATTGCTAAAATTATTTACGAATATGAAATTTAAATATTTATAATAATAATTATTATCTTTTGATATGCAGTGAGTGGAAAATAAAAGTAGTGTTTGTTAGAATATGTTTATAAAAAAATTAAAATTAATCTCCAAATATAATTCCATAATTCATAAGAAAATATTTATGGTTAATAATTACAAGTTTAAAAGGGAAACACCTATAAAATAAACATGAATTTTTATATTATTCCCAAAATTAGAAAATAGATAATAAAATTCCGTTAGCAGTAACGGCGTTAATTTGAGTTTTGATGCGTCGCGGCGAGTGATGGTTCTGTATCCCATGTTGACGTCTGAATCTACATTTTTTTCCCTTTTAATTTCTTTTTTTTCCAGTGGGGTCCACAGAACAATATAATAAAAAAATTAAAAAAAATAATAATAGTTTTAGTATAAGAATTTTTGTTCAAAGGGTTTTCAATTAAGATTTTTTTGTCGTAAAATATCCTTAAAATAATTTACAAATAATAATAATAATAATAAAGGTAAATAATTTAAAGAAACTCATAAATAAAAATATAGAAAATATCGAGGATTATTGAGAGTGAGTCCCACGTTCGTTAATTTAGTGGAAGATCATAGGTTTATAAGTGAGGTCTATCCTCATTGGTATGAAGCCTTTTGAGAAAGTTTAAAGCAAAACCATGTGGATATCATACCATTGTGGAGAGTCGTGATTCTAACATGGTATCAAATATCGAACAACGAATTGTGAGCTTCAAAGGTGTAGTCTAAAGTGGCAAAGCCATAAGAACTTTTGTTCAAAGTGGACAGACTAATTTTAATTAGAAACTAAAAATTTAAAAATAATTTTATTTATTTTCATTTATAATTGATACAAAGTTACAATAGATATATTAGGTATAAATTTGAATTTTTAAATAAAAAATGTGTAAATGCAAATTTACAAGACAAAATATTCTAAAATTATTTATTAAATATAAAAGTAATTAGTTTTCTCATTTAAAAAAAAAGTAATGAGTTTTCTTTCATTTTATTGTGCTAAAAAAAGCCGCGTTGTTCTTTAGGACGGACGAGGCGCGTGTTAAGCACGAAGATTGAGGGAAAGTATGATTGGGTTTTGGTAAATGACGTGGCAAGAGTGGAAGTTGACTCTTCATTATTTTCCATGGTGTCGCACATGTGTAACCTGCCTCGATTTACATGTTTCCTCACGCGACCTGTCACTCGGTGCACCCCACTTCCTCTTAAAATATATATTTAGTTTTAAGATATTGAAATTTTCAACTAGAACCATCCAATTTTGTTTTATTAAATTAAATATTTTCTCTCTTTTTCTTTATATGATTTTTAAAATATATATTCATTTACATAAAATTTTCAACAATTTACTTAATATTGAAACCGAGTTAAGAAAATGAATAAATTATATATAAATAAACACGCATTATATGTCAACGACTTACTACAAGGAATCGTGGGTGCCGTAGAACTTTTCTTAAAAATACAAAAACATATCACCCACTTCCAAAAATTCGACCTGAACTTTCGGGTATGCTTTGCTGGAACAACAATAGCTGCACGAAGCATGGTAGAATTCGCATATATAAAATTTATTAAAAAAAACACTATAAAACTACTTTAAAATAAAAGAAATAAAAAATACAGATTTTAGAATAAAAAAATAAAATGTAAAACCTATAAAAAAAAGAGCACATATTTTAGAATAAAAAAAAAAAATAAAGCGCGTGAAGAACACAAAGGGTAAGTGAAGGTGGACGAAAAAGAAAGAGGAACCGAGAAAGGAAACAGCATTGCATAGGTGGACCCCACAGTTGCCATCAAAGTTCCCATTAATTTGAAAGCCCTTTAACACAACCCTTATGATTTTCTTTCCATTTATTCTTATTATTTTCCCCTTTTCATATTTATGCCTTTTCTCCATTTCCCAAAAATTATAAATGAAAAATTTTCATTAAATTATAACTTGTAGTTTTGAAATTTTAAATTGATATAAATCTAAAATCTAAGGAATAATTTTGTAATTAAAAAAGAACAAAATTATAATTCCCCCAAAAAAGGAGAAAGAAAAAAAAAAGAACTCGCTTCTATTATTATGGCCTCTGTTGTTCCTTATCTCCTACTGTATTTCCTTTTCCTATCATGTTCTCTCTGAAAAAGAAGAGGAAAAAAAAGAAAAAAAAGAAAAAAAAATCTCAATATTCTGAATCCCATTTCCATTTGCATGGCTGAGTTTTGATTTTTCTGTTTTCTCTGCTTGGATTCTTTTTTTGTTCTGTTTAGATGAAGATGAAGAGGGAGCTTGAGGATGATAGATCTACTGGTGGTGGTGTCTACGGCGGCGGAAGGCAGAGGGTTGTGAAAGGGGAGTGTTCTTCAGTGTCGAGTGGGAAAGTGAAGACGTGGGAGGAGGAGCAGGAGGTCGGCGGCGGAATGGATGAGTTGCTTGCTGTTTTGGGCTACAAGGTTAGAGCGTCGGACATGGCGGATGTGGCGCAGAAGATGGAGCAACTGGAGATGGTGATGGGATCTGTTCAGGAAGATGGGATTTCTCATCTGGCTTCTGATACTGTTCATTATAATCCTTCTGATCTCTCTGCCTGGGTTCAAAATATGCTCTCTGAATTCAATAATACCCCCAACCATTTCAACTCTTCCCTTTCTCCTCCTCGACCTTCTCAATATTCCAATCCTCACTCACGGACTCAATCCAGGCATTCGCGGTTGTACGACGACGATTCTGAGTACGATCTCAGCGCCATTCCTGGCGTAGCGGTTTTTCCTTCCAAAGATTCCTCAACAGAAATCGAAACTAATTCTCGCAAGCGAGTGAAAATTGAAGGAGAGAGTTCGGTGAATTTGTTGCCGCCTTCGCCACCGTTTGTTGCTGCGGCAGCGGCCGGGATTGTCTCTGAACCTTCTCGGCCGGTGGTGGTTGTGGAGGAGGGCTCGCAAGACGCAGGGATTCAACTCGTTCACACTCTAATGGCCTGCGCCGAGGCCGTGCAGCAAGAAAACATGAAGATCGCTGAGGCATTGGTGAAGCACATCGGATTACTGGCGGTATCGCAAGCCGGAGCGATGAGGAAAGTCGCGACGTATTTTGCCGAAGCCCTAGCTCGTCGGATTTACAGAATCTACTCTCCTCAAGACGGATTTTACTCTTCATACTCCGATATCCTCCAGATGCACTTTTACGAGACCTGTCCGTATCTGAAATTCGCGCATTTCACTGCGAATCAAGCGATTCTCGAAGCATTCGCGACGGCGTCGAGAGTTCATGTCATCGATTTCAGTCTCAATCAAGGTATGCAGTGGCCGGCGCTGATGCAAGCGCTCGCATTACGGCCAGGAGGTCCGCCGACGTTTCGATTGACTGGAATCGGCCCGCCGAAGCAAGGTAATACGGTCGATTCGTTGCAGCAAGTCGGTTGGAAGTTAGCGCAGATGGCGGAGGCCATTGGTGTGGAGTTTGAGTTCAATCACATCGTGTGTAGTAACCTAGCTAATCTCAATCCGGCGGCTCTGGAGATTCGGCCGGCGGCGGTGGAGGCAGTGGCGGTGAACTCGGTGTTCGATCTCCACCGGTTGCTGGCTCGGCCTGGAGCGATCGAGAAGGTTTTGGGATCGATAAAAGCAACGAAGCCGAAGATTGTGACGATTGTGGAACAGGAAGCAAACCACAACGGGAGGGTTTTCATGGACCGGTTCACGGAGGCTTTACATTATTACTCAAACATGTTTGACTCGCTCGAGGTTTCCTCGACCGGGTTTGAACCGGCTAGTGAGGACGTATTGTTGTCTGAAGTTTATTTAGGAAGGCAGATTTGTAATGTGGTAGCTTGTGAAGGACCAGACCGAGTTGAGCGGCACGAGTCGTTGACTCAGTGGCGAACCCGGATGGAATCAGCTGGATTCAACCCGGTCCATCTTGGTTCGAACGCGTTTAAGCAGGCTAGCATGCTTTTGGCCCTCTTTGCTGGAGGAGAGGGGTACAGGGTGGAAGAGAATAATGGGTGTTTGATGCTTGGCTGGCACACTCGACCGTTGATCGCCACGTCAGCTTGGCAGCTCGACGCCGATGAGTCGACCCAGTGAGTTTGTGGCCCTGGCTCGTTCTTGGGTTTTTTTTTTTTTTTTTTTTTTAAAGGGTGGATTAATGCTATATTTTTGGGGGTTGCCTTCTTACAATAAATATGGTGAGCCTTAATTCTTCAAGAAATGTAAGAAATTATGAAAGTATTTCCTAAGTGTGCGATTCCTCTTTGATTTAATTTTAATTTGAATGTTATTGGCTGATTGGATATTATTTCTTTATGAAATTTAAATTATAGTTTCATAGTTTAAGATTGTAATATTTGAAAACTTTATGTTATATGCGTATTTAATAAGATTACATGTTTGACAAATAGGTAGTAGAAAATAATTTAATAAATGGCTTGTCTGTCCTAAGCCATGTGGCATGACCTTAGATTGTATAGTTGCTATTTATTCCTTTTTTGATTTGTCACAAATCAATCCATATAAAATCACCCAATTTTTTAAAATAAAAATAACTATTCATGTCAACATCATGAACAAGAACGAAAGACAGTAGAGTAAATGAGGGGTACATAAATGAACCGAGATCACATCCAAATGAGAGCGATCCAGAGGATAGGATACCCAAGATGCATCTTCTTTTTCGATGGCTCAATTATAGGAACGTCGTGGTTTAACGTGTTTTGCCTGGAGCAATTCTAGAATGCACGTGAGTGAAGACAAATGATGCTGAAAGGATATGCGTTGGTATGTGGGGATAGTTTTCACTCTTAGAAGCAAGAAGTAGGTAACTTAATGTAATGACTTTGGAGAATTTAATGTATAAAGGCTTTGGAAAATTTAATGTAACAACTCATGCCTAAAATTCTGAATTTGATGGTCCAGCATTTTCCTGCGACATGGTTCTGTTACCTACTCCTTGCTTTTTAAGAACAAAGAGTCCGTCTAGCATACCTTGTCTTCACTCACATGTATTTAAGGAAAATTCCTAAAAGGTCACCCTATATAATTGAGCCACCGAAAAAAAAAAAGTACACTTTTTAAATATTGGTAATAACTTTAATTTGCTTTAAGTTTTTCTTTATCATTTTATTCTTAGGACTGCTCTCATTTGAATATGTTCTTGATTCATTATTGTACCTCTCATTTACTTTGATGTCACATCTAACTTCGAAACAACCTTAAAGCTAAAGTAATGAGCACATAATTCGGCATCCTTTCAAATCATTATTACCTTTTCAACGTTTTCGCAATCTTGAAGTTAATATCTTTTTGGAAAGCATGAAGTTTATCTCTTATGTAATTATGAAGGTTGGTAATGAAATGATGAGAACAAGTAGAGCCATGGCTTTCAAGAGGATTAAATGTTGTGTCCTAATGTCCTTCTCAATACCCATTTCCCATTAAATTAATATCATTCATTCATCTAATTAACCTCATAGATATCATAATTAAAGAGTTTGAAAAGACTTTAGATTAGATGAATAATAATTCCCTATTATTTCATTTTTCTTTCTTTTTTTTTTTGGTAGTTGAGGGGTTTTGTCATGTCATCATCACATTATCCATTCTTCCCTATAACTTTTCACCCACAAAACTATTTTTAACAAAAAAAAAAAAAAGAAAAAAAGAAAAAAAAAGTTTATTTTTGCGTAAAAAATGGCATAGTCATGTTATTACAAACTTTTTCTACGATCATATGTTAAAATTGTCTGCAAAGTTCGATCTTCACATGATTGATTTGTTCGCTGAATTACAATAAATGTTCCCTGTCATGGTGTTAAAAGAGTGTGAAAAGTTACGGTAAATATTTTTATTTTTAAGAATTATTGTGAGGAAAGTTAAAATTCGAAGATTTTCAAATGTATGACCGTAAAAATACAAAAATCGGTCTCGAGTTATTTTTGGGTCATTTTATATTGGGTAATTTATTGAGGACTTTATGCTGTATTTTTAAACCGTATGTTAATAGGTATGTTCATTTTTTCTTTGGAACGTTCGGTATAATAATAATAAAAAGTTTATATAACTAAGAATTTACTCACGGTTTTTAAAAAATAGTATATATATTTTTTATCATTTAAATAGACGAACAATCGAAAAGTCATTTATTTAACAGATATTCAACTCAATTTGTTAATATTTTGTAATACTCGTCATTATTATGGGTAAAACGTTTATTTTTAATTTTAACAAATTCTTCTATTGAAGGAAATACTTTTATATAAGAAACAATAACAATAAATATTTGTTTAGATAGCCGTTAATATCATACGTGTAATATGAGCTGTTTTATTCGTCTCGAATGGTTTAGAGGCATGCACCATACTAAAAGAAGATGTTAAAAAGACAATGTTCGTTAAGGGAAAAGTTGAATATCTAATCAAGAAAGACGTAAGAAAAAGGGAGTTGAGAGAATATTAGAGTTTTAGGTATAAATTAATTGAACGTCTCTCAAAGTATGATTAATGAACAATTTTTTGTTTTCGGTACACACTTTTGGTGTAGCTATTTCAAATAATAGATCCAAACTTACTCATTTGGGTACTCGTTTATACTCATTACCTGTCCTGATGTTTATAAAGAGATAGGATAGATACTTCAGAATATGAACTTGACATCACGATATATAAAAATATTATAAATTTTATTCTTTATATCTTTATGTCCTCTTTTTTCTTCATCTTTAAGCGACTGACGTGATAGAGCACTGATAGTTGATGGATCGATATGACAAGTTATCTTGTGAGTGTGCCAGATGTCACGGTTATGCTGTTCATGGTCGCATGCTCGTTCCAAACCCCTTTTACATGCTTTCATCTTAGACAAGTATTTACAATTTCATGATGTGTTGATGCGTGTATGACCGTCCACCAAAATCATGTCTACGACAGGGTTAAAATGACCCAAAATTTTACTATAGGAGATATGACTAGTTGTCTCTTTCTCCTCTTCGAGTTGTATTTTATCAAAGTCGTTGTTGTTGCCTAATTGCTTTTTAGCTTATAACATTGCTTTATTTCAAATTATTTTCAACGTATTTTCTCACTCACGTTTTCCAATATATTACTTTCAAATGTGATTCAAAGCTTGAGCACACGCCGACGTTGTTCGCGAAGTCTGAACTTTCATAGCTGACTTGTTCGCTGGGTTAGAAAAAAAAATAAACGAATGACCTATTCACCCATTAGGAACCCAAGATTCTAGGGAGCATTCAAACCTAGATGAACCGGGACGAACCCTAACGATTTCATCCGAGTTCGCCAGAGCCACTGGATCAAGATCAAATACTGAGAGTTCACCGCCGCTGGCTGAATCTCAAGATCAGCCAGATTACTACAGTCGATGTGATTGAACTCGAGCTCTACATCAATGTCTCCGCCATCTGCCCTAACTTCCTACCGACTTGCTCAAAGAATCGGCCGGATTACCCGGCCGCGGCTGGCCGATTCCAGTCAATCGAAACGCCGGTGAAGAAACTCCAGGCCATAGTGCGAGCGCTTGCATCAGTGCCGGCGACTGCATACCTTGATTGCCGCCGCAGCAACAAACGGCGGAAACAACTTCACCTTACTCTCTCCTTCAATTTCGAATTCTGTTGAGAAATCTCTGGAAGCAAAAACCGCCACGCCAGGGCTGGATCAAATCCGTGAGTACGAATTAGAATATTGAGATGATTGAGGAGGAAAATTAATTGCATGTTCTACATTTCTTTTTCCACGGTGATTTGGAATGTTTCTGTGATGATAAATCATAATTTAGGCAAAATTAGTTGCAAGTTCTTCATTCTTTTGGCCATCTAAACTCTCTAACCCGACATTTGAGGATCACCTTAATCTCCATAAACTCTGCTCTTTATATAACTCACTATCTTCTTCAAACTTCTCTGCCTCCACTCACCAATTCCTCAAACCAGAAAGCTTTTTTGCTATATCGTAATGGCTGATGATGCTCAAGACAAAGTTGAACGTGACCGTATTTTCAAGCGTTTTGATACGAATGGCGACGGTAAGATCTCTTCAACCGAGCTAGGGGAATCGTTGAAGACACTTGGCTCTGTTACCAACGACGAAGTTCATCGGATGATGGCCGAGATCGATACTGATGGCGACGGGTTCATTTCGTATGAAGAGTTCACAAATTTCGCCCTTGCCAACCGTGGATTAGTCAAGGATGTTGCAAAGATTTTCTAGATAATGTTTTTATACGCTTCTTTTTGTTTGTTTGATTTCTTGTTCTGTTTATGTTTCTTTCTTCTTTTTTTCCTTAAAAATGTATCTTTCTTGTCGTTCTTGATTTGGAACATTTTGCATTATGGAAATATTGTTTTGGATGTTAAGCTGCAACTTCTTTGAATCTGTCTCAACCCACCACTTCTTGACAATAATTCATCCAAAACCATCATGTTTGAGCTTGAAAATCTTAATTGTATAAGGAAACATAAGTTTAGGTTCGCTCGCTTTTGACCATTTGTAACTGATCCGTTATGTATTGTTGTCCGACTCACGTTTTTTTTTAAACGCGTCTGAGGTTTCCACACGAAATACTTCGTTCCCCTCTCTAACCGATGTAGTATCCTCCCTGGCACACACCGTCTAGTGACAGACTCTAATACCATTTGTAATAACCCAAAGTCTAGTGACAGACTTTGATACCATTTGTAACAACCCAAAGTCTAGTGACAGACTTTGATACCATTTGTAACAATCCCAAGCCCAAGACCGACTCTAATACCATTTGTAACAGCCCCAAGCCCAAGACCGACTCTAATACCATTTGTAACCGCTCCAAGCTTAGGATCGACTCTGATACCATTTGTTTGTAATAGCTCCAAGTCTGATACCATTTGTAACAGCTCCAAGCCCAGGACGGACTTTGATACCATTTGTAACAACTCCAAGCCCAGGACGGACTTTGATACCATTTGTAACAACTCCAAGCCCAGGACGGACTTTGATACCATTTGTAACAGCTCCAAGCCCAGGACGGACTTTGATACCATTTGTAACAGCTCCAAGCCCAGGACGGACTTTGATACCATTTGTAACAACTCCAAGTCCAGGATTGACTGATACCATTTGTAACAACTTCAAGCCCAGGATCGACTCTAATACCATTTGTAACAGCTCCAAGCCCAGGACCGACTCTAATACCATTTGTAACAGCTCCAAGCCCAGGACGGACTTTGATACCATTTGTAACAGCTCCAAGCCCAGGACTGACTTTGATACCATTTGTAACAGCTCCAAGCCTAAGACTGACTCTAATACCATTTGTAACAGCTCCAAGCCGATACCATTTGTAACAGCTCCAAGCCTAAGACTGACTCTAATACCATTTGTAACAGCTCCAAGCCAAGGACGGACGGCTCAAGCCAAGGACTAACTCTAATACCATTTGCATTGTCTAGTGACTGACTCTGATACCATTGTAACATCCTCGTTGGCACATTGCCCGCACCAGTGATTAGTTCTGATACCATTTGTAACAATCCAAGTTCACCAGCTTTAGCCTGTTACGTATCACTGTCAATTACGTATCACTGTCAATTTCCCTCTACTGAATACATTTTTGGTTTACATGTTCAAGAATCATCTACTAAATATAACTTAACTTTTGATCTCAACATATAATGTAAAACATGAAGGTTTGAATGAAGATTAATAATATTTCCTCCGTGGAAAATTGGGAGAAGTAGATGAAAGATCTGTACAAAATGATCCTATTTACAGTCTCACCATTCAACCAACTATAGCGATCTACAAGCAATCAAAGTGAAGAAAATCACTCCTTATTTCAGTTGGTCATGGCATATTTTTGTAACGTTTTTTAACGACAGAAAAGGTAATTATCTTGTTCGAACTCGGTAAGTCCCGACATGGCCAACGCCAAATGACCCATCATCATCTCGCTGTTCGTATTTTGAAACTGAGAATAACTATCAGTGACACATCCATGCCCCAAGAAACCTGACCTCTTTGATCTGGAGGGCATAGGCTGTTCTTCACCTTTCAATATTGCAATGATCTCTAAGATCCCGGGCCTGCGCGATTCTTCACTGGTAATGCAGGCAGCAGCAGCTTCGATCATTTGAATTATTTGATTCGAATTCTTCGTCGTGCATGCCACCAGTGGATCGAGCAGCTCGGTAATTGCTGCTTTCCCTTTCTGCAATAATGGCTTTGCCTGAAGGAAAATATGAAGTTTTTTTTGTAGTTACAAGACTACTCTATTCTGTAGTATAAATGAGGACAATTACAACATATACTATTGCTATGGTTTCGTGGAGAATAAGGAAAAGAACTTTATTCCGACATTGACATGATACTCAAGGTTTTAAAACATGTCTAATAGGAAGAGGTTTCCACACCCTTGAATGTTTCGTTCTCCTCTCCAACCAATTTGGGATCTCACAATCTTCCACCTTGAGGGCTCAGAGTCCTCGCTGGCACACCCGGTGTCAGCCTAGATCTCACAATCCACTCCCCTTGTGGGCCCAGCATCCTCGCTGACACACCCGTAGAGCTATGATATCATTTGTAATAGCCCAAACCCACCGCTAACAGATATTGTTCTCTTTACGCTCTCAAGGTTAGATGTTGTCCTCTTTGAGCTTCTACTCAAGGTTTTATAAAACGTGTCTATTAAGAAGAAGGTTTCCACACCCTTACAAATGCTTGTTGCTTCGTTCTCCTCTCCAACCAATGTGGGATCTCACAGTATGTGCATAAACACATTGCAGTACAGTTCGATATATGAATCATATTATATCGACTTGGATGTGAGATCAAGCTCACGCTTTAAGATTGACAAATTCTATCATCTCAAGGATTAACGATTCAACAATAACAAGCTGATGTAAAGAGTTTGGTTTTCATACTAAAGCTTATCAGAACAACTAATCCAACAAAACTAGATGAAATTATTAGAGTGATATAATGACTTACCCATAGAACCAAGTTCTCCTCTCCATGTGTTCTTGCTTCGATCGGCTTCCTGCCCGTTATGAGTTCCAATAACACGACTCCTAGAGCATAGACATCTGTTTTATCTGATACTTTCCCGTGCTGGAAATACTCTGGAGCTAGGTAACTACAAATACGATCGAAAATTGTAAATCGAAAAGGAACAGGAACGTGGAAGGCGAGAGATTCTCATTGTCCTTCCCCTACATTAGAATATCTCAAGAATGAGTTCATACCCAAATGTTCCTTTGACAGTTTTGCAAAGGAAAGGCACGAATGGAGCAGAAGTCCATGTTGCTAACCCAAAATCACATAACTGCAAGCAATTGATGAATAAGAACAATGGTTAACATTTGCTAATTAGACTTAGTTGAAGAAATCATTCAGATATTGTCCTCTTCGGGTTTTCCCTCAGTTTTAAACCCGTCTGCTAGGGAGAGGTTTCCACACCCTTATAAGAAGCTTCGTTCTCCTCTCCGTCTGCTAGGAAGAAGTTTCTACTCCCTCTCTGTCTTTGTTCTCCTCCCGATGTGGGATCTCACAATCCACCCCCTTGGAGGCTAGCGTCCTCGCTAGCTCACCGCCCGGTGTCTGGCTCTGATGCCACTTGTAACAATCCAAGTCCCCCGCCAGCAGACATTATCCGCTTTGGGCCGTTACGTATCGTCATCAACCTCACGGTATTAAAACGCGTCTACTAGGGAGAGGTTTCCACATCCTTATAAGGAATGTTTCGTTCTCCTCTCCAATCGACGAGGGATCTCACAATCCACCCCCTTGGAGGCCCATTGTCCTCGTGGCACACCACCCAGTGTCTAGCTCTGATGCCACTTGTAAGCAGACATTGTCCACTTCGGCACGTTACATATCGTCATCAACCTCACGGTTTTAAAACGCATCTACTAGGGAGAGGTTTCCACAACCTTAAAAGGAATGCTTCGATCTCTTCTCCAACCGACGTGGGATCTCACACTCTATTTCCCTACCCTATCTCTTTCATTCATTGCACATCAAACAACCAAACGAATATCCAAACGAATATCCAAACAAAATCAACAAAATTCTTTCACCTTTGGCATTTTCTTGGATGAAAGAAGGATATTTGAAGGCTTAATGTCTCTATGAACCACACATCTTTCAGTCCCATTGTGAAGATATGCCACAGCCTCAGCAATTCCAATACCAATCTTGAATCTCACCGACCAAGGAAGTGACAAGCAACCCCTCATTCCCCTCTTCTTATCTGCAATGGTTATCCTATTAGAATCTCAAAAAACTCACTAAATTTCAAGCAATCAAGAACTCATACCATGCAAATGTCTTTCTAAACTTCCACCAGAAACATATTTATAAACCAAAAACAGACCCTCTTCTGGATCTATGCAGAACCCCACAAGAGGAACTATAAAAGGATTCTGAAGAGAGCTAGCAATCATCAACTCTCTGCAGAATGCCTTGGTTGATTCTTTATCTTCCTTGTCTAAACGTTTGATTGCCACAGAAGTTCTCAAAAACCCAACCCTCCCTCTGAACACGCAGCTTAATGCCCCTCTTCCAAGAACTCTGCCTATCACATTCAAGAAAATTGAAGAAACTTCAATATTACATAGCAAAATTTTGGTTCAAAAACGAAAAGGGTCATTGATTTTGAGAGTACCCTTTGAGAAATTACGTGTTGCAGAAAGAATTTCCCGGAAGCTGAATCTAATCAAGGTATGAGCCACAGGGGAAATGCTCTTTTCAAGAGATTCAATCCTCCGCCATTTCAATTCTTTGTTGAGAGCTTCAGCCATCATTCCATTATCCAAATTCACCATCAAAACAGTCGCCGGAGGGGTAGAAGAGGCGATGTTCATAGTTTCAAGCTCAATCTGAGAGCAAAAACTAAACCGAAAAGACGAATGAACCGACTGAGGATCAGAATTAAACAACTCCCCACCGCAACCACCGGATTCCGCAAGCAACCATGCCTTATTATGCTCCAGATTCTCGTTTTTCCCTTCCACATTAGGGTGTTCATCATCTTGAATGCCCTGGTTCTTGCGGCGAAAACGAGCAGGAGGAAGAATACACGCAAACCCACGTTCCCAAATCATTTTTCTCAAAAGGGTTCTAATCTTTACCTCATTATACTGACAATGGTGATGATCGAACGCAAGAGGGGATTCCCTTGGGTTAGAACAAGTACAAAGGGAGAAACCCATTTTAAAGCAGATCTCAAAGAAATCACAGAAATCGAAAAAAACCCAAAAAACAAAGAACACATAATCACAGATTCCCACAAAGAGAAGTGCAAAAACAGAGAGAGAAGTGGAAAGAATCGAAGTCTGCTTTGGGTTCGCTTCAATGGTGGGAGGAGAATATGAACTGATGAACATTAATCAAAGAAATGGAAGGATGAATTGCAGCCATCGTTTAGGCCCCTCTTGAATATGGGGTAGCTCACTTGCTTTACCTTCAAAATGGAATCAACTTTCATATTAAACCAGAGGGCTCATGGTTCTTATGCGTGCGCGCGCCTCCGAGAAAACAAGAGATTGAATAACAAAAGGCTGATTTAACACGAATAAATACAAGAACATGAACCAATTAAAGGAACCAAACTAACAATAGTTAATTGCAAATAAAGATTCAATAAGGCTGATTTAACACGAATAAATACAAGAACATGAACCAATTAAAGGAACCAAACTAACAATAGTTAATTGCAAATAAAGATTCAATCTCCAATCTCCTGATCTCTTAGGCTAATATATACCATAATTAATTAGTCGGTGCGTTAAGATGTATATTGGTTTCAACCCGTGTGATATTGTTTATCTTTTTGGTTAAAATATAAGTTTGATCTAAGTTATAAACTTTTATTAGTTTGACACCAACATCAACTATTATATAGTTTTGAAATAATATAGCTAATTTTAGTGGGATTCAACTAGTTAAGATATATATTTATTTTTTAATATTTTTTAAAAAATGAACTTTTTTTTAACATTTTTTTCGTGAATATTTATTCCAAACTTATAATTATATCAAAATTAGCGACTAAATTGAACAACTTTATTAGTGGAACAAGTTAATGACTAATGATAATACACTTTTTACATTTTTTTTTTCTTTTTCCAAAGATGAACCAAATCTAAAGTGAAAGAGATTCCAAATTAAAATAAAGAGGAGCTTATGCCTCTTATGAACAACAAAAATAATAATAGTGAATATTCCATTTTAAAAATAAAATAAAATATTAAATAAATTCAAAAACTCTAGAAATCCTTATGACAAGCAGATTCACATCTCTTAAGATTTCTAGACAGCCAGATTCACATCTCTTATAACTAACACAGTTTTTTTTTTCCTTTTTTTATTTTTAATTTTATTCAATAACTTCATTACTTGATATACGATTGATTTGGGTTGAGTTGGAGACATTCTTTTTTAACATAATCTAATTATTTATGTAATTGTTTTAAGTGAAACAACACTTTTAAAACTAATAAACCTAACCCAAATCAACTATAAAATATTTAAATTGAATTGGTTGGTTCGAGTAATCTATTTACATTTTTTTTAATAAAAGTAAAATAAACATATAAAATATTTTATATTTATTTTTCAAACATTAAATTAACATCTATCCTTCGATCTAGAAAATTACAATACTAAGATTTAAAAATTTATTTAGAAAATAAATAATTGAAAAAAGTAATTATGGAACGAAATAAAACTTAAATAAATCTAGACACCAACTCATAAAATTTTCATTTATTTGAACTCAACTCAGTCTAAATAAGTTAATAACTCAACTCAAATCATACCAGCTGAGTTGGGTTTATCAAATTTTTTAAACACGCTTCGTTAGTTTAGGATCAATATCGACTAAATTTTATTTTTATAAAATTTTTAAGAATAAGAGTTGAATATAGACGGTGTTTAAATTTAAAAGTATTCCGATACATGTTACCAATAAAGTGAGATTCCTCCCTTTCTTCATGTTTAGACTTTGGCTAAAATAAAAATAAATAATTCAATAAATAATTTCATGTCCCCTTCATGCTTAGACTTTGGCTACATACAATAAACAAAAATCTAATAACATATATACAAAAGCTTGGTTCCATATAATTGAATTATCTATTTTATTATATGTCCCGGTTCGAGATATAATTAAACATTTTATTTTGTATTTAATAAATCTCTAATATTAATTTTATTAGTTTATCTGCATGTGGCTCGTTTGTGCTCTCTAAGACGTAGCCAGAAAGGACAAAATTGTTTGTTTTCATATCAAGCTTTGATTCGTTTTTTTTTTTTTTATAAATTAAGTTGACCTAACAAAGAAAGAGAGTGCCAAGACATAAAACATATCCTTCACTTTAGAAGGTTCGGGATTGTTAAGAAGACCCTAAGGAAAAACACTTCAACTCATTACATCTGTTTGTTGGGGTATGGAGTCTGCTACTTATTTACAGCTTACTCAATGGTTATATATACATGATAAATGACATATAAAGTCAATGATCATACACAATAAGCAACTATATATAGTATAAGACCACCCGGTAAAACTAGGTATGGTAGATATTTATATATATATATATAGTAGAGAGTTATATCTTATATACAGTCAATTGAACCATATATATCATAGACGGTAGTTTGAAAAGGTACTTTATGCATTCTCTTACTCCTGAAGTCATCAATATAAACCTTTAGTTAATATTCGTGTTTTCATTTTCTTTCTCATGTTTTTTGTGTTCATCTAAATCAAGTATGTGCGTTGTTGTGCAATCCTAACACTATTCTCTATCACTAACGAAAAAAGAAGTAGGTCAGATTGTTGCATGTGATAATTAAGTATTACAAACTAGGAACACAATTTGGATTGTACGAGGTATTTTGGAGGGATTAAAAGTAAAATCACGAGAGCTTATACTTAAAGTGAACAATATCGTACTAACGTGGAAGGTCGTTGTTGTTAAAAATGGGACCGAACGAGTAATTGATTGTTAAAGGGTAACGGGCGATGATTGGTGAATTTTTGAAATAGGTATAGAAAAATGAGGAGAAATTATGTGTAAAGGTTACCTAATCTGATAATGATGCGTTTATTAAAGAATAAATGTTTTGAAGGCATTTGTGTTGGAGCATGTGGTCCAAACCGCCCACTCCTATTGACCCGAAGATTCCCATTTCTACCCCCATTTTGTCTGTCGGTGATGAAAAAATACCATTAATAAGTCTTAAATAAATATTTAGCTTCCCTTGCATCATAGTCGCGTTACTTACTCATCACTTCTTAATAGTGAAAACTATCTCTATAGACTAATACGAGTGTTTTCAGCATGTTTTGTTTTACTCACATGTATTTTAAAAAAAATTTACATAATTATAGAGTTTCTATGAGTGAGGCATCGAAAAAGAAGATGCACCTTATTGGTTTGGTATAGGTGATTTTCAATTATTTCATACCTTTCTTAATTATCATATCTTCATAATCACTCCCATTTAGATGTGATTTATATTTGTTCATGTAGCCTCAGACTATTTACTAACATAAATAGTGGTGAAAGTTCTCTATTTAATAATAAAATAAATTACAAAGGAAATAGAGAGAAGATACACAAATATGCTATTTATAATAAAATGTAAATAAAGGCTAAATATCCTCAGTCCATTCTGCATATAATAAAAGGTCAGATACATATGTTAAAACCATAATTCAACAATAAATATCTCCAACGCTTTATTTGATATTATAAGATTAAAGTTTAAAGTCTAATTTGATGAAATTAAAAGTTAAAAAATATCTAACCGTCCTTATAATTCAAATTAATATATTTTGTGAATTATATATATTTTTTTCGTTTTAAATATATATATATATATATCATATGCTTTTGAACTTATGTGGTAAGTGAATATTTGTATGTCATCACTTTTATTAAAGAATGGTAGAAGGTAAAGATCTTATTATTACTTTAAATCAAGATGTGATGTGAATCCACTTCACTTAACTTTGGCTTATTTAGTGGCATAGTTTCATCTACCTAAAACCTTATATTATAACGCTATTATTTATTTATTTTTAAAAATATCTCATTTGTATTCATTCAATTCAATCTAATTGGATCGTTTTAATTAAATTTTTCAAGGAATAAAGTTTAGAATTTTCTCAATACAAGAGGTGAATTAACCTTTCAATCCGTAAAATTTAACAAAATATCACTACAATGCCCATTTAATGCTGTTATTGAGTGAATATAGGACGCTGCAGCTGCAGTGTTGAGTTAATATGAGTTAATAAGATAATAAGAATTGATTGTGATATTTTGTTAGAATCAATTGAATTAGAGAAGTTAAACTTATCAAAATCTTACTAAATAAGTAAATTAAGTAAGGTCGAGATTAGAATTAGTATGGACGAGACAATGCCTTGAATTAAAACTTAACAACACAAACAATAAAAGTTAAGAGAGAAATAAAAAAGTATACCAAGAGATGAATTGCTAAGAGAAAATTTTGTATTAGAGATGTTTACGGGAGGGGTGAAGATAGAAAATCATTTCTCGTTTTCATCTCCGCTACCTATTTTATCTTTTATTTCTGCGAAATTCTCTACGAGCTAAGAATTAGTCATAGTAATTTTCCATCATTTATTATTCTTAAAAAAAATAGTCATTTTAAAGTTTTTATTTTTTCAATATAATATTTAATAAAAAATTATAAAAAATCAATATATTTTTTGTAAGTAAAAACACCCACAAAATCACTACAGGATAATTTTTTTAATAAATTTACATTAAATTATTAAATTATTTATTATTTATATAATAATATATAATAATAAATAAATAAAAAAAAGAAAAGAAAAATATATTTATTTTAAACGAAGTTGGTAACAAAGAATATAATTTATTATCCGTCTAACAAAAGTAAAAAAAAAATCGGTAAAATTGGTAAAATCTTATTTTTCGCAGGATTTGTTAAGTCACAGGTAAAAATCCACATCCATATTGATATTTGAATTCAATTATTTATAATATCATCTTTTTCTTAATTACTTTTAGCTTCTTCCCTGTTGATTCCTCCCCACCAAACCCTAAAACAACTGAAATTCAGTTTTTCTTCGATGGATTTACAGTGGACTGCAATCGCCATCGCTGTGTTCTCTGATTCTGGTCTCTCCCTGTTGTTGAGCTTTTCACTCTCCTAATATTTCCTACATTCATGGGAGAGAACAACAAAAGACGACTCTCCGACAATGGCCACCAACGAAGCAAGAAGCATCAATCTTCGTCTTCCCCTTCTTCTGCTCGAACTCCCACTCGCTCAACCTCCATCTCTCACCCACGGTTCCACAATCCTTCATCGGAACCGTCAAGGAGCAAAACCCCACATTTCGTTTCGTATCTCGACTTCCCTAATTTGCCCTTTAAGATTAAATTACTGTGTGAAATCATCGCCAACGCCTCATCGATTGATCTCGAAATGGTTCTGGAAGAAACCGGCGTTCAGGTTAGTCGAGAAGATGTAGAGGACGTTCTGAAATTATCTTACAAGTTTCCGGGATCATCCATGAAGTTCTTCCGGTGGTCCGGCCGGAAACTCAACGATCAACACAGTCCTTATGCGTGGAATTTGATCGTCGACATGTTGGGTAAGAATTTACATTTTGAACCAATGTGGGATGCTATGAAATCGATGAAGAACGAAGGGTTGATTTCTTTGGCTACCTTTGCTTCTGTGTTTAGTAGTTATATAGTTGCTAATCGTGTTAAGGATGCCATTGTATCATTTGAGCTTATGGATCGTTATGGTTGTCCTCGTGATGTTGTGGCATTGAATTCACTTCTAAGTGCTATATGTAGGGACGGAAACACCAAGGATGCTGATGAGTTTTTGCAAATAGCCAAAGGTAAAATTAGGCCTGACCCTGATTCTTATGCCATTGTATTAGAAGGGTGGGAAAGTGAAGGACATATAGTCTGTGCCAGACAAACTTTTGTAGAGATGATAGAACAGATTGGTTGGGATCCCACCAATACCCCTGCTTATAATTCCTTTTTATGTGTATTGCTCAAGGACCCCAATGGGCTGCACGAGGCATTGATGTTCTTCAAGAGATTGAAAGATAAGATGTGTTATCCGGGGTTTAAGTTTTTCAAGCTTGCCCTTGATGAGTGTGTGAAGAATTGCGATGTCAAAGCGGGGAAGTATCTTTGGAATGAAATCATAGAGAGTATTAATTTTCAGCCCGATACACATATGTACAATTCGATGATTGTTCTATGTTGCCATCAAAACGACACTGATGCAGCGAGAAGGCTGTTAGATGAGATGATATCTTATGGAGCATTCCCGAATTTGGAAACTTACAATTTGTTATTTCGGTTCTTGTTAAAGGAAAAGAAATTGAGGGAGGCTTTAGGTATATTTGATGAAATGGTTAAAAATGAGTTTGTTCCAAGCCATGCTAATTGTAAAGCAGCAGTCAGGATTTACATTGAAAATGAAGACCCAAATGGGGCCATAAAAGTATGGAAATGTATGGTTAAAATTTATGAATCTGATCTTGAAGAGATTGGTAATTTCTTGATTGTAGGGCTCCAAGATCAAAGGAGGTTGCCAGAAGCAGTCAAGTATGCTAATGAGATGATTGATAGAGGTATCATTTTGAAACATTCAACTTTGTCCAAACTAAAACAGAGCCTTTTTGAAGTTAGAAAGGAATTTATGTATGATGAGCTAATGATGAAGTTGAAATTTAGTGAGAGATAAGAATTTTGGTGCTTCTAACCTCTGCATATCTTTTTTGTCTGGGTTATAGAGATGATATATTTGGGGCTCGGACCGGGCGTGCATTCTGAAATGTATCGATTTCTGAGGAATCTTCTGCTGTTTTCAATGAACATGTAGATGTCTGTGAAGTTCTAGTACAAAACAAGAAGCTATTGTAGCATGTCTTTCCATCTCATTGGGAGGGGAACATTTTGTGGAGTTGGAAACTGATGATAATTGGTATAAAGAGAGAAAATCTATACTTTTTGATACCTAAAGAAGAGAGTATCACAGAGAAGGCTTCTCTGTTACTTTCCTTGAATAGAACATAGATATCTGTTTGTGGTGCCTCTCCTATGAAGGGATTTTCTTGTAGTTCTTGGAAGGTCATAACGAACATGAAGAGAAGAATTTCCAAGAAGATTATTTTTGTTTTTTTTTTGCTTGGAAGGTCATATTCAGGAGAAGTGCAACACTGTGATCGTATTCAGTTGTCCTGTGATCGATTTCGGCCGTTCTGGAATCACAGCTCATTTAGAGATGAGTAGTGGACTTTGCTTGCGAAGAGTCCTGTAATTATCCTGGGTGTTCTTGGACTTTGTTGTGGGCTGGCTTCTTTTTTCTTTGCATTCCTTCCTTGGTTTGCGCTGCGTTAGCCATTGCTTCATGCCATCCTCGAGGTGTTAGGAATCACGAACCTTCACAATGGTATGATATTGTCACGAACCTTCACGAACCTTATGTCAATGAAGATGTGTTCCTTACTTATAAACCCATAATCATCCTCTTAATTGAGAGAATGTGGGATTACTCTTAATAATCCTCAACAATCTTTTCCTCGAACAAAGTACACCATAGCCTCCCTTTAATCGATGCTCGACTCCTTCTCTAGAGCCCTCGAACTAAGTACACACTCACTTGAGTCACCTTTTACTATACTTTCGAGGCTCACAATTTCTTTGTTTGACACTTGAGGATTCTATTGGCATGACTAAGTTAAGAGCATGACTTTGATACTATATTAGAAATGAGGGCTCTCCACAATTATATGATATTGTCCACTTTGAGCGTAAACTCTCATCCTAACAAATAGAGATGTATTCCTTACTTATAAATCCATGATCATCCTCCTACTTAGTCAATGTGGGACTACTCCTAATAATTCTCAACCGGAGGTAGTACATGCGCACAATAACATACACTGACTAACTTACTGTTAGGTGCTCGTCATAGAATGACAACTTAACTTCTCTTCTGTGTGCAAAATGTCAACACATAATTAGGACTGTTCATGCTGACCTTCGCTCTTGGATTCTCTTCAACTTCACGGTCCATTCCTAAGTGCAATACAAAGATTTGTTCTTTAATGCGAGGGTAATGGACTTGGACAAATTTGACTGAATTTGATGCATAAACACAAAGTTTGGAAGCTTGGTAAAATTTGTAATGATTTAATCCATTGCACTAAGTCTCAAGGTATTGGTTTCGGGTGTAGGTACTATAACAGTCCAAGTCTATCGCTAATTGATATTATCTTCTTTAGACTTTCTCTTTCGGGCTTCTCCTCGAAGTTTTTAAAACATATCTGTTAGGGAGAGATTTTTACACCCTTATAAAGAATGTTTCGTTCTCCCCCAACTGATATGGGATCTCACAATCTATCCCTTTAAGGTCCAACGACGCTAGCTAGAACGTGTTTGCTAAGGGAAGGTTTCTACACCCTTATAAAGAATGTTTCGTTTTCCTCCCCAACTGATGTGGGATCTCACAATTCACCCTCTTCGTGGCCCAGTGTCCTCACCAGCTAATCTCACAATCCACCCCCTTCGTGATCCAGCGTCTTCACTGGCTAAAACACGTCTGCTATGGGGAGACTTCTATACCCTTATAAAGAATGTTTCATTCTCCTCCCCAACTGATGTGGGATCTCACAATCCACCTTCTTCGTGGTCCAGCGTTCTCACGGGCTAAAACACGTATGCTATGGGGAGATTTCTACACCCTTATAAAGAATGTTTCATTCTCCTCCCCAACTGATGTGGGATCTCACAATCCACACTCTTCGTGGTCCCGCGTCCTCACTGGCTAAAATATGTCTGCTATGGGGAGGATTCTACACCCTTATAAAAAATGTTTCATTCTCCTCCCCAACTGATGTGGGATCTCACAATCTACTCTCTTCATGGTCCAGTGTTCTCACTGACTAAAACACGTCCACTATGGGGAGGTTTTTACACCCTTATAAAGAATGTTTCGTTCTCCTCCCCAACCGATGTGAGATCTCACAATGCACTCCCTTGGGAGTCCAGCGTCCTCGCTGGCACTCGTTTCCCTCTCCAATCGATGTGGGATCTCACAATACAGGTACCCTTTTGTTGAAGGTCGTTTAAGCTTTTCTTAGGAGTATGACATGGATTACTTCAACATGTAGCATCCAGTACTCGAATATTGACTCGAGGTATTTTTTTCTACCCCTTCTTACCCATAATCATTCTTTTAGAAGATATCTAATCATACAAACAAAGAGATATATATTCATCGATAAGGAAAATAAAAAATGTGAACAATGATTGAATCAATAATGACTAAGCTATGAAATCTAAATCATTAACTAACATAAATCAATGTATAATTTTGATTAAATTTTATATGGTATGAATTAAATTACTACCGATTTAAAAGTTTAGAAATTAAATAAAGTTTTAGAATCTGAAAATTAGGAACCAAACTTTTCTTTTTATTATAATTTATCGATGTTTACAAGAACACCATGTATCTAATAATTTTATTTGTATAATCTGTCATTTTTCTTTTAATATATTATTAATGGAAAAGATCCTAAATCTTCCAAATCTGTGCATTAATTATTTCTATTTCTAGATCATTACAGACTTAATTTTGTTCATTTAATCCTCTGTCTGTAATTCTGCAGAAGATATACATATAATTTGCTGGTAGATTCTCCTTTTAAAAAAAACAAATTTTTTTAAACAGATCTCCAAGTGAGGCCTTCATTGAGTAGTTCATAACTGGGTAGAACAACATTTCCAGCTTCATTTTTTTTAAGGAACAGCATTAATTTCTGATCCAAATCTTGTTGTTTTTCTTTTATGAGAATGGTTTACTAATTCATGGGTTTGAATTATTGAGTGCTCTAAATTGTTCTCATACAAATTATGTCTACTGATTCCATCATTTTTGACTGTTTGAGCTTGAACTTCTTTCTCTTTGAGATGAAAGAATAGCATCAATGGCTTCCTTAACTTGTGATATATCAGGAGCTTTCCCACCTTGGACTGGCCAAAACTCATCCGTCGCTAGGATCTGATATCCAATTTTTTTACTAAGATATCAGAGCCAACAAGGAAGGATCTTTATAGAAAATTGGGAAAGAAAGTGATTTGGAATTTGTACCTTCACTTGTAGTTGAAGAAATTTTACATAACTAATTGCTTTTTCCAACATCGTTACCAAATCAACCTGAAAGAGTAGAGTTTCGAGAAAGTTAAGTTTCTGGGGAATTAAAAGCAAAACTACGAGAGTTTATGTTTAACGTGGACAATATCAAGTCATTGTGGAGATCACTTGTCCTATAAGTATCATACCCATAACTTAGTAATAGAATATAACAGCCTAAGTCCACCTACAGAGAGGTATCTGTACCATTATAAAGAATGGTTTGTTCCATTCTACAACCGATGTGAGATCTGACATAGAATTCTTGGGTGGGTGTCAAATAAATAAACATGTGAGCCTCGAAGGTGTGTTCATAGGAAAGATGCATGGAAGAGATCTATTAGATTGACGAAAAGGAGTTAACATTGGATAGTGCTAGACGGATAGATAACTATTTAAGACGAAGAGATTTTTGGAGTTTCACATTGGCTAGTTAAGAGGAAGATCTGCCTTTATTAGTACGAGGGAATGAGGCGTATTGAGATATGAACATGTTTTTAATATTAGATAACGATAAGCACCTTGGAGCCATTGGGAACCAATTCTTGAAGTATCTTCAGCCGCTCGCTAATCCTCTCTCGTCGATTCTAAGAAACATAAAAACAAAGACAAAAGCAGACATTCTTTCAGAACCTTAAAATAGTTGTTCCTTAAATTGTAAGCCAACGTTGTCAAAAAAACAAAACTAAAACCTTGGCTGCAATGCTCTGTGGATCCTTGGCTGTTGATGATTTGGGTTTCTGTTTCTTAGCTGCAGCTGCTGTGCATTGCTTCTTACTAACACTCCCACTGCTCTCTCCCTGTCATCAATCAATCAAACACTCTTTCTAAGCTAACTTTCAAAAATGAAAAAACTTTTGTTTTGTAATTTAGCTAAGAATTCAAATGTTTTGGATAACGACCCAAGTCTGTCCTTTTTTGCCTTCCTTTAAAACGGTCTGTTAGTGAGAGGTTTTCGCACCCTTGTAAAGAATGTTTCGTTCTCCTCCCCAACCGATATGAGATCTCACAATCCACCCCCTTCGAGACCCATCGTCCTCGCTGGCACTCATTCCCTTCTCCAATCGACGTGGGACCCTCCAATCCACCCCTTCGGGGCTCAGTGTCCTTGTTGGCACACTGCCTCTTGTCCACTCCCAATCAGGGCTCAGCCTCCTCACTGGCTCATCGCTCGGTGTCTGGCTCTGATACCATTTGTAATAGCCCAAGTCCACCTCTAACAGATATTGTCTTCTTTGGTTTTCTCTTTCGGGTTTCCCTAAGTTTTTAAAACGCGTCTATAAGGGAGAGGTTTCCACATCCTTATAGAGAATGCTTCGTTCTCCTCCCAATCGATGTGGGATCTCACATTTTCTTACCAAAACAAAAAATGAAAATTTATTGCAAAGAGAAGGCATGAAAACAAGATTTTCAAGAACCGAAAAAAAAAATTGATTATCAAACAAAACTTAAACTTTCGAATTCAATACCATAAGAGGTCGCTTTTGATTGGCAATCTCGTGAGCTCCTTCAGCCTCCTGAATGCCATCAGAAACAACAGTTGCTTCAGAATAAAGCCAATCATAGACAGACCCATCTCCATTTTTGTTATCTTTTGGAGAGCTATAACCATTGGTAGCTGTTTGAAAGCAATTGGGATCTTCCATCAAACGCTGGTGATCATCCCAATTGTAAGTGTCTTGACAAACCCCTTGTGGCTCAAAGCTCAGCAAAGATTCATTGTTCTTATGGAAAATGTTGTCAATCCCACACTTGAAGTTGATGAGCGACTGCGACATTTGCTGCTGCTGCTGATGGTGATCGAGTTGGTAATTCGTCGTGTTTCGAAAGAGAAAGGTAGCATTTGGATTGTCATGGGTAGCAATGGGTAAAGACTTGATATATCCACCAGCTTTGTCCATGCCATCGGTTTCATGTACAGATGAGTTTGCAAGTGCCATTGAGAGAGGCAAAGAAAAGAGTATTGAAGAGTGCTTTAAAAGTACTCAAAGGATACACAACCGTCGTACTTTCTTGACCCTATTTGTAGGGGTTGTAATTAATCCAATTGTGTTTTTATATTATATAAAAAATTCCCTTCTCATTGTTGACTTGTTTTCAATTATAACCCTATATTATTATTATTATTATTCGGGAAGATCATCTCAAAAAAAAAAAAAAGAAAGTGAACTTAACTAGTCGTTCGATTGAGATTGGAGGTGTGAGATCTCACATCAGTTAGAGAGGAGAACAAAACATTACTTATAAGGGTGTGAAAACCTATATCTAGTAGATGTGTTTTAAAACCGTGAGACTAATGATTATACGTAACGGGCTAAAGCGGATAATATTTGCTAGCGGTGGGCTTGGGTTGTTACAAATGATATCAGAGCCAGTCACTAGGTGGTGTGCCAGTGAGGACGTTGGTCTCCAAGGGGATGAATTCATTATTTTTTTCATGTGTTTTAAAATCGTGAGGTTGATAGCGAAACGTAACGGGCCAAAGCGGACAATATTTGTAGCAGTGAGCTTGAGTTATTACAAATGATATCAAAGCTAGTCACCAGCGAGGACGCTGAGAAGGGGGGTGGATTTCTGATTTTTTTTCACGTGTTTTAAAATCGTGAGGTTAGCAACGATACATACCAGGCCAAAACAGACAATATTTCCTAGCATTGGGCTCTGATTGTTGCAAATGGTATAAGAGCCAGTCACTAGGTAGTGTGACAACGTGGATTATGAGATCCTACATCAGTTGGAGAGGAGAATGAAACATACATTATTTTTTCACGCGTTTTAAAACCGTGAGACTAACAACAATACGTAACAAGCCAAAACAGACAATAATTACTAGTGGACTATTACAAGAGGTCTAAATCTTTATACTCCCATCCACATTTGTTACACTAAAAAAAACAACGCTTTTTTTTTTTGTTCTAAACTCATCATTTCATCCATTTTTTTCTTACGTAAACATAAACTCATCTCTCATAATAATGTCAAACTCTAAAATGCAGATGAAAATGAAAATATAGGACGAACATTCAAGATCTCAATCATGATTAAATTTTCATTTGGATTCAAGTAACTAAAAAGTTCATAGGATGATTATCGAGATTAAACACCTAATCATTTTATATTATCCATAATCAATTAGCATGGGGGAAAGAGATGAATGACTTTAATCAAGGAAATAAATAAAAAAAGGGGTTGGGTAGAATGTGGATGCTATGAGTTGAAAGCCATAATTTAATGGGCTATGTGTTGGGATGGAGCAGCTGGCAGAGGCGAGAAAGGGTCGGCGGATGTGTCGCCAACCCCACGTCTTTGAGATTCCTATGGCGAGCATTTTAGACCCTAAAACTGACCGATCTGAAGAACAACCACTTTCCTGTGTGCTTCCCCTCAGCTCTCACAGTCAAGCTAGCACGTGGATTCTAACCTTATTTTAATTATGGACCCATATTTTAGGAGTTGAAGATGTCAAGTTTTAAGTTGGCAAAATACTAGCTGAGCTGGTGTGGTTCTTATTTGTGGGTTATTTTTAAGATGTGATTGGTGTGGCGGTGGAATCCCATTTCATTTCTCAACAAGATATTTCTGTTTTGACTTGGTTTCTATATGAATATTTTCATGAATGTATGATGTTTGTGTTCGTATGCGCTGTCGATCGACTAATCGAAATGATAACGATGTTGATGTTGGTAATAATGTATTAAAATATATGGATGAATCATTCGAAGATATATAGAAGTTATATTATGTGTTGGACTTATATTATATTGGAATCCAAAAATTTGAAAAGATAGATTAGGGTTAGGGTACTAAATTTTTGTTATATGGACAAAAACAATAATATAGACTTGGAAAGAAATATACTTAGCTTAAGACTAATTGTATTTGGAATAACTTTTAATGGTAGCTAAGTCAATCGAAAATATGTTTGGTGTTGATGAACAGATGTGAGATTCCACGTCGATTAAAGAAGGGAACGAAACATTTGCTAGCTGTGCCAGATATCGGGCGGTTTTCTAGCGAGGACGCTGGCCTCCAAAGGGGTTGGATTGTGAGATCCCACACGAAGCATTCCTTATAAAGGTATGGAAATCTCTCCCTTGTAGACGAGTTTTAAAACCGTGAGATTGATGACCATACGTAACGGGCCAAAACGGACAATATTTGCTAGCGATGAGCTTGAGCTGGAGTACGAGAATCTCTCCATTTTAGAGTCTTTCCATACATCTTTACCCTTCTAATACCTAAAGAACGTCGATTAGTATTATGCTTTAATTCATAGAAATAGATGTTCTATGAAGGTCTAAGTCAAGTCTTGAATAAAAAAATAGGTAACTCTAGAATAGAAGACATCATAACTTGAGATGATGGATGGACTATCACTCCACCCTCCGTGAAGTCAATTGGCTGGGACTACATGCGTTAGAGATGGCATTCTCACCCACATACAAATTGGCTCGGCTAGCTATGATCCCCTATCCCTCGATTACTTTTTAGTCGGTGTTAATTTCTTTAGTTGTGTGATACCCGAGTAAGAGAGGAGTACATGATTGAACTGAGACCACATCCGAATGAGAGTGACCATGAAAATAGAATAACTAAGAAACACTTAAAGGAATTAAAAATTACTGTCTACACTAACAATATACACTTTCCTTGAGAGCAATTCTATATCGAGTGATCTCTTGAGAATTTTCCTAGGAAGCATATTAGTGAGAATAAAGCATGTTGAAAGGACTCATATTAGTCAATGAAGATAGTTTTCATTCTTAACAGTGAGGAGTAAGTAAAGTAAAGTGATCATATAACAATGGAATGTCGAAGGCATCAGGTACCGAATCTGAATTTTGAATCTTGATTCGGATCTTAGACATGAGCCATTACAAATGATATTAGAGCGAAGCCTCTCCCAGTGAGATATGGTTCAGGGACGAACCAAAGCTGAAGCTAGTAGACATGTGACTATGCATTAATGGTATAACCGAGTCGAATAGAGTTTGTAAGAAAAAGACGTGAGCAATGAGTGGTAGGGCAGTCATAAAGAAGCGAGGAACATGCATGGGCCTTTGTTTAAACACCCTTTCACATATTTGTGTCATTAAACGCATGCATGCAGACAGAGAAATAGCCATAGGGAGGATCCAAAAGACAGATGGTTTTGACTTTGAAAAAAAGGGGTTCATTGGTCGATTAGAGCTGTCCCCATGCACGTAATAAAAGCAGTTTAGTATATTAAAGCATCACATGCTTAACCACATGGCCTAATCCCACACATATCGCACAATCCATTCCCCATAAACAAACCCAAAAAACAATTACTATTCAGCGCAGCTGCCAATTGTGTTGGATGTTTAAGGCGACTTTTCTGAGCTTCCCAATACTATATTCTTCTAGATATGCCTCTGTTTCTCTTTAGTTACGACACTCGAGTAACAACAATGGCGGATTCCTAACAATTTAGTGTCTCTTTAGTTACGACAATCGAGTAATAACAATGGCTGACTCCTAACAATTTAGTGTTCTTTTGATCGAACAAATGTTAACCTATCAACCATCCTGAGTTGACCTAGTGGTAAAAAAAGGGAAGATTATGGAAAAAATGAGTTCAACCTAGGGTGGTTATCTACGTACAATTTAATATTATTCAAGTTATCTTAGCAACAAAATGTAGTAGAATCAAGCCGTTGTCATTTGAGAATAGTCGAGTGCATACATATTGCACTTGGACTGTGAAACTTGAGTAAGGAAGGGATACATGAATGAGCTGAGATCACATTCGAGTGGGATTTTGAGTATAGGATAGGTAAGAAAAGTTTAAAAGAACTTAAATTCGCTACCTATACCAACAAGGTGCACTTACCTTTTTCATGGCTCGATCATAAGAACTCTATAGTTAAGTGTGCTTTGTGTGGAGTAATTCTATATTGTCCTGGAAATTTTCTTATGATGCATGTGAATGATGACAAAGCATGCTGGAAAAACTCGTATTGGTTTGTGGGGATAATCTTCACTCTTAAAAGCGAGAAGTAAGTAACGTGGCCATGTCGCAGGGCCATTAAGTGTCGAATCCAGATTTCGAATCCTAAACACGAGTAGTTACATGGACACTCACGAAGAATAATAACATTTTTCTTTAATTCAACTAGCACGTGTCACCTCCACAAAATTTTGAGTTCTAATTATGATATTATACTTTTTGCCATTCAAATATTTCTAAATATTTTTTAGAAATTAAGCTTATTTTTTCATATTTTTCAGTTTTATATTTTTTAGGGAAATATTATAATTTTAATTATATTTTTCACATTATAGTTACATCATTCTTTACCAAAATAAATATTTGAGGAACAAATACATATTTATTCTTAATTTAATGTTTACTTTGAATAATTGTCTTTCTTTTCGTGGGAGAATAAAAAAGAAAAAAAAATGATTATATTATACCCACACTACACTAGTGATATTTTGTTCGTGTTTCTAACAATTCTTTATAATATAATGAAAATATCGATTTATTCTCTACATCAAATGTCGAAGACATTAATATGTAAAAATATTATTAAAAATAGTTAACATATTCGAGAAATTTAATATGTTGATTATAATATTAACTTTAATTATTTATCCTATTTTTTGTTCATTGATTGAATGGTTCCAACCTATTCCACTTACGCACAAGACGCTCCTTCGTTGACTTTAATCAACAATAATATCTTTTTTAAAACTATAGAATAAGATAAAAGTTTTGTGTGAGATTCCACGTTAATTGGAGATGAGAACGAAGTGTTAAAGGGTGTGGAAACCTCTTCCTAGTAGACGCATTTTAAAACCGTGAGGTTGACGGCTATACATAATGGTCTAAAATAGACAATATCTACTAGTAATTAGTTTAGGTTGCTGCACGTTCAAAACAATAAATAAATAAAAAATCTACTTAATATGTGATTACTAAGGACATTTCATTTCTTTTGTAAATAAATTATTTGTTTAAGACATAAATATAATCACATGGAACGTTTCATGAATCATGCCCTTCATAATATTTTAATTTAAACTATAATAAATACATTATCTTTTTCTTTTTGACCTGTTTTTATCTTAGATATTATATTCACTTATTTATTCTTAATCGAGATGCCAAAGTTTGGATTCTGCCACTTTTACGCATGGTTTGTGAAATTTCACATCGGTGGGAGAGGGAAACAAAACATTCCTTATAAGGGTGTGGAAACCTCTCTCTAGTAGACACGCTTAAAAATCGTGAAGTTGATGGTGATACGTAACGGGCTAAAACGGACAATATGTGCTAGCGGTGGGCTTGAGCTATTACAAATGGTATCAGATCCAGACATGAAGCGATGTGCCAGCGAGGACGCTGGCCCCTAAAGGGAGTGGATAGTGAAATCCTCACATCGATTGGAGAGGGGAATGAAGCAATCCCTGTAAGGATGTGGAAATGTCTCCCTAATAAATGCATTTAACAATCGTGAGGCTAACGGCGATACGTAATTGACTAAAGTGGACAATATCTACCGGCGGTAAACTTGAGCTATTACATATAGATTTGTAATTACATCAATATTGGGCCGACCAAAATATTGGTCCAGGCCCAATGGTTATAAGAAAGTATATGATCTAGGTCCATGAGCTCAATCAACCATAGTTTCATCTAGGTCATAATAGAGACAAACGTGAAATTTTCTTTCCAACCATATAATTCTGGCTCGACGCTCGAGTTATTGATTCGTCCAATCTGACAACATTCACAAGTCGCTCATTCAACTATCTCGGTCAAGAAGTACCATACATGGACTGCCCCCTCGTCCGTTCTTTCTCTTTGTCCCACCCAGAAAGATACGGACAAAAAAAAAAAAAGGTGAGCGCCTCTCTCCCTATTAGTCTAGCAGCTTCACGCCTCCTCGACTTTGCTCTTGCACCACCCTTCTTTTTTATTTATTTTTTATTTAACTAAGTTGATTTTCTACTAATTCCATGAGTTGAATAAATATTGAATCATTCTATACGATGACATTATCGAATTAAATTTTTTTTTTTTGTAAAATACAAAATTATTTTATTATTACTTTTTAAAAACAATATTTTTTGAAAAAGAAAATCTATGAACCTAGATATTTCATCTACTTTTTGCATTGATGTTGACAATTAACTCCTTATTTAAGTTTTTGAATAGAAAAATTAAAATATAAAAAAAAAAGTTAATAGTTTTATTGAATGAGAAGGGAAACATTGCTTGGTGGGGAAGGGAATTGATGCAATGATTGGTTTGGTTTGGTTGGGTTTGGTTTGGTTTGGTTTGGTTTGGTTTGGTTTGGTTGGGCACTCCAAAGTAATACCAACGACTTGTAATCACCACTCACCAAAAGTAGATAACAACTTTAAAGTATCCCTTCCTTTCTCTTTTTTTCCTTTTTTTTAACCAAAAGTAAACCAAACCAAACCACAAGTGTTTTAATCACGATTTAGAATCCAACTTCGGTATTTCATAGTCTCGACATTCTCCTGCATCTCACATAATATAACCATATTAACTACTATTAAGAGTGAAAACTATTGAGAGATTCCACGTCAGTCGAAGAGGGAAACGAAACATTCTTTTTTAGGGTGTGAAAACCTCTCTGTAGCGTACACGTTTTAAATTCATAAGACTGACGGCGATATGTGGCGGTCCAAAACATATAATATTTGTTAACAGTGGATTTTGGTTGTTACAAATGATATTAGAGCCAGACACTGGGCGGTGTGCAGCGAGGACGCTCGACCCCCAAGGGAGGTGGATTGTGAGATCCCACCTCGGATTGGAGAGGGCAACGAAGCGTTCCTTATAAGGGTGTGGAAGTCTTTCCCTAGTAGACGCGTTTTAAAATCGTGAGGCTGATGATAATATGTAACGGGCCAAAGTGGACAATTTCCGCAAGTAGTGGGCTTAGGTTGTTACAACTATCTCTACAATCTAACACGTGTTCTTTTAACATGTTTTGTCCTTCACTCAACTTAAAATTATTTCAAGCCAAATACATTTAATTTTAGAGTTTCTATGATTGAGCCATCAAAAAGAAAGTTATCCTCGCTAGTATAGGTAGTGCCTATTAATTATCTTAAACCTTTCTGACCATTATTTTATATCATCCAGATCACTCTCGTTTGAATATGGTCTCATTCATTAATAGTTGAGCATCGCATGATCGCTGATATATACCTTAACAAGTTAAAGCTATACATCTTATCCAAACTTTACTTTTACAACTTTTATAGGATCTTTAATAAAGTCATTTCTATAATAGCTAACAAGTTTAAGTTTTGGCATTTCTTCTTTGATCCCTTCTCCCAATGTGTGGGAATTCTTGGTCCACTTTTCAATCCATATCCGATATAACTTTGCTCTCTATCCAAGACTGAGAATATTCTTCCAACACCCTCGATCTTTGTTCTAATGTTCTTACCTTACTCTAAAACAAAACAACTAAAAACATAAGAATGGATAAACTAAAATCGTGAAAGAAATTAATAAATGTATCATTTTGGAAACAGATGATTGCTTCATATTTCTCTTAGATGGTTTACATCAGAATCGTTCGTTCATCAATCATTTTGGCTTTTAATAGACAATCAAGATCCATTTCTTCTTTTTCCTTTCCATAAGATTTGGAGAGAAAAGGGATCCAAAGCAAGAGGGTTGCACTAAAATCACTTGTAACTCAAGGAAAGTACATATTCTCGATTTCCTTTTCCTTCTTTCTTCATTGGCTTTCTTTTGGTTTGTGATCATTGAGTACTCAGGCTTTTTGCTAAGCATGCACATGGAGCTACAGCTCTACTAATAATTCATACAAACTCATACAACAATCATGAGTAAAGGCATCAGTTTCTAACCACTACCGAGCACTATCTAAACTATGCTCGAGTTGGCATATTATTTTAAAGTTTCGAACTACCATGAATTGACCTAGTGGTAAGAAATGACCTTGTAAAAACTTTTGAGGTAATGAGTTGAACAGGTTATGGTCACCTACTTAGAATTTAATATCTTTTGAGTTTACATTGACAACCAAAGGTTAGAGTTACACAATTATTGTAACAATCCAAGCCCACCGCTAGCAGATATTGTCCTCTTTTGACTTTTCCTTTCGGACTTCCCCTCAAGGTTTTTAAAACGCTGGGAAAGATTTCTACACCCTTATAAAAAATCATTCGTCCCCTTCTCCAATCGATGTGGGATCTCACAATCCACCCTCTTTTCGAGGCCCAGTGTCCTCGCTGGCACACCGCCTAGTGTCCACCTCTCTTCGGGATCCAGTCTCCTCGCTAGCACATTGATCCACCCCCTTCGGAGCCCAGCGTTCTCGAAGGCACTCGTTCCCCTCTCCAATCGATGTATGCCCCCCTAATCCACCTCCTTTGGGGCCAAGCATCCTCACTAGCACACCGCCTGTTGTCCACTCCCTTTTGGAGTTCAGCCTACTCGTGGCACATCGCCTGGTGTCTGGCTCTGATACCGTAACAGTCCAAACTAACCGTTAGTAGATATTGTTTTCTTTGGACTTTTCCTTCCAGGCTTCCCCTCAAAATTTTTAAAACGTGTTTGCTAAGAAGAAGTTTTCACACCTTAATAAAAATGTTTCTTCCTTCAATGCAAGAATAATAAAAGAAGAATAATAAAAGAAGACTAGAATAATAAAAGAAGACTGGCAATTCAGGATCAGAAGGAAAATGAACACTTTTAAATTTCACTATTTCTATACTGTAATACAACAGTTTCTTTACAAAACAAGCAAAAAGAAGAAGAAGAAAAGAACTATGATCTCAACCTCATACAGATCCAATTCCCAGTTTTATTGACATTTACCAGTCTCCCGACACTCACACAACCTGCCTGGACTGGCTTGCCTTCCTAAATCTTATTTTCATTTCCTGTTTTCTAACAGTAACAACTATCAAAGTTCTATCTTACAAACTCCATGGACAAGGCATGAGAACAAATTTTGTTACTTAGAAGAAACTTCAGAGGTGCAAGAATTAATAGGCATATCAGTAGGCGTGCATACCAGAGCCCTTCGTTGTAAATGCCTCAAACTCTGCTCCATACTTACTTGCACCATCTCTGCCAGCATCTTCTTTGCTTTACTCGATTGATTGTCGTCTCCATCTATCTGAGAGATGATGTTGCAAACAATGTTCTCAATCGTGTCAGGTTGAAGCTCAGAACGTGGATACGGAGAGTCCCTTAATAGTCTCAATAAGGTTTTAGCCTTTGACTGAGATTTGGGTGTTCCTTGGACAGTGAGTTCAAGAAGGCCAGGGATTACTCCTTCTCCTAAGATAGGCTCTCTATATTTACACCGGTCGCTCTCACACATCGTCAATAGTGCACCGACAGCGTGATCGCGACTTTGAAGAGAGCCATTCTCAAGCACTTCAACAACTGCAAGAACTCCACCTTCTTCAGATATCAAAGCTATTCTACCTTCATCAAAACCAACTAAGGATTCAATCAGTGAGCAGCACTTCTCTGCTGTTTTTGAAGATTTTTTACAAGTTTTCAGCAGACTAACTATTGAAGGGATCGGCTTCGAATCGAGAATGATGCTAAGATTACGTGGAAGCGTTGAAAGATTGGAAAGAGCCATTACAGCATCTGCCTTTGCTTGTGGGCTTCCACATCTAAGAATCTCTACTAGGAGGGGAATTGCACCAGCAGCACTTATTAATGGCTTATTGACAGTAGAAGCAGATAGAGTAAGTAAGGATGCAGTTGCATTCTCCTGTAAGATCAAACTCTCTGATTGAAAGAAACCAATTATTGGTCCCAAGGCACCAGCTTCTACAATCTTGATCTTGTTCCTGTAGGAATAATGCAAGAAATTAATATATGAAGGAAGCAGCCTCTTAGCTTGGTACTACTAGTCAGCATAACACATAGAATCAATTACCAGATACCTATCAGCAACAAACTAAAAGTAGGCATCATAACATGACTGTTGTTAGGAATTCAAAGCCACTGATAAATCCCATGTGCTAGAAGATACAAGACAGGGCACGTGACCATGTGAAAGTCATGTACGAGGAAGAAAGAAAGAACAGGGTGTTAGGAACCATGACTCTCCATAATGGTATGATATTGTCCACTTTGAGCATAAGCTCTCCCTAATGGTTTTCCCAAAAGGCCTCATACCAATGGAGATGTATTCCTTACTTATGAACCCATGATCAACCGTTTAATTAGCCGATGTGGGACTCCTCTCCCAACAATCCTCAACACAGGGGCGAGCTTAATATATCACGTTTACCAGACAAAATCCACATATGTGCTTATTCAGACACATGTGAGGGAGGAGCTGCCACTGCCGACATAGACTCTCGTGTATGTTTGGTTAGTGTGTGACATGTAGGCCACTGTATTTAGATAGCAAGAATAGTTCAATGGGGAAGGGAGGAACCTGTAATAGACAAGCGAGCTAAACCAGTAATGACAGAGAATCAAACCAGTTTTAAGGGGAAAATAAAGCGAATTTCCATTTAGAAAGACTAAAGCCATATGTTCATCATCTTTTCTACAAAACCCTTCTTCAAACCATTCAGAAACGGTAACACAACAAACCCACCACTAGCACCATTAGCAGATATTGTCCTCTTAAGACTTTCCTTTTTGGGCTTTCCCTCAAAGTTTTTAAAACGGAGAAGTTTCCACACCCTTATAAAGAATGTTTTGTTCTCCTCCCCAACCAACGTGGGATCTCACAATCCACCCCCTTCGAGACTTAGCCTCCTCGCTGGCATATCGCCTGGTATTTGGGTCTAATACCATTTGTAACAGCCCAAATCCACCACTAGCAGATATTTTCCTCTTTGGGCTTTCCCTTTCGGACTTTTCCTCAAGGTTTTTAAAACGCATCGGCTAGGGGGAGGTTTCTACACCCTTATAAAGAATGTTTCGTTCTTCTCCCTAACCGATGTGGAATCTCATAAAAAGAGATCATTAGCATCATCCCACATCAAAAAAAAAAATATATCTGGGGAATTCTATTTGAAAAAGAAAACAGACAAAACAAACACATTTATTATTTCTAAGGTAGCCAAATTTGGGTAATCAAAGACCCCAACTACCGCGTGGCATGCCAACCACACTAAAAAAAGGGAGGAGGGGAAGCCTCCAACAACAAAAGCCAAAGAAAACAACAAACGAAGCTCAACATAACAAAGAATTAAAAACATAGACTCGCAAATTCTTTATGAATTAAAAACATAATCGTTCTGCTAAAGGCATCCAAGAAAGATATTGCCATCCAATTGGCCAACGAACAAATTTATTCAAATTTCTTATTAGATTTTCGTTCGCATATCCTCACTGGCCAAACACGTAAGAAATAGAAAAGTAAAAAAATAAAGCACAAAGGGAGGGAAAGGAATAAAGAAGAAAGTCTCTAAAGACAATCGCAGAGTTCATAAAAAATTCGGAAAGCGTTAACTAATCCAATTAATCAATTAATTAAAATAAACAGAAGGAAGGAAGCAAGTTAATGAAAAATTCCAGAAAGAATCAAAAGAAGGAACGGAAATCAGGGCATAAGGAAGGCAAACAGATCTAAGAGGAATTTACTTTTCGTCCTTGACGGCGAGGTTGAGAAGGGCGAGGAGAGCAGCCTCAAGGTGGGACTCAGGGGAGTGAGGACGGTGGAGCATGGAGACGAGATGAGGGATTGATTCAGAGAGATGGCGGCGGCAGCGTTGGGAAGTTTTGGTGAGGCGGCGAATTTCGGAGGCGCCTTGAAACTTGGAATCGGGGGAGTCGGATTGGACGAGGAGGAGCGCCTTGTGGACGGCGACCTCTGGAGACAGAGTGGCGGTGTCGGTGGACCGGTGGTGGTGGCTGGTGGCGGGAGAGGTACAATAATAATCCATGATGAAGAAGAATTGAAAATTGTAAGAGAGAGAGTAGAGAGATGAGAGAGAAGGAGAGAAATGGAAGTAAAATTTAAGAGGAAGATAAAGCGGAGAGCGTGGCTTTAAGCAACAGTTATAAATTATAAATTAATTAATGTTCTAATTTTTTTAAATGGAAAACATGTTTTTCTCGTATGAGGGGCAATATCGTAATATTTAATATATATACTAGCAGTGAGTTTGAGTTGTTACAAATGTTATTCCAGTCAAACATTGGGCTGTTTGAGGACGTTGGACCTCTTTAAAATAAGTGGATTGTGAGATATTACGTCAGTTATAGAAGAAAACGAAACATTATTTATAAAAGATGTATAAATTTTTTCAGAACAAACCTATTTTAAAATTGTGAGGCTAACGAGAATACGCTCTCAATAAAAGTTTGAAATTTTGAATTAAAAATATATATATATATTTAATACCTCGTATGGATTTTTTGGACGAGAAAACTTTATTATTTCTATGAAAAAAAGAGGGTTGACATTTTTATATGTATTAATCCTTATTTATTTATATGTTTTAATTTTTTAATTTTTAAGTTTTCTATTATAGTCCTTACAAATTTAAATATATTTATATAGTCCTTTAACTTTGCATAAATACTAATTTTAGTTTCTCATTATTCTTTTTATATTATTATTATTATTTTGCCTATTCTACTGGCTTAAAAGATGAAATATAATTTTTTTTTTTTTATGAAACATTTAAAATATGCATAAAAGTTTAGAATTATTGAGTTATACATTGAATAATTGATATAAAATTTCTTAAAGATGTGAAAAAGAAGGCCAAATAATTGAGGTGATCCTTAAAGTGTATTCAAATGGTGAATTTAAATAGAGTTTAATATCGTACGTTGGTTGGAGAGGGAAACGAAGCATTTCTGATTAGTGATGGGCTTGGACGGTTATAAATGGTATCAAAGTTAGTCACCGGACGATGCGAGTCAGTAGTCGGAGTAGAACTAGACTCTCTTCATATTAGACACGTTTTAAAACTATGAGGTTGACGACAATACGTAACGGGCTAAAACAGACACTATCTACTAGCAGTGAATTTGAGCTGATTACAAATGATATCAGAGTCAGACACCGGACGGTGTGCCAACGAGGACGTTGAGCCTTCAAGGGGGTGGATTGTGAGATCTCACATTGGTTGGAGAGGAGAACAAAACATTTATTACAGGGGTGTTTTTCACATTTTTAAAATTGTGAGGCTAACGATGATACGTATCGAATTTTTTAAACTGTGAGGTTAACGGTCATAAATTAAAGCAGATCCTTTCTTGAAACGTTCAAATTGTCAACCAATTGGTTGTTTGATGAAGCAAGGAATTGATAAGTACTTAACATGAGATTAATATGGGGTTGTTGCTTTCATTCCAAGAAAATTAATACCTTAAATTAAAGTGTTTACTTGTCCCATACGCACCTCTCTCTTTATCCAAATTTCAATACCTACCTTAAACTCATAATATTTCTAAATCTTTTTCTAGTATCTATTTTTCAACATGCAAACGCTCGAAACGACTCATGCTACTCGGTTGTAGGAATTTGAGTAACCACTATCGTAAAAGGATAATCTAAGTTCTACCTTAAATCAATTAAAACTTCAAAAAATTCACAACTTTACGTGAATGTAAAATAGAATGGGTGAGAACACACTCCTCGAGCAATGAAATTTAAAAAACCCCGAAAATTTTTCTTAAAGAAAATGATGGGTCATTCTAGAATATCTAGGCCTACTTTAGATTATTTTAAAATAAATTCTAAAAATTCTTCCGAGTAAACAATCTAACGTATTAAAGTTCATTAATCTATTAAAATTATTTTTGAAATTTGACTAAAAACTTAAATATTTTTTTTTAAAATGAAAATAATAAGAGAATAACATTGGGTGAAAATATATTTATAGGTTTTTAAAAACCAAATTGTTATCAAATGATAAAATTTAAATTTGAAAATTACAAACAATCACTATCTTCAAACTATTTTTTAAAACCATAATAATTAAATTCTAACTTAAAATAAATTTATAATTTAAGCAATATATTAATAAATTTATTAGTAATATTTGACACATTTAAATATGTCAACTGCACATTATTTTATTTTTTCAAATATATTAATAAGAAATTAAATCAGATTCTTCGAACCACCATGCAATTTGAGGTGGAAGAGAGAATATCAGTAAAAGAATCCATTGATGCCAACATGGTCATAATAAGAATCCATCTTAATTAATATTTTCAAATTGTCGAGGCCTCTTTTCTTTTTAATATATTTTATAAAACTTGTGACATTTTAACCAATTCTGATGCTAGATAGTCAACTCAGGTTCTCTATAAAACGAGACATGGAGCGGAGCCACTACGAAGAAGTTCTGGGTGTTACGAAGGAAACATCGAGCTTATATTGGTTATGGGTTGAGAGCAGGAATTGAATTCTCTGAGACCTAATTTACTATTGTTTTTCAATAGCTCAGTAGTATAGTTATCGACTGTTAACCGATTGGTTGTAGGTTTGAATCCTACTTAGAGAGATTTGATTCATGAATTCAGATTGAAAGGGTTCACTTTGACTGTCGTTAACCGATTGGTCATAGGTTTTGAATTCAAAATTTAGCTGTGTTATCCGGTTGGGCGGTAAGAGTCGGAGAATGACAATCACTCATTCTTAAAACCAACATTCTTAAGACTAAAGAGGCGGGCGGAAAAAGAGGAAAAGCTCTCCGTACCTGGTTCTCCTGTAGCTAGATTCTTCGGAACCACAAGAATCCTTAGTTAAAAGTAGAAAATTGAGAAGTGATCCCCACACACAAATCAAACGGATACAATTCATTTTATATACAAATCTATATATATATATATATATATATATATATTATAGTAATTAACATCCCTATCAAATTTCTACTCTTTCTTGATGTAAGAGAAGTTATATCCAAATTAGGAACACATGAAGGAAGCTCTAAAAACAACACATACATATACTTGCCACATGCTCTGCTTCATCTTCATCTTCTGCATCTTCTTCTCTTAATCCAAAACTTTGGGTGTGCTAGTGATTGGGTGCTACAGCTAAACCAATTTCTCCTTCATCCATCGCTAAGAAACTCACCCGTTTCTGTATGTTTCATTTCAAGTTAGCTTCACTCATCAATCAAACACTATACAACTCATACAAACAAATTCCTCCAACTTCAAATCTCTACTACTAACCTTCTAGTAGATATTGTCCGTTTTGGCCGGTTACGTATTGCCGTCAGCCACACGATTTTAAAACGCGTATGCTAGAGAGAGGTTTCTACACCCTTACGTTCCGAAACATTCTTTTATAAGAGTGTAGAAACCTCTCTCTAACACACTGTTTTAAAACTATGAGGCTGACGACGATATGTAACGAGCCAAAATGGACAATATTTACTAGCGGTGAGCTTGGACTGTTATAAGAACTAATGAATCTATTAGACATAAAACTAATTTATGGCACATCCTAAACTATTTATTTGGTATCTAGTAGGCAAAAATAAAGATTTAAGGATTCATTAAACGGATATGAACAGACAAAGAAGTTTGAGGAATGATCAAATAGATATGAACAAATAAGAAGTTCGAGAATTAAAATATAAGAAACGAGAAAGTTAGGTGGGGATATAATTAATATTAGAAAGAGTAGTACAAAAATTAACAGTGATTGATTGTTTCATTCAGTCTCATTTTCCAGATGCATACAACAACAACCAAGGAAGCAAATAATCAAACTTCATTATTGATCTAAATAAAAAACAAAAAATTTATAAAACAACTTGAAGTCTGAACATTCAAAATGAAATGATCAATTTATTTGATTCAAATTTTGTATTTTCTTGCCGACGTAGTTGATAACCTACCAATCTGTCTGTGCCCTCTCCACTTCTGAAACTACCATTTCTTTTTCTTTCCAATTTTCAACCAGTGGGCCTTTAGCCACTGATTTTTCAGTTGTTTTCTATAAATATAATATGTATTTATTTATTTATTCATATTATTCAACTACCAACTTCCATTTTTCAATCAATAAATTCTCCTACAAAATAAAAATTATATTCATATTCATATAAAACTGCATAAACAGATCCATAATACATGAATGGTTGTCTATTATTTATGCCTACATTTATTTCCTAACAATCAACTAAAAACTTCCATCATCACCTATATATTTCATTAATTTCAATCAAACAATATATCAATTTTAAATTTTAAGTTTGTTGAACTCATTATGATATTTCACATCGATTGGAGAGGAGAACGAATCAGTGGAAACCTCCCTCTAACAGACACATTTTGAAAATGAGGGTAAGTCCGAAAAGAAAAACCTAAAAAGAACAATATCAACTAATGGTGGGCTTGGACCGTTACAAATGATATTAAAGCTAGACACTGGGCAGGGTGCCAGCGAGTGCCAGCGAAGACATTGGGCCCCGAAGAGGGGTGGATTGTGAGACCCCACATCGATTGGAGAGAGGAACGAGTGTCAGCGAGGACACTGGGCCCCTAAGGAGATGGATTGTGAGACCCCACATTGGTTGGAGAGGGAAACAAAGTATTCTTTATAAGGGTGTAGAAACCTCTCCCAAACAGATGCGTTTTAAAAACCTTATGGGGAAGCCCGAAAGAGAAAATCTGGAGAGAACAATATTTACTAGTGGTGGACTTTGGATGTTACAAATGGTATCAGAGCCAGACACCGGGCGGTATACCAAAGAGGACGCTAGGCCTCGAAGGGGGGTGGATTGTGAGATCCTACATCGATTGGAGAGAGGAACGAGTGCCAGCGAGGACGCTGGGCTCCGAAGCGGGTGGATTGTGAGATCCCACATCGGTTGGAGAGGGAAGCGAAACATTTTTTATAAGAGTGTGGAAACCTCTCTTTAGCAAACGTGTTTTAAAAACCTAGAGAGGAAGCAGGGGATATCTATCCATGTCTTCACTCTAAACTAGATTCATTACACTCACCCTTTTTACTCTATGCTCACAATTTTCCATCAAATAATTGAAATAAATACTTTATTAAGGGGGAAATATGTTAGAATAATAAGACCAAAAACCTAATTTTCACTCACTTTGGACCTAATAATCATTTAATTAAAGATTAGTCCTCTTTGGTTATGGAAAAGTCAATTTTGGGTCCTCCACCTAATAGGTACTTTTCTAGTTGCATCACTGTCTATCTTTCTATCTAACTTCCACTATCTTTCTGTAGGTCCTTCATAATTTAAATTAAGAAAGTAATATAAATCCAAAAATCCTCATCACAATATTATAATTATGGATAAGTCCAAAAGGGCAAACTTGTCCAATAAGGGTCTATTTTTTCTTATTGCTTATCTAAACCTGACGTAGTGTCTACATCCAAATATTATGTTCCCTAATTTCTTGTTAATCAAACCTTAAATTTTAGATATAAATATTAATAGAATAAGATAATTGAATATTTTGAAATCTGGTCTAAATAAATACGAAATGGTTTTTCTTCAACTTTTTTTTTGAAAAATGACCCTTTTTTAATTTAGTTATTAATTTGTTATTGTTTTAAAAAGGATAAGATTATTTATCAAAATACATTAACGTTCGTTTCCTATGTTTTACAAATTCCTTTCAAATCTTATTTCTTTAAATTAACTAAAATTTAAAAACATTTACCAAATCTAAAAACAAAATAACTTTGACCAAATAAAATGTTTAAAATTAAGATTTTTTATTTAAATATTTTAAAAAGGTATTCACCGTCGTATACCCATTGGGCAAAGTCAAATTCGAGAAGAAAATCAAATTTACCTATTCAAATTTGTTGCCTTTCAAAATAATCAATCATTTTTTAATTTTTAATACATTTTAATAAATTTTAATAAAATTTCGGTTGTTAAAGACTCCAACAATTAAACGCACAGTTTGTTGGGTTGTTCATTTTCTAGTTAGCTAAAATGCTTATTTTTTTTTTTTAATTTTATTTAATCTCTAAAAGGTTATGATTTAATAAATAAATAAATGAAAATAAAATTAATGGACTGTCAGAGCGAAAATTTTGAACGACGAACATACCTCGCGATGAACCTTTGAATTTTCCCTAACGCTACTAACAAGGCTGGGTTTCCACGGCTCCGGATGTCGGCCGGCGTCGACGCCACCGGAACCGGCAACGGCATCGCCATGGCCACCGCCGCCGCTATTGACCTCGTTCTTCAAATACAGATTTATAATCTTCTCCGCGATTTCTCCTTCATTCCGACTCTCCTCCATCAATTTAGCGACCTGCGATCTCGGAATCTTCATTTTAACCTGCATCGGGCCGCTATGGAAGCGCGGCTCGGCAGAGGAAGCAGTAGCCAGTGCCGGAGACGGTCTAGTAATAGCAACCTCCGACATCGTCCTACGCGAGAGCATGAGAAGGTCGAGACGATCCTTGGCGGACATATTGACGCCGGAAGAACGGACTCGCCGCGGAATCCGCTCCGGCGGTTCCGGATTGGAGATCTTCGGCAACTGTAGAAGAAAATAAATCTTCTTCTTGTTCAAATCCTGTTGCGGCTCTAATGGCTTGGCCTTCACTCCGTAATGCTTAACAGCCTCCGATTCCATCAAAACATGATCCGGATAATCTTTCAAAACCTCTGAAACTCGAATCGGCGTCTTCAATTTCAGAATCTCTCCGTCCACTTTCATTACCTTTACTCTCCGTCTTCCCCCAATACTGTTCCCCATTTCCCCCAATTTCCCCTCGATTTCCGTTTCTTTCTGTTTTTGCCCAATAATTTTCCCCCCTTCTCTCTTCTCTGTCTATCGATATATATATATATATATTCTTTTTCCGGTTATTATTATTATAATATTTAACTACAAAAAAATATTGTTTATTTTTTATTATTTTAAGAATATTTTTAATCCTTCTAATATTACATTAAAACTATAAAAATTCATTTAAATATTAGATAAAAATCTGATTGCGTCGGCTAAATATGAAACCATTACACTCAAACCTATCGACTTTTTCTTTAATAGTTTTTTAATAATTTTTTAATAAATATAAAATATTAAAGATAATATTGTAATTTTTAAAATATGACGAGTATTTATATTTTTTAATTTTTAATTTTTTTAGTTTCTTTTTTGGGAAGGAGTGAGCTGAAAGTAGTTGAAATGGAGGGGATAAAATTTGAATAATGAAAAGAAGGTGTGAATTTGTGAAAAATCGACGAAGATTCCGGGTCAAATGTATAAATATATTAAAGATTTGATGAATTAGTAAATATATAAAGAAATTTATAAAAATAAAAAAAACACAAAATAAAAATTTTGGGACCCATCACCGTGTTGTAATTGCAGGGTAAGCCAAATTTGAATTTCACTCTCTTAATATTAATATAATTTTTATATATGTTAAATAATGGGAAAAGGCAAATTTGGTGGGGTATATAAATATTTGATTCTTTTCATATGAAAAATCAGTTTCTGGAAAATAAAATTCCTTTTTCGTTTTTAATTCGATTAAATCTTTGAAAATGGATTATATAAAGTTATTTTAAAATAAGATTAAATAAAACTTTATAAAACTAAAGAAAATGGATTTAAATTAAAATGAAAGGAAATTACTAGAACATGTTTTTTTTTTTTTTTTCTTTGCATGAAAGTAAGATAAAGGAAGGAGGGCGAGCCGCCGGGTGTGCAAATTTTGACTTGAATTCCTAATTTGGGAAGGAGCCTTTTCACATAAAAGTTTGGTCAGGTACGGACAATTCTCCCATAATTGCCCTTCTTTATTTTAGGTATGTTCACAATAAAATTTGGTAACTACTTTACTAGTAAAAATTATTCCTTTGCTGTTTCTTGTCATGGAAGCTTATGGCAATACATGATGGTGGAGCAGCCGTAATGGTATGATAGACTAAAACAGTGGAAAAATCAATATCAATGACCTCGAGCTAGCCGTAAAATCTCAAGTGATTTGCGAATGAGATTACACTTGGGTACCCATTCATTCTAAACCTTTTCTTCAAACTTAAAACTTATGATTCAAAAAAGATGGGAACGAAATGATATGTTCATCAAATAGGGAGTTAATTTTTCGGCTCGTTCGAGATGTGGAACCTAATTTTGTCTTTGTAATATGGCCTAATTAAACACCATAAAGGACAAAGGACAAGAATCAAAATTGAATGGGAATCAAATAACGTACCCAAAGTTTGAAACTTGGAATAATTCGAACCAATCCAACATTTTGGCACCAACCGACTTCAATTCTTTTACTTTCATGCATGCAGCTCATGTTAAAACTTCAACCCATATGAACACTATATATATATATATATATGCTTTCACATAATAATGGTTCAATTTGTCGGCCCCATGAGCCGAATAATTATTGAATAAGATTGTTGTAATGGGTCTATTTACTAATAATTATTGAACGGCTATTTGAAAATTTGTATGTCTCTTAATATCCATTAATTATAAATTTGAAATACTTTTCAATTTCTCGTCAAATTGTTAGAAGGTTAATTGGGTCTGAAATTGTAGTTTATTTTTAAAAAAAAATTATCATTTCAAAAATTAATATTTTAATATATATATATATATATATATATATAAGACGAAGATTTCAAAAAAAGTCATATAATTTGAATAAAATTTAATGTATTATTTTGTGAAGGGAAAGTCAAATTTAATGTATTATTTTATTTCAAAAAGAAAGTCAAAATCTTAAAAAAGGCTTGAAAAAATATTTTGGAACAAATACGTCTCAACAAATAATTATCAAATAAAAATAAATTATTTAAACTCCAAACGGGTCTTTTTAATTAATTAATAATCATTAGAATTATTATAATATAAGTTACGATTAATATTTATTACCTAAGCATAATAGCCTTATGTGTACCGCTAGCAAATAACGGATTAAAGCTGACAATATTGGTTGAAGAAGGGAATGAAGCACTCCTCATATGAGTGTAAAAACATTTCCCTATTAGACGTGTTTTAAAATAGTGAGGCTGATGAACTAAAGTAGACAACATCTGCTAGCGGTGGGGTTGAGCTGTTATAAATGGTACCAAAGTCAAACATCGGGTGGTATGCCAACGAAAATGTTGGACTCTCAAGAAGAGTAAATTGTGAGATCCTATATCGATTAGAGAGGGGAACGAAACTTATAAATGTGTGGAATTCTTTACTTAGTAGATGCGTTTTAAAACTGTAATGTAGATCAAAGAGAACAGCATTTGTTAGCGGTGGTTTGGATTATTACACCTAATTAATTTATTTCTTTATTTTCTTGAGTTTATCATAGCGGGTAACATGGAATAACCCTAATTACATACATATGAATCAACCCGTCAATTTAACTGAAATTGCATGGCTTATAAAATATAGACAAACAAAAAATAGAAAATAATTCAAGTTTTGGAAGTGAACTAACTTTAACCTCTGAATTAGAAACATGAAACTTAGTTACCCGTAATGAGATGACCAAAATTTAACGTGTGTTTTATTGATACAAATGATTCTATAAATATGGAAAGAGATCACCGAGCGTACATTTTGAGTGACAAGATTCTAGAAGTGTTGAGGATAACATTGAACGAAAAACTTTAACATTGTGTGAAACATGATTATACATAGTATCCTTGATTTTGCGAGTGTAAAATGTTAAGAATATTAAGTGGAGGGAAATGAGTGGTTTTTTTTATTCTTTATTTTTTTTCCACTAACATTGTGCCTTTGACTTTGTGTTAGTGTGGAAAATTAGAGAAGTAAATTACTAGTGTAATAACATTTTTGTGTAGTCATGTCATTTACTATTTTTCAAAACATTATGAAATTTTTATTATTCAATTCTACGAGCACGTGGTTTTCTTAATCTTTCCAAAAAAAAAAAAAAAAAAAAACGCGCGGTTTTGTTTTCTAATATGTCGATGCTTTTTGACCCATCCACTTTAGAAAATACATTAAAAAAAACATGTTTAAAACAATGGCAAAAAGTTAACAAGGAGGAATATATATATATATATATATATATATATATATATATATATATATATCGTTCCGAATTAGCGGGTACATAATTTTTCTCCTGCACTCTCTTCCTTTATTTTCTAGGTAATATAAAAAATTTTAAAAAAAATGTAAAGATTTGAAGAGTCAAATTAAGAAATGTGCCTGAGCTTATATTTAAATAGCTTTGACTTGATGATTGAAAGGTCAAATCACATCATACATTTAAAAGATTCAATAATATTCTTAAATTTTAAAAAATATAAAAAGTATATTTATTATTAATTTTATATGGAAACGACTAATATTTTATTTTAAAATACCCTTAAATTTTTAATAGTAAAAAGTTATAAAAAAAATTTACTGCGTTAGATCATGTTACTTTGAGTGTCGTATTTTTTAATTTTTTTAAAAAATTAAAATGTTTTTGTTTAATTAATTTTCTTTTTTAAAAGTGTTAAAATATTAATATTTTGTAAAAGATAAAGTGGAATGGTTTCCTAACTCCACGGTGACGTGTACTACTGGGGGTGCGATCGTGTAGCATACGCAGTTGTACACGTGGCGATCTTACTGATAACAATCTTCTTCCTCCTCGCAGGAGAAGCGGCATCGAAATGGCGAAGTTTTCGGTGGGTGGAGAGGAAGACGGGGAGGACGGATCCAGTACTAGTAGCCCTAGGGCGAAGAGGAAGAGAACCTCTTTTCGCATCAACGCCGTCGTTAATTTTCCCCGGCACAACCAACAGCGCGAAGAAGGGGAAGAACAGGGTTTCGATTACTGTAAGGAAGAAACTGCGAGCGATGAAGAGCAGAGAAAGCGCCATCGAATTGACGAAATAGAGGAACAGGTTGGAGAGGACGGTACCGAAAAAGCACTCTGCTCGGTTAAGTCTGGCTCTAAAAATGTGAAGGAAAATGGCTCCATTTCGATGTTTTTGATCGACCCTGAAGTGTTGGATTGCTCCATTTGCTGTGAACCCTTGAGTGTCCCCATCTTCCAGGTATGTTGTTTTCAATAATCTCCGTACTTGTTCTGTTCGTAATTAGTTGTGATTTTGTAGTTGACTTTGATCTGATTTCAAATTGGGTTTTCGTTCGTAGTTCTGTATAGGGGGTTTTCCATAAAGATCAGATAGATCCTAAAATTGAATTGGGTTGGGTTTGGTTCGATTGAACCTTTAATCCAATAAGATGAAATGGAAGCCATTAGTTCGTTCGTCTTGTAAGAACATAAGAACTGCTGGGTTGATATTTAGAAGAAGCGTTGATATCCTCAATAATCTTCTATTAATTTAATGCATAATCTATGTATATGTGCTCCCTGTGAGTATGGAAAGAAAATGGATTGTTAGCAAACCGGATAGGTGGAGTATCATTTCTGTACAAATGTGAGGGTCAAGCAAAAGTTGATGAACCAAATATACCACCACAACAGTTATGGTTGAGAAACGATGCTTAACCTCATGGATGAATGAGAGATCGTTTGTTGATTCTCAGACAATGAGATAGAACTAGAACTAAGAACACGACGCTGGAATAAAATCACTTATCAAGTGTGCCCACAAGCTGCTGATAATAGGATGGATCATTGAATGGAGGAGATTTGACCTGTAATTGAAGCTGAATTGACATTGGAGTTTTAAAGCGTTTTGCTCCAGTCATGCCAGATTTTTCAAGCAATTAGGTTGATGAGGCATAATGTTGAGAATGCCCGTTGAATTGGAAGGAATAAGTTTGGCAGTGGATCACAACATCTTGGCGATCTTCTCTATCTAATGAATGGGAGTCCACTTTGAAATCGTCCGCCTCTCCCCCACCCCCCAGTATATACTTCAACAGGAATTAAACAAGGGTAGATTGATACAATAGAAACCTCTGGTAAAATGCCCACCCGTAACCCAGTAGATAAAGTACATTACACAGTCCATTTTAGGGATTGACAACTTACCCATTCAGTGACTTTGGCACTGGACGTTCCAAAAACACTGCAAGTATTTCAAGCCCAAGAAACTACTTGAGTTAGCTAGGATCAGAAATCTGAATCTCATAGGTTATTCACCCTTCAGAGTAGTAATATATGTGATATCTGAGCTAGTAAAAGTGATACCATTCACATTGAAGAGAAAAGATGAGCCAACCAAAGACAACACTAGAGATGTGTCAGCAACCAAAGCCACAAAACCAGGAGTAAGCAAGTAGGAGGTGAATTTATCAAACTAAGCATGTGAGGCTTACTTAAGTCTATAGTAGCTTTTATGCAACATGTGCACGTAAGTGGAAAATTTTTTCTTAACAGGCTAGTTGGTTGAGTCATAATTCATATATACCTCGTTTGAAGGACGATAAAGAACGACATTCTTAACATCTAGTTGAGCTACTGACTAATTAAAACAGATATCAAGTGTAAGAATGACACGGTTTCTTAATTATTTGGCTCATCACAGCCATGGCCCTCCTGCGAACGCCCTTCATCTGTAATTTCTTTAATATGTTGAACATGATCAGTTGTCTTATTTTGCCTCCTTTCAATGGAATAGAAATCATAGAGAAATTCCAGAACAAGACCTTTGTTACTACTACTTTTAATATGTTCAACCCTTTGTTACTAGTCAATCGATCAGTTAACATCTGCTTATTCCTGTTGAATTGTTCAGTTTTGATGTGAACTGATTGCTCGTGCTCGTTCTTTAACCTCTGCTAATTATTTCAGCTATATTTCACATTTCTACTTGTGTTTCAATAGATAAAGTGGTCATACAGTCGGTGTTCGCTAGACATGATCGTCTAACAATTAACTGACATGATCGTCTAACAATTAACTGTTTTGTTTTGTCATATCATCAATGTATCAACAGTTTGACTAGATTTTTATCATGAATTCAGTGTGAGAATGGGCATATTGCATGCTCTTCCTGCTGCAACAAACTTAAGAATAGATGTGCAACCTGCTCTTGGCCTATCGGCTATAATCGTTGTCGGGCCGTCGAGAAGGTTCTTGAATCCATTAAACTACCCTGCAAACAATCAAAGTACGGATGCAAGGAGGTAGTTAGTTATGGTAGTGAAAGTGACCACGAAAAGAAATGCCTGCACGCCCCTTGTAAATGCCCCCTTTCTGATTGCAACTTTGTTGCCTCATCTAAGCAATTATCATTACATTTCAGCAGTAAACATACAGACACTGCTATCAGCTTTCAGTTCAGTTCTAGCTTCACCATTTGCCTAAACGCTAACGATAATTACCACGTTCTTCAAGAACAAGGTGATGGTATTCTTTTTATTCTCAGCAATAGTTTTGATCATCTGGGAAATGCTGTTAAAGTCTGCTGTCTTAGACCTCCTTCCTTGAAGGAAGCATTTTCTTATGATCTACGAGTAGAAACTCAAGATCTCTCGCTAGTTTTACAATCTTCCATGAAGAACATTCAATCATCATCAGATTGCTGTCCCTCGACAAGGTTCCTTTTGATTCCACGCTATTTGTTCAGTTCTTCAGGCAAGATCAAGTTGAATATCTGCATATGGCAAAACACCGGTGGTGCGCTGTAGATACAAGGCGTCGGTGAGTCAACAAATAAATATTATGCTGTTTATATGAATGTATATGTCAGTGTGCATATTGTATATGTCATGGAAAATAAGGTCAGTCTTAGAAGCTCAGTTATGCTGCATAATTTGTATATAGCAGCAGTTTCCGATTTCGTAAGTTTATTCTAACTTGTTCGGTTCGTGGTGTGGGAACTCTGTTGTGTTATATTACCACTACTTAATGAACTCTTTCAGATGGACCCTGTTCGTGTTTGAAGTTTCTTTTGATTCTTTGTTCATCTCATCCAATGTTCATGAACTAAAATATTAATGATAATGAATGGAAATGTGCGACCCAACGTGAGGATAGGCATGTCGTTGGGCAAGCAATGGCGTCGGCAACGGCGCTTGGACTTGTTTTTGTGAAATTTATATTTTTTTAATGATTTTATCTTTGTTTTAGAAAAATTTAAATTTGTAGTTAAATTAAAAATAAAAAATAAAAAAATTATGATTATTATTTTAATTTTGGAAACACGAGCATAGATTTTGTATTTATTATTTAAAAAAAAAACAAAAAAAAGAAGTTTATAGATTATTTATAAGGATTATAAACTTAAATTAAATAATTATGTATAGAGCTTAAAGTTATATAGCATGAGAATAAAAATAAAATAAATCCAAAAACGGTGGAGTGGAAGTAATATCTAAAACTATATTATGGTTGATGTCACTCTCATCTACGTTCAAGTTGCACGCTGAAATAAACAAATCAATTATTAGGTCAATTTAATTATTATTCTTTATTCTTAACATTAAAATATATTTAATTTTATTATACTTAATTGTTTTCGATCTAATTAAACCATTAGAGGTTAGTATGACCACTGTTTTGGATAATTAAATATTTTAAGTATTATTTATGATTGATTTTAGGATGGTTATGTTATGTTTGTTCTACCAATAGACTCTAAGTTCAATTATTTTAAATGGTTGTGTGACCTTACCACATTCTAACGATAGCGATCCTAAGTATAGAATGACTAAGAAAAGTTAAAAATAATTTAAAATTAATATGTATACCAACAAGATATACCTTCATTTCTATCACTCAATTATAGGAACTTCATAGTTAAGTGAGTTTCGCTATGGGGATAATTTAAAATTAAAGTATGTGATATATGTATTTTATTTTACATTTATTTATCTCTACTATGTTGAAATGGCCATGTTTAGGCCTTATAAAATACCATAATGTAGCATGTAGGATAAACATGAATGAAATACTATGAATGTGCATGTATGTCCTATAAGAAATTAAGTATGAAAATATTATGTTAATCCATAATTTTTAATGTGGGAGTTCATGCAGTATATCATATGATCATTGATCAAATCACAATCACGGGTATTCCGTTATTTATTTATTTATTTAAGTCCATAAAAATATTTTAAAAATAATTTTTGGAACAAACATATGAGATGTATATAACAAGAAAAATATAGTTACAACAAATTGGTAAACTAAAATAAAAAGAAACAAAAACATTTGAATAATTTGTGTTGTTCCACGCGGATTGAGCAATAATTATGCGCAACAGCCAACTGTGCTTAACTTTCTTTGAAAATCAATCATTATAAAATTAAATTCTTTGCTTCTAATTCTTCCTAAATTTCATCATCATCTTCTTTTCTAAAATTTCTTCATTTATCCATTTGGGATTCATGGGCAATTACGTTTCTTGTACACTTTCCACTCCAATCGGCCGGAAAGCCTCCAGTTTTCCGACGACCACCGTGGTTTTCCCAAGCGGGGAAGTTCGCCAGTTTCACGAACCGGTCAAGGCGGCGGAGCTGATGTTCGAGATGCCGAGTTTCTTCGTCGTCAATTCTCAATCGGTTCGTGTTGGCCGGAGATTTTCGGCTCTGATGGCGGATGAGGATCTCGAGATGGGGAATTTGTACCTCATGTTTCCGATGAAGAAGGTGAATTCGGTGGTGTCTGTGACGGATATGGGGGTGCTGTTCCTCGCTGTCGAGCGAGTCTCCGGCGGGAAGAAGCGGCGGAGCGTCGGCGGTCGGGAATCTAATGTTTGTGTTTGCCCAAAGGTGGAAGCAGAGGAGTCGGAGACGAAGTTGAAAATGGATGATGATGTGGAGGGGTTTTCGCCGGTGCCGGAGTTGGCTCATCGGAGGACTATGTGCAGGTTGAGGAAGCCATTGTTGGAGACCATAGTCGAAGAGCCGATGTGTTCATGATGATTGGGGAATTCAGCGGAACAGAAATTTGAAAGCATTTGATTTGTTCTTTGTTTAGATAGGGATTTTTCTATTTTTCTATTTTTATTTTCTCAAAATCGAAATTAAATTTTAGAACAATTATAATGACGTGTAAAATACTATTAATTATAAATTTTATATTATAAATTTTCCTCGCTGGCACACCGAAATGACAGTCCAAGCCCACCACTTAATCGCTGGCACACCAGGTTACTGCCCAGTGTCTGGCTTTGTCTAAGCCCACAACTAACAGAGGTTTCCACACCCTTGAGAGCCCAACGTTCTAGCTGGTACACCGCCTAGTGTCTGGCTCTGATATTATCTCCTTTGGGAGCCCAACGTCCTTGTTAACACACCACCCAGTGTCTGACTTCGATGTCATTTGTAGCCCACCACTAGCAAACATCGTACTTTTTGGACTTTCCCTTAAAGGGCTTCCTCTCAAAAAATTTACACGCGTCTATTAAGGAGAGATTTCGACACCTTGTAAATAATGCTTCATTTCCTTTCTCCAACCTATGTGGGATCTCACGACTGTTCTTATTTGTTTCCTTACTTAGCTACTCTCAAATGTCTTGGTATGCACTAACGGCAACAACACTAGTAATAAATCTAAAATTGTATTTAATCGTGCAAATTTAAAAGGACGAGACGTTCATAATAGTATATTTTATTGTAACATTTTCTTGTACTCTATTAGAATTATTGTTGGAATAATCAGTGAATTTCCTTACCGGATCTTTCAAACACTTTTCGTATGAATACAAGAAAAATAATAAGAAGAGCAACTCCAGCCAGAAGTCCAACGATTATCGCAAACGTCTTCTCCCCGTCATCACCATTAGATTTATCTGTTCGAATCAACCAAACCAATCATCACTATTAAATTTATCTGTTCGAATCAAACAAACCAATTCACCATTGTTCCATTGTTCATAAAGAACTCAAAGAAAATGAAAGAAATTGGATTACCATTATGATTCTCAGCCAACACCGGAGGAGGCCCATGAGTGTTGTATCTCACATAGCACTTCCCCAAGAACATGTCCCCATAATCCCCCATCATCCCACACACGCTCTTCAGCCGCCCAATTGCCTCTCCCACACACTCCTGACACGCGCTCCCACTCAAATCCCCCACGCACTGTGCCACGCCCCGCACGTTCCCCGCCCCACCCACTCTATACGCCCCACTCGACCCCACTAGCGCTGCCAGCACTGCGTCCCGCTGCGCCATTGCTTCCGCCTCATACCCAATTGACGGCCCGCATTTCTTCAGCACCACTGCCTTGTCCTCCACTCCCAGGAAGGTGGAGTTGTCGTACTTGACGTAGCAGCCATCCAGCTGGAGGGCGGCGCCGCATGTATTGGAGCAGAGGGTCCCGAGGTGGGTGAGGGCGTGGGCTATGCAAGTGGCGCAGTCGGGCATGGAGAGGTCGCCGCGACACTGGTAGAGACCGTAGAGGGTGTCCTGTGGGGATGAGGCTTGGATGGTGTAGTTGTTGTAGGAGGCGTAGGTGGCGGAGTTGAGGAGGGAGGTTAGGAGGGAGTTGAGATTTGAGTGGTAGGCGGAGGTTGGGGAGTATTGGAGCTGGGTGCAGCCGCCGTAGATGAAGGTGTCGGTGGCGGAGAGGGACGGGAGAGGGAAAAGGGAGAGAGAGAGGAGGAGGAGGAGAGGGCGGCTCAGGCTCATTTTTTGGGGTGTGGTAATTGGTGAAGTTGAGATTCAGGCTATGAATGGCGGCTGAAATTAGTAGAATGGTGCGTGGTGCTGCGTGCTTGGTTTGCTTGGTGGAACATAGCTTTATCTTATTTTTGTCACATTATGAGTTGAGATGAGATTAGAGGAGGGGATGTCTTCGGGCTCGTACACAGCCTAGTGTCTAACTCTGGTACCATTTATAATGGTCCAATAGCTAGTGCTGTTTTCGCTCGCACAATGCTTGGTGTTTGGCTCTAATACCATTTATAATGGTCCAAATCCACTACTCATAGATATTGTCTGTTTGGCCCGTTTCTTAAATCAACAGTCTAATTCATCTACTATCTAGAAGTTTCCACACTATTATAAAATATAGTTTGAAGTTAGATCTCACCGATGATGATGTAGATGATATATATATATATATATATATATAAATTAACCATCAATTTAACATTAAAAATTTTATTTTATAAATTAACACTTGTTGATTGGAGCTCAATTATTTTCAACATTATTATTATTATTTAAAAGAAAAATAAATAAATAAAGGAAAGAAAAGAAAAGGCACTAATAAAAAGGATGTCCCGTGACATATTGTTACACAAGAAAACGATGGAATTAAAGTTGGTTGGATTATGTGATGCAAAATGTATAGTTTTTTTTTTTTTTTTTTCAAAATGCAAAAATGGAAAACATGAAAAGCTTAAGCTTTTAATTTTATGGAATCTAATTATAAATTTAATAATATTATTAAGTCCGACACAATATTTAATATTTAATATGCTAAAAATTTATTAGATATAAAATTAAAATTTTAAAAATTTATTAAACATTCTTTAAAATATACAATTATCGACAAAAATTATAGTTTTGAATAATTTTCCTTAATTTATACTCGAGTAAAATTATTGATAGTTTTGAATAATTTTTCTTAATTTATATTTGAGAAATCAAGAAACTCAATAGCAACCACTACAACATGTGGCCAACATACATGATGTCCTATCTACAAGGACAACACCTTAGGAAGGTCATAGTCGAACATGAAATTAAACCTCTAGAGGAGGATGCTAATGGCGCTTTGCGCAAATTGAGAATCAAAGTAGACAAGACAATGTTTGCTCTAAAGATTACGATCGAAGAAGAGATAGTTAGAGCATATTCAAGATGACAAGACACGAAAAAAAGCATGGGATACGTTCGTGATGCTTTTCTCAAGAAAAAGCGATACGAGACTATAACTTTTAAAGAACGAGATGTTATCAATCTCATAAAACGATACGATCATGTAATCTTTTCTTAAGAATTCAAGCAAATTGTTTGATTGTAAAATTCAAGAAGAATAATCATTACACTTTGGGAGAGTCTGATTATTGAAACTCTAAAAACAAAAAAACAGAGTTTCTGATAAGAATCAAATCTCTGTTCTTCTGAGAAAAAAAGGTTTCTATTACCTCAACCAGACATCCTGCGGTGTATTTTTTGTTCTGTTCTTCAGCTGCATGATTCTACAACTAGAAAATCTCTTCTCTTTCTTCTTCACTTTAATAATCTTCCTAATTAACCATCCCCTTTCACTACTCTTCTTCTCTGCAACTGTAGCCTTTCACCAAATTCTTATTTACAAGAAAACCGTAACGACAAGAGACGAAACACGACCTCCATCGTCGCTAGCTCAACGAGCACGGCATCACTTCTTCAATCTGTTGCTTCTTTTGCGATGAAAGCCGTCCCACCAATGCATCCAATGCTTCCTTCATCCACCAATGCTGGCAAACCTCTCGAGCTTCGTGAGCGCTCATCTATAATAAGTAAAAGATTCGAGTACCGAAAAGTATTAGATGAGTTTTTAACAGGGAGTTCGCGATGGTAGATCGATTGGAGAAGTGAGTATTTACCCAAACTCGTTGTCGAAAATTCTTTTCGGGCCAAAACTCAAGCTGCTCCTTGACAAGCAATGGAAACATGTATCCTTCATAGAAAGTGTCATAGGTTTTGCTCTTGAAACTCCAACTTCCTAATTCACTCTGCAAACCATAGTTCGAGTCGAGAATTCAGACCATCAAACCATAAGATCCGAAACAAGAAACAAGAAACAAGAACAAGTTGACTGTTTTTCAGATTGCATCAAATAAGGTAACCTTAGGAAAAAAAAAAACAGCTCCTGCTAGATCTAGAAGAAATCTTCAAAAGTCAACAAAAAAAACTAGACCCCTCAAAAAAGTCCAACCAATCACGTCCGATTTCATGTTCTAAATCAAAACTCTTATGTACTGTAAGAGCTCAAGTCCACCGCTAGCAGATATTGTCCTCATTGAGTTTTCCCTTTCGGGCTTCCCTCAAGATTTTTAAAACGGGTCTGCTAGGGAGAGGTTTCCACACCCTTATAAAGAATATTTCGTTCCCCTCTCCAACCGATGTGGGATCTCACATGTACAAATCATCCCAAGTCCACCACTACCAGATATTGTTCTCTTTGGGCTTTCCCTTCCGAACTTCCCTATTTTAAAACGTGTCTGCTAGTGAGAGGTTCCACACCCTTATAAAGAATGCTTCATTCCACTCTCCAACCAATGTGAGATATCACATGTACAAATCATCGTAAACCGACTCTAAACGTTCCTAATCTTACCAAAACCACACAAACCTCGAGCAGAATTCAAGAAACAGAGAGAGAAAGATACAAACCTGAACAATTCCCCTAACACCAGCTTCCTCTAGAGTCTCTCTTGAAGCAGCCTCAGTAATAGATTCATCAGTTTCCCAACCACCCTGTAATTTTTTCATTAAAACCTTCATAATGAATATATATATATACATATAATGAATATGTAATGTTTACCTTTGGGAACAACATGCCTTTCCCTTTCTGTGAGCTGATCACAAGAACTTCCAATTCCTCTATATTATCCAAAGCACTTTTATTAGTAGTCTTGTACCTATAAGGAATGCATCTGCAAAATTTACCAACAAAGAATTGCTTTAAATTTGGGTTTTTATTGGTAGCCACATGAAGTAGACTAAGACCCATCAATTTCTGAAGGGACCCATAAAGAAAAAGGATTAATCCAACCCAATCAATAAATCAATAATCCAAGTTCTATCCAAAACTGTGTTTCTTCCAATATAATTTCAAAAGGGTTTTAGGGGAACAAACCAAAATTCAATGAAATCAACAAGAACAGCACAAATAACCCCAATTTCTCCATGAAACTAGTAAAAAAAAAAGGGTTAGAAGAAAGAGAGGAAATTACCCGACAACTTGGCGGCGACCCCTGATATCGTAACGCTGCAAATGCCTTCCAGTACGAGAAACCAAAGCGGCAGCAGCAGCAACCATGTTGTGTTGAGAAACCTGTGCGACAATGTTTGGTTTTTTGTGTTGTTGTGGGTGGGGTTTGGAATCAAAACGAAACAGAAATTGCTTAAAAAGGAAGAAACAGGGAAGAATGTATGGGAAAGGAACAAAAATGAACTTTCCAAAAGAGAAGAAAACAAGCAAAAAGAAGATAGAGATAAGAGTTGGGAAGAAGAAATGGGGCAATTCTGTAATTAAACCACTGTGGATTCAGATTTAGTGTTCATCCCTTGAACAAACACCGCACCCCAAATGGCCCCTTTTATAGTACCCACAACCAAACAGCTGTCTTTTTTTCTTTTCGTGTCCGTGAAGTAAAAATTCATTAGAATCCAAATTGAGATAAAAGTGACTAAGATATTTATTTAAATTAAATCCAAAAAAAACAAATATAAATGAGCCTGTTGTATAGATTTTTTAGATATTTTCTCTTTTTCTTGATTGAACGAGATTCTCTCGCAGCTGTAAAATTAAATTACAAATGTAATCTCTAATATATGTTTGGTTGACCATTCAAAAGCAAGAATTCGAAAACAAGGAAATTAATGAAAAATGCATCCGTCCTTTTTTTTAAATTTGAGATACTAAATTACATCATGGTGATACAATTTAAATATAATTTTTCTTTAAATAATAAAAATCTCTGTTAAATTAGATGTGTATACACATACAATTGGTATTCATTGCTAAGATCGGTTGCATAACCTAACCTCATAATTGCACACTATCCAGTGATTGGCCCGTTACGCGTCTACTAAGAAGAGTTTCCACACTGTTATAAGAAATATTTTGTTCCACTTAGTAATTATTTCCGGTCTAAAAGAAAATAATTTTATATTGGAACTATTTTCATTTTTAGAAGTTCAAAAGATTATTGGTTAGGTGTTGGGGAGAAAGTTAAATAATAAAGTGAATGGTTAGTAAGATATTCACTAGAAGGGAAGTTAATGAATTAGGTAAAACCAAACATAGGGTTTATTAATTTGATGATATTGTGGAGTTAATATGGAACATCCATGGCATGCGCCAATCAAACCTTACACCTTTCTTCTTCCTAAAAATACAATATCCAAAAAGAGAAGCCTTTAAAACATTTAAAACATAAACACTCTTTTCCATTCTAATATTCTTTACTTATATCAAATTTCAAATGTTCGTAAGGGTTTAGGGTTTAGGGTTAACGTTCTATGAAGTTAGTTCAAATGTAAATAAGTTATGTTGTCTAATCTATGTAAGAATGTTCATATGATTCGATGACCCAAACAATCTAGACTATCTAATCCAAATCGTGGTTAAATTATTTTTCGGTCCAAGTTGAGTTGTTTGAGATCCCACGTCGGTTGGGGAAGAGAACAAAGTATTCTTTTATAAGGGTGTGGAAATCTCTCCGTAGCAGACGCGTTTGAAAAACTTTGAGGGGAATCCCAAAAAAGACAATTTCTACTAGCGATGGGTCTGGGCTGTTACAAATGGTGTGTCAGACATCGAGTGATGTATCAGCGAGGAGGTTGAGCCTCGGACATGAGGCGGTGTGCCGGTAAGGACATTGGGCCCCAAAATGGGGTGGATTGAGGGGTCCTACATTGATTGGAGTGGGGGACGAGTGTCCGTGAAAACGCTGGGCCCTAAAGGAGGTGGACTATGAGATCCCACATCGGTTAGGGAGGAGAAACGAAGCATTTTTTATAAGGGTGTGGAAAGCGGTGGGCTTGGACTTGGATGGTTACAAGTCGAAAATAAAGTTCGCAATCCAACCCAATCCAACTAAGACGTGAACCTAACCCTAAAATCATTGGTTATTAATTAAGATGCAAATAAGTTGACCCAAACCAAGCAATTGGTTACCAAGATTTTAATAAATTTTAGATTTATTATTATTTATTATTTAATAATTTATTGGTAATTTAATATTAATTTTCCGACATTATTCTGGAAGTTTTTAATTAAATAAACCAAGTCTTTAAATGGAAACGGGAGAGAATCTCAGTTACATGTTTTGATTCGGTTGGCTTCTAATTTGGACGGCACCGTCACTCCTTACGTTATGTACCATTTTCTTTTTTCTTTTTTCTTTTTTTTTTTCTATTTTCCTCATAATAATATATTTTATATTTCAATTATTACTTAATTATTTACTCCAAATTTTAAAATCATTAATGTATTGGCCTGCAAATCATATTAATTTTACTTTTTGTTGGGATTTAATTAGTGCGAATCTTCCCATATTAATAGGACGAACATTTAGATTCCTATTTTTTACGAAATAAATTATAATTTTTAAAAAAATACTATAAAATGAAAAAAAAATTAAATCAAGGTCCGCCTGAACCGATAAAAATACCATTAAATTTTATATTTTGTTTAACAAATACTTCTAACTTTTAAAAGTTTCAATAATATCCTTAAATTTTTTAAAAATAAAATCTCAAAAATATAATATATGGACCAAAACTGTCTATCCACACTTTATAGATTGTCTCCAAACTTTTTAATATTAATTTTGAAAGTTCATGAGTATTTTTGAAATGTGGTACTAAGGTAACAGTATTTTTTAATTTTTTTAAAAAAATTTAAAAATATTAATAAAATTTTGGACTTTTTAAACCTTTTGAAAGTGCAGTAATATTTTTGAAAATTAAATATTTTCATCCAAAACTATCAACTACCTATTTTTTAACTTTTCTTACAAAAAAAAAAATTAAGAATATTTTTTTTAGATTTTTTTAAAGTTTAGAGATATTATAAAAAATGTACGAGTATTTTTATAGATAAAATGTAAAGTTGAATAATATTTTTATTAATTTAGTTATTATTATTATTATTATTATTATTATTATCCATTTATAGCATAATGTTTCAATTACCCGAATAATAAGACATTATTTAACAAATAGTTGAGTAATTTTTAGAAACTATTTCCTTTTTTAGTATTTAAGAGAGAAAAAAGACTTTCATATTTAAATACTTTCTGAATTAGTTGGAATATTTATGTTTATGCAACCACCAATTTATGTTAAAATATATATAATATTAAGAGTCGGAATATTTCATAGAACAATATTATTATGACATAATATAATCCAATAATTATTATATACAAAATTCTCTTCTCAATTATTGTTCAATAGTCCACATTAATAAATTCGATCACTACAAGAAATAGAAAATTCTAAATTAATTAATAAAAAATTGTAGAAATAGGGTCAAAAAAATAAATTAAGAAAATTATAATTAATCAGTGAAATTAACCATATAAAAAATTAAAAGATACGCGGTAAAAACATTCGATAAATTACATTAGATAAATTTTTTATTTATTAATTAAAAAAAGCATTATTTTCACTAAGTTATTTCCAACCCGATATAATCATTTATTTAAAAGCATATTTAATTTATTTTTAGATGCTTTCTTTTTTAAAAGATGGGGAAAGGATAATGAATTGGAATCAAACTTTAATGTTAAAATTTGATTAAATTTAATATAAATTCTAGAAAGGAAAATGTTCTATTTTTAGTCCAATAAATATATTTTTCCAAATGTGTATATAATTTTAGATTTTTTTAAAAAATTTAAATATTGGAAAAAATAGTAAAAGTGAAGCACCGAATTATTATTATTTTATTCTGTTCAAATTAGTGAGTCATCAAATTAAAACCCATTTTCACATTATATATTGCTTTTGGGTTAAGTTATATAAAATATCTCGAAACACGTTTTAATTATGCTTTCAATTTTTTAAAAAGTTTTATTTTAATTTTAGTTTTTTAAAAATCTTAGGAGAATTTTTTTGTTGAAATAATGGATGAAAATTCGTGTGGCAATCAAAGCGAATATATTTTGAGTTGAAATAAATGGTAGGAATAATTTAATCTTTTGTATAATTGAAAATTGAAATAAAGTTGTAAACGATGTCATGCACGTTTTCTAAGTCTTACATTGAGTCAGATTATGCGTGAATCTAATTAACTAAACCAAGTCTAAGAATTGTAGAGACTTAGAATCTAAAAGTGAAGAAGAGGAGGTTGATGCCCGTTGTAGCAGATCCATAACCGACTCATGAGTCGTGATTGGTTGACCTATGGATCGGCTAAGATGAGAAACACTTAATGTTAAAAGAAGATGAGAAGATGAGAACCCACATCGAGTTCGAATAGTTAAATTTTCTTTGATTACGTTAAGCATGCTCATAATGTGATTGATTTTTTTAAATGGTTTAATAAATTTAGTAATTTACATAAAGTTTAGGAGAAAACTTTATTACAAAATATTTAATGAAATAAGGACATATGTCAAGATATCCTATCATCTCTACTATCAATTTTTAACTTGAGATTTACATGAGATCTCATGAAAGCTTTTGGACAGATGTCCCAATGAAAAATGTTTGCACTGATCAATATCAAAATAAATCTCGTGAGAAAACTTTTTCAAAAAGGGTAAATGAAAAAAAATGTGTCAACATATACTAGGGTCTCCATCATTGGCGTGTAAAACCTCTGGATGGATTTTGTATTTGAATTCGAATTCATTTAATTTAGTTTATTTAAACTTAATTTTGATGAACCAAATTAGCTGGTTTGCCCGAGTGGTTAAGGGGGAAGACTTAAGATCTTCTGCACATAAGTGAAGATAGTCTTCACTTTTAAGAAGCGAGTAACGTAGGTAACATGACCATGTCATAGGAAATGTCGAGACTATCATGAATTACAAATATTTATAATTTGATAAATATAAACTAAATTTTGATGCAAGTTTAAAAAAGAAAAGTAAAATTCTTTCTTAAAAGTAAAATTCTTTAAAAAAATATTAATTTTAAAAATAAAAACAAACCCTTAAAAAGAGGTAGTTTTCAATATTTTGTTTTATATTTTTAAATCCACCAATTCAATAATCAAATAGTAATGTATAAGAATATGCATAGGAAGATTAAATGGGGAAAATTTATTGAGCTATATGAACACATAAACATGAATGGTCGGCCATATCTTGGGTTTAGGGTTAATGTTTTTAAATCATATCAATGTTGGGTGTCGGAGTTTTTCTACTACTTTTTTTATTTTATTTGTATTTAATGCGAAGATCTTGAGAAGTCAACAATTCTATAAATACATGAATCTATTAGTCAATCAATGCATGTGCGTGTGAAAAGGTTTTATTTTATATTATCATTTACGACTTTACGTCACGGCAAATGTAAGTAGGCTTAAGAAAGCTCGAGCTTTTAAATTTTTTATATTAGTGTTAAACGCCACACATAATTAGCTCCACCGTCATCTTTTTAGAAATTGTTTAATTGAAGATTTTTGTTAAGATATCTGATAATAAGATCATTAGTAGTGGTATGTCTTATAAATAATGTTTATATTTAGCTTCTAAATTATTTAATTTGAGATAATTAAATGTGGTTAGTTAATTTATTTTTATTAAGTTAAATTATTAAAATAATTTTAATCGATATAATTTTTATTTAATTTTCATTTGGTTAATAACATGTCTCGAATTATTATAAATAATTTAAAATTATTCCTAATGTATCTACATTTTAGTTTTACTTTTCTTTTATGCATAAACTTTTATGTGTCACGCCATGTAAACTATGTTAAATGTTCGCTCTAGCATTAAGTCATGTTCTTAATCATAAAAGATATGACAAATATTATGTATGTTTTATAGGAACGCTATGTTAGTAAAAGACTGGACATAGGACTTGCATTATAAGTATATGTCATGTTTTGATGCTATGAGACCTTATGCATTTTGTATGTCACGTGCATTGGAATACTTCCTCGTTATGAATAGTACGGTCGCGTAGCTTACGATATTTATGTTCGTCATGATATTATGTGACTCCTTTCCCTCTATGGTGTTTGACAGCATGAGTGTGCGCAAACCCGACTAGTCAAGCCTAGGGGTATGTCTACGAGCTCGCTTAGTATGTTTATGTGTGCATGTGTGGGTCATATATAAAGAAGCATCCAACCCTGCTTGAACTAAGAAGCAAAGCCCAAGACGATTAATTTTTATGAAAAGATAGGTAATCGATCCAAATATAGCTCAACAAATTGAATTTCTAACATGATAAAATCAAGAGGGCTTTTATCTTAACCTTTCATAATAATTTAGATATTATCTTATTATATTTAGACGTGTTTATAATATTTTAAAAAAAGCTAGACATTTCTTAATTGACTTCTTTATATAGACATATACATAGTAAGTGATAGACATTTTAAAACATTTTTTTAGAAGAACGTAGAAACCTCTCCCCAAAGTATTTTAAAATTTTGAGGGGAAACCCAAAAAGGACGGCTAGCAGCGGATTTGGGCTGTTACAAATAGTATCAGAGCCAGACACGGGACAGTGTGGAAACCTCTCCCTACTAGGCGCGTTTTAGAACCTTGAGGGAAAGTTTAGAAGGAAAACTCCAAAAAAAATAATATTTTCCCGTGGATTTGAGTTGTTACACTTCCACTTAAAATACTAATAAACTCCTTATATCACATGCCTAGCCAACATATTAACACATAACCACCTATCCTTCATCTCAATAGGTGATCCTCACATTTTGAACAAAATTTGTAAAGTTACTAAATCATGATATCAAAAGACATATACTTCTAGTCTATTGCTTTCTAACCTGCTCTAGAATCTTTCATTGTCAAGAGACAAAGTCAGGCCCTACCTTCAAAGAGACCATTAAGAAATCAAAGAAAGTGCACCACAAATCTTCAACCAGCAAGATGTGAAAGGCCATAAATGTCTGATTCCGGCAGCACATTTGATTTGTCTGTTCATATTTGACCCACATACTTCCATTCCATTATTAAGGACCCCATCCTATAAGGCCTACAACACAAGTGGAGTTTTTGGAGTTTTGACTTAACTCACAAATTTGTTTCAACTTGGATATTTCTTTTGAAATAATGGATAGCTTCTACCATTGAACTGGTAAAACTATAATGAGCAAGCAACTAAGATATCGTAAATTTCAATAAATTATGCATTCATTTTACAAGCCAAGCATATAATTTTTCTAACTCATTTATGTACAATAATACAACTGATGCTACATATTAATCCAATAATATATGGCTTACATACAACATTGGAGAAAACTATCATGGTAATGAGGATTAGTATTCCTACGTCACGTTGGAATCTTCACCATCGTCGTTTTCATTATCATCCTCATCTTCGTCTTCGTCTTCCTCGTCAACTACATTGTTGATCTTAAGTGCCCTATTTGTAATTTTAGTCAATGCCAAAGTTTTGCTTGCTCTCTGTGAGCGTGTACCGGTTGTCCCTATAACATGGGGGACAGAGGTGGGAGACATAGCTTCATCGGAAGATGAAGACTCGTGTTTCACTCGTCTTCTCGAACGTGTAGGTCTGGTACAACAAGGGACTGTTGTTTGTGGAATTTCAACTTCAAAATTGAACTCCAGTTTTAGTTGATCTGTAAGGACATTTGTTTATGAGCACAAAATAACTGGAAAATAGGTCACATCAAAAGCTCTAACAGAAATGCGGTGAATTAGAATGAATGAAATTGGAAAAAGCGTTGCTTGGACTATTTTGATAGGCCTTGTCCAACCATTTTTATTTATAATCAGATAACAAGGTGCCAAAGGAAGTTTAGAGGGCCTACCACCTCTCCCAATTCTCAGAGAAGAAAATAGCAAAAAGGTGTTAGAAATCACGGACCTCCACAATAAAAAATATATGTGATGCAGCAATAGATAAGTTTTATGGACTCATTACTCAGTAAATATAACTTAATAAAGTGTTTGTTTGGAGACCTTTTGAACTGTTGCCAAACCAAGAAGCAGTAGGCGGATAAGTAAAAACATTTACCTAAAATTAGATGAGCTTGATCTTCTTCAGGATCTGGTTGTTTGTCAATAGCTGTGAGATGCTCCCCCATCCGCTTTAACTCCTTGACAAGATCCTTCTCTGATGATGCAGTTTCAACCACATAACATAGTAGTCTTCTCATTATCCTTATGGCACCTTGTTCCGATGGGCGAAAATGAAGCAACACAAGTACCCGACACAAAGCAGAAACATACGACTTTTGTGCAGGCGTCTTCTTCCCACAGAAGCTTGCAACCTTAAAGAGGTATCAATCAAATGTTAACAAGTCAGAAAACCCCAAAATTCAACTAGATGCAACAGGAAAAGAAAAAAGAAAAAAAGAGTTGAAACATCATATCTCATTACTTATTTCAAGAATTACTGCACTTTGGCACGATTTTTTACAATTTTAGGCAAGAATGAAAGAAAAAAAAGGTAAAAAAAAAACAAAGATGGTAAGCAAATAGACAGAATATTCAAGTTAGTGCAATTCAAAATTATTCAACTAAGAACTTCAGTCAGGTGACACTCATAACTTAAATATTATGAAGCACGAGATAAAGAAAATAAAGAGCAAAGTATCTAAAACAAACATAACTCAATAATGATGAGACATTAAGATTTGATTTGAGATCAAATTCATGACCCAAAGAGAGATTGAAAGAAAGGGAGGCAAAGCTCACTGGGTGACAGATGAGAGTGAGAGAAGAGTAGCAGAAAGGCATAGAGCGGGAGCGAGACAAAGGGAAAGAGAGCAAGGGATAGACAGTCAGACAGAAATAGGAGAGCAGGAACTTACATAGTTTATACTTGACCTAGCTACAAGCCTACATTAAACTGATTCCTCCTCGAGACTTGACCCCCTAGATGGATGGAACAAGTATACAATATCTTGAAGAAGGCTATTGATCCCACCCAACTCCATCAGTTTACACTTTTGCTTAAGATAACGAAGTTGGGAATAATTTGAACTATCAATCAGCGTTCAAGATTAGGCATTAAACACATCGAAATCCACATGCATACACCTCAAACAAGCTAAAATTACCTCTACGGCTATTCGAATGGCAAGTGCCTCTTCGCTGCACTCAAGAGGAGGTTTTCTAATACTGTCAGAGACTTCCTGATTTCCCAAGCACCCATCTTCATCCTTCCTTTCAGTATCATTCACATATAAAGGAGCCTGCATCATATGCAGCATAAAACGTGATGCTTGGACCACAAGTTTGTGCATATTTCCCACCTCAACAGCAGAACCTCCGATATTACCGTTAATGCCTGGCCACATTGAACGCATAACTGGGACAAAAGCCTCAGATATCCACCTCTGCAAGCATACCACTTAGAAGAGAAATTAAAATTTCAAGCCTTTCATGTGCATATAAACGATATTCATTTGAAGTTAAACTTCCCTAACCTTATGAGCAACTGCGAGGGATGGATAATGCTCAAAGAATACAGAAAGGCATTGTTTCAACCTGATTTAAGACAAGATCAATTGACGTCTTAAATGTTTTTAAATTTTAAGGGTAAATTGTTGGAAAATATAGTTGCAGAAGGAACCACCTCTCGAAGTCTTTCTCGCTTGAAAAATAAATATTCACAAGCTTGCTTAGGAGCGGAGGATGTAGAGATGCTGGTATGCTTGGATAGTTTGCACCCAGAAGAAGAACCTTAGCAAAGCCCTCTGCAACAATGGTTTGAACGAACTCAATTTCATTGGTTGCTGAAGAGCTGTACCTTTCTTTGTTGTCAAGTCCAGCGTATAAAAGATCAAGTGAACCCACAGTCAAACTGTCATCTGCTTTAGATAAATTTATAGAACTAAAAAATATCTTATCAAATGAAGACTGCAGGGAGTGGTCTTGTCCCAGAGCCTTGTCAACCTCCTGGGGACCATGCCACATTACAAGATCAAATAATGCCTTGCAGGCCATTATGCTTACTGGGGTCAGCCCCTTGGTGAAGGAATGCCTCAACTGTTTAAGAACTTTCTCATTTGGTCTTTTATCTAGCAATCCAAATAGGCCAAGACAACGGATGCTAATTCTCTGAACATCTAAATGAACATGTTTTGCCTGCAATACAAAATGAATAAAGTTGGTGAATTGGATAAATGAGTTCTGAACTAGATGACGTCAAAATATGAATCAAGCTACTGGAGGCTATTGCAAGGATTGGCATCTTCCTAAGCTGCATATGTCACCACTCATGCAATTGTTGCAAACATGTCAAACTTTCACAAAAAGAGAAAAGCTTTACCTAGATGAACACTACACCTCATAATCAACTAATTTCCAATTAGTGATTTTTTCCCCTTCTATGTATGTAGTGATAGTAATAGCCCAAAGTAATTATATTTAGATTTTAGGCTAATCCACAAAGTACAACATGTCCCAGCCAACCATTGTTCAAAGTTGCAGTAAGCTACTGATTTGGATGTATTGACAGACAATTGTTTTATTGGATCAATTTCAGGCAATATGTCAAATAAAAAAAGAAAGAAAAGAAAAAATATATATAAATAAAATGAAGCAGCGATCATATACTAAAATAGGCAACCTAAAGACACGAGCTCAACCATTTGAAAAGTAGGAGCAGCCACCATGGTTCAAAGTTGCAGTATGCAACAACAGTTGTCAATATCAAGCAATATGCAAAATCCTACAAAATGTACTTTACCCCTGGAAGCAATATCGACTCCAGTAGTTGAGCAAGTCCTCTGTCTTTTCCATTAATAAAATTCAATGATTTTGCATTTTCCAGAAGAAGACTTGTCACGGTGAGACAGTGCATCCACTGCATACAATTTGTAGTTCTCTCTCTGCATGGTCGAGCAAGTTCTTCAACCACCTCAAGAACAATTTCTTCAAATTCACCAGCAGCAGCATGGACTTTCTTTACCAATCCAGACACAGCAATTGCCCAATCTCTATCTCCTCCAAGATTGATTCCATCCCCAATAACAACCAAGTTCCCATCATCGTCCACTTCATGATCTGGCAACATATGCAACACTTCCTGCAGAAATGCACCAGCAACCTTCCTATTTGCAGCATCAGAAAAATCGAGCATCGTACCAAGCAAAAGTAGCTGTCTTGATGCAAATCGATAGCTGGAACCTGAAAGTACAGTCATTTTAGGTTGCTAGCAACAAAAATGTACTATATTCTTTATTTATGAGAAAAACTTACCAGCATTAATGTGAGCTTTGACTAAGCCTACATAATCAGAAATTGTGGCAGGAAGAATTTTCTCTAGAAGGTCATTTCTATCAGATGCTTCGGCTGCATATACTGCTGCTTCAGCACCCATAGAAGCTGCAGCATCAGAACCTTTTGCCTACAGAAGATCAGTTTACAAATATCAAATTAGCAACTGATATAAAGTCTGGTATACTGTCATATGTTTGAGACAACTCTACCCGAGGATGGCTCAATTTCAGGAACTTTATTAAGTTCGTGCATTGGAGTGTTGAAATTCAAATCCAACAAAACAGGGAGGGTATTGAGAGTGAGCGTTGATAAATAAAAACTAATAATAACAAAGATAAAATTAAAATTAAAAAGCAATGAACATTTGAGGGTTGAATTAAAATTTAGTTCATAAACTTTCATAATTATATGTGACTGACCTCTAAACTTTAAAGAGTTATAATTACATACTTAAACTTCGAATTGTAATACTATGTAGTCACTACCGTTAACACTATGATAGCCCATGTTCAGGGGATTCCTTATCCTGTACGGTTTGAATCTACAAAGGACCCCGTTTCATGAAAAAGTTCCATCTAGCCTACAAATCTCTAAAAGGATTTTTCACCCAATATTTGTACACACAGAGATTGAGTACGTCAACCACGAGTCAAGAAATAAATGATGGTAGATGCTATAGATATACTTACCTGTGCTTCTGTATGAATATGCTTACAAATGGTTCTCCAGTAAAGAGAAACTTCCGGCTCCATTAATTGTATACTTGAAGTGCAATGTAGTGAGTCTCCTAATATCAAGAGTGGGAACCATCATGTTACTACAGCTTGCAAAAACCTAACTCACAGCACAATGAGATGCTTTAATCAAGTTTAATGAGAAAACAAGCCGGACAGCAATTGAAAGGTTGAAATCACATGAGAAAATTTACTGTTCATAAAAAAAATAATAAATGTTTTTAAAACACACAAACTAGGGCGATTCCTCCAGCGAATACAACCACTTCAACAAGCAACGAATTGGAAACATTTACTACAGAGTTGTAACGGGATTCTAATTCAATGTATTCACATGAAGCCAAAAAGTAGAAATAAAAATAAAAATAATTCCAGTGAGCCTTATTGTTTCCTGAGTTTGAGAAAATAATTCCTGTGAGCCGTCTAACTATCAAATGATAGGCATATGCCAGGAAATCGCGAGAATGATACATTGTTAGATTGGTTAACATGGAACCCATGGAAAGGTACAATTAGAAATATAAAAACCATAAACATTTGGATACTGGACAAACACAACAGTAACCTTCTATCCCAGAGCTGGAAGTTAGTATATAATGCTGGATACTTTCATCACCATGCAGTTTCAACAAACGAACTCCTAATAAAGCCCCCATAACAGATTCACCAACTCGTTCATAGGTTTCAACATCAAGATACTTGAGCAATTCTACAGGATTGCCATGGCAGCATTTATTAAGCCACTCGTCCGACACCAATTTTAAACACTCCTTTGAAACAGCTTGAGAACGATCAGCAAGTCCTCTCTGTAAAATTATCGTTCTTTGTTTGATGCTATTAAAAAAAAGCACACACACAAGTATTTAAGTAATATAATTCTTGCACAGATTAATAAGGGAGAGTAGAGATGGGTCCTTATTCGAATGGTATAAGAAAATAAAGGGTCTTCCTATATAGATTAGGATTATAATAAAAACAAGAATAAAGGATTAGAGGGGGAACTCTTTTCAGTCCACTGCATTCGTTTATTCTCTCTGAGAAGAAATTAACTTAAGGGAGTTGCATGATTAAGTATAAGACAGAAGAAATTCGGTAAATTTTTTCACTCGAATCAAATTTACCTGAGACTTTGAAGCGGAAACTTATTAGCCAATACACAATATGCCGCTTTGCGAACAGACTCGTTCACATCCAAGGTGCAATCGATTATCACTTCCAAAGTCGCATTGGAAGGTGGTAATGATAGTAAAACTGTCTTCCTGACCTCCTGCAAACAATAATATTGAGCCACTGGCATTGAAGGCACTCTTCTAGATATAATTATAACGGTTTGGTAAATGTGAAACAAGATTGAATGTATTATTTAAAGGCATCAACGAATTGCGAATGCGCAAAGTGCAACCAACATGATACATCCTTAGCCATCAAGGAGGGAAGAGTAGACGAATAGCCACAGACACCCAAACAGAAGGTTAAAGTTTTCATTATAGGCGGAAAATAATGGGAAACGCATCAAAATGACAAAAACAGAAGGTCTATATGTGGGGTTAGGTTTGTATGTATACCAAAACAATTTAAGCCAGTTAAAATACTCACCGCATTTTGTTCCAGAGGGATCATCTCAAGAAATAAATTGAGGATGTCACTATTTTCAATATCATTTGCAAAACGTGAAAGAGCACGAACTGCAAACATACGGATTAAAGGAACCTTGTCCAGCACTCGTATCTTCATGTGGTCTATAACTTCATCCCAGAGTTCATTGCTGACTTCTGCATCATCTGGTAGCCGCATGATGATCTATAAATCGTAAGCTCAGTCAACATTAAAGTTACAATGAAAATTAGCAAACCTAACACCGCATCAATTTTCCGACTCCGAACAAGAAACTAAAACGCAATTTAGGATCTCACCTCAGAAACAATCTGGCACGCGCGGAACCTGACAGACTTATTTGCAGCGCCTGATGCAACGAGAAGAAACTTCAGAAACTCATCCAAGAACTCATCAGCATGCGAAGCAAAATTGGGGTCTCTAGCAGTGGCTAAAAGGGAAATGAAGCAGACAACACGCTCAGCAGAGGAAATTCTGCGGTTGAAACAGAAGAGAGGGGTCAGAATTTTGGAAAACGCGGTAAAGAACTCCAAAGGAGACTTGGATTTCGAACGTAGAGCGCATAGCTCCTTGAGCTTGCGGTTGTGCGTGGCGTTTGATGACCGAACTTCGTCGAGGATTTTCGCTATTTTCTGAGACAATGGATCCTGTGCTTCTATAATTTCTCCCGCCATAGGCGATTCTCTCTTAGAAACTCCCATGATCTGCCCTCTCCCTCCCCACTGAAAGTGGAGCTGCTGAGATTTCATGTTTTTTGAATTCGAGCGGGAGCATGGAGCTGACGGCTTCATGGGCCGCACTCTTATTGGGCCTTCGTATTATGTAATGGGCTAGAGTCGTGGTGTAAATCTCAATGTCATTATTGGGCTGATTTCAGGCCCAGATTCTTGGCCCAACTTCCAGCTAAACTATGTTCCTAGAATTTTGATCTAGGTCATAAAACAAACCTTGACCAAGTATTGTGCCAAAAATGAGTTGTAAATTTCTACGGAAGTTATAGTTTGTGAAATTTTTGTAATAATTTCTTAGTACCAAATCCATGAAAAAGGGAGGCTACGAGGCGATAAAGAAAGCAATTGAAAGTTTGGACACGAGAGGGCAACGCGCGTCATCGTGAGATCCCACATCGATTGAGGAGGAGAACGAAACATTTTTTATGTGAATGTGGAATCCTTAAAACCTTGAGTGAAAGTCCAAAGAGGACAATATCTGTTAGTAATGGGTTTGGGTCATTACAAATGGTATCAAAGTCAAACACTGCCAGTAAGGAAGCTGAGCCCGTAAGGGGAGTGGACACGAGGTGATGTGCCAGCAAGGACGCTGGACCCAAAAGGCGGTGGATTGTGGGTCCCACATTGATTGAAAAATGAAACAAGTGCTAGCGAAGACGTTAGGCCCCGAAGGTTGGGAAGGAGAACGAAACATTTGTTTATAAGGGTGTAGAAACTTCTCCCTCACAAACGCATTTTAAAAAGTTTGAGAGGAAGCCCAAAAGGGAAAACTCAAAGAGGAATATATGCTAGCGGTGGGTTTGGGCCGTTACAGTTGGCTCTTACGAACGACAACGAACACTGTCATATAGGTAAACAACCCTAAATAATAATTTTATCTTAAACTTCAATATTATCTTGGACAACTAAAATAAATGAAAAGGCATAGAATTCAGACACATTTTTATTACAACAGCATTTATAATTTTTAAAAGAGGATAAAATTATTATTTTAATTTTGTTTTTTTTCAGCAAACGAGACAAAAGAAAAATACAAAAAATAAAGGAACTGAGAGGAAGTTTGTCGGAGGCAGAGATTTTGAAAGGGAGCTAACATGTGAGTGTTCTTTAATGGTATGAAACCATGTCTGGTTATTGTCAATTCCTTTAGTTCATGCCACTTCTACTACTCTGGAATTATTGTCTTTTTTTTTTCTATAATTATCAACACTCCAAAATTAACATTTCCATCATAATAGTACGAACATTAACCATTTCTATCACTAAACAAAAATCAATTTACATTATTGGGCTAAGCCAGAAAAGATGTATGGAGTAAAATCATAAACTAAAAAATTGTAATAATCTAAACCCTAAATTGAAGGTGTTCAAAAAACTTGATTAACCCATCTAATTCTTATAGTTTGAAACTAACTCAATTCAACTCAATCTTAAAACACTCCTATATATTAATTTAGGCTCTATATTACCTTCTATTTAATTAAATAATGTATACTTATAATAATTTTATCCACTAATTTTCTAGATTGTCATAAATGAATTTTTTTTTTTTTTTTTTCGAAATTGTTCATATTATTGATTGGGAACCTCAAATGTGAAAAGGGTTTAAGATTAAGGAGAAGAGTAATAAAGTCTTGGAAACCCAATAGCGTGGAACATCGTATCCCCATAAATTCCAACCAATCTTCCCATCCCACACCCCTTAATTCTTTCTCCCATGCCATTACCATCCTTCTCCTTCAACCCCTTCCCCGACCGGAAGAACCCGACGCCGACACAACCTACCGTCGCCGCCGACGACTTAGCGGCGGAGAAGGCGGCGGCCTGGGCATGGTACCATCATGGGTCCGGCTCTGAATCCAAGCCCATGCGGGAATTCGGCCTCACCAGGCCCGTCTCTGTCCCCAAGCCCTCTCGCTACAGGCTCGAGGCCATACGAATCGCCCAAACTTTCTTTCAGGACAATTCACAAACACCTTGTCTGCATAATTCTCTTCTCGATAGCTACGAAGTCGCGAGCATTTCTAGGCGCATATCTGATTTATTAGACCCCACTGATCGTAACAATTTTAGCCTTAGGAGTTTCGAATCTGAAATTTTGGATCTGGGTCGAGAAATTGAGAGGAAACCCACCAAGCCCAAGAAATTTGGTGGCTTTTGGCGCAGACGGTCGGTGATGTGCGGCAAAATGGAGGATGTGGCTATTGGCAGCCTCGTCCGACCGCCGGGAAAACAACAGCAAAGGCCGACGTGACGGTGGTGCACCGCCGTACTCGATGGTCTGTAAGTTTAGTTCATAATCGGTCCGTTACTTGCGTTCATTTTAACAGTTAAATTGTAATTTTTCATCCCTTAAATCGGCAAATTTAATTGTAATATCTCATTTTAAAATTGTGGAGAAACACAAAAAAGATAATATCTATTAACCGTGAACTTGGACTGTTATTTTTTTGATTCATAGTCACACTCACCGAATTAATGAGCGTAAAGAAGAGTTGGTATAGTCATTCAATTGCATATTTACTGTATTACACAATTTGAGACATGTCATGTTCTAAATGTAATTATGAACATTATCCCTTTAATTTTGATAGAGTTACAAAATGGGCCAAGCATTGATAAATTATGAATGTGATAGTTATCGGTGGTTGTCTTTAACAAGAATTTTAGGAATTTAATAGCAGATGTATAATTCTTACCATTTTTCTACTTCTTATTCGAATCATATTTAATATTTCGAATCAAATTCAATTGTTTTTTTTAATCGATTGATTTATGATTCTTGACTAGTTTAGCAGTTCTGACGCACATAGAAAAAAAAAATTTATTTCAATAAATTTAAAAAATTTATTATAAAACTGAGGGAGGTAATTCTAAATTATGATGTATTTATTATGTCTGCGTTATTATATCACAATTATATATTTTTATTATTGTTTTTTTTTAATTTTATATATTTTTTATTTTGTAATAATTTAGGTCCTCCAACTTCCTTTATTTGTAAAATATTTTTATAACATTTTTTATTACTAATCATTATTATTATTATTTTTAATTTCATGATTTTTTCTTAAATTTTACTTAATTTTATATGTTACTAAAGTGGGTTGAATTTATTTTTTTTAATAATTATAGATTGATTTTTATTTGTTTGTAAATTTTTAATATTTTTTATTGGGAATAAATAAAAGTAACAAAGAGTTGTGTAACCCAACCAACTGAAACTTTTAGATAGGTAAAAAAAAATCTCTCAACCCAACTTAATTCGGACTATGTACACCTCTAGTTTCCACATCTTTGTTAAACGTGATTTGTTGTTATCCTCTCCCATCGATGTCAACCCACCCCGGGCTTAGCGTCCTCCTGACACTCGTTTCCCTATCATGAGATCTCATATCAGTTGAAGAGTAAGAACAAAATACTATTTATAAGGATATGAAATTGTCTTTAGTAGACTGTTTTAAAAATAAAAATAAATAAAGAAATAAAAAGATAAGGTACAAATTATTCATGCAGTGTTGGCTCTTTCATCTCATTTCCACGTAAGATGAGTTGGAAACACTCCACGAAGTAATTTAATGCCACCTCACCTGTCACGAGTTTTTGTCCATATAAACCATCAGTGTTGATGAACGAACAATGGGTTGTAAGATGGTGATACACAAAGGCGGCTGCCACTGCAAGAGAATAAGATGGGAGGTGGAAGCAGCGGCCAGTGTGACAGCTTGGGAGTGCAATTGTTCGGACTGCTACATGAGAGGCAACACCCATTTCACTGTGCCGGCTGAAAGGTTCAAGCTTTTAGGAGACTCGGACAAGTTCGTTTCAACCTACACTTTTGGGACTCATATTGCCAAGCACACGTTTTGCAAAGTTTGTGGGATCACTTCGTTTTACCATTCGCGATCAACCCCAGATGGGGTTTCAGTTACTTTTAGATGTGTTGATCCTGGAACGTTGGCCCATGTTGAGATTAAGAAGTTTGATGGCAAAAATTGGGAGGCAGCTCATCGTCATCGTCGTCGACAATGATAGAACGTGTTGTGGGAGAGGGAGTACCTATACCTCTAAATCAATAGGATCATCATTCTATGCCCTCAAGGGCGAAGTACTGAAGATGTTCGAGATTCAACTTGAAAATAAAATAAAAGTGTGGGAGGACATTGCAGATGTCTAGCACATACACGACTTCTTCTAATATTAGAAGATCATTGGAATTCTTCTAATATTAGAAGACCATTGGAAGACACTCGAGAGACTGAGTATGCCGTGTCGTTTAGTAGCTCTACTAAAAGTTTTAAGAAAGATCTTTGGTTATCTCTCGGAGTGAGGCTCGTATAATCTACAAAAATGGATATGAAATAATAATTTGTATATAAGTAAGAGATACTATTTCAAAAAATATATATATATCTATGTTATTATATCATAGTGTTTATTATTATTATCATTTTATACATAATTTAATAAAAGAAATTATTTTTCTCCTAAACATTATTATTATTATGCAATAAATTTATTAATATTATTATTAAGTTTTTTTTGTTTGTTTCATCAAGTTTTTTTTTTGCCACCTCGCTTTTAGTTTTAACCCAAAAAAACTATTTATTTCGCTACATAATTAAGTTAATTAATGCGAAGAATAAATTAAAATTAGAGTTAAATCAGATGGTTTGTCGTTGTATGTTTTGAAATTAATTTAAAAGTTCAGAAGTTTTATTTTTTATTTTAACAATAAAAGGAAATTAAATACCCGGTACATTAATCTCTTTGAACAAGGGTAAATCTGTGTAAATTAAAGTTAAAAATATTTTTTTACGATTAAGTTTTTATTTAATAAATTTTTAATTTTAGGGTAGTTTAGGAACATTTCAAAAATATTTTAATTTTTAAAATATTATGAGTAATTTTGAAATAAAACGTAAAATTGTAAGGCAAAATCAAAATATTCGATATTTAAAATAGTGAAATACTTATAAGTATATTTTTTTATTAGTGATACGAATCGAGAATAAGTACGATTTTTTTAAATAATTGAAAAAAAAATAATCTAACAATCCAACACGAAAATATACTCGACACGATTGAGTGGTAAACTTTTAATTTTATGCATTTAAAAAAAGATTAATTAATCGAGGACTCGAACAATTTAGTACCCCTTCACGAAACGACGTCGCGACTCCCAACAACTTAGCCTCTCCGAATTTAATAGGAATTGGAAAAGCATAGCCCCCTGGCATGCATTTACCAACATTTCCACCACCATTTATAATTTTGTGTATATGCCCTGTGACGCACAGCCCCTTGCCCTCCCAACTCACCTTATAATAATATATTAAACCTATGCTTAAGTTAGGTCTTCATCAAATGTCTTTGTTTCTTCCTTAAAAAAGTTCGCATTTACGACTCGACTCTCCTCCGACATCGTTCAAGGACACGGTCTCAACGCGATCCATACTCATAGACAGACTTTCGTGAAGAATCTCTATTTAAATAGGGAATATGATAGTAAGTTAGGAGATATTTTTTTCATTCACTATAAACGGGACGGATAATGAGGATTATATTTTTTATCTTGCCTGAACTTTTATATATAATAGAAAAAAAAATAATTTTTTTTATGAGGATAGAGATTAAAATAAGAGATAAGGATGAATAATGCTTTTGAATTGAGCTGTAATAATAATGACAAGTTTGTAAGTGTTCACTGAACTGTAATAATAATAACAAGTTTGTAAGTGCTCACAGAGTATTAAAGTATACTTTAATGGTTCAGCCATTAGGGTTTATGGGAACCGATCTCTCCCACTGAATAGTATGGTGTAAAAGTTGTGTTGAATTGAGCTGTAATAATAATGACAAGTTTGTAAGTGTTCACTGAACTGTAATAATAATAACAAGTTTGTAAGTGCTCACATAGTATTAAAGTATACTTTAATAGTTCAGCCATTAGGGTTCATGGGAATCGATCTCTCCCACTGAATAGTATGGTATGGTGTAGAAGTTGTGTGCCCACAAATTCATTTTAGTTAAGGTTTAATTAGAGGGTGGAAGAATGAGTCAATGCATTGTCATCCTCATTAATTAACCTTCTTCCATGCCTTCTATCAATTCTATAAGCTATCAAACCTTATCTACTTTTCATCATTAATTTTTTATGCACGTTTCCCATAGTCTTAGGATCCATTATATATATAATACTCTTAGACTCTACCTTTCATTTAAAAAATTATTGGTAAACATTTCAATCTCACCGCTGGTAGATATTGTCATATTTGGATTTATAGGGGAGGTTTCACACCTTATAAAGAATGTTTCGTGCTCCTTTCCACCAATATGAGATCTCACAATTCACCTCCTTTAAAGTCCAACGTCCTCGCTAACACTCGTTTCTCTCTCTCCAATCGATGTGGGATCTCACAAGAAATATGTTAAAATGTTGGATGAAAAGTCGACATGGTGATAACCAAGACACTAACCTAGATTAAGCCTAAATGAATGATGTTGTGTCACGTCAACTTTTCAACTAACATTGTAACAAATTTGCTACTATAAACATAGTTTTAAAATGTTTATAAAAAGTCAAGGTTAATATTGTAACTTTTCAAAGAACAAGAATATTTGTGAGACTCGAGTAAAGGTTGATACATGAATGAACCAAACCACATCTAAATGATAGTGATCCTGATGATAGAATGACTACAAAATGCTTAGCCAACAAGGTGTACCTTACTTTTCGATGACTCAATCATAGAGACTTTAAAATTAAGAGCAATACTATGTTGGGTGACCTAGATGACCTGCAGATAATTCTCATAGAAAACATGTGAGTGGGGACAAAACTCGTGTTGATTTGTGGGAATAGTCTTCACTCTTAAAAGCGAAAAATAAGTAACATGGTCATGTCACAGAGGATGCAAGAAAATGTTAAGACCACCTCGTGCCAAATCTAGATTTTGAACGGAGCTTCCAATGAGTGATAATCTAAGCCCAAAATAATTCAATTATTGGCCAAATTTGGTTCAAAAGTAGAGCCGCTTATCCTAAGCCACAAGGAGTGTTCATGTATTATTTATGAACAGTAGTGGGCGTGGCCGTCCAAAGTAAATTAGAATGCCCATTTTCTTAATTAATCTTCCACTAATTACAATCAACGTATAATTATAATACATATTATTTGTCAATGAATTTTCATGACCTGGCACTCAACCAATAAAAACAAAGCCAAGTGGCAACTAGCCAGTCAGCAATGGGCTGTGTCATTTCCAATTGTAATATTTTAATTTCTGAATTATTATTATCTAATACCTTATTTTTCCATTGGCTTGCCTTTTCAGGTCACGTGGTTTTGTTTAATTTTTTGTGGGTGGTCAAATGTGAACCACTACTTATATTTGGCTTTCCAATTTCTTAACCACAAAAATAAATAAGAAAATTATATTTGGATCTAAGTTATAAATTTGTAGACACAGACAAATGTTAAAACTTATAAATTAAGATAATTTCATCTCAATAATATGAAACTTTCAGGAATTCAATTTAACAATTTTACTGAAAAACAAAATCTTCCCATAAAAATATTCAAGAATTACCTTATTAACCAAATATCTGAAGAAAATAAAACTTGTTTGAGATTTGAATTACTATACTATCAGTAAGATTGATTAAGTCAAGTTTGCATGATTCTAAGCATGCAATCTAAATTATATATAACTGCATAAAAGCTTAGCTCTAGGCTAAAAGAAAACTTAGCTCTAGGCTAAAAGAAATCACAAATGCTCTTTTTACTACATTTTTTATTATATTTTACAAAAATAAAAAATATTTTTTACGGCTATAAAATAGACAATATCTACAAGCGGTGAGCTTTGATGGCTATAAAATGTGTCATAGAATGGTATTTCTTTAATGTTGATAAGGAGTTGTTTGAAATCCAAATTAGAAACCTATGTATATTGTTTACTAAAAATTATAAATAAATAAAAAAGAATCGGAATAGAATTTCACATACTACAATTATTAAAATGCCTCAATCATTTTTTGAAATTAATTAAAATACACAACTAAATAAGAGGATGATAGTATAATTAAAACAACAACAATCAATGACAAATTTTTATTTATTTTATGATTACTTCCTTTTATAGTTATATTTTTAACTCTTTATTTAATATTAACAATTAAATAACTAATAAAAATTAAATTGAATCAAGTAACAAATATTAATATAATTTTTATTATTTGATATCAACAAATAATTACTAATTACATCCATTAACAAAAAGATTAAAATATTTATTTTGCTAGAAGTTATAAATCAATTTTATAGAAAATAAAATAAATTGCAAAAGTTTTTTTTTTTAATTGTTAAATTGGCGATTATAATAATTGGGGAAAATGTACCCTAATCATATCTATAAATTCCTAGCCCCGTTGGTCGCCAAGATGTCGATCACTTCATTACGAATATTTCAAACTAAAAAAAAATAAAAAAAAATGATAATAATAATGATAATCTCTTTCCTCTTTTAATTTCTGCATTTTTTTCTTTCCCGCTTCAGCCGAAAAGATCTCCGTGAAAATCTGACCCGCGTCTGTCCATTTTTCCAAAAAATTTATCCTCGTTTTCCTCGTGATTCCATCTGTACAAACAATTTAAAGCTCTAAAGCTTTAAAGCGATCGATTCTGCACGGTTTGCTTCTTTCAACTCCCTCTCTATTTCGTTTCATAATCCATGAACATCTCAACATCATTCAAGAACCTTCTAGCTGAACATTCAAGTTCAGCGATTATTTTCGCCGTTTTTTCCTTTTATTCTAGATTTAGATCTTCAATATTTCACCTGTTCGAGCAAATGATGCAGGGAGAGCAACGAGCTGCGATTCCGGTCAAGTGAATCGGCGATTGTCTATGTGTTGAGGAGGCTGAGACGATAATGACCGGAAGCGGCGGAAGAGAGGAGAACGGAAGCCGCCGGACGGATTCCAATGAGGAGGAGTATCAGGTGGAGAGCGTTCGTGATCGGATTTCATCGTCGCGAGGGAGTCGATTTAATCTGATTCAGAAACAGTTGAGACTTGAGCCGACTCGCAGACGATTTAGCCGCGAAAATCTCATCAATGGCATTAAATGCCTCGTTATTCTCCCTGACAGCAGGTACGTCCGCTTTTCTCGAACCGCAAAATTTGATAACTGATTTGAAGTTTTGTGAAACGCTGCGAGTTTGCCTGAATGCGACTCTCTGCCAGAAATCGCCATCGTCGGAAAACCGCTTCCGGTTTCAATGCGAATTAATTTGTTTTCTAAGTTATTTTAATTATTTTATATTTTGTGCAGCTGATTAATTTTTTAAAAAATTATTGATATTTACTGCAAAAAAATACACTTAGTAACTACTATTCATAAATTCTTTTTTAACTTACAAATATATGATTAATAGGTTTTTAAATTTTAAAAATAAGTTTTTAAAACTTTCCAATTAGATTAAACTTTAAAAATATTTATTTAATTTCTAGACAAATATTCAACATATTCAATATTTATTTAAAAAATAAAGAGTATTAAACAAATTTTAATTCTATAGAACTAGTAGCTATTTTTTTAAATTTCACTAATTAACATAAGATTGCTCTAATAACCCATTAAATATAAAATTAAAAGAAAAATACGTTTCGTACATATTTTAAAAAATAAAGATATATATAATTTTTAGAAAAAAACCTATTATATTTCCATTTTCCAGTAGGCGGAAACTGGCAGACAATTTTTACGGTGGTAATCAGTTTTCACACACGTGGCGGTGGAAGCAGTAAAAACGATCAAATTTATTTGTGTGGCCGGACGGGAAAAGACCAGTGATAGATTTTAATGAAGAAATATATCTTGTGATTTTAAATCAATACGGTCACATTAAATTAGTATATGGTTGTGTTGTCACTTTCGTCACACCTCACATGTATAAGCTTAAGCGCTGCCCAGATTTTAGGAGTAATTTTTGGGTTTTCTTTTGAATCATATTTATCTTGGCGTATGCGGTTATTTTATTATACCATATAGTTTTATAGAATTCTATACTAATATAACCATCTTAGATCTGAAATAGTTACTCTATTACCTTATTTGTGGGTTTCTTGTAGATCTGACCTGGGATTTTTTACTCTTTTTTTTTAAATTAAAGAATAATTTTTCAGCTGATTTTGAATATTTAGCTATTTGTTCGCATTTTGTTCTTCTTAATGTACTTTTTGCCTTTTGTCCCTCTTTTTTAGATTTTGGGGATTTTATTTATGGGTATCTTTTGAATTTTTTTGTGGCTTTTTTTCCTTTTTGGGGGAAATTAAGATTTCGTTTAGGAAAATTGAGTAAACAGTTCATTATGAATAGGTCAACTTTTGTGGGCTTTTTGACATAAGATAGTGGAAATTGTTGCATTTAGATAGCTTTTTAATTGGTAGACGTGTAGTGGAAGAACATACAAATTTTGGTTTTGAAACTTAAAAGGAAGAACATGGGTGGGTGGAGCCTTATGGATTTCATCCCATTTGAAGAACACGTGGATGTTCTTGAGAGTAATCAAACAAACTTTTTATTTATTTATTTAAAATAGTGTTTTTGAATTTGACTTCCATAAATTGTATCTTATTATTGATGTTAGCACTAAATTTAAATATGATATTGAAATATCTATTTCATAGACGATTTAAATATGAAAAATAATTGTTGTAAATTCATTTATTTTTTAAACCCAAAAAATGATGAAGTGTTTAGTGACATGGTGTGCAAATGAAATGCAGATGGTATAGGGCGTGGACGAAGTTCATACTGATATGGGCAATCTATTCTTCCTTCTTCACTCCCATGGAATTTGGATTCTTCAGGGGATTACCAGAGAATCTATTTATACTCGACATTGTTGGGCAGCTTGCTTTCCTCCTCGACATTGTTTTCCAGTTCTTCGTTGCCTACAGAGACAGCCAGACATACCGAATGGTCTATAAGCGCACTCCAATAGCCCTCAAGTCAGTTTCCTTTTTCATTTCCATTAGCTCACTGTTTTTGGGTCTGTATTATGATCACTTCTGGATTAATACTCACTGTTAGACTGCTCAAATAGGTACTTGAAATCCACTTTTGTCACTGATTTACTTAGCTGTATGCCCTGGGATATCATTTATAAGGTGACACTCTATGGAAGCATTCCATTAATTTTAAGATTCTTTTATGAGTCATTCTTGTTTTTAACATTTTTATACATCTGTTCGAACAGGCTTGTGGGAAGAGAGAGGAGGTGAGATATCTCCTATGGATTAGGCTATTCCGAGTGCGAAAAGTCACAGATTTTTTTCAGACGTTGGAGAAGGATATACGTATTAATTATATGTTCACTAGAATTTTCAAGCTCCTTGTTGTTGAGCTTTACTGCACACATACTGCAGCCTGCATTTTTTACTATTTGGCAACTACTCTTCCTGCTTCTCAAGAAGGGTACACATGGATTGGAAGCTTGAAATTGGGAGACTATAGTTACTCACATTTCAGAGATATTGATTTATGGAAACGCTACACCACCTCTTTATATTTTGCTATTGTCACCATGGCCACTGTTGGTAAGTACCTTCTACACTTAAATGATTATATAGTTTTCCTGTTATCTCAAAAATTGTTGATGCATATTCTGTTTATCTGAAATGATTATAGTTTCCTGTTTTGTTGGTTATTTGCTTGAATTTGGAAGTGAAATTCTCCACATTGCAGTTCAGTTGAACTTTTGATTATTTGTGTGTGAACAGGTTACGGAGATATACATGCAGTTAACTTGAGGGAAATGATATTCATAATGATTTATGTGTCATTTGACATGGTTCTCGGTGCTTACTTGATTGGTAACATGACTGCATTGATTGTAAAAGGATCCAAGACGGTGAAATTCAGAGATAAAATGACAGATGTAATGAAATACATGAACAGGAATAGACTTAGCAGGGAGATCCGTGATCAGATAAAAGGTCACTTACGTTTACAGTATGAAAGTAGCTACACTGAGGCTACTGTTCTACAGGACATCCCAATATCAATCCGTGCTAAGGTACATAATTTAGTTTAAACGTAATATGCATATCAGGGTTGGCTTTCTATTTTTTCTTCATTGCATAAATGTGCACCGATTGCTAGCATGACAGTATTTCACTTCGTGCAGATTTCCCAAACATTATACTTGCCTTATGTTCAGAATGTTTCTCTCCTTAGAGGGTGTTCTCCAGAATTCATCAATCAAATAGTAAGCATGTTATTTGCTTGTTTGTTGCTGATGATCAATTTTTTCAAGAAATTGTTAAAAATATTCATGTTATTTCTTTGGTTCGCTTGTAGGTTATTAAACTCCATGAAGAGTTTTTTCTCCCTGGAGAGGTGATAATGGAGCAAGGAAATGTGGTAGATCAACTTTATTTTGTCTGTCATGGTGCGCTGGTATGAACCCACTTGTCTTTTTTCTTTAAAAATTCTGCACCCACCCCTGACTCAAAATGAGTCCTATTGTCTGTTAAAAGCCCAAGTCCATCGCTAGCAGATATTGTATTTTTGGACTTTTCCTTTCGGACTTCCCCTCAAAGTTTTTAAAACACGTCTACTAGGGAGAGGTTTTCACACGCTTATAAAGAATGCTTCGTCTCCTCCTCAACCAATGAGGGGTCTCACAATCCACCCCCTTCGGGCCTCAGCCTCCTTTTTGGCACATCGCCCGGTATCTAGCTCGATATCATTTGTAACGGCCCAAGTCCACCACTATCAGATATTGTCCTCTTTGAGTTTTCCCTTTCGGGTTTTCCCTCAAGGTTTTTAAAACGCATTAGTTAGGGAGAGGTTTCTACATGCTTATAAAGAATACTTCGTCTTCCTCTCCAACCGATGTGGGATCTCACATTATCTATTTCCAATGATTTATTTTGCCAATACCAAAATTTTCCAGAATTTGTGTTTTCTTTATAGAGTTTTGGCTCTCGATATCCTCTTGTATCTTGATCTTGCTCTGATGGAACTAGCAATCCTTGATTATTATAGAAAAGTGTAATCTTTTCGTAATATTTAAGGAGAAAATGCTGATATGCTTAATGAAATAACCATAACCATATTTCTGCAGGAGGAATTGGGCATAGGACAAGATGGTTCAGAAGAGACCATATCTTTACTCCAACCCAACAGCTCTTTTGGAGAGATTTCAATTCTCTGCAATATTCCTCAACCTTATACAGTTCGAGTGTGTGAATTGTGTAGGCTCTTGCGCCTTGATAAGCAGTCCTTTACAAATATCCTCGACATATACTTTTACGACGGGAGGAAAATCTTGAACAACCTTCTAGAGGTAACACATTTCACTATTAACTTCAAGAACTTCAGTTAGAACGCATCTGTAACACAACTAAGGATTCCATACTTATAGGGAAAGGAATCAAACCTTCGAGTTAAGCAATTGGAATCTGATATCTCATTTCATATTGGAAAACAAGAAGCTGAACTTGCTCTCAAAGTGAACAGTGCAGCATATCATGGAGATCTATACCAATTAAAAGGTCTTGTTCGAGCTGGAGCTGATCCAAACAAGACAGATTATGATGGAAGATCGCCATTGGTATGGAGCTGCCTCCGAGACCTTTTATTATATGATATTGAATTACTTCGGCTAAACAATTGGTTGTTTTTCCACAGCATCTTGCAGCATCCAGAGGATTCGAGGATATTGTTGGTTTCCTAATACAGGAAGGAGTAAACATTGATCTTAAAGGTTAATTATACAGCAGAGTACAAGTTTTTGAGGTTTCTCCATCTCTTTTACCTTATTGATGTTCTCTGGCCTTTTCCCAGATAACTTTGGCAATACTCCATTAATGGAAGCCATCAAGAACGGAAATGATCAAGTTGCTGTTTTGCTATCTAAACAAGGAGCTTCATTGAAGGTTGAAAATGCTGGTAGCTTCCTCTGTACAGCAGTTTCAAGGGGCGATTCAGATCTCCTTAAGAGATTATTGTGCTATGGCATTGACCCCAACTCCAAAGACTACGATTTTCGAACACCATTACATATAGCTGCCTCAGAAGGGCTGCATTTGATGGCAAAGTTGCTTTTAGAATCAGGGGCTAGTGTTTTCTCAAAGGACAGGTATGAATTCATATATTTTGTAAGCTTATGGAAAAGCATTTGGTTCATTTTGTTTCCATATTGTATCAACAATTTCATCATCAATGTGATCATTTCTGTACTGCAGATGGGGAAACACCCCGCTTGATGAAGGCCGGACTTGTGGAAACAAGAACTTGCTCAAGCTCTTGGAAGAGGCAGAAGCTACTCAGTTGTCAGAAACCCCTTATTCCTCTCGAGAATTCCCAGGTATTAATCCGACCTGTTCTCTTCTCTATCCCTATTTCATCAGTATTCTGCACAAGTCATTAGCAAATTGATCTTCAGTTTACAATTTCTCCAGAAATCAAGGTGTAATAATATGAGCATATAAGGTAAACCATGCTCATTTAACCATGCCCGAGTGAATAAAGTCAAAACTCTTCCATTTATGGTATGTTGTGTTAGGAATCACGACTCTCCACAATTGTATGATATTATCCACTTTGAGCATAACCTCTCATGGCTTTGCTTTTGGTTTCTCCAAAAGGCCTCATACCAATAGAGATGTATTCTTGCTTATAAACCCATGATCAACCCCTTAATTAGCCGATGTGGGACTCCTCTCCCAACAATCCTCTCCTCAAACAAAGTACACCATAGAGTCTACTTTGAGGCCTATTGAGCCCTCGACCAATCTCCCCTTAATCAAGGCTCGACTCCTTTTCTCTGGAGCCCTCGAACAAAATACACCTTTTGTTCGACACTTGAGTCACTTTTGACTACACTTTTGAGGCTCACAACTTCTTTGTTCGACATTTGATGATTCTATTGACATGACTAAGTTAAGGGCATGACTCTGATACCATGTTATGAATCACGAACCTCCACAATGTTTAATGATATTGTCCACTTTGAGCATAAGCTCTCGTGGTTTTGCTTTTGGTTTTCCCAAAAGGCCTCATATCAATTGAGATGTATTCCTTACTTATAAACCCATGATCAACCCCTTAATTAGTCGATGTGAGACTCCTCTCCCAACAATCCTCAACCGGTTGAATATGATTTCACAGAAAACATGGTCCAATTTTAATTTTGATTGATTCTGAAAGGAAAGAGAAGGATTGTTTTCAATGAACATTTGTTATTTTTACAGTAAAAAAACACTCAAAGAAATGTACAGTGTTCCCCTTCCACCCATGGAATCGTGAAGAAAACAAAAGACCTGGAATAGTGCTATGGGTTCCACTCACTATGGAAGAGCTGATCGAAGTAGCATCAAATCAGCTACAAATTTCAGACAAATGTTGTATATTATCAGAAGATGGAGGTAAAATTCATGATGTTCATATGATTGATGAATGCCAAAAGCTGTATCTTGTTCCTGAAACTCATTAGAGAGTTGAGGCAACGGGCTATTGTTGTGTGCAATCAATAAATTTTTGGTTTCCCATTCTTCCGCTTGGCAATGTGTGTAAATGTAATGTTTGATGAATAAAAAAGTAGATCATTTTGATGGCCTTCTAAACACAATTATACATTTTCTATTGCCCACTTAAACCCACTGCCCAAACTCATCTTTACCCATTTGAGTAATTTGAATCGAACCAAACCAACTCGAACCTGTTTAGTTCGGATAAAAGAACAAAGTTGATAGAATTCAATTCTTCAGTTTATTTTTCAAAATTGTTTCAGTTTGGTCAAATTAATACTTATTTGACACCAAAGAATAATTTAAAATAAAGGGAACCACAGGAGCTTTTTGAAAATATAAAGTGGTTATCCAATGGGAAAAAGAATGTAAAGATGCTTCTCAAAGAAAAGTGAAAGTAAAACTTTACTTTGGTTATAAATTTGAGATCAAAAGATTAAAAAAAAAAAAAAACAAAGAAAGATCATTCAGAAGATTATTGCATCTAGAAAAATCATCTATTAATAGGTGGTTTTGGTTGTTAAATCGACGATCGATAGTAATTGGGATCGACATATATACAAGCCATGTATATTAGCTTATGAGAATATTAAGAAGATGAACATTCAGTGAAGACTGATTTCACAAATTTAATGTTCAACCTTATGATACTCGATCAATAAAATTACTTGATAGAGTATAAGATCGTAAGTTTGAACTTTGTTTTTTTTAATTCGAGTTATTTTCTTCAATCTTTTTTAACACAGGTGTCGGGAGTAAAGATTTGAACTACTGGCCGTATAATATATGAATTTACCCAAAATGAACGATCATTTAACTTGGATTAAAGACAGGTTTGTAAATAGCATAGGCAAAGGGGGAGAAATGGGGCATTTAATTATTTGAAGATTAGGTGTGATTAATGAAGAAATAGAGTAAAAAAAACGACACCGTATTAGGAAGGCCATGTGCGGGGGTGGCCCAGAGTGCGCCCCATTTTGGTGCATGCTTCGGCACCGCAATCAAGACTCCGCCCCCCGCTCTTTGGCTACATTCACTTGTCCATTTCCGCTTCCCCCACATATTTTCACCCATTTATTTTTTTTATAAAAAAACATTTCATTTAATTCATTTTAGTTCTAAATTATAATAATATATTTTGAATTATAATATGTATTAGTTGGATCAATTTCATAGAATATTGGTTAATTAATTCATTTTATCATTAATGGTTTGATTTGGATGCCATTGTTGGTCTCCAAGTTTTATTAACTTCTCCTAAACTAGCAAGAAGACTAATATTGGTTAATTAATTTTATTTATGGTAAGTGGCAATAATATTTAACTAAAATAGATTAAAGCATTTCCAATTTTAATATAAAACAAAATCATTTTTAAAACAGTAAAAAGTACCAAATTTATGGGCTACCACTTTAAATGGGAGGCATTTAATTCCAAATTCACAATGGTTGTATTTAATAATCTCATTCCATTCTAAATTTTAATTCTAATATGCGTAGATCACGATCACATCATTAAACTTTTTGACAGTTAAGAGAGATAAAATATTTTTTACCTTCCTCAGTCTACTGTGATAAAAAATTTAATATTGGAGTTTGGAGCCGAGTATTATTATTTTTTATTATTACGTCATTTTTCGATTTTAAAATAAAAATTATGTAATAAAAAATAGATTTTAATTCTAATTTATTCGTTATATTTTTAATTTTGATTATTTTATTTTGATACTTTTGCATTCCAATGTTATATATTTTAAAAAAAGAGTTTTTTTTTAAAAGGACAATGAGAGGAATTAAGTGAAAAGATGGAGGGTATATCCGTAAATGAGGGAGATGGAAGAGGGTGATTAAGAAAAATAACTAATTGGAGGACAGGCAATCACAGGCTTTTGGCGGGTTCCTGAAGTTGATTTGTGAGCTGAAATCTCAGCTCCATTTCACCTTATTAATGCCTTTTAAATCCATATTTCTATTCTTTTTTACCTCTCCTCTGCGCCACCACCTCCTCCGCCATCGCCGCCGCCGCCGCCGTCACCCCTTCCTCCACTATCCTTCTCTTCTCCCCCAATCCCGACCAACAAACACTGAGAGCCCACTCCAAGCGTAGGACTCAATTTCTTCATCTTCTCCATTTTTCTCTTGCTTCTTTGTGGGATTTTCAGTAAAGATTCCATGCTCTTTCTTCCAATCGAAGCACCTGCAGATCCGCAGCTTAATCAAGGTACTCACCTACATTTGCTTACTAACCTCAATTAATTTAATATTCCAAGTGTTCTAATAATGTTAATCAATCAGTTTTTAATCTTATTCGTTTCAACTTTTACTGGCGTGGTGATATCACTGTTCTGTTCACTTTCCTGCTGTTGGCGTTTTCTCCACTGTGTAATTTTCTAATTATTCGTTTTGAAATTTTTTTGCCATTTGGGTTTTTCATGTTTAAATTCTTTCTCTCCTGTTACTTACACTTCATTTTCCTTTTTTCTTGCTTCTCCAGATTTGGTTGGACAGATTGTTTGGGATTCTGATTTTCCCTCCGTTATTGTCAGTCTTCTTGTTCTGGGATTCAGTGCACGAACGACATTTTTTTGAATGGGGCTGTTTTCTAGATCACGGCTTTGTCCGTTTGCGTGGGTGGATTTTGTTTAGGTCATTGCTGTTTCCAGAGCCCGGATCCGGGGGTTTTCTACTGGATGGTTTGAATTTTGTCTGTAAAATTTGGCGTTTCTGACAAGTTTGTGTCTCATCCAAGAAGGTGCGTTTAAGAATTTTCATATGTTTCTGAATTGTTTTTCTGTTCTTCTTCTCCTTGCTCGTATGCTGTTTTCTTCTTCTTGTTTTCCCTTTTGTTTCCCTTATTGTTTAAGAAAGAATGTGTTATCTGGGTTCAACATGCTTGAGCTGAATCTCCAGCATTTCTTTGTCTGCATTTCATGGTTTGCTCTCTTGGTCAAATTTTGATTTTAAAGTTCGGATGTTCTGTTTTTTTGTGTGCTTGTTATTCCCTAACCCAATGATGTTCAGTTGTCATCTAATTTCTTTCACTGTTCTTCTCAATGGTACTGGTCTGACCTTTTGATGTGATCTACAAACAGCCCGTGACTGTAAATTTGAATGTCTAGTCTAGGTAGATTCTTCCTGCTGGAATTGTTCACCCAAAGATGCGGTTTCGTCTAATATGGATTTAGAGTTTTATCAGTACAGCCATGCTTTGGTTATGTGCATTGAGATTGTTACTGATTGTAATTTTCATTAAACAAAAAAAGTATTGAGTACATTGGTATTGACTTGGTCTGTTATTCAGCATTGCCTAATTTCGTGTGTGTCCTCTGCATGTACTTCCAAACTCTGGCTGAAATGTGTAACCACCCAAGTTCACTGCCAGTAGATGTTGTCTTCTTTGGGCTTCCCCTTTCGGACTTCCCCTCAAGGTTTTTAAAACGCGTCTGCTAGGGAAAGGTTTCCACACTCTTATAAAAAATACTTCGTTCTCCTCCTCAACTGATGTGGGATCTCACAATCCACTCCTCTTCGAGGCGAGGTTTCCACACCCTTATAAAGAATGCTTCGTTCTCCTCCCCAACCGATGTGGGATCTCACAGTCCACCCACCCCCCCCCCCCTTCGAGGCCCAATGTCACAACCTAACAATGGTTGTGCCCCCAAGTAAGTCATCGAGGACGATGACTAGATTAAGTGGGGGAGAATGTCACAGCCTAACTATGAAGAGAGTAGGTTGTGACCCTCACGTTGCGACAAGAGAAGCGACGACCCTCAAGTGGCGCCATCCAGCCACGCGAGGGCCTAGACGAGTGCCATGATGCGATCAAGGAGGACGGTGCATCATCTAACACACCACACAGAGTGGGTATTGAAGACTAGTTGAGACATAAGCAAGACAGAGACATCTGATAGACAAGAGGGGCAAAGATAGGCTTGTTGAAGGGCTGGGTAGGGTCCCGGGCCTTAACCTCAAAAGTCGGGGTTCCAGAAGAAATTTGGGCATGCGGTTCGAGAGTTAAGTCCGTCCATATGAAATATGAATGCTCGCCAAATTTGGTGTCAATCGGACACCGGACGGACAATGCACGACACCGTATGACCGTTCACCAAAATCATGTCTATGCCTGGAAGATTGAAAATGACTCAAAATGTACTATAGGGTACCATGGTGTTAGCTCTCCACCACCCCTGGGCCCTGTGGCCTAAGTGAGCTACCCTGGGGCACATTTGTGTGTCACAGCGTGGGCGAGCATGCCGAGACGAGTGTCTCGGGCGACTTCCATTGAAATGGGTTTTTCAAGGACAGTACCGGGCGGCAAGGGTGTGCCGGTATTGCGCCCCAACCCGCGTGTTGGAGGTTGCCGCTATCTGGCACGGTATTCGTAAATGACATGACATGGGCACGGGAGGGCCAATGCCTCGATAGAACCCGGAAGGATGGATGTTCGGGAAGTCTCGACAAGATGAGCGACATGCGGGCCCATTCTCGATGGCATGACCAAGTGAGTTGTGATGGCCGACGACACCCCGAGACTTGGGATGGCGTCAAGACATATGGGCCTTGTCGATGGAGATCGAGATGGCAAGATGAGACGCAATGGTGCATTGAGAGACCTTGGCCCCGAGTAGAGGCAAGGTCGAGCTGAATGACTTGGCCTAGTGTAGTGGTAAGTCGGTTGTGTCGCAGACGATTGAACATGCACGCGCAGGCGGCGTGTGTGGTTGGACAAGCTTGGATTCCGCACAAGCGATGTTCGATTGGCGAAGACAAACCTCGCCTAAGGTCCGATGAAGCCACAAAGCTGGGGCGAAAAATATATATGGGGCATAATTCCCCTTAAGGCTGGTCGTGAGTGTGTCAAGATCACGACGCCGCATGGTAAAAAATGTAGGACCGTGACACCCAGCATCCTCGCTGGCACTTGTTCCTTCTCCAATCGATGTGAGACCCCCCAATCCACTCCCCTTCGGGGCCCAGTGTACTTGTTAGCACACCGCCTCGTGTCCACCCCCCTTCGGGGTTCAATCTCCTCGCTAGCACATCGCCCGGTGTTTGGCTCTGATACCATTTGTAACAACTCAAGCTCACCGCTAGCATATATTGTCTTCTTTGGGCTTTTCCTTTCAGGCTTACCCTCAAGGATTTTAAAACGCATCTACTAGGGAGAGGTTTCCACACCCTTATAAAGAATGTTTCGTTCTCCTCCCCAACCGATGTGAGATCTCACATAATGCCCCTTTGTTTCATGACTTTAATGTTTTCCCAAGTCGGTTCTTTTTATATTTCTTAGTTTGATTACCAAGTACAAGCATATACTACTTCATGCTCTCTCATTTTCCTATTTTCCAGCCGAGAAAAGGGATTCATTATCCTTTCATTGTGATACTTAAAGGTTGCTATGATATTGTGGTCAAGGGGAAGGTCGAAGTTTGAATTCGTAACTTAAGTTGTATTTGTATCAGTCAACTCTATGAGATTTCACTTTTACCTGCTGTTGTTTTTTTTGCTCAACTGCTAAAGTTTTATGTATAATCTGACAAGCCGTGATATGATTGTGATGATGGAAAACTAATTTATTGCCTACATTATTGGCTATATCTTAGGCTTTTGACAGCTTATCCAATGAGTTGTGCTGCCTTATTGTTGAAGTTTAAATTGTCACTTCCCTTCCTCATGTTGGGATTGTTAAATATTGCTGCTTGAAAGTGGATAATGGTTCAAGCCTTTTTACATTCATTGAGATTCTTCCTCATGTATTTATTTCCAAAAGGCTGTTTTTGAAGAGAAATATGGGGTCACTTTCCTCATCAGTTTACAGAAAATCATACTTAAGAATAAGACGAAGCTGTTGTTTAAATGAAATTTTGTGCAGTGGATGATTGCGATATTGCATAAAAATGTCGAGGAATGCTAAATGGAAGCTTGAGAAGACAAGAGTAAAGGTGGTCTTCAGGCTTCAATTTCATGCCACGCATGTAAGTCGGCTTACTCCATTACCAGATTCTTCCATATTTACTTTTATTTACTCTCTATGTACTTTCTAGGTGTCTCATTTGGAAACATGCTTCGAATGCTTTCCTTTTGATAATGTGTTCATGTCACAACGAAGAGCAAAACATATTTCTCATTTATAGACCAATATATAGAATATATATGTAATAGCCAAACCTACCGCTAGCAGATATTGTCCTCTTTGGGCTTTCCCTTTCGGGTTTCCCCTAAAGGTTTTTAAAATGCGTCTATTAGAGATAGGTTTCCACACCTGTATAAGGAATGCTTTGTTCCCCTCTCCAACGGATGTGAGATCTCACAATCCACCCTCTTGGGGGCCTGCGTCCTCGTTGGGACACTGCCCGGTGTCTGGCTCTAATACCATTTGTAACAATCCGATTTTCCGCACACGCACCGGTTGAAGTCGTTACTTAGCAATCAAACAATTATAATTTAAGATACATGCAAACATGCTAAAGATAATTTACAAAAAAAATCATGCTCGGGGTACCCTATCTAAATAATTTTAAAACATGCAATTTAACCAAATAGTTTCACAATAAGCTAATTAAAGAAAGCAACACCGGGCGGTGTGCAAGTGAGGACGTTGGGCCCCCAAGGGGGGGTGGATTATGAGATCCCACATCAGTTGGAGAGGAGAACGAAGTATTCCTTATAAGAGTGTTGAAACCTCTCCCTAGTAGACGCGTTTTAAAACTGTGAGGCTGATGACGATACGTAAGGGGCCAAAGCAGACAATATTTGCTAGCGGTGAGTTTTGGCTATTGCAATATAAAAGAACTAGAAAAAGGGTAGCCAACTTACGATGGGTGCTTAGTAGGAGGACTCTAATATTGGATTCAATCAATGATATCAATCATGCGTATGAGCTAATCTTCAGGAACTCAGTCCTTGTAGAGTGGGCATGACTGAGTAAAGTTGTGTTATATGGTAAGAATGGAAAAACACAAAAGACAATATGTTTTCTGGCATGTGATGATTGGATTGTTGTTCATTGTCTTATTTGGTTTGAATGCCTGGATTTCTAGTATGTTTCCCAAGTCATTGAAGCTTAAACTCTTACATCTGAATTGTTCCTGTTTCTTTTTCTCCTTCATTGGCCGTTTTCAGTTGTCAACAGACTCGGTAGTAATACAGTATAACACTTTATTTTGACATAAAATACTGCCTACGATTACAAATGCATCCAATCGTATCATTTAGCAACGACTGAATCTTGTTTTCTCCTGCTTGATCCAGATTCCGCAATTTGGATGGGACAAACTATTTATATCTTTTATTCCTGCTGATTCTGGAAAGGCAACAGCAAAAACAACTAAAGCAAATGTGAAAAATGGAGCCTGCAAATGGGCTGATCCTATCTATGAAACAGCTAGGCTTCTTCAAGACACTAGAACAAAGAAATATGATGATAAGCTCTATAAACTTGTGGTGACCATGGTAGTATTTCTATTAATGCTTCATTTTCTCGTTCTTCGATTGTTTTTTAACTTCTTGTTTGCTCTAACTTCTTTTTGGACCAAATCCCAACAATAATAGGGCTCGTCTCGTTCGAGCATCCTTGGGGAAGCTGACATCAATCTTGCTGATTATGCTGATGCATTGAAGCCTTCAGCTGTTGCCCTGCCTCTTAATGGGTGTGAATCAGGAACTATTTTACATGTAAGAATTTTGAAAGGCTCGACGTTCCTAACATATAGCTCAAAGCTCTTATCAATATTCTATCCATCTCTTTCTCATTTGTTAGAATTTGACTGTAACATATCGTTCAATCATATTCAATGGCAGGTTACTGTACAGCTTCTTACTTCTAAAACTGGTTTCAGGTACTACTTAAAATGAAACTTTCATAATTTATCCTATTTTCATCCTATTAACATTTATTACTCATTATCTTTAGGGAGTTTGAGCAGCAAAGGGAGCTTAGAGAGAGGGGGCTCCCGACGTTCTCCGATCAAAATAGTCATGGTGAATCTCCTAGCGGAAAAGTGTCACTATCCGATGATTCAGTGAATAATCATTCAAATAAGGTTTTCTTATCAATTGTTATACTACTCCAATTTAGCCAATTAGAAAATCTTTGTGTACTCCTTTAGCTTTGGCTTGCTCTTTTTGTATATTCAGATTTCAGTGAAATTGTTCTGCTACTTACAAAAAACATTTCTCCCTGTGCTTCCCATCCCACTTCCACCTTGGCCGAAATAGGTCAATGCAAGAATTAGGTCCAAAGAAGTATATAGCGAACTCCCCTTACTCGAAGATGAGGTTGGGCGAAAAGAAGAGTATGCAGATTCAGCAACCGGTTTCGATGGCTCTTCCAATACTTCAGAAAGTCTATATACTGAGAAACATGATGTTCATGAAATTGACAGCATAAAGAGCACAGTATCTGGTGATCTAGGTGGGATTTCCACTGGCCAAAGTCCTGGGTCAGAGAAAGGAGACCAGGGTGATCATCAATATTCAGTGCAGGGATCCAGCAAATGGGCTCATAACTGGGGTTCTGACTATGCTGCTGATGGTGAACTGGCTACTGTTTATAAAGAAAACCATAGACTTAGAGAAAGCTTGGAAGTCGCCAAGTCCTCGATTGTTGAGTTGAAGCTAGAGGTAAGCACTCTGCAAAATCATGTCGATGATATGGGTATCGAAACGCAGAAATTTGCTTGGCAGCTTGCTTCTGAGACTTCTTCAGGTAAAGAACTGACAGAAGAAGTTTCAGTATTGAAATCTGAGTGTTTAAACATTAAAAACGAGCTCGAGAGATTAAAAAGTTTGCAATCAAGTCTTTCAGAATCTAGAAAAGAAACTGTGGAGAGTGACCAGGATAACTTATGCCAAAAGTTAGAGCTAAAATGGTTAAAGGGGCTCTTAACAATGGAGGAAAAGATTAGAGATATACTAAATAAGGCTCACTTTGGATGTCAAGACAGAGATGTTCGGTTTCTTTTGGCCGACTTGGAGGCCTTGCTCTGCTTTCTACAAGATTTCAGAGAACGAACGGAACAAGATTTCAGAGAACGAACGGAACAGGAAATTTCATGTGTCAAAGCAAACCAAAATGAGATCAGAAAGTTAAACTCACCGATATTGGCATCGGGAACTGGGTTCGATTCAGACATTTACCACACTGATAGCATGCTTCATTGTCTTATACCGGGTTTGGTGTCCTACGAGCCCAATTCTATAGATGCCTTTAGTTCGATGAAAGGGAAAATTTTTGAACTTCTAAGGGAGTTGGACGAGTCAAAAGCGAAACAGGAAAGCCTTGCACAGAAAATGGACCAAATGGAATGCTATTATGAAGCTTTTATCCATGAACTTGAGGAAAATCAGAGACAGATGATTGGAGAGCTGCAGAATCTCAGAAATGAGCATGCAACATGTATATATACTATCACGGCTTCTAAGGATGAAATAGAAGCCCTGCATCATGAAATGAATAACCATTTAATGAAGTTTGCTGAAGACAAGAAGAGCTCAGATTTCATCAATAAGGAGCTTGAAAGGAGGGCTTTTAGTGCTGAGACAGCTCTCAAAAGGGCACGCTTAAACTACTCAATTGCCGTGAATCAGCTACAGAAGGACCTCGATCTACTATCCGTCCAGGTGACGTCCATGTTTGAAACTAATGAGAACCTCATTAAGCATGCACTTACTGGTTCTTCACTTCCAAGTAGTCGAGAATACTGTGAAATAGGTTCGAATCCGAAAGTCGAATTGGAGGAATTTTCTACGGGAAAACTCTTGCAGTGTCGGAATCATGATGCAGGGGTAAAGAAACATCATTTTACGGGCGGTATTTACTCTGAAGACTTGAAAAGGTCTCTCTACTTGCAGGAAGGGCTGTATCAAAAGGTTGAAGATGAAGTCTTTGAAGTGCATTTAGTAAACATACACCTGGATATATTTTCAAAGACGCTGCAAGAAACGTTGCTTGAAGCGAGTACTGGTTTTCGACTTATGAAAGAGAGAATGAATGAGATTAGTCAGCAGCTGGAACTATCAACCAAGTCCAAGGAATTATTGTTTCTTGAACTGCAAGCTTCTGTGGAAGAGATCAATTCTCTTCATAAATACAAAACTGCGATCGTTGCAAAATACAACGAAATGGAATCGAAGACTGAAATCTTAGAAGAAAATTTATTAAACGTTACTCGTGAAAATTCCTTGCAGGCCAAGAAAATGGCAGAATGTGAGGCCTTGATGACAGAATATAGAACTTTTGAGAAAAAGTATCAGACTTGTCATATGGAGAAGTTAGAGATGGAAAATTCAATGATGGAGAAAAGCTTTGAAAACGAAGAACTTCGTAACGAGATTTCTTCTTTGCACGAAGAATTCAAAGCTCATAGATTTGAATTCGACAAACTCGTTTCAGTGAAGGAGGATCTGCATAATACTGTTGATTTTGTGCGCGATAAGTTGAGTAACTTATTGGCTTCCTGTGACAAAAACTATAACAAACTCTTTACCTTAGGTGATTCTGTTCATGATGATTTGGATTCAAAGAGCTTAGCAGGCGTGGTTTCGCAGTTCGAAAATCTCCATCTTGATGCATGCAAGAAAGTTCTTCAGCTAATGAATGAGAACGAGCGTCTAATGGAAGAAAGAGATATGGCTCAAAAGTCCTTGAGCATAGCAGCATCAGAGAATCTAATCATGAAAGAGAATCTTGAACGTGTAAGACAAGACACGGTCAACCGATTGGATAAGGCGAATGAGCTAGTGCAAAAGTTTCATATAGCAATGGAGACTGTTTCTGAAAACATTAATAGCAGTGAAGCTGGAGATAAATTTACCCAGCAGCATATAGAACTTCTGTCTGTTCTCAATCATGTCGAGGATGAACTCGAACAACTGACTTCTAAAAACAATGGGCTTGAAAATGAAATGATGGCACTGAGATTGGTAGATGAAGAACTTGAAAATTGTAAGTTTACGATCGAGCTCTTAGCGAAGGAGAAAAACGCTCTAGTCGAGTCATTACATGAAAAAGTAGAGGAATCAATGAAGCTTAAGTTGGAGCTGGATCGTTCAAAAGATAATTCTCAATCAGAGAAAAGTTTGAGAGATAGTTTGGAGAAAAGAATTAAAGATCTCGATGATCATTTTGAGAAAACGAAGGCGGAAGTTGGAAGTCTCAAGCAAATGGTATCGGAGCTCGAGTCGGAGAAATCAAGACTCAACGAAGATTTACTACGGTCCGAGGAACTTCTTAAGCGCTTCGATCAAGAAAACTCTTCCTTGGTTTGTTTGGAAAGTGAATTATGTGAAATGCATGAATTTTCAATAGCTGCAGATGTTAGCCTAGTTTTCACAAGATCTCAGTATCAGAACCATCTTGAAAATCTTGTTCAGAAACTTGTGTTATCAGAAACCGAGTTAGAAGCTTTCGCTTCGGAAAACAAAACGCTTCTTGATGCAAACAAAAAAGTGACGATTCAGTCCGAGGAATTACGAAATCGGACTAAAATTTTGGAGGTTGCAGCTGATGCTGATAGAACTCATCATGCTCAAGAGATCGAAAAACTGGGGAAAAAGTTGAAGACTTATGAAACTGAGATTCATGATTTGTTGCTTTGTAAGGAAGAACTGGATGTAAGTTTGTTGGTTGTCCGATCGAAATTGGATGAACAGCACGCTCATATAATCATGCTCGAAGGTATGAGCGACGAGATGGTAATCTTGCAAAATAAGTGTAATGATCTAACCCAGAGGCTTTCTGAACAAATCTTGAGAACAGAAGAATTCAAGAACTTGACTACTCACTTGAAGGATCTAAATGACAAGGCCGACGCAGAATGTCGACAACTTCGTGAAAAGAAAGAGAACGAAGGGACATCGAATTCCATGCAAGAGTCTCTTAGAATTGCATTCATCAAAGAGCAATACGAAACGAAGTTGCAGGAATTGAAGCACCAGCTCTCTGTGTCCAAGAAACACAGTGAAGAAATGCTATGGAAGTTACAAGATGCAATCGATGAAGTCGAAAATAGGAAAAGAACTGAAGTTTCTCACATAAAACGAAACGAAGAGCTCGGAAATAAGATCCTGGAGCTGGAAGATAAGTTGAACGCAGCTCTTTCCGAAAAGCGGGAAATAATGAAGGCGTATGATTTGGTGAATGCTGAAAAAGAATGCTGTTCTATCAGCCTTGAATGCTGCAAGGAAGAAAAACAAGAGCTTGAAGCTTGTTTAAAGAAATGTAATGATGATAAACTAAAATTTTCAGTGGAACTGAACCTAATGAAAGATTTACTGGAGAGTTACAAGAAGTCCTCAGACCAAGAAAATGCAGCTCCTTGTGCAGAAGTGGAATGCACAAGATCGGTTTCAGCTGATGAGACCGATAATTCACAAGCTTTCCTTGATGGTCAAGGGCGACCCGAGCAGGTATATGATGTCATTGTCTAATTGGGCTTACTTTGCTTGGTTTGCTGAGAAAAGTCATGTATTTTCATGTCAATGGCAGGATGTTCGGATGCCGAGAAGTGTCGATGGACTCCAAGATATCTCTCCTGGCAATCAAGATGGCTCACTGCATGATGAGACAAAGCATTTAGCTCTGGTAAATGATAACTTCAGAGCTCAAAGCTTGAAATTTAGCATGGATCACCTAAATGAAGAGGTTAGTAAGCTGTATTGGAGAAAGAAAGTTCGGGTTTTGTTTTTCGATTTATTGTATCGTTTAACAGCTCGAGGACTGTGGAAGGAAGATCCTGAGATATGAATCCAAACATGTTCGTTTTAAATGTCGTTATAGTCATCTCTTGTGTTCTTGCTTGCAGTTGGAAAGATTGAAAAATGAAAACTCGCTTGTGCCTGATGATCATACTTCTGAGTCAGATTTTCCTGGTTTAGAATGTCAACTGATGCAGTTACATAAGGTAGTCCATAATTAGCGTTTACCAATTTTCGATGTGTAAATCGACGTTCTAACACTTCGGCTCGTTTGTTCAGGTGAACGAAGAACTAGGAAGCATATTCCCCCTGTTCAAGGAGTTTTCGAGCAGTGGCAATGCTTTAGAACGGGTACTAGCTTTGGAGATCGAGCTCGCTGAAGCATTGCGAGCTAAAAAGAAACCGAGCCTGCATTTTCAGAGGTACATCACATACTACGAGCATGGCAAATTTGATTCTTCTTAGCATTTTTCTTTGCATAAAACCTTATTCTTGATGTTTTCAACAAAATTTTTGGTTTGTGGTTCAGTTCTTTCTCGAAGCAACACGGCGATGAAGAAGCGATATTCCGAAGCTTTCAAGACATCAATGAGCTAATCAAAGACATGTTAGATCTAAAGGGAAAGTACACAACTGTAGAGACTGAGCTGAGAGAGATGCATGACCGTTACTCCCAATTAAGTCTTCAGTTCGCAGAGGTTGAAGGGGAGAGACAGAAGCTCATGATGACTGTCAAGAACGTCCGAGCATCCAGGAAGCTTCTAAGTGCCAATAATCGACCCTCGTGGTCATCCCGAGGGGAGCATTCTCCTTCGTAGCTTCTTGGCTTCCTAAGGTGGCCTCTATTGTGTCTTTCATAGGTCGTTGAAACCACATTTCAGTTCAAATATTACACCGAGGGCTCCATCTTCGGGTTCGAGCATGATATGACCAAGGATATTGATAGTCAAGGGAGCGAGCCAGTACGAGTTTGGAGTCGAGTGAAAATGCAACAATTTTGTGTAAATAAGAAGAAAGCTTCTGCACCTATTCATTCACCAGTTGGTAGAGCATTATGAAGTATAGGATGTTCTGTTCTATTTCCATGTAATTTTTTGCTGTACAGTAAATGAAGAAATATACCTTCTTCATGGCTACAGGACACTAAACTCCAAATATTATGAAGAGATGGCAATGAAACCATGTCCCTTCTCAATCAAAGCTTCTAATATGGTGGGCCTGGCCCATATATGGGAACTAAACAACTTCATTTCCTTTGTGGGCTTATTGGGCTTTGGAAAACCGCAGAAAGACTGTTTTCGTGGGCCTATTAGGCCCAAAGACTCGACATATATTTTAAAAAATGAAAAAAAAAAAATGAAACGAAATAGAATATGGGCCATAAAAAGTAGATTTATAATTATATATAAAAAAATATACATTTAGAAGCCATTAGTAATTCGGAGGTCCCACTAACCCTCGTTCCCATCCCTCCCAGCACAACCCTCATGTCGCAACACATCCCATGCAAAGTTTCGAACGGTGTCATTCGAATAGTTATAGCGGCCTGAAAACTGTTCTTGCATGCGAACTCTATCCGTGCGAGCTTTATCAAATGGCTTCCAAATACCAACGCTTCTGTCTATCATATCTGACTAACCGTCTTCTGGTAGAAGGCAGTACTAAAATTGAGGCGAGTACCCCCACGCTTTCTGAAATCCACGTACCTAACGCTTTCTGGAATCCACACACAAAAATGATGATAAAAGAATTACTTCTGTTCCTAACCCTCATGAAAATTTTCTCCAATTTTTTTTATATATTTTTTAAAAAAATATAAACCTTTAAATGTACAATTTCAATTTTTAAAAAATATATTTTTTTATTATAAAATATAAAGCATGAAAAAAATTATATAATAAATAAAATAAATATAAATTAAGTTAGTTTTGTTTCTGATTGTATATAACTAAAAAAACTAAATATATGTATATATATATATATGCATAAAACATGAAGTTTATTAGTTTTGTAGGTTACTACAAAATTAAAGTTTATTAGTAATAAACTTGGTTATTATAAAATGAATTGAATAAAATTTTGGAGTAATCAAAGACAAATCTCTAATTCCACTTAATTTCTATAAAAAAAATAATAAAAAATGGTAGAATCTTAAAAAGAAATATGTATGGCGAAATATTTCTATTTGTTCAACTGAAAATTAGAAGAAGAAGAAGAAGAAGAAGAAGAGACGAGAAAAACTTACAAAAATCTGCAGACATATCAATGGAGGACTAAAATCGAAACGCTAAATCTCTTTAATGTTTCCAATTGCAACCACTCACCATCTACAAAACTCACATAACTGTACCCATCGAACGAAGAGGAGCCGAACCGAAATGTCCATGGACGACGTGTCGTTCTCCTAAATTCCCATTTACACCACAAAACGGTCCCCGATCGCAAACTATTCTGCCTCCGCCTCCGCCGAACGGAAAACTCTTAAAAGCATATTCAGGATCGTCGCCTTCTTCGCATTCAACTGATTCTTTGATCTTCTCTTCTTCTTCGGCATCTTCGATGAATTGAAGATCCTGATCATCGTCATCCTCTGTACCGACGCCGGCGACAATCGCCGGAACGAGATTGAGAATTAAACGGCCATTTTCACGGTGCGATTCCAAGGATTGATGATGCCTCACTCTCTCCAGATTCAAAATCAACCTTCCATCGATGCAATTTCTCGTTAAAATCCACGGCGGCCGAATTCGATGCCCTGCTAGTGCCTCTAGGAAAGGAATCGGCGGTGGAAACTCCTTTTTCGAGAAATCGCGGCGATTGACGCGATTATTAGAAAAATCGGAATCAGAGCGAGTTACCTTCTCTTCGATTTCTCCCGCATTCGAAGTCAAGCAAACTCCGCTCTCAGTTCCGATCAAATCGTCCATTAAAAAATTAAAAGATCTGATGGAATTACAAAAGGAAGAAGAAGAATTAGTCGACAATTTTGACCTGATAATGCCGACTCCAACACCGCGAATGACTCGTTCTTCCTTTCCTTTTCCTTCTTCCGAAGAAATTAGGGCTTTGAGTCCAGAAATCGAGGATCGTACAGTTTCGATAACTGGACATTGATTCTGATTTTGCATGGGGAACCGAAAACTGGTTGCGCAGAGAAGGAAGCCTAAGAAAGACGAAACGATTACCTTAACCTCTGAAAAAAAGTTGCGTTCGCCAGAGAAATACCCCATGGCGGATTTCCTCACTGTTTTATTGCAGAAAGGGTTTTCTTTTGCCCTCCCAAACCCTAGCCATGGTGGCCCCGGGAATGAAATGAATATATTTTTTTTATTTTACCAGACTTTTATTTTTCTTCTTATTATTATTATTATTAATTATAATTAATATTTTAAAATAATTAAACCGAATGGGAACGGAACGGATGTGGCCCTCCGTTCAATTGCCAACTTCATTAATTAACCTGCAATACAGAGTAGGATCTGTTCAATTAAATTCTTTACTCAATTTTTAACCAATAAAACATATTTAAATCCCGTTTTAACTGATTTATTTTCGTTTTTATTTTGTTTTCCTTTTATCTTAAATATCTGTCTTAGAAAACTAATTAACTTTTATTTTATTTTAATTAAATAATATGCGAGCATTCCCAAAATTCTGAGTTTATTAGGGAATTAGGGCTTATGTGGCAATTTGTGTTATACACGTTGGATGCTGATCTGTCAAATTTTCCACCACTAGTATCATTAAACATATATAATTATCAAATCTTTTTAAAAAATTATTGAATTTTTGTTTGGTTTTTCTGCAGACGTTTCTGGTACGACAGCTTTGATGCTGTCGTTTTCCTCTTCACAGTTCAGACTTCATTCTTCTGCCATTTGGACTTCATAATTATTGGTTTTTACTTTTAAAACAATTTAAAAAATAATGAATTCAATTATTTCATTACCCATGTAAACACATGTTTAATTATTGTATAACCAATATTAATGATATAACATGTGTTTTGTAAACAAATATGATTTTTCTTAAATAATTAAAAAAATAAACGGACAATTCTACCCAACATAACTCGAAAATAGAGTCGGGTTGGTTGTATTGGATGTGTTCAAATTAGAATAATTTATGCCACTAAATTTGGAAAAAATAAGACAAAGCTATTTAAATGTCAAATATTTAAATATTAGTCTAATTAATTTTCTCATAATCATATACTATCAGTTAAATGTTCAAACATTGGTCTAATCAATTTTTTTTATTAACCCAACTAAAAAAATCAAATTATTCGAATAATAAGTCAAAATTTGAATTCTAAACTTTCATCTATCTCACTAATTATGGATATGTTGGCGTTATTAGGAGATAAATATAATACAAGAGAAAAAAGAAAATGACACGTGCACACCTACAATGCGATTCCACGCTATAAGCTGTTGCTGTTACTGTTACTGACATCTGCCCTTAGCTTCGTACAGTCCTCAAAGCTCCCTGCGGGCACTGACACCCCGAACACAGACGACTCTGCATCTCTGCTCTCCGCCGCCGCACACTCCTCCCCACCACCGTCGTCCTCATCCCCCATTTCCACTTTCGGCTCGTTGTAGCCCTGGTCGTCGAAGGCCACCAGCTGCAGCATCAGACGGCCGTCGGATCTGTGGGCACGGAAGAATTCATAGTGTCTCAATCTCTCCTCCGTCAGAATCAGCCGCCCGTCGTCGGTGTAGCGTCGTTTCAACACCCATGGGATATGGGAAGCCAGATTCTCAGTTCGAACCAGCAATTGAATCGGCGGTGGATACCCGCCGTTGTGATCTTTCCTCTCCATTCCCCACATTTTGTTATCTCTCTTACAATTCTCCCCGAACATGTCCGCCGCCGTGTGATTCTCCCTCAAATCAACACAGCTCTCTATTCCGATGTAATCATCAATGACGAAATCTCTGGAGTCCGGAGAAAGGTTCTTGCTCTGCATGCCTGGTTGTTCAATCAACAGAGTTTTACACAGAGAGAAGGAAGAAATGGAGAAACAGAGGTATTGCATTTAATAAAGAGAGGGGATCTGTGTTTTGTATTCAGAAACCGATCCCTTGGAAAAAATTGCACCACGTATTTGCTTGAATGTCGCACACAGAATACAACTCAGACATCGCGACATTCATAACGCTTCATGACACCATTAATTAAGTAATAAATTTCCTTGTGGATCCCGAAATTCATCCTCCATTGAAGGAGGAGACGGGGAAGTTGAACTAAATTGTCCCGGTTTTGTTCGAAGGATAAGGTTGGATTTGAAATCGGCGATTGTTTATATTAAAAACTGATCGCAGAAAAAGACGAAGAAAGGCGAATGGAGAAGACGAAAGGGTTTTTCCTTTTTCTTTTTTCTTTTTGTAAAGAAATCGAATCTTGACGATGATTATTGGATTATGTTAGTCAAAGTCAAAGGAATTAATCACGGGATGGAGAAGAATTAGATACAACTCTTGAATCAATCGATATAAGTCCAGAGTGATCAGTCACAATCTAAAATGAAGTCAAAATGAAAGGACAAACTTACAGAAGGGAGAGGATCGGCAATGGAGACCTTCGAGAACTACGAAACAACGTTTGATCTTCCACTCTTCTTCACCCTCTCTCTCTCTCTCTCTCTCTCTCTGGTGGAATTGGAATGGAAGATAAAATGGCGACCGTTCTCCCCCGTTGGTTAATCAAGGAAGCAATCACTTTGAAATCAGTTTTTTTTTATCTTATTTATTTATTATTATCATTATTGAAGTCTAAAAACAGAAAATATTTGAAATTTGATATAAATGTCAAATCCTCAAAATAACAATATATTTATGTTCAATTTCAATCTATATAACATTAATATTTAAACAATTCTAAGAAATGATGATAATAATTTATCATTTCACTCAGATTCGAAGATAAATGATTAAAATTTAGATTTGAATAGTGGAATAGTTGAATAAAGCTTGCAAAACCAAAATGAAAACCAAAAAAATATTCATATTTTCAATTAGGTAACCCTGTAAATGAATAGGGTGTTCCGTTGTTAATGCAAAAGGCAAGGAGATTTGGAGTTCATAGTTGTCTGGGAATAAATAGATAAAAACTAATTGAACATTCTACTCAACCATGTCAATTAAACAAAACCTCGAAGTCAATGACAAAATCTGGCCATCAATATAAAAGATTTAAGTGCAGAAATTAAGAAGGGCTATTCTGAGGACATTGAAAAAGATGCAATTCTACCGTTTGCTGAAGAGAAAAGATGGCACCACATTGAATACATATCGTTCTAAATGTTGGGTATCATCACTGCTCACTGGGAAGCGATTTGATAATATCAGAATCACCTAACAAAGAATTCAAAAGCAGGTGAGTTATAGATTTTTAGTTCAAGCTTGCAAAATATTATGCTTTAATTTCTAAACTTCACTTGAAAGTAGAAGTAATATTAACCCATAGAGTAAATGGAAAAGGAAAGGGACTATATCAAGTTTTTGAAAGCTAAAGTAAATTTTTTATGCAAACATCAAGAATTAGAACAAGATGTTCGGAAGTTCATGAAATTTCATAAACCAAAAAAAAACATGAAGTACCTGGGTCGATAATGCTGAGGCAGGATACACGGAAATACTTGCCACAAGCAGTTCCAAGATCAACATTGCCTAAATGTACACCCAAATAAATAAAATATGTAAGACAGGAGAAACAAAACATACAAAATTACAAGTAATCGCACATTAAGATGCATACAAGGTAAGGTAGATTGACGGCATACCCCAATAATTTTATCAGAAAATTTTAAATTACAGATGTATGAGATATAGATTAAATGAAAATTTTTAACTAGATCTCCTAGATCAATTTTTTTGAGTCGGAACAAATGACTACCAATGGAAGCAACCCATGTAGCTTTATACTAAATATCGTAGAAGATAATAGTTGCAAATCAATAAAATAAAAGTATAAGAACATCTCCTATGTTACAAATACTTCAATAAAGATTCTAGTTAGGATGAATTACACTTAATGTCATACTCATTTTGATATTGAAAATGGCATTATAAGCACTCTTAGAGCTAGTTTGAAACAATTTTGAAGTACTTAAAATGATTTTTAAGGGTTAAACGAGAGTTTTTAAGCCCACAACTTACTCATTTATACAATAAGATACCTCTAATACGGAATTGATAGTGCTAAGTTAATTGATTACTGTTATTTTTCTAAGATAATGAAGACATGGCAGAACAAGAAAAGAGATAAGTTATATCCCATATATCTGAAATCCGGCATACGAGGCTCTAAAAATCACAAGTCAGAAAACGCTGCTTCAACTTGAACATATAAAAAGCAAACTAACAAAGCAGAGTCTGCACTACACTTACTGCCGTTGTAGTGGTGAACCCCAACTTTAGCGAGCATTGCGTAGTACTCAATCTCGGATTTACGCAGGGGCGGGCAGTTGTTCGATAGAATAATAAGCTTCCCTGTATTATCACAGATCGAAAAGCAGAAAAGTGTCAAAAGTACACAAATAAAACCTAAATTTGAATCAAACACCAAATGGTAATAACAATAAGATCTATCAGAAAAGAAGAATGACGTATGAAGACCTTTGGAGCTTCGGATAGTGCGAAGGACGGTTTTGTACCCCAGCGTGAACTTGCCGCTCTTCATCACAAGAGCAAGCCTGTTGTTAATACTCTCATGAGTCTTCTTCTGCAATTGCAATACCACAGATCATCGAAACCATTATCCCTAAATCAATTGAAGGAGCAACATTCATGGACTGTTCAAGTAATACTTACAGTCTTCTTCGCCGGCGCCATTGTCGCTGCTCAAAAGGTGTACAAAATCCTTAAAGGAAAGAAGAAACAGAAAGAATCAGAGACGAAAACAATCAAGACCTTCGAATGTTATGGAAAAATCTCTCGAATCACGGTTTGAATCATCCCTTACCCTGTTCTGAAGCTTTTCCACGACAAGGAGTGGCGCGACTGCAAAGAGGAGACTGAATTGCTAGGGTTTATCATTTTAGAGTCTTGCACGTCAATAGAACCGGGCTTCTTCCGTGGCCTGATTGGAATATTAATGGGCCTTATTTCAATAATGGGCCGACCTTTCCCCAGCCCAGCCCACTCAACTGCTGATTTTTAGTTTATAAAAGTTTATATTATTTTAAATTTATAATAATTTAGCTCATAAACAATTTAATTTATACCCCAAATTTTTAATATATAACCGTTTAATAAACCATTTGTCAATCTATACATTCAAGAAAATCTCATTAAATTTAATAATATTTTTTACAAATTAAGTAAATAAATTAAAATTTTAAATATTAAATTTGTAAAGTTTTAGAATTATGTCTAAAAATTAATTGAAGCTAAAAAAAAGATTCAATATATTTCTAAATTTACAACATTAAAATATGTCGCATATGAACATAATATAGGCGCATTTATTACAAGGAAACGCGCACCGTACGCACAAACAGCGCATCATAACACTCTCACAGTCTCACCCAAATTGCTTTATCGTCGTCACCATTCATGATTCACGCTTCAATCTCTACTCCGTTTGCAGACGGAACCATTATTTCCATATTTCGGAATCAAGAAGGCTCGGTTCCTTGCGTTTTCCCCTCACCAAATCCCGACGATCTCTCGCCGTTCCAGAAGTTCATTCTTACGAAATCTGATCTTCACCTTCAGTTTCCATGGCGAATTTCTTGGTTGTTTTGCTCTTAGTGGCTTGTTTCATGGTGGATAGTTCTGTTGCGCTTAGGCTCTCGTCGAGGCTCGTTCATCGATTTTCCGACGAGGCGAAAGCACTTTGGGAGTCCAGGAACGGTAATGCGTCTGGAAAACTTTGGCCGAGGAGGAATAGCTTGAAGTATTTTGAAACGCTTAAGGATTATGACTTGAAGAGGCGGAGACTGAAGATCGGATCGAAGTACGAGGTGATTTTTCCTTCTGAAGGAAACGAGGTCGTGTTCTTTGGGAACGAATTTGATTGGTTAGTATGCTTGAGCTTAACTGTTCCAGGACGTGATCGCTTTATAGACTAGCTAACTTCTAAGTTCTACCAATTGTTTAGTTTTCTTTACTTTCACAGCAGCGATAATGTTTAATTTTATCCGCATTTCCTTCACCATTAAAAATTTGAGGCAGCATGGAGGGAGTATTTTCTTTACCTTGTTTGTTAGAGCGATTAAAGAATTCAGTGGAACTAGTTGTCCAGGTTACATTACACATGGATTGATATAGGAACACCGAGTGTTTCGTTTCTCGTTGCATTGGATGCTGGAAGTGATCTGCTCTGGGTTCCGTGTGATTGCATTCAATGTGCACCCTTGTCTGCAAGTCATTATAGCGTACTGGTATGGCTGCAATCACCTATATTAATTTCTTCATTTCTTTAATGCCTCTTTTAACATATTCCAAGTCGTATTTGGGATGTGAGCTGCTGAACTAGTTCATGAACTCGATAACTAGTCTCCTTTTCCTCCAACTTCAAATAAGAAGTTAAATTACTGTGCAAGAATCCTAATCATCGAATCATAAAAGATTGATGTTTACTGATGTGGATATCAAAACATTCATATGTTCCGTATCCTTCAAAGTTGAAACCTATCATTAATCTGTTGTAAAGCGACAATCTCTCTTTCTACCAGTCAAATTTGCCAAATAACTTGCGAAATGCTACTTCTAAAGAGAGATCTGTATTCAAAATCCTTCCACTCAGATATATCATTAACGGAGGAAAAGAAAAAAGAACAAAAAGACGAACTAATGTACAGCAAAAGTAAGCTCGTATCTAAATCTATACTGATAATTAAATGGACACCGCATATATATACAATTTTTTTCTATTAATTACCTCTTTCTTTTATGTTCAGATTTATCTTAGTATGTCTCAATACTTGTCTAGTAGTTTACTAAGAACTGTGACAGGTTTTTCAGTTAATTTCACCAATTGACTGGCAGGTGCTCTCTTCTGTTTGGGGCTGTCTATGATGCAGGATAGGGATCTGAGTGCGTACAATCCAGCTTTATCAAACACCAGCCAGTACCTTTCCTGCAGTCATCAATTATGTGCTTGGAGCACAACTTGCAAAAGTCCTGATGATCCCTGCACTTATAAAAGAGATTATTACACAGATAATACATCAACTTCTGGATTTATGATTGAAGATAAATTGCATTTGGCATCTTTCAGCAAACATGGTACACAAGGTCTTTTGCAGGCCTCAGTTGTATTAGGGTGGGCTCTTACTGCGTCACATACTTTGATGCTTTTCTTTGATGTTTTCTTCTTCTTTAACAATGTTGAAGTTGAGATATTGGAATGCCACCTGAATCTTTGCTCGTGATCTCCCCCTCTCCCTCTTGATGCAGCTGTGGTAGGAAACAGAGTGGTTACTATTTGGATGGGGCTGCTCCTGATGGTGTTATGGGGTTGGGTCCTGGAAACATTTCAGTGCCAACCTTATTGGCAAAAGCAGGATTGGTTAGAAATACATTCTCGCTTTGTTTTGATAACAATGGTTCTGGGAGAATCCTCTTTGGGGACAATGGTCCTGCCACCCAGCAAACAACACAATTTCTGCCATTATTTGGTGAATTGTATGTGATCTAACAACTAAATTATTAGCTAAGCCAATTCTAACCTTTTTATTCTCTTGAAGTTATCTATAATCACCAACACCATTAAGCCATCCATTCCTTGTCGCAGTGATGCCTATTTTGTTGAGGTGGAGTCCTTTTGTGTTGGGAGTTCCTGTCTGCAGAAAACTGGATTCCACGCATTGGTTGACAGTGGCTCGTCTTTTACATATCTTCCTACAGAAATCTATAAAAAGATAGTCTTTGAGGTGATACTGGAATATAATGATGTGTGATATTTCAATTTTGTTTGGCCTAAAGTCTCGAATTACTTAATGCAGTTTGACAAACAAGTAAAATTAAATGCTACCAGGATAATTCTCCAAGAATTTCCCTGGAATTACTGTTATAATTCCAGGTAGGTGCTTGAAAAAGGTAAAATAAATATTGTATTTTCCTCATTTTTTAAGGGTTGACAGACAGTTCTTTTATTGTGGAACAGTTCGCTGGAGTCCTTTTATATTCCTAGCATGAAACTCGTGTTTCCTCTGAATCAAAGCTTTATACATGATCCTGTGTATACCCTCCCTGACAGCCAAGTAAGTTAGACATCTTGCTCTTTCTTCCCTGTAATTTTACCCAAATGATTATTCCCAGTGGGCCCTAAAAATATTGATTTGTTTCCTCAATTTGTTTGTTTGGGATTGGGCAAGCTAGAAATGTTTTTGAACACAGTTTGAGGACACAAAGTCATGTTTGGGCAAGTGCTGAAATATTTGCTCCTTTCTCTGGCTTTTCTTTTATTGTTATGGATGGAGGCTATTGCACTCAAAATACCCCTTTTATAGAATGTCAACAACAACTTGACTCCAAAGGACGTCATATCCTTATGCCTCAGTGGCTATGATTGATCTGTTTTGGTTGAAGTATGAATTTTATAAAATTTAATGTGCAGGGATATAAACTGTTTTGTTTAACCTTAGAAGAGACAGATGATGATTACGGTGTAATTGGACGTAAGTAGGACTTTTAATTCTGTGGTTGTATATGCTACTTTTTCAATGATTTTCTACAATATAGCTTCTTTTCTTCCCCTACCACACGATTACACATAGGAGCTTGGATTCGTAAATGCATTTAATGATAAAAACTTGTGATATCTTCTTCCCTTTGTGCTACAGAAAACTTGATGGTGGGTTACCGGCTGGTTTTTGACAGAGAAAATCTTCAATTGGGTTGGTCCAAGTCCAAATGTAAGCATGTTTTCATTATTATTTACACTGGATTTTCTTCTAACAGTGTGCAGTAGCTGCTCTTCCATCACTCGATAGATTATCTGGAAGAAAGAGTTTGGTTAAGGCAAAAATGAAATCTTGCTTTTTGAATTTTCTCACCAATGACCTTGACATCGTGAAGCAGCTTTCACTTGCACATTAAACATTTCATATTCAATTCTTCCTGTGTCGAGATTTAAGTTTCTGTGCATTGCTTATATACTTCTGGCCTTTTTATTTATTTATTTTATATCAGCATGGAAAAGAACTTATATTGAGGCTTAAACGAATTTAATTCCCTTTTCTTCATTCGACATTTATCAGTGTATAAAATTGCAGGCCTAGATATCAACTATGGCAAAGGAGACCATGCCAAACCACCTTCAAATGACGGATCACCAACTGCATTACCAACCGATGGACATCTAAGCCCTCCAAATAGGCAAGAAATTGCACCCACTGCTGCTAGGGCGTTTTCCAAATCGTCCCTAACTGCACCCCATTTTTCTCTCTTCTGCTACTGTTGTTTGAGGTTTTTCTTGTTGCTTTTTGAGTTTGTTGAGTCCATGCTGTAAATATTGCCTTTTTCTGACTGGCATTTCAATTACTTAATAATTTATCCCTTCCTGTAAGTTGCTGTATCATATAGGAAAAAATAAGTTACATTTTTTTACTGGGATTTGAGTATTATATAGACGTCTCTTTCAATTCATTCATCAGTGCAAGTGCCAGTTGTACGTGTAGATTATTTGTAAACTCTATCAGCCCTTAATTTTATTTGAAGAAGTGGCATGCTTATACATGTTAACAAATTACCAAGGTTCTGCTGAATATGTTGGAAAGATTTAAGTTTTATGTTTGTCCAGAATTTCAGCACAGGCACAAAAGAAAGTGAACTTGTTGGATGGCAGCTGACCAAGTTCAGTACCTCTCCTACTAATTGCTATGCTGCTGTATAATGAAACAGGCACTTAGCTCCTCTATTTATGTTATTTACTGCTGAAATTTCTACAGAAATCTCTTTGAAAGTGATGAAAACTATCTGACAGGTTCAATCAACTGGAGATGGGAATCATTTTTGGATAACATGAAAATTTTTAGTACTCAGGTACTTGCTCTTTTTCTTCACACCATTATTTAGCCTTTATAAATAATTATTTAATGTTGGTAGATCTTACATCACTTTTAAAATTATGACAGCCACGGAGATTGAAAGAAATCTCTGTATGTTTGTAGTACCATAAAAAAACATAATTATTCATATCAATTTCGTTTTTAGTTTTTTTGCCTTTAAAATTTATGCTTATAACTTTTCACCATGTCTTTCGTTTTTTATTCAAGAATTATTTGAATTCTTATTGAAATTTTTATTAAAAAAAAATTAAAACTATTTTTCTTATCCAAAAACAAAACTAAAATTTGACAGACACGTTTATAAAGTAGATAATAACAAATAAGCTCGCATGTGAAAGCAAGGTTGACAAGTTTTTACCTGCAAAAGTTGAAAATTAAAAATCAAATAGCTATCAAGATGAACCTTAGTTTTGATTAAGACTCATTATTTCATAATTACCACAATAGTTATCTTTAGTGTAATGATAGTAACTTGATGGTGATTGCGTATTAGTTACTTTAAAACTACCACCAAGTCTTTTTTAGTGGGATGATAACGATTTGGTGGTTGTCGCATGGAGTGTCTAGGTAGCTATCAGTTTTGTCTTAACTACATAGATGGGTATTTTATTTAGTATTTTAAATATTCATCGTTTTCCAAAATGATTTTTAGGTCAGGGCAAATTTATGGCACAAGAGTTACAAATAAACTAAAGAGTTACAAATAAACTAGAGAAGCCAATCATGGAACAACTCTGATTCATTATGTTTTTTTTATTTCAAACACTTTCGTTTGAGTTAGTTTATTTGATTTAATTGGTAGTAGAAAACTATTAGTCTATAGAAATTAAAAGGGTGGTTCTTATTGAAAATTGCATGGGTGCTTATTGAATTATTTAGTTAAATTACATGCATTCTAAAAATCATTTAAATGGGTACCTCGAACATGATTTTATTTAAATGGGTACCTCGAACATGATTTTGCTTTGCTATGCTATTTATGGGTATTCTTTCATTTGTTTTTAAATTACAAAACAATTTATAAGTAAGCTCCGACCAATACGTTTGCAAAAATTCGAATTGTTACACTTGGATATGATCTATTGCACTAAGTAAAGTAGTGCCTATAACAATGGACACTACACATGATTTTTATACCCACATGAAAAACATTTCATCATGTAAGGACCTAGTAAAGGGAAAAAACACAACATTTGTTAACACGTGATTTGTAAACTAGAGAAGACATATTCATATCATAAAGTTCATATGAGGCTAACAGCATAGGGCAAATCAGCGCCTATATTTGGATATACATCTTTGTCTAGAACCAATTGGGCCAAGTCATTCCTTTTGAACAGCGTTTACCAATTGGACCTATATTTGGATATACATCTTTGATTAAAATACAAGGTAGCATTTTAAAGGAAAAAGACATTTCTCAAGAAACAACAAAAAGTGGTACTAAAACCAACCTCAATATTGAGTGTTGTCAAAAACCCACGGTTGGTGCAAGAAAAGCTCTCGCCCGTTCATTTGCACCTCTCCTGAGGCTATATCCTCCGCGCGCTTCCTTGCTGTTTCATCTCTTTTAGCAGATGCCTCGGCATCCTGCAAATAAGAAGAGAGGAGATAGTTGGAGATAAATGTCAAACAGCAACAACTCATTTACGTCACTGACGTAGAAATTGCCTCATAATTGACTGGTGGAATGATTCAGGTTCTTTGGAGTTCAGTGATCAATTAACTTGAACGTACAAGAATGAACCTGTGTTTCGTGCCATTGTCAATCAGTTGTTGAAGCATGTGAGTTTAGAACGTTAATAGCCTTATAATTTTAAGAGATAGCCTGTAATAACTCAAGCCCATTGCTAGTAGATATTGTTTGTTTTAGCCCGTTACGTATTATCGTCAACCTCACGACTTCAAAACGCATTTGCTAGGGAGAGGTTTTCATATCCTTATAAGAAATGTTTCGTTCTCCTCTCCAACCGATGTGTGATCTCACAATTCACCCCCCCTTGGGGACCCAGCGTCCTCGGTGGCACACTGCCCGATGTCTGGCTCTGATACCATTTGTAATAGTCCAAGCCCACCGCTAGTAGATATTGTACACTATGGCCTATTACGTATCGCCGTCAGCCTCACGATTTTAAAACTCGTCTGCTAGGGAGAAGTTTCTACACTCTTATAAGTAATACTTCGTTCCCTCTCCAACCGATGTGGGATCTCACGTAGCCACTCATATATTGCAAGTATTTTAAGTCGTTACTAGAACAAGATTAGTTCTATAGATTGTATAACTATGTCCCTGAATTCTACGGTATTTTCTAACAGAACTTATAGCAGAATTGTTAATAACTTATAGCACCATGGGAAATGGGGCTCCTGTTCTTTTCTGGGAGGATTTCAGGATTGGTAATAATTTCTTCAAGTTACTTTTCCTCACCTCTTTGATATTTTTACTTCAGAAAAGGTGCATGTCAATTATGTTTTAATCCTCAATGATAGTGATTCTACCCTCCATCATGATTATGATGTTTTATTTTATAAGACCCCTTAATGATCATGAATCTCAAGACTTGGTTAATCTCCTTTTTGTTGTTACAAGGGTTTGTCTTATCCCCAACTTCAAATGATTATAGTAAACAGACTCTTGAAACTTCAGGAATATGCTCTAGGAAGTCTCTTTTGCCAATTAGTGTCCCAACCCAATCCTCTTGTCTCCTTTTTCTTCTTTATGATCTGGTAGATTCCATAGAAGATCAGAATCTTTAGTTGGTTAGCTTCTTTGGAAAGGTTAAACACTGCGATTTCCTTCAAAGACCTTTATCCATGATCTTATGTCCCCAATGTCAGTGGAGTGTGGCATGTGATGTGTGTAAAAGATCAACAGAGAATCTTGTTCATGTGATCTAAAGTTGCCACTTTGCAATTAAACAATGGAGCAAATTCTTGAATAAATTTGGAGTCAATGTGCCTCCCAGAGGCTGTTGTAGGGAGATGGAGAAGATCTTTGTTGTGAGATCCCCATATTGGTGGGAAAGGGAAACGATAAGGGTGTGGAAACCTCTCCTTAGTAGACGCGTTTTAAAACCGTGAGACTAACGATAATACGTAATGTGCCAAAGCGGACAATATCTACCAGCACTGGGCTTGGGCTGTTACAAATGATATCAAAGCTAGACACCGGGCGGTGCGCCAACGAGGACGCTAGCCCCCAAGGGGAGTGGATTGTGAGATCCCACATTGGTTGGAGAGGGGAACGAAGCATTCCTTATAAGGGTGTGAAAACTTCTTCCTAGTAGACGTTTTAAAATCATGATGCTGACGGCGATACGTAACGGACCAAAACGGACAATATCTACTAGCAGTGAACTTGGAGTAAACTACACCTTTAGTACAATGGATTAGGTTAGTGGCAGTCAACATTTCTCAATCATTCTGTCAATCGACTAGGAGTCCAGCCTCAACCTCAGGTCAATTTGGCGCGAGGCAGATAAAGTACATTCATACATGTTAAAATCCCAAAATTTAAGCCTCTTCTTCGCAAAACAGAGGAAACCATTCCTGAACACCAGCCTAATCGAACGAATCCTTGAGATTTCAAATTCTGATAATTTCAATTTTCAAATGACTCCCCCAATCTATGCAACCCTAATTCTCGAATTTCACTGATTTGACAGGAAATACAAGAAATCGGCACCTAAAAGAACTCATGCAGATTAATGGCACATCAAAGAGCAGAATTGGAAAGCGGCCAATGAAAAGCTTGGAAGAGATTGATGAAGAAGAAGAAGGGAAAGTACCTTCTGGCGCTTCCAGGATAGGAACTGAGCCTCCGTGATGGGATTCGCGCTCGGATCATGAGATGCGGGCTTCTCTTTCTCCACAGCCGCTTCTTCTGCCCCCATTTTGTTGAGTGTAATATCAGATTCCTGGATTTGATAGCCCGTCGTCTCCAATGGATTGCTGCTTCTTCTAACTCTGTTACATTCGAGATGGAGAGAGAAGGTAAAATTTAAACTAAATAAATAATAAATATAGGAATTAAAATTGGATTAACTATTTTTTTTTTCTGTTTTAAATATTCTACCTTATAATTAACTACTCACTAAATCTCAAAATCCAAGCTTTTTTTTTTTAATTAAAAAAAACTAGTCTTTAATTATTTTTTTAAAATAATCGCTAAAATTTCAATACCAATATTTAAAAATGGATTAAATTATAATTATAATTCTTTTATATTTTTTAAATAAATTAGAATTTAGTCTCGTCCCTTATAAATAATCTGTATGGTTAAAAGTCATTGATAGTAATGTTAATAGGGCGAGAATAGAAAAATATTTTCCATTCCCACGAAATACTTCATTCATTTTTGTAGGGACCCGTGTTGAGACTCCCTAGAGAGAATTTGCAACCCTAAACCCTAAACCCCACCGGTCCTTCAACATTTCAAAAAAAATTTTTTTTAACATATTTACTCAAACAAATGGAAACAAGAGAAATCTCTTCTAACTCACTCTCTCATCCTCTATTTAGGGGTGAAACGCTCGGGTTAAATGAACATCTCTAAATACATACTCGTTAGCTAACTTACAATCAATTCGTTAATGGTTTCTAACGATTGCATATTCAATCAGTTAGTGACTTTTAACAGTGAGATCATTACGAGGTTTTATCAAACTATACAAACGTATTTTACATTTATAGATATTAAATTCTAATTTTTTCGGAACTCGAGAAACTAAAACAAAGCTTTTAAAAGTTCAAAATCTAATTGATCCGAGCTATCACAAAAACAAAAGATATATTTGATAAGTCTCTAGTGCCACACTCAAGTACATGTGAGCTCAACCATCACACATATATATATATATATATATATACATACATATTGATTTTATTTCATGAAAAGCTTGTTTCAAGTGAGAAGCACTTTGGTAGGAGAAGGCAATTTGGAAGCATTTTGAAGGCATGAATCCACAGCTTCACCCACTGATAGGAAGACCCTTCCTTCAATTCTTTCAACAAAATTGGTTTTTTTAAGTTTGTGAATCACTTCCCATTTTGGACTTGCTATTGCTACCTGCAAAAAACATCCAAATCAATCAAATTTGCTTGTTTTTGTTAGAGAAAACAACAAACCAATAAATTTGATCCGTCGGTTTGTCGTACCTGTATCCCGTTCAATAATAACCTCTTGTGAAGTTCCTCTAGAACAATGATCCCCGACGTGTCGATATTCATAACATCTAAACGAAAAGAAACACGGGATTCACCAGGATATTAAAAAAAAAACGACTTCTAGAAAGTTATCGTGTAAAGATATCAAGAAACCCTAATTTTTCGGGTGATTGGGGGAAGAACTTACTACACATGTCAACAACTACTTGTTTAGGTTGATCTTTGGTTGTTTCTTCAATATCATCATCTTCATGATCTTCTTCAACCAATCTCATTATTCTGATAAAAAAACCATTAAAATTATGAAAACCCATTTCTCAAATAAGCTTAAAGTTGCGGACTTTAGAGTAAAACATTGAAAAGAAGACTCATAAACAACCTGTCTCTGATGAAGCTGGCATTGGCAAAGCAAAGCAAGCTAGAGTTTATTCTAACAATGGAGATTCCTTGAGTTTTCATGGCCATTGGGAATTGCTTCATGTTGCCAAACATGTCACTTCTTCCAAGCCTTCCCACCTCTTCTATACCTGGTCTTATCGATATCAACAATATCTTCGCAAATGAAATTCCGACCTGAAATATCAATCGAAATGTTAGGATAACGACTCTCTACAATGATATGATATTGTTTAATCTCAGTATAAACTCTCGTAGCTTTGTTTTTTTTTTTGTTCCTCGAAATGTCTCGTACTAATAAAAATATTGACTCTCACTTATGTTCCCGTAATCTTTTTAGAGACTCCAACGAGAAAATGCTTAGACCGAAATTTATGAGTAGAATACAACACAAATTTTATTAACCTCCCAATCAAAGTCACGAGAGCTAATGACCTTTTAGTATAGTTTAAAAGTAGGAAAATTGTAATGGCCCAAGCCCGCCCGTAGATATTGTCCTTTTTGAGCTTTCCTATTCAGGCTTACTCTCAAGGTTTTTAAAACCGGTCTGCTAGAGAGAGATTTCTACGCCCTTGTTTCGTTCTCCTCCACAATCGATATGGAATCTTACAAAAATTCACATGGGTTTTACTTACATTTGACCTCACGATAAAGTTTAAAATTTATAAGAGTAAAAACGATCATCTACGTAGTCGGTAAAAAAAAAAAAAAAAAAAAAAAACTCCTAATTTTAAAGTAATAACACAAGTATGGAGTGTGAAAGGATAATATTGAAAACAAAATGAATATAATCAAATATTTTGAGTAGACACGGAACCGCCCACCAATAACAAGACAAACAGTCCATGATTAAATGTTCCAAAACCGACAGCAAAAGTACTAAAATTATACCACTTGGCTTGCTTGACCTATGCATTTTGTCCACTTCCACCTTAAAAGGAAAAGACATTTTCACCCTTTGACTTTCCTTTACTTCCATTTGACTTTTAACCGAACCGCACAAGTAATATTTCATGTTCAAATCGATTTTTGCTTGATTTGGTTTGGTTCAGTTTCGAGTCTGGTTTTAGCTCATAATATTTAAACAAAACGAAAAATTTCTGGTTGGTAAGACTTATATCAAATGAAGCTCAAACGAATCGAATATAACTGGAAACGAACTAGTGGGTTCATCGGTTTTGAATATAACTGAAACCGAACTCGTAGGTTCGTCGGTTTCAAATAACTGGAACCGAACTAGCTAGTGGGTTTATTGGTTTCGAATATAACTGGAACCAAACTAGTGGATTCGTCGATTTCAAATGTAATTGAAATCGAACTAGTGGGTTCGTCAGTTTTGAATATAACTGGAATCGAACTAGTGGGTTAGTCGGTTTCGTTCAGTGAGAGAGAGAAAGAGAAAGAGAAAGAGATTACCGCAAGAAGAAGGCCAAATTCCACTGAATGAAACAAGACACCAAGGAAAGCGCCAAGACAGGCAAGAAAGTCAAGCTTGTCGAGCTTCCAGATGCGCAGAGCTTCATTGATGTCAATAAGACCAGGGAGAGCGGAGAGAATGATTGAAGCCAAAATGGCCATTGGAGTGAAGTAGAGGAGGCTTGTGAAGAATTGCAGTGCCAGCATCACTGTTATTGCCATCACTATATTTGACAATACACTCTCACACCCAGCACTAAAATTCACAGCCGTCCTTGAGAATGACCCTGAAAAAGTTCAACAACTTGTAAGTAAACATTTCCCGAGACATAATCGACACTCGTGCACCTCAAACATGGAGAGAAAAAGTACAAAAACATCTCGATTTGTACCTAGTGGTTATTAAAAGTTGAATAATTTCTCTGTTAGTAACAATTCAGGCCCGCCGCTAGCATATATTGTTCTCGGCTTACCCGCTTACCCTTTTGGGCTTCTCTCGAAGGTTTGCTAGGGATAGGTTTCCACACCCTTATAAAGAATGTTTCGTTCTACTCGCAACCGATGTGGGATCTTACAATCCACCCCTTTGGGGTCAGCGTCCTCGCTGACACTTGTTCTCTTCTTCAATCGATGTGGGACCCCCCAATCCTCCCCCCTTCGGGGCCCAGCTTCGTGTCCCACTTAGCAGATATTGTCATTTTTGGGCTTTTACTTTCGAGCTTCCCCTCAAGGTTTTTAAAACGTGTGTGCTAGGGGTGGTTTCCACACCCTTATAAAGAATACTTCATTATCCTCCACAACCGACGTGGGATCTCATGAGAAGACGGTATTGATATTGGGTTAGTTAAGAGTATATTAAACACAACTGCCCTATAAGACAGTCTTAAATGCAAGAATTATTGTAGAAAAAGTTAAAAATTTATATCTAGAAGGTAAAACTTTGCCCACTTTCACAAGGCTCAAACTTACCAGTAGCTACATAGCAAGATGTTAGAGAGCCTATAACGTTCATGAAGCCCATAGCAATCATCTCCCTGTTCCCATCAATGTTGTAGCCTTTAATGGAGGCGAAGGATCGGCCAACAGCCATCGCTTCCTGAGTAGAAAACACAAGATATCATTAAGGTTACATGAAGCCTTCAATGGCGATTTAGGAGGCTCATTTGTTGTTGGGTTAAGAACTCAACTGTGAGAGCTATGATGGCAGCAATGAGGCCAGATTTGGCAGCTAAGCCAACAGTTGAGCTGTTGAATTGCAGCTGATGAACAGAGATTGGGTTCAACCCTTCTTTTACTTCCTTCACAATCTTAACTCCATGTCTATCAGCTCGTGACACAAACACTATCAAAGTGGAGAGGATAACTGATATAAGAGGAGCAATAGCTGACACCCAAAAGAGCTTCCTTTTCCTTCTACCCTGCATTTCAACTCAAAACTCAGTTAAACAAACTTCAAATCTTTCGGAAATATTTCTAGTAACTGCCCAAGTCCATCACTAGCAGATATTGTGCCCAAGTCCATCACTAGCAGATATTGTGCCCAAGTCCATCACTAGCAGATATTGTCCTCAATAACGTATGCTAGGGAGAGGTTTCCACACCCTCGTAAGAAATGTTTCGTTCTCTTCTCCAACCGATGTGGAATCTCACAATCCACCTCCCTTGAGGACCCAGCGTCTTCGCTGGCACACAACCCAGTGTCTGGCTGTCTGATACCATTTGTAACAGTCCACGTCCACCACTAGTAAATATTGTCCTCTTTGGACTTTCCCTTCCGAGCTTCCTCTCAAAATTTTAAAACAGTTAAGGAGAAGTTTTCACACCCTTGTAAGGAATGCTTCGTTCTCCTCTCCAACCGAGTTAGAATCTCACATTTCTAGAGCACTTAAAAGACTTACAATAAACCTAGCCACAAGGAGAAAGATCAGAAACGAGCAGCCAAGAACAATGTTCAAAGGGTACCACTGCAAAAAACCAAGAGAGAAAGACAAGGTCAATGCATGGAAGCTTTTTTTTTTTGTTTCTCTTAGTTTTGAAGCAGAGAACATACAGGCTGGTGAGCAGATCTCACGACAGATTCCAAAACAGAGACCACATCAGTTTTGGTCGTGAAGTTGCTAATAGCAAGTAACCCTTTCAATTGCTGAAGACCAATGAGAATGGCAGCTCCAGCCATGAACCCAACAATGGCAGCATGAGAAAGAAAATCCACAAGAAACCCCAATCTACAAACAAGAAACCCATTACAGAAGAACAAAAAAAGACCCAAATTTGCACTGAAATTGACCCAAAAAAGTTACCTCAGAAGTCCAAATCCCGCTTGGAAAATCCCTGCAAATAAGGTGACAGTAAAAACAAGGCTTCTATAACCAACTGGGTCTGCAACAGGATCTCGAATCTCTTGCAGCATAGACGAAAGAAGCAGCGAAACCACAGCCACTGGGCCAATGGCTATCTCTCTCGAGCTCCCCATTAGAGCATAGATCAAAGGAGGAACAGCGCTTGTATCTAAAATTTAATAAACCAGACATGTCAGAAACAGAGTCAGGAAATTTAGTACGACAAAATGGATCAAATCCCGACACTTACAGAGACCGAACTGAGGATCAAGCTTAGCCAAATTCGCATACCCAATACTCTGCACCAAAGGGGCAAAAAAGCTTCAAATTTTAATGAAAAAAACCCAAAAAGAACAGAAATTTATGATTTTTTTATGAGTACCTGAGGAATGCTGAGACTGGCAAGAGTTAAACCAGCCATGATGTCGCTTTTGAAGTTAGAAGCTTTGTAGTTTCGGCCCAATTTGAGGATTGGGAACATGCTCTGCAGAAGGGTCAGAGTGGCTTTAAAAATGCTCTGTTTTTCATCGCTTGAAGAAGTGGTTTTCGTCTTCTTCTTTGCCAAATGGGTCTTTGTGCAGCTTCGTGGAATGACATTTTCTGTGACGGCGGCGGCAAGTTCTTCCCAGAAGCTTGGAGGGTTGGGAGAATTGAGGAGCCATTCGGTGGTGTCTGCCCCGTCGCCGGCGCCGGCGAGGATATGGGTGTCGGCCATTTCGACGGCGAGAGTGTCAGAAGGCAAAGAACCCATGAGAGAGGGTGGTTTGAAGTGTTTGGGAGAATCTGTGAGCTCTCTGGTTTTGCCTTTTATTGCCTCAGAAATTTACGTTCGTCATATTCATATATCGATCAAGATACAGTTTTTAAATTTCTTGTAATTCCTCTTATGATTAAATAATTACACCAAAATTTAAGTAGCATAATTATTATTTTAAAGGGGCTCAATTAATAAAAAAAATGTCTCTAAAGTTAGTAATTTATTAAAAAAAGATGACTCTAAATTATTAAAAAAATTAATAATATCCTTAAATTTTTTTATTTTATTTCAAAAATTGGTTTAATATCTTTCCAAATTTTTAAAAAAATTCAAAAATACCCTTTAAGAAATACTTATTAAATATTAAAAGTAGTATTAATATTCTCTATATTTATTAGAAAAAAGAAAGGAAAGTTTTAAAAAATTATGAGTGACAATATATGAACAAAAATCGTCGATTGATACCTCATAGATTATCTTTAAAAAAATTATTTTAAAAGGTTAAGGTTATTTTCGAAATGAAGTATTAACCGTATTCGTCCAAAACTAATAATAAGAGTATTTTTAAAAAAAAATTTAAAAATCAAAATATAAAATTTTGTAAGAGATTTATTTATTTATTAATTTATCCTTTTAAAAATAGATGTTTCATCTTTTATCTAAATGTCTTTCAAGCCTCAAAATAATATCCCTAAATTTTAAATAAAAATTTTTAAAAAATATCTGTGTTTCACAAAAATTTTCAAAAATTATATTAATACTTTTATACTTTTTAAAAATGTACGGATAGAACGATTAGTATCAACAATTCTAATGACAAAATACCAACAACTCTTAGAATTAGCAAATAAAACCGTGTTAGTGTCATCTTCTTTTGAAATATGGTACTAACAATTTCGTCCATTATATAGTTGAGGGTACTTTTTATTATTTTTAAGAACTAAGGGTATTTTAAAGTTTTTAAAAAAGTGGATGGGTATCAACGAAAATTTAAAAGTTCAAGAACATTTTTGAAACCCTCTTTAAAATATAATACTAACGATAAAATATATATTTTTTAATTTTTAAAAAAAGAAATTTTTTTTAAAGTTTTAAAGGTATTTTTGAAATATAATGAAAAGTTTTAAGAATATTTTAAAAACAAATTATCTAACTCTTTCTCTCCAAAACGGACTATATGGATAGTTTTGAAACGTTTATAAATATTTTTATTAATTTAGTCTAATAAATTTAATTGATGTTTATTTTTATTTTTATTTTTATTTTTATTTTTGGTGATTTGATTTGTAATATGAAAAGGAGGTGTAGGGGCCTGACAGCACTCACACAATAAACAACGATATCAATTGGTCACTTGAGGTTAACAGACAATACACCGACTTATCAATATTGGTTGAATTCTAATTTGTCTTAATCAACCCATTAAAAAAATATATACTTATTTCATTTAATATATTTTTATTTAAATGGTCGAAAAGAGTGGAATAAATTAATTATATTTAATCGATATACCAATTATTTACAATTTTATTAAAATTATTTATTTGAGAATAATTATTAATATTATGGCTAAATAAACTTAAAACATATAAAATTTAAAATTTAAGGTAATTAAACATATTAAGGAATGAAAATTAAATAAAAAAAGTTTATATAATTCTATAATATACTTATTTCATTTAATATAGTATATAGCTCATTCCCCCTATAAAAATCTAAGTTGTACTAAATATTTACTATTAAAATTTTATGTAATTTTATTAAATTCATTTATGGAGGATAATTAATACGATTTATTACTAAACAAATTCAATAAGTTAAAGTTTAAGATTTTTTTAGGCATATAACGACAGACTAATTAACAAAAATATCTTTAAACTTTTAAAATATTATTTGTTTTGGTATAAATCATTAAAATTTTTGTTTTAAAAATATTATTGAATTTTTAAAAAGTTTCATCCGGCACTTTTTTATAAGTTTAAACAATATCTTTATCATTAATATTACGTTTTAAAAATATTCATAAACTATGAAGATTTGTCTCTTTTCGTTTTTGAGTACTTCTTGTAGAAATATTTTTAATTTTTTTTTCTAAACGTTTGAAAATTCATGGGTCTTTGGAAATAAATTACTAACGATTTCATTTATATATTAATGGTAAGCGTTTTTTTTCTTTTTTTAAGTTAAAAAGTATTTTTTAATTTTTTATGAAAATTAAGAAGATATTTTTGAAACATTTTGAAAGTTTAAGAATATTTTTAAAACATTTTTGAAAAGTTAATAGTATTTTTAAAAGAAATGATATTTTAAAAGTTTAAACGTATTTTTTAATATTTTTTAATTTAAAAATACTATTTAAATTTTTAAAATTTAAGATTTTTATTATTATTTTTTTTTAATTTTAAAGTTGTTACTCGAACTTTTAAAAGTTTAAAAGTGTAGCAAAAAAATTTATTGAATAAATATAAATACCTTTTTAAAAAAAACCTGATTAATTTAAAAACTATTTTTGAAGAAACTATCTCAGATAAGCACACACACATTTAATATATATATATATATAGATAAGAAATGATGAAATATTTGAAGAGAAACGAATAAAATGCACTTTTTTATCAATAAAAATACATCTTTTGATATAAAATAAAATAAAATAATAATAATAATAATAATAAATGAATGCTATTTTGAATTTTTGGTGTTTGACTAAAAGTCAACTTTCCAGTCACCAACATTAATAGCTACATTTGCCACACCATTAATGGATCTTTTTATACCTAATAACACTTTATTTGCTCTTCGACTTATACTTTTAAACTCTATATTAATTTTCTTCGAGTTTTTATTATTTTACATGTTCTTTCTCTCTTAAATAAATTTTACCGTTTTTGTCACGTGAAGTTATCTGAATTTTGAAAACACCTCGACACTTACAGATCATGGTTAAAACTCCACGGAATTCCAGATGCAATTCAATCCCGAGCATTCTCTTCTGTTCTGACAAGAAAACGTCAATGATATTTAGTAGACACATTCATAATCGTACAATTCTCAAATGTAGCTGTTGACATTCAGCAACAATCAAACAGGGCCGGAAATAATAACATATCTAGACTTAATTTTAGACCTAAACAAAATCCACGTGGCCCTCTAGATTATACATGTACATATTCTAGGAATAAATGATGGTTTGGGCAATAATTTGGATAAACCCCTATGGATAACTAAAGATGCTTTGTATTCACGTTAATGGTAGCCGTCCTCTATATTTAAATAGTTGATCATGATGTGAAAGTCAAATACGTATCCTCTCATGGCTAAATATAATGATTTATAATTATCTCCCTACATTTTTTTTATTTTTAATTTTCATATATATATATATATATATTTTTTTTTGGAAGAAAAAAAAACAAAAACTTGCCACCTGGATTACATGTTCTAATTAGAGAGGTCCACAAGACGGGAACGGGGAAGTCTTCCTCATCCCTATCCTTACTAAATTCTTCATTCATTTTTGTAGTGATGGGGCGGAAATTCCTTGCATGAAATTTGCGGAGATTGGATCCCGAATATTTTCTTTTCCCGTTTATTATTCCAAAAATACACTAGATTTAATAAACATATATAGACATAAATATTAATGGGTGAGGTGGAGATGGAGAAACTTTCTCCGTCTATGCATATACATTAGTGTTGATACAGTTTTGAGGCTAATTTCCAAAAGTTTTCTCCGTCTCTACCACCTATATGCATATACAATAGGGTTACTACAGGTTTGGGGCTAATTTCCAAAAGCTATAAATACAGATAGAAATGTCCGCGAAGTGGGACGAAGACGGGAAAAACGTTTTCCTTCCCCGTCTATGCCAATTATTTCCCATATAAATATAGCTATATATATATATATATATAAACATTGATTAGCGTGGGATCCCACCTTCATTGGAGAAGGGAACAAAGCATTATTTATAAAGGTGTGGAAACCTCTCCCAAGCAGACAATATTTGCTAGCGGTGAGTTTGGACGGTTACAATTAGGGTCACTATAATTTTATGACTAGTTTTCAAAAACACGTTAATTTTTAATATACACGTAGACATCTAGATATAGATATATTTATACACACGAGTCGAGAATGGAATTGCGTAAACATAAAGCAGAAAATGGTTTTACAAATGGATGGATGGAGATAAAGCCTTGAGCCTCCCATCTCTTTTTGTCCACCAGAGAGATCTATGGCAAAGAATTCAAAAGCCTTAGGCTTATATAGATCAATAGCCATGTATAGTTGGATGGAGTGAATGGAGGAAGTTCAAGTTCCAAAAAGAGTATAACACGACAACGATAGCGTTCTTAGCTCCTCATCTCTATCTTAATAATATCATACTGTAATTTCAAACCATATAATAATTGATAACATATATGAATAGAGTAATGGTCCTCTTTCTTTATTCATATTTGGATAATAATGTCTATTTTAGAATTTTACTCTCGTCTTTATATAATATAAAGTTAAAGAGCATATATCATATTATATCATCATTTTAAGACTTGAAAACGTTCGATTATTTGGCATGAATCTTATAGTAGTAAAAAAGAATTTAGGTGCATTAAAAACATGTTTAAACGTACTTAATTAGTGTTTTGTATAGAAATTGTAACAGCTCAAACTCACCACTAACACATATTGTCCTTCTCTAAGGAGAGGTTTCCACACCCTTATAAAGAATGTTTCATTCCCTCTCTAATCGATGTGAGATCTCACAATCCACCTTCCTTTGGAGCCAGCGTTCTCGCTGATACTCAATCCTCTCTCCAATCGACATGAGATCTCACATTAATACTCTTAAAATTTATCTCGTAAATGAACCAATTAAGATATTACTTTTGAAACAATTCAGGTTATTGGAAGGGTTAAGGAAGTTGGGTTCGTTAATCCTATCAATTACACCGACCGACCTAAGTTCGTATGACTAAATTTAAACTTATTAAAATCACGAAATAGATATTCGTTTTGATTATTATATTGGTCCGAAATGAAAATGAAAATGAAATTGGAGAGAATATATTCAAAAGGTATGGTTTAATCTAGTTGAGCTCCAATGGCTATGGTTTGTCACGTCTCTAGTGAAAGCAACAGGACACAAGCAGCCACCATGGTTGGCGCTATTAGCTTACACAAGCATTTGCAAGTGCAGCTTGCTTTAGTTTGCTATTGTCATAGTGCTTCACTCACTCATCATTTCAAACCTTTTCTCTTTCTCACCACTCTATCTATCTGTGAAACAATTCTAATCCCTCCGATAGTTCATTAAGTTGTCGATATTTCTTAAAGGAAGTCGTTGAAACACGAAACCATCAACCAAGTTGAAGAAAATATCGATGATTCAGTGAACTTGTGAGATTCCACGTCGGTTGGAGAGGAAACGAAATATTCTTTATAAGGGTGTGGAAGCTTCTCTCAAGCAGACGCGCTCGAAAGGGAAAACCCAAAAACAACAATATCTATTACTGGTGAGCTTGGGTTGTTACAGAATTGTTGACAAACTAAAAGTAACCTCGATACTTCAAGTGTATCGTCGGCCAAATCAGGATAAATCTCGATGGTTTGTCGATCTATTCTTAAGAAACATCAAAGCCAACTATTTGGGTTGGACATTCACATAGAGGTTGACTAGACCTCATAAAGCATCGGCCAAAGTTGGCCCAAAAGGATGTGTTGACCAAATTGTCGATACGAGTTTTTACGTCAAGAACATGTTGATGTGACATTGAGCACCAAATGAGTATTATGCTTGTTTTTTGTATTCCTTCTTTTGTCGTTTTTCAATTTTATTCTAATTTTTTTTAGCGTTCTTAATTTATCTTTTTTTATAATGTTAAATTTTTTTGCCTAGATATCTTATTAACGTCGTGAATGAGCTCAAATGATTGCTTTATAAAATTACCTCTCCATTCTATTCATACAAAACACACCATTAACTTTTATGCCATAAATGGATTAGATTAAACGTGTGCAACCTAAAAAGGTATTCCATTTTTGCCCTCTTAGTTCAATTTTTAATTTTTTTTAAAGCTTTTTAATGGATAAGAGTTTGATTAGAAAAGACAAGTGGTTAAGATATTGGTGTGTGTGAGTGGAGAGAGAATTGGTGGAAAATGGCAATCGGTTAGGTTAGTTAAGTCAGCAGTCGAATGGTTACATTAATTACTAAAATTTCATAAAATTTGAATATACATTAGTAATAGATTCGTTAAATATTTTTAATCTTGAGTTGGATTATAGCCCTATTTTTCAGGTTGGTCGGACTTACTTGACCAAAAAAATGTTAGCCCCCAAATCGAAGCGAAATTTTTATTTTTTAAAAATTCAACTTAACCTATATTAAAAAAAATCTAACTCAGCTTAACTTTTATAGTTTGGGCTGGATAGTCCAAAATAGCTGAATTATCAAGTTATATGAACACCTCTAACATCGACTTCCACATCTTCATTAATAAAAAATTAGAGAGGGACTAGAATCGAGCCAAATCAAAACCTTATAATAAATTTGTTGAGTTTGAAAATTTGAGATATTTAAAATCTCAAATTTCATGAATTAGAAGTAAAATCAAAATTGTATAAATAAATGCATGATATATTTTTTTTTATTTGAATTTTTAAAAATATTCATGAACTTTTAAAATTAATATTAAAATTTTTGGAGATAAGTCTATAAACTATCGGTAGACAGTTTTTGTCTCTATATTGATAATATAATTTTTTTTTATAAAAATTAACCGTGTTAATGCTACTTTTAAAATTTTATAGGTATTTTTTAAACATAGTATCAATAGTAAGGTAGGACATTTTTTTTTTACTTTTTAAAAAAAATTGAAGAGTATTAATGAAACGTTTTAAATTTGAAAAATATTTTTAAATATTATTGAAAGTTTAAACAAATTTTTAAACCAAATTGTTTTTATTTTTTTGCTTATATTTTTTAGACAATTTACAAAGTACTTTTATTAATCTAAGCAAAATTTAAAACCTTGATTAATGTTTACCACTACGATGCCGACACCTGGTGATCTACAACCATCCAACGGTTCAGATTAGTTGTAAACTCAGCTTTTTATTTAGAATATGGAATAATTATACAAGCCACTCAATTGGAATCTGGCCGCTAAAACATCCAAGTTCATCGTCAAAGCGTCGGCGGCCACAAGGCTTTAATTTCCGGTCCAGTTCAACCGTGGATGAATTTGTTTGACTTTTGGTTAAAGATGAACTCCGATTTGACTCAATTTGTGTGGTCGCTGCATGAATCTTCGCCAACAATCAAACAGAGCCCTAAGTTTGTGGCATCGCTTTTGATGGGGAGCGACGAATCGGGAATGTTGCAGAGAAATGAAGGCGGTAAGATTTCGACACATCGAAACACCTTTTCGATTTCCTTTTGTTAGCAGAAAGATTGCAATAGATTAGAGTAGCGGAATTTTTCGATATTTGATTTCTTTTTTAAAGAGGAAGTGTGTGGATTGTTCGTTGCATTGAATGTGGACGGAATTTGAGCTATCTTCTCAAATCTTACAGTTGTTTTGTACTGATTATAAATTAATTTAGGAATAGAAACCCTAGAAGCCATCGAGTGTGGAAAAGGGGGGAAACTGGTTATGGAGTTGAACGCTAATGGGATATTTCTTTTACTTTTTTTAGTTCTATTCTCTTTTTGCATTTCTTTTCAATAAAGTAATGGAGAACTTATGAACCTTTTCCTATTTTCGTGTACTTTTTTCTTCATGGTATCCTGACTGAGCAAAAGTGCCCCAAGTGCGATTTGTTCAGCTATTGAACTCCTCCACTATGGATGGTTTGCAGGAGGAGCTGGGAAAATAAGACATGTAGTCTCTTTTTATCCTTCATTATTGAGCTGTAAATCCATCAATGGTGGCAATGTTTTTGAGTTTTGATTTGCATGGCTAGATGGCTAGAGGATGATTGTAACACCCCATGTCCATCGATATTGTTCTCTTTGGACTTTCTATTTCGGGCTTTCCCTCAAGGTTTTTTATACAACCAATGTGGGATCTCACAATCCACCCCCTTTAAGGTCTAGCGTCCTCGTTGGCACACTGCTCGGTGTCCACCCCCTTCGAGGCTCAGCTTCCTCGTTGGCACACCACCCGATGTTTGGCTCTGATACTATTTGTAATAGCCCAAGCCCTCTGCTAGCGGTGACCTTGGACTGTTACAAATGATATCAGAGTCAGTCACTGAACGGTGCGAGGCACTGGTCGGAGTAGGGCTAGACCCTCTCCATAGTAGACGCATTTTAAAACCTTGAAAGGAAGCCCGAAAGGAAAAGCTCAATGAGAAAAATATCTGCTAGCGGTGGGCTTAGAAGGTTACAATAACAAAATTGTTGTTCTTTTCGCCCGACTATAAGATCCCATTATAGAGAAAAATTTATTAGAGAAGGACGTTACAACGTAGCTTGTAGTTTTGAACTATTTGATGTATGATAGTGTGAGAGAAAAGGATTTTCAAATCTACATCTAACCCGTTCTTATAATAGCCAGACAGAGGATTTTTGTTTGTAGAAGTGAATTCTCCATCTGAGTTCCTGGTTTCCCACAGCTTGTTGAATCATTTGTCCTATTCGATTGTCTTTATATAATTTCGACCCTTGTATTGAATTGCAACATCTGATCACATTCTTAGACTTCTATTTGCTTGTTCTATAAAACCCCTAAAGAAATGTCAGACAAATGCAAACTTTGACAGGTTGTGAAGAAAAAGTATACATGGGCCTAACTGATACTGAAGTTTTTTTGGGTCTCTTTCTGTGTAAGGTCTTGTCCTGATTAGTGAGTGGCCCAGGAGGTGAATTTTCGACATTACTTAGTCTTACCATCTTAGAACAGAAGCTTTCTCACATGGCCAGTTCTAGGCAAATTAGTAGCGAAATATTAATAGTTGTTATGGTAGAGGATATCGACACTTCACACCAAATTAATGGGTTTCTTTCATTGTTTTTCCTTGTGTGTTTTCCTCACCACAGGGGAACTAGTTATCCATCGACTCAAGGGGCCCTTCCAATGGCGAACTTGGAAGCAATAGAGATCCACATTAGAAAGCTTTCATCTTCAGGTGGGGGGAACTAGTTATTGGGCATAAACTTGAATTGGGAAAATGCCTCTTTTGATGATCGAATGAACAATTGCTGTTCGTAGGGCATTAAACGATCATACATTGGTCACATCTCCAATTAGTTTCCCACATTTTGGCTTTTCCTTTATTTTGTATTACATTCTTCAAAACGCGTATGCTCAAATATTGAAAACAAAAATTGTTTTAGTCGCTAACATTGGGAAGCGTATGATGCGGTGGGTGTCGATGTGGATAGATTGGGTTACATGCGAGGGATTAGCAGTGTTTTAGGAAGATTTAGTGTGAGTTTGGGCAAGAAAACGGAGGTCCAACGTAGTAATGAAGACCCACCTAAAAACGTAGATGGATAGATTGGGTTACATGGGTTCGTTCTCGATGGGACAAGACCAAGTGAGTTATGATGGTCGATGACATCCCAAGACTTGGAATGACATCATGATATAAAAATTGTGTCAATTGGGAACCAAGATGAGGATTAAGATACAACATTGCACATGAGAGATCTTGTACCCAAGTAGAAGCAAGATCGAGCCTAGTAACGTGGCCTAGTGTAGAGTCAAGTCGGTTAAGTCACCGATGATTGAACATGCACGTTCAAGCAGTATGTGTGGTTGAACAAACTTGGATTTTATACAAGTTGTGTTGAAAGACAACCTCGTCTACAGTCTGACGAGCCCACAAAACAGGCAAAAAAAATAAATATGGGGCTTGAATTTTCGTCAAAACTTGTATCCTATTGTTAAATTATGGTTGAAAATGTATGACCCGATTGTTTTTATTTTAAATAAATATTAAAATATGTATCCTATGGTGAATAAGAGTGGATAATAATTATGAATACTATATTATAAACCTTTCATGTACAAAACATTATTAAAATATCCAATTATAATTCTAAAAAATTGGAACAGTCAAGCTCTACATTTTGAGATCTCCAGCAAAACACTGGATCTACATTATTTATTAAAAAGAAAATTAAAGAAATGCATTAATACATTTTTTTTTCTATCTTCAAAATTGTGGAAATAAAAATAGATTAATTAGAAAATTGGAGACGCCATCTAAACAGGGGCATCACAATGGTCGGAATAAAGCAAGAAGGGTGAGAAGAAGCGGCGTGATTAGGTTACAGAAAATGGTGAAAGATGGGGCATCTGACGGTGCCGGCACCGGTGGGTCCTCATCCGATGGTTCCAACGGTGCTGGTGGCCCTGTCGGGGCACTACTTGGCGGCACTTCTGGTGCGGGTGGATTAACTGCAACCATAAAAAAACATAATTACAAAGATGGTCCCTATATTTGGCGATATTTTTTTATTGTACTTTTGTGTTTGTGATTTTACAATTATATCCACAGTTTGAAAAGAAAATGGGGTTGTGTAAGCGTACCTGGAGCAGGCGTCTGGGCCATAGTTGGAGCGGGCACTGGCGCTCCTGTACCGGGAGCTCGTGATGGCACTCTACTACCTGGAAATGGCGTAGGCGCTGCAGAACCGGGAGCTCGCGATGGCGCTCTAGTACCAGGAAATGGCGTTGGTGCTGAACCACCGGGAGCTCGCGATGGCGCGCTGCTACCAGGAAATGGCGTTGGTGCTGAAGCACGGGGAGCTCGCGATGGCGCTCTACTACCAGGAAATGGCGTTGGCGCTCCAGTACCGGGAGCTCGCGATGGCGCTCTACTACCTGGAAATGGCGTTGGTGCTGAAGCACCGGGAGCTCGCGATGGCGCTTTACTACCTGGAAATGGAGTTGGTGCTGCGGCACCTGGAGCTCGCGATGGCGCTTTACTACCTGGAAATGGAGTTGATGCTGCGGCACCGGGGGCTCGCGATGGCGCTTTAGTACCTGGAGTTGTCGTTGGCGCTACAGCACCGGGAGCTCGCGATGGCGCTGTACTACCTGAAAATGTAGTTGGTGCTGCGACACGGGGAGCTTGCGATGGCGCTTTACTACCTGGAAATGGCATTAGCGCTGCTGCACCGGGAGCTCGCGATGGGGATTTACTACTTGGAGTTGTCGTTGGCGCTGCAGCACCGGGAGCTCGCGATGGGGATTTACTACTTGGAATTGTCGTTGGCGCAGCAGCACCAGGAGCTCCTGATAGGGCTTTACTACCTGGAGTTGTCGTTGGCGCTGCGGCAACCGGAGCTCGCGATGAGGCTTTAGTACCTGGAATTGTCGTTGGCCCTGCTGCAACGGGAGCTCGCGATGGCGCTTTACTACCTGGAGTTGTCGTTGGCTCTGCAGCACCGGGAGCTCGCGATGGTGCTTTACTACGTGGACTTGCCGTTGGCGCTGCAGCACTGGGAACTCGCGATGGCGCCTTACTACCTGGAATTGTCGTTGGCGCTCCAGCACCAGGAGCTCGCGATAGGGCTTTACTACCTGGAGTTGTCGTTGGCGCTGCAGCAAGGGGAGCTTGTGATGGCGCTTTACGACGTGGACTTGTCGTTGGCGCTACAGCACTGGGATCTCGCGATGGCGCTTTACTGCCTGGAGTTGTTGTTGGCGCTGCAGCACCAGGAGCTCGCGAAGGCGCTTTACTACCTGAAATTGTCGTTGGCACTGCAGCACCAGGAGCTCGCGAAGGCGCTTTACTACCTGGAGTCGTCTTTGGCGCTGCAGCACCCGGAGCTCGCAAAGGCGCTTTACTACCTGAAATGGTCGTTGGCGCTGCAGCACCAGGAGCTCGCGAAGGCGCTTTACTACCTGAAATTGTCGTTGGCACTGCAGCACCAGGAGCTCGCGAAGGCGCTTTACTACCTGGAGTCGTCTTTGGCGCTGCAGCACCAGGAGCTCGCAAAGGCGCTTTACTACCTGAAATGGTCGTTGGCGCTGCAGCACCAGGAGCTCGCGAAGGCGCTTTACTACCTGAAATTGTCGTTGGCACTGCAGCACCAGGAGCTCGCGAAGGCGCTTTACTACCTGGAGTCGTCTTTGGCGCTGCAGCACCAGGAGCTCGCAAAGGCGCTTTACTACCTGAAATGGTCGTTGGCGCTGCAGCACCAGGAGCTCGCGAAGGCGCTTTACTACCTGTAATTGTCGTTGGCGCCGCAGCAACCGGAGCTCGCGATGGCACTTTACTACCTGGAACTGTCGTTGGCGCCGCAGCAACCGGAGCTCGCGATGGCACTTTACTACCTGGAACTGTCCTTGGCGCTGCAGCAACGGGAGATCGCGATGGCGCTTTACCACCTGGAAATGTCGTTGGCGCTGGCGCTTTACTGTATGAAACTGTAGCAGGGGCCATACCAGGGGGAGGACGAACTGCAAGAAAAGAAAAATAAAACCTCGATTCGAAGCAGACGAACAAATTTCAAACAAGAATAAAATCAAACGCACTGCCGCAATCAGAAAGAGGAGTAGAAATTCCACAAGTCGCAGGAAGGTCAATCGCTCTAGTACGATTCAATCGAATCCCCAAGCTCTCGCTCTGCTTCAACGCAACGCACATACATTTAGCGTTCCATTTCAACACACTTTCCACATTCTTGCAGCAATCTTTGGAGGCCATTCCCATCGTGCTCCCGATCGTGATGTAATTCACGCACGGCAGTATCGCGTACACCACCGCCGGACAATCCGCCGCACTTGGCAGAGGCGCCGACGGCGAGGCAGCACTCGCAATTATATTTTCATTGCAAATCCATATCGCTGCAATGCAGGTCAAGAACAGAGCCAAACTCTGAATCATCGCCATTGCCATTGCTTGAATGCGGTCCAATTAAGGCTTTGGTTTAGTAGATCGTTGAGTTATTGTCGAAATCGAGCTCGTTGCTATTTAATGTAAGAAATTGGGATTGAAATGGCAGTTTTTTCGGAATCTGTGAAGAACAGATGAGTTTGTGGTGTTCTGTGAAACATAAATTTCCCAATGCTGAACGAGTGGTTTTCGGGGAGATGGATCCTATATTATTGCAGCTACAGCGGGTCAACATCTTGACCATTTTCCCTTTATAATTCAAATTCTATGTTTTTATTTTTCATTCAATAAATAATATTGCAAATCAATATATATATCCATAATTATTATATTATACTAAAATATTATTAGATTTATTATATTATTATACATTTTTCTTATAGAAATTATCTATTAAAAGTTTATTTGAAATTAATATTTAATATATATGAAGAGGAATGTGAAATAATTATTATTGGATGTATTTCTAGCAACGGAAGAGAAATAAATTGAATAATAAAATATTATTATTGTGTTAATTTATTTATACAATAGTTGTACATTTTATTAATTTGACATTTATATTATCGTGTTTATTTCAATGGGCTTACAGCCCAACTTTCTGGTGGGCCTCATAAGATTATATCCCAATAATTTAACAAAATTGTATGTTTAAGATTATTAATTTTTTATTTATTTATAAATTTTCATCCCAAGCTCTTGAGAAATTATTTTTAATTTCCGATAACTAAACTCGGGTCATAATTCATCCCATAATTAGGGAGGAAAATAAGTTATCTTTTAAATTTCTATTATCATTATTAATCGGACTCATTCCAAGAAGTTACCCAATATAAAATTGTTCCAAACAAAACCCGCTAAATTATAAAGTTTCTATAATTGAACCAAGGAAAATGAAAGTATACCTTATTGGTGTATTTAGTAACTTTTCATTTTTTTAAGTATTTCTTAATCATTTTATCCTTCGAATCACTCTCATTTAGACGTGGTATCGATTCATTCATATACCTCTCATTTACTCGAATGTTACAATTGAAGTCATAAAGTGTGATGTCCCACATTGGTTGGGGAGGAGAATAAAACACCGTTTATAAGGGTGTGGAAACCTCCCCCTAACAGACGCGTTTTAAACCTTTGAGGGGAAGCTCGAAAGAAAAAATCCAAAGAGTACAATATCTACTAGCGGTGGATCATATCAACCTGTACAAACAAGGGACTTGGACTCGAAAGCGGGTCTTACTCAACAAGCACCTTTATTAGTCAGCAGTACAATTTGTACACAAAAAGTTGGTGCAAATAACAAAATATATCAAATTTTTAACATAAAAAAATATGGGATCTCACATCCTCACTCTCAAAAAAGGAAGAATAGGTAACGTAACTATGTTGCATGAGAATATCGGGGTCATTAGATGCTGAATCCAAATTTCAAATCTTAGGCATTGATCGTTATAACAATTCACGATCGAAATGATCATCCCTCACTTTGGGAAGCTTGACGATTAATGGTAAAGAATTACATGTGTTGTTTACTAAGTTCTAGACCTTGATTTTGTGACTTTTTAATGTAACATTTTTATGGAGATTTCCAACATGGTACACACATGTACTTGTCCCCTTGTCCCCCCTTTTGTATAACTTTACATATATTTATAAAAAGTTGCCTCTTCCTAGGTGACTAGACAACCATATCGATGTTGTTTAAAAACGGAAAGTTCGTATCTCTCGTCCTACCATTAATATTACAATTCTTATAAGTTCAAAGTTCAACGTTTGAATCTCTTATAAAAATATACCGACCGAGTGTTTAGAATCTCTAGCTTTTTAATTGATTGTACTTGTTTTTACACGAGATTATCTATACTTATATTAATCAATATTTCAATTATAATCTCTAATAATTACATCACTCTATCTGCAGAAAAAAAACATATTCCTTATAAGTTAAAAGATTCACGTGAGCAATCTCATATTTATAATCATATGTATTTTTTTTACAAAAATAGGAGTGTTAAAAAAATTTGACAATCCGATAAACCTAATCAATCCAACTCAACTGTACAATTTAGGTTGGGTTATGAACTTATTTGGATTAGACTGAGTCCGTACAAATCTAAATTTATTGTTAAATTTTTAAAAAAATACATTATTGCTCGCGATACAATTATTATATATTATTCAATTTCATAATTATTTTTTTTTTACACTTTATTATCCTACAACTCTTAAAAATAAAATTTTAAATATTTGGAAAGTACTTTTCAAAAATATATATACTTAAATTAAGTTGTAAAGTCAAAAGTTATAATCCTACCCAATATCTCATGATTTTTGAAATTATATATATAAAAGAATAAAAGCAAACTAGCCAGCGTGTTTGTTGGGTCCCACCAAACCGAATAATAATATGCCACCTGCATTCTTTGCTTACATCACGTGGCTCCCTCGTGGCTGAATTTATGGTAACAATGAGATTTTATAAAATTTTAACCCCACCTTTGAAATCTTCTCGAAATTGATATATGTTGAGATATAATATTTTGAGAATATATTAATTATAAAATATATCTTAAATATTATATCTAAATATTATTTGATTTGTAGTATATTTTATTTTATTTTATTCTTCATATTTAATTTAAGTATTAGTGGCTAGTATCCTATCTGAAGTTTATCAATATCAATGAGAATATTTTCATTCTTAACGATATAATGTTTTTTTTTCACTTTTGTGAAATTATGTTTGAATATTTAACATTTTGTAATTAAAATTTTAATTATAAAAATAACTCCGCATGAGAATTGACACTCATGGTCCTAATTTTGGTGTAATGACTTAGGACAAAACATGAATTATGAGTTCTTCTGTTCATAATGATGACATTTTTTTAAAATAATATTATGATGACGACGTTTTCAAAGTGACCTAAATTAAAATATTAAATGAAGTTTTAAACTTTAAGTGATCGATACAAATAATATTAAACTCTCGCCCTCTTTTCAATACTACTTTTTGTATCATTTATGGTAATTTCAATCATTCAACCAATCAAATTTAAAGTCTTTGAGTGGAGAAAGAATGAGAATCCGCATTATTCGTTATAAATAATGACTTAATTAAAAAATTGTAAAACGAGTCATATTGATTCACATCAAATATGTTAGTTGATCGAATGAATTGTTCGAGTAAATTTAATTTTGTTGGTTTATTAGTGTATTAATTAAAATAAAAATTTATATAAATAAATGATTGGGAGGATTTTAAAATTTGAAACTTCACAAATAATTATCAGAAATTATGAATTTTAATTTTAATTTTTTATTTCATTCATGCATGATCATCAACATCAATTAGTCTTGATTGGCTGCTAAATCAATTAAATATGACCATTTTATTGTCTAATATTTATTACTTAAGTTTTTAATATAAAATTATTATTAATTATACTATAATATTATTTTTTACAAAACTACCCTTTAAATATTTATATGTTAGAATGTTTGATGGCAAACCGACATAGTAGTGACCTACAATAGGGTAGCGGTGATTGGGATGCTTTCTTGGATTTAGTTTAAGATAATCGTAATAACAGTTCGAGACCACCTCTAGTAGATATTGTCCGCTTTAACTCGTTACATATCGTTGTCAGCTTCACGGTTTTAAAACACGTCTATTAGTGAGAGATTTTCACACTCTTACAAGGGATATTTTGTCCCCCTCCTCTACCGACGTGGGACTTTACCACTGTGTTTTACCATATTGATTTATGTCCAAAAATTTAATTAGCTTCTAATTTTGAACATTATATATATTCTCATGTTTTATAATTTAGTTTTTTTTTTTGTACAACCACTTAAATTGAAAATTTCATTCTTTTTAATATTATTTCTATTTTTTTTCTTCCCATTTTAATTTTTAACATCAATTTAAAGTTTCAACAACTATACATTAATTTGAAAAAAAAAAAAACATTTCATTTATCAAATCATGTTGACATTTTTAATTAATTTTGCTCAACCATTTAAAATAACATGAGCTTATTATTGATAACTAATTAATCATTTAAATTAATTTCATTCTCAAATAATATCGGTGAAATGAAGCCACATATTTAATTTCCAATAATAGATTATTACAATCAAAATTAAAAAAAAAAAAATCCACGTATGAATTAAAGTCCTCGACCCAAAAGTCGATTTTGTCCCCCCCCCCCAAAAAAAAGAAGAAAAAGACGATTTTGTCCCATACAATTATCTTGCTCAATTCAATTACACAATTATTTCTAAAAATTTTAAAAAATCGATTGATTTGATTTTTGGTCGGTTTAATCGATTTAACTTATTTGTTTTTGGACCATCACTTCAATTATTGCGAAAATTGATTATGGTGTCCCTTTTTTTTTAAAATAATAAATAATATTAAACGAAAATAAAATTAGGAATATTAAACAAAAAAACATTAATTTAAATTAGAGGGTAATATTCACATTCACATACAGCAGCTCCAAAATTTGTTACCCCATTTAAGTACGCAGAAACATCTTTATATATATATATAATTTATATTTATATGCGTTGATAGAAGGCTGGAGCGGTGGCGGCTGCTTTAAATCTGAAGTAATCTATGGCGGCTACACGGCGGCGACAGTCTCGCCATTAATTGCAGAGACTTTTGTTACGGCGGTTGGGCCCGACGGTCCTTTCTTCGAATACTTTTCCTTCGCCTCGTCCTGATTCATCTGCTGCTGCCGGCACTCTGCACTACAAAAAGCGCTCTCGCCCCTGTTTCCACACCGAAAATCGCATCAATTTCACTCAGCAATTCCATCACTTACACCGATTTAAACGATTCAAGGAGAAATTTCGATCAATTTCTTATTAAAAATTTACTGTGCTCTAGAAAAGGCATTTAATCGATAGTTTTTACTTACTTGTACATGTATATGTCACGGCCGGAGACGAGGCGGCGGTGGCAGAGGCAGCAAGCACGGAGGTGCTGAGACGACCAAGGGAACTCATCGGAATGCCTCCGATTGTTTCTCGGCGAGAGCATGGAGAGAAGACGGTGATCGTAGGCGCTGTTAGGGCTTTCGATTGGTGGAGGTTCTGCGACGTCGAAGAGGATCTCCTTCTCGCTGGAGGATCTCTTGATAGGGAGCCTCTTTGGCGGCGGCATAGTGGTTCTCCGGCGAAGTTAGAGAGAGAAAGTGGGTAAAGAGAGAGAGAGAACGGGAACTGAGAAGCAGAGAAGGAGGAGAAGTGGATAAAAAGAGAACCAGCGAGTGAGGAGTGAATCTGGACCGTACGATGTGGCTGACAGTGACGACCAGTTCTAAATATTTGGAAATACACGTCAGCTCCTTCATTATTTTCTTCCTTTCCCATTTTCTAGAGAGAAAAAATGTTCGAAGACTTTTAAATTATATATATAATGTATTTAACCAATTGACAGCATCTTTAGTGTTTAGAATTATTATTTATTTATTAAATATATATTATGTATTTAGCGCATTTTTAGTCTTTAAAATTCTTTTTTATTAGAAAATATTATATATGTTAGATTCGTTTTATAATTATTTAATTTTTGTAATTACTTTTTATCTATATTTTAAAAACAAAAAAATAAAATAAAATGTTGAAAAATAATGTTGCAAGTGGCTAAAAAAGCGTATTTTAATTAATTAATTTTGGGGCCCTCTTATTTTTGATTTGGTCATCCATCCAAGAGTATGGAGAGAGAAGTTTTGGATGCTTATATCCACTTTCCAGTGTGCAACGCCAGCGGTCACTTTTAATGGATCTGATTGGTCCACGTGGATGTCGAGTACATGTCATCTCACACAACAGGCAAAACCGCATCGAATTTTCCTAAAATATCATAATAATTGTTATACTTTTTCGAATAAAACATCTTCTTTAAGTACAAATATAGCATAAATAACCCATTTTCCCTTCCATGCTTCAATTAATATTCCGTGTAGGGTTTAATAATAATTTAAGGCCACTTTTTCTGTTATATATATATATATATATATAATAAAATTTAGTAAAAATGACCAAAAACATATTTTTATGTGAAAAGAGGCTAAATTTAATAATTAAAGGAAAATAAATATTGAAATTCATATAAGAATGGAATATATGATAATTAAACTGACTCTAGTGTTTAAAAAGATTTTATTAATCTTGAGATTGATTTAATTAATGTTTAATTAATAGAAGTAAAAAAAATCATGAAATTAATTATTCATAATTGTTTTCATTATTTTATTTAATATATTTTTCTTCAATAATGGGGTTTAAATCAATTTCCTAGATAACTATTTAAAAAATTATTTGAAAATTTTTCAAATATTGAAAAAAATACTCTCTATTTTATTTATTTATTTATTTTCTATTGGTTCATTTCAATTATTTCCTACAATTTCATGGTTAGGTCCAAGATATTTTCACTATTGGGCTGGGCTCAAAACCTGGGTCCATTTAAACTGGTATCTTATTTTGGGCCGGGAGGGGATTGTGCCAGCCCAGCCCAGCCCAGTTAATCATAATTTCCAGGACGTTAATTAATCGGAATTTAATTATGATCATGGCGAGGAGGTGCCTCTGTCGTCTTCTTGCTAAGAATTTTGTGCTCTCAGAGATTTTCGAGCTCAAAGATCTTCGACGACTAGTGAAGGATCGAGAATTTGCAGAGGAATTTTAGACGTCCGGTGGGGAATGGAGAACGCCGACGTCTTTTTAGGTTTGCATGACTTTCTTGAGCGTATGAGTCAACCATCAGCCTCAGATTTCGTCAAATCCATTAAAAGGTAAACTCGTTTTCCATTCGAACGATATGTGCAAACTATAGGATATTTGTTGACTTCAATTAGTGTTCACGTGATCTTTCCTTCAAATTTAATGTGATCTCTTTACACTTTAGTTACAATGCTTGCTCCTTGTTCATTTTCTCGCTCCTTCTTCTGGACCTTGAATTTCTTGCTATCTAAATCGACTGTTTGTTTGTTTAATTACAATTCAAATTGATGAATTTTTGGAGAAAATTCTCGTGGTCATCATTGGAAGAAGTAAAGATGGACCTAGGAATTGGCATAGTTGTGCAAGCCTCAGTGCCTACTGTGATTTTTAGGTTTATAATGTTCATATGAGATAAGTTACAGTTACTTAACTTGATTGAGTTATCGCTAGAGATGAGCGTCCTCATTTGGGCTTTTGGTTATAGTTGCCCTCCGTTTTGTAGATTCAAATGCCTGCCCATGAAAGCCAAAACCAACCGATTCATTTTCTTCTAGAAGGAGAAAGCACTCTCATAAATGGAATCTCAGAGGGAATAGCATTTATTGGTCTTTAAATGAAAAGAACATATAGTTAGTACCTACTGACAGAGTTTCGTTATGGTGTTATGTGCAAGCTGAACTCAGCGCTTGTACAAATGTAGCTTCGGAAGATGGACATAATGGTAAAAGCATTGGATATACCACCTGCATGACATACTGTAATACCTGAAGTGACTACCTAATACCGAGGAGTTTGGATAGTTTCAATCTTAAACTTTGTAAACACTCCTGCAGAAGATTTCTACACCTGTTATATACACACATGCGTGGATGTGCACATCTCTATGTGTATGCTTCAGTCTGTCGAGTTTCAGATTGATATTCATTTTGTAGCCTTATACTGTAAGAGTCTTGCAGTGATTACTCACGTTGATTGTTTAACTTCTGGAGATTATTTTCTGTCAGGTGTAACTTTTTCTTAATCAAAGGACAAGGATATTGACTGTTGATTTTGAACAGTAATTAACATATTCATAAAGTTTTGACTAAACTATGTATACTGGCAGCTTTATTGTGTCATTTTCGAATAATGCTCCTGACCCTGAAAGGGACAGTGCCTCTGTACAAGAATTCTTTGCCGAAATGGAGGGAGCTTTCAGAGCTCATCCACTTTGGTCTGGTTGCTCAGAAGAAGAGCTGGAAAGTGCTGGTGAAGTAAGTTTACTACTATTGAAGACTAAATATTTATAATTAATAATGATTTGTTTTTCACCTCAACAGTGAGGGAGGATGAGGTGAATTATTAATCAATCGGTAACATATCTGGACAAAGAGGGTTTAGTTTAAAATAATATATTTACGTACAATCCATTTGATTGTTGAATATAGAAGCAATCTGAGTAAGACACATAATGATCCCATCCTTCTATAGTTCACTAATTAAGAAATTATGTTATAAAAAAGCCAGTATCTTTGGTAATACTCTGCAAATAAATAGTCTTCTCGGATGGATCCTACAATACACACACTTTACACCCCAAGTATGTGCTGCTTAAGTGATATTTATTTATTCACAAAATTTGTTCTTTCTTCTAATGCACGGCCGTCTACTAAATGCAGGGATTGGAGAAGTATGTCATGACCAAGTTATATTCTCGTGTATATGCTTCACTTGCAGATGATGTAAAAATTGACGAACAACTTTCTGATAAGATGGCGTTGATTCAACAGTTTATTAGGCCAGAAAATCTGGATATCAAACCAAATTTCCAGAACGAGTCATCATGGTTGGTGAGTAAAGGTCAAAGTCAAGAGATCTTCATATAATTTTTGCATCATTCATCTCCTCTCTCGTAAAATTTACATCCTCATGATTATTGTTTGTGCATAAAAAATCATACTTTGAAGTTAGTTGTTTCATTACATTTTTTTAACACTTTTTAGAATTGTTCATAAGTTCAAATTAGGAATCTAATTGATACTTTATCCAGTGTTGTAAACTGAAATCTGTAGAATATCTTCTCTTCCTTAGCTTATCATCTACGAAATATTTCCATGATAGAACTTTCCTATTTAGACATTCAAGTATACGTTAAAACTATGTATCTCAAATAAACTTTCTATATAGCCTTGTTGTTTTCCTATTCTTGGGCAATGCCGAAGTGTAGATGGAATTGCTGGAGGACCTATTCTCAGATGAGCTGATACCTATTGGAATAAGTTGAGGAGGACATAAGAGAAACGTTAAATTGTAATGTATATTTACTTTCAATGATTATGGAATCCCCTTGGTTCTGTAATGCATGATGGGCTTGGTCAAAACTTCTGTTATGAGAGCCCCCTAGGTTCCTGGACAATTCTCTTGAGTGAAATTCAAAATTTTCTAAGGCATTCTTGTTAAGGCGATATGATAAAAGTTTCTTCCACATAGGCTGGCTCTTACTCTTCTTTACTTCAAAGTTTGTTTTCAGCATGTCATGTCTTTTATAACTGAAACTTTCTGTTGTGATTGCAATCATTATGTGGAATTTTCCATCATATGAATCTTTGTTGGTCATTAATACTAGTTTCACCTACATGTTTACATTTTTATTGGCAGCTTGCTCAGAAGGAACTCTTGAAGATTAACATGTACAAAGCTCCAAGAGACAAGCTTGTGTGTCTCCTCGGCTGTTGTAAGGTCATCAGTAACCTGCTACTCAATGCTTCTATTGCTTCAAATGAGAATCCTCCAGGGGCTGATGAGTTCCTTCCCGTCCTTATTTATGTTATCATAAAGGTGATGGATGATATGAATAGTTAAAGTTGGTTTGCCCATATCTATTACTTATGAAGAAACTCTTTCATGCTAGAGCATATATTCTTACATAGCGTTTGAAAATTTGATGTTTCATTATAGAAATGTCACCACAAACTCTAATCATCTCTGTTTGGCATTAAACTGAAAAGTTGGTTGTAAACACCATACAATTTTTTTTGTTTCACCATTTAGGACATAGTTATCGTAGTACTATAGAAATTTATGACATGCTCATAAATGTGTTTTTCATGTACAATCTCTTGTAGGCAAACCCTCCCCAACTGCACTCAAATTTATTATATATACAACGATACAGGGGACAATCCCGATTAACTGGAGAAGCAGCATATTTTTTCACAAACATACTCTCAACCGAGTCCTTTATCTCAAACATTGACGCAAATGCCCTCTCAATGGAAGAAACTGAGTTTGAAAAAAACATGGAATCTGCTCGAGCACTCCTATCTGGGCTCTCTACTGATGTTGAATCTCCTTCTAATAAAAGTAACTTGGATGAACGAGTTGCCCGTAATTCAGAACTTGTTGAAACCAGTTCTCAAGCTTCAAATTCTGGTACAGAACCTGCAGTTAGACCCAACTCCCCAGAATCAAAGCCAAGCACTGAGGGACCACATGTCAAATACCAGTCAACAGTAATGGAAGTTTCAACGCTCTCAGATTTGGAGAACAAGGGTGCAGCTATGCTTTTAAATGATCACACAAGGAAGCAAGCCTTCCGAGATTATCCATATTTGTTTGCCCAAGTTGGGGATCTTACATTTAATGACGTAGAAGAGCTACTCCATCAATACCAACATCTAGTTTTCAAGTATGTTTCCCTTTCTAAAGGACTGAGTCTCAGATCTTCATCCCCATCTTCGTCTAATTCTGAAATGCATTCCCACCACAATCCTGAATCTTTCAAAGAACCTGAAGATGTTAGAGACGTAACATCAAATGATGAGTCTGTTGGAGAGACATGCTATGATTGATGGCCCAGATGGAACCTCACTGTTTGGAGAAGAAAACGTTGGATCGGGGTTAATGCAAGACAAGGTAGTACTACCTCAGCATGAAGGAAACGACACGACATCCCTATCCTAGCACTGTCAACAACTTTTGTGGGGACCAATCGTCAAATGTTTTCAGTCTGGTTATCTTGATTTGCTTCCTCAAATGTCTGTCCATCTGCAATGAGCAATTGCCATGTTTAGGATCTGATCTCAGGCCGATGATGGGCATGGCAATGAAGAACAACAATGGAGATTAGCCTTGATTTTGGATCTGGCAAAGTGACAGGAAATGAAATCCCCCAAGAAACAAACTAATGGCTGCCGGAGTGACAAATTTTCTTCTAAGCTTGCATCCACAAGTATGTTTCTCTACTTTTCCTCCATTGTTAACATTGTAGCAATTTCATTCAGGAGCATATTGATGAATTATAAGACTAAACTTTATGTCAATATACGTTGAGAATCTACAATTCTTATGCAATTGGACATTTTTTGGACATAATGCTAGACAAATCTCTGATTCTCATGCGTGGATATAACTTTCACTCAATAATAGAGGAATTGACAGCTGAGTAGAACTTGGAGACACGAGACAGAGCATGAGTATAAAGGTTAGTCTCATGGTAGTGATATTTTAGAAATAGCTTTTGCTGATTAGTTAGGTGTAGAAATTCTATTTGATTTGATACACGAAAATTATTATAAATAGATGGCAGATTCCTAGTCAGAGCCTTTGCTACATTTGATGGTGACCTCTGTTTTATATTCAAACTTGGTATGATGGAAAGGTCAACAATTAGTACTCACACCTAACACGTAATCAACAAACATGATCGATGTGTGTGTTTCATTACATTTGATTATTATTATATTTATGTATGGAAGTAAAACTACCGATACTTTATTTGATAATAGTCATTAACAGCATGCTTAATTTATGGATGGTTTTAAATGGCTTATAATTATGTAGTCGAGCTATTTTGACCAGTAGTTTTACTTACCTTAAAGGCTTTATCTACAAGTTTGTTCATTCAAGCTATCCCATTAATTTATGCTCTATGAACCTAAGTTTCTCAAATTTATAGCTTAGCGTGCATACACCCTTAAACACTTTCATTAATCCATGCATAAATTAAATATAGGCTACATGAATGTAAGTTTCTATAACTTGTTATTCGGTATAGCCAAAACCCGTTTAAGTCTAGGCTATATAAACTCATTAGAATTGTGGGGCAAAAGTATTTGTTGATCAATCATTTCCTTATCTTGTAACCACTATAGGTTGATTTAGTAGTCGAAGAGAGTTATGGAAGTAAGCGAATGAGTTCAAGTCTTGGTTGTTACCTATTTGGGATATAACAAATATAGTAGGACTAGACAGTTATCCTCCGAGAATAATCGAGATTTTGATCGAGATTTTGTTAATTAGATAGGTTACAAAAATAGAAAAAATTTCCACAGAAGCAAAATGGAAGTTAGGTTCTTAGTCATTTCGAAAGTGAAGAAGAAAGTAGCATAGAGGATCAAACAAAAGCAGCCAACTCTATCTTGGTGCTTTACAACTACTGCTATTTAATGCCCATAACACATGCACGTTTGGGAAGCTTGTCCATTAGTATTATTATTATTATTACTTTTGAAAGTTTTATGACATTTTAAAATCTTTGTTGGGACCAAAAGGCATTAATAATTCAAATGCACAAAATGGCTGCTAGCTTTGCTTGATTGGTCAATCTTCACACATGTGCCTTCCTACTTTCTGTTGCCTTTCTCCAAATAATAAAGCTTCTTTTGCCTCTCATCCTCTACTGTTTTGGGGGCTTTTCTACAAATAAAATATTTTTCTCACTTTAATTCATCAAATATTCCGTTTTTTTTCTTCTTTTTCTAGAGAATAGTATATTATTACGGCTCCCCGACTAACTGTAACGTTATTCGTCAGGGATCAAATATAGTTCAAGATTTTATCGATACTTTTTATACTAAATTTGTATGTGTAGCTCATTAGTATAGTCTCCGAAGTTTCAAGTTGCTATCAAATAAACTCTTAAACTTTAAACAATATCTAATAGATCTCCCAAGTTTCAAGTTTCTATCAAAAGACTCTCAAACTTTAAACAATATCTAACCGATTTCAAAACTTTTGATTTCGTGTTTTGAAAAATATATAATAAGTCCCTTTACTTTTGACTTTATCTCTCATAAGCAATCGGGTTTTCAATTAAATCAATTAGACACAAAATCGAAAGCTTAGTATCATACAAAATTTAATTTTATGTCTAATAGTTTTGTTAATTTAAAAAAAAATGTTAAATATTTTAAGGACGCATTTGTTACTCAATTAAAACTTCAAACAATTTAGGAATTTATTATATATTTTTTGAGTTTTAGAAATCTATTTGAAACTAAGACATTTTATTTATTTGTTTTAAGTAAATATAAAATGAGATCCACGTATTAATTTAATAGGAAAAAATTAGAATAAAATGAGATTCACATGTGTGCACCAACTAATTGACCATGATATGGTATCTGATTTTGGTTTTAAAAAAACAATAATTCAAACTATGCGTTCAAGAATTAATAATTTTGTTGTTGATATCCTTAAAAAGTAACAATATAAAAAAAATATATTTTAAAAAATTATAATAATTTCTCCATTTTCCCTTTTACTTTTGATAGAATTAAAAAAAAAAAATGTAGTTTGAAGAAGCATAACGAAAAAAAGATAATGGGATGTTTCAAGATATGTGGTCAAATGGTAAAAAAAAAGGAGGTAAATAATGAAAAATTTTGGATAAATAATTTTTTTATAAAAAAAGTAAAAAAAAAAAAGTAAAAAAAAGGCACATGATGAGTTTGGGATACCAAATGCGACTTTAGCGTGCTTCCCACGTGCCCACATGCTTCCTTTTCTCAAGTCCATCTATCAGGTGGTTCTTTTTCACTAGCACGTGACTTGCATATGCTCTACCTTCTGATGTGGCAAGCGCCCATACCGTTCATCGGTGGTTGATCTAAACCATCCACGTGTTTGGATGTGGTGTACGCACGTGGCTAGCTAAGTGTTGTTTAATCACAATTTGATAGTTTGAACGGTGATTTTAGCCCTTTCATTATTCCTAAATACTCGTTTAGTTCTTATTATTAAATCTTTATATTGCTTATAAAAACACTCTAAATGAACATATAACATTTTTAAATATCAAATTATAAATACTCTAAAGAATTCAACAAAATTCTGACTCGACATAAAACATATGACTAAAAACATGTATGAATATAAGATTAGTAGTAGATATTGACTTTTTCTCAAGATTTTAAAATGTTTCGAAAGGCTTCCATACTCTTATAAGAAATGCTCCGATCTCCTCTTTAACTAACGTAGAATCTCATCATTAATCTATTTTAGAACACGGGTTAATTTTGTGAGGAAGAAGTGAAGAGACAAAGGCACATGATTGTACCAAAAGCAATGGGTATGGCGTGAGAAGTTGGGCATGAACTAAAATAACTCAAGAGAAAGAGAAATAAAGGACCACTTCATTATTAAAGATTCTTCATTCACTTTACTCCAACTTAACCAAATTTCCACACACCACCAATCCAAATCCATCTTTAGCTCATAATCTTTGACCCTCCGTCTCTCCCGTTGCTATCATTTCAATGAGTAAACGAAACAAAACAAAACCTTTCATCGTCATGTTAATCTTTCTATACGTTAGAAAAATGATAATAATATTTTATCTCGACGACTAACACCACAAGTAAATTAATGAGATAAGGTAACTTACCCATCAATCTTTTAGTTGTCGAGAATATCAAAATTCAGTGTCCTTGAATTTAGGGTTTTCTAGTATCGAGAAAGTTAGTACATTCCTGTCCCACAATTTGGTTACGTTGAGTCCCAAGATCCCGAGATATTGACTTTTACCCATAGTAGACTACTGAGGATAGCGTCCTACACATACTCTATATCGTCGTTTAGAGTTAAGGGTATGAGCTAATAGGTTTCACCGTGATATAGATGAAATAGAATTCAGATTAGTTGATGTTTAGTTAATCCTAATATTAACGACGATGAACGGTAATAAAACGGGATAAAGCCATCTTGATTGATGTGGACATTTTGATCCATATTGCCCTCAAAGTTCATATTAATTAACATCCCAAAAGAGAAACAAACCGGCAAGAGCCAAGACTCAATCAACGTTGTTCATATTTGACAAACTTCCATGGATTTTTAGTTCAATTTGATGACACTGCCAAGATTTTGGTTCCCATTTGGCCTTCTTTATTAACTTCCCAATAAACCCCTCTCTCTCTCCTCCTCCTCCTCTCTCTCTCCTCTGTACAAAGCAGCAGAACCAGAGAAGGAGCTCTTGGAAGCCATTGTTGGTTTTGCATCAAGGTCCAAGCTCTGTCTTCTTCTCTTTCACTGGGTTTTTGAAGAAGGGGAAGAAATTAGAGATGGGTGACAGATACAATCGGTTTAACCCATCAAATATTCGCCATAAAAACACGTTCTTGCCGATGCTCTGTTCGAAGCCGGCGACCAAAGACAGCCGGCCGCCGAGATGCGACCGGGACCGTTCGGAGTCCTTTTCCGGCGACCCTTTGTCGCCGAGAATCGGATGTATGGGTCAAGTCAAGCGGAATAACAGAGTTGCAGGTCTTCCGATTTCCCACCGGATTTTGATTACGACCAAAAATGAGAACAGTCCCAACGTTGGTTACTTTAAGTTGAAGAAATTTTTCTCCAGCAAAAATCTCTTGGCTTCCCCCTCCCCATCTAGCACCGGCACCACCAGATCCGCCGCCGTCGCCGCCGCTGCATCGGTATCTACAGCGGGTGTCAACGGTTGTAGGAGTAGAAGAAGACCCACCCCAGATTTTGCAAGTAAGAAGAAGGGTGTTTGTGAAAATGGGAATTGTGAATCATTAAGCGTTGTGGATTTGGATCCGCCGTTGCCGGTGGTCCGGCGAGTGCAGAAGGCCGGAGAAGAAAGAGGGGAAATGGAGAATCTTTGGAAGAGGAGGTCAGGTGGAATTGTATTACAGAGCTTGCAGATTCAGCAAACTCATGTTCCGAAGCATCGGCTTCAGATTACGACTGTTTGATGAAGTGGGTAATCTTAGATTCATTGGAGAGCTCTGTAAATATTCTGTTTTTCTTTCTAGTTTTTGGTTGTGTTTCAATCACAAGTGATGAAGACGATGTGATCGTTACTCAAATCTTCATGATTCAAGTTTCAAATTTGAGTGAAGTATTCATTCTAAATCACTTGTTTAGTTGTTTGTACTATCCCCTGCTGCAAGTTCTAGCACCTGAAACAACATATTTGCAACAGATCTGAAGAAAATGAAGACACTTTCTTGATGAAACAGTGGTCAAAATTTCACGGTTGTACATCTTCAATCGTGCCATCCCATGTCCCGAGACACATTGGCCATCTTGGCTTGCTCAGATACACTCGTTGAAAACTGACCCTGTGTCAATCATTTTTAACGGGACATCCCGTACATCCAAGTCAATTTGGATGTTTGGCCACACACACTGTTCGTGCATGCATGTTCAATCGTTGCGACACAACAATGTCGCATCTCATTGTCATTTTGGTCCACAAGAGCACAACCCATGCATCGTGATCTCGTCCCATGTCTCGAGACACATCACTCATCTTAGCTTGCTCAGACACATCTGTTGATAACTGACCCGTGTCAATCATCTTAACAGGACATCCCGAACATCCAAGTCAATTTTGTCAAATATTAAAAATTTTGATATCCCCACTTCAATTTTCGTTTCACAATGTAGCTTCAATTGGAGTTGCCCTAGTTTAGAATGTCTTTTTTTTTTTACGTTTCCACCTAGGGAGGATGCAATTGCAACGTATTGAAAAAGAAAATCACAACTTTTACTACACAAGACTTCTGCAGTGAAATCTGGCTTCCTTTTTCCCAAGGAAAGTTTCACAAAAAAGGACTCCAAGGAAAGTTTCACAAAAAGGACTCTTTCTTTTGAGGACTTTTCTTCTAGAGTTCCCTCCAAAGTTTTAAAATTTGTGCTTCGTTCCCTATTCCAACCGATATGAGATCTCACAATCTATCCCTGTTGGGAGCCCAACGTTCTCACTAGCCCATCGCCAAGTGTTTAGCTCTGATACCATTTGTAACAGTCCAAATATACCGCTAGCATATATTGTACTTTTTAAACTTTCACTTATGGACTTTTTTTCAAGGTTTTAAAACGTGTCTGTTAGGAAAAAGTTTCCACACCCTTATAAGTAATACTTCGTTCTCCTCTCAATAGATGAGAAATCTCACACCTTCTTTTCTACAATTAAATAAATATGTTTTCTTTGTAAAAGTTAAATTGTAGCTGGTCAAGTCAAGAATGATCTCTTAATAACCAAACCAAACATCACCTGAATCAAACGTTAAGGGATATACACAAGTAAAACAAACCAAAATGTCGAAGAAATAGCAACTGGTGATGTACAGCTAGGTTTCAACCATTTCTAGTTTCAAGGTGTACACAGTATTTGATTGTCCAGGAATACATTCAGCAGATAGAAATGGAAAAGCTAATACTTTATACTACACTTCTACACAATTATTGTACATCCAGAGTTGGAATAGATACCATCAGACTTGATAATGAGTTTGGAAAGCTTCAACCTTGTTCTCTGTATGGAGTCCAGATCAATTTGCTAACATCGACCTCTAGGCCCCCACGACCAGCAGCTTTAAGATGACGATCCAGCACCTTGGGGTCGGCACATATAACATGCTGCCCTTTCCTGTATTGAATCAACTCCAGGCTCTGAAGTGTGTTCAAAATATCTTCGGCTTTGATGGCTGTCATGTCACTTAGCTCCTGCCATAAAGGGATGACCAATGTGCTAAGCATTATTAGATACAAAATCTTATGGCTAGGAGTTATTCCAAGAGCAATTAACATAAATTTTTAGGAACAAAGTAATAGGTCGAATGTTTAAAAATTTGTCGAGGACTTAGTAGAGTCAATACCGGACAACAAACAATGAATTTCAATAAGAGGCAAAAATGCACACCTTGATAGAGATGTTTCCCTTGTGCTTTTTCAAGATGTCTAAAAGTACCCTGGTCCAGTATCCTCTGTAGCTCACCAACCCAAGGTCAGAAAGAGGTCTTTCAGGAGTGCCAACTTTACCTTCCTTCTTGGAGAGTTCATAAGCTGATCTCTCAGGTTCATAGAAGATTAAAACACTCCGTTAAAACATGGTGACGCTGACCCAAAAAAAGAGGCGGATGCCCGGAAATAACAAACCAAACTTGAGAAAACCACGCAGGCAAGAAACTACTAGTGATATACTTTTCAATGCTAGAGAACAAAGCTAATCAAGGTCGCTAGTTGCAGACACAATAAGCCAAAAAAATAGAGCCAGTTTAAGGCATGTGGTGAACTTACAAAAAGCCATTAAGAACTTTCCATAGCCCTTCCTTTGATAAGGAGGAAGGGTGAGAATGCATGCCAAATTATAGGATTCCTCTGAATGCTTTTCCTGCACGCCGACACATAATATAATCATAATAATGTTCTCAGCTTATAAGTTCTAAAGCAATTTATCGTGAATTCATCTTACATTTCATTATCCACATGATATGAGTTTCGTTATTTCTATACCAATCACTACTAGCACTAACATCCACTAGCCCACCAGAGATAAAAGAAACAACGAAAGTATGGACAGAGAGAATATCATGTATAAAAAACCCTTGTATATTGATTAGTACTTTTTTTTTTTTTTTTTTTTTTTGAAGAATTGAACAGTAGATAAATTAAATTTAAACTTCTATCTTGTATCCATTTTTCCCTTTAGAAAAAGGTATGATCGGGGTACCCTCCTAAATAATATTCAACCCTGCAAACTCCACTAATTTGAAAAAAGGACAGGACAACCTCTCTCTTTGATGCTTATAACTTGAAGGAGAAGGACAGTAAAACTTGCTTTTGGACAGATATAAAATGGTCTTCAATGAACTGATAAGCTCAAAATTCCCCGTTAGCCAAACAGATCCTGATTGCTGAGGAGTGGACCTAGATTTTGAAACTAGAGAGTGGATTTCTGTACTTGGCAACAATTTCCCGGGGACAGTGAGTTTACATTTTTCAGCTCTCTAATTTGCAACAGTGCTTTTCCCATAATATCCAGGACTACTTGATTCAAGCTATCTCAGGTCAGCTTTCAGAACAAACCTAAAATCTACGAAATTACATAAGGACAGCTACTTTGTATGGTCTATACTGTTTGAGCAAATATTTCGGCGCATCTTACAATTTTTCTTGCTCATAAATGGATCTCCTTACCCAAACCTTGTCATTATTATACTCCCTTTAACTTCAAACCTATTCGAGAGTTTCATGTCTTGACACGTCCTTTATAGGTAAGATGATGTTTACTCCTCTCTCCTCATCACCCTAAAGAAAATAAAATTACAGTAGTAACAAAGAAAACACCACTCTATTTCGTCATTCTTCAGAATCATACCACTTCAATTTGAATAGCAGTTATGATGAACCAAAAATTACCTTTGAAAAATATCCAACCATGTGACACCCTCGATCATCACACTCACACAGGATATAAAATAGAAAAAGGTCCACATCATAATATAGAGTCTTGTGGTCCAGAAATAACTTCGCTAAATAACAGAGGTTCTGCCCATAGACCTTGTTCTTTTTTCCGTCAACCTGTTTCAGCAAAAAAATTAGCAGCAAAAGTCATATGAGGAATTTTCAATCTGCAATAATAAAAACATTATCCTATAGCTTCAAGTGCATTATTTTTTATTGTTTATGACAGGTTAAAACAGTTTTGCTAAATGCGAGTACAGGAGATGTCAAGGGTTGCATGAACTGTTTAAAAAATAGTCGATATTCCAACACTGACGCATTGACAAGCAAACAGAAAATAAACCAGAAAATCAGAATGGCATTACTTCTACAATCCAAAAGAAAAAAAATAAAAAGTATTTTAATGATAAACTAGTTAAAGAAACCAAGAGATTGCAAACCTAATCAAGACCAAAAATCAAGAATGGCACTACTTTTAGTCCAAAAGTGAAAAGAAAAAGGTATTTAGATTATGAACGAGATAATAAAACAATGAGGTTCACAGCTGCAAACAAGCCAAAAGATTGAAAACCTAATTAAGACCATACCTCAAACATTGACAAAGTACCACTTCGATATATTTCATCACCAGGTGGATGCTTGAGATCACACTTCCTCTACATGGACAAAGCACGAGTTTAAGATGGTTTGTTAGTATTATGCACATACAAAAGGCTAATGATAATGAAACATGCAAAACCAACCATCAATTTTATTTGATGTTCCTGAAGGGATCATAAGAAAATACATCATATTTCCTATCCGAAGATCATATTATAATTGTTAGATGTTCTCAAAGGGACAAACATATAGTATTTGTCTATATTATAAACATAGAAAACACGTTACTTTTGACAATGAAATAAAAATGTCAATTTGTGTTACAAATTTACAATTATATAAGATGATAGCTGAGTCTACACACACACACACACATACATGTATGGGTGGCTTAACATGAAAGAAAGGTGTGTAATCAAGCTGCTGCACATCAACGATCAATCTCTCATAATTAATGCTCACATCTCAAACTGGGGACAGGTAAAAAATCATTTGCCAAGATGTTTCAAGCACAGACAACATTTACTATGTTAAAACACGAAGCAGCAGCCAACAGGCTGAAATAAGGCCAACAGTAATAAATGTTCAATAACTCTTATAACTCGACTATTTTAATAAGGCATATCTGAGCAAATAATTTCGTCCAGCCAGTTAGACATTAAGAAAAATGGTCTGACACATGAAAATAATGCACCTTGCACACTATTTCACAAAAATTAAAAAGAAAAATCGTATGCCCAAGACAATATCAGCAATCAGCAACCGAAGGGTTTCATCGTCCATAACAAAAGTTCAAAATTCCATTTACAGACATTCCGACTTAATCATTCATAACTACCACAAGAAAGAATTTGGAGAATCTCTCACCATATGTCTCTGGAGCTGTTCTTTGCGCTTCATGAAATTGAGACAAAACTCACAAAAATAGAGCTTCGTAGTGTCATTGTATTCTGGTGGAAAGGGGGAGAAATACCATGTCTCAATCTCATATCTTCCAAGTTCAATTGTTGCAATATTCTTAACTTTTGTAAATTCTTCATGCTCCCTCAAGCTAGCAGCATCAAGTTCCTCATGGCCCTATGCGATTGAAAAAAGATAAGAAAACATTTTATAATGAAGGCAGGGAAATTTTGTTAGACACTCCAATTTAAGATCACAACATATAAATATTAACATATTTTTTTACTACACTATCTAACAGAATTGCCTTACGATTGACAACAGAGTTTCCTGCTTGCCCAAACATCCACAGCTGGTGGATGTCACAAGGAATTCTTTTACCTGTATAACTAGCAAATACCTATGTAGTATGTCTTTTAACAAAGGACTCGCCGCATCCTTAAAAATGCATACCTCAACATGCGTTTCATCAATCTTCCGCTTCTGGTGTCGGGTCATCTTCAATCCTGTTACCTTCAAGTGCAAGAATGAGATTCTCATGTTAAATACTTACAAGTAAAACATTGATTCCAAAAGGACCAAGTCATGCCCAAGGATAACCTTTAAGTTTTCCATACAAGAAACAGTGAAAGGCTTCAGAAGCAGACAGGTTAAATTTAAAAAAATGAAAGGGACAGAGAAAATTAAACTTTACCTTGTCCTCCACTTTCTCATCAACAACGGTCTCAACTGATTCAAGATCAAGTTGGTCAAGCTTCACCCACTCATCAAGTCTCCTATTGACTATCATAAAATCCAGGTAAGGAGAAAGAAAGAGAACTCCAAACTCCACACAGAAGAAACTAATCAATTTAGCAACGAACGCTACGGTTAAAGAAAAATGGGTGTACCCATTTATTCTATCAATTAACCGGTCCATGAAAGAAATGTAAAATCCCATTGCTGCAAGAGCTACTTGTATCACTCAATCCAAAGGTCGAACTCCCTAAATTGACCAAAAGAAATAAACCCTAAGTCACCAAGCAAACCCTAAACAACACATCAAAAAAATTCTAGAACCCCAAAAGAAAAAAATCGATCATTCATTTCTAATTCCAGCTTAATTCTTCCACCACGCAAGCAAAACCAAATACCCACATACTAAAGCAAACTTCAGAGAAGTATCTTACACTCGGTGTAATGGACATAGTATTCGTAATCACTAAAACCAGTAGCCTGTAACTTCCGACGTTCGATGACCTTAACGGGATGGTACTTCCCGTCTCTCCAGCGGCACATGACGCGGGTCCCGACCTCGAGAGGAAGCATGGAGGACATACGCTTCTTCGTCGGCTCCAATTCTTTAGGCTTCTCAGGCGTAGCTCCGTCTGGTTCGTTAGATGTCTGGTTTATAGAGTCGGCGGGAACTTTCTTTTGATGTCCATCGGCAGAGGCGGCGGCGGATCCATCTTCGGCATTGTCTGATTGGACGTCTATCGAGCCCATCGCGAGCTTGGGGCTTCGTATGCCGACGCAGAGTACGGAAACGCTCACAGACAGCAGCGGCGTTCTTTTTCTTTTCCTTTTTTCTTTCGTTTTTAAAAAATATAAACTTAAATAAATCTGAAACAATTAAATAAATTAAACCGTTGTATATACCCGGTAATAGAACCATTTAAAAATATAAACTTTCACATATTTAATTATAATTCGTATTTTTCAATAAATTTTATAATTATTATTATCGTAATTTTTATTAACTTCTATTTTATAATTTTTTAGAAATATATTTATATTATTTTTTATTACATAAAATTGGTCATTATTATTCTATTGTGGGTATTTTTATTTTAAAGGAAAAAAAAAGTTTGGCAATTAACGTTATATTTACCAATTCCACCACCATGTTATTTATTTATTTATTTATTATTATTGTTGTTTTTGTTTTTTTTGTCGTCAAATCTCTCGTTTAAGATTTTTAACCAAACACTTAAGTGTGATATCAAATAGTACGAGCGTTCTAGAGTTTGAAGATTCGCGGGAGATGATCTTCAACTTCCTAGTATGTTCATATCATTTGGTAAGAAATGATTTTGCCTTATGTTAAAGACTTCTAACCAATTACTAAATTGTGATCTCAAATAGTAGAGCTTGAAGATTAGTGGGGATGATCTCCAACTTTCTAGCATGTTTATATCATTTGGTAAGATAAGATTTCTTCATACGATTTGAGTTCTCAAAATTGTTGAGTATGCTAGGTTTCGAATGTTCTCTTTATCTTCAAATCTATATTGAAGCAATTTCAATAAAGACGCACGCGGGTTTGATCTTAAAAATCCCTAATTATACATGTTTGAAGCTTAGTCGGAGACGATCCTCAAACCTATATGGAAGCTATCACATTCAAACCTTGTTTTGGATTTCTAATCACACACTTAAAGTATGATCTCACATTGTAGAGCTTTCTAGGGTTCAAAGTTTAGTGGGAGATGATATTCTTTTTCCGGGTATGTTTATGTGATTCGGTAAGATATGAATTTTAATGGTTGGGTTAGTGTTCTCGGTGGTAAATTTGAGATTCTACTGCTATATGGATCACCACCAATGGTTAGTTTCTCAACCTTTTCAATAACAAATTTAAAACTAACCATTTTCATTAGTTTTATTGTCTTGACTTTATTTATGGCATATTAAGAAATTTTGGAGAAATTTTGAATATCCTCGAAGACCCGAAACAAGCTCGAAAAGTCTACAATCAAGTAAGTAACCATATGGAGCAAGTTTATAAGAAATTACTTATAGGAGTCGATTAGGTTTAAGGGCAATGATTGAGTATTATATTTATATTGAGGAATTTTGGAGAAATTTGGAATATCCTCGAAGACCCGAAACAAGCTCGAAAAGTCTACAATCAAATAAGTAACCATACGTAGCAAGTTTCTAAGAAATTACTTGTATAGTTTGACTTAGTTTCATGAGAATTGTGCTTAGATGATGTGAATAGTTTACCACTTAATTATATTTACCGTCACATAGCTTCCGCATGCATGATCTTGTGAACTCTGGTAGATAATTGGACTTACATGCTTCTTAGCATGCTGAGGTTGGATTATTATTACTTAATAAGCATGATGAGCATGTTGTATGTCTTTTATTCATTGTTATGTTTCACGTATTTTGGTCCTAGCATCTAGTCATGAGTTCCATAGTCTCCTTGGGTTGACTAGGTACCTTGTAGGGACGGATACGGGTTGCAGTTCATATCGATAAGTTTACTGTTCTACCCTGGAAGGGAGTTTTAGTCATATCGGTAGTTTTCCTAGGTACCTCACTCACTCGATTACCTAGTCGAGGAGGAAATGTGGCTACGAGCCAAACTGCATAGGACCCGACTGACACTCTTAACTAATGGGGGAGGGCCTACAGGACCTAACAACCTAATGTTCTTATACCAAACTGTAACGACCGCTCTTCGACACTATGAATCATGGGCTGCCACGTGGATTCAAGGGTAAAAAGCGATACAACATTTCCTTTAATAAAAATGGAAGACACAAAAAAATTTAAAGTTTCTAAATATACAATAAAAAACTCAAAATAATTCAAATGCAGAGCAATGTCCTTGGAGTCACATCAAAACAGTTTACAAAATATCATTAATTTTTTCAAAATAAACATCCAAAAGTAATATTAAAAGTGACATGAAAAGAGAGGATTCGATCTAAGGGCCCCTTCTGTAGCTGCACAGCTCCGCACGCTTCCGCCACCAACCCTTGTCTACATTCCACCTGAAAAATTAGAAACAACATGGAATGAGTATAAAATTACACAGTAACCAACCTACTTGTAGGCTTTTGTCGGACTAAATCCTAAACACGGAATCATAGGCTATGTCTAACGAAAATCTACTGCCTCCTCAAGAGGAGGCCCTAAGGTCACTCATTGATACGGAGGACCCCTTTTTTGCTCAACAGTGGTCATATTCCATACCTAACTACCTGTTGAGCTTAAATCAGCCGACTCTACGATCAGTAACTACTTGTTCCTAAGATCAAGTAACTACCAGTCACAACACTCATTCCAGGCTGGAACAATAACTACCTGCTCGTGTACCCTTAACAGGTTAGAACAGTAAACTACCTGCTCGTATACCCTTAACGAGTTAGTACAATAAACTACCTGCCACTACACCCTATCAATGAGGGTCAGTAAACTACTTGCTCATACACCCTCATCGGGTTTAGATCAATAAAACTACATGTCTTAAGAAAGTAACTACATGTTACTTTACCTTTTCAGGCTAGCACAGTAAACTACCTACTACTACGCCCTTTTGGGCTAGGTCAGTAAAAAGGTCATGGCTCTCCCCATTAGGCGCCCTTCATTTGGTTTCACAGTAGTATACTCTCTAATGACTGCTAATATCCTCTATGGGTGACAAGTAGGGGTTGCGCCCTATTCATCCCTACAAGGTACCTAGTCAAATCATGGAAACTATGGAACTCATAACTCGGTAATAAGACCAAAATACATGAATAGTAACTCATAGTCTACGAAATTCATAAGTCACATTCTATATCACATAGCAATTGGTTCTACTCATAACTGCGCAATAGTGGGCTATCCAAACCCTAAATCAATGCATAACAATAAATAAAGGCATAAACCCTTATTCGTGAACTAACCGTTAGACGTTAGAATCTACTTGTTCCACATGACTTTGATGTTCTCGCTCATAAAGAATATCAGTAGCCATAAAGAGTATACTACTGCATGATCATATGTTTGGATTATTTATCAATTTAGATTTCCATGTAATTCTTTGAAAATAAATCAGAAATGTCATGTGAGTGACTCAAGGTTTGAAGATTGACCAGAGAACATATTTCGTTCTTTAAGACTTCCTATCATCGATAGGGTGTGTTGCTATTTGTTTAAGATTCTTAACCTAACACCTAAGTTAACTTTTCGGTTTAGCATCTTACTTTTTTCTAGTCTATGCATCAATTTGGAAACACTAAACAATTTGATGAGAAACAGTAACATGGGTTGTTTTATGGACCCATAATTTAGCAGCATGTAATCAAAATCATATTGATATTGTTTTGTTATTCATGTTCTTAATCTACATGCCAATGTTTTACTTTTTTGTTGAAACATTGAAATTGTTCATCAGAAACGTGTTGAATTGTTGATCGTTGCATCTTTAGAATGTTGCTTTGCATCATTGATATCATGCTAAAAGGTATAACTCAAAGGTTTAATTGATGAAAGGAAAATCATAGGGATTTTATTGTTGAGCTAAGTGTCCAGTATATGTCCTTAGTTGACTCATTCAAACCAAGCTAAATTTAATACTAAAATTATATAATTTGGATTTTGAAACTTTTGCTTGCCCCAAAAGTGAACCTTTGTCATATTCAAAATCACTCTAAAGTACAAAAATGTAATGTTTCATGACATTGACAAGGGTAATTGGCAGTCCAAAGAATACAAGGTCTTGAATAGATATCGAAAATTTTTAAACACTAAAGTTGTTTATATTTTCTGGAAACTCTACCAAACAAGGCTACCTCGTCTAAAAACCTAAAATCTTATTCTTTTACAGCAAGCTCAGTTCGTAGCAAACCTTGAAACTGCCAAACAAATCGTTTCAAATGACAGCAAAATTCCTAATTTCATTAATGAAACGGATTAAAAGTAGAGCGATGATTATCATCATTGAACCATTTAGAAATGAGCGGTGAGTTGGTGTTTGTAGAGGATGGACAGAATGATTGGATTGCTATCAATTATACACCAACTTTACAAAGGTTCACAGCAGCTTCTTTTCCTTTTCCCTCCCCAACTCTTTCGCGTACACAACGGCTAATACTTCTCAAAATTCGACTTCATCCATCAGCAAGACATCTCAAAGCTGAGGGAAACTCGAATCTGCCCCCATTTCAACATTTAACCATCATGACTCCACCCACCAGTACAATTACTCTCGACCTCGAACGCACATCTGCCATGCCAAGACTTCCATTGCCGAAGTCGGAATCTGGCACCCTGCTGGAGTCCATCCCAGCATTCCCCCTGCTGCTGCTCTTCTCCATCGGCCATATTACTTGCTCTCGAACTCGGTTTCCAAGCAAGTTATGGGTCAGAGGCATATCAATGTTTGGCCTCCGATGAGGAAATGTGAAACACACGAGAAATACCTTCTCCATCTACCTCTCACATTTCGGTGTCTCGGCAGAACCTGTTTCCTGGTTGACCTGCTTCTCCTTGGCAAGGACATCAGCAGGAACATACAGGTACTGCTTAGGTAAAAGAGAGTTCTTCATTGATGCTTGGTCGGATGTCATTACCAGTTCTTTCTGAAACGTCTCAGCATGCTACGATACATAATAAACCCCAAGTTAGATAATGCACATAATTGAATTTACAACCTCAGTAGGCAATAACAAGGAAGAAGGGAAATGTAATACTTTACCTTTCTTGACTTAAACTTCAATCCTCCAACATCTACAAGGTTACGTGATGATGTGGTAGTCAAAGATCTCTGCGGTATTTGCTTCCCGGCAAACTGACCCCTGTTTGCAAATTTTTGGGGGAATGGGTTCTGAGATGTAGAACTGTCGTCGTCAGTCTTTTGCTCAGTGTCCAAAGACAATGGTACTTTGTTCCAGTGCTTGCTGAAAACTGTGCTGTCCACGGTTAAATCATCTGATCTCTGCACAGCTTCACTGCACGATTTCAAATCCTCAACGTGCCCCTTTAATGATGTTGTAGCTGATTCAGAGCTGACTTCAGGTAGGAAGAAAGGAGTCTGAACTAGTACGGATCGTGCTACATGGTCTCTTTTAAAAGCAAGAACATCATGCGAACAAAGAACCAGGTCCCTCTGCAGACATACAAAATAGGTTCCGACTCATTTTGTAGAAAAACCGGACGAAACACTCAAGTCGACAATTTCCTTTTTGTTTTTTTAATTAGTATAACCCCGTCCCACAAATCCGCCCAAGATACAGTACATTACATTACAGCCCAAAGCCCCAAGCACTCAACCAATAAGCTCGTTCTTGTGTACTCAAAATAAGTTCACAAATTCATGAACTAATACTAAGGTCGTTCTCGTGTGGCTACGCACTCGAATAGTTATATCTGTGCTTAGTATTAGGGGAATTAACTACCAATAAAAAAAACTTAAAAAGAAAAAAAGGAAAAGGAAAATACCTATTGAAAAGATATAAACATTAGACGGAACTAGAATTTTTTAGTTAAAAATGGCATACCTTGATCTTCTCACGCTTGATGATTCTCTCGCAGAGTAGGCGTAATCTCTCAAGTTCAACCTGCAAAAGGAGATGGAGAATTCAACAATATTCTACATCTATCATACAAAATATTAAAGCCTGATTTCAGATATAAGCACGTATAGCTAAAGTCAAGCCAGTTAAAAGGTAAGTGTTAAGTTCAAACACAGACATGCATGGAAGGCCATACACGAGACAGGATGTAAGTGCGTAGAATGTGCAATATATTTTTTTTTTTAATATCTGAGACCTATGGGTCAATTTGTACCCACCTCAACAATCCTCTCAGCTCTTTGTTATTTAGGGTTTAGGGTTTATAATGTGCAATTTAAGCATGCTTACTGATATCGATAACAATAACAAATTAATATTTTAGGACTCTAGGAGCACTCCTAAACCACCAACATGATTTTGGCCGTGCATTTACCACCAAAGAAATGTAGGATAGAATGTGCAATTTAGACATGCATATTAATATCAATAACAAAAACAAAATAATATTCTATGACTCTAGGAGTACTCCTCAACCACCAATAGTTGATATTGGCAGTGCATTGCACCACCAAAGAAATGTAGCGTAGCGAGGATCTACTGTTATTTCCAATCCAGCAGTCGCCAACAAATACCAAAATCATGACAAAGATAACATCACATCAGCAGAAAGTTATTTAAGTCCCACCGGTCAAGCCTACTGCATAGGCCCAGGGTCTTGAAAACCCACACTACATGAAAGTCGGCTCACAAGCGTTGAGAAGTATAAATAATCAAACTAGATGCTACAAAAACCATGGAGAAGAGAAAATGGACTGCACAAAAAACAATTCACAATTATAATTAAAAATGAAATCATCAATGCTACAAGGATAAGTTTTAAACTAAAAAAGTTCATCATCTAATCCAGCATAATCTATCAAAAGTCCACATAAATGTAATCTTAAGACATAAGCATCATGTCATAAATATAATAGCAAAGTAATTTCACAAGAAATTTTTAGAATGCAAATAGAGTTACCCTAATTTGCTTGACTCTATTCAATTCCTCGATTCCATGTGTTTTGTTCTCAGCCTGTCAGTGTTCGTTAAGTATCAGATGTCACAATCATAAGCAGCAAGAATAGGAATCATTACAAGACAGATTGTAAACCTTTGCTCTCTGCTCTGTGCTATGTTTTTCACAATATGCCCTGTGCTGCATTTTACCACCAGAAGTCTTTACAGTCATGTAACATCCAGCATTTCTAGCGCATGAGGGATGAAAAGCGGACTGACAATGACCATAATTGCACTGAAGACAATGAAATGAAGGTACTTTAACCATCACATTTTTCAATAAAGCAAAGAGTAATGGGAAAACAGTAATCCGATACTACTATAGCTTTAAATTGGGCATATTGATCAAATGCAAGTTAGTGAGACCTTCAAACAGACACCATACTTGCGGTGACAAATATAGCAAGAGTCCATCCCCTTTGAAACTGTCTCCTGGAATCCCATTAAGAGAAGTAGAATTGAAGATTTAGAATCAACCATAAATACCAATGCTCACACAAAAAAATATGAACTTATGAAAATATATTCACATTTAATAGTAAAATGATAACACTTGGCAATTTTACATACCATTCCTCCCACAGGATTTGCTTGTCCTCTTTTGAAAGTTGATTCAAAGACCCACTACAAGTTGACAGTAAACTCAAATTAATGCACATTTAAAGAGGATGCATACAAATAAGTTTTCCTGTACGCCTTATCCTCTATTGATTGACAATAAGGATAATTATTAAATTTTAAGCGCACAGTCACTATCTTTGACATCTTTTTCTAAATGACCGGAGAAAGCAAGTTAAAATGAGAAGGACAATTACTATAGATAATTTATGCATTTTACTATATTCCCCAATATAAAATAAGGTTCCTTGTATTTTGAAAAATCATTTTACCTCTGCACAGAAGGCATGAACCCACTGGCCATCTGATGATTTCCTGAATGCACCTGTGGTGCCACCACATAGACCACATTCTGCAACAAAATATGATTTCTCCCCAAGATTGACAGCTGGCACTCCAGACCCTCTTGATAGTGACAATTCTTCACATAATTCACAGCACCATGGACCTGAGGACGCTTTAACAGTACGATAGCAATCCAGATGTACAGCAACCTGCTTAATACACCATCTGTCAATCAAATAATTTTTTTTTTTTCCTGTTTCACAGAAACATGCAGATGGATTGTGCAAACCTTGCAGCTAAAGCAGACTAAAATTGGCTTTAATATTGTCTCTTGCCGCCTGCAGATGTCACAGGATCTCACATGTTCTTTACAGAAATCAGACTCTAATGAAGTCTTTGGGAGAGCAACTTTTGTAAGAGTTTCTTTTGCACGAGGCATCAACTGGAAAGCATTGTCAAACATTTCATCACTAGTCACTTCTCAACAGATCTAACATAAAGGTGCAGTAAAGAACCTCAGATAAAATCATGAAAAAAACCTCTCTATGAGTAGATTCTTCATATACATCTTTTCTGAAAGATGACATCCTAGAAGAGGCGGCCGCAGCAGCAGTTGCAGCAGCTAGTACAGCCTGTGCTTCCTTGTGTCTTCTCTCTTTCTTACCCTGTTTCTTGGCTTCTCTGAGCTCACTAAAATACTGATTAATAAGAACGGCATCCCATCTCGTACTTCTTGCTTCATCAATCTCCTTAGGAAGACTCTTAACAACATTACAAATTAAATGATCTGCAAAAACCATTCAAACAAAAGCTATTGCAAAGTAGTACACAAAATTAGTTAGCATAGGATGCTTTCTTGCCCTTTGTGGTGAGTAAACAAGCATCATACTTTTTTTTTTCTTTTTTTTTTGCATCAGTCCATTTTAGTCTCTAAACTAAAGTTTATTTCAATTCAATCCTAAACTAATAAAATGTCTATTTAAGTCTTAAAAAAAGTACATAATATTGATAATAAAAAATAACCTTTTATTCCTTGCTTAGTCCCTAAACTTCTTACTAAAAAAAAACCTATTAGATGTCTACCATTATTTTTTTGTCAATTGTTTCATTAATGAATGATGCAACTTCAAATACGGGTATTAACATGCTAACATAGGCATGTACCGAGGTCGTATAGGTTGGTTCATGCGAAAATCGGGCAGCGCGGGTAGCTGGTAGAATAATGATAAGAGTCAAAATAGTTATTTTAAAAAAAAAATAAAAAGGAGGACTAAATAAGACCATCTGGAAGTTGAGCAATCAAAAGGCAAAGCTTACAAGTTCAAGGGTCGACTATCTGATTTAAATTGTTTTTTTCTTTCACAGTCATTTATGATACCTAAATGCTTTCTAATTTTCATGGAGGAGGGGGAAGAAGAACAATTACTAAAAAGATCAACAAATACATTGAAGATCGAAAGAATAATTAAATTACCAGTGAACCGCTTTCTTGAAACTGCATTTGCAAGTAATCTATGCTGATAAAATATAATTTCTCCTTCAATTTCATCTTCTGGAGACAACTTCATGATTCCACTTATTTTTTTATTCATTTGCTGCTTCGGATTTAATCCACCAGATTTGCAACTCACATCATTGCACTGGTGTTGGTGATCACAGCAAACGCTTGCATTGGAGGATGCTTGCCAACGTGACATCTCTCCTTCAAACACATCTGTGAAATAAAATAATATCATAATAAATTCAATGCATACTAAGTAGCATGAAAAACTTTACCACTAGATCCAACTATGTAGTTACCAAGAAGCTTTCCATCCAACATATGTGCCATCTTCTCTTGGACATATGGATGAAAATAAGAATCAGAGGACTCCCTAGCCTTTCTGCAAAATGTTCAGAATGATTAGAAAACTTGTGACATCAGCAGATAATATATCCATAGATGTTATTTGTCAATAGCCTTTAAATTGAAGTAACAATAGATATGAAATAACCACATACCCATGAACTGCACTTATTGAAGAATAATGACCAGAAATGGGAACCTCCAAATGATCACCCTCTGCGAGGCAAAACATTTAACAGAAAAATGAGTAAGCGGTATTCTAGGGGGAAAGAAAATACAAGGATCCAACAAGTTCATAAGTAGATAACTAGATATTACATATTTGAAGATGCATTGTGTGTGTGTGTGTGTGTGGGGGGGGGGGGGGGGGGGGGGTATGTCAAAGAAAGAGCAAAAACATCTAAAATGATTTCAAAAAAAAAATCAACAGTTCTAAACTTCTATTATTGGAACCTCGTACAAAAAGGATGAAAAAGATGTGACCTGCACTCTAAATCCTCAAGAGTAATCCATTACTTCTAACAAGAAAGAGCGGAAACTATAATCTGCACCATTCATTTTATAAAATATATCATACTGTTAGCTCATGGTTTTAGATTTCCATTTGGGATTGTTTTTATTTCAGATATTTGCAGTGTGAATAGAAAGAGACAAAGATTGTGTCTTTCTATGGAGGAGGTTTTTCTTCATCCACCTTTTCATGACTGAGGCGGTTTGTAAGGAAGGCTGAGGGGAAAGGAATAGTAGAGTTTTTTTTTTCTGTTCTTAGCTTAATTTCAAGGAATTTTGCAATCATCTGGGCTAATTGTTGTGAATTGAAAGCTTTGTTTAAGAGCCTGGCTTCATTGGTGGGCTGTCTTTTCAATGCCTTTTTTGTATTCTTTCCTTTCATCTGGATAAAAGCTTAGTTTCTGATAACTCTCATTTGTGAGGGTTATTTAGCTCTAAGACCTAATTTAAGCTTATGGTTTAGAAATTAAGTGTTTAACATTGTAAATCATATTATATAGAGCAAATTTTAGTAAAAACAAGTCAAGTACATGTTTGTAATCATGAGTTTTTAAAAGAAAGTAATTCGATGTAAAAAAGACAAATTTTGAAGAATTTGATAAGTTTGTGTTTTAGTGCAAAAGTTGTATTTTGTCCCAGTTGTGATCAGAATTACGCCCACATATTAACCAAAGAGCAAAATTAGCCAAAGCTAGAAGGTGCTCAAACTGCAACCAAACTATCTTGGTGCTGCAACTGAACCAAATCAACAGAAAATGCGTGATTTACAAATTTGACAGATTCTCCAATCAATCTCCTTAAATATCAAATATAATGTCAAAGATAGCTCAGCACACTAATCTCGGCAAAAACCCTAGGCTTCACCATATTGCACTTCAAGAAAGCATCTAAGATCTTCAACAATCCTAGATCACGAACTCTAAGGACAACAATATTTTCACTTTGAAGATTTTGAATCAACGCCACCACACTGAATTCATCTCTACCATTAGATAGAGAAGCGAGCATAGAGATCCACTTTTCGTTTCTGTTTTAGGCTTTACTGTTTTTCTTGTTTTGCACTCTTCTGTAATTCATTCAGTTCTAACATGAAATTAATTTTCATGCAATTTAGTTCCCTTTACTTTAATATGAGCTAAGATTGTTTTTGAGGATTCAAAGATGGCTCCACACTTACCATCGTTTGAGGCTCTTAAAAGCATTCAAGTAAGGGTTGAATAGGTGTTGAACTCAATTCATGATATAAAGGGTCAAAAAGGTAGGTTGTGAGCACAAACAGGTAGCATTTTGCTTGAACCCTTTTGTACCCAAAAGGGTGAGTTGTAGGCGCATATGAGCATGAGTCCCTATTAACCCTTCCTAGTTGAGTCAGTAAGTTACAGCCCCAAAGGTCTGTCTAATCCCTGCTTTCCTCCCTTTTATCACCATTGTTTATTTTTTCTTTTCATAAACCAACAACCATCTGGATTATTATCTTGATTACTTTGATCACAAACTTTGAGGTCTTCTCTTTCAAATTGAATTTTTGTTATACCCTTCCATTGGGATTTGATAGTTGGAAAACTTTCATTCTAACAGTGTGCACTTATCTTAGCTGGAACCTTTACGATTCTACACTGCTAACATCGGTTGCTCATAAAAACAAAAATTTAAAAATGTGGGTTTAGGTCAAAATGTTGAATGTAATCGGAGTTCCAATCGCCATCAATGTGAAATGAACTCCATTACTCATACTTTCACTTCTTGTCAAGATTAGGTTTGGTATGTATATTTTGAACTCAGACTAAGCCAAGAAATTCAAATGCAATAAATTATAAAATCTAAGAAAGAAAGGGACCGGGATGAACTAGTTACCGAAGACAATTTTTCTCACCAAGTCGAATGGAAGAATTATAAAACTAGAAACTTATCATTGTCTACTGAAGACTAAAATTTTGTCTTGAATGAATCATAGAAATATGGGAGGTAAAAGAAAATTTGGTTGAGCTGGAAACATGCAGAGAAGAATCGATAAACTTCATAACATACCTACATAATTTGGAAAATTCCTTGAAGGGGAATCTTGAGAACTGTCATGCTCATTTAAATGCTGCGTGGATGAAACAAAATCACTTAAGGTGGTTAAGGGAATAAATCATAAACTGAAAAAAAAAAAAAAAAAAAAAATCATGAACTGAAGTAACTCGATAAATTTTTGGGACAAAATGTGCAACTTCATAAACATCTTCAGCTAATTGTTCAAAATATAAGGTGCAGCAAGATGAGAAACATCAATCAATAGAAAAGGAACAAGATAAGTCACAGCCTGCGTATAACAGGGGTAAAAAAACCTTCTATAATAAAGGCACTTACCAATATCCTTGCATCGTATAAAAGTGAGAGAAAAAGGCATAGGAAATTCGCTAACTTAGGGCCAGTTTTCTAACATTCATGTTTCTTATTTTCTGTTTCTTTTTTTTTATAATAAAGAAAAACAAAACATTATTTTGTAACTACTACTTGTTTCTAGTTCATTTTTTTTTCAATAAAGAAGAAAGATAAGAGTGCTTGGTAACCAAATGATACAACTATGTATTTATTTGTGTTTTTGAGAAAATAGGAAATGAGAACCGAGGAAAAAAAATACTTGATTTTGTTGTTTCCAAAAGTGTACACATGTTTCTTAAAAATGAGAAAGGATATGGGAACTGATGCCAAATGCATGTGTTTCTCAAAAACTAGAAACAAAAAACAAGAAATCATGAACAGAAGTGTTACAAAATGTTAACAATATCAGTTCTCACATCACCACACGTTATCCTTAACTATTAGTTTCATAGTAGTCAAATAGGCAGGTAGTCAAAAATTCTCAAGTGCTATCACATCACTCATTTCTGGTTAGAGTCTACTCTTTTTCCATGAAAGCATGGTTACTTACCCAAAAAAAAAAGTCTGGCAATGCAAAGGTTGCCATAGATTCAGAATGTAACCCCTACATCAACAGCATTACTACAATTGTACCATAATTGTTTTAAGGAAGGATAAAATCATTTAAATTATAGAAGGCCTTCAAACATCTAAGGTACGTGGTAGTGGATGGACACTTCAAATGAGCTCAGGTAGTACCCTAAAGGCACCCATTTCCTGCAGCTAGAGTGGCCAGGATCTTTCCTGAGGAAATGTTGCAGCAATGGGGATATGGCGTCTCACAATGACCATCTCCAAACCAATGGTAAACTGAGATAGTGAATGGATGCGAGGAACCTACTTAATAAGGTGTTCTGTTACGGACCCAGGTTTGCGATCGAGTTATGGGTCTCTTGTAAGTGGAGGTAGACGGTGTTTGTGTGATGGAAGAAGTAGAATTCTTCTTTTGACCTATTTTGAATAATTGTAAGGCTCGAATAGAGGGAACCGTAACACCTCTGAGCTAAAGTACTCAAGAATAAATTGAAAATTTTTAGGTACCATTTTCATTGATGTTTATGACTATTTATACAAGTTAAATGATCATTGCTACATCAACGGAACCATGACTCAAACATGGAGGATCGTCCTCCTAAAACAAATGAAATAACTAAAGATAGAAATGGAGGTGGAGGACTCCTCCTTACAATACAGAAGCTGAAAGAAAACTGAATAAAGAAAATTTCAACCAATGAGTCCCATACATGACTGCTTCTTTTTGCCACAAGTGTAATGTATGTACATCTGTAGTGGCATTGTATCATGTTCACAAAGCACTGAATTTCAATAGCTTCCCTAGGCAGAACTCTAGTACAATTCTAGCCACAATTCAACAATAACAACCACCTTCTAATTCATTTATGGATGAGACCAGTTCCCATTATGCACCCTACTCTTTGATTGACTCTGAGATGGGATAGTCGCACCCCCATTGTCTCTAAGGTAGGATACCATCTCATAATGAGAGGCATAATGCTAAAAGACTTGAAGGGGCATCCCTGCAAGCCAAGGAACACATGCATTATTACTAAACGCTTTTGGTATAAAAAAATTGGGTATATTTGGAACTCCAGTCCTGCTAGTTAAAATTTGAGCGGATGGGCATCTTACAATTCCGGTTGATTCTCATTTGAGGACTCCACTAAAACCTACTTTGTGATTTAAAGTTGCCAAATTCCGTGCCCTTCTTCAAATTCCCCCGATAAAAAATCTACCAAACACTCACTCACATCTCTACACAGAAAGTGAAGAGAGAAAAAAGGAAAAATGGACAGTAATCAGAGAGTTGGAGTGGCGGTGGATTAGACTATCACTAACATAATCCATAAGGGCGATTACCTAATCCTCGTCACCATTCGTTCCAAAGGCTGAAGGAAGGTGTTTTCATCCCCTATCATTATCATTCATCTTGGCTTCCTCCTTACACTTGATAACAGAACCTAACGCCGCTTTAGGGGTTTGCTATAACTCAAAAGACAAGAATCTGCTCGAGTATTAACCTGACCAAGAAGTTATGGCCATGAAGGAAGCAACATGAGAGTACGCAGTGGATGCATAGTTCCCCACTTCCACCCCAAGAACATATGGCTTCAGGGGTGAATTGCTTAGTTTGAGGGGCAAAATAGTGACATGTGACAGCAGGCTACGTTACAACCAATGAAATGATAGAGAAACCAAGAAACATTAGCTGTGGGAAGAGAAAAGGAAGGTTCTCAGATTTTTTGTCAATAAGAAAAAATTTCATTGATGGATGAAAATTACAGAAAGAAGTTAAAGAAAAAGGGAGAGTCAACCCAAAGGAATTACAAAAGACTTCTCCAATTGGACAAAAGTGTAGAGTGCTATAATGATGAAAAAGAGTTGACAATTTATACCATGAGGTAGCTAGATAAACAATAGAATCGAAAACATGTTATCACTTCCGACCTTCCCAATTCATACCAATCCAAAACTAGTCAAAAACACCGGTTGAACAAACAGAACATGTAAGATAGAAGGATGTGACATTGTGAAGTACGTCATCCATCACAATGAAATGCCAATTTTAAACTAGTCAAGTAAAAATATAGTTCCAAATTTTGTACCCAGAGAATCCCCTATCTTTTGACAAACAACAGGTTCAAATGAGCATGTAATACTTGGTGAATACTTTCCACAACCTCTATACCATGTTCTCTTTAGTATCAAGCCACTCCAGAAACATAGTCAAGTGGGAGCAAACATCTCAAGAAACAAACAACATTCTTTTTTCCTTTTTCCAATAACTGGATACTTTATAAGTTCAACAGCCAGTAAATCGAAGAAACCTGGCAAGGCCAACTGGGAGCAAACCATAACTGTACTACTCATCACATAATTCCATGGGGTAAATAATCAAGGCCCCAAAAAAAGAATGGCAAAAAAACATGTTAATGTGCTCACCTTCTCTCCAGTGTCTTGGATGCATTCTTTATTTGAATCAGCTTGTTCTTCACAAGCTTGCTGGTCCAAGATACCACTTTGCACCGCTAGACCATGGCCACCAACAATTTCTTCAGACGAAGATTTGATTTCATCATTCTTCAAAATGCTTATAGTGTTTTTAGCTTTTCTTTGAGGTATAACCATCTTATCGGTAATAAGATTTGAATCATCAGAATCAGGAACTGACGAAGAGTTGGAACAATTAGCAGCTCCAACAACAGCTTTGGGTAAAGCAGCCGATTTGAGTTTGACTCTCAAATTTTTCTGCAAGGTGCCAATATAAGCATGATTTCTTAGCCATCGGACAATTTTGACTTTCAGGTCAGGGACAAGGTTTTCAGCCTGCAAAATGAAGGACGTCATGAGCTGACAAGATTTTTTTTATTGGGAAAGGGCTGACAAGAATTTTATTGGGAAAGAGACCAAAACAATAATTAAAAAATAAAAATAAAAATAAAAAAAGTTAAGAAGCACAAGCATTACAGTAAGTTTTGCACATAATAAATCAGGATGTATGTCGATTTCTGATGCTACATCTTTAACATTCACTTTTCCTTGGTCAATCAACTGCAAGAAGGTAGACATACGATTTAAGTACGATAATCCTAGAAAGAAAGAGTCCATAAAAGAGGAAACAGAAATTTGCAAACTTGCCTTTTTCATAATTGATGCAAACTTAAGGGAGTCAAGTGGGTTGACATCCTCAACCCCCTGGACAGTACATTTATGTGTATCTACACAATCAGAATCAGCATTTAAACTGGGATAAGCGGATCCTATATCTTCTAATTTGCCATCGTCCAATTTTCCAGGGTTGGAATCAGAAGCATCCTTACAGAGTAAAAGGTTATCAATGTTCCTTCTCCCAACTAATTTTTGTGGTCTGTTAACTGATAATGTCATTGGAAGGTGGTTGACCACATGTGAGCCAATGTTAACAGCTTCAGAAGGGTCTTGAAATCGGCCACTGCTCCTACAATATTGACTTTCTGAATGCTTTGAACAGAAAGCACGAAGCTCCACCTAATAGAAGTAACACTTTAGGTCTTCGAGAAATGTACGCTTTTTACACAATACATCGGGGAATTTGATAAATAAATAAAGGTGATTGCCTAACATTTTACAGTCACAATTAATTTGTTTTGATTGAAGTCACATTTGAAATTGTAATCAGACTCAATTCTAGAATGAGAATAATTCACACTTACATTATCACACCCATATTTTGCCCAGACCTCCATTCTATTCCTAGCCTCCCTTGCACAAATTGGATGAAAGGATGTTCTGCAAGTTCCTGAGATCAATCACCCAGCAAGATAACCATTAATAAAGGGTAGGAGAAAATTCAAAGGGGTGGAGGGAAATAGAAATCAGAAAATGTAGAGGGAAGAACAAATATAAATACTAAAAACCATCCCCAATGAAACGAAGAAATTAAATCAAATAAATTATCATAACAGAACAAAGAAGAACCATATCAAGCCAACAAAATCATGCAAATTAAAACATCCAAGACAGAGAAAGCTCCTATTCTCACCACCATGCAAGGACAGAGAATAGCCCAGTAAATCATACCCACATAATTAGTTGTAACGACTCATGCCCAGAATTTGGATGAGGATTCGGAATCCAAATTCGGCACCTGATGGCCACGGCATTCCCCTGCATCCCCTACGACATAGTCACGTTACCTACTTCTCGCTTCTAAAAGTGAAGACTATCCTCATAGACTAACACAAATCCTTTTAGCATGCTTTGCCCTCACTCGTATGCATCCTAAGAAAATTCCTAAGAAGTCAACCAACATAAAATTGCTCCAAGCAAAGCACGCTTAAATATGGAGTTTCTATGATTGAGCCACCGAAAAGGAAGATGCACCTTGTTGGAATAGGTAATTACTTTCAATTCTTTTAAGCCTTTTAGCTATCTTATCCTCATGATTTCTCTCATTTGGATGTGGTCTTTGTTCATTCGTGTACCCTTCTTCTACTCGGCTGTCACAAAAACACCAGGAGGGTTGGCATACATATAAAGTGTAAATGGGATGCATCTCAAAAGCCAAACATCGAGCGCAAAACTAAATCTCCAATCTAATAGAGCAGAATATAGATACTGACCAAGTAGGAGAAAAGTCGGACCTAACCCAGAGAGGAATATGATGGGAATATTCTTTTGCTAGGACATTTTTTGGAGGAATTACTACTTACCAGTAAAAAGAGAAGGGCTTGTCATAGGTTTGAAGGCTTGCAGTTTCACTTCATGTTGAATCATTTGATTGGGAATGAATAAGCAATTGTTTTTAGAAAATGTAGCACGAACATGAAAATGTTTGGGACTTAAGGATACTCCCAAGAAAAACTACAAAGAGGGGAAGGAAGATGAATTATCCTCCTACCCTTCAGGATACTCCAAATGACATTAACCAAAAGGATGTTATAATGGTAAGAGAATGCCTGAGAATAACACAAAAACTATCTGCCTCTCAAATTTCCCCTGAATGCCAAAACCAGAATCCTCAGTCTTGTCCTTGAAATTTCCTCCTGTTCATTTTTCTAACCATGCAAGGCAAGGATAGCTTTCACCAAATTGCACCAAATCAGTTTTCCTTAAGAATGGTAAGAGAAGCCACGGTGCACTAGCAGCCGGGAACTTATTTATGGTTGTTCAGAATATACAAAACGATTAGGGGCTGTTTAGCATGCCGTAACGAAGTGGGGGAATGGGAAACCTAAACCTGTATGAGTATTGGACATTGGCACCTAAACCTGTAATAGAATTGGACATTGACACATTAAACCGGGAAAATAGTTAATATAAAATCTATTTTAATTATTTGTTTTTAATTAGAAATAATTAATCTCAAATTTAGTATGAAGAAACTTATTAAACAATCTTATTAACAAAATTTAATTTAACTGTGTACAATTAATTGATTTATAAATACATATAGATTAAGAATTCAAATAATATTATAAGATGTCATTCCAACATACCAGACATGGTTATTCGATTTCTAGACATCACATTCTCATTCCCACATGTCAAAGTCAAAAGCCCCTAAAGCTTTAGAATTATAAGTAATTTATTGGTTGTTAAGAATATTTCCCATCCACACAAACTCTTGTTACTTTGTTCACTTTGGATTCTATATAAAATGAGGAAGAAAATAAAGGCAAAGCACATGAATCAGGGGAGGCACCCACGCCACTTCACTGTGCATAGTAAACGATAGATTTTCTAATATCCGTTCTCAAATTTAAGGGTATCAATGGATGCAAAAAGAGAACCGCCTATCAAATTCCATGATAATGATGAGTTCCACCTCTGAATGCCAAAATGATATGTTCTAAAAAAATCTAGCGAGCACCTCTGTCAAATCTTTGCATTTCCCCTAGTTGGTACGAAACGCGAGCACCTCTTTCAAAGCACCTCTTCCTTCACTGTGCTTTTGAGAGAGCCAACTGGGACATATTATTCAATCTGTTGGGTATTCATTGCTGTTTCCTAATAAAATTGACGAGGCGTATCTTCAGCTTAAGAGGGGCAATCCCTTTAAAGGTCATGCTAGAGTTTTGTGGTCAATTGCGGTGACAGGAGGCTGAGGGTCTTCAAAGAAATTTATTCTAACAAAAGGTTTTTTGAAACTCTATTTATCTCTTTGCTTTCATCTGATGTTCTCTGTCTAGTATTTTTTGTAATTTTGTAATTATGACCTTGTACAGATTATGACCAATTGGGCCACCATTTTTGCAACTGTTTGGTCTTGTGGGAATATCTCATCTCCCTTTCCTTTGCATGCTCTTTCTCAATATAATGCATCAGTTTCATATAAATTAAATACAGAGAGAATAGGACATAAAAGGAAGAAGAATGGATTCTCCAAAACCTTCAAATGTAGTATATTTCTTCCATCTCAATTTGAACACTACGTCTATAGCATAGAATATCAGTGTCACACAGCACCAGACAAGCTCATTGAAACTCTTGCCAAGAAAGAAACCTTCCAGTCCAAAGATAATTCATGATTTCATTCGAGTAAGCTTAACTCAAAAATAGATCACATATTTGCTCCTATAACAGATGCCAATCATCTCTCCATCAACTTGCTTGTGCATTGGAAAATTTTACAATCAAATTCTCCCCACTATAGAAGGTTGGCTGCTGTAATATTAGCTGTAGCAGTGACCAGCGTATAACTTTTTTCTTCAGACCTATCCATCCAGCTATCTTACCTTCAGCATAGCTGGTAAATACAACACACTTAAAGCTTTCAACAAATTCATGAGTACTTAAAGGAGCCTAGGATTTATAAAATACTCTTACAAATTGAATCAAAACAGTCCAAACTAATTTTTTTACAATATATATATATGACGATAGGGATTTGAACCTCTAACCTCAAGGGAGAGGAATAGATGTATTAACCATTGGGCTATGCTCATGTTGGCTTTGCCTTTAGAAACTATTTGTATAACACAAAACAAATTATCAAACTTTGAACATGAGCACAATTCATATGATGGACACAGACAAATTATGAGAACTTCTTAGAACAAGTTTAGCTGGAACGGTTCCTATTTGAATAAGTTGACTAGCAATCTTTGCATAAAGAACAGAATGGGCTGAATATTGCTAACAATAGAAAATGCCCACTCTTCCTAAGAGTCAAAGCAGCTTTCAGAAAGAGTCAAGTGAGAAGGCAAACTGCCCAAGTTAAAATGTCCTAATCTTTATGTCCTTGCAACAAAGTCGCCATCATTAGAACTACAACAGAGTGCCTGCTTCGTTACAATCAAGATTACAAAGAAGCCTTCAATGGAACTAGCACCAGATTGGTTATTTAGCAATATAAAACTTCATATCTTCAATATCAACAAAAGCCAGAAAGGATTTCCAATGTCTGTCATGTTATTTATGTTGTTTGTAAAAACGCATATGATGACATTGAGTACTTATATGATCAATTCCCTTTGCCCCTATTCTCTGAAGACTTAACAAACTTCCAATTTCTCGAAGTGAGTGTCTAAAAGATTTGAGGATTTCTTCCTTCTACTAGCTTGAGCGCACCCTTAATGACTATCTTGTTGGAGATTGGAGAGAAATCATAGAGTTCCTTGATAAAAGAAAATGAAATGGAAGGTATATGATATAAATTGGTCCAACTAGTCGATGTGTCTCTGTGAGCCTCCATTTGTACTTACCCGTTTAATCTTTTTTTTTCTTTTTTTTCTTTTTTTGCTTGATTGGAGGCCATTTCTTTATTTTACCTCCTTTTTCTTTCTTTCTTTTTTTTTTTTTTGGGGGGGGGGGGGGCTCGAATTTTTGTATGTCCTTTGTATTCTTTCTGTTTTCTCAATGAAAGTTCGGTATTCATTAAAAAAAAACTAATAAATAATAAAGGTCCAATTTCTCTAATTGAGCAGCATCCATAAATAGGTTTCATAAAATCCTATCTTCTTGATTCAAGCCAAGGGGAGTTTTCACATATCTCTCTTGTTTTTGTTGGGAGGATAATTATTCATCACGTCTCTCATATACTGTTTAAATTAATACAATGTTTACGATCCATAAAATGGTGTATTTACTCAGTACTTCAGGGTTCAAATAGGAGATTTATAAGTTGGAATGCACAAAGTATAAAAATATCCAGAAATTCCTAGAGCTAGTTTCTTAATGGCAAATCAGGAACCACCAACATCCTGTAAGAAAGTTGACCGACATCTATCAGCTTATATGGTAGACAAAGCATGGAAGATGGGACTTACTATGGTAGACAAAGCATGGAAGATGAAACTAGTAAGTCCCGTTAATGCCCCCAATCAGCATGATTTCTAAATGAGACTCTCGAGCATGAGATAAAAAACTATTTGTTTAAGTTTCATAACCTAAAGTAAATGATAACTATGTACAACCAGCAATATATCATGGAGCCTAATATACCGCTCGCATCTTTTGGAGTATAGATAAACAAGAAAAGAAATAAAAACAAATATGCACATATTCCACTCTCTAAATACCCCTTCCTATGTCTCGGTACGGTAGTAGTAGTATATAAGTCAACAGCTAACCTTCCAAAGAAGTTAGAAAGCATAGTTTTGTATGTGAGATAGAGAGATGGAGAGAGGAAGGGAGGGAAAGAGAGCAGCCCAGGAACATAAAATCAAACCTCGAGCGTAGTAGAAATTAACTGTTCACTAATTTCAGATTTCGACCAACTTCTAAATACTCTGTACATGACATTAACAGATAAGCCATAAACATGCTTTTCTGCTAGAACGCATAAAACTAGCCTACCAAGGACAACAGCATACAGAAGTCGAAAAGGAAAAAATTGAGCCAAAATCTGAAGACCATAGTAGCCAGTAGGAATGTGCTTCCCATACATCATCCAAACAGAAAAGGAGAAGGGCATTGAATAATGGGGCAATAAACATACCATGGCTGCACCGGAGACAGGCTCCATACTTGACTTTGCATATGTTACATACTAACTTTTTCCGGGTTTCTTTTACACCTCCCAAATTCATAACAGGCTCCATCTGCGTCAAGTCCTCTATGAATACCTCTGGCATCCACTGACTACAAAATAAATGAGCAAATTCAACAGAAAATCCACTGTCGACGTTCTTATGTACAGGCTTCAGAGCACCACCCTGCTTGGGACAGAGCAAACAGGGCTTTGTGGAATCATTGGTTTTATCCTTCTGCTTACACCAAGAACACGACCAGGATCCATTGACTTTCTCTCTTATGCCATAGCACTTATAGTGAACCACCACATAACAACAACTGCAAGTAACTAACGGATTTACCCCTTTGTCCATATCTCCCTTAGAGCAAAAGTGGCATAAAGATGAATTTCCATCGCAAGGAGAAACAATCAGAACTTTTTCCAATCCTGCATCACCACCTAGAAGCTTCCGTTTCTTCGAAGGCCGCTCCGAAGTTAAGGACACCTTATTCCTACAACCCAATATCCATTCTAAGCCGGGAGACGAATCCAAGTTCGAACAACCCTTGTCTCCAAGAGGAGAACCACTGGCTTCAACCATGCCCACATCCGAGCCCAAACGGTCATCCTCAACCTCGTCTTTAACAATAGCCTCATCTATAATCTCATCACCAACATTATCACTGCCACCTACATTTGCTTCTGAGTCATTTCCAGAAGACGGAATTGAAAAACATTTCCTAAACCCTAAACCACTAAAAGAAGACGCTGCACGCAAAGTATCTACATCAGACAGCGTCAAGTCTCTAAAATATTCCTCTGTCTCAACCCAAATGTTGGAGCCACGTGACCTTTCACCTTGCCTCGAAGACTTCTTCTCTGCCCCAGAATTGGATTTCCTCTGCCGCTTCTTACCACCCGTATGTCTGCTCAAAAAGCTACCCAACCTACTGGGCAGAGTGGGGACATAAGGAGCTGCAGTCTCCTCCGCTACATCAAATGGCGAACGCTCGCACAACGCCTTTTGAGCCTGAGCGTAATAATCAATGTCCACAGCAGACAACTTCTCCTCATGTGTTTGAGTATGGGTCAACGTTACTCTGTTCGGCACTCTTGCCACTGGGCAAGACCTCTCCTCAGCACCACAGCCTCCATCCGCACCCCTACCCATCATCTTCTTTCCCAGGTAACATCGGTTTCTAGTCATCACCAACAATAACCACAAATTAACCCACCTATGGCGCGTTCCATAGTCAAAGCTTCAAATTCCACTCTATCCAAATACAAACACTGCCATACATACGCTTAACCGATCCAGGCCTTGGCATGCACGAACTACGCAGATAAAAAGGTACAAAAACAAACCCTAACCCTAACCCTAATCCTGAAATCCTAGTCCAACTCGTCGCTTGCAAGGGAAAAGATGAGGACTGGATGAGCCGAAACCAGAATTGGGATCCGGAATTAGTAAGGTTCTTGTTCTGTTGCGAATGATTAAAATTTTGTTCGCAGCTGGATTTCGCTTTCGATTGGAAAGAGAGAGAGATTCGCGTTATTTGCAGGCAAGCGAAGGCGGTTTGTTTCTAGAAGATATTTTTATAGGTGAGGTCTATTAGGACGTAGTAAGAAAGTGGGAATTCCGCGGTAACAGCTCCTCCACTGCATACGTGTCGTCTATCTATTTGTTCGAGTGATGGAATTGCCTTATCGGATCAATGCCTATTTTCTTTTTCTTTTTCTTTTTCTTTTTTTTCCCAAATATTTTTACTTTATTTCGATTCTTTTTCTTTTTCTCGATGCTTTCTTTTCATATTTAAAAATTAAGTTAAATATACTATATTTTTAATCATTTAACATAATTTGGTCGACTTTTAAAATTCACCCTTTTATTATAATATTATTTTTTATATTTCATAAATGTACCACAAAAATATATGCTTTTATTACTATATACTTGCGCATAATCAGGCTTTCTGCAAGTAGAGGTAATAGAAATTACTCGTCTAACTCCCCTCCTCGGGAGATGACAGCTTTTAATGTTGGAGGAGGGATGATATGAACCAAGAGACATCAATCATACAATATACTTCAATGAATATGTGAAGAAAATGTTATTAAAATTATCAAAATATATTTCAATTCATGTCACATTTAAGAATAATGAAGTTTTATTGTTATAAATTTTCGGTGGATTACAATTTAAAGTTATTGTATTTCATTAATATATTTTAATACTTTTTATTTACCTTAAATTGATTAATTATGGCCATAAATGTGAATGTTATAACTCTTGGAATGCTTAGTAGTTTCATTTTGAGGCTATATATATATGTTGTATTTGTAAGTATATTTGTAAGTATATTTGAAAAATATAGTAAAATAAGCATTTGTGCTTTATTTAGCCAATAACTAAGCTTATTTGCAATTATATGTAGTTTAGATTGTATGTAGAATCATTCATGATAAATCTTGCTTGTGGAGTGATTCGAATCTCAAACAAGTGTTATTGCTTTGATATATTTGATCAACAAGAATCATTCAAGCTAGACATGATCGATCTTGCTTGCGGAGTGATTCGAATCTCAAACAAGTGTTATTGCCTCGAGATATTCAACCGACAAGGTAATCCAAATTTCACTTCCCTTGTAGTGATTTCCATATTAAGGGAACTGAAAATCCCCCCAACGAAAAGGTACAACTCTATGACAAATACTTCACAACTAAACAAGCCTCGAGGGAAACTAACTCAAGCCTGATTTCTATTATTTGCTCCGTTTTACGACTTCGTTGGATCTTAGGTGAGATTCTTTCCATTTAATATAGTTTTGAAACCTCTTATATAATTTAACATAAAATATTCAATTTAACCTTTCAATAACAAAAAATGTCCAATTTTGTTTTGTTTTTTGTTTTTTTGTTTAAATGTTTATGGTCATTTATTATGTTTAAACACGTAGGCATAAAATTTGCTATAATTTTCCAACACAGCAATGAGTAGCTGTGATTCTAGTTGATTTCTATTGAACTTTTTAGCAGGAAAGGGGTCTCTGAGCGGTGCGATCATTCAGTTCACAATAGCCTCTCCAAATTCACCCGTCTCCAATCGCAATCGTAAGGAGAAGGCAAAAGGAAGAATCCACCAATGGATTTGGCGGAGCTGTGGTCAATTTTCGGCCCTGGCGTTGCCGGAGCTGTGTTCGGCGCCGGATGGTGGTTCTGGGTTGACGCCGTTGTCTGCAGTTCTGTTGCCGTCTCCTTCCTCCACTATCTTCCAGGTTCTTTATTCATTTACCAGTCCACACCATGTATAATTTGAAGTTAGGGTTTTTTATGGTGTTTTGGTTTTGGGGTTTTAGGTATTTTTGCTTCGTTTGCGGCTCTGATGTTCAATTGCGTTCGGAAGGAAGACATTGATTATTCACCATATGAGGAAGGCGAATGGAGGTGAGTAATTCACGTTTTATCTGCTTACCTCTCTCTTTTTATCTCTTGTCGTTTTCAGCCGCTTTTATTGTTTAAAGATGCCACCAATCATATCGCGATCCTCTTGCCTGATCATTCGATTCGATTGAAAGCGATGTCACAGTGTTTTTCTTCAACAAGTCATTGCTCAATGTGATTTAGTGTCTTGCTAGCATTATTCTCCCTTGATGAGTTAGGATTTCATGAACTGTACATCCGAGACTTAACTCTTAATTTACAATTAGAATACCGTAAACTATGCGTGTCTGCAATAGAAGTCGAGGGTCAACTCTGGGGCATGGTTGAAGGACTCATTGGGAATGTGAAACCAGTGCCAAACGATTGAATTGTTTGTTAGCCGTCCATTATAAGCTTAGACGAGGTGAAAAACCAAATGGGCAAGTTGGCAACACAATCTAGACACTGTGTCAATGGCTGTATTTAGTGTAAGAGTGATTTGGAGATGCAATCTCCACACAGAGACTTATACACATTCTTTTGGCTTAAACAGTATTTGTACTTTATATTTATTAGTTGGGCATCGTTTTAATCAATTTTGTAGAACCCCTACGGAAGAAAAGCTTTTTCTCTAAGGGAGGAAGCTTTTAATCAATTCTTGTGTTTGGATCCATGTGAAGGTTTTGTAGTTCCCTAGAGAGACTTATGTGAAAACCTTTTATGGGAAGGGGTGGAGGAAGGGAAGGGTGCACATTTGGTAAATTGGGAGGTGGTGTGGGGAATCTTAGGGTGTGTTATAGGGCTTTGTTGGACAAGTGGTTGCAGTATTTTCCTTGAGAATTTGATGCTCTAGTTACAGTAATTTTGTTATTCCGAGGGAGAGGAGATCTTTAGTTATGGAGCCTCGTCCTTTTGGAGGGGTCCTCTTGCATCACGTTCTTTCGTTGTTGGGCGAGCCCCTTTATCTTCAAGTTCTCCCATCTTTTCCTTACTCTGGAAGATCAAAGTCGTGATGAAGGTGATCATCTCTTTTGGTTTTGTCAGTTTACTTGATCGTTGTGGAGTGGCTTTTGTGAGACGTTTTCCTTACGTTTGGCTTGGTCAGGAGTTGTAACTCCATGTTGGAGGGGTTTTATCATTCATATATATATATATATATATATTTCATCCTCCTTTTCATGAAAAAGGCCACTTTTGTGGTTTTCTTGTCTCTGTATTATTGTTTACGGCCTTTGGGAGGAAAGAAAAAATAGGATCTTTAGAAAAGTGGAGAGATCTTTGGGCGAAGGTTCTTTTATTATTTTTATTTATTTATTATAAGATACAGTTTCATTAATGTTTGAGATCTACAAAAAAAAAGATGTGTTATCCATGATACTTACAAAAGACTCCCAATTAACAATCAGGTAAGATTATAGGAAGACAATTTACACTATTTCTTGGTAAACAACATTGTTGAAGAGCCTAGTAGGAGTTTCCAATAAGATTCATTGAATTCACTCTTTCCAAATATTCCAAAAGAAAGCCATGATGAGGTTGGTCTATACCAGAGTTTTTGCATTCTTGAAACAGGGTACGTTGAGACCATGTCCAGTTAATCTTTGACCTCCTTAGGAAAAGTGAGGTGCCAGAAAATGTTGAGAATATTTATCCATAAGTTATAGGCTATAAGTACACTACATAAATAGGTGGTTTTTGGATTCATTCTCTCTTGCATAAAGGGCATTAATTGGAAAATAGAGTCATGCAGGGCATTCATTTTTGTAGGTTTTCATTTGTGCTAATGACTTCGTGCATAATTTCCCATGGGAAAAACTCCACCTTTTTTTAATGATTTCCTTTCCATATTGTCTTGGGCTATTGTGAGGTTTATGGCTTTTATTTTTTTCCCCATATCTATCATTAAGGATTTTGTGGAGAAAACCCATCCCTAGGAAGGCATTTCAATGAGCCTACTTCGTGGGATAACACTATTGGGCAAGGTGAAGGCTTAACTTGGCCCATTATGTAGCTTTGCTATCCTTGAGGTTCGTATTGAGCTGTGACTCCCAAAATTTGTTGTCATATTTCCATATTTCTTTGATCGTGGTCGTCTTGCAATGTGAGTGCCTATACAAAAGAGGATACTGCAATGCTAGCATGGTGTTGGCAATCCAAGATGTGTTTTCTCCATCACCCACCCTATGGAAAATGCAGTTAGTGATGAGGTTTTGGTGCTCTTTTATAAACTTTCATGGCCCATTGGCAGAAGATGGGATAGTCGGTTTGTACATGATGTTGGAGAGTATTTAGCTTTTATAAGATTCCTCCACAAGGCAGTGCCTTCAAGTGAGGTATGGTCACTTGTTAGATTTCACACCTCTCTTTGGGTCTCTGTTTGTAAAGATTTTTGTCATTACCCCGTAGGTCTTATTATGCATGACTAGAGCTGGTTGGGCTCTTCTTTTGGGTTTTTCGTTTTTTTTTTTTGTATTCCTCGTGTATTCTTCCTTTTTTTTTTCCACAGTGAAAACTCACTTTTTACCCCATAAAAATCCCCATTTTCAACCTTCTCCCCAATTGGGTGGGTTGTGAAAAGGAGGAACTAAGGGGCAAGAGTGAGGTTGGTTAGGTTTGAGAACATGCTTAGTGAGAGAGAGCTGAAAGAAGAGCATGTGCATGCAGAAAATATCATAAACGAAGACATGGAACGTAACTTCTTGATAGAATGGTCCAAGGATAGTAAACATAGGTGGAGATCCAACAACCATTGAAAAATGGTGTATTAGAGGTTGTGAGGCTCTGCGAAGGTATAAGAACAATATTCAGAATGCTATTATATAGAAATAAATTTTTCATGCATCATCCCTCCCAAACTTTAAAAGTCATGCCCCCAAGAATTTCCATCAATCATAGGTCCACCAATTTAGGGAGGCAAACCAATAACCCAAATTCTAGCAAAAGAAAAGACCAGCTCTTAAAAGAAAAGGAGCAATAGAGGAAAATGGTCTAGAGATTCGTCGTCCTTCTTACAAAGACAACAAGCCAAGGGGGACAAAGTCCTAAGTGGGAACTTCTGTAATTTGACGGCAGGATTAACTATTAAGATTGAGACTTCTATAGGTGAGACACAAAAGAAATGTTCACTTTCTTAGGGACTTGAAATTCCAAATATAAACCACGAAAGGGGCCTTGAAATTAGCAGGAGGTTTGGTAAGGTAAGATGCATGGAAAACCATTTCCTCACACCTTCAGCAGTTACAATACTTGTTTGAGAATAAAATTACTAGTGACTTGCAAGCTGAAATCTAGCTTGTAGGCACTTCATTAACACCCACTTAAAAATGGATTTCATGAAGTGGTACTTGTATGATTCAAATCTGTATGGAAGGCCTATTGCTTAAAGAAATCTTTTCACATGCCCTAAGCTTCCATACTAGTCTAGAATATTGGTTCATATTAGGTAGGACATGATGAATTGATATGTTGGTTATTTGATAGTTTTACTTGAGATATCATGGAAATAAGCCTCTGTAAAATTCAAGTCTTAGAGACCTATAAGCAAAGGAAAATTAGAAGAATTGTGTGATAACATTGAGAATTTAATGTCTGTTTTGACGTGATGGTAGTGTTTTTCTGTAATTAACAGTACTGACGTTTCCCTTAACTACAGATTAAAGCTTTGGCTCTTCTTCGCTTATGTGGTATCCTTCGTTTCATTAGCAGCATCTGTGGGGCTCTTGATTCAAGATTCAGTAGTAAAAACTGGCCTATCAGCATGGACGGGAGTTGCAGGAGTATTGCAGTGTGTGTTTGTGTTAGTTAGGTAAATGCCTTCTCTCTTTTATTATCTTAATTCTGATTTTTCCCATTTGTCTTTTAGTTGGATTTGTGCCAGAAAACATGTAACCAGTTTTTATTGTCTACTCCACCTAGTTGTGGAATCATTCAGCAAGGCAACTTTGTTAAAGAAGAGTTGTCGGGGTTCTTTCATTATGTTGTTTCTCTTGATTTCTGAGCATGTCTGAAACTACATAAGATGTTTAAATCATGCCATAATCAAAATTATAAGATGTTTAAATCATGCCATAATCAAAATTGGTCGAACGGGGATATTTTCTCATTATCTGTCTGATGCTGTATCAATGTATGCCCCTGTTCTTTGGTCTTCGTTGCATTAAATAGCTTTATGGAAAAACCAAAATCATTGAGGGGTTTCAATTTTCATCACTAGCACAAGTGTCATGTAATACAAATGCTATGTAGCTAGACCCTGGTCAGTACTGTCTATGTTCTGTTTTCCTGAAATACTGTTTGTTGCAGCGGGTTGATTTACTGGACTTCTCACACGGAATAAGTTGGAAAGAGTTATGCACTTAGACCTCAGAGGCTGAAGAGTTACCAACTGCATAGCGTGTTGCAGCGTCAAGTAGTTTGTGTGTCATTTGACTTTCCCAACTATGGAACTGAACAGTAAGAGCTTTTTACCTGTAAATGTCGTGTTAATCTTTTAGCTGAAACCATGTCTATATATCTTTATGAAACCAATATAAGTGAGCAAGTGAGCCAGCATTCAATGTTTCAGCCACATTTCAGCTTGTCGCAGTGTTCATATTATATACTTCCCTTACAAAGCATAAAATGATGCTGGGTGCCGGGTGGTCAGATTTGTTTTGGTTTTTAGTTTCTTTCCTTCAAAAAAAAAAAAAAAAGTGGATGCAAAATGAATAATATATAGATGGACAATGGTGGTATTCAACCCATTTGACAGTAAAATGTTGTACCCTCTTGCGACGAAGAGATCACGGTTCGAATCTCTCACCTTCACATGTCGTTGAATTAAAATATTTATAGGTGTTCCAAGATTTTTGGAGATTTCAAATACTAGTATATTGAATGACTCATAATTTGAAACATGAATTTAAAGTTAAGTTACATATTTAACTCCATATAATATTTTATTTTATTTTTTATTAACAAGTCAAAACACAAAATCTTAATTATATTGCTTCTAAAATTTTCCCTTTCAAAAAATAATGAATTAACAAAGCATGGGCTTTGAAGGAAGAGTTGAAGAATCGTACATAGACAACGACATCAAGCAACCATTTGCTTTAATACGAAGCATAGGCTTTGAAGGATAAGTCCAGAGGGGATTGCTTAGGCAGTAAGTAAGGCTTTCCACAACAGCTTCATTCATTATTGAACCATTTCAATTTAACAAACGAGAACTGCTTCAGCCGACACCGACTCTGAGAGGGACATCAAGCATCCATTGCCTACAATTTTAATTACTCATAAATTGTCACTTTTATAACCTCTTTCATTTATTCAATACCAATTCATTTCTCTTTCATCTTTTTTAATAAAATGTTTTAATTTAGTTCAATTTAAAGAATAAAAACTATTTTCTTGAGTTTTGGTTGAACATGTAGATTATAAAAAAAAATTTAAAAATTATGAGATTATCAAATATTGCATACTTTTGATTATAAGATAAATTTATCAAATAATAAAAAAAATAAAGAATAACCTAATGCTTGTTCATCACTGATTTTTTTTAAAAAATATATTTCCAACTAAGTTCTTAAGTCATTCTTAACATTGAGTATGCCAAGAACAGTAGATGCTTAAGAGAAGGATAGAAGGGGCGACTAGGAAACCAAAAACCATTTTGATGAACAAATGATGAACAAATGATGAACAAAAGATGAAGAAATGGGCAATTAATCACTAAACTTAATCCCTCTTATTGATGTGTAAATTAGTGCAGTTCAATGTCAAACAAAGCTACACTACCCAACCACCCAACAACATCCCAAACAATAAATCAGTATCAGCTGAACCAACCAAGACTGAAACTTTCTTTTTTTTTTCTTTGAAGCAGCAGTAACCCTTTTATCTCTTTTTTTTTTTTTTTCTCTTCTTCCCTAGTAACTTCCAGAATCAAAAACCTCATCAAAAGTGAGAGAAGAAAGAACCAAAATAACCCAAAAGATGCATCTTTGAACGCAGACAAAATATGCGCCTGCCAAACCTCTGCAACTGCCCTTTAAAAACCGCAAAAAACTCCCGCTGTAAAGGTAGGCAGGCAGGCAGGATGATTTGGGCAACTGTAACTTATTGCACTATTTGCACTGTTCAGTGTTTCAATTAACATCCCAACCCAACTCCCATCAGCATTTCTTTAAAACCATGAAAACAAAAAAGAAGGAAAAGATTTTAAAAGAAGAAAAGAAAATGAAATAAAATAAAATAAAATAAAAACTGACCCATTGCCATTAGAAACTGTGTAGAACTAGAACTTTTCATGGATGAAAAGGAAGTAATTCAGGCATCCGAGTCAGATGAGCTCAGTTCAGAACCGGCTCCATCCTTGCTACTTCCCTCGTGAGATTCAGATATCTTTGGCTGAATGCATAGCCGCACTTTTAGAGATGGCTTCAACTTCATGCATTCCAACTGCAATCAAAATTAGAACATACATTACAAAGTTCCAACTTCAACAGCTAATGTAGACAAGAACTAGATTTTGAAAAGTCACAACAAGTATTTTGTTTACCTCCTGATAGAAAGAATTGATCTCTTCTTCGGTGAGGCCTTCGTCCTCACCATAGTTCTCTTCCCATCCAAGAGAACGAAGAAAAGCAGCCTCCTCCTCGTCTAGAGATTCCGAAGCAGCGTGCCTCTGAGTTTTTTCACCACTGTCACAAGATCCCCGAACCTCTTCAGAACCAACTCCATTTGGAATCTCCATAGCACCATTTTCAATCACTTGAGAACTTGCAGGAATGTTGATTTCTTCCTTTGTTAGTTCATCAGATTGGCCAACTGAAGGAGATTTCACAGAAGAGCATGAATCTGAGAGAACAGCAGAAGAAGTTGTTGAAGTTTTCTTCTTAATGAGGTTAAAGAAATCATTCCGACTCTGGACTTGTAATAAGGAAGGTTTTTTTTCCAAAGTTGATCCAGATTTGAGATCTAAGCTAGCTGCCTTCCGCTCCAAAGAAGAAACATTTGAGTTGTTCGGGCTTTTCAAAGGAGCATGTGGAACCGAAGGTGCAAGAGCGAACTGGTTGTTTGCTGCCATGCTGCTTGCATTACTAGTTGGACTCGAGACATCCTTTGCTGCAAGGGACACACCATTTTCTCGAACAGGTTTTAGAACAAGAAACTTCCCATGAGAACTCTTTTGGGCATCAGGCTTGACATGGCCTCCACGAGATTGGTTGGCATGGACTGACGAGGGCAGTGGCTGTCCACCCTTGGTGGTTACATTAAGTTCTCCAGTTCTTGATACTAATTTGGGCTTTGATTTATCAGAAGAATTAAGCGCCTGTAAAAAGAAACAAGGGAAAAAAACACTAATGATCATTCAAGGGGCCAAACAGAAGACTTGCAGTTAGATGTAATAGTGAGAAATATATATTCCTCGACATGTTCAATGCTGAACTGGAAGATAAAATCAATAGTTTGTTGTAGAAATGTATCATGATATAGAGAACTATCAAAACGCAACAACTAACTATAATTTATATTACAAGAGTAGAGAACTGCTTGGATGTATTTTATCAAAATTGTTTCTACAAACAGATCTTTTAAAATTATCAGGAAAGATATGGTCTGTTTTCATATTTTCATTCATTCCTTCACCATATAAATATAAAAATCTATTTATACTTTTAAAAGAATATTAATATTGATCAGGTGTGAAAAAATTAATTTGTCTTCTGTTTTCTTTTGGTTCTAAATCCATTTGAAGAATTATACTGCTAGCACAACAAAAATTTACATCGGCTTCAAAAGGCAACACAGAACAAATGAGAACCCCTTCCAGAAGAGGAGTGCTCAATTAAGTTATAACCATTGATACATGAAGAGGAGATTATAATCAGTTAACAGCTTAACGATCTTTCAGGTAAAATAAAAAACTTGCCTACCAAATATAACACGTTAACAAACAAAGAATACTAACCACCAATGGTATATTGGCTACAGCACAACAATCAAATGAAGAACGTTAACGTAGAAAGTTTACACTTCCCTTAAAGCATATTTAACCTACCACCGGCATTTTCCACTCTTGAGAGAGTAAAAAGTGGTCAACCAAAGATAATTCAGTCTGCAAAGAATCAAAGTGGCAAAGCACATATATGCGCACATGAAATTGGATCAAAAAACAAAGCCTGTTATCTCTTTCCTATAATCTACGTCTTACAGATTTCCAAAAGGTAATCAGGACAGACCCCTTCGAAGAATTGGTAATAACTATTTCCTAAATCAGATAACGCATTAGATGATATAGAAGCCCTCTGCCATCCCTTTCTGGGACTCACTTGTATTTCGTTCTTTCAATCCTCCTTAAATTGTGTTTGTCATCAAATAGGGGGGGGGGGGGGGGGGGGGGGGGGGGGGGGGGGGGGGCAAACACAAACACTATCCTTTAGTCATTAAGTTAAAGAGACAGAATACTTGAATAACAAACTTCCACAAAAAGTTCTACAGTTTCTAAAATGTAGAAGCAGTGTTTATTTGACAAGCGAAACAGGTGAGAAAAATGTCAAAATATATCACTTATATTTTTTTCCCATAGTTTTCAGTATTATTAACCCAAAAACGACTCTCTCTACGTATAAATCCTAAGAACCTAATACTACATAAGTAGCTAAGGAGAGAGTATTAGTTCTAGCTAATATCAGAGATTGACACAAGTTGTCAAGACACCGTGTAAATGGTTCTCAGTTCTCTCACATGTTTTAAGTACCAAGCTTTATATTTTTGAATCAACAAAAATAATTGCACCAAAATTAATCAAAATGTAAAGAGGTAGAAGCAAATCTATACAGCATAAGATTCAACAATTGCATCAGCCCCAATTACCATAGCTTTTGGCATAGAAGGTGTCACCGGTATTAATTGCCTGGACTGTTTAATAGCCAATTCCTCAAGCCTTTGAGTCTTGACAGATAACTAGGAAAGTTGAGGGGTGAAGGGTGAGAACGTTAGATCAAAAGAAGCACATAATATGCAACACAAGAAGCCAAAAGGTACAGTAAGGTACCTCAGATACCTGGGGAGCAGCACGAGCTCGAGATGGAGCCTGCACCAGTGCTTCAGCCATATTAAGTCCAGCTGTCACACTTGGAGGTCCTATCGCCGATGTAGCAGGAATATTTTGTTGAAATGACGACGACCCTGTGGTGCTTCCAATCATATTGGGCACCTCAGCAAGAGCAGATGTCCATCCCTCTCCACCAATTAAGGCTGAATTCCCAATTGGCAAGCTTTGAACTGGTGAGCTCAAACCAGGAGATGAAACTCTTCCAATTTCTGATGCTCCTTGTCTTTCTTCGGATCCTAGTGACGGAAAATCCTTTTCAAAGACAGATTTTTGAATGCTACTGCTGACACTAGATACAGAAGGCATTCCATGACCGTTGTTGTGAATGCTGTTAGCACCAGCTTTTATATCTGTTGCAACTCTTCTGTGAAACAACTCATCTTGCTTCCTGGATACCATTGAATGGGATCGCCGCAAAGCATCTTTATCAATCCTACCAGAAAGAATCTTTCCTAGAGAATCATGAGCATCACAATCCCAATTATCCCCAAAGCTCAACCTATCCTTTTCTTTCTCACGATCCTTATCACGATGACCCCTGTTAAAACTACTATATGCATGTTTGGCAGAACCATTGCTCAAACTTCTCCTTGAATTCGATGAAGATGTCCGATCCAGAAAAGCAGAACGCGAAGGGTCAAAATCACCAGTGGTCTTGGAAGTTCTATTTCTCGATTGAGATAGAGGGGACACATCTACACAATATAGGACATACAATTAAAGATGTTCACCATTTCAAAACAGAGGCAAGTCAGCAGTAAGTGAAAGCATCATTAATGAGAGCATGTAATATTTTAAAATAAAAAGAAGCAGTACCTGTTGGGGAAGAAGACAACGGAGAAAGGTGGTTTGAATTGCCGCCACCAGTAAAGCTTCCAGTACTTCTCAACCATTCTGGAACTAAAGAGGGTTCACTTCTTTCCATAGGGAATACTGAACATGATCAAAATATCAGAAGCAAAAAAAACACTTCTAGCCTTCTTTACCACCTCAAATCGCTAAAAGCGCGCTCCTTATACAGCGGAATGTATAAAGCCCTAACCTGTACTTTGTTATTTCAAATTCCTAACCTCTACTTTGCACTGAAGAACTTCTACAAGCCATGTGTGTCATCAACATAGTGGCATATCCAGGTTGACATGCGCAGTGAATTGCTTCAAAGTTGCAAACGCACGGGGAGTGAACCCAGAGGATGGTTCTCAAAATTGATGTCCTAAATGCCACTAAAGAAGCTTTTCTTCTACAATTATCCTACTTCACGACCACTGCTATTCAATCAAGTAGCTGCCAATTTGGCTACAAGCTGAACGCATTATGAACGGGATTTATCTCATCTTATGAACAAAATGAATACAATCCAATTCTCACACGGGAGAGGAATATCAGAGGATGAAAGCAGAGGAAATATCAAGGATAAGATGAAGCGTTTCAATTAAAAAGAACGGTATGAAGGAAAGGCCTCACTATCTCTCCCAGCCTCCGTGTTGAATCAACTGTAGATTCGGTCAGCAAAACACCCTCGGAAAACCCTCGTCTTTAAGGGAATCGGTTGAGATGCAGAAAAATAAAGAAGGAATATCTCACGAACAAAGAGGCGGATAATTCCAAAACAGAAGATTGTCCCCGTCAAAATAGTTCGATCAGAGGAGGAAAATAAAAAACCCTAACGAAATAAGAAATTAGAAAAACCACAATCCGAACACCGATTGAATGTGCCGAAACAAAAATCAGAAACCCTAAGCCAAATATGCACCCTCCGAAAAAACTTCCACCGATGTCCGAACCGCAAGAAAAATACAAAAGAGATATATAAAATAACCTGGGAAATATCCGATGAAGACGAAGAACTAACTAACCCTACCCCTAGACAGATTGACGAGCCTCAGAAGGCGGAACTGTTTCAATAACTGCCTCGAGTGGTTGCTGAATATCCCCAAAACAAAAAGAAATGCGTCTGAAGAGGGCAACAAGAGAGAGAAAGAGAGAGAGAGAGAGAGAGAGTTTCAGACAGTGAAGAAAGAGCGGCGGCGGAGAGAGAGAGAGATTGGGAATGAGAGAGAATGAGGCTTGGTTTGTTCGGAACAGCGAATAGGACTTTTGTCAGTTTGCTCGGCTGGGTCAGGTTCAGCCACCGTGCGGTGGCAGAGAGAACGGAGAACGGCAGAGAGAAACGGAACGGCGGAGAGAGAGAAGAGGGGGCAAACGTGTAAAACTCTGGCGAGGGAGACGGCAATGTGAAAAAAAATTAAAATTAAAATTAAAAAATAAAAAGTATTTGATTTTCTTTGACACTCTCAAAATCAAACAAACAAACAAATGAGTCCCTCTATTCCTCTTTCAGCGCCATTCCTAAATCTAAATTCTTTTTTTTTTTTTTGTTAATATTATAATAAATATTGGGAGTAATTTTTTTTAATTAATAAGAAATTTCCCCAATTTTCTTGGTGATGGGCGGCGATTCGCTGTGACTCGGTGTACTGTACATTGTAGGCTCGCCACGTGTTTCATCTACCCTATTACTAAACTACCCTCTTCTTTTTATCGATTTTAATTTACAGATATTTGGAAAAACATTAAATAAATATTAACCGCTTTTAGAGTCGGTTTGTTTAATTTAATTTAGTTTTAAAACGATGCTTTCAAAATCTTAACAAAAAATTTAAAAATTCAAACATATTTTTATATAAGGTTTATATTTATTAAGGTATAACTTGGATTTTGATATTTTTAATTTTTAAATACTATTTAATATTTCATTTTATAAAATTTTCAAAGTTGAAATTAGTTAATTATAATAATTTTGTTTGTTTGCTTATGGTGTTGAATTTATATAACAAATTTTTATATATATTCCAACTAATAAAAACAAATAATAATAACTTTTAAAATCATTAAAGAATCTTTTAACCCAAATTCCTAAAATTACCCTTATTAGAAAATGGGGCCTTGCTTATTTATGTTCCATCCTTCCTTTTTATTCACACAAAGCTTTTAATGCTTTATTTATGAATGTGAAATTCTAAAATAAATAAATAAAAGAGAGTGATCGGTTAAATATATTATTTTAAAGTGAATATTAACTACTAGAATATAAAAGAGAGTGATCGATTATTTTGTTATTTCCCCCAACAAACTTTATTTATTTATTTATTTTTATTTTGAGACATTTTAAACATAGAATATAAAAACATATTTTTAAGAGAGAAAAAGAGTAAAGTATGCTTTTCCATATTTATTAATTTAAGCACTATTTTAAAAAACACTTTTAATTACGCAGTTGGTTAAAATTACTTCTACTTGCATTGAATTAAAAATTGGTTCTACTATTTCAAATATGTTTTTACTTCAAAAATAATTTTTTAAAGTATTTTATTTATTTGAAAGTGCACTTTATGTGTTATTTTTATATAAAGCTCTATACTAAGGTCGGTCTTGCATGTTAGTATAAATAAATAGAAAATATTAGTTTATAATTATACTTAAGAAGGTCCATTATATGATCTTAATTTAATTAAATATTTCAAAATAAATAATTAACATTTTACTTTTATTCAAATTTAAATAAATGGCAGAACAAAGAAAATTATTAAAAAAATATATTTTAATTATATATAAAAAAAAACAGCTACCGAGAAAAACCAAACATGTCGTATAAAATTGGGACAAGTAAAAGGGTACAGAGATCGTGCATGAATCCAAACACAATTTTTATAATCTTTTAATTTTTTTTATCTGTAATATGGAAAATTCAAATAAGACGACTTAAATGGTTGACATTTAAATATTTTCATGGACATGGAAATTTCTTATGAAATTCAACTGGAGATGGAGAAGCTTCCAACAATTGACTATTTTTTCATGAAAATAAAATAATATTAATTGTTGGAAAATAAAATTGAGAAAAAAAAAAGCTAATTGACCAAAAGGAAATTAATGATTGGAATAATTTTTTTTCTTTCTAAAATTACTTGGTCTCCAAGTTCTCAAAATAATAATTATTAAAAATATATATATATATATTTATATGGATTTTAATATTTAACTTGAATTAATCTGAAATTAATAATTTATTGTTTTTTCTGCCGGGCTTTTATAAGGCATTATTTTATACAATAAAGCAGTTTAGAAAATTTCAGGCAAAAAAAAGGAAAAGAGGTGTTAAATATTTGCAATACTTGCCCCTGGAATTCCAATAATTGAAAATGGGGCACCCAAATTCTTGGTATTCCTATTTCAGCACCCAATGCAAAGAACGGGTCTTCTACTATTTATGTAGTTATTATTTAATCAATAAATATCTTATTTTCAATAAATCTCGTAAAAGAAAAAATTGTTATTTTTTAAAGTTGAAATAATTATACTAATGGAGAAAACGATGTCGTATTCGCATTTAATGAAACAAATTAATCTACTTGTTTTTCTTTTTTTTTTTCTTTTTTTTTTGAGTTTTTTTTTTCTCATTTAAATTTTAAGCGGTGTGATAGCTGAATTTCACAATTAAGGTTAATTTCAATTTCTTTAATTAATCTCAATTTATTATTTTGTTTATACTTTTTGAATTTAAAATATACTTTCATATTTAAATAACGTATTTTTTTCATTTAAATATATCATTGTAAAAAACTAAACACTTATGAGAACCATATGACATGTGTAATGATCCGTCATATCATACATAGTATAATAGTGGTCGTTGTTGAAAATAATGAACAAAACATTAATAAGACCATTAGAAGCTAACGTTATGTTTATGTCAACTCTTCCCGTAATCTTATTTCTCTAAAGAGCCTTTGTCATAAGCCATAAAAATTCAAGTGACTATGAAAATAAAATAATAGCATAAGTGAGTATAAAAATATTGAGTAGCTCACTTGTAGGATTACAATTACTCGAACGTACTAAATTCACGGGCTCTTGAAACTTAGCAATTTGTGCACCCTAGTCATCTGTTCATGCTTACCTTAAAACATAACTATCGTACTTTTACGCTCAATTGGCCTAGCTGTGCAACTAACCAATTTTTTGTAAAACCAAGTTATCTATGTGGGTCATTCAGGGAGAGCAATCCAAGCGTCGTGTTGCTAGGTGAAGCGATGAAGTGATGCACCCTAGATAGCGAGAGTCCAATAGCCGAAAGCATCACTAACTTATGCTTTGACCTAAGTAGCATGGGGCACTGGAATCTCACGTGAATCAGGAAGGACCACCTTGCAAGGCTAAATACTCTTGGGTGACCGATCGTGAAGTAGTACCACGAGGATAGAGGTAGTTGGTAACTCTCTAAAATTCTATCTTGCTAACGTCATAACATAGGAGATTGGTAACCTTATAGAATCCTATCATAGTAGCAACATAGTAAAAGAGAGTGACTTAGTGTTTGTCAATTAAGATACATATGTGAACTAGCCACAAATGACTCCATCGTTGCTAGGGACAGCTGGCAACTCGCAGATGGATGAACGATCTCGTGCTTATACCTACTAAAATACATATGCGAGCTAGCTATAAATGACTTTTTTATTGCTAGAGGTAGTTGGTAATCCTCCACAAATGACTTTGTCACTGTTACGGGCAGTTGACAACCCAATAGAGCCTCAACACAACAACAATAATATGTCGTGACACATACATAATCATAAACATGGGGAAATTTAAAAAGATTAGACAAAATAACTTGCCGATCTAACATGACATCCTGTTTAACAACAATGGGAACATCTCCAAACCACGAACACGAGCCCCTCACAATGGCATGGGAAGTTGCAATGATGACATACAGCGAGCGAAAATTCTCTTAGACTGTCGTTAATCAATAAAAAAGCAAAATGCATTGCGTTGGATTCGTTGATTGTGTTTTTTAAGGGCTAAAATGAACGAGAACGACGAGTTTCACACAAAATTAACGATCACAATGAGTAGAACGAGGAACGGATAATTTTTGTGGAAGAAATTGGTTAACAATGACCATAATTACTTTTAAATGGTCATAAATCAAATATAAAATAATAAAAAGTAAGGAGAGCACCGACAAAGAGTGGGTTTATTTAGTGTTTCAAGAGACAACAGTGGTACAGCTAATAAACACAGAATGGTGTTTGTGTCTCGTTGACTTTGGCAAAAGGTTTAAGCACTTCGAAGTGGGAGATACTCGGCTGGGAGCTAATTTATTTTACATATTTTTGTTGATTCAATACTTATATTTCTCTTTTTTTGTTTTAATTATTGTCAAAGTAATATAAAATTTTGTTAATTATTATTAAATGTATTCAAAATAATTGTATTCAATTTATATATATAAATTAAAAGATAAATTTTGTTGGTAAAAAATTAAATATTATTTAATCATAAATTGACTTTACGTGGTTGGATAAGCGCGTATATTACATAGACATGTAGTTTAAAGTAATAGAATTGTTGAAGTTGGATTAGGATGATAGATAAGTCGAGTTTCATGTACATGACATATTCATCAGTTGAAATATTTTAATATAATGACATGTCAAATCGTCGTTTAAGAAATTATCTACATTTTAAACTATAGTTTTTAGAATAAAAATATTTGGTAAATTGTCGAACAAGTTAAGAAGCTTTAGGATATTTTAACAATCTAAGCTATGTATTTCGACATTTATAATTGAATCTTTACGCTTTAATAATGGAATATAAGCTATCACTTCAAGTGTTAGTGGGTTCAGTTGGGTCGAGTTCTTACATTTTTTAGACCCAATCCAATTGTTCGAGTAGTCAAATTTTCAACAAAAATAACTTTGGATAAATAATGAACGGTAAGATCCCACCTCGATTGAAGAGGAGGCTAAGCCCCAAAGCGGTGGGCAGCAAGGATTCTGGCCCCGAAAGGTGTGGATTGAAGGGGTCCCACATTGATTGGAGAAGGGAATGAGTGTCGGCAAGGAAGTTGGGCCCCAAAGGGGTGGATTGTAAGATCCTACATTAGTTGGGGAGGAGAACGAAACATTCTTTATTAAATGCGTGAAAATTTACCAATTTTAGAAACATTGGCGGAAAGACCAAAGAAGATAGTATTTGCTAGCGGTGAGCTTGGGCGGTTACATGAACCCAACCCAACCTATTTATAATTTTTTTTGGGTTGAGTTGGTTTGAGATGATCGGTTATTTTATTAAATATAAAATTAAAATGTTTAGAAATGTAATTTAATAATTATGTTAGAATATAAATGAAGCATAGAAATTAAATATTTACCATAATAGAATTAATATTAAATTATTACACATTTAAATGGAAAAGTTAGAGAGGAAACGTGCTTTTTAAAATGGCTATAATACTTTATTACGAGGAAAACGTGAGGAAATAAGGAAAAAGAAAAGTATGAGACGGAGGTGAAATAAAAAAAAAAAAGAAAAGAAAAAAAAAGGTCGAATTTTATAAGCTGGTGGAACAAGGGGATGCGTCAGCGACGGTGAGAAGAAATAGTCTGGACTTGGTATCCGACAAGCAACAAAAGAGAGGTCCCTCCAAATTCTAAGCCAATCGCCGTCGCCTCCGCTGTTGTTTCGGCTACCAATTCCTCCACGTAGCACCGCGTTTTTTTTTTCTCTCTCCGGCGTTTACCAGTCCAATTCAGTCCATCTTTCCTCAATCTTGGAGGCTGATTCAATTTTTCAATTCCTAATTCCAACAATTTTTGTAGTTTTTCCTTCCTGAAATCGTTGATTTCTTGTTGACGCCGGTGGTGGGGGGATAGTTTAATGGGCTAGAGTCTCGATGCATCATCTGCCTCAGTTTTTCTCTCCCGGGAAACGAAAAAAAGCTATGGATTCGAGAAAAAACGCAGGTAAACCCAAGCTTGGCCGACTTAATGCGGCGAAGAACATCGATTATGACGCTCCTTCCTCGTCTTCTTCGCTCGAAGATTCTTCTGGGTCTCTCTACACTCGGTCCATGGACACGCCGGATGCCTCCAGCTTTCGGATTAATGGGATTGACGGCGAAATTGATTTCATCTGTCGGACTTTAGGGCTAAACGGTCCCGAAGACTTTGGGATTCCGATGGAGGCTTGGGAGGCCAGAAAGCTTCGTTCATCTTCCGAGCTTCTACCGAAGTCGAGATTGCATCCTATGGATAGCCCGAAGAGCGAGGAAGTTAGTATGGAGAAGGAAGATAAAGAAATCGAAGATGAATTGTGCCTGAGGGTTAAGGATGCAGTTCGAATTAGCGTCGAGCAATCGACGGCTAAGACCGAATCTCTCGAGTGGAATGAACGCCGTATGGCTACTACTGTTGGATGTAGCCCGAGAAGTGGAATCAATGGTGCTCGGCCTCCCTTACTCAAGCCGCCGCCGCCGCCGCCTATGGATGTCGATAATACTTGGGACATTTTGAAAACCTTTGCTCCTTTAGTTGACGAAGAAAATCGCGATGAAGTTCAAAAAGGAATCGAACCTTTTGTCGAAGGAGAAGGAGAGGGAAATATTGTCGGGCCTGTGGAGAATTCACCGCTCGTTGGGTCTTGGTGTTCCTTCACAACCTCGAATGATGATGACTGTTCGAGCTGCACTACAGAACCTGCAAATATTTCACCCAATATGAGATGCAAACTCATCATCACGTCTTGGATTAAAGGAAAACGTCTAGGGAGTGGTTCATTTGGATCTGTGTATGAAGCAATGTCACAGTACGTTATGTTTCTCTTAGCTTATTTTTCTCTGTAACTTCCATTGGAGAAGACAATGATTATTGTTGCCAGAATTTCCCGGTGGCTGATACCCTTTTGTTGATAGGAAGAAGAACTCAACTTAAACCCCACATTAGTGTTCGTTTTGTGAGATCTCACATCGGTTGGAGAGGAGAACGAAACGCTCTTTATAAGGGTGTGGAAACCTCTCCCTATCAGACGCGTTTTAAAAACCTTGAGGGGAAACCCGAAAGGGAAAGCCCAAAGAGGACAATATCTGCTAGCGATGGGCTTAGGCCGTTACACGTTTAGTCTGAAAATTCATCTGGGTTTCGAAGAAAATCTTGATCAGAAAGCCTTAGTAGTGTTATTTTGGCTATCTGATTTTGTTTCTCTTCTGCAGGAGTGGGGCCTTTTTTGCAGTCAAGGAAGTGTCACTGCTCGATGAAGATAGTCAGGGAAGACAAAGTATCTATCAACTTCAGCAGGTGAGTTACACTTGCTCTGATTTGAAATTCTGATTATGTACACTTTATAATCTCTTATGCTTAACCTGTTTTTCTTCCAGGAGATAGCTCTTCTAAGTGAGTTCGAGCACGAGAACATAGTTCAGTACTATGGCACCGGCACGGTATTGGCCTTCTCCATCCTGAAGAATTTGAAGTTATTAGGCATCTGAAATCATCTTTGGGTGGTTCGAAAAAAGTCGAGCTTAATTATTTTAGTTTATTAGCTTAACCATCTATAGGGACTAAAGTATCTTGGTTCTAGTCTTTGATAATCTAATACGTTTTCGGTTTCAGTTGAGTATACACAAAGGATATGCAGAGTTCAATTCAATGTTAGTTGCCCCTGAATCACAAACGAATTCTAAGCTTTGGCTGAATTGTTCTTTGCACTGTGATGCTTATGTTTTCTTTGTTTTCCTTTTCATCATAGCTTATAATTAAAATATTTTGTTAAGAAGGATGAGAAATCAAGCACAACTTCTAAAAACTAAAAACCAAAAACCTCAGGGATTATCAGAGATGCCTTAATTTTTCATCTTATTGGAAGTATGTTGGTAGGTGCAGTGATGCGCAGAGTTTGGAGCACACATTATCTGATTACTTCCTGCTTTCTTTTAGATTTGAGCTTTAAGATCAGGCTATATCATGGATTCTTGCATGGCTATCCAATTTTAGCTGATGTAGCAATTAATTTCATCTAGTTTCCTACTCGTCGACTGTTACAATTTCGTATATTCACTGGTTAATACTTTACTTTATTATTATTTGCAGGAGCAGGATGGGTCAAAACTCTATATCTACCTTGAGCTTGTATCTCAGGGCTCCCTTATGAGCCTATATCAGAGGGTTGTCCTTACAGATTCCATTGTTTCTGCCTATACAAGGCAGATTCTGTGTGGTTTAAAGTATCTTCATGAGCAAAATGTGGTTCACAGGTACACAAATGAATCAATTATGTTATTGATTATGAATTGTGCCAGTGAATGCAGTTGTGAGTTTTCTTTTTAGTTTTATTTCGTCTGTCCGGAATGAGTTACGCTTATCGGTTGTCGAGTCTGAGACTCTTATGGATCCGTCTGTATTCATTCTGTTCATATTTAATACTATTGCTGTGGATGGGAACAGGGAAAGATTCGTCTCAGTTGCCAAGTCCATGCTTTTTTTTTTTTTTTTTTTTTTTTTTTTTGGTAATCCTTTGATCGTGTGGCTGGTGGGTATATCTCATTCTCATCTCCCTCCTCAATATATTCTCGGTGAGATCTCACATCGGTTGGAGAGGGGAACGAAACTGTAACAGTTGAAACCCACCGCTAGCAGATATTGTCCTATTTGGGCTTCTCCTCAATGTTTTAAAAACGCGTCTGCTAGGGAGAGGTTTCCACACCCTTATAAAGAATGTTTCGTTCTCCTCCCCAACCGATGTGGGATCTCACGGGGAAACATTTCTTATAAGGGTGTGGAAACCTCTCCCTAGCAGATGCGTTTTAAAACCGTGAGACTGACGGTGATACGTAACGGGCTAAAGTGGACAATATCTGCTAGCTGAGGGCTTGGGCTGTTACATTCTCGGTTTCTTATAAAAATTAAACTTACTACGATTCTTAAAGTGTATGCAACAAATATATCTAGCCCTCCATTAAAGTCTGTAAAATTCTTCTTTGATCATATCCTTTAGGAGATTATATCTAGAATTCCTCTATGGACAACCATTTGAAATAGGTTTTTCTTTCTTCTTATTCATATTTATTGATCCAACTCTTGCTTTACTACCCCCCTCCCCTTCCCCTCCCCCTCTTACTGAACAATTATTTTCTTGAAATTTTTTTCATAAAGGGATATTAAATGTGCTAATATATTGGTGGATGTGAGTGGATCTGTGAAGCTTGCAGATTTTGGTTTGGCGAAGGTTTTCTCCTCAATCTATTTGATTATTTCTGTTGTTGGCCTTGTTTTTATGTGAATTTATTTCCATAAAACCATTGTCTTCATTCTTTTCAGGCGACAAAATTGAACGACGTTAAATCTTGTAAGGGAACTCCGTTCTGGATGGCACCTGAGGTTCGCGTTCTTCCTTAAAGTCGAGAAAATGAATCAAGTATATTGTTCTTTTGTAGTTTATTTCAAAATAAATTCTCATCATCAGTGCCGTGATTTATGCAGGTGGTTAATAGGAAGGGCCAGGGCTACGGTCTTCCAGCTGATATCTGGAGCCTTGGGTGCACAGTATTGGAAATGTTAACTCAGAAGCTTCCATACTCGGAATTCGAAAATGTACGTGCCACCTTTATTCTTCTTCTCCATCAACTTTTTTTTGTTTGTTTGGCTGTTTGTTGGTTCGTTTTCTGTGGGATTGTGAGATCTCACATCGGTTGGAGAGGGGAACGAAACATTCCTTATAAGGGTGTGGAAACCTCTCCCTAGCAAATGCGTCGTGAGGCTGATGACGATACGTAACGGGCCAAAGTGGACAATATCTGCTAACGGTGGGCTTGGACGGTTACAAATGGTATCAGAGCTAGATACTGGGCGGTGTGCCAGCAAGGACGCTGAGCTCCCAAGGGGGGTGGATTGTGAGATATTGAGATCTCACATCGGTTGGAGTGGGGAACGAAACATTTCTTATAGGGGTGTGGAAACCTCTCCCTAGCAGACGCGTTTTAATACCGTGAGGCTGACGGCGACACGTAACAGGCAAAAGCGGACAATATCTGCTAGCGGTGGACTTGGACTGTTACATTTTCAAAGTTCCCAGCTTGCATTGAAACTGAGATAATACGAGATTAATGGTTCGAATGGGTTTTGAAACTTGCAGCTCAGCTCTCTATTTTTAAGGTTCTAAAACTGCTATCCTTCGAATTCACAGCATATGCAGGCCTTATATCAGATTGGAAAAGGCAGACAACCGGCGATTCCCGACTCTCTCTCAGACGATGCACGGGATTTCATTCTGCAGTGCCTTCAAGTTAATCCGAACGATCGTCTTACTGCAGCTGATCTTTTAAGTCACCCGTTTGTTAAAAGACCAGCTTCCAGTTCATCAGGGTCAGCATCTCCTTACTACAGGCCAGGCAGAAGAATTTGACCTGAAAAGAAAGATTTGTAAGGTAGAGTTTCTGCACTTCATTTGATACTAAAAAACTAAACAGTCTCTGATATTTATTCTCCATTTCATCTGGGTTAATATATATGCTACACTCCATTCTCTCAGATTCTGGAGTCGAAAATAGGCATACACGTCAACCGACTTGGTTACATCCAAACCAGGGCCTGGTTCTGGTTCTGGTTCTTCACACGATCTCGGCTGTAAAAGCTCGACTCCGGTACATTTTTCTGTAATTATTGGATTTCTAGAATAGATATTGATGTACGCAGCAGAGGGTAACTAGTTTGTGTGGCACTGATACAAGAACAGTTGAATGGAAGTGGTTCTAGTTATTGTGTTTTAGTTAGTTGGGTAGCTAAGAATAGAGAACAAGAGAGAAGAAGAACAAGAAGAAGAAGAACAAGAAGAATGAAATTTGGTGATTCAGGTTGTGATTGGTATTATTATTGTGCTTAGCTACTTGGGTGATTCAGGCCTAGGCGTGTTTTTGCAACTGTACAAAAGAAGGAACATTTACGCTGCTTGTAAAAATTAATTAATTATAGATAAGGCAGTCTCTTAGGTGTTTTCTTTCTTCAACTTTGAACTTCGTCTACTTTTTAGTTTTGTTCTATCAAGTTTGACCATCTTGCTTATCATTGACTTCAACTTTGGTCAAAGTTGAACTTTCTAAATACGTTTCTTCCATTTTCTTCTTCTTTTTTATTTTTTTTTTATTTTTTTATTTTTAGAAAACTTGTATAAATAAACCACCTTAGGTTGGCCTACCGGTCGAATATAACCAATTTGTATGTCTCGAAAACTCGTGCCTACATCAGAGAGTCATTCATGGATCAAACTTTTCCAAACCTCCCCCAAGACTTAAAGGTGGGAGTGGTAGAAAAGGTTGGTATCAAGGAGCTAGCTTTGCACAAGGAGAGGAAGCTCAGCGTAGGGTTGCTTCTAGTCATATAACGTTGCTTTTAATCTTTTTTCAATTCTTTCAAATCGTTTTCAAATATATTTTCTTGCTCACGTTTTCTAAAATATTTCTCGCAAATGTGACTTGAGGCCTAAGCATACGCCGACATTATCAGCGACGTTCGAACTTCTCACAGTTGACTTGTTCGCTGGGTCAGAACAAGTGCTACACAAACGCTGTCCCACTGTTGCAAGAGTGATATGAGATTGTGATACTACGCATTATAAGCAAGTAGATCTTTAGAAAGAAGTTGAAAAAAAAAACGTATGACTTGAAGTGGAGGGCGCTAGTAAGTAATAATAAGTAAAGTGGAACACTTTTAGCGGAAAATTGACAAGGGCACAAGCATGCTCGTCACCCTACAAGTTACTTTGGTAGCAATTGTCTCATGGTAATAATTGAGGTGCGGATAAGTTATAAAACAATATTAAAAACTATATAAAAATTTTAAAAAATATATATATCTTGAAAAATAGGGCCTGAGAGGCCCAGTAAATAATCCAGATAATTGGGCCTTGAGCCCACCAGAGATTCGTCATAGTGTCGTGAAGGAAAAAGAAACGATGAATTTCAGATTAAAAAGGAAAAAGAAAAAAAGGGGAAATCTCCACGCAAGTCCCCAGCACACCTCTCCGGACAATCGAGAGCGCTTCTCTGGCCTCGATCCTCCGTTCTCCGTTCTCCTTCTCCGCCTTCTTCTTCTTCTTCTTCTTCTTCGTCTTCTTCTCACTTCACAATTCACATTTCATTAGGGTTTCAATTTCACTCCTCTCCCTCCTCGGCGACGCCTTCAATTCCCGGAATCACTCACCCATTCAGGTACGCTTCCTTCCAATTCCCTATCCCCCTTCTTTTTCCCGATCTTAATTCTCTCTTTCTCCCTGTCATTTCCTTTTCAATCCATTTTTTTTTTGTGGAGGCTGGATCCTTTTTGTCATTTCCTCGGATGCCTGTTACGTGTTGGCTTCTCACATTATTCATCGCACCGTGTGGTATTCCACGTTTCCTCTCCGTTTTAGGGTTTTTTCTAATCGTTGGTTCGTTTCCTCTTTATCATTTCCTCCACGATTCTGTATATGTTTGCTACTCATCAGTTCTCAAGATGTCCAATCGAAATAGTTCAATTGGGAATTATAATCTCGTATGTGCCCTCAATTTTAAATGAGGTCTCCCTCTGTAGTTCTCAAAGTTGTGTTTCTTCCTTTTTTACTCCCAAAATGTTGATGTCTGGCATTTTGTTCATACTGATTGCTTTGTGCGTATATAGATTTTATAAACTTTTTACCTACTAACAATAATTCCAAGTGTAACCTTGATTTCTTGGACGCTGCAGTTATTTTTCTGTCGATTGGCTTTTCCTTCTATTCTGCGTAGTATTTGAATTTTCTGGCATGAAAATTTATGGATGCCCACTTACAAGTGGGTGGAGTACGTACACCAATGTGGATTTCAATGTTCTCCATCTAATTATTATAAGATCGGACGGCTGATTAAGCTTTCTCACTGTATCAAATAACTTTTAGAGGCTATAGGGCATGACAATGACTATACGACATCAGAATTTAATATTATATTTGCATTAGTAGCTGTTTCAAATTTGCTACCAATATAGGCTTTAATGATTGTTGTATCTTGTTTCTTTCTTCTTCACGCTTTCAGAGAAATTATTGAATATGTTATGAAACTGTAGAATGATAGTGATTAATGAATGTTAGAAATGAGATGTGATGTCTAACATCTTTTTTTGTTCAGAAGTATGTAGATTTTATTATGCAAAAACATTTTAGTTTCAGAATTTCGTAAATTTACAAAGGGGTTAGAGACTATCTAAGGAAGTTTTTATGTACACTAGTGTCTTCAACTTGGAATTCCCCAGCAAAGCTCTTTTGAAGGCTCGCTGGGCAAGAGTTTAATAAGACAATAAGGTATCATAAAGGAGAGAAATTGAGAGAGAGAGAGTCAGCTTGCCTTATCCACGTAGAAACATGGATTTTAACCGGTAGGGCATGCCATTGGCAACGATAGAAAAATGTATTCTTGATAAGCATGCATAAATACACCTCCATTTCACAACCAAAGTACGTAGACTGCAATAAGAAAGTTTCCACCTAGATGTCACAAGCTTTCTCCAAGTTAAAAAACAACATTGTATAGTATGTACATGTATATATGATATGCGAGATGACTTATACCATGCCTGGCTATTTTTTTCATGTAGGGTATAATTAGTGTTTTTCAATTATAATGGTGATAATAAAATATCCTTTGTTATTCAGAAAGTATTTAGGCCTTTTGTGTTGATTTACCAATTTACATACAGTTTTATTAGTTCTTTCTTCCTCAGTTGAGTAAGTTTCACTCTCTTATCCTCAGTTGAGTAAAACTTGCCATCATATTCGCAAGTACGATAGAATTTTAATATTAGAAAGATGATGTGATATTTCTCTCATATGTCTGATTTCTTTAGCCCGCTTTCCTCAAATATCTATGGAAGTTGCTATCATTTAAAGCATTTCTTGTAATACCATTCAATTCTCTTTAAAGAAGATTCACACCTTGAAATCTATGGATCTTTTTGGGGTATTGAGTTATTTTACTTAAATGTATTGGAGTTATTTTATTTATTTATTTATTATTATTTTTTTTAATGGTGTATTGAAGATATAGACCTTGATTACTACACAATGATATGAGTATGTTAAAAAAAATAATAATAACAAGCCTTTGAACTTAATAATAATATGACATGACATACAAGTGGTTGTTACATGAGATACAAGTGGTTGAACATTTTTTTAAAAAAAATTCTAAATTTTGTTATTGAACTAACAGTTTAGTAGCTTGTGGTTGTAATCCATGAGGCACTCAAGACTATAGAAGATGTATGTTTTAGTTGGTTCTGTTCCGTTATAGAAAATTTTCTTTTGAACTTGTCAAGGGGTTGAACATCTATTATTGGGGTATGATTATGTAGTGTGTTACGATGTCCTCTTCTTGTGGTTTTGATCAACCTGCTTCATTATGCAATTGTCTATTTGTTTTATTTTTATTCCTGTTTCTGCTGTAATGTCATTGTCTATTTATGGAGAGAATTATATTATGTATTGTCTATTTTATTTTGTTTTTCTTCCATGTGGTATTATTTATTTTTACGTGATTAGGACCAACAGCTGACTTAGGCATGAAACTTGAATCTTAATGTCTGGATTTTCCCATCTTGATGTTAGTTGTAATAAAATTCGGGTGCAGGCTTGAGTTTGTGAAAATCTTGAGAGGTCCACTGTTAAGAGTGATCTGATGCTCCCACTTCCCCCTAAATGATTTCAGGTTCAATTTGTGAATGGCTATGAAAAAGATGCAAAGCAACTCTGATTCTAGGCGTTCTAGGGGAAACTCATATGTGTTGCCATCTAGTCCATTGAAAGTTGCTAAAAATGTTTTCCTCAAGAAGAGAAACTGCAAAGGGTCAGAGAAAAAAGAGTGGGAGGATGCTACCTGTTCGGTCTGTATGGAGTACCCTCACAATGCCGTGCTTCTTCTTTGTTCATCATATGATAAGGGTTGCCGGCCTTATATGTGTGCAACTGGTCGTCGATATTCCAATTGTCTTGATCAATACAAGAAAGCCTACACAAAAGTAACATCAACTCAAAGTTCAGAACAATTGAATATGCCGGTGGAAAGTTTAAGCTTGAATTTGGATGCAGGGCAGCCAAGTGAAAAGGTTGATGTGCCAGAGCTGTTGTGTCCCCTTTGTAGGGGACAGGTTAAAGGATGGACAGTGGTGGAACCAGCACGGAAGTATCTTAATTCTAAGAAGAGAAGCTGCATGCAGGATAATTGCTCATTTATTGGATGTTACAAGGAGCTGAAGAAGCACGTTAAGGCAAAGCATCCATTAGCTCGACCACGAGAAGTGGACCCTGTGCGTGAAGAAAAGTGGAAGAGATTTGAGCACGAGAGAGAGCGAAGTGATGTGATTAGCACGATCATATCATCCATCCCTGGAGCTATTGTTCTGGGGGATTACGTGTTGGAACCAAACCGAAGTGGTTTTTACAGTGAGTACGATTCTGATATGGATGAGAATTTGGATGACGATTCTTTCTTTTCCATGGATGCATTTGGTTTTGGACGGGACGGTGGTCTGTTTTCTCGTAATTCATACCGTAGGGGAGATGAGATTGATTTTGGGATGCACCGTGCTGCTGCAGGTCTGGGATCTACTGCTACTGGTGGACCAGGACGTGGTTTCCGTAGAATTATATTTGGGAGGTCAAGGCGGCCAAGACAGAGGGGAGGGCTTAACAGAATTCCATAATTATTATACAGAAAAGAAGAGGAACAAGTGGGAGTTAGGGGGCGTAAGCTTTTATTGAGATAGGGCATGTATATTCCTTAAAACTTTCTCTTGTAATGGAGGTCTGTCGGCATTATTCGTCGGTTAGAAGTCATACATACCCACTCTGTTCATGGTGCATAAGTCATAAATCATTTCTAGCTTTTTTTTTTTTTTTTTTTTTTTTTTTTAAACAAAATTTTTAATTTTAATGGTCAAAGAATTTGTTTGAACAGCCAGCCATGGGTGTTTTTCTCCGCTGGCGTTGGAGGGGGGAATAGGCATTGTTGGCATTGTTAGGATCCGTCGGTGTTTAGCTTGAAAGGCAAGGAGGTACAGCAGCGGAGCTCCCTTTGATTTGTTGTCAATTTTCTTTTGATTGACTAAACAGAACACACGACAATGGAACAAATGGTTTTCTTCCTTCTGTTCTTTTAGTAGCCATTACTCTTTCTATTGTTCTTTGGATGTTCTTTCTTTGTTTCTCAGGCGTACATGGTTCGCACTACACTTTGGGCTAGCCCACTATTGCATGTGGGCACCAGCCATGCTATTTGTTTCTCAGGCGTACATGGTTCGCACTACACTTTGGGCTAGCCCACTATTGCATGTGGGCATCAGCCATGCTATTTGTTTCTCAGGCGTACATGGTTCGCACTACACTTTGGGCTAGCCCACTATTGCATGTGGGCATCAGCCATGCTATTGCCTTACAGCCCACGCAAATGTTTCTTCTTCTCATATAAAGCAGAATAAGGATTCTTTGAGTATAAAATCCTTTTGTTTTCTTCATCAAACCCACATTTGTAAATCCTTTTGTTTTCTTCATCAAACCCACATTTGTAGCTTGCTTTTAAATTATTCTGGTGTCTTGTATCATTTGTGTCAATTAGATGTTTTAGTTTTTGTCCATTTTGTCTGGATTGTGATTGTTGGACAGGTTATACGTCACTAATGTAGAATTTATGCTACTTTTTGTGGATTTTAAATTTGAAAAGATTCGAATCTTTGATCTCATCTTCTGGTTGAAATTATAATAGCTCAAGTCACAACTAGTAGATATTGTTTGTTTTAGCTTGTTACGTATAGCAGTCTTACGATTTTAAAACGCATGCTAGAGAGATTTTTACACTCAAAGATGTTTCGTTCCCTCTCCAACTCTCCAACCGATGTAAGATCTCACAATCCATTCTTGGGAGACTGACATCTTCACTGGCACACCGTCTAGTGTTTGGCTCCATCTGTAGCAGCCCAACCCAAGTCATGGTTTATTCTCCTCTCCTAAAATGGATCCTTATCATCACTCTCCTTTATCGTCACTCTCCATTTTAAATGTACTTATTACCTTATCATCATATCATATTATCTATCTAGAGAAGGAGGAAGAGCAAACATAAATGTAGCATCTTAAAATTCACATTATTGCCGACTGATGCTTGTTGATTACAGTGAAATCCTTTGACAAACACGATGACATCTGCATATGAACAACTCCGCAGAGAGAGACAAAAAAAAAAAAACAAAAAAACAAAAAACAAAAAACAAAGCCAACATAACCACTAAAAGAGAGTTTGAAACAGACAGAAATGACTTAATTTTGGTGCTAATTCAGAGCCCAATGGATACCCAACAACTGCATATCGAACGAACTCAACACAAATGGCGGATCTCATTCCACCATTCCGGTCCTTAACCATCACCAACCACCGCGTTTGCAGCCCTTTGACAACCCTCCCATCAAACTCTTCAATTTCCTCTGAAAACAGAAACCCATTTGATCAACATACTAAATAAATACAAAAACGATTCAATGCAATGAGAAATTTACTAATATGGAAGATCCCAATCGCCCAGTGCTTCTCTTGTCATCTCCATTCAAGCACTTGGGCAAGCATCTCTGTTCCACCACCTCTGTTTTCTCTTCTCTCATCATCCCAACCCGTTCATATCTCCACTGCCGCAACCCCCGTCTCGACGGAAGCCGCCGTACCGCCGCCGTCTCCGATTTCACCCTCCATTTCCATTTCTGTCAGCAAATCAAAATTTCTCTCTGCTTCTTTTTATTTCATAAGCAAAAAAAAAAAAAAAAAAAAAAACGAAGCACAGCGTAAATCTTACCTTGGATTTAGTTTTGGGCAAGTGGGTCGTAGCAGAATCGACATTTCTGAGCTCACGAGAATAGGCAAGAAGCTCAGCCCGACGATCGTAGCCTCTGGATTTAGGGGCTTTGGGATTGGCATTTGGATGAGTATTGTTAATGGAATTGGGGTTTTGATGGGACTTATTGCTCTGTTTTCTGGGAGATTCAACATAAACAGTAATGATCACTCTTTCTTTTGGGGGTATGGCTTTGATTTTGTTGCCGTTTGTTTGATCTTCCATTTCTTGCCGGAGGGATTTCGGTCTCTTTCCGGTAAGTTGGATTGAACCTAAAAAAAAAAAACAGAGAAAAAGATGAACAAAATGGTGAGAAAAAAGAAGAAACGAAAAAAACAGAAAGAGAGTGAATTGTAATTGTGTAATTGCTAAGTTTAGATTTGATTGTGATTTGCATGAAAATTGCCTTAAAAACAACCAACATAACCCCCCCCCCCCAAAACACCCGGTTGCTTTGCTTTAATGTTCTATGCGTTGGCCTTCGATCTAATCTTGGGCTTCGACCTAATATTCGGTTTGGGCCTAATATTGGGCCTGGGTCTTGTGTTCTACCGACTGGACTCGACTTTTTTCACAAAATATTAAATCATGAAGAAATTAGAGATCACAACTAATAAAATTATATATATATATATATATATATATATATATATATATATATATATATATATATAATTTCGTGAAATTAAAAAAAGAACGGATAAAGGAATAGTACATAGATCATGGGAAACGAATTTGAATTGCAAAATGAATTGAAATTGTTGTACAAATATTTTTGAAATGAAATATTAATTAGTTCGAATATTTTTTAATTTTTTAAAAAAAGAAAAAGAAAAAACAAATTTCAAGAATTTCATAAAATAGAAACATATGTTTACAAAGAACACTGATTTTGAAAACAGTATATGGGATTCTGGTAATGGATTATTAAAATTAAAACGTGTTATCTTATTCCTTAACCTCTGATTTTTGGTTGCTTAATTTGGTTTAATTCCTTAACCTCTGATTTTTGGTTGCTTAATTTGGTTTAATTCCTTAACCTCTGATTTTTGGTTGCTTAATTTGGTTTACTTTACACTCATAAATTTATTACCTTCCCAAAACAAATGCTTAACCATTTACTTCTTATTATATTAATCTCATTTATGTTATAATTTCCGCCTTATCTTTTTAGAGAATTTTGCTCCCTATGTTGCGGGTTTGATACCTCGGTAGTCCACAGGTGGCTCATCACTCACTCTCGTTTGACGGTACACCATATGTGAGATCTTCCGTCGATTGAAAAGGGGAACGAGTACCAGTTAGAACACTGGGTCTCGAAGGGGTAAATGGTGAGGTCCCACATCGGTTGAAAGGAGGAACAAAATATTTTTTTATAAGAGCGTGGAAACCTCTCTCTAGTCTATGCGTTTTTAAAAATATTAGAAGGAAAGAACAATATCTATTAGTGGTCGACTTGAGGTGTTACACCATAAATAAAACGGGTCATTTCACACTAAATTCATAACAAAATAAGTAGGTAATTTAAGTATGTAAATTTTATGTAGGGCTGTTTATTTATTTTGGAGTGTTTTCAAAAAAGGTGTGGTAGGTCAACCGTTGTTTGTTGGGGTTTAATTAATAAGGGCTTCAATTACATACAAACAAATACAAATAATAATGTCCTAAAAAAAATCATGAAATAAGGATTTGAAAATTTGAATATTTGTGGTTTAATTTATATAAATTACAAACGGTTAGCTCCTCCAGTTTTTTGTCTCTTAAATCTATGGCTTAAAATGATGTAGATGTGTAATGTCTTAAGCCCACTGTTAATAGATATTATCTACCTTTATTTGTTACGTATCGTCGTAAGTCTCATCATTTTTAAAACGCGTTTGTTAGAGAGAGGTTTTGACGTTCTTATAAGAAATTTTAACCGATGTAGGATCCTACAATTCAATCCTCTTGGGGGGTTAGCGTCGTTGCTGACACACTGTTTGTAATTTGTAATTTGGAGTGTCAGTGTCTAGCTATGATACTATTTGTAACGATTCAAGCCTAAATTAAAATTTTTAAAATTAAAAAAAAAAAATTGCGTACAAATGGTGGGGAGACATTTGAGCGTGTGGGTGAGGGCGGCGCGAACCCGTCAGCCCATAGGCACCGCACGTAGGCGACCCCTCTCTACTGTGTCAGGCTCACCCAGGAGAGCCCCACGCGCACAGCCCATAGAATTCTACTCACCCACCTCCCCTATATAACCCCACCTTCTCCTCTCTACTTTTCTCAAAGCAATCTCCCATGGCGGCTAACGGTTCCGTCAAGGTACAACAGGAAGAGGAAGGCAAGGATGAGATCAACGACTTTCATGATTTGATCCAGAAAGGAATCCGTGAATTGGAGCCGTCGATTCTCGACCCCAGACACGAAGGAACGGCTGACGATTGGATCGAGCGGAATTCTTCCATGGTCCGTCACACAGGGAAGCACCCTTTCAACTCGGAGCCGCCTCTCAACCGTTTAACGCACTACGGCTTCATCACCCCGGTCCCACTCCACTTCGTTCGCAGCCGCGGCGCGGTCCCCAAGGCTACGTGGAACGACTGGACCATTGACGTATGTGGGCTCGTCAAACGGCCCACCAAGTTCACCATGGACCAACTGACTAACGAGTTTGGGTTCCGGGAGTTTCCGGCAACGATCGTCTGCGCCGGCAACAGGCGGAAGGAGCAGAACATGGTGAAACAGACAATTGGGTTTAATTGGGGAGCGGCGGTGGTGTCCACGTCGGTCTGGCGAGGGGTCCCACTCTGTGACGTGTTGAACCGATGTGGGATTTTTAGCCGGAAGAAAGGGGCGGTGAATGTATGCTTTGAAGGAGCGGAGGACTTGCCCGGCGGCGGTGGGTGTAAGTACGGAACGAGTATAAAGGTGGAGTTCGCTATGGATCCGGCGAGGGATATAATTTTGGCGTATATGCAAAACGGGGAGGAATTGGCGGCGGACCATGGTTTTCCGGTGAGGATGATAATGCCGGGATTCATCGGAGGGAAAATGGTGAAGTGGCTGAAACGGATCATTGTGACAACGAAAGAATCGGAAAGTTATTATTATTTAATGGACAACAAAGTTTTTCCGTCCCACGTGGACGCTGAGCTGGCCGACAAAGAAGGTAATCTACAAGTAACAACGTTGTATGAATGTGTGGCAGATTGATTTGAACGTCTATATTAACTAATTAAAGAGATGATCATGGTTTAATTATGCAGCGTGGTGGTATAAGCCTGAGTATGTAATCAACGAGTATAATATTAACTCAGTCATAACCACGCCCAGCCACCATGAAATTCTGCCCATCAACCCCTCGAGCACTCTGCGGTCCTACACCTTGAGAGGCTACGCTTATTCCGGTGAATCTACGTCTCTGACTCCATTTATCTGATTATGTTATAGAGAAATCTGTCTCCACTCCCTTTTAAATTTAACATGTTTGAGAAATGGGTAGGTGGTGGAAAGAAGGTTACGCGTGTGGAGGTGACAATGGACGACGGAGAGACATGGGACGTGTGCTTGTTGGACCATCCCGCGAAGCCGAACAAGTTTGGAAAGTACTGGTGTTGGTGTTTATGGTCATTGGAGGTGGAGGTTTCGAAGTTGCTCGACGCCAAGGAGATCGCAGTTCGGGCTTGGGATGAAACCAATAATACTCAGCCTGAGAAACTCATCTGGAATCTTATGGTATTATTAGGAATCACAAACCTCTACAATAGTATGATATTGTTTACTTTGAGCATGAGTCATGATATTGTTCTTTACTTATAAATTCATGATATCTTCTTAATTAGCTAACGTGGGACTTTTTCCCGATGATCCTCAACATATATAACATAATCAATGATTATTTAGATTTAGAAGTACTGATCTTAATGTGGCATCCCATTTTGATTTTAACATGGCATCAAATACTGATCTTGGTATTCTTAAATATCAAAATTTTCGTGAATAGGGATTGATGAACAACTGTTGGTTCAGAGTAAGAATGAAGAAATGCAAACCCGATGAGGGAGAGATCGGAATCATCTTCGAACACCCGACAAACCCCGGCAACCAGTCGGGCGGATGGATGAAGAAGAGCGCCTCCACTCCCTCCATGAACACCGCCTCCACCACCTACTCCTTATCCCAAGTCAAAAAACACAACACCCCTCAATCCGCCTGGATTATCGTCCACGGCCATGTCTACGACTGTACCCAATTCATCAAAGTCCACCCCGGCGGCGCCGATAGCATCCTCATCCACGCTGGCACCGACTGCACCGAAGTATTCGACGCCATCCACTCCGGCAAAGCCAAGAAAATGCTCGAAGATTACCGAATCGGAGATGTTCGTGGTGTATGCGAATCGGACGGAGGAGGATGTCTTGATGAGGGAAAAGATGGACACGTGGACGGACAAGAAGGAGAGATTGAAAGTTTGTTACGTGGTTGAAGATAGTATTAGAGAAGGGTGGGAATATTCCGGCGGCGGCGGAGGATACTTTGGGCCGCCGGCGATGGTTCAGTTGGCAGTGCAGCCCAATTTGGAGAGGATGGATTACGACACCAAAAACTCGTTCTTGGGGTTTTGATTAGACACAGATAAATTCATAAATTATTTCATAATAATATTTGTATTACCATTTAGTGTTTTGATTTGGAAGTTTCAGGGTTTATGAGTTAGGGTTCATATACTCAAGTGGTTCTTTATTCATGTTCTTTGATGCTGAGCAATTTTTTTATATTACATCACCGATAATATCTACGAAAAACTCGACCAGAAATCCAACGTGGTTATGATTTTCAATGCTTACCAAAACATTTCAAACACTAAAGCCCACTGATCGCAGTTATTGTCCACTTTGACCCGTTACATATCGTCATCAACTTCACTGTTTTAAAACGTGTCTGCTAGAGATATATTTCCACACTCTTACAAGAAATGTTTCGTTTCCGTCTCCAACTAATGTAGGATGTCACAATCCACCCCTTTGGAGGCCCAACGCTCTTGCTAGCACACCGATCGAAACTTGGGTTCGATACCATTCGTAACAATCAAAACCCACCGCTAGCACATATTATCTGCTTTGGCCACTCTGATACTATTTGTAACAGCACAAGCCTACCGCTGACACGTATTGTACATTTTGACCCACTACGTATCGTTGTCAGCCTCACAACTTTAAAATGTGTCTACTTTGGAGAGTCTAGCCCTATTCTAACCACTACCTCACACTGGCACTAATACCATTTGTAACAAACCAAGTTCACCGCTGCTAGCAAAAATTGTCAGTTTTGGCACATTACGTACCATGGTCAGCTTCACAATTTTAGAACACACATCCTATGGAGAAGTTTCTACATCCTTATAATAAATATTTTGTTACTTTCTCCAACCAATGTGAAATTGTAACGACCCAGATCCACCGTTAGTAGATATTGGGAAGGTTTCCACACACATTGGTTGGGGAGGAAAACAAATCACCTTATAAGCGTGTGGAAACCTTCCCCTAGTAGACGCGTTTTAAATCCTGGATGGGAAGCCTGAAAGAAAAAGCCCAAAGTGGATAATATCAGCTAACGGTGGATCTGGGTCGTTACAGAAATCTTACACAGAATGACCGATATCACTTGTTAGCACGATAAACCTACCACTTTGCACGTGCATTACACCCCATAAACAATACAAATCAATACTTCCAATTCAAACCCATATTCTCTCTTGGGAAAACGACATTAAAAATGCAATCTTTGTCCCAATATGAAAAACCTGTCCATACCCAAGTTCAATTGGTCGCTTAAAATCACTCTAAAATCAAATAAACATTCTTAAGAACTGAAAAGGAACTTCTTATGAACAGATTCTTAAAACCCATTACCAGAAAAGATAACGAACTAACCAACAAGCCAAAAAGTTAAAGCTTGACAAGTTTAAGAGAGAATATTATTGCACAAAGTGACCATTTCAGACAGACATGGCGCTACAACATCCTAGGCAAACCGAACATACAAACATACAAACAGACAGCCACTCACTCGTGTTTTCAATTCTCCCCAAACGAACTGCAACGGTCGGGGAGACAATGAAAACACAAGACAAACACCTTCTACCTCGACTCAAACACATCAACCCGTGCACGGTCGGGGATGCTCAGCTGCTCGACTTCTTGAGCGGCTTGCGAGGTACCCTGGGAATGCGCCTCCCGACATTAACCATTCGGTAGCGACGATGACCATCGCTTGCTGGAGATAACATCACCGGCAAATATTGATCGGTTCGACACCAGAAGATCTTGTTCTTGAATGCATTCTTCAAAGCCTCCTTACCCTAAGTCAAACCAGTTAACATCAACTCGAACATAGTTCAATTGATTATACGCTATGTTCTATAATTGAGAGATAAACCTGAATTCTAGCGTCAGTGACCTCACAAATCTTCTTATTGACATTAACATCCCATTTGTAATTGTTATAAACAGCACAAAACTGAGAAGCAGCCATGGAGGTCAAGAAGTTCACAAACGCATAACCCAAATTCGACACTTTCCCTTCATACCAAGATCTCCTACAAATTCAAAAGAACATTCACAACAAAGTATGAACACAATGAAAATCATGGGGTTTTGATCAAAACCCACCTGAAATCCATTGGCAAATAAACAAAATCATATTCAGAAGAACAGATATCAGGTCGAGAATTGCTCGGTTGGTTCATCACTTGACAGTATCTGTCCAGCAACTGCAGAAGATCTCGCCGCCTGCTTTGAACCATTGTCTTGAAGTTAATAGCAATAAATGCACAGACATTGATATGCTAAAATAATTAATTAAACACATCACAATTTGTACAATTCCAGATGATTAACTGACAAACAACAAAAAGTTGGAATTAACCCATAACCCATAACCCCACTTCAGTTTATACCTTTCTCCTCCTCCAAGAAAATTCTCAGAATCGAAAAAGAAAAGGTTAAGCTCTAAAATTAGCGAAAATAAATATAAAATGTACCCACTTGAACTGGTTGGGGATGTGTTTTATCATCACTGTAGTGATTCCAGAGCCACCCACTGAGCAATGATCAGTTTTCTCAACTGGGTCACCGCTGCCGTGGCCGACGGCGCTACCGATTTTCTTCTCGACCCATTTGGGCGGAGATTTGGTCATTCTTCGGGGGCCACAGGAAGCCACGAATTCCCTTTTGAACCTACGAGACTCTGTTTTGAAGACATGCTTTGAATTTGTCATAGCGTCACCGCCGTAGCCCACTGTCATTGCCTGACACGGCGGCAAAGCGTTGTAGCAGCTAACCGCGGGATAAGTATGGAAGTGCCAATAGTAAGGCGTGGACGCACATGGGTAGTAGAGATTGTCGTACCCTGAAAGAAGAGAAGCGACGACATGCGGCGGAGGAGGCGGAGGCGGGAGGAAGGAGGAAGGTTGAAATAGGAAGGGGTCGGCGTTGGGATTCAAGGGATTTGAGGCGACCGCCATTGGAGGGTTGTAATGAAATGAAATGGGGATGAGGGAGAATGGGGGAGGAGGGTTAATATGGTGATGGTGGTGATCGGCCATGGATTAGGGTTTGAATGTTTTTTTGTTTGGGGTGATCCAATGATGAAGATTGGAAATGGGAAGAGTATTAAGAAGTCATGTCAAAGAATTTAATGTTAGTGTTTGTTTAGAAGAAGACAAAGACAAACTGAGCTTTGCCTCCACCTGCGGTTTGGCGGCGTTGTTGGAGATTGTGTCACAAAATGGGACACCATTTCCACTATCTTTTTTTGTAGAGACCGGTCTTTTTTTAGCTTTTCCTTCTAAACTTTTATTTTATAGTTTTCTCTTTTGAGTTTTCCCTCCAGATTTAAAAATGTGTCAAAATTTCAACACTCTTACAAGGTGGAATATCACAATAGCCCAGCGTACGGGCACTTATTACTTTCTCCAATCGATATGAGACCTCACTAAATCTATCTCTTTAGGGTCAGCGTCGTTATTGCCACACCGCTTCGTGTCTACCCCCTTCAGGGAACAGTCTCATCGCTTGCACATCGTCCGATGTCTGGCTCTGATACCATTTTTCGATTTGTGCATGTCATCCTTGCGCAGGGACCATGTTAAGTTAATCTTCTATATATCGTTCCAATTTTATCAGATGTCCTCGAAGGGAGGTGGATTGTGATATCCCACATTGGTTGGAGAGGAGAACGAAACACCATTTATAAGGGTGTGGAAACCTTTCCCCTAGACGCGTTATAAAACCTCGAGGGAAAGTCCCAAAGGAAAAGTAACAATATTTATTAGTAGTGGGCATGGTCCTTATTCAAGGGTTTTATTTTCAATTAAGATAAAATAGTTATAATGAATAAATAAATAATAAAATAAAACAATTCAAATTAATTAATACATGTAATTAGAATAATTTATCTTTTCCTCTCCCATTAATTTTTCAAGGAAATAAGTATCATCTCAAAAAAAAAAAATCATATTAATAATTATTTTTAAATAATTAAAAAAATAACAACCCAAAAACTAGATAATTGAGTTGAATTGGGAGTCATAAGCTTTTTCTTTGGTTTATTTTATTTATTATTATTATTATTATTATTATGTCGAGAGTAATTAAAAATAAAAATAAACAATAAAATAAAGGGAGGATGGGAATTAGAAGTTGATAAAGTGAGGGTCAAATCAAATAAGATCAAATGGATATCCCAAATTAAAGATCCTATTTCACTTATAGCCCTTTCCCTATTTTCCTTTTTTATATTGCAAAAATTCATCCCCTCTTTCCATCAATCATCTAAATCTATTTTATATTTAAATATTTTTTTCCTCTTCAATTTATAATAAATAAATTTATCAATTTTAAACCTAAAATGTTTATATTTTATATTACCAACCATACACAAAATTTTTAAACAGGGACCAAAAAGCCTTCTTCCTCACCCTCTCTGCCTCTTATTATAATTCTTATTTTCGCAAAATTTTCATTTATTTCGGTAGTGTTAGAACGAAAATACCTCGTATAGCTAACGGAAAAAAATCTTTTCTCGCTTCTTCAATTTTCTGCCCTGTTCAAAATGGGGTTTAGCTCCATAAAGACTCACTTCGAACCGTGCAAAAATAAGTCTTCATTAATCTTACGTCCTGCATATTAAATAGACATTTGTATGATGATAGTTCAATATTTTTGTTTGTAAAAAAGAAGACACGTTGGGAAACATGGGGAGGGGAGATGATAGAAAAAGATTACAAGTTTTTGAAAGCTGAAAGACAGAGTTGGTAGTAGGAGTGATAGAGTAGTGTGTGATAATACCCAAACGTACAACAAAAACAAGAACAGTAAAACCCTAAAATCTACAACGATTAGACCCTTTTCCCATAACTACACAACCAAACAAACCAACTGTACATATCTTCTCTTCTCTAACTCCTCCTTCATCCCTCCAAACCGAACCAAAACCCTTTAGCCCTGCGCTGCCCCTGCCACTGCCCCTGCCACTGCCTCTTCCCCTGCCAACAAGCAACAAGAACAGCCCCATTCCCATTTCCATGCAAACCCAACTCTGCCGCTTCTCTTAGCATTGTTTGGGCTAAAGCCAACCTCTTCCACTTCCCTTTTGACCACTCCACTTATGGCTCCTCTTCCGGACCTTTCTATTCTCCAACTTTTTGACTGTTTTGGAAACCTGCCTTAATGCAACATTGCTGCCGCCTGCGCCCTTCCATAACATGCTCAGGTTTCTGAAACGGATTTCAAAAGGGTGTTTGCAGAAGATATTCCACCAGTTGAGTAGAAGCCCACCTAGCTTAATGTGTGCTGTGTTGTGTTTCAGTCGCATTGGCTGTTGGGTTTGAATTGTTGTTAATTTTGTGTAACAAAATAGTTGACCTTGACGAGGATTTCTCTTTCTCTTTCTCTTTCACTTTCTTGTCTTACATTCTATCATCAATAAATTCTACACATAAACTACATACTTCTGAGAAAAGATTCATTTCTACCACTAAATTTAGTTGATGTCTACCGCTAATAGATATTGTTCGTTTTGACCTGTTATATACGATTTTAAAACGCGTCTACTTAGAACAGGTTTACACACCTTATAAGGAATACATGGTTCCCCTATCCAACCGATGTGTATCTTTAGAATATTAATTGATATAAGTTTGAGTAGTTTAGGATACTAAAATGTTTGATATTGTCTAATATGAGGGGATGAGATTTGTTGATTGAATCCGAGTAGGGATTAAAGGAAGGTAGCTGAACCATAGGCTTGAAGGTTGAAAGATGAAAGTCTGTCTGGATTGTGGGTGGGCAAGGCTAGGTAGACTATCGAGACCCAAACTATCCCTATTTACTTGCATGGATAATTTCAAAAATATGTGACAAGCTTTTATCATCACGTATTTGTGAGCCTATTTCAGTTAACATTAATTGCCTCGTCTGGAGGAATTCCAAGTTCCATGGGGACATCATTATAAAACCTAATTTTATTCAATATCCTAGGATTAAATGGGTACATTTAGACAATTGGATCAAACATAAAATCATGACCATTAGAGTCCAACAATGATCAATGAAATTAGGCCCAAGTGATTAAATAGGAGGGCAAAAAATCCATAAATTTAAGCGGAAACAACTTGACCCGACCTAACTCAGACCAGCTTGGAGCTTGTGTGGGCGTGCCCATGCATACCCAGGATCCAATGATTCACGGTGGAAACTCGATTCACACTTGACCCCCTTCCCTTACCCTTCCCTTACTAGAGTAAGTGGCACGCTCCAAGTCCATGGGCCAACATGGGCCGAAATTACGTAAAGGGGGTACTACGGGCCTGAAACATGGGCCAAAATGAGTTTCCCTCTGGACCTCAAACATGGATCAAAATTACGTAAATGGGCCAACATCCAATTCACATAATCGTGTTCAGCATATTTTCTCACCCTTTTACCCACAAATATTGAATCTTTTCTTTTCTTTTTTTCCCCAATTCCAACCTTTAAGTAATAAAGCACCTATTGCCTTTTTTCAAACGATCTGGAACATTGAAAAAAAGAAAAAAAAGAAGACATTTTAGAACTTTTTGAACAGTTCATTTAAACTATGTTCGAATCATTGGAGGTTTGAACTTCGAACTTTCAATTGAAATCAACTTAATATCGGAAGCGACCTGGAAGGCATTTTATTGAAATTAGTGGCAAAAGAAAGAAAAAGATATGAGACAAAGAACTGTAGAAGTAAAGAACTCATAGAGAGAGGTTGAGTTACTAAGTGGGGCAGTGAAGAAGAAAGGGATGGTGGTGGGATCTATTAAGTGCAGCTACCATATGGTGGTGCTGGTCACCTAAAACTGAGGTATTCCCACATTCAAATATTTCATAATTAACTCACAAATCGTAGTAATGCCAACAAAATTATTGCATTTTTTGAACCCACCCATCCATCTCTTCCCAATGCCTTGGTCTCTTCCATTCATGATCCATTTTCTCTTTCTACCTCATCATTGCGTAAGTTTTGTGGTTGCAGATTTCAATTCAATTCTTTCCAACTAGTGTGATTGGAGCTAGCTTCTGGGTCTCACTCAATCAAGGTAGGCCCAGCCTAAATCAAATCACGCATATCTATATAGATTAAAGCAAAAGGCAGTGGTGGTGTGGTCATTCATAATTGCAGATATAGATGAAGAAGAAGAAGATGATGAGCGACCCCATCAATGGAGTAGTGACAAATGACAACTCAATGGAAAACATAAACTATTTTGTGATGACAAGGAAGGGGTGTCAGTGAGATATGGAGGACCCAAAAAGCAAAGAAAATTGGAGGAGGCATTTCATCGAACACTTGGGCTGCATACTTTCAAATTCAACAAACCAAACCCGCACACCATGTGCTTCGGCCATCCCCCATCTCTTTCATTTCCTTTCAGCCACAACCAACCCTCCACCTCTCTTCAATTTCATTCATTCTCTCTTTCCCTCTTCCATTGTGGACTACTGTTTGTCCCCTCTTATCAGATTCTATTCCATTCTCCACGAATTATTGCATTTCATTTCATAACCAAAATTACGAAAGATGATCCATATATTACATCATAATTCATCCAAAAAATCGACACAATCATGCGGGGGATTGTTTATTTCTAGCCATGTTTCATTTGGCAGTTAATCAAAGGGTGATCAATTTCATAAGATTTGAAGAAGAAACTGAAGAGAAGAGGGAAAAAAACGCACCGCAAATTGAAAGGCAAAGATTGGAAGAGATGGGTTCAAATGTTCCCTGCAATGGAAACCTCCTGCTGGCTATGGCGGGTACCCAACCCAGACCGCGTGTTTTTAATATGTTGAGCTTCCACTTTGGATAGTCTTAGTCAAGAGGGTACAACAAACAGCCTCTTTAGTTTGCCCTCTTCTTTCTCCTCTCTCTCTCTCTCTCTCTCTCTTGCTGTTTAAATTATTAAGCATTTTGTATCTTTCATCAATAAATGAACAAAATAATGCGATCTCATTTTTATTAATTTTTTTTAAAATATCATAATAAATTCTATAATATTTTATATTAAATTTATATCCTTTCATACTTATTATATACATTAAGTTTTGATGGAGTTAAAAATATAATATCTCTAGCCCTATTTAGCTTAGGAGTAAAAATCTCTCGCCCTTCTTTCTTCCTTTCTCCATTTAAACAAAGATTCTCTACCTGGATCGAGATAAGTCTCGAACTAAACCCCTTAAATTAAATAGACATCTTCCGTCTCATGCCTCTTTACACGTGGGGCATCCTATATAACCCTCCTTATGAGAAGGCCGAAAGTTGTCCTCATAATGTGGCCACATTTCACCCAATTTTGATGCCCTAGCAAGGTCTACATCACTAACTAATACAAATTATATATTTGTGGGAAAAAATCAAAATTAATTCTTCTATTCTTTAGATAACATAATTTCAAGCAAATATTCGATCCGTAAGTTCCTCTATCGAAGAGGATTCGTGTAACAGTCCAACTCTATCGCTAGTAGATATTGTTTCAGTTTTCTTTTACGGACTTTCTCTCAAGGTTTTAAATCAAATGCGTATTTTAAATTATTTTCACGTCAACGAGTAGCGAATCCGTGGCTTGAGTCCCTCGAAAAGCGGGTCATTACAATACGCAACATGCCAAGGGCAGTAAAGTTCTTCCCCACAATCAATCAGATCAAATAGATATCTTTTCAACACAATATAGGTCATCGAAAGGATCTCAAAGACCTACCAAAACACGAAAGTTAGAATTTGAATAAGTTCACACTGACCCGTCAATTAGAGTCTAATTCAAAATTTTATTTGAGATATATATCGAGATGTCAAGATTATGTCAAGAAAATGATATGACTAAGTTGTGTGGGAAAATGAAAGTATGGTTAGAGTTATTTGGGAAGAAGGGAAGTTAGCCCAACGGACAAATGGAAGATGTTATTTGGAACAGCTGCACCATTTAGGTTCCTTTCTTTCCTTTTCCTTCCATCATCATCTTCTTCTTCCATTGTCTCTTTCATCTTTACATACAATGCATCATTATCCATTCTTAATCTCCACAACTTTATCTCTTCTTCATGATATCATAAAAATCTAATTCCAGATCTTCAGAATATATTGTTCAAACAAACAGAGCCAAGAGCCGCCGGAGATGTAGAAACATAATCATCGCTCATGACATCTTTGATTCACTTGGAAGATCTTCATCTTTTCGCTTTTAAGGCATGCAAGGAGGGTTTGGGAATTTTTACCCACAAACAATCCACAATCTTGTCTCTGGATTTTACCAAATATATCTCGATTCTCGTGCGTTTAAACGTCTCAAATCTTGATCATCTTCTGTGTTTGTTTCCCGAGAAAAATGGGTTGGTTGATGGGCGTGAGGAATTCTGCTCCAAATCTAAGTTTTTTGGGTTTCTTTTGGTGTGTATTACTGGAATATATAATGGGTTCTGGCGTAATGACTTGATGAACGAGTTTCAATCAGGTTTGTTTAGGATGTGTTATCCATGATCACATGCCTGTTCAAAACTCTTTTTACGTGTTTTGTGTTTTATCTTTGATGCTCCAAGATAACTTGTTCACTTGGTAAGAATAAATGTCACTGTCAAGCTATTGTAAGAAATGCTTGAGAACAAAATTGGTTGAAGGTGAGCGGCGGAGTTAATAGGATGAAGGGGTAGGCAGGAAGACATTTACAGGCAGGACTGTCGGCCTCTCTCTGTCTGTAAGCTTCCTTTGACAGAGAATACAAAAGCTATTCCTAGGTTTTTGTCTAATAATTTAGGTCAATCACTCCTATTTTACCAGACCCGTGAGAGGTTTAATTAGAAAAACTGTGGGAGGTAGAGGGAGGTACTGCTGCTCAAACCTATGAACCCAAATTCATCCACATACGTGAATCGACTAAATTTGATTCAATTCTAAAGAACATGAGTCCATCGAACATATTTTGTCCTCCCTCACATGCTTCTTAAAATTTGTTTGAATAGATCACCTAAAATAGAATAAGCATGGATTCTTCATCCAACATTCTAACAATTTCTACCCCGAGAGATCGGAATAATTGAAGTGAGAAAAGAGGGAGAATAAAGATAAGCAAGCTGGGTTAAGATAATGATAATGAAAAGTAAATTATATATTGAGAAGGTTGGAGCAGAAGAAAATCCCAAGTGGAATTTAACAAAAAGAAAGAAAGTGAGAGAGGAGAGGATGCACAGCCACTAATAGACAGACCCGTGCTCTGAGATCATGCTATCAGACAATAGAAATTCCAGAAAAGCAAAAAACAGAAGAGATAAGAGAAGGTCAAATTCCTGACCTTTGACCGCTTGGGTTCAACAAATCTCTCCCATGTTCAACATTTTTGACGAATGGGCTCCTTACACCTGGCCAAAAACATCACCATTTCTTCAGTAAGATGATAAAAAAGAGTAAAGAAAAAGGGAGGAAAGTGAGCAAAGAAGGCAAAAACAAGAAAGGCCACAGCATCTTTCTCTGCTTTTCATGGCAGCTGCTCTTTTTTCACTGCAAAAAGCAAAGCAGACCGACCCCATTGCGCCTTTAAACTCATAAAACTGAAGCCTCGAGAGACAGGGATTCAAGAATGAGTAATGAGACCCTTTTTTTCTGAATAAAATGTTTCACATAAATCATGAACCTAATCAATCCCCCCCCCCCTGTACAATTCTCTTATTCCAAGCCCTCTCTGTATCCTATCTTTCTAATCTTCATAATCAAAAAGATATCACCCCATGAAAACCAAACCAACGTTGAGGGGAACCCTTTCAATACTAAATATCTCCCTCTTTCTAGCATTGGATGTACATGTACATATATATAATAAAAGAACCACTTTAACGCCTCCGCCTCCCCCTCTACACTCTGGCTGCTCTGCAAAATCAGCCATAAACACCACCTGTGCATCTGCCAATGAATGCCAGGCTTTTTTCCCAACTTGTAACTGGTTTTTGAGCGCCTAGTCCATGCACGTTGCCTCTCCTCTACCAACATGAGCACGGAAGATCGCACGCAACCATACTCGGTTTCAAGTCTCTGGTGGTTTGATCCAAGATTTGGTTGGGAATCTTTGTGTATTGGATGATAGTTAGCCATCCCATCTTCTTGCTGGTTTTATTCACCTGTCTTCAATGAAAATTCTCCCTATAAAGTCCCGGAATCTTTTCGAGTAGAGCTTTGGATCAACTGCTGATATAGAGGTGGAATCGACTTGTAAGGATTTGTATGCGTGCTCCAATTTCTTGCTGATATCGTAGTCCTGTAGGATGTCAATGATCCCAAAATATAGGACAACTTCATAGATTTCGCCACTCCTTGATGGGATCAAGAGGCTCGTCCCGCCAGGGTTATACTGATCAAAGTCGCTTCTTCTTGCCATTCGCTCTGCTCGTGCTGGCATGTTGGCTCCTAACCTAATTAAAGGTTTCCTGGATAAAACGAATCGAAACCAAACATATTGGGTTAAAAACCAGTACACATATCCTTCATAAGTATGTCTAAGAAGGAAGATTAAAACGTAAACACAATATGTTCACTGGTAGAACAAAACCAGTAGAAATGGACAAGAAACATACTGGCCAGATAAAACTCGATCCATGTCCTGCAGCTCTGCTTCAAGAAAGCGACAGCCACGCATAAACTTCTCATTCTGATAAGAATCTTTATACCCTGCAAGATAGAACACAAGTGGTTTTTAGCTTATCAAATCCCCCAGCAAATATTTTGCACATGACAACGTTGTGGAGATCATAATCCTTACCAGATCGCAATAGAAATGGCGATAACCCCATTTTGTCGCATCGATTTTTGTCCCGAAAATGAAGACCAACCAGAAGACTGTAATCCATGATTCTCTCAGCTTCCAAGAACTCACAGTCTCGGTTAATTTGCCTGTCATATTTTCAGACCATAAAGTTAGATTTCAATCCGAGTCGATAGCGAATGCAAGAACCATATATTCTGAGTTGAAACCTACTTGATAAATTCCTGGAAACGACTTTGCTGAAGGCGAAACACATAATTAAGATCAAGATCCTTAAGTGTAGTCGTTTCGTCAATTTCTTCAGCAGGCTTATCGGTTGTTCGACCATGGGAGGATCCCTTTAGATCAAAACGTCGATGAATTCGGTACTCAGAACAGAACAAGTTGCCCATCACAATAAACCTTGTCTAGTTCCAATACAAAGATTAAGTTAAGAACAACACACTAAATCATGACAAACCAAAGTCCAGAGTAAAACACCACGCACCTTCTGCCCACCAATTGGTTTTACACAGTGCACGCCGAAGAATTTCGTCACGAGAGAATTCTCGTACTGACATACATGATCGTAATAACTCGGCAACATCCTGATGAGAACCTGAAAAATAAGTACTAAATTTCATCAATGATCATCCACCAACATATTATGCAATCCAAACTACACAAAGTCAATCAGATTATGCAACAGACCTTAACTTCAGATTTCTTCACCGTCTTGATCATAAACCTATCATCCTGGGTTAAGTAGAAGAAACTTCCACTCTTTCCTGGAGAAGAGAGCTCTCTAAGGGTGCCATTTCCACAAATGGCTAGCATGTAATCAGCAGGATCAACTCGAAACAGGTCCCTCAAATGCCTGTTAGATGCGCATTGCAGCGAAAAGTTAGTCAGGGGTTGACCAACAAAGATCAAATTGAACAGAAACTTGGAAAAAAAGAATACCGAAACACCAAGGGGCAGTAATCCTTCCATCGAAACTCCACCGATTGATGAGGAGGCGTCACTTTCGACCCTTCCGGTGGAAATCTCGTCCAGAACTTCTCCTTCGGATCGAAATCACTCGGCCTAAGGTCCCGGAGGATTGAAGCGTGCTTCCCAACAGAGTACCTACAGAAAACCCAGAAAAATCCAATCAAGAACAGAGCACAGAAAAAACCCTAGAAACTAGCAGTTCTTAGATTATTACCTTATACCCTGTTGGAGATTGAGTATGAGTTCGTAATTCTTGTGCCCCTTTGAAATCGTTTGGCCTGGTTTCTTCTCATCGTTCGTTACACAAAATGGATTTCGCCTAAACTGTTTAAACCCATCGCGATACAACATCGAGGCCTCCACATTGTCGAGTATATCACAAGTGATATCACCGGCTTCGCCGTCCGATTCCCAAATACAAATCCTCGGAAAATTCCTCTCCGTCAAGCTGCCTCTCGCAGCGTCCACCGAAGACCTTTTCCTGAGTGTTACCGTCAGATTCTCATTCTCAGTAACCCCATTGCTCTGGATCTTCATTTCCTTGTTCCATTCACTGGTATGTCTACTGCCGTCAAGCAAACTAAAAACCCCATTCCCTTTCGAAACTCCGTTCTCCCATTGACCTTCGTACCGATTCCCGTTGGCCCAAATAAAACCCCCTTGGCCGGACATCAACCCATTCTTCCACTCACCCACATACTCGTTCCCATTCTTCCATACATACCGGCCATTTCCGTCCTGAACGTTTCGCTTCCAGGTTCCATCATAGAAATCGCCATTAGCGTAGCATTTCTGCCCAAAACCGTGTTTCCGATCTGCACTCCATGACCCACGATACATGTCGCCGTCAGATCCGATAAAAGTGCCAATCCCTTCCATCCGACCAGACTTGAATTCCCCCTCATACGTGGCTCCAGAAGGCCAAGAAAATTTTCCTTTCCCCGAGGCCTTCCCTCTCTTCCACTCGCCCTCATACATACACCCATCAGTCCACAAATACTTACCCAATCCATGCGGCACGCTCCCCAAGCAACTCCCAATGTACAGATCCCCATTCGGAAGGTGCTTCTCCACGGCCGTCGACGCAACAATTCCAGTACCATCGCCGGAAACAGAGTCAATACCCACCGTCGCTATGGAAGAATTGATCGTTAACGTAGTGGGTGTAACCCTTCTCGAACTCGCTTGAGATCGACAACGATTCACAACAACAACCGGAGGAACAGCCACCATCTGCAAGTGCGGCATCGATTTGTGTGAATCTTTCTCTACCTTATCATCATCGGATTTCTTCTTCTTGTGGGTAGAAGAAACAAGTTCATTAGACTGTTCAGACGCCGGTGCCTCTCGCATTTTCCAAGCGCACAAAAAACGCCGTGGATCATACAGAGGAGATTGAGAGAAAAGAAAGAACAGAGTAATCTCGGAATTAAAGAAATCAAAAGGAGAAGAAAAGATGAAGGAAATGAGGCATGAGAGGCGGCTTTTCCTGCGAGGAACTTCCTCCTTCCACTGTCGATTCCTACCGCTACTGCTAATACAAATCGCCCAGAGTTTCTTCCCTCTACTTCTTGCTTTTTATTATCTCCCATTTTACCATTCTACCCCTTCTCTCCCTTTATTATTATTTTTTTATTAAATCAAATTAATACACCCAAAAAAACAGTTGTAATTATTATAAGTAATTTAATAATTGAAGCGAAACTTTTCTATTAAATAACTTTAATTAATTAATGGTAGAACCGTGGTAACTATTTTAAAGTAATTTTAATAAAAAAAGAATTATGAAGAGCTTTAGTAGTAAATAATAAATTTTGTTAATTAATGTATTGCTTTTTCTTAACGGTTGAAATTATTTAAAAGTAATTTAATAATTCAACACAAACTTTTCTTAGAATAAATTTAGTTAATTAATGTATTGCTTTTTATTTAATTGAAAATTCGAATATTAATAGTTATTTTAATAATTGAAGAGAAACATTTAGTTAATTAATGTTTTTTTTTTAAGAAAACATGACCGTTTTAGTTATTTAAAAGTAATTTAATATTTGAAGAAAGACTTTTCTTTAAATAATTACGAAGAGTTTTACTAGTAAATAATAAATGTTTTTAATTAATGTAGTTATTTAAAAGTAATTTAATAATGGAAGAAAAACCTTTTCTTTTAAATAACTATGAAGTCAATAATAAATTTAGTTAATTAATATATTATGTAGTTATTTAAAAGTAATTTAATAATTGAAGAGAACTTTTTCTTTTCTTTTCTTTTCTCTACTACTTAACAGTAAATTTAATTCATTAATGTATTGTATTTTAAATTTAATTACAAAAGAAGCATTGTTGTAATTTAAAAGTAATTTAATAATTGAAGAAAAACTTTTCTTTAATTAATTACAAAGAATAAATTTAGTTAATTAATGTATTGTTTTCATTTACTTGGAGAATAAAACAGTTGTAATTATATAAAAGTAATTTAATAATTGAAGAGAATTATTTTCTTCTAAATAATTATGAAGAGTTTTAGTCAATTAATGTTTTGTCTTTTGTAATTTAATTAGAAAATAAAGCAGAAATTTAATAATTGAAGAATTTTTTTAAAAAAATAAAATAGAAATAACTAACTTTAGGCCTAAAATTTGGTTGAATTAAGAAAAAGTTAGCGGTGTTAATTTGGAGAAATTGATAAAAAGTTGCTTTATTGTAAGTAATTATGTTAAATTAGTAACGGATAATGAATATTCGATGCTAAATAGCGTCATGCCGAGAATACCCTCAACATGCGGAGCCACATGGAGAGGAAGGTGGGGAAATAAGTTTGAAACTTTTATATATTTACCCCTGAAGGTGGATTAAAATACATCAATGCCATTCAGACAGCTTTGGGGGGAAATGTTCCGTCGCGATCCGAGGCATCCTTGTTTCATTTGCAGTTGCTGTGGGGCCCGCTGTCTTCTACGCTATGTCATATATATATATATTTATTTTAAATAATTTTAAATAAATTAATAAAACAAGATAGAAAAAGATCAGAAATTAGTTTTTTAAAAAACATTGTATTAATAAAAATAATTTATTTATTTATATATTCATGATTTTCTCTTTAATTAATTAATTAATATGTGATTCTAACCGTTCTTAATCCGGACCTAATAGAAATTTTTATAAACGTATATATAAAATTGATGGGTTAAGTTTATAATTTAAAATTATTTTATTTCATTTTATTTTGAATAAAAAGTAACAAAATATAAATAGATTTAATATATATATTTAAGTTGAAACAGAAAAATAAAACTTTGTTTGCAAAAACAATATGTTTGGTCATCGATTCTTCAAGAGCTAAGCCTACTTATGAAAAGTAAAAAAAGATTTAAAAAAAAAAAAAAAAGTAAAAGTAAAAGTAAAAATAAATAATAAAAAATAAAAAAAATAGGTGGAATTTTGAATTTTGACTCATGAAGCAAAAAGTTCCATTGCCTAAGATGTAAATGGCTTAGGATGTTGACTACTACCAAGTTTTGTTCCTTTTTACAAAGTTACTGCCTTTTTCTTTTTACTGAGGTTTAAAATAGCTTCAAATCTCCACAATACCCTTCTTTTTTTTTCCTTTATAAAAATATATATCTTAAATTTTAGGAGTTATGTTTAACATTTTTAAACCAGTTTTTCCATTCGTGTATGATGGAAAACTGTTTATCTACACCTCATAAATTACTTCAAATAAATAGGAGAAACTACTCTGAAAATATTTTTTTGAATGAAATACGAATGGTTTTCATCTATACACTAATGGTAAGGTGTTGAGAATTATTGAAACGAGTAATCCCACATTGGCTAATTTAGAGAAAGGTCATGAATTTATAAGTAAGGAATACTATTTTCATTAGTACGGTACTTTTTTAGGAAATAAAAGTAAAGCTATAAGAACTTATGACAATATCAAGATATTTTTTAGTATTTTTTTTTTTTTAAATTTCAGCAATTCGAAAGCACTTTCTATAATTTAACATTTAAGATACACAGTGTAAAATAAGTATTTGATGCTAGAAAAACCAAATACAAGGCATAGGTCTTCTGCGTGAAAATGTTGAGTAAAAAAAATTATAATTTTGATATTATAAAAAGAATTAGTGAATATCGATAACGTGATTAACAATGTAAACGATTGTATTTTATTTTTCTCACAATTTAAATATTCATTCAAGATAGCTCGTGACGTTATCGATGTAGTTAATAGAAGAATTATTTAGCTCAAATTGATGTTCTCGAGCTCGATTTCATGGAAATAAAAAGTTGGAGCAAATATTATATATTATTAACCATAATTAGGTGTTTTTTTTAAGGTATGAAGTAAAAAAGAATAATGATTTGGGAATGCAAAATTCCTTTTAACATTCTAAAAATAGTTTAAAGGGAAAAAACCAAAATATTGGGGAAAAATAAAATTTTGGCAAAGTTGGAGGGTATCAATATTTATACAAACATAACTCTATATATTATTATTATTATTTAATTTATATCACCATGATTTTGACCTAAAATCAGCTCGAGAGCGAGGTGTTGGAGTACGAGGGGAAGGAATGAAACAACTCGACTTAGATAACTCTTTTCAATTATTTCCGAGATGGGACGGAGTAGATATTGCCTCATATTTGTAAAAAGGAAAAAGGACGTAACGAAACCGATAGCCGAAAAGTCTTTAGGTTGAACAACTGGTCTCGACTACTGATCTTCTAGAGTAGTCCACTGTGTTCTTCGCATAAAAGCCCGAATCCCTCAGACGAATGTCAAATTCAGCAAACGGAAGAGTTAATTAGCTTTCCCACAAAATTTCAAGCGGAATGAAATAATAGATTACATAACGATATATTTTTTATTCCTCATTCGGATTTTTCGTGCCCTTAACCTAAGTTGAGCCCATCACAATATCTTTAATGAATTACGAACCACAATATAATTTAAATTTTAAAAGTTACTATATCATAAAATATATTAATTTTCCTAAATTCATTTATTTTAGTTCAATCATTAATCAACCCAATTATTAAAAAAAAAAAAAATCAATTTCTGTACGGTACCAAACAAAATAATTAATCTATAATTTCAAGTTGGTGGAAATTATAAGATAAAAAAATAGCGAAAAAAAACAAATAATTAAAATATAATTCAACAAATAAAGAATAAAAAAGAAGTATTATGACTATAAAATTGGTCACGGCCTTAAATTTCATTGGTCAGTAACATTATAAAATAATTAAAAAAAAATCAATGACGTATGGTTATGAACACTAAGAAATTGTCGTTTGTATATTTATTTAATTAATTAATCATTGCACGTATAATTATATATAATTTTTCGGTGGGAATTGTGAATATTTTATCTTAAAAAATAATAAGGGAGGACCTTTAAAAATAATTATAGATAAATATTACATAATAAAATAGCTAGAACCAACTTAATTTAAAATTAAACTTTTTAAATATAATAGTAATTAATATAAAAGATAAGATTATTCTGTCGAATTTTATCCATTTGTACGTTTATTTTTGTGGGATCAGGGCGAAGATTCTACACGTGAAATTTGCGGGAGTCGGGTTTTCTACATAATTTTTTTCTCCATCTTCTTTATATATATATATATATATATATATAATGAGCAGCACGAGAGTTCGGGGAAGTTAGGGTCGGGGACATGGATAGGTAAATTTTCTACACCGTCCCATTTAGTTAACTGAGAAAAATCTCTTTCGATTCTACGTCCCGTTTGAATTGAGTCTCCACTAAACTTCGGTCTAAATAGTTAAATGGACACCTAATTATAATTTTGGAGAGGCAAATAAGGGTTTTAGGATAATTTTTAATTTGCATTTTTTTTTTTTTGTAGTTTGACCGATCGTGTCTAGCTGGCACGCATGTGGAGCCCAGTTGGACGTTACGGGTGGGGCCCAGCTCCCACGTCCTATTGTGTAGAACAGCGAGATAGGTATTTGACACTGCCAACTGTTTCCTTCTCCCAACGTGGCAAAGGAGACGTCATCCAACTCTCCACGTGTTCCGCTTCTAACTTCAGATTATGCGCGTCAGTGAACGCGCCAAACACATGCAGGCCAAGTGTTTTTTTTTTTTTTTAAATTTCTTTTTGTTTGCGATTATAATATTAACTAAAAAGTCATATATTCACAGTATTAAAATAAATATATTTTGAATTAATTATAAAATTTTTAATTTTCTTTATTTTAATAATAAAAAGATCACTCTCAAATTGAATTCTATATAGTTAATTTGTTGTGCGTCAAATTAGACCACAAGAACAACATAATATACAAAGACATCAACAACCAAATGATGCAAAATAACCCAACACAGACAAAAACCGACCTAGGAGGAACTAGACTAAGAGAGTTTACTAATTGGTCGGGGGCTTAGTCCAGTCCCAATAATTCTAGTTTAGTTCAATTGAGTCCCCTCTTGACCTAATTTGAGAATGAGTCGCCGTAAACCTAAAAGAGCTATATAAATGCTCTTTCTTTAGACCCAAAAAAAGGAACGTTCTATCTAATATCCTAAACTCGAGGCTTGTAGAACAAATACTACACCAGTGGGTAGGTTTTTCTCGTCTTGTAAACCACATTCTTCTTCCACAAAACGAATTTCACTGATACTGTCATGTCATGTGGAGATCAAGTGTATTACCATGTTCAAATTTTGACCCAAAAAAAAATTGAATAAGATTTTTGTGGAAAATATGTAATAAAAATTTATATTTAGAAAAAACATTGCAGATAATGTGTGATTACAACAACAATGGCCGCCATTATCAGACCAACCGAAAGTCGGTTGTTTCTTTGTGGAAGAATATATATATATATTTTTTAAATTACAAATAGACGAAGGTTTGGTCAAAATGAAAGCAATTAAAAAAACAAGTCACAAAAGAGTTCCAAAACCCATCTTTCTTGTTCATCTTCGATTATTATTTGAAAAACAAATATGAAATTTTGACGAATTCGACCATTCATTCATCCAAACAAAAAAAAAAAAAAAGCATAAAAGGGAAGTGTTGGAAAAGTGAAAGTAAGATGGGGAAAGATATTTTGAGGAACATATTATAAAGCAAAGTTTTAATTAGTTTCAAAGGAACCTTAATTTCCACAAACACATTTGAGTGAGTTCTTGAACAAAAAAAGGATAGAATTTGATTGGGTTGTGGTGATGGTGGTGGTGGTGATGAAAGGGAGGGAGGGCCATGGTTGCATGTGCCCAAAAATTAGCAAATGTTTTTGTTTTGTGAGAGAGACAAAATCCCTTTTTGGGTTTATTATCTTCGTTTTTTTTTTCTCTTTTACGAGATCATTATAAGTTAGAGAATGTTATAGTTGTATAAGTAAGGACTACGTCTTTACTAATGTGAGATCTTTTGGTCAATACTAAGTAGTCTGTTAGTGTACTTGTGCAACAGTGTTTACGACACCTCGTAGCTATTATATGCATGGAGGTAACGAGATATTGATTATACGGTAGTTAGGAGCTCTTTCTCTCGTGGTAGTGCGTCCTCCCTATTTTGAGTGGGTGCTTGCAAGGTCGAAATCCAAAATGAGATTGTTTCATTAATACAAGTAGGGTAAAGAGTTTCACTGATTTACGGCTCGAAATAGGTTGAGTCATATAGGATGCATAGGTTGAGTCATTCGTTAAAAGCCTAGTATTGGTCCATTATATGAAGAAATTCATTGTTTGAGAAGATTCTAGGCTAAACCGTCCTTTTTTTTTATGGAGTAGAAGTGGGAAAGAGATTGGTTTTTGGATTATTCGAGTAACAGAGAGCGTTCATCTTTTGTTCCTCTTGACCGAACTTGAGAAAAGAAATCACAACAGAAAGGTAAGAGACGGATTAGGTAAGGGAGTAGTGCACGAAAAGTCGGATAAGGTCTTATCAACTTGAACGGATTATACAAGCCTTAGGCTCTGAAGTGGATGGAATCATTGGAAGCTAAACAAAAGTAGTGAGCCTCATAAACTTGGTAGTCATGTGCATAAAGTTCTCAAATGCCAAACAATAAATGACAACTTCAATTATCTCAATAATAGGCATGGCCTTGTCTAACAACTTGCATGTTCCAATAAAAACATCGTTGTGAGATAGCTCATTAAATGTTTGTTGGTTAGCACGATCGTAAAAAGTTTGTAAGTTCTCTTTCGCTATTTGAAGATTGTCGGAGATACGAATATAATCTCATGATAATCCAGCGATTAAATTGTAAAATTAAAGAGAAATGGAAGCAAATGAAAGTGGGTTTAAAATGATTTGTAGATCTGAATGGAATCCATCTAGAAATGAAATAGAAAAAGAGAGCATAATGAGTGGCCATCCACCAATTAATTCACCCTCACCTCTCAGCTGCCAAACCCAAATGGCATTATTCAAATATTAATACATAATCATTTCTCCATTGAAGCCCCAAACCCTATCTTGTTTTTACATTTCCCCCTTTTTCTACTCTATAACTTGCATTGGTGTCCAATTCGTAAACGATGATGTTTGGATGTCACTCGAGCATCAAATTGCCTATACAAATGGTGTAAATATCCATGAACATGTTCTTAAGAGTCAGTGGACTAAATTAACGCAGCGTCTAAATTTAGGGACCGATCTTAATAAACAAATGGGTCAAAGCAACTCAAGTGATAATAAAAAATTCTCCCAAAGAGATAAAAGACAAAAGAAAGAAGACTAGTGAGTCAAATGTGTAAGAAAGGAGACGAAATGGGTAATAAATATTTCATAGGTGTTATGATTTGAAGGATTCACATGAGGGACAGATAGCAACAGGTCGTTGTTTGGGTTTGGACATCACAAAATGAAGAAAAATCCACCAATTAATGCAATGGACCAAAGAGAAGGGTTGTGGGCATTCAATATTGTTGCATTATATGGTATATTTATGGGAATAGCGAGATGGCGATGTGTTCATATGATGCTTTAAACAGGTCGTTTTCAAGCACCAAGTCAGTGTAAGGTCAGGATTGATTCGACGGTTTCACATTTGTGTGGGGACTTAACTACTTTTCATGGGAATAATTCCAAAAGTATTGCTTGTTGAGGAACAAAATGAAGTTTCTTTCTAATCTAATCCCATCAATTCAGCCTGTTTAACCTGAAAATTTCTTCACGCATTTATGGGTCTTTTTTGGAGTGATGGGGTGAACATAATCAATGCACATAAAAAGAAACGTTCATGAGATATCCAGAAACGTTCATTTAGGATTGGAATATATACTTTAGAATAATCAATCTACAAATGCTTTCATTCAACACTTGGTTGTGAAAGAGATGTTTTCACCTAACAAGAACACATGAGATGCTGGCCAGATACTTAGAGAAACTATGGGCTGCTTTTCTTTTTTTTTTTACTTTTTACCCTTCTTTTTTTTTCCTTGATCCTTTCTAATTGACTGCCCAGCATCTTCAATCTAATTTACTTTGCAACCACATCGACAGTGGCAGTTACTATACTATATGACCACTCAAATGAGCAGGCTATTGGCTACTCATCCGGTAAAAATATGTGAAAAAATCATTTATAAAATAAAAAGAAAAACCGAAAAAACTGTTCAATTCAGTCGAGTTGCGGATCAGTAGGAATCTGACCGAATATATCAGGGCATGAGTCCCATTTGCTATCATTTCTGGCCTCCCAGTACCCGCCAATGTAGCGATATGTATCGGTTCCCTTATCCTTGGCAAACCACCTTGGTTTCCAACCTCGCTCTTGCATCTTCCGTGCCTGAAAACCAGATGAAATAACATGAAGTTATTCTATTGATCTAAGAGCTTTAGAAATCTCAGCCAACTTGAATGAATAGATAAAAGATTTTGAAAACTAATCTTGGTAGTTTTAAGATTTGATTAGGAATGTAAATAAGTCTTCAGATAGTAGATCATAAAAATGGCCATAGCTGTCCTTTTCATCAATTCTAAAATTTTGCAGATCCATATTGCTGCTTATTCTTCTAGTCAACTGGTTTCAGCAGCATCCACAAACTCGAGAATAAAATTATTAATTTGAAAATGTGTTTGGTTATCTTTGGAATAATTCAAAGTCATCAGGTTTCAAGAATGCACATGTAGCTTGAGACATTCAAGTATAATCTACCTGTCGTTGGCGCTGCTCCAATCGCAACTTTTCCGAGTTAGCCATTTCGTACTCTCCATTTTCCAAAAATCTCTGATCAGGTCTGAGCCTTGAATCTGTAGGAGGCAACTTTTCCTGCATATAAGCAAAATATCAGACACAAATTGATCCCAAAACATGTTTCCAGTTGCATCTCAAAAAAGAAACTCTAAATTATCGTCTCATACCGCAGGTTCAACTAAAGCAAATAAATTATGTTATGCATCCATATCCTACGACTGGGCAGAAATGCAAGTGTACTAGGAAACTGCAATCAAGAAATCGGCAGGATTACCTTCAAGCCTGGTGTCAATTCATTCAAAGTCATAGCAAAAGGCGTGAAGTTATATCTAGTAGAAAATTTAGGTGGCTTGCTTCGTTTCCAGAGTTGGTGGGCTTCAGATGAATCAAATCCTTTTCCCTTCCGAGAACAGTCCCCATTGACATAATGCATACTCTCATCCCATTTTCCAAATAATGTAGCCACCGTTTTTCCATGTTTATCTTGAACTACACCCTGAACCTGCACAAGAATGGTGCTTCGAGTGTCAGTCAACTTCAATGATCCATAAAAGATAATGATATTTCATAGGTCTGAAATTCTAGTTTTAAGTTCCACAGATTTTCTTATCCTATTGCTGCACATAATAGCCCATACCGAATTGAGTCACATGAAATCAGACATTGGATGATCACTTAGAGTGACCAAGTTATACAACATTAACAATAAGATGGCATTCAGTAGAATAATGATAATACAATCTATGAAAACGAGCCCAGCTTAGAGTGGTAACGTTAGAAGTAGAATAACTACAGCCATATATAACCTCAGCATTCACTCATCATAGCTAATGAGATCCTGCTAATTTCAGAAGTTGCATCCATAATCTGAACGCGTAAAGTAGGTTAACCGAAGGAACATGATTGATTAAGTATGCGCCCTTAATTAACTTAGTAAAAGTATTATTAAACTTTGTGATGGTGTCTTCTACATCATCGATGAAGCTATTAGCACAATCCTCATAATCAACGATTCAACTTGATTTGGAAAAATTTATATAACTTGACACTGGTTTCATTTTCTTCTTCCATCCTCTTGTTGGAAGGCAAAAAATCCTATGATGAAATGCCAGGGTAAAGAAAAAATGGTGAATGGCTGTCCGCCAATGAAGATGATTTTACAACATTGACAGAATAAACAGAAAATATTTGTAATTCTTTTTCAATAACAACAATCCTGTACATTTCAGGCAAATGATCAAAGACTAGAGGAAATTACCTGGTGTGGATTCCTGTCAATAATGGACTGCTCCTTGAATTTTAGCTTGCACGAGTATTCACGATTTCCATCTATACGCATTGTACCATAATGATCGCAGTACAGCTTCCCCAGTATTAGATTGTAAATTGACGTTGTCACCTACAATAAACGAGTAAAGCTCCAATAATTCAAGATTCTAAATGAGCAAATGTAGAAAAGAAAAAAGATAATTTAAGCAGTATCTGGTGTAACACCTTACTCCACTGATAGACTTCTCCATCATCAAATTCTAAAGTTAACTGACCAACAGGATCAAGCTGAATTGACCGACCCCAAAATTTGCTCTTCAAATTGCTGTCCCCCCAAAATCTCCACCCTTTACCCTCACAATGGCATGCAACTACCACTGGATGATGGCTAACCTAACAACCAAAATTAGAAAAACTATACCATTTGAGAGGCAATATCTTGTTCAGCCAAAAACAAGAAACCATTACTCTTTGATTCAAATACAGGAACTAAAATATGTAGTAACCCTTATGTTCAAGACAGAAATGAATCGATCAAGTGATGATGACTCAAAAATTTAAAATTTCAAAAGAACGTGGACACGAAAACCCCACTATGTTACCGTAGATCAATGCCATAGCACTACAACATCGTTGATCTAGTAACCATAACATAATAACATGCGCTCCTTATTTTTTATGTTCAATTCCCTTGCTGCCTTTTGAAGGGCTGCACAAAGTATAAATCCTGTTTTAAAGGTAAATTGCTTCCTATAAGAAATAACATGGAGATTGAAGTACACTCTAGAGAATATTAATATGGCCTATTCGGTCAACTCCAATAACATGAATGGGGGAAGAATAGTATAAGATCAAAGAAATATGGTGGATCAACAACCATGTGAGTAAGTTCTCCTGCCAACTTCTGTCCAAGATTTTGCTTCTTACCCCCCAAAAAGAAATAAATCTAAACACAATACCTTCTCGGAGAAAAACTTGAGACCTTTGTCAGGATAGTCAGCTTCATAAGTTTCCCCCAACAGTGGGTTAAATGGCTTGCAAATTCTTCCTTCTGTTGAAGCATATCCAGATACAGCAAATGCAGCTACGTTAAGAATCCTCATGAGGCTATCACCCTAAAGAGTTGGAAAAAAAAAAAAACTAGTTAAAAATCATATGGAGTATGAAAATATTTATGGTGTTTTTTCTTTTACACTTTCCAGAAAGTTACTTAAATTTCTCATGGAACACTGAGGGTTTCCAACATCTTCCATGAGACCACAAAATGTTACGCAGAGCATATGATCGTGGATCATCAACTTACCCTTCTTCCCCACTCATGTGCCCGATCAATAAGGTAAGAATATTCTAAATCTTCAAAACACTTTTGCAAGGAAGAAAGAGGCTCATTGAAGAAAACAGGGAGACAAATTTTGGTGAGATCTTTTCCAATGTTATCTTTAATCATTGACCAAAGGCTAACACCCTTCTCCTTTTCAACTGGATCAGGTAATTTCTTGCGCCGCTTAACATGTGGATAATTAGTTCCAACAGATCTAATTGATGGATCCACCTCTTCCTCAGAACCAACTGCACGAGTGCCTTCATCCGAAGAAAAAGATGATATCCTGTAATCAGATCCATTGCTTTTGAACGAACTTGACGATAAAAACTCTCTCGTGTCAAAAAAAGTGTTCTCATCATCATCTGTTTCTTCCTCTGCAGCATCAACTCTCTCATTGTCATCATCAGATTCAGTTACACTTGCACTTGCATCTGTAGCCAGATAAAAAAGTTGAGGGAAAAAAGAGCAGGACATGTTTCCAATGACCAAAAGAATTGAGCACATGTTTACAAACACATATCTAGAGTAAGAAGATAAAATGCATCATAAGCCAGTATTCAACGTGCTTGCTAAAAATTTTGTATGTAGGACCCCAAAACTGTCGACAAAGAAACAAGCATTAATAGCAAACATTATCATCATACATATTATGTAGGTGAGAATATAAATAATAAATAAGCCAAATTAATCAAATCCAGTAATGCTGCTTGAGAGAAATCTCCAAGGCTACACTTCACCTCAATTGATCAAATCCAGATTCAAGTCTAGTGCTTAGCTCATAACCTGTAGGGTCTCATAAAATTTTCTGCCAATCATTTTTATCTTCATTATAGCATATCAAGAAAACAGAGGACGACAAATAAGTGTCAGATGCCATCATTAGAAATACAAAGTTACAGTTAACACGAATTAAAATCTCTTTTCACATAACCCAAAACAACAATACTGCCTTAATAAAGGGAAATGTGACAGGCCAAAAGACAGTGATACAAAATTAATTTAGTGTGTAGACTAGTAAAACCATGATTGTGTAATTATGCAGCAGACAACTCACCACTGTACTTTTCCAGCGGACCAGGCAAAGCCCCTGGCTCATTGAACTGTCTCTGGCTCTCATCAACTACTGTATTCTCCAAGTCAACCTTTTCTGTCTACACAAGACAATAAAGAGTAATTTAAGCATAGCACAACGGCCAAAAGAAAATGTTGAATGAAATGCAGAATGCAAAATTTTGAAGGATGGTCAGTCAGTGAACTTCTATCGGGACTCCTATTGTTATTGTTTTGATTAGAGGTCTACTTAATGCTAACAAAAAAATGAATTTGAGCTATTCGTGGAAATTAGAGAATCAAATTCAAGGAATAAATAAATGTATTTGAAAGAAATACAATTAGCTCAAAAATGAAAAAACAAAAATTGAATAGCTCAGGTGTGGGGAAAAATCTAAAGTGCCTAACAAATGGTCTGCTTGGATTAAGCCTAACAACAATGCTTGGTGTAAGGTTGAATCCAAATGACGTTCAAATTTGATTAGTCTTAATATTATAATTATATATAACTTGCAGGAAGTGCATGCATTGTCGGGAAGAAGCATATAAAACCTTTTCCAGGCTAACTTAAACCTTCCGGCAAAGCAATCAAGAGATCCTAGAAAATCCATTTCCAAAGAGAGAGCACAAAAGGCAAGCAGCAGAAAATTTCACTATTCTTGATGAAGGAACCCAGGAATCGGAATAGACATGTCTTGGTAAGAGAGTTTTAGCTTTCAGCTGCAAGTAGGTGGTACGGGTATCTCAAGAAAGGAATAAATCTGAGAAGTTTTGGAATACTTGTTATCTGCTAGGAATGGTGGACACCCTATTTTAAAAAGAGAGTGAATGGCAAACTCAAAACATGCTTTAAACATACGTTCCAATATCAAATTGAACGCAGGCAAGCTCTGAATTTTGCTTCGGAGTGTCCAATTTCAAAATTTCGAACAGATGGGATACGAGAGTCAAGACACAAGGGGGCCACATTTAGTAGGAAAAAAAATGAAAACAGACAAACATGCAAATAAACTTCAATCAAGGAACTGTGTAAAATAAAAATGGCAGACAAAAAACAAACTTTCCTAGATAACCAAATGGAATTATGCGAGAAGAAGTGGGAACCCTAGTTTTGTCGTTTGAAAAACTTTGTGCATTTTTGGGACATCTGGCTTCATTTTGGGTTTGTTACATGGAGAAATGTAATTACTCTATAATATTTTAGTATGCTTCAAGTTCAACATTGCAGTGAGAATAAGTATGTGTAACTAGAAAAATATGACAACTCTGCCTACTACATGGAGCCAAATGCCACCCATCTGCTACACTATCAATAATGGACAATCAGAATTATTGGATGAAGAGATGTACACCGAACCAATGGGTTTAAATAACCTGTAACAGCCCAAGCCCAAGCCTACCGCTAGCAGATATTGTCCTATTTGGACTTTCCCTTTCGCGTTTCCCTTCAAGGTTTTTTAAAATGCATCGGCTAGGAAGAGGTTTCCACACCCTTATAAAAAATGTTTCGTTCCCCTCTCCAACTGATGTGAGATTTCACCTAACCAATATCTCAATGGGGCTTAAATCGCTCAAAATGGTAGCTAATTATTAAAATTGGGAAATTTAAGTTCATACAAAGTTACAACAGAGTATAGGTACAAACTCAGATTCCCCTTACAGTCTAACAGAAGAATTACTGGAAGAGGAAAATATACACAATCTCTAAGACAGGCTCCGTAGTGATTTAATGAAAAGAAAAAGTTCCAATAGTAGCAGGAATCAAAAAACAATTCCCAATTTGATTCATATGAAGTAGTCCAGATTCAGTTTCAATGTACCTCTAAGTGCCGCAGTGTGTCAATAAGTTGCCACTGCTTCTGCTTGAGCAACAAGAGCTGGTTTTGCAATGCAGCAAACTCACTCTTCATAATGTTTTCAGTGTCCTGAATAGCTGTTTCATTGACACCCTCTTCTAAAAGACGCTTTCTAATCCTGTCTGTTGACACAGACAAGAAGTCCTTAGGTGCCATGAGCTCGCTGTTCGACATCCTAGGGAATAGTTCCTTCACTGCCTGCAATGCATCCATCCATGCCAACCGATCGTCGCAGGTCTCCGCACGCAAGTGAAGTCTCTTTGTCCCAGTGAAGATGGAAAACCTCTTATCATCTGATCGGCTTTCTCGAATTGAGGAAACCTGTCATATGAACAATTCAACCGCCGCGAATGAACCACGGAACCAGAATGAAAATTAAAAGAATCTGCATCCTAGGCATCATTCCTCAAGTCTCATTCACGATTAACATGGAACACAAAAATCTCGAGAGGATTAACCAAATCAATTGTAAGCATGGATGAAGATGTTGAATTTCAGTTAATAAAAAGGATGAAAAATGAGCAAGCGAGTCATTATCCACGGGATAATCCAGAATGAAAACAAACTGAATAAGAAAACGAAGGAAGATGTTGATACGCAATATCAGCACCTCCAAAACAAAGATAAAACGAATGACATGATTCTTGGGGGCGTAAATTATGAAGGAGCAATTAGAATCGGTGAAACCTTGAGATGAACTTCCCCAAACGGCTTGCGCCTGAGTGGGAACTGGATGGTGTGATTAGAGAACCCGTTCTTATGTCTCGAAATCCTCCTCATTGACACCTCGCCAATCACCTTCGATCCCTTCTCTGTTTCCTCATTGACAACGATCTTATCAGGTCCATGAATCTTATAGTAGGACAAAACGCCATCCTGAAGCACAAACCAGCGTGGACGCCAACCTTTCCCATAGTTCACCCACTTATAGAGTATACCACAAATACCATTCCCAACAATATCGTTGATCTTGACGTCAACCGGAGGCTCCCTGAAGGAGGAATGCCGTGCAACCATCTCAGCAGCAAAAATACTCCGGTGGCTAAGTCGTCCCGCATCGCTACCACTAAGACTCCGATTATGAGAAATTCGACTCGTCGGATCCGATCTGGACGCGACTGAAACCGCAGGAGAAGCCGGTGGAATATGAAGGTCGGGCATCGGATACGGCGGTTGCTTGGACGGAGAGTTATCAGAGACAGTAGAGACACAGCAGAAAGAATGCATAAGGGAAATTTTTCAAACAGAGGGGTGAGAAGAGATTGAGAAGGCAGCGGAAGTGAAAGCGACGTCGTGGAAGGAGTCGGAGGCAGGCGGAGGAGGAATCATTGATCCAAATTGTTGAAACGAAGAATATGGGAAGAAGAACAGTTGGATTAACAAATTTCTTTATAAGGAAGCCGCAAAACAACCGATGGCCATGGAAATCTTGGGCGAGAAGCTCGGTGGAAACGGATTTTCAATTATGGAATGGGCAGAATTCCGATGGAAACAAAAAAATAATAATGTAATGTGTTCTTGTTGGTCGAAAATGGAAATTGGAACTTTGGGGAATCGGAGAGGAAGAAGCTGCGTCGTCCGCTTTGACGTTGGTGCCACGCGGCGAGTGCCGAGGACGCGACTCAATGAGCGAACCAGTTTAAATATGGAGGCCGCCGGACGGGACGGGTAGTTAATTAATAAATTCTTATCAAAATAATAATATATTAATTCATTTCCTTTTCTTTTCTTTTCTTTTTTTGTTATTTTTTGTGTGGATGGGTTTTGTTTGGATGCGGGTGGGTGTAGGAAAATTAGAGTGGGGGAACGGCGCGGGTTTTGTGGGAGATGTACAGCTGGGTGAGGGCGAGGCGGATCGACAACGTGGGGACCGGCGGGTGAGGGTTTGACGGGAACGGGGCCCTCAGCTAAGGCCTTTTTCGTCTTTTCACTTTTTTTTAAAATACATAAATTTAATTATTATTATTAATTTTTGGGATTTTCGTTTTAAAAGTGGTGGATACGGTTCCACGAGATAATTCCTTCCTTAATGAAATGGATTTTTCTTGTCTTTATTACTATTATTATTATTTTGTTGCCTTATTTTAACACGTAAATGAAGAAACAGAAAAGTATTAAACAAATTAATAATTTTATATATTTTTTGTTTGAATTTATCTTTTCCAAAAAAAAACTTAATTAAAATTTATGAAATTAAGAGCTTTTTTATAAAGTTTTTTTTAAATTTAGCTTAATTTTGAAAAGTGAAATTAAAATGAAATTAATAATTTTTTTTTAATATTAGATATTTTCAAAGTTAAAAAGTATTTTTTTTAACACAGAATTAATAGTTGCATAAAATAAAATAAAAAAAAGCTAAAGGTAAGAATTTAAAATTTAAAATTTAAAAATATTATTAAAAATTTTAAGAGTGAATGTATATTTTTTTTAAAAAAATCATGAATTTTATAAATATTTTTGACATAAGACGGTAAATTTTCAATGGAGTAATGACATGTGTAACGTACATTCAAGTCATGAATATTCTATACTGTACTCTCATAGGACCAGTACTTTCTCGATACAAAAATATAGTTCCTAAAACCAACAAAATAAAATAAATACTCAAAATAAGTAAATTTAAAATTAAATTTATTATAATTTATCCTTTTATATTTTAATATCCATTTTAAATTTCAAAGTTAATTAGGCATAATTTCAAAGTTAATTAATATCCAACTCATCTACCTTCGTATATAACCTACTTTACTATATCAAGATTAACACTCGAATTTAAAGCTCATTTGTGACCGCACCCACTCAAATTCATCCATCTTGGTGCCCAAGGTGCGGCTGGAGGCTGCCTTAAGAGATATCAATTCAGAGAATAAATATCACCAAAATTTGCTTTTGTCTCTTCTTTTTCCACTGTACGCACCACTATACATGCATGTGTCTGTGTTCATAATCTTATGAATTTAGCATTATTATTCAATTCAATTCTCTCCTTTTCTTTCGCCCACAATACTTGAATTAATGTCGTTTTTCTTTCATAATTATTTCAACCACACGTTTCCTTTTAGTTCTCTCGGATTTCTTGCTATGTACTTCGATAACTTTTTTTTTATCAAAGTTATGGAGCTCCTCGAGCTACAGCCAACGGTTTATGATTCTTCAGAAACCATGGAGAAACGAGGGAGATACGAGAGTTTGACTCCGTAGCAATACCCAAAATCGTACCTCCAAACTAGTTGCTTGATCTCCTTCCCTTGGGCTCTTCTATAATGTTGTGCAACGTTCTCTCACGAGTCTATAGGTTCAAGAATCAAAGTTCGTTAACTTTTGAGGCCAAAACTGATCGAAGGAAAATTCAAAGTTCGTTAACTTTTGAGGCCAAAACTGATCGAAGGAAAATTCAAACAAGACCCACGAAAGCTTACCTCAACTCAAATTCGATTCTCCTTCTCAACCTTCGAGCACGAGGCCAAGCAAACAAAAACTCCACAATTGGAAGGTCAATCCGAACAATTAAGGGTCGGGCTGGGTTCATTATTCAATAAAATTTATTTAAGTAACAAAATTTACAACACGAACAATTGAACTTCATCTACTAACACTTCTAGAATTCGACAGATAATATATGATATGAGCTATGATTATAATTGGGCCACTAAGGATAAAGGGATAGCATGATTTGCGTGCATTTTTAAGACCACTTTTCGAGATTGCAAAATTAAAATAATAATAATAATAATAATAATAATAAAAAAGTCAAATCAACCGTCTATTGATTGAAAGCCACACATTCCCATTTTTTGAACAATCATTTTTCCCTTTTATTTTTATGTGTTATAATCAAACTATATATTATAAATTATTTGGTCAATCGAGTTATGTTTATATGAATGAACTATATCGTTCAATACTTATATTTAAATCGATTGACCAAATAAGATTTAAATATAAGTATTGAACTATATCGCCTATTTAATGCATTTTAAAAAATAAATCAATATATAATTAAATTTAAATATATATATATATATATATATAATGGAAATTAAAAGCATGATGTAATTCCACGTCGTATGAATGCTACAGCAGCGGGCAATGAGTTTTCAAAAGTGGGTATTGATTAAAAAAATGATTGGAAAATGACGGATAGTAAGCTACAAATACAAATAGGAATATCCCATTTTTAAAATGCGGATGTACCTTTTAATCTCAACATACAGTCATTATTATATTCTCAACATTAAATTTTAAGTCCATTCAATGGTCGTCTTAAAGAAAACGAGCGGTATCGACGAGGTTGTTGCAGGTGAAAATTGGAATATAAGAATAAGCACAAAAAAACGAGAAATTAAGGGTTGAATAAGGCTAAAATATGCGGGAGGTCAAGCCACCAATCAAAACAACAAACAGAAGTTGGGGTCGAAACCCAAGATCCCTGGTCGGTCTGGGCTTGCCCTAGGGTCGACTTCATATGACATCTACGTCCAACATCGCTCAGTTTTTATCTTAATCTTAAAAAGAATAAGCGGAACCCTAATTGAAAGGTATATAAGCGCTCTAAAGCACTTTTTAATTTCTAAAATTTTCGTTAGTCACGTGAATATCATATATTACCTTAAATTTTAACAACAATAGAATTGGACGATAAAAACTAAAAATATTTGGTAAAATATTGAATTACTTTAATATTCTAAATTATCAATTTACTTTAAAATTTTCATCCCATTGTGAGAATGATCATGATCAAAAGCAAAAATTAAAAAAATGCTAATCATGTTTAGTCTATGTAAACCTACTTAGCAATAAGCATGAATTGGAGATCATAATTAATTAGATGTTACTTCCAACCCCACCAAACATAGGAAAATGTTAATTCATGTCGTTAACTTCTCCTTTTAAACAAGAAGGAATAAAGTCTTAATCAATACCCAAAATCTTCCACTAATCTCGAATATTTACTTTACATTAAGAATATTAATAATTAAATGTCGTTCAAAATACTAATAATAATCATATTAATTAAATCAACATCTAACATATAGTCAACCTGAACATAACTCAATAACTCAATTGATTGACAATATTCCTACGAAAATATTTTAAAAATAATATTTTAGTTTATTAGATTTATTTTCTATATTTTTTTTGTCGGAGCATAAATTATTAAATAATGTAGCTTTATATGAATTTAATAGTTAACTTTAGAGATAAAAATTAAAAGGAATTTGAATATATTATTTATTTATTTATTTTACCAATTTTACAAAAAAAAAAAAGGTCGGCCAATTCATTATTTACACATGGAATTGAAAGGGAAATATTTTAAAAAAACATTAAAAAAAAAAAGAAAAGAAAAAGGAAAAAGAAGTGATCACATGCAGCATGAAAGAGAGCACGTGATTGGAAGGGTGGTGACGTCACTTTCAGTTGACGGTCGGGCACGGAAGTGGAAAAAACAGGAAGATGATAGGGCACTTCTCTGAGCAGATGATCACGGACAGATACTTTTTACTTTGACTATTTTTAAACTCCAGTCAACTAACTTATTCCACGTGGCACCTTCATATTCATTCACCGCATCCCCTCTTTACTCTTCACTTTTATTATTTATCCTATTATTATTATTATTTACTAAATTAATAAAAATAATCCTAAAAAAGAATTCTTTCAGACATTTAAAAAGGGTAATACTATCCTTAAATTACAAAAAAAATCTAAAAAATATCGAAAATGTTAGTATTTTGTTTCAAAAATTTTAAAAGCAACATTAACCGTACTTATCTTTATAAAAAAGATTTAAAATATTCTTACCGCCAATATATAGGCAAATATTGTTTATCGACATTTTATAGATTATATATAAATATTTAAATGTTACTTTGGAAAGTTTATAAGTATTTATTAAACGTGGTGGTACTGACACTAAAAGCTTTTTTTTTTTTTTTTTTGTTTAAAATTGTTTTTGAGGATTTATTTTAAAAAAGGGATATTAATAAAACTCTTGAAAATTCAATAATATGAAAGCTGCCTTTTATTTTTTTAAAAAATATCTTTATTATTTCACACGCAGTTCAAAACCACCATTTTAAAGTAGAAAGTAAGTTAAAATGTTGGACGAAAAGTCGACTTAATGAAACACCGTTCCTTCAAACTTAATCGAGCCAAGTTTATTAGTTATCATGATCACGTTCTAAGTCATCAGTAGGTGAATTTTTATTTCGATTAGTCTTGAAACGTACGTAAATGACATGTAATAATGTAATTCACGAACAAAATAAAGAGAGTTTTTATTTTATATTATTTTTGTGATAATTGATGATTGAGATTAAATAATATAATATTAAAATGAAATAAAATAATAAGAGTTGATGGAAGTCTCATATAATCATTAGGGATTTGCAATCCTAATGATTAGGGAGGGAAATCCAATCACTTTTTTTTTTTTTATTCCTAAAAACTTTTTTACAAAATCCAAATTATTAGATAAAATAAGAAAAATTAAGACAAGAATTACAAAAAAAATAATTAATAATGCTTATAAATGGTGTTAAGAGAGCTAATTTTAACTCCAAATATTTTATTTAATTAAAGTAGAGTAAATAAATAGGCAAAAAGATTAGAAAAATAAAAAAAAGAAATAAAAAAAATTTATTTAAAAAGGAATTGGGAATTTAAGTTATCGAGGCGTTTTTTTAAAACTTTGAAACAAGGAATTTAATTTCGGCGCGTGATAGGTGTCATTTTTAATATCTTTATGGAAATGTGCATAAATTCCAAATAAAATAAAATAAAATAAAAAAATAATAATGCCAAAAAGAATAAATATGTCCATAAAATTCTCTCCAATCTTCTTTGGTCCACTGCGATTATGCCCAGAATCTTTGACTAATCAATAATTTATTTTCATTTTTTATTTTTTATTTTTATTTTTTCAGTAATGAGGTGGAAATTTAATTTATTTGCACTAAAACTTTATTGTAATATTTAATTTTAGTATTTTTTGATAAATTATCGAAAATAAACTTCGTCAACAAAAATTTGAATAATATCTTTAAATTCTTAATAAAAGTTTAAAATTACCCTAAAAAGTTTTTAAAAAATCGTACTATTTATTTTATTAAAAAAATTATAGAAGAATGGGTTGTATTTTACATTAAAAAAATGAAAAAAAATTCTGGAAATTATGTTTTTTTTTTTTTGCAATGTGAATAATTTAATAAATATTTTGATTTGATCCTTTACTTTTAACAATTTATGATTCAGTCCTTCCCTTAAATTCTGATTCTCATCCCCAAAATTTTAAAATTATAAAGACTTCCTTTTGACCTGCTATAACCCACTCTCTCTTTTCTCCCCCTCTCCTTCACCAAAATATTCCTCCAAAACAGTAAAAAGTAAAAGGGTTAAAGCTTAAAGACCAAAAATCAATTGAACCCGGTCGATTTCTCCGCTTTAAAATATAAAATTTAAAAGAATTGATTCGTTGATGATTTGATTTAGATAAAGATCAACTTCGTTACGATAATTCTGATTCAGAAACCCGATTTTGATGTCAATGGGTTTAAAAGAAAGTGAAGGAACAAAAATAGTGACCATTTAAAATTATAGGAACTGTAACAGATATTTCTAGATATTTCGATTGTATAGAGATTAAAATAGACGTTTTGAAAGTCGAACGATCTCTAGAATTGAAATAAGTATTTATGAAAGTTTTAGGGTAGTGAAAAAATGAGCGTTCTAAGGATAGTTTAGACCTGACAACAACGTTGTACTGAACATCAAACTGAGAGATACCTTAAAACGACGAGATAACGAGTTTTACAGTAAGACTTCCCCTTTTGCCGCTCTTAATTACCTCAAACTCTACAAATCACGACACTCCCACCACCCAACACAGTCCTGGCATGGCCCATACTCCACCTAAAACAATACAAAGCTGCCTTTTTTGGGGTTAAAAGTACATGGGGTCGTCCAAAGTTTCATACCGTTTCATCCCGTTAGGTTCATGTTAGCCTAAGTATAACTCAAATGGTTAAAACACATATCATCGACTAAGAGCATCATATATTCGAATCTTCACTCCAACATTACCAAAGACTCCATTACGCATCATTATAAAATGTTTAGTCTATCAGTGTAACAACCCAAGCCTACCGCTAGCAGATATTGTCCATTTTGGTCCGTTACGTATCGTCGTCAGTCTCACGATTTTAAAACGCGTCTACTAGGGAGAGGTTTCCACACCCTTATAAGAATGTTTCGTTCCCCTTTCCTACCGACGTGGGATCCCACAATCATATACATAGTAAAAGCAACAAGAAACTAAAGTTCCAATACGAATGACTACAGAGAACAAGACTAAGAGTTTAGAGACAAAACGTATAATTCGACGTACTGTTCTCCATGTGGAAAGCCAACCCCTTTCCTTCTTTCTGATAATGAACCCTAAACAAAAAGCCCCAACAGCCGTTAGGAATTATACACAGAAGAAGACATACCAGTTTCTGGGTCTGACATGGCGCCTTCCCACAAGAATCTTTTGTCCTTCTGTTCCTTTACACTCATTTCACAGTCGTAAAGTTCAGATAAGTTCTGGCAGAGAATTTCCCAAGTTTCTAACAAAACGACATGCTGACTGACTGACTGATTATAGCAATTGTGGGGTCAGTGTTCATCAATTGGAAGCTGTCCCACTTGGAATTCAAGCACATTCAACAGGATGATACAAAACTCTAGCACGTTATGGACCATGGACCCTTCTTAGTAAGTTCAAAGATGAATAATATTTACAACTTCAGTAGAGATCTCATTGTCTAATCATAAATGGTAAAATCTTTTCATCTTTCTTTACTCCACCATAGAAACAGAGAGTTGTTAACCAAAAAGTAAATGAAAGCAAGTGTCTCCTTCTTATTGCATAAGATTCCATTCCATATAGCTCATAGTCAGCCATCTGTTAGAAAGTGAACAAGCAGTATTCTCATACCAGTTTGCTCTTGACCAATCCTTTGAAGAAGTCCAAACTGTAGAACAACAAGAAAATGAGATGATCATCAGATTTGAGATCAGATCTATTATATTAGCCTTCTAAAATCAGATCTTAACAGTCATTCAAATGCTCAAATTTGTTGAATGCTTGGGGTTGTGAGCTGATGCATGCGATGCAGAAACAGGGCGTGTAGATGTTGCTGCCAGCTTAGTTCAAAAGGACTTTTAAGGAGTAAATATATCAGAATTAAAAATTTCATCCAACAAGGCAGTCACTTCCTTTGCAATCATTATGATTGATTCTAAAGCAGTTTGAAGACGTTAACTTTATTGACCACTGTTGTTTCTTAGTCATGTATGAGTTTGGAATCAATTTCACAGTTAATATAGTAAATAATAATGATTTAGTTTAGTTATGATAGACCTTTTCCTTTTGGAAGCATCTAAGATATACACAGGAAGGGGGAAAAAAATTTAGAATGTTGTGACCAGATTTTTGGTGAAAGGTTGAAGCAAACGACTTATTAAGTGTTCCTGTTTGTTGTTTGAAAATCCAGTTTGGGACAAACTGCATACAATGAATTCTCTCAATCTTGAGAGTTAGTTTCACAAAGCAATCGATATGTCTACATAGACATAGATGTTGTACTCTTGCTGTTAACGTATCACATTGTATCTATAACAGCCAAAACCCACCACTAGCAGATATTGTTCTCTTTGGGCTTTTCCTTTTAAACTTTCCCTCGAGGTTTTAAAGTGCGTCTAGCTAAGGAGAGGTTTCCACGCCCTTATAAAGAATGTTTCGTTCTCCTCTCCAATTGATGTGTGATCTTACAATTCACCCCCCTTCAGGCACCCAGCATCCTCGCTGGCAGTCGTTCCTCTTTCAAATCGATGTGGGATCTCACAATCCACCTCCTTGGGGCCCAACGTCCTCGCTGGCACACCGCCTGGTGTCTGGCTCTGATACCATTTGTAACAGCCCAAACCCACCACTAGCAGATATTGTCCGATTTGGCCCATTACGTATAGTCAATTAAAGCACACCATAGTCAATTAACTAAATCAATATTAGGAATTCATTCAAATACTTAACCTATTTCCATCGGGATGGAGCTCGCACATTTGGTTGTCATCTCCAATAGCTAGCAAATATCCTGTAGGTGTCAACCCCTGTATAAAGAAACAAGCAAACTTGTGATCATGAAAACAGTTCCTGTTGTTAAAACCATGAAAATCATAGAACATAGTGCATTTAGCACTCTCCACTACAAAGTTGAACAAGAAATTGATATTGAATATTTGAACAAGACCGCCTTCAGGAATAGGATTATCTAACAGTAATAACTACATGACAATTTGCTGCAGGAGACAAGGTCATTTCTTCTGAACCGGAAAGATATAAACAACCACAGTGAAAAGCCAGAAAGAGTAGTGGGATTAAGCCCGCAGCATTTGTGTTGAAACTAGATGTGAGATCCCACGACGGTCGGAGAGGGGAACGAAACATTCCTTATAAGGGTGTGAAAACCTCTCTCTAGCAGACGCGTTTTAAAAGCCGTGAGACTGACGGCGATATATAACGAGTCAAGACGGACAATATCGGCTAGCGGTGGGTTTGGGCTGTTACACTAGAGAAGACAAAGAATTAGCTATCATTCAGATATAACGTACCTGAATAGTGACTACATTTTCCACTACTTGATCTTCTTTCTTTTCCTGTACAATAACTCTTTGCCCACTACATACAAAGATGTAAGAAAAAATTGTAAGAACTACTCGGCATAACTTGCTCAGCATTAAATGCCATAAATATATGTACACAACAAAACAATTGAAACAAGTGACGTACGACTTGCGTAAAGATAGAGACACACGGAAAAATAAGCAAGTATTACGAGCGTAAAGAAATTAACCGCTAAAAGATCAAACAACATAGTCCATTTCCAGGATGTTTTTGGTTCCCATGACAACAAATGTATAGACAATGCAAACTAAGTATAATCGTGAGAATCTTGGAACAGAGCACATGTTGATAATATATATATAAAAAGAAAAAGATCAATCATCATGAGTTACCTGTGCAACCATGTCTGATAGTAGAGTTCCTCAAGAGCCTGAAAACCTAATTATTGACAAATGATGAAAACAAAATGGCATTATTCACGGATTTAGAGTGAATGAGGTCACCTGGGAAATTTTGAAACTGAAGCAGAACAAACTTGAGACTGATAAACATGACGTGCTACAAAATTCTAGCTTTTTCACGAGAGAACACGATAAAAAATCGACATCCTAAACGAACAATATCTTAGCTTTCTCTCTCTCCCTCCAGAGGAAATACTACATACAGCTATGATCTTTACAGACTTGAAGGAAATGTAACTAGAAAACTTGGGAAGATTTCCTTCCACTCATTCATCTGAAGTTCACCTATCCTTTATGCCATAATTAGAAGCCAAATGCTTAGCATACACAAAACACGTAATGCACCGAACAGCATGAAGTGATAGAATGATGTTCACACCAACATGTTCAGCCATGGGGGAAAAAGAAGAGAAAGATGGCCAATTTCAAAATCTTTTGGCAAATGGTATTAGCTGCTACTATAAATTTTCATGACTTGCAATCAACTCCAGAGCATTGTTAAGGTTGGATTGAAGGAGAAGCTCCAAATACATGCATGTATGTGACAATGTCTTATCATGTGAAAGACGTTAGATTGGCATATGAATACCTTGATTTATGAAGATATCATACAGTCCTTCAAATTTGTTAAAGAAGAATGCTAAGATATCCTCTCTTCTGAACTTGTAAGGTGTACTGGATAAATTCGCAAGAGCTTCATTCAAGCATGTGGTTGGTTTATCATTGTCTACATTTAATCCTATACCTGGAAGAACATAAAGCAATTAAAATATATCACAGCGAAACTAGGCCTTTCAAATTGGTGAAAGGTATGGTATGGAGGCTAAATTAGATGGAAGAAAACAAACACAATTACCAGCAGTAACGTTGAACTTCTTTGATCGATATGTTGATGTGCACAGAATGCCTCCAACTTTCAGGCCATTCACATAAAGATCATTTGGCCATTTTATTTTCAAATCAATGTAAGGTAAACCCTGCAATATGAGAGGTATTAATCTCAACTCAAGTGCAGCCCCATTTACAAATAATACTCATAACATGACTAAAAACCCTATCTAGTCCTTAAGTTCCTCCAGATTCTTTCCAACAAACTGTTTCCCCCTTCTAAAGTTCTGGTAATTTAGCATATCAGGGCACTGAGACATCCCTGCGCTATTAAATTAACATCACTAGTTGATCAAAAGTTTCAACTAGGAGACTGATTATAATACAGTTACCATGGTTTAACAAAGATTTGAATAAGAGTTGCTAATATGAGCCAAAACATGACAAGAGTTACCTCTTTGTCGCAAATATCTTTTACAGCCTCAGTAATAGCTAGAGATATTACATACTGTAGTAGAGGAACTATACGGCCATCTTCCATTTGAATGGTAAAGGAAAACATTAGGCAACCAGGGGGAGATTCCCACAAATTCTTTGATCGACCTTCATTTAAATCCACATAATGATTTACATTAGAAAGATGAATTCCATATCTAATAAACAATGTTACCAGTCTTGATTATTAGCACTACCCACCTCTTCCCTTGAACTGAGCATCAGCCACACAGACAGCTCCCAATGGGAGATCGCTGAAGTTCCTGTTGCAAACTAATGGTTAGCTAGCACGTCGATGAACGAAAAAGTAATGTGGCAAAAAAACAAAAAGAAGTCCATACACTTACTGAGAAATGACATCCTGAGTTGAAGGAATCCGTGAACACCAAATGAGGAATCTACCAAAAGTATCAGTACAAAGAGAATTCATATATGAACCAATCTGAAAACCACTTTCCTCCAAAGATTTATCCCTTTCTGAGTGCAAAGAAACCGAAATTTCAATATCGTCTGGGAGCTTCAAAGTGTCATTCCTCTTCAGCAATTTGGCAGTTTCATTCTCAGCCTCTGTTTTTCCACTCAAAACCAACGCACAGGTTGAACTAGTCTCCATTGATAAACCAGATAATAGAGAGAACAATCTCCCTTTTTCAATCACTTTACTGGAAGTCCCTGTTTTCCAGAAGAAAACCAATTTCAATCCTCTAAACCCTCACCCCACATAGCTATTCAACTTCTTTTCAGAAAAGAATCATAAATCTTTATGAAACAGTTCGTCAAACCTCAGCAAAGTAAAATTCGTCTCAAATCAACATAATGAACCAAAAATATCAGGAAAATTACTTCTACATATATCGAAACAAGTAAGAAACAAACCTGGGGTGGGCGCTGAAGCAGTTGTATTGATCAGAGACCCAAAAGAGGGAGAGTTTATGATGGAATGAAAGCAGCGGGAGCCTCGCCAGCTGAAACAGCGAAGTGGGTTAGTTAAGAACATGACATGAGCATCTTGTTTCTCATTCAAAAAGCATCCGTTGCAAGATTCTGGAGTTGGTGCGGATAAAACAATTTATGGGTTTTATCGTCAAGAACGCGTTGATAAATTGGCGTCATACAGATGCATTGAGGTCGTAGATCGTGAAGACCGCTGGTTCTTTGATATTGAATGTAGTGTAAGCTCCGCCGTGGCCGTGACAATCGCGAGCTCTGCAGACGTATATCGTCCACTGACTCCAATCAGTGAAAGCGACCTGTAATTTTAAAATTCTTTCGGATTTGCCATACGAGACAAGCTCATCCCTTATAAAATTGGATAACCAAGCAAGTATGAATACCTTTTACGAATCCAACTGCTTCCATTTATTTCAAAGTCATCTATGAATATAAGAACAAATATACTCGTTCGAATTCTAACTCAAATTTATATACAAAAATGCATCAAATCAAATCTATAAATACAAAAATGATGATCAGACTGAAAACTCAATTACTCCAAATTCAATTTTGAAAGTCATCGGCAATTTACTTGGGATTCCTAAAGTCATTGAGCAATTGAGTGAAAAAGAAAAATCACATCCAATTCATGAGGGAAATAGAAAGCCAATAAAATTCAAGGTGTATATACACGGTTTTAAGAGAGATTTCCAAACTAAGGACCAGTGTCAACCGCACTGAGAAATTCGGACGTCGCAGACAACGTCGGCTATGTTCGGGGCTCGAGTCATGTTGCGAGAAAAGGTTTAAAAAACGTGAGCAAGGAAATACATTTAAAAACGATTTGAAGGATTGAAGAAAATAATGTTATATGACTATAAACAAATAAAGAAATATCGCGAATAGCATAGAAGTCAGGGTAGGGGAAGAAGTGACAACTAGTCATATCCCCTATAGTACATTTTAAGGCATTTTAGTCCTGGGTGAGAACTCAGGGTAGGGGAAGAAGTGACAACTAATCATATCTCCTATAGTACATTTCAAGGCATTTTAGCCCTGGCGGGTGAAGACATGGTTTTGGTGAACAGTCATACACTCCTGTATTGACCCGACGTGAAATGGTAAAGGCCTATCTAAGATAAAAGCATGTAAAAAGGGATTGGAACAGACATGCAACCATAGACAACACGTCTTGGACAAGCAAAACCGGAACATCAGCCATGTGATTATCACCTTGGACAAGCATCTTATATGCAATGCAGGCTGATACCTATGCTAATCATGGCTATCATGCTTAGGAGGCCGCCAACAATGTAGAAACTCAAAAGAATGAGTTACTATTGAATTAATTGAGCCATCCAAAATCAAGAGGTTCTCAATTTTAGAACATGAGTCCTGCGAAAACATTATACAAACATGTTAAATTTCGATAGATGTTCAATTGCATAGTTTCTGTGTTGAATCTCAGAAGAAACATTAAATGGCAAGCTCTCGAACAAAACTACAACCAATTTACATCGTCAAAGCCGAGAACACAGTTATAACAATATACATTCTACACTATTGGCAAACAATACAGAGGTGTTAAATTGATCATCCACCCTTCCGACAGGGAATTAGATGTTCTAATGCACCAAACCTGGAGAGGCAAAACCAGTATCTACCAAGGAGCAATCTCACATTCTATCAATCATTAGCTACTCAAATCTAAAATGTGCAGGCCGAAGAGAACTCGAAACCATTCCTTGAACAAGGAACAAAATCAGGATTTTCACTCATCTTTATGAGTAGCTAGATTTTTGTGTTGCAGAAAAAAGTTCTTTGACGTTCGGGAAAATAGCTCGTTTTGATCGTCTTTAGATGTTATTAAGAGAGATGTCACCGGCTGCACGGAGTTAATGAGCAGTTGTTGAAGCTGAGAACATAGATATGAGGCTTCCTGGTCATTTTCACAAGTTTCTGCAAGAAGTTGCAGAAGTTTGGAACTCTGGTGTTGAGATAAGGATAGGTGTGGGGAGACTGGGGGTACGAGAAAAGGATGTTGAAGTAACTGAGGAATTCTCCATCTCTCATTGCGGTCCCATGCAAGGCACTTCTTCATTAGATCAACAAGCCAATGGTTACCAACGGATTCATATTTAATCTCATGATTTGGGTCTGTAATAACTTTGAACTTAGCCCAGAACGTCTTATACTCGGAGAAGGGGGTCCTCCCATAAACCATCTGATAAAGAATGCAGCCAAGGGACCAAATATCAGATGGTCGACCACACTTGATGGTGTTTCCATTTGCATCTTTCTCATTGCACATAAATGCCTCAGGTGACATGTAACTCAGTGTACCCACCTGTGATACGGAAAAATTCAAAAACCAGAACAAGAATATAATTTTGCGTTTGAACGATGCAATATTCTGTACGGATACACGTAAAAACAAAAGCATGGAAGGGCGTCAAATCATATTCACCTGTGAATCCCTTTGGATGTTGGTTGTATCACTCATTATGGCTTTTGCAATACCAAAGTCAATTAGTTTTAAGGAGCCTTTGACAAGAAGAAAATTTGCTGGCTTCAAATCAGAGTGAACTATGCGTTCCTCGTGTATTGTGTTTACAGCTTGAAGAATTTGCTGCCATGTATACAAACATTTTCAATGAAACTTATGCAGACTTGTTAATCGGCAAAAAAAAGCATACGCAGCGGTACATAATTTCTCCAACAGAACAAGGTTCCAAACAGCTAAAGGAAACGATCCAGTTCTACACGACCAATCAAAACAATGCATATGCAACAAATAGCGCTTCATCACAATGAATCGAAACTAATAAGCCTTAGAACCTCAGATGCTTGATTTGGAATATTGTGGGTGTGTGTGGTAATCCTTTTTTTTACCATAAATATATAACTAATCAAATATGAAATTTCTGTAGTTTCAAGATTGTTTTTTTTTTTAAAGGAATTTACTCCAATTCCCACAATAATAGTGATACAATTGTGTCTAAACTCGGGGTGTACTGTGGTGTTTGAGTGGATGTGATGTATGAGAAAATGAAAATAAACGGCCAAGTTAAAACCATTAGCTAGAAATAAGAATTGTTACTAAATGCTCGGCCATATTTTGGAGACTAAAAACACTGAGGGGGAAAGATGGTAAAGTGAACATTAATAAAAGTGCACTTATTATTATTGCTTAGTTTGATTCTAAATTGGAAGAGGGGATCACCTGCCAATAGAATCGAAGCCAATTTTCATCTATTATCTGATCCGAGTCAATTTCCTTCCATTTCTGTGAGAGCATGTGAGCCAAATCAATTTCACCATACTCTAGCACCATGTATATATACCCGTCATCTTTGACCCTAGCATCTTTATTATTCGTGGAGCCATTCAATACTTCCTGAAGTAAAGTCCTATCCGTTACCTAAAAAGAGACAGATTCTTCGTTAATCCTGACACAAATAAACATCAATGACTGATTGCTATTCCACGGTTTAGACACAAAAATTGATCAAACACAGATTCTACTGGAAAACATTTTAGTTTTAGTTTTCTTGTTTTTTATTAATTAAGTGTTACATAATGATTTCTTTGTTCCTAATCTAGTTTACAATAATATCTTTAAAATCTTAGTCATATTTTAAAAACTAAAAATGATAGTTTTCAAAAATCTGATCTTCTTTTCAAGTTTAACTTAGATTTCAAAAGCGTTTCTCAAATGTGAAAAACTAAGCAAGAAAAGGTTTTAGTAAACATATCTAGTTTCTAAAATCATAAAACTAAAAATGAAGACATTATCAAATGGGGCAAAATATGTTTACAATTAAAAGCTACAAGGAAAAAAAAAACGTTTTACGGTTCTACTCATGGCTTGAAATCCGAGTAGCGGCTGAGAAAGTAAGATGATCAGCATTCACACATTGACAATGAGAGAGATGTACAATATGAAAGAAAAAGACGTGCATAAAAGATATTAAAGTAAAGATACATACCTCATAATCTACAAGTTGTATAATGTTGTTCTTCCCTTTCAACTTATTTAAATACACAATTTCCTGACAGAACCCATAAGCAGTGGCATAATCACGACCTTTAAGCTTAATTTTCTTAAGTGCATATATCGTGCAATCTGATGAGATGACTTTGTGAACCTCACTGCTTCCTCCACTGCCTATCTTGCCAAGTCTTTGATAAAGCTTTCCATTAACCTTAAAAAACAAGTCTGGATCATAATTCCTCTTACGAATTGTTGAACTGCTCTTCCCGCTTGCCACTTTTTCATGTTTCTCTGAACCAGAAGGATCTAAATTCACATCAGAAACTGACTTTTTGGGTACTTGGGCTTTTGATTTCGTATCCATGGCATCCCCTATGAAACCTTTGCCTTCATATGGTTTATCATTATGTTGCAAAGCATGTTTTGGAATATCACTTTCTCTAGCTAACTTTCCCCTTTGCTCATTAGAGATGTCATATTGCCTTGTAACTTTTTCATTATCGGCGCCAAGGCTAGGAGCATGTATATCATCACTGCCTTTCCCATTCTTGTCCTCACCACTAATGTTCTTTAGAGAGGACCCTGATGTTGGCATCACATTTCTTGTGGCTTCATGTTGAATATTTGCATTAAAGCCACTCAAAGGTTCGGTAGCAATATTACCAACACCTTCTTGATGCAAATGAGAGCAATAGGTCGTCGAATTGAGCATAGGCACTGAACTCGAGTGAACTGACGTGGTGGTTGCATAAGATGGTCCAAATGAAGGTTGACTAACTGGTTGAGCCAAAAAGTCTCCGAATCGCTTGAGTTGATCTTCCATAGCTGGTGTTCTCTGTGCCAGCAACGAAATCCCACCATTGTTCTTCATGTTCATTTCACACTCTGTGTTCGAAAAACTTCGGTGCTTAGATTCATCATGATTTATTACAGTAGAAGCTTCTCCTTGATTGCCGGCTATCCAATCCATCTCTGTCAATGCAAGTGAACCCATATGAGATGATAAGTTTTCCACTCCACAGGCCATTAGATCATGGGCCCCTACAAGTGAAAATAGAATGATATATGCATTGCAAACCTTGGCACAAAACCAGTAAACTATACAGTGTTAGAGCCTAATTTGAAAAAGTTAAAAATTTCACAAGTGCTTGTGGAAAACCATTGAAGTGAGGATAGAATATCGTAACAGGAAAATACAAGACACTGGTATTTACCCTGAGATGTCTTGTTGCTGTTAACAGAAAACCGAACCATTTTTTGGCCATCAACGTGCTGGGATCCTGCATTTAAAGCGGATGACACATTCCTTGATTGATAACCAGCACCATGTACAAGTTCACTTCTGTGGGCATCAGGTGCGAAACTTCCATCAAAGCTTTTGGTCATCAGGCCTGAAATAGAAGGTGGTGTTACTGATTCATCTGGAGTTTCTCCAATAATAGTCATTGTGCTCTTCGTCTGTTCAATCAAATCCTTCACTGCATGATTTTGACTCAATGAAACATCATTTTCAGGCTCCTTAACACTCTCTGCAAGCCCAGCCTGCGAACGAGGGTTCCTTGACACCTCTCTTTGGGGAACTAACAAGCGCCTGGGTCTTATACTATTTGTTTGCGTCACACCTGAAATTTCTTATGATTGTCAGACAATTCTTAGGATCAAAGAACAACCATAAAATTAAAACCATTGCCTGAGATCTTATACAACATTTCTTCAAGCTAACAGAATCATATTTCTTCCGGAGTATTTAATACATAACCTTGGGTCTAAAGGAAACAAGATGTTCCTGGCATAATTCCTTCCGGGCAGGCCCAAAAATGAATGTGATACAAACTCCAGAGACAAAAAACTAGAACGAATTCTTTATCTAATATCTCAGAGAAACCATAGTTTCCTAAGAACTCAAAGTCGCGAAAAAGTTTCCGATTCTGGAATTTAAAATCCGTGAAATTGAAGCTAAAATGTGAATATAGAAAATTAAACACCACCCTTTTTCAAGTTTCCTACATTAGTTGGTGAACAGTATAGTACAAGAATAAATTCTTCTAATACTAGCTCCAAATTAAAAGGCGCATAAACACCAGACCAAATCATCAAATATTCTAACAAATTGAGTAATTATTAAACACAGAAATGGTTACCAAGTGGTCGATGGCGCTTGAATGCAGCTTGAACATGTCGAAGGAAGTCCGGCGGTGAGGAGGAAGAAAATGAGGATGAAGACGACGACGTAGTTTCCGGGTTGGTCTGACGGCTCACTTTTTTCGCAAGTTCGGACGGGACCGGAAGGTTAGCCTCCCTGTCCATGGTCGACTCCGAACAGCATTTCGGGATGGAGAATAGAGAAAATAACAAGGGAAAAGAGGAGGAAGATGAGGGAAATGCTCTAATTCCAGACACTCTGGTTTGGAACCATCTCGATCCAGAGCCTTAGGTGAGTTACAGATGCAAGATCAGTGGAAGCCTCCATTGTTGCCGTACTGGGTGTGTGGGGTGCGAGGGAAGGAGAATTTTGAAAAGGATCGCCTTGTTTCAACCCGTCCCCTGTCGGAGCGTTTTTGAAATTGCATTGAATTGTAGTGGGCTTTCTTATTGGGCCTATCATTTTCTGGACTAATATGATTGAGCCCATCAATGATTTGGAATAGACTTGGGCTTCTCTTAGTTCTAATGGGCTATTTTGAATTCGGCCCATCCCTAGCCTCGGCCTCACCATGCCAACGAGCCCAATTTTTCTTTGCTCGGTTCAATTTGGTCTCCTCAGCCTCTCGGTTTTAAAACGCATCTCCGTAGAGATTTTCACACCCTTATAAGTAATGTTTCATTCCATTCTCCAACCGATATGAGATCTCACAATCCACCTCTTTGGGAGCGCAGCGTTTTTGCTTCATTCCCTATATGAGACATCACAATCAACCCCCTTGGGAACGCAGCGTCCTCGCTTCGTTCCCCTCTCCAACTAATGTGGGATCTCACAATCCACCATCCTGGGAGTGCAACGTCCTCGATAGCATATCGTCCGGTGTCTGGCTTTGACACTATTTGTAACAGCCCAAGCTTCTTCGTTCCCCTCTCCAACCGATATGGGATCTCACAATCCATCCCCCTTAAGGGTCCAGCGTCTTCACTGGCATACTACCCAGTGTTTGGCTCTGATACCATTGTTCCTCTCTTCAGCCGCTGTGGGATCTAATAATTCATCCCCCTTGAGGATCCAGCGTCCTCACTAGCACACTACCTAGTGTCTGCCTCTGATACTATTGTTCTCATCTTCAGCTTATGTGGAATCTCACAATCCATCCTTGGGGCCAGCATCTTCGCTGACACATTGCCCGGTGTCAGACTTTTATACCATTTATAACAGCCCAAGCCCACTTCTAGCAAATATTGTCCGTTTTAGCCCATTACGTATCACCGTCAGCCTCACAGTTTTAAAACGTCTCTACTAAGGAGAGGTTTCCACGCTGTTATAAGGAATATCCTCTCCAACTTATGTAGAATCTCACATCATACGTATGCTTTGCTTGTAAGTTAGGAATGAGTGATTCGTGTAGACATTTAGGGTTGCAATATGATGATGAAAGTATAGACAAAATTACTCTCAACTCTTTTTGGCTATGGAAGCTTCACCTTACTTTGTGGGGCTTTTACCACAAGGAATACACACTCTTCACATATTTTGAATTGTTGTAGGGTAACACTTTTTTGAAAGTTTCTAAAGTTTACCCCTTTTTCAAATTCACATTTTAGATTTTAATCAATTTTAGCGTCAAATAGTCAATCACTCGAGTCCGTTCCTCGCCCCTTATTTGAACTCGAAATAAAAGAGGTTATAAATCTAATAGGTCCTTTTTGGGCTTCTCCTCAAGGCTTTAAAAACGCGTCTTTCAGAGTTACACAACGGAACCGGTATTCATCCAGGTACTGTCCTCTTTGGATTTTCCCTTCCGACCTTCCCCTCAAGGTTTTTGTGTTTTCCCTTATGGGCTTCCCCATTACGCGTATGCTAGGGAAAGGTTTCACACACCCTTATAAAGAGTGTTTCGTTCTCCTCCCCAACCAATGTGGAATATCAGAGAAGCGCTTTCACCTCGATAATTACCTAATGAGAGAGAGTTGACGTCGAAGTCGTCCTTTAAGCGCAATTTCTCCTCTTCCCTTCATGAAAATTTTACATTTATAAACGAGATTTAAAATGACTTTAATAGTAAAAAATAAATAATTTCTACAAGTAGGCCTAGGTTTGTTCCCTTTGATTTGAATCCAAAATTTATATATTATTGTCCGTACGCCAATTTCAGAGTAGTTTCCCAACAAGTACTTCACAGGTTGTGTTCAAAAGAGGTAACCTTTTATTTGAATTACATTTACATCCTTCAAACAATAGGTTACCCAATTTCAAAGAAATAACAACCAATACTCAATAATAATGGTGTATATATTTAAACGTTCGAGAATCGTCTTCTAACGGCTACAGATTAAGGTTAAATTATAACTTTAGTTTTTAAATTTTTATTTTTGTGTCTAAAACGTCTTAAATAAGGTTTGAAATCTCGAGTAACTATGCTAAGAAACTAGATATCATGAGTAGGTGTGGGCTCTTTCTTATTAACTTATTATGTGTACAAAGTCTAGACTTTGAATTTTGTGTTTGTTATTGTATGGTGTCTCTTGTTAAATACAAAATTAAAAATTTTACCCAAGCCCACCGCTACCAGATGTTGTCCGCTTAAGCCCGTTATGTATCGCCGTCAATCTCACGATCGTCTCCTCATGGTTTTAAAACGCGTTTACTAGGGAGAGGTTTTCACATGCTTATAAGAAATGTTTCGTTTCCTTCTACAACCAATGTGGGATTTCACAATCCACCCCCTTGGAAGCCTAATATCCTCGCTAGTACATCACCCAATGTCTAGCTTGGATACTATTCGTATCAACCCAAGTCCATCGCTAACAGATATTGTCCACTTTGACCCGTTACGTATCATCGTCAGCCTCACAATTTTAAAATGCTTCGTTCCCGACTCCAACCTATCTCACACCATCAGACACTTTAATATTCAGCAACTTATTAAACACAAAATTGAAAATTTAGGAAGATATTAAACATATATTAACGTTTGAGACCAAATAAACATAAAATTGAAAGTTCGGAGATTAAACTTGGGATTGAACCAACAATTTAATTATACAAATAAATAAAGTATTTATGACTTTAAGAAACAAAAAGATGTTTTGAGTGAGAAAGAGTAAGCAATGTATTCAAAATTCAAAAATGGAGTTAGGGTTAATGAAGTTTGAATGAGTGGAAAAGAAGGGAATGATTTTTATTGAAAAAAAATGTAAAGAAGAAGAGCAGAGACAGCTTTATTCCATAAGAAATGGTGCAGTGGTGATTTTGAGGCAAAGGGAATCAACGCCACCACCAGCATCAGCAGCTTTTAAGCAAAGCACCCTTCATTATGGTGTAATTAGTGTGTGTGTGTACCTTAATTTTAGTGGCACTTTGGTTAACCCCCAAAAAAACACCCCTCACATGATTATTTGTTTGTCTTTACACTCTTTTTTTCTTTTTTATTATAAACACTACTTTCACAGATATCTGAAAGAAACGTCGTCAATTCAACGTATATGAAAATAGTGATCCAATGTAACGGTCTAAGCTCACTGCTAGTAGATATTGTCCTCTTTGGGCTTGTCCTTTCGAGATTTCCCTAGAAAGAGAATGGTAAGTCAATGTAACAACCCAAGTCTACTGTTAGCAGATATTGTTATCTTTGGGCTTGTCCCTTCGAAATTCCCCTAGGAAGAGGTTTCCATACCCAGCTTAAACCTACGGTTCGTAGATATTATCCCTTTTGGGCTTGCCATTTTAGGATTCCCCTCAAGGTTTTAGAACAAGAGGTTTCCACACACTTATAATCAATGTTTCGTTCCCCTCTCCAACCAACATGTAATCTCACAATCCACTCTCTTTGGGGGGCTAGTGTCCTCGTTGGCACACCGTTCGGTGTCTGCCTCTGATACCGATATTTCGTTCCCCTCTTCAACCAATGTGGAGTCTCACAATCCACCCCTTTTGAGAACCCAACGTCCTCGCTAGTACACTGTTCCGTGTCTGGCTCTAATACCATTTCTAACCGCTCAAGTACACCTCTAGTAAATATTGTCCTGTTTGAGCTTATCTTTTTGGGATATCCCTCAAAGTTTTAAAACACATCTACTAGAAAGATGTTTACACATCCTTATAAGAAATGTTTCGTTCCCCATTCAACCAAGGTAGGATCTCACAACCAAGAATCCTCGATGAATCGATTAGGATAGTTTGTATTTGAATAGCCAAATAAGGAAATTGGCTTTTAAGTTTGGTTTAAGTATGTTGGGTATGCAGAAATGAATTGATGTTCCTAATCATGGCAGTGGGGTATTGCTCAAGTTTTGTCAATGAGCAAGGAAGATGATAAATCCCAAAACGAAAGGCAGAAAAAGAATTGGAATTTAGAGAGAAAAGGCATACATATCTTTTAGTAATTTACAGGCAAACTGAATGGAGTTTTCCACTAAAAAACTAAGCATGGGGGCCCTTGGGACAACAAAACCAATGCCACATATTGAAAAAGATTCCTACAACAACAATAAAATACTGATAAATTGTTGTCTTCAGAGCAATCAATTTACGAGTCAAAATTGATACTTTAATGGCGAATGAATAAAAATTCACATATCCAAAACTTCCACAACTCCCCATATCCATAGTCCCTAGAGCTCCTATCAAGCTTCATCTCAACTTCTTGTACTCAAGAAGTTCCATCTTTTGAGATAAAGCAAACCCCATTTCATTTGCCTTGAAATACTTCTCTACTTTTTTCACATTTTCGGTGAAGAAAATGGCATCTGCCATGGCTAAACCCAAAACACAGAGAAAGCTTACCAGACAGAGCCATGAAAACCAGAAACCGAAGGCACAGAAGGCAGAGAAGCCGCCGTCTTGGGCAGTTGTTAGAGGCATATTCAGCTGTAAGTACCTGCAGCCTCAACAACAACAACAGAATCAATTGCCACTCAAAGAGAAACAAACGGAGCAAGCAACAGAAGAGAGTAGCAAAAACTGTAAGAAAATGAGGTGTTCGGGTTCACTTTGTAGCAACACTAAGGTAACACACAGGCTTGAAGTAGCAGCATCACCGGATGCTCACAAGAAAAGGGCATTGGCTTCTTCAATGGGTTCTAAAAACAATGAGTCCTTAAGTTCAAGTAGATCCACAAAAGCTCCTCCTTTGAACGAACAAAATGGTGTTCTATCAGCCACAACTTCATCGTTATCTGCATCATCTTCTTCTAATTCCTCCAATGGAGCCTCTTTCAGGGGAATGCCTTTCAGGAGATTCTATGGCTGTTATGAATGTAAAATGGTGATTGACCCTGTTCTTGGGATGACTAGAGATCCTTCTCTTAGAGCAACGATTTTCCCTTGTCCTGAATGTGGGGAGATTTTCATGAAAGCTGAAACTTTAGAGCTTCACCAGAGTGTTAGACATGCAGGTAACTTAAAATGTTGATTCCTCCTTTCTTTGCAACTTTAATGCATTCATTAATTTCAGTTCATAAGGTCTAAGCTTATTTTCTTATTGCAAAACTTTTTAGTATCTGAACTTGGCCCTGAAGACACAAGCAAGAACATAGTGGAAATCATATTCCAGTCGAGCTGGCTAAAAAAGCAAGCCCCAATTTGCAAAATTGAAAGGATTCTCAAAGTCCAGAACACTGCAAAGACCATCTCGAAATTCGAGGAATACAGGGACTCCATTAAAGCCAAAGCCATAAAGCTTTCAAAGAAGCATCCACGTTGCATAGCAGATGGCAACGAACTCTTGAGGTTCCACTGCACCACCTTGGCCTGCTCATTGGGCCTTAATGGCTCCTCCAACCTCTGCAGTTCAATACCACAATGCAATGTCTGTAGCATAATCAAGAATGGGTTCAAGGTGGCGGCAGAGGCCACCGGAGGGGATGCCGGAAAGGGGATTCTAACAACAGCAACAAGTGGAAAGGCTCATGACAGTGCCGGAATATCATCGGACGGCAATGACAAAAGGGCAATGCTGGTTTGCCGAGTAATAGCTGGTAGGGTGAAGAAAAGTTCAGAAGGCACTATGGAGGATTATGACTCATTGGCCGGAGCAGCAGGCATGTATTCCAATTTGGATGAGTTATACGTGTTCAGTCCCAAGGCAATATTGCCCTGTTTTGTTGTCATTTATGGAGGGTTTTAACTTTTAGCTGCCATTAGTGGCTTCTGTTGGGCAAGAGTTTGTCTGGATTGCCTTTGGAAAGATATTGAATTTAATGGCTTTGTATTGTGTTTCTTGTAAATTGGCATCTGGTGGTGTGTTGGGTGGGTATCGACGGTGTCTTGGAGATGGAGATATCTCCACACAACCCGATGGTGGCATTAATTGCACATTCAAATTGTACTTATAATATGGAGACATTTGCCGTACTTCTATGGTTAGAAGTGAAGAGAGAGGACAAGAGTGAAGATAATTATTCCCTATAAACTTGATGACTTCAGGCAATAATTTTAAACAATTATGCATTTACCTAGAAGTCCACTTTTCCAAGAACGCAGTAAATAAATGTTCAGAGATTTCCTTCAAGATCAAATCTAAAAAATGATCTCTTAGGTACACATATTAATGACAAAAACAAGTTGACCTCTCAAGGAGGAAAACACTGTTGCAGTAAAGAACTTCTACGTAGCCTCGTCCCTAGGTGAGACCTGCCCATCAATAATGCGCACATACCTCGGCGGAGGGGAATGTGAATGTGAAGTATTTCAGTCTCACAATTTTAAATTCATACCCTTATAAAAGAATATTTGTTCTCATCTTCAACTGATATGAGATTCCACAATTAATTTCCTTATGGAAACAACATCCTCGTTGGCACACCGCTCCGTGTCTAACTCTAATATCATTTGTAATAACTTAAGTCCATGACTAACAAATATTGTCCGTTTCAGCTCGTTACGTATTGCCATCAGCTTCACGATTTTAAAACGCGTCTACTAATGAGAGGTTTCCACACCCTTATTACGAAATATTTTGTTCCCCTCTTCAACATATCTCACATTTTTAATCCACCATTGACGGTAATATCATTCATCCATAAAATTCTTCGTTTCTTGTTAACACAACTTTCAACCATTTCACCATGGCTCTTGACGGCTGCCATCTTGAAATGAGTGCATCTATATTACAAGTAGTATGGTGGCTGTCAAAGCTTTAGTGAACCCAAAATAGGCCATGTGCTTGGTGTGGGATTAACCTCACATCCTAGATATGCTAATTAATTTAACCCATACTGCTCGTACCCGCCAAACTTTTGGAAATCTCTAGGTGTTTGATATTGAAGTTTACAAGCCAAGCATTGACTTGGTTTAGAACTAAAGACCCCATTTTTCTTCGGAGAAAGGTTAAAAACTCGAGACTTGTACGAAACCAAACCAGGGTAAAAGAGCCCCTAGTAAAGAAGCAGGTCTCGTTTGGCGCCAAATTTGGGTAGCTTTTTTGGGTCATCCTTATAATTTATTTCCAGTCATTGGTAACATTAAAAAATAAAGGGTAGCAGAAACCTCACGCCGGGCCTGAAAAAGGTAGAGCTGAAGCGCACGGCGTATAATGGACTGGCGAGTAAGCTAGGTAGTGGGTTATATGATTGCAAGAAGAAAGCAACATAACGTAAGAATGTTTTCTTTTCAGATAGCAATCTACCACCAACAGTTCTGCCAGAAACATGACATCCTACAGGTTGGTCTCACCTTATCATAGCAAAATATTTTAGAAAATGTTCAATAGCATAAAAATTACTTCAAGAAAATGATCTTCATGACTCAGAGAAATGGATCTAGAGCAAAAAATTCAGATGCATCTTAATTATAATTACAAAAAAGGTAGAGAATTAGCAGACTCACGAAGTACTGTGGGTACAGTAAGCCCTTCGGATCTTGCCGGGGCCCAGAAACCCTTTTGTTCGTTTTGGAATAATCCATTCTGTCCCGCTTGACTTAATGGCTTGAATTACGATCGTCCAAAACTGGATTTCAAGGGTAAAGAAAAGAACCATAATAATGTAGGGAAGTTACCGTCTTTCCTCTCTGGGACCGATGTCATGATTAGTTGTTTAGCCATCATCACTTTATGTCACTTGAATATTCCTCCTCCACTCTGCCCATTAACAACAGGATTATCAGTTTAGGAGGAAGCTATCAAAGACTTGACAGGAAACAGTAGTTTACCGACCGTGTTAACTAACAACATATTACGACTGCAAGTCTATAAGAAGTTGAAAAAGAAACATAGAACATGAAAATTTGCCTAGAATGGCCTTTTTTTGGTTAAAAAAAACAGTAAGTCTGCCTCACAGTTTCTTGAATTAACAGGAATTAACAGTGGATTCATCCTCTATGTTATGCACTAGTTATCTTCCCGCGAAGGCAGGCCAGGTCCTTGAACAGAGATGAAAAGACCATTGATTATACATCAGCTTGATAATTAAAGAAGCAGAATGATGCCTGAATATCTTTTCTTCCCTTTATTCTGTAGTATGAACGGATTGAAATGACTAGAAAAGGACCCAGTAACATGTTGAACTATAATAACAAAAACAGTCAATGAATGATCGATATCAACTTTTACAAACATTGGGAACCGTAACAAAATTCGTGGAGAATGACAATTCGAGTTAAAACCCAATAATATAAACTCACATCTTATTAATCGACTTGCCCCAAATTTCAGAATCAAAGTAGATATAGCAGGAAACATCGGGTTGAGTTCAGAGTTAGAAGTGAAAAAACGAAGTGATTGCCGTACCATAGACATAAAGGTGGAGTCTCTTTGAACTTCGGTAGCAAGAGCGGCCTCTCCTTTTCATGTGTGTTCACTTTACCAATTGCATGGGATGACTCTCATTCCAAGAGAGGTTTACAAATAGATATTTTCCTGCCATGCAGTCAGCAAAGGAGTATTTTTTTTTCAACTCGCAACCTCAATCCAGCTTAACCCAGCTCTTTTGACTCCCACCTTTTTGGCAGCCTCCCTCGCTTTGCTTAGGTTATGCCACATCCCCAGCGATGCATAAGCATTTGAAAGAGACACGTACGTTGAAGGGTCATCTGCTGTGGCTTCAAGAAGGCCGTTAGCAACACTGTTAATAAGCTTGGTATCATTCCGAGTTCCACACGCCCCTAGCAAAGTGCGCCATGTGGTTTGATCTGGCTCAAACGGCATACTTGCTATCAATTTTTCAGCTTCTTCAGGTAGCCCAGCTAGAGCAAGAAGATCAACCATGCAGCAATAATGCTCTAAATGAGGTTCTAGTCCATATACAGATTTCATGGAATTAAATATGCTTCGTGCCTCTTCGATCAAACCAGCATATCGACATGCAGAAAGCACTCCTAGAAAGGTGATTTCATTTGGCTTTAGCCCTGATTGAATCATCTCATGAAAAAACCTGATAGCTTCTGCCGCCCTTCCATTTTGTCCACATCCTACAATGATCCCAGTCCAAGTTACTATGTCTTTTTCTTGTATACAACCAAACAATGTTAATGCATCCTCAATTTCACCGCATTTTGAATACATATCAAGAAGGGATGTTATTGTGAACCCCTCCATTTCATACCCACTTTTGACACAGAATGCATGGACCTGCTTTCCACTTCTAAGAGATGCTAAATTGGAGCAGACTTTCAGAGTGGTTGAAATGACAAAATGATCTATTTCATGAGCCAACTCGAGCATATCTTTGAACATTGAGAAAGCTAACCAGTTCAATCCCATTTGAGCACATCCCAGGATCAAACCGGACCAGGCTATGATATCTTTCCTTGGAAGCCTATGGAACAGTGCTAATGCATCATCGATGCGTCCTAGTTTTGCATAGAGATCCACAAGAATGCTTCCAACAACATAATCCAATTCATAACCACAAGTGACAATCAGACCATGTACTTGAAAACCAACCCTCGGACTTAATAAGTTGATGCAAACCTTTAAAGCACCACCAAAGGTGTAAGAGTCCATCATCGTACCCGAGCAATGGATGTATGAAATCAGATTCAAAGCAGCTTGGTCACAGTTGTTGATAACATATCCTGAGAGCATCGAGTTCCACAGTGCCAGATTCTCAGAAATGGAAGGGTTGAAGGAAGAGTGTTGGTCAAACAACTTGACTGCTTCGGTCAGGCCATTGCAATTTGAATACATATCAATCAGAGCAGACAGTGTAAAACAACTAGATCCATGCCCCAACTTGGTGACATAGGAATGAATTTGTTTCCCGATGACTAATAACCCATGAAGCGCACTGATCTTTAAAGCACATGGAAATGTGAAATCATCAAGCTTAATTCCCTTTCTGTGCATCAAGGACACAAATTCCAATGCCCGCTGACTCCCATTGTCTGCAAAGCCAGCAATCATGCTGTTCCAAGATACAACATTTGGCTGTGGCATACAATGAAAAAGTTTTTCAGCCTCCACCATCAAACCGGCCTTACTATACCCAGAAATAATGATGTTCCAAGTAGTTGTGGTCGCACGTGAAATATTGTGAAAAACCTTCACAGCATCACTCAAGCTTCCACATTTCACAAACATGTCCATGAGAGAATTCATCAAAATAGTATCATCCTGCAACTTACCCCCATATATTCTTTCTTGAATTAACTTACCCCGATCCAGATCACCCACAAGCCCACATGCCTTCAAAACCGCGGAATACATGTACCCATTGGCCGTCTCAGATTTCGGCATATCATTAAACACTCGGAGTGCCTCATAAGGTCTTCCACTATCAGTAAATGCAGAAACCAGGGTGGTCCAAGTAACAATATTTCTGTCAGACATTTCATCAAACACCTTCTCTGCATCTCGTAAATTCGAAAACTCCGCGTACATTGAAATCAAATTGTTCGCAATAAACACGTCGTTCAAACACCCAAATTTTCTCAAATAAGCATGAAGGGAATTGCCTCGCCTGAAAGCTCTAACTTGCGCGCAGTGGCGCAGTTCCTTCGCTATGCAGTTCGTAAACATGAGTAAAAAAAAACGTGGGAATTATACTATCCTTCTGCAGGCATGTTCTTACGTCTTGATGAGAAATGTGGGGTTAGCTTCAGCTATGTTACTGTGGTCTAAATTTGGTATCTGCATAGGAGCTGGAAATGTACGACTATCGATGTTTCTTGCAGTGTACAAGAATATGACGGTGGTGTAGCATGGACAAGGGGCGGAAGGTGGGTTTTGATGGGGCAGAGCATTTCGAGCTCTGTTGCCAATGTTAAGAATGTCTGAAATCGGCAGGAAGAAGGAAACAGAGTTTGTTATTGTAAAAGGCGCGTTTCATATGGCTTTCTGCACTTGCCTCTGTTCAACTTCGGCTTCAATTCAAGCTCTCCAGTCCAGACATTCACCATTAAAATTTGGAAATGTGTTTGGCCTGCATTATATTTTTAGGTTTTTAAAGTTAATCTTAAAATTACTTTTAAAATTTTAAAATTTTACTATTAATTAGGGATAGAAACGGTTAGTTTTTTATTTTAAAAATACATTTAAATTTTTAATAATATAAAACATGAACTAATTTTAAAAAGTTTTTTAAATCTATTCTATTTATAAATTACCTATAAAATTTTAAAATTAACATAAAAAAAATACTTATAAAATTTTAAAATTAACATAAAAAAATGTAATTTATCGTTAATATATGGATGAAATCCATCTATACACGTCTCATAAATTATTTTTAAATTTTTTAATATTAAAAATACTAATGATGAAGGTATTTAAGGTTTTAACAGTTTAGCCGTAGTTTTGAAATAAAAATTAGTAAACATACTTTATTTTTTATTTAAAGGTATTTTTTAGAAAAAAATTAATACAAAGTTAAATAGGTATATTTATTAGTTTACACTTCGTTGGTGAAGATTTGAACTTGTTTCACTTTTTTCTTTTCTTTTTTTCTTCATTTTCAACTGCTTGGTTGACCTACTTTTGCAGTACCTAGAAATATAGTTGGTGCCCAAGTCGACAAGTCTCAGTTTATTTGATGGTCTTGAACCTGATTAGCAGCTTGCACAATAAAGAAAATAAAACCATTATCCAACTACAGGAGACTCATTTATTTATACCGCTAACCGTTCGCTTTCTCAGTAAGAAGATATGCAGTGTTAAGAGCTATTCACAGAAGCAATATACTCTCAAGTTTCTTACGGGATGGGGGATGAGTAGTACCTTTGATTAATTACCAATTCTTCATTCTGATCCTATAACAATTGGATCAAATATTTTTTATGTTTTATTGATTCTAGTGAAATCCAAAGGATGAGATAAAAAAAAGTATGAAGCCAGTAGTTTACATTCTCATAGATCCAGCAGCTCCAACTCTATCACGAGGAATCAGGCGTAGTTCAGACCCGTGCTTGAGGAAGACATTGCCTGCAAAAAGCACATCAACCATAAATTTCATCTTCAAATGGAATATTATGGCCACATTTGTAGGCTGTTTGGCTGTAGGAATATGTAAAAGTAAATAGCAATATCGACCAATGTGTTAAAATTTAGAACACACGCAAAATGTATCTCATGCTTCAGGAAGCACCCGTCGCAGGATGTAGTCCGGGAAGAATAAAAGAAAAAATCAATCTGATTTCGAGTTTCAAAGGTAAGGTTCATAACATTTCATGGGCGTTCAAGAAGAAAACATCAATTGTTATGCTTTAACTTTAAGGCAATGGTGGTGCCTTTGGCTCATGAAACACCATTAGTATTTGTAACAGTTCAAGCCTACCGCTAGCAGATATTGTTCTTTTTGAACTTTCCTTCAAGGTTTAAAAAATGCATCGGGGAGAGGTTTCCACACCCTTATAAAGAATGTTTCGTTTCCCTCTCCAACCAATGTGGGATCTCACAATCCACCCCCCTTCGGGGCCCAGCGTCCTCACTACCACTCTTTCCCCTCTTCAATCGATATGGGATCTCACAATCCACTCCCCTACAGGGCCAACGTCCTCGCTGGCACTCGTTCCTCTCTCCAATCGATGTGGTATCCCCCCCCCCTTCAAGACTCAGTGTCCTCGCTGCCACACTGCCCGATGTCTGGCTCTAATATCATTTATAACAGCTCAAGCCCACCACTAGTAGATACTGTCCTTTTTAGGCTTTCCCTTTCTGGGCTTCCCCTCAAGGTTTTTAAAACACGTCTGCTAGAGACAGATTTCAACACCCTTATTAAGAATACTTTGTTCCCCTATACTCCATCCATATATCAACATAACTTATGTTTTTTCCTGCGTTGTGCAGTTCAGCATATGCTTCTATGGTTGGAAAACTTAGATAACAAGAAGAATAATCAGAACAGAAGAAAGACCAATAAATTGTAGAGCTTAAGAATAGAGCCATGGTTAAGCTTACCAGCACTTTGCTGAGGGTTGATTCCAACGCCATCTGTAAGGCATACGATAAATGTTAACACCTAAAATGAGAGGCTAAATGGCTGAAATGAAAACTATCATATCAATGCATCTAAAAGCATATGTACAGTGTGAACCCAAGGACCATTATATGGTCCGTACAAAAGTCTCTACGAGGGAAATGTTGTGCTTGTATCGGATTCTTAGATATTTTCCCCATAAAAAGAATCGTGCAAAGAGTATCTAACTGTAACAGCCTAACCCACCACTAGCAGATATTGTCCACTTCGGCCTGTTACGTATCGCCGTCAGCCTCACGGTTTTAAAACGCATTTGTTAGGGAGAGATTTCCACACCCTTATAAGGAATGTTTCGTTCCCCTCTCCAATCGATGTGGGATCTCACACTAACACCCATCAATGTCAACAAGAACAAAAACATGACCACGGTCCACATCTCATAGTTTACAAATTCTAAAGCACAAACTCCGAACCTTCTTCCAAAAGATATCAGTGAAATCATGAGGCAACTAAATAGCTAGCTCAAGCACCCAGCAGTTGCAAATAAGCTCAACTATTTGCAGTTCAAAGTTGTTGGTTTTTCTTTATCTGGGAAGAAAAGCCTAAGTACGTTAGCTTCCATATTAGTACTATTACAATAAAAACTATTATGAACAGGAATCTCTCTGACCTAAAATACAACAAACAAAAAAAAAGAATCACTGGCATGTTGAAGATTGTTGGTGGAGAGTCCCACATCGGCTAACTAAGGAGATGATCATGGGTTTATAAGTAAGTAATATATCTTCATTGGTATGAAACCTTTTGGGAAAGCAAAGCCATGAGAACTTATGCTCAAAGTGGACAATATCATACCATTGTGGAGAGTCGTGGTTCCTAAGATGGCACGTCTCGTGACAGGATAAAAAATATGAAGAACAATGTGGGAAAGTTCAACTAACATCAAAGATAACCAATACATTTCCAAACGTGCAGAAGTTTGTTCGATGACATTTGACTTTTCTCATATTAAAGTACTGTTGACGATCTTTTTAACACCCGAATCTTCAGAACAATAAAATTCAAATCAGCTACAGTTATATGGTTTGCATACAGATTGACACCACTCGATCAATGAAGTAATGTGGAAGGATTCAAGAACAATTTACGTTTCTGATGGGGAAAACCCCAACTTTTCATCAAAAAGAAATGGCGTAATTACTTTCTTGGTAAGATGAATAAGAAATTGCGGTCTAAAACTAATATTAACCTATCTGCCAGGCAAAGCCTAGCACAACAGGTTAAGGCATATACCTCTCAACAGAGGCTGAATCTCTAGGCTCACAATTGAACTCATAAATGATAATAGTAATAATAATAAACACTGACTCAATCTCCGCATATCCAATTACTGATACTCGTTTCTCTCAGAAGCCTTTACGCTTCGTGCTATTGTGGGCGCCAGGAACTCAATACCAATTCTAATTTCTAGAACTACCCGAATCGGCTATTTCCGATCCCAAATTGTTAAATACAAAAGACATTTCACGCATGCAGAATCCAATCACAATCGAATCAAAATTCAAGGTACAAATCAACACGGAGGTAATCAATTACCATTGGTGATGATGGCGCTGGTTTGCGGAGGCACCTTAAATTCTTCAGCAGCAAATTTAAGGACAGCGGTGAAGGGCGCGGCCTCTGGAACACTAAACCTGAGAGTCAAAGAAATTGAAAGGCCGTAAGACTGGATCTTAAGTCTGGACAGGGAGAAAACCCCTACGAACGAAAGATCAAGGGTTTAAGATTACAAACACTTTGAAAGGGAGCTTAGGGTCCGAGGTGAGGGTCACTTTGAAGGAGACCTTTCCGCCACCAGCACCCGCCATTTTCGAGCCTTGTGGTGTGACGAAGCGAAACTCGTTATATATATATAGTGTGTATATATATCACTTTTAATTGTTGTATTAAATTACAAATTTTAGATTCATTTTTTAACTTAAAAAATGTATGGAATAAATATTTTAGTCCAATTTTATATTTAATATGTCTTCCTATTTTAAAATATTTCTACTAATTTATAAACTTCATGTTTAATAAATTTAGAATATATACCATTTTTTTATGTATAAAATTAAATTAATGTGTAATAGAAGCTTAAATTTTTAATGTTGACATAAATAAGTTAAAGGGAATATTAAGATATTAAAAAAAGAATGTAGTTTTTCGGAACCGCCCTATCTTAAAACACGAACAAAAGGTCGTCAATGATACTCAACGCCGATCGAACAAAAATTGGTTAGGAGCGTGACCATTTTTTGATGATGATCACTGATCATACGTGTCGAATCATCGAGGTTGAACATTCCTCACAACAATGCTGAAAAGTATCCACCATGACCCAGTTTTTTTTCGTTCGTGCTTCAAACGACCTAATTAGGATTTTAAAATTATGGTTTCGATTTTAAGCATGTACATACTGTGCTATAGACGCTTGTTTTTTGAAATTTAAGTCTCGATAGGCTTCCAAAGAGAATATTAAGATATCGAAAAAAAATGTAGCTTTTTGGATTCGCCCTACCTAAAAGTTAAAATATATTATTGATAAAAAAATCATAAGTTAATCATAAAATAAATATTTACGAGTCAACCGAATCAAATTTATTATTTTGGAGAAGAAGAACAAAACATTCCGTTAAAATAAAATTAAAAAAAAAAAGTATGTACACAATGTGGAAATATGGAAGTAGTGATTAAAAAAGAACCCATAAATTGATCACAATTAAAACAGCCGCCATTAGAGGCCGCCACCACCCTCCGATGAACGATTTCAAGCCATTTGATCCACTGCAGACGAGCTTATGGTCGTGGTAACTGCACACCTTCTGGCTCCTGCAACCCCCAAATTTTTCATTAATCCCTCTAAATACTTTTAATCATAATTAAAATCAATTTTTCTAAATTTTTACCTGCCGGAGCAAAAGCTGACGACGTAATCCGCGGCGTTGCAGGTGAAAATACTGGTGGGATCATCGTACGCATAACTATACGCCGTCGGACAAGCCTCCTTAAATTTCTTCGAGTAAACCGTCGGCCGGCAAGTCGACGGATTCCCATAAGATCCTCTGCAACAGTACTCATCGGTGTTAAACACATCGCACGCGCTCCGGCAGGCGATGACTTTCCCTTTCGATTTTACCGCCAATGCCGACGGGCAATTGGATCTCAAATCGCTATCGCAGCCGGCCAGGCCGCACTTTCCGGTTCCGTTGATTGGTGTCACCGCCATCGGCAAATTGAAGCCGTCGACGAGGCTGACGTCGTAAAAATCGAGGGCGGCGAGGGTGAATTCGGCGAGAGACGCCGGAGTCTCTCCAGAGCCTTGACATTTGAGGGAAGTTCCACAGGCGCCGGTTTGGCATTGCCCGTTTCCGGTCTGGTCGAATTTGCAACCGGTTCGACCCCATATCCGACCCGACCAGCCTACTGGCGCCTTGAAAACTATGGATTGACCGCGTTTTAATGCAAAACCGCCGCCGTTGAAATGCTCTCCTGGGAAGATCGCCGGCCAGATTGTTTCTTTGCAGTTGTTTATTATGGTGAAAGTTCGAGAGCTCTCCGATGTTCTTATTTCTGCCGTTAAAAAACATTTTATATTCATTCATATTAAACAATTTTTTAAATTATAAGTTAAATTCAAATCTGTTTCATTTTTTAGTTACTTTTTTAATAATGTTCTAAGGAATCCACGTGGATTTTCCTAATTCTATTACAATTTACATATTTTATTTTAAGATTTGAACCTATTTTATTATAATTAATTTACCTTTATATTAACAAATACTCCCACTTTTTTAATAAAAATATTAATTTTTAAAAAAATTTAATAGCGGAAATTAAAATCATGCACCTAAATTGGAGGGGACTGGGCTTTTCTTACACGGAGAGGTTTCTACATAGATCCAGCCCCATCCACTCCCTTGGGGCCCAACGCTTGGTTCCCCACTTCCATCAAAGTGGGATCTCACGATCCACACCCTTGGGGTCCAGCGTCCGTCCTTGTTGGCACACAACCTAGTGCCCAAGGAATGTTTCGTTTCCCTACGATCTAGCCTCAAGTGTTTCGTTCCCCTACGATCCACCCCATTTGGGTCCTAGTGTTTGGTTCCCCACTCCAATCGATGTGGGATTTTACAATCCATCATCTTTAGGCTTAGCGTCCTCGCTTGCACACCTTCCCATATCTGGCTCTGATACCATTTGTAATACTCAAAGCCTATTGCTAGCAGATATTGTCTTCTTTGGGTTTTTCATTTCAGACTAGGTTTTAAAACACGTTTGTTAGGGAGAGGTTTTCACATCCTTATAAGGAATGCTTCGTTCCCGTCTCCAACCGATAAAAATTTGAACTTTCAATATCTTAACCAAGAAAACAGTATATAGTCGAGATTGAAAAAAAAAAAAAAAAAAAAAGAAGAAATTACCTGATGAGAAAATGATGAGAAGGAAGAAAAAGAGAGAGATTTGATGAAGAGGTGGAGCCATGTTTTTTGATACAAGAAAAGTAGAAAGTTGAAAAGCATTTATATAAAAGCAAAATGAGGGGAAGAGGAATAGAATTGGTTTGGAGACAAGGATAACTTGGACTTTAAAAAATTAATTAATTAATTAATTAATTAATTAATTAAATGCATTTTTGGAGATTCCTTCCCTTACCCTTTACATCAAGTTTATTCAAAGGTTCTTTACTGTCTCTAATACCCCACTCAACAGATACCCCAATTTCTTAAACTTCTTCATTTTCCAATAATAACCCTAACTACTTACTTCAAATATTTATATTTAAGATACAAAATACCCTTTAAATAACAGGATTAAAATTTAATTATACTTAAGGTTTTACATTTAACTATATTTTAATGTTAAAATTATAAATTTGATTAATATACTTTTAATTTAAACCAACCAAGATATTGCAATTCATGTCACATTAAAGAATTGTAAAAGCCCAAACTCATCACTAACAGATATTGTCTGTTTTGACTTGTTACGCACTGTCCTATCTCTCAATTTTTAAAACGCGTCTACTAGGAAGAGGTTTCAGCACATTTACCCCTTTAAGACTTTTTATTTATTTTAAAGTTATATTTACATGACTAATTAAAGTCATGTATGTTATATTTATAAAGTAGACTTGGGTATTTTAGTGATAGGTTCTATAGGAACTGGACGATCCTATTTGGTCAAATACCTAGCGACAAACTCCTATCTTCCTTTCATTACAGTATTTCTGAACAAGTTCCCAGATAATAACCCTAAGGGTTTTCTTATTGATGATAGTGACGATATTTATGATAGTGGCGATATTGATGATAGTGACGATATCGACCGTGACCTTGATACGGAGCTGGAGCTTCTAACTATGATGAATGTGCCGCTAACTATGGATATGATGTTGGAAATAGACCGATTTTATCACCCTGAAAATTTAGTAAAAAGAGCCTTTGTGCTTTCTTTTAGTCGTCAAGGGTTAAGTTTCTTTACAATTCTATGTATTTTATATTGTATGTTTAGAATAATTTAAACTTGACATGATTGATCTTGCTTTTGGAGTGATTCGAATCTCAAATAAGTGATTTTGCCTTAGATATTTGACGAGCAAGATAATCCAAATCTTACTTTCTCTTAGAGTGAAATCAAATTGATTTTGTGGTTTGCATATCGTTTTTAGATTAAACTAGTCAGAATTTTCTTATCCGAATATGTCAATTTGATAATAATTTGAACCATTCGTACAAACCGACTAAACTTAAAAGCCCAAACGTTAAATGCTAAATTGAAACGATAAAATAAATTTAAAAACGAATTTGTAGTTTAACCTAATTTTTCAATATCGATAGCATAATGAAAAATTTTGTATCATTTATGTCGATGGAAGAAAAATAAAAAGTGTACGACTTATAGCTATCATATGACCTTACTTTAGCTCCTTTTTCGTAGCGCACATGCCATTAAAAGTAACTTTGTGTCTCTACCCACCTAAAGTAGCCTCAAAACTTAGGCAACTCAAAATCAAATTGCCTTCAATAAATCAAATTTCAAAATATAATTTAAAATCATATAGTAGCTTTAATTATATTTTAATTTTTTTCCATATATATTTTTAATATCCGAGTATTATTAAAACTTTTGATAATTTAAAGATATTTTTATTAATTTATCTAATGTCATACAAATTTGAATTTCGGACGAGTTTAATTTTTTTTTGTTATAAAAAATGTTTTACATTTGTAGGGTTAGGGATTAGGTTGGCCATTTCCATCAACCTCATCACTATTAAAGTATAATTTTAATTTTAATTTTAATTTTGAAGATAATTATGAGTAATTCAAGGTGTTGATTAATATATTCAAACTCCAATATGCCCATCATTGATAACTCACTCTCCAAGAATCCAATGGAAAGCAATATCTCTTCCATAACTTTAACCCCACATTTTTTCTTTTTAGTTATATTAAATAATTATTATCAAAATTCATAAATAATACGAAATTATTAATTCAACTAATTAAAATATTATATTTTCTTATATCATTTCTACTCGTGTTTGTGGTCCAACCAATTAAGTACGAAAATCGCATTATATTTCTTTTTCAAAAAGTTTTTTAAAAAATAAAAATGATTAGAGCATTTTTTAACAAAACGTGTTCGAGATCCATTTCGAACACATCGAAGTGAATGTTTGAGCAGTATTGAGGCACGTATTGATTCAATGCAAGTTCATTCATCCGACTGATTATCGACCATTCATTCTCAAAAGTGAGTAATATTAACTAACTCGTCTCAACATCGGTTCAACTTGAGTACCAACTTAAGTAAGTGTATGAGGCCAAACATCACACCTATACAGATTTTTTATTGGTAGGCTTACACCTTAGCTAGCTAGAGCTTAGCTCGATTGACAGGTCAACGCCGGCACACCCATTTGGAAACACGCATAGACATGAAAAACTTAACACGTCAAAACAAGGGTTTTTTCCCTCTATAAGTAGGAGTGTTTATATGACATGAGAACCCGACCAACCAAACCATAAAAGTTGGGTTGTGTTAGATTTTTTTTTCCGACTTGGGTTGGGTTGAATTTTTGAAAAACTGAAAATTTGGGTTGGCTAGCAAGTTAACATTTTTTTAATTGGGTCAATCCAACCAACCCGAAAATACGGTTATAATCCAACCCACTCGTATTTTACTTTTAAAATTATTATAAAAATTAAAAATATTTGATATATGAATTTTATGAAATTTTTATCTTATTAAAAAAAATTAAATTAATTAAAAATTAAATTAATTAATATAGTGTTAAGTTACTAACTAGTTAATTATAAGAAACATTTAATGATTTTAGAAAAAAAAGTGGGGACCGAAGGCATGCAGTGGGGCCACGTGGAATTTTTATTAATGGAAAATCCAGTTGTCACACGTGTGTTACTAATCATATTTACCACTAACCACACCGTTAATGCAATCATTCCATTTAGGCTTTCTTTTTCAAAGCTAATATATATATATATATATAAATTTAGCCAATAATTAATTTTTTAAAATTTTATTAAACCTTTAAATTAGGCTTTTATTTACTTCTTAATAAATATAGAATAATTAATTTTTTTAATTGGCTTTTAAAAAAAAGAAATAAATAATAAGCTAGTGGGCCAACCCGCTCGTGCGCTGCATGCAAGGCCTGGCCCATAAACTCTGCTTTTGAAGCCCACATGTGAAGAACCGCTTTTTAAAAACCTTCCTTTTTTATTTACCCCTCCAAAAGCTGGAATAATTAATTAATTAATTAATTAATAATAAAATAAAATAAAATAAAATAGCTTAATTTGAACTCAACAGAATTTTAGGCACATTTCTCTCACCAAAATTTCTTCTTTCAAACTTATCACTATTATTTTAAAATACCCATTTTCCCAATTTTATACTAAAAGTTTAGATTATAATAAGGATAATCCATCATTAATTCGAGATGACTAAACCGTATGAAAGTTCTCGTCGAGCCGAACTGAGGTGGGTTGAACACATATGGGCGTGCACTTCTCATCCCATTGTCCAATGAAAGCTCGGGATGCTTAATTCAACTTTTTTCTAGTCCTATCGAAAGAAAAAAAGGAAAATTCTGGTCATTTTTCATTGACTATAACTCAAGTGTAATCATGTGAGATCTCACATCCATTGAGAGTAAACGAAATATTTTTTATAAGAGGATGGAAACCTTCCCTAATTAATGAATATATATAACCAGCATGTTCAATAATTAATTTTCTTTTATTTTTATTAGAAAAAAACAGCAAAAAATTTAACTAGGGAAGAACAAAGAACAGAGTGCCCTTCTTGTCTATTTAAAGGCGCTAAATCCATCCATTGCTTCCTCCCACCTCACCCAAACGCGCGCGAATGGCTTCCGAGAAAGTGGAAACTGTAATTGCAGGCAACTATGTCGAAATGGAAAGAGAAAAGGGCGATTCTTCTAAGCCCACAAAGAGCAAGCTCTCTACCCTCTTCTGGCATGGCGGCTCTGTTTACGACGCATGGTTTAGCTGTGCTTCTAATCAGGCAAATACCCATCTTTACCTCTCTCTGTTCTTGAGTTTTTTCGAGATTTTTTTATTCTGAATCTGCTGGGTGCTCTGTTTTTCAGGTTGCTCAAGTTCTTCTCACACTTCCATATTCATTCTCCCAACTAGGGATGCTTTCTGGGATTCTCTTCCAGCTCTTCTATGGCCTAATGGGTAGCTGGACTGCTTATCTTATCAGTGTTCTTTATGTTGAATACAGAACAAGAAAGGAAAGGGAAAAGGTCGATTTCAGAAACCATGTAATTCAGGTAAGTTCTTGATCTTCACACACATTCATACCCACATACCCATTTCATTTTTCGATTCAAATCGCTTGTTTTCTTTTCCTGTTCTTCAGTGGTTTGAAGTTCTTGATGGGTTGCTTGGAAAACATTGGAGAAATGCGGGATTGTTTTTCAATTGCACTTTTCTACTTTTTGGATCTGTGATTCAGCTGATTGCTTGTGCGAGGTTGTTTATCATGAACTTGAATGAATTACCCTGAATTTGCATTATAGCTTCAACAATTTTCTGGGTTTGGTTTTTGCAGTAATATCTATTACATAAACGACAATTTGGACAAGAGGACTTGGACTTATATCTTTGGCGCTTGCTGTGCTACCACTGTTTTCATTCCTTCTTTCCATAATTACAGAATTTGGTCGTTCCTTGGCCTCATGATGACTACCTATACTGCTTGGTATATGACCATTGCTTCCCTTGTCCATGGACAGGTACTATAATAACATCATTAATATCCTCGATGTTCATTTGTTTAATGTTTTACCAGCTTGCTTGCTTCTAAAACAATCCAATTACATCTTGATTGTTTATTAGTAAAGAAGATGTTTTTCATGAATGAATCGGAGTGTTTTCGTGGTTGATTAGTAAAGGAAATGTAATAGCCTAAGCCTATCGTTAGTAGATATTGTCTACTTTGGTCCTCGGTGTCATGTTATTAAAATGTGTCTACTAGGGAGAGGTTTCTATACCTTATAAGGAATGTTTCGTTTCTCTCTCCAATTGATGTGGGATCTCACAATCCATCCCCTTGGGGGCCTAGCATCCTCGCTGGCACACCGCTTGGTGTTTGACTCTGATACTATTTGTAACAGCCTAAGCCCACTACTAATAAATATTTTCCACTTTAGTTCTCGGCGTCACGGTTTTAAATCGTGTCTACTAGAGAGAGGTTTCTACACGCTTATAAGGAATGTTTCGTTCCCCTCTCCAACCGATGTGGGATCTCACAATCCACCCCCTTGAGAGCCTAGCGTTTTCCCTGGCACACCGTTTGGTGTTTGGCTCTAATACCATTTGTAACAGGCTAAGCCCACCATTAGCAGATATTGTCAGCTTTGGTCCTCGGCCTCACGGTTTTAAAACGTGTTTACTATGGAGAGGTTTCTACACCCTTATAAGAAATGTTTTGTTCTCCTCTTCAACCGATGTGGGATCTCACAATTCACCCCATTGGGACCCAGCGTCCTTGCTAGCACACCGTCCGGTGTTTGGATGGTTACAAATGGTATTGTGAGATCCCACATCAGTTGGAGAGTGGAACAAAACATCCCTTATCTACACTTATAAGGGTGTAGAAACCTCTCTCTAGTAGACGCGTTTAAAAATCATGGGTTAAAGCGGACAATATCTGCTGGCGGAGGGCTTGAACTGCTACAAAAGGCATCTAAATTTAACCATCAAACCATCTAAATTTAACCATCAAACTGGATTTTAGCTGAATTGGGTTTCATTGAAAGTTTAAAATGAACTAAGTTGGAATCCTGTTTGCTTTTTTCTATGAAGGTTGAGGGAGTGAAGCACTCAGGGCCTACTACGATGGTTCTATACTTCACTGGGGCTACCAACATTCTTTACACCTTTGGAGGACATGCTGTGACAGTGTAAGAATTCAATGATCAATCTAAGCGTTCATTCACTCATTTATGCCAATTTTTATCTTCAATTCTGATACGATGTAGGGAGATTATGCATGCCATGTGGAAGCCACAGAAATTCAAGCTTATTTACTTGATAGCCACCCTCTATGTTCTTACTCTGACATTGCCATCAGCTTCTGCTGTTTATTGGGCATTTGGGGATGCCCTCTTGACCCATTCCAATGCGCTTGCTTTGCTCCCAAGAACTGCCTTTAGAGACACTGCTGTCATCCTCATGCTCATCCATCAGGTAACATTCTTATTCAAAAATCAAACCCCATTTGAATAAGATTCATTAAGATTGGTGATTGATTGGTCATACAGTTCATAACATTTGGATTTGCCTGCACACCTCTCTACTTTGTATGGGAGAAATTCATTGGAGTACACGAAACAAAAAGCTTGATCAAGAGAGCTCTTACGAGACTACCAGTCGTGATACCGATATGGTTTTTGGCTATCATTTTCCCGTTCTTCGGACCGATCAACTCGACAGTGGGATCGCTTCTCGTCAGCTTCACTGTCTACATAATCCCTGCTTTAGCTCACATGGTCACTTTTTTTTCTCCATCATCTAGAGAGGTTCATAACTTTTTCTCCCAAATCTTATCTTTTGATTCATAATTCAGTTTTTGTGAACTTTTTAACATGTTTCTTCTGCATCGAACAACACAGAATGCAGTGGAGAGAGCTCCAGCATTGTTGGGAGGCTGGGCAGGGCTATACTGTGTGAACATATTTGTGGTTGGATGGGTATTGATTGTGGGATTTGGGTTTGGTGGGTGGGCAAGTATGCTCAACTTTGTTCATCAAGTTAATACCTTTGGGCTATTCACTAAGTGCTATCAGTGCCCTCCTCACAAGCATTGAGAAGAACATGAACATGTTTGTGTGTAAATTGATTGGCTGTCCTTATATTTGTTCTTCTTTTTGTTTGTCTTTTGCATGTATTGGCGATGTTGGGCACCCCTATACATACCTCCTGTTGAGTTTGTAACTGGTGAGAGTCCACTAGCTGTTAAAGTCTGTCTTTATGAATGATATTCTATTCATCATTTCCCATTATGGGTTAACTTCATTCTAAAAGATTGTATGGTGTGGAAGCGCGTGTAATATAAGAAGAGAAGTAAAAGTGTGGGATCTCACGTCGGTTGGAGAGTGAAACGAAATATTCTTTATCCGGGTATGGAAACAAATTTATAATATATGCATTTTAACACTAGGAGGTTGATGGTAATATATAACAGGTTAAAACAGATAATATTTGCTAGCGGTGGGGTTGGGCTGTTACAAATGGTATTAGAGCTAGATATTGGGGGTGTGCTAGTGAAGACGCTAGGCTCCCAAGGGGTGGATTGTGAGATCCTGCATTGGTTGGAGAGGGGAACGAAACATTTCTTATAAGGTTATGGAAACCTCTCCATAATAGATGCGTTTTAAAACTGTGAGGTTGATGGCGATGCATAGTGGGCCAAAGTGGACAATATCTGCTACGGTAGCTATGGTGGGGTTGGGTTGTTGCAAATGGTATTAGAACGGGCAATGTACCAGCGAAGACGCTGGCCTCTAAGGGGGTGGATTGTGAGATCCCGCATCGGTTGGAGAGAGGAACGAAACATTCCTTATAAGGGTATAAAAACTTCTCCCTAACAGACACGTTTTAAAACTATGAGGCTGAAGGCGATACATAACGGCCAAAGCGGACAATATATGCTAGCGGTGGGGTTGACCTAGTTACAAATGGTATTAGAGCCAGACACAGTGTGTTGTGCTAGCAAAGATGCTGGCCCCTCGAGAGGGGTGAATTATGAAATCCCGCATCGGTTGAAAAGAGGAAAGAAACATTCCTTTTAAGTGTATGGAAACCTCTCCTTAACAGACGTGTTTTAAAACCGTGAGACTGACGACAATACACAACGGGCCAAAGCGGACAATATCTGCTAGCGGTGGGCTTGAACGGTTATAAATGGTATCAAAGCCAGACACCGGGTAGTGTGCCAGTGAAGAGGCTGGCCCCCAAGGGAGGTGGATTGTGAGATCCTGCATCGGTTTGAGAAGAACGAAACATTCTTTATAAGGGTATGAAAACCTCTCTCTTACAAACACGTTTTAAAACTGTAATGCCGACGGTGATACATAACAAGCCAAAACAGATAATATGTACTAGCGAGGGACTTGAACGGTTGCTTCTACTGAGAAATCTTTTATCATTTGAATGGAAAAGATGGTGCTGCTGCTGCTATGGTTATTGATTGATGACAGTGTAACATAAAGTTCAGAGAGATTTGTGAGCTGCAAGGGCTCTTGTGTTTGAGCCATTGGCGAGGTTTGTTCTTGTCCTGTTCTGTTGTTCATTACATAAACGACAGCTGAAACAAGACATTAGTTCATCTCGAGAATGGGAATGCAAGCTTATAGTCATTGTCCCAACTAGCTGTCCTATCACTGCCTAACACTACAAAAATTATTGAATGGCCATACATGTTGAGAGAGAAAAAGAGAGGACCAAGTAGGTCCGATCTAAATAAACGAGTATCTTCCACGAGCTATGACATAGAGGAGATCAAATGATTGAGCTCCCGACCTCTACGAGTTTGAGAAATTATTCAATAATATCGTTACAGTAACTGACTTGCACAGTTTAATATTCAGAGAAGAATTGTAAAAGTTTCTTGCTTTTTATATTCGATAGTTTCTAGATGACAAATATATTTTTTGGTTTCATCCGACGGATATTAAGAGACAGACACATTGTGACGATTTCATCGAATAATTTGTCTTACATGATGAACTCAAATAAGTTCATAGTTTAATCCAACTCATACGCCTCTGAACCCGTCACAGCCATCACTTCGAAGGTGGGTCAATGGTCAAAATGTTCGAATTTTGGTGGGTCCTAATGGAAAAGGTGAAAGGATCACTAGGTTTGGAAGCTCTCAACTCATTTCATTGGCAACTTCTATTCATTTCCCACACTTTTATGGAATGACAAAATTACCCTCTTACCTAATTTCTCATTTATTTTTAATTTTTCTCCCATTTCAATTTAAATCATAACATGGGAGAGGGAAAGATAAAAATTCTTACTATAATAAATAAAATAGGGGTTTTAATCAATCAAAATCTTGTTTAAAATTGTCGAACATTATTATTTTTTAAGAAAGGACTATTATTGTGAGATCCCACATCAGTTGGAGAGGAGAACGAAACATTTCTTATAAGGTATGGAAACTTTTCCTTTAACAAACGTGTTTTAAAATCGTGAAATTGACGTCAATACGTAACGTGCCAAAATGGACAATACTTGCTAACGGTAAGCTTGGACTGTTACAATTGTCATTTTGTCGCCCTTTCTCTTCGAGGATCAATGATAATGTATGAAAAGAAATCATAAAACCAGATTTGATATGTGAACGACTCAAATTTGATGAAGATAGATTTATTATTATTTCTTGTTATAAATATACGATCTTTGTCCTTTGCGACCGACATGCTAAACTTTAGTCATACTCTTTGCATTCTTCTCAAGTAGAGGACAATGTAGTTTCGGTTCACCCATTCTCTACCCTATTAAAGATTTGTTCATATTTCCACTTTTATGTCCACATAGATAAGTACATAAGCAATAATACGAAATTAGTTTATATGATTCAATAATTCGACTAACTCGGACTATCCAACCTAAACCATAAAGTTCGGAGTTGGGTTAGATTTTTTTTCGATATGGGCTCGATTAAATTTTTTGAAAATTGAAATTTTGGATCGGCTCACAAATTAACTTTTTTTTTTTTTATCGGGTCAACCCGACCAACCGGAATATAGAGTTACAACCAACCCTATTCTACCATACTATAAAGATTATTATGAAAATTAAGAAAATTCGATGTTTGTAACCAAGTTGGTGATGCATTTTGATTTATAAATGTTTGATATTTGAGTTTTATGAGATTTTAGTTATTAATGTAACACATATAGTGGATAAATATGATTTTTTTAAATAATTTTTTTAAAATAACAACACGATAACCTAACTCAAAAATAGAGTGTTGGGTTGAGTTGTGAACTCTATTTAGGCTGCTCCAATCACCAACCCAACCAACCTAAATTTTGGATTGATAAAAAAAAAAAAAAACTTCCTAACCTGACCCGTGTGCACCCTAACTAGAACTACATAAATTTAAATGTCGTTTTGGATTCTAAACCTATGACGTTCATATATATAACTCGTTGTTCTCTCCTATAAACTCGATTATGAAATAATGAAATAGTGGAAAACCTATTTCATTTGATCAAATGAAATGAAGGTTGGTATTATAATTGGATTGTTATTTTAATTTGAGAGGCACATCATAATCCGTTATGGGCTTATCATAAGGTGGGCTCCCTATGTAAACAGAACAAAAGCATTGGGCTTTTGAGTTGGCCCCATTCTCTTCGTGGGCTTATCATAATTCCTCACCAAATGGCCCATCCCATACTCACAAAGACGATACCCACCAGTGTCGAACGTAGGTAGTGCATAACTGTCGTCAGCTCACGCCGTAAGGTGTTGGGTTAAGTCCTACAATGAGCTCATGTCGTAAGGTGTTGGGTTAAGTCCTGCAACAAGCGCAACGCTCATGTTCAGTTGCCAACCATTGAAGTTGGAACCCTAAGCAGATTGCCAGTGATGAGCTGAAGGTGAGGATAACGTCAAGTCATCATGCCCTTATGCCTTGGGTGACACACATGCTACAACAACTGACACAAAGGATTGTGATCTAGTTAGGGGAGCTAACTCCAAAAACTAACTTTCTTTCTTAACAAGGGATACTACAAAGGATTGTGATCTAGTTAGGGGAGCTAACTCCAAAAACTAACTTTCTTTCTTAACAAGGGATACTATTACAAAATGACTGTCTCTTAATAATTAACGTGAGTTAAAAAATCTTCATATCTTATATGAATTTGATGAACTTTTGCAACCAACACATTGTGACAGTCTCACTGAATAATTTTTCTTAAGTTAAAGTCCACGTTAGCTACATGTGACAATATATGAAGTATGAACCATCCCACGTGAAATTACGAACTTTTCAAGACGGGCAACTTTTTTTTCCCTCTTTTACATTGAATCTTTGAGAATTGGGACATTATTGAGCTGAAATTAAAGAAAAAGCAAAAGATGGATACTTCTCTCTTCTACTTTCTTAGTAACAGAGTATCAGGAATCTGTCAGCACACGTGGACATAGAAATCTCTATGTTTGTTTGATGAACTTTTTGCTTAAACAATTTGTTTATAAGCATTTTTAAACCATAAGAAATATAAAAATGGTATGAACATGTTAAGAACATCACGATAATTGAGAGAAAATTGAAGAAGAAACGACCAAATTCTTCCTCATTTGCTTTCATTTTCACAATCTCTAGCAAAGTGTCCTGTTTCTCCACAATTATAACAACCGCGGCCGCCATAGCCCCGACCGCCGCCATATCCACGACCCCGTCCATGGTAGGGAGGTGCACGGCCGTTTCCCCGGTAACAATCTCTCGCCAAATGACCCATTTGACCACAATTGTAACACTCTCTTCTGCCAAAACCACCATAACCGCCTCGCCCGCCGGACCGACGAGAACCGGTGCCTCTACCTCTCCGACCGCCACGGCCACCTCAGAACCCGCTAGTTCTACCAATTACAGTAACGTCGACGGCCTTGGCGCGGTGATCTTGGCCACAATCGATGGAAAATTCAACCGCCTGACCATCGAAAAGGGTCCGAAATCCATCGGACAGAATGGAGGTGTGGTGGACAAAAAGGTCCTCGCCGGAATCATGTGGAGCTATGAAGCCAAACCCCTTCTGCGCACTGAACCACTTCACGGTTCCGGTCGATTTCTTCACCTCCGCCATGGAAAAAGAAACAGAGAATACCCAGAAGTTTCCAGCAATGTATATTTGAGTTTTTTATTATTATTATTATTATTTATTTTATTGATTCAGTTTTCGAAAGTGGATATCTCTCAGATTCAGCGAAAAGGAGAATTCGGGGTGACGTGGGATGCAATGATTGGATGGTTATGTCAGCTGTTTTATCAGCTCTCTTCGCACTTATCCACTGAACGGTTGACACGTCATCAAATTACATAACCAAGTTAACAGTAAACGAACACGTCATCCAAAAAATATTAATTATTATATTAGATCATATATACTATAGAGTTTATAATTATTTTTATTTAATTTCATAATTTTATTTTACCATCACTCTTAAAAATAATTAAAAATTACAAAATATAAGTTCATATTAAATTATAAATATTAAATATAAATAAAGAAATATTTTACAAATATTTTATTTTTATCAAAGTAAAAATTTGAATAAACTACCCAAACAACCCGAACAAACTTAATCCAAGAATTTTATAATTGAATTGGGTTGAGTTCATTATTTAATAAGGGTTGTTCGGGTTGAAAATTTTACAACAATGTCTCGCCTCGATTCAACACAACCTATCAACACCTCCCCGTGCCATTAAAAAAAATAATTGTAATAGGTATTAAAATTTATTTATTTATTTTTGTCTCATTCAATTTTAAGAATAAATTTGTTTTGAAAATTAAATTGGATGTTTAATAAATTATGGAGAGATTTAATTTAAAAATTAACAAATTTTTAAGTTCAAATTTTGTGTATAAGGAACTTTTTGAGGAGAGACTAAGCCCATTAAGCATGAATGAACTGGGCTGGGCTTGGGTGGATGGCTGGCTAGGGGAATTTAATAATTATGGATTAGTCATTAATTAATTAATTAATTGTTAAATATAATTATGATGCATATTGCTTAATCAATAAAGAAATTAGGAGTGATTGAGGCAAAAGATTAACTTATTATTATTCAATTCAATAGAAATTGGTCATATTTTATTCTGTTTATAATTGCTATTATTATTATTTAAAAAATAATATGTTTATAAAAAAACTATAATTATATCTATCCTCGATGATGTAGTGGAAGAAAAATATGAAAATAATTAAAAAAACATAATATTCTGGTCAACTCATTTTATTTTATTTTATTTAGTTATCTAATTTTGAATATATTTTAATTAATTAAAATATATATAGCAAAATTCAATTTAATTAAGGAGTACGTAAGATATCAGATAGGTTGGAGAAGGAAACGAAACATTCTCTATAAAGTTAGGGAAATCTCTCCCTAATAGACGAGTTTTAAAATTGTGAGGTTGATGATCATACGTAACAGACCAAAACAGATAATATCTACTAGCAATTGGTATTAGAGCCAGCCACCTAATCGTGTGCCAGCCAGAAAACTGGCCCCCAAGGGTGGATAGTCTAACATATCTAATATAATTGTGACTGGTTCCATTAATTTTAATATAAAAACAAAAATTTTAATTTTTTTTTAAATTATGAAAAATATATTAAAAAAAGGTTTTGATAGGGAGAATTTGAGGCTGACATGGAAAATAAAGGGGAGAGCATTGGGTAGAGTTCTCATGTTTTGGCCAATAACGTAATTATCAAATAAATATAAAGTTTGGATTCGGACACCTCATGTTCATCCACTTTAAACCTTTCCTATTTTCAACCTCCACCATCCATTTTAAATCCATTTCAACCGACCAAAAGGAATGTATCCCGAAAAATTTATTAGTGGAGAGAATGTCACAACCATACTAAGAGAAGAGTAGGTTGTGACCCTCATGTGCTGGTGGTGACACATAAGTGGCGCTCAACTGACTACACAAGGGTTGAGAGAAGACAAGTGTCAAGATGCGACCGAGAAGGACAGTGCAACATCCAACACACCGTATAAAGTGCGCACTGAACCCAAGATGAGACATAGACGAGAAGAAGACAAAATGCAGACAAGGACACCAAACCTAACAAGACGTAAGCAAGAAGAAGGCAAAAAGTAGACAAGAGAGACAAAGATAGACTTGATAAAGACTGAGATATATATATTTTTGTTGAAATAACTCATTGATTTGACAAAAACCCAGAACGTATGTAAAAACAGGATAGAGCGAAAATTTGGGTTTGAGCGCTCTAAACCCTAAACTCATGATCTAACGTTTTGGGTCTGTTTGTAGGTTACCCAACCTAACCCTACTCTACTTTTAAAATTATTACAAAAATTAAAAATATTTGACGGTCGTAAAGATTATTACAAAAAAATTAAGAATATTTGATAGGTGAGAATTTATGAAATTTTAGTTTTAATATAACATGCCTTACATATAAGTAATTCTTTAAAAAAATAGTTATAAAAAAAATAACTCGACAGCTCAACTCAACCCGAAAATAGATGGTTACGTCGAGTTTTGAACTCTATTCAAGTTGTTGTGGTCGTTAACTCAACCAAGTACACTGATGTTCGAGAGAAATTTTGAAAAATTATCTTTGTCACGTTAAAAAAAAATAGCGTTCATATTTTTATTTAATTATTTTCGTAAAAAATGATTAAAAATATATTTAAAAATAATTTTGAATATAAAAAATAAGTAAAACTATCTTTAAATTAGAAGTTAGAATAGAAAGGGAGAAGCAGAGTCAAAGTGAGGAGACGGAGCCATGCCGCAGCCATCTCTCTCGGCCACATTGTGAAATAGCGCGCAACTGCCCCCTCCCTGCGGCCACCTCCCAACCGCCATAACCTTCACTTCCGCCTCCACCTCCACCTCTCTCCCAAATCTCCACCTTTCCACCATCAAAACCCCTTCGCCTCTTCGATTCAGCCCACGAAATCGAGCATCCTCCACTGCGATTTATCAGAAACCATCACTAATCACTACCTCCACGACTCTCGATTCGCGAATCGCATCGCAAATCGCCGTTGACTGTTCCTCACGACGACGCGGTTTTCTTATCACATCGTGCATTCCACAACCCCAGGTTCGTTCACTTTCAGTCTCAGCCGAGCACGAATCTCAATCTTGTAATGGCGCTCAAAATTTAGAATCCCGACGCGGTGGTTTGACTTATTCATTTGCCTCTCTCTCTTCTTTATGAGTATCATTTATTGTATGTATATTTGATTAGGTCTAGAACTAATTACAGACTTATGCTAATAGCTTCAAGATTTTCTCACCGGATGTTCGCCTCGAAGCGTCAAATTCAATGAAAGAGAGATGGAAATGAATTTGTACGATTTGACAGTGCTTTGTTAATGGAAAACATATCTTCCGAATTCCAAAATAAACTAAACTTTTATCTTCATCTTCGCTGGGGATTTCGTAATTGGTTCACTAACCGGTGGGTGAGGGAAAGATTCTCTGCTTCTTCCACCATTATTTTATCACAGACAAGGTTTCGTCCTCTGTCATATTTTAGTCAGCAGTCGGTTGTACTTGTTTGTTTTTTCTTATATTTGTTTTCTTTCAAGGACTGTGTTGGCTGAAATTCGTATAAACCACAACCATTCAATTATACATGGAATTATTAAGCATTTGTATATAGCTTTAATCTATCCTTAATCTCAAACCAGAGTAGTTGACCATAAATACATTCATGGGCGACGAATACTGTCAGGTTTACGGCCATTTAATTGCTCTGTTCTTTTGTTGTCTTTTTTCGATTTCTTCCACAAAAGGGTCATGGATCATGGGGGTAGCAACCCAGAAACCAGACAAGGAATTCCACTTAATCGAGCTAGGAGTTTAGGCTCTTCATTTAGGAGAAGCTCTTTTAACTCTTCTTGCGATCAGCCTCCTCCAACTGATCATGATGCTGAAAGTGAGAGCGTTTCAGAAGCGGGGGACATTGGGGATCGTGCTCTTTACAGCAACAGATTCAGTGATAGTGAGCGCTTTAGCTTATCTCTTGATCGTGCTTTGGAGAATGGTTCAATTGCCCCAATTCCAGAGAACGCCTTCGTGCAATCCTATGGATTTCGAGGTCGTGAATCTGCAACAGTTCATACCCCTGCTTCTCTTGTGCCACCTCAAGCTGAGGAAATCGTGTCCACTCTTGCAACCTGCCCCATAGATCATTCTGAAGACACAAAGCAAGTGGGTTTTATTTTGACATCCTTTCCACGACGGCTGAATTGAATGTTTTTTTTCTTCCATTGTTCGGATAATTTATGGGTTTTGTTTGGATTCATGAACAGGAAAGCAAGAGGAAGTTTTCAAGGCTGTTGGAGTATGTAACCTGCCTTGTTCATCTTGCTGTTTTTGGAATTCTTGGGGTAACTCAGAAAATTCTACATTTTCAAAAGTTCTAAGTAGTGATATCTTCTAGTGCACTTTTAACCGCCGACCTCTCATTTACAACTGAGAATTCTCCTCTTTACTGACATATGTTGACAGTATTTTATGATTTGAATGACCGAAGCTTTGGTGTAAAAAGGTGTTCGATATTTGAGCTTTTCAAGAGTTGCATGAAGATTATGATTGTTGAAACCTTTTCTGTTTACAGAGCTATTTTGTGTTGTTGTGCAGGTCTTGACAAGATATGGACTACAGAAGTTGTTTGGCCCAGAGAATGCAAACGTGACGAGCAATGAAACGATTCTGTATCCAGATCTTCCTTCCAATATGGTCTGCCTCTCATTTCTTCTTCTACTCATCTGTTACTAATCTTCCTTTTGTCTACCCTTTGGAATATCTAATTCATTTGATCTCAAAAGGGTGAAAGTAAAGCTTATTATCCAATGCGCTCCACCTTTTCTTGCAGTAAATAACTTTTGTATGAATTTTATGGGTCGCCTTGCATGAATAGAGAAGTTTTGCAGCTTCTTTAGAAGGGTATTTGGTAGGGAAGGGTGGAAAGCTTTTAAAAAGGTGAAAAGTGCTTTTTCTTTAAAGCACTTTTCAAAATTTGCATACTAAGATGGCTTAGATGCTTACTTTTATGCAGCGTCTTTAATAAAGTAAGCAAATTTGTTGTTATATTAATTTGATAGGTGGGATCATTCTTGATGGGATGGTGGGGTGTTGTTTTCAAAGGAGACATTTCAGGCATTTCAGATTATCTAGCCATTGGATTGACAACCGGTTACTTGGGAAGCCTAACAACATTCAGCGGATGGAATCAGAAAATGCTGGATCTAAGTGTCGACGGCCGCTGGCTCTTTGCCATCCTCGGTTTCCTCATAGGTAAGATAATGACTCAAGACATCAAAACTCCAAAACTACATCATATAGAAATCACGACTCTCTACAATAATATGATATTGTTCACTTTGAACTTTCGTGATTTTTCTTTGGATTCTCTCAAAAGGCCTCGTACCAATGGAGATTATTCCTTACTTATAAACACATGATCATTCCTTAAATTAGCGTCTCCCAACAATCCTCAACAATATCAAGATGTTACTGATTCTTCTGCAGGCTTGTTTCTGGTGGCATACTCCATAATCTTCGGAATAGAGACAGCAAAGGGCTTCCGATGGATTATGAGAAGAAAAAACATAACCTGCAGCTGGTGCTTGAAAGTGGACAGCTACGAGCGTGACTTAGCAGCAATGGTGGGGTTTTCACTGATGCTGATTCTATTATGGAGCCTGAGTGGGAGCCTACTGGAGAGAGATTTCAGCAGCGAGGCGGCGGAACTGTGGGTTGGTTGCCTGGTGGGGCCGGTGGGGGTATGGGCGCGGTGGTTCTTAGCCAGGCTAAATGGGCGGGGAGTGGGGCGTAGAGGGCGGTGGAAATGGGTGCCGATTGGGACCCTGATGGCGAATGTTTTAGCGGCGTGTGTGATGGCGGCGCTGGCGACGGTGAAGAAAGCTGTGAAATCGGAGAAGGTGGAGACGGTAGCGAGTGGGGTGCAGTTGGGGCTGTTGGGGTGTTTGAGCACGGTGTCGACGTTCATTGCGGAGTTCAATGCGATGAGGCTGAGCGAGCAGCCTTGGAGAGCCTATGCGTATGCGGCCCTCACGATGGCCATTTCCTTTGCATTAGGCGTCTTGATTTACTCTATACCCGTCTGGACCCAGGGATTCAACGAGTAGAATGTTGTAAATCCCCATTTTGATAATTCATATGATATTAGTACTTTATATTTTTTATTTTTTATTTTTTATTTTTTATGCATAATCGGTGTACTATATATTAAATTAAAGCTACTTAAAAATGATATTAATTTTGAAAACTCTGAAAATGATTATCGATTAATTTTACAATGATAAAACTGATTTTTAAGTAAAATTATTTTTGTAATTACGATCACTTGGAAATTCTGTCGAAAATTGTTAACATCGCATTTATATATATATATGTATATATATATAGCTTTATAAACATTTCTTTTTCTTATTTATCACCTAATTCAAAGTAAATAAAATATCAAATTTATATAAAAAAAATTGACATTGATATTATGTATCAATGCTACATTAACCTCTCAAGAAATCCGTCGTCGGACAGGCAGATTCACATCTCTTACAACCAACACAGTCTTCTGTTCTTGGAGCCAAAGCTATTTGCTTAGCTTTACATCCGCCCCAAGGTATCATTTCTAATACATATGTGGGACAATCTCGGACACATTGAGTACACCCTATACATGTATCATAAATCTTTACTGAATGTGACATTGGATCTAGAATTATTTTTTAGGACTATAAATTTGTGAAGGAATGCGATCGGATAGTTATGTGCTGTAAGTTGTTGTTGTTGCCTTTTTGCTTGCATCACATATAACACGGATTTCAAAATTCTCTTTCGAAATCTCTCTGTCCCCATTTTCTAAAACTTTCTTCTTGAATCGGGGCCAAAGACTCGTGGCCGGCAAAAATGAATTGGCTTAACTCATTTCTTGCTAGAAAGTGAGTGCCGGTTGAGTGTTCTTACAACTTTTGACTAATGTTATAACTCAACCTGAAAATAAGGTTATAACTCAACCAAATACAACTATACACTATGTTTGTAAATGATGTTTGAATTTTATGAGACTTTAGTTATTAACGTAAGTAAGTATAATTTTTTAAAATAATTGAAAAAAGAAACACAACACAACCCAGCCTAACTCATAGTTATGAACTCTATTCCGGTTACTTGGCCACAATCACATACTTGAAATTTCTAGTTGATTAAAAAAAAAGCAAAAAAAAGTGAATAATGAATTAATAAACAAAATAATTCGAAAATACTAATTCGGCTAAAAATAACAATTAAAACAGAATAAAAAAAATTTATAATCCAATATGACACATAATGTTTGTAAATAATAATTATTAATAATTGGGATTAAAGTAACACAAAAAGTAACTGGTCCAAACTGCAATTTAGTTATTTAAAAGTTCGTTAATAATCGAAACCATTCTTCCAATCAATGGCACCGTACATAACAATTGCAGGACGCCGCGGCTCGCCGGAGAAGACGAAACAAAACAAACGACGACGAAGGTGGAGGCGGCGCAGTTTGGTTCAGTACAGTCACTGGGGAATTTTATTTAGCTTGCAATACGCATACTCACCATACTTCTTCGTCTTGAACTTCGGCGGATTGTGTTCATCGATCAATTTCGGATGAGGCCCAACTTCGAACTCCGCCGGTGGCTCCAAGAACACCGGCCACGATATCCTCGCCTTCTCCTTGTTCACCGTCGTCCTGTGCAGGACGCTCTTGTACTTCCCATTACTCAGAATCTGCCAAATCAACCTCCATTTTCATAAACCCTAAAACTTCAAAAATGGGTATGAAATCAAACCGCAATTTTACCTCAATTTGATCGCCGATGTGGATGACGAGGGCGTTGGGGATGTAATTGACATCGTACCAATGACCATCTTTGAACGCCTGGAGGCCTTGAACATCATTGGGCACAAGAATCGTCATGACCGACATGTCGGTGTGAGGAGCAACTCCAAGAGCTAGATCAGGGCGAGGACATGGTGGGTAGTAGTTGATTTTCAGTAAATACACTAAATCGTCTCCACCGGCACTCTGTTTCAGTTCATGTTCTTCAAGCCCCAGCCCGAGTGAGAGGCTTGCAAAGAGCTTATCCACAACCCCATGTAAATGCTTTCTGTACTCCTCGTTTGCAGCCCTGAATTCAGACCCCAATAAAATTAGAAACGGTTCAAGAATCACGAATCACTTTAATGATATGATATGACTATGAATATAAGCTCTTGTGAGTTTACTTTTGATTTTCCTAAAAAGCTTCTTGCCAATGAAGATGTATTCTTATTTATAAACTTCGATCTTTCCTAAATTAGCCAACTTGAGACTCACCCCCAACAATCAACAAAATACACTATAGAACCTCCCTCAGCCTTATGGAGCCTTTGAACAGCCTTCCCTTCATTAAGGCTTGAAATACACTATAGAGCCTCCCCTTCATTGAGGCGACTCTTTTTCTGGAGTTTTCGAACAAAGTATACCACCCTTTGTTTGACCTTTGAATCACTTTTGACTACACCTTCAAGTCTCACAACTCTTTGTTGAGGATTCTATTGAGAGGATTAAGTCAAGTGACATAATAGGAATCACTAATCTCTACAATGGTATTATATTGTCTACTTTGAGTATAAACTCTCATAACTTTACTTATATTCCATTGATATGTATTTCTTTACCTATAAACTCATGAACATTCTCAAAATTACTCCTAGAACGATACTCAACAGAAACAGAACAGAAACAGAGTAATCAAGAAATTTAATAGAAATTGAATACCTGTAAGAAGGGGGTTTTTGAGGCCAGAATTTGAAGTTAATGGCAGACGGCGGCCAAATGATATGGAACAAATGGTCGACCCAATCTTTCTTTCCACCGACTTCCTTCTGGAGCTTAGTTCCGTAGCCTTCGACGGATTTGGAACCAGGGGGCTTAGCGTACACCTCTTTCTCCTCTGTTGGGAGCTCAAAGAATTCCTTCCCAACGGCCTGCAAATGGGCGATTGCTTCACTGGGGATATTGTGGTTGATGATTTGAAACATGCCCCAATGGCGAGAGGCGTCGTCGATGGCTTGAATAACAGAGGGTTGATCTGGGTTGCTGAAATCAATGACGGGAACGGCGAGGGTTTGGCCCTTGACAGTGGTAATGCCAGGCTGCTCGGTCTCCTGCCGGATGAACTGGGCGGGGAGAGTGCCGGAGGAGAGCACGGCGGAAGCGATGTCCTGAACCTTCTCGAGCTCCATGGTGTGTAGGTGGGTTTGGAAGTTCCGGTAGAGGGGGCTTTGTAGAAGGGTGGAAAAAGGAAGAAGAAACGTGGGCAGTTGTGGATCGCTCGATGTAACAACCAGCCCCCTATAAATGAACCCCAAATTACCTGTCTTTGTTGTCACATGAATGGCGATGAGCATTAAAACCAAACTTTATTGTTTACGATCGGTTATTTCTTTTTGTTAATTCAATAAAAATATCATGCATTTTATTTTCAAGAAAATATTCATAAAAAATACTATTAAACTTTTAAAATTTATAAAATACCCCAACTTTTAAAATTTTCAAAAATTAAAAATTCACTCTCCTAAAAAAAAATATATTTAAACCTAATAAAATATAAAGCCATATATTATATATTTTGCACAAAAATGATAGGTTCCATCTTTTCAAATGGCTGAACAGAAAAAAGAAGAATATGAATATAGATAAGTAGTTAAAATATTACATATTTGATTAAAACATGTTTTTAAATTAAAAAAATATGATAAAATTTTATATAATTCTATTAAAATTATTTATTTGATAATAATCATTAAGAAGGATGGTTTAATAAACTCAAAATTTTAATATTTATTTAGTTAAAAATATTTTTAAAATTTCTCTTAATAAAAATAAAATAACTAAGCGTAATTAATTATCTAAAATTAAATAATATAATCCCAATTAATTATATATAAAATTGTGTTTAATCACAATTAATTATCTAAAATTGTGTTTAATACTTGAACCAAATATATGTTTATATAATAACATGATCGTGTAAAACATGTCAATAAGCGTTTTGAGAAGACTTTTAGGAGTACTCACTTAAAATTGTATTTTTCTAAAAAGAGGATAAAGACCTCTAAAAAACTACGACGTTGACAAGACTTTAGAGAGTGTACCCACAGTTAAAATTGTTTCTTCTAAAAAGAGGATAAAGGACCTCTCAAAAACTACGAGGTTCATCTAATAATTTTTCCTTTCTTTTAAAAATAATATCAAAATATAAGGTAGCCAACAAAAAACTTTGGTGACCAAAAAATTAGTACAAGAAATCATTGCAAGATAATTTATTAAAAATGCTTGGCATCTTAAAATTTTATCCAAACACTACACATTTTGATTGACAAAGTTAACATGGAGTCATTAAGCAATTAAAAGGCAAGCAAAAGATGAGACTGAGAACCCTTTGTTTATCTAACGTACTAATTTATATTCGCAGATAGCATTCCATCAACATTTACAACACGGCCCACGATTTAAAATTGAACAGTATTTTCTAGACACCCTTGTGTAAATGCACCATGGAAGCGGCCAAAAGCTTAGCCGCAGCACGAGCCACAGGCAGGTAATGAACCTGGTTGTCATAGGTTCAGATCACAGAACAGTAAGTCAATCGAATGAAAGAATAGAGGAAAAAAGTTCGAAAACAAGCATTGAACTTACTATGATCGATCCCTCGAACGTTGTCTAGACCACGAGGTGGCCCACGTGGACGACCACCGTAAGGCCCTGACCCGGGACCTCCTGGGCCACCACCGTCCCATTTCTTGCCAGAACCAGATCCTTTTCTATACGCCTCAGATTTTTCCATCTAGAAAGAAGCATGAAAGTTATCTTCCCTCCCATGATGATGGTTCTGAATACCTAACATTGTTCATAAGGCAACAAAGAACACCTTACCGAGAACAAGGTGGTAAAAAACACACCGATAATGTTTACAATGGCCCAAAAGAAATCAGTTATGGTTTTGAGACGCCAAAATGATCTCTGGGATTTCACAACGCCTACAAGATATCACGCAAGTGCATAGCTGATTATTACATGCAAGGAATCAAGAACACAGAAACATTCAATTTCATAGTTCAAAGAAACTATCAGATGAATGGTAACATGTCAAATCCACCTGAGAATAGCACCCAGTTTATCAATCCGGATATACGAATAAAAAAAAGGGTCACTGTGCAATGTGAGCAATTTTAGATCTCTTCAATCTCTTGAACACAAAATCAATCCAAATAGATAACCAAAAAAAAAAAAAGAAAAGAAAGCCGTATCATACGGACAACTGTACATAGAGAAGAGGTGAACGAGATCATTAATGAAGTCATGCAAAGCAGGTGAAACACAAGAAAGAACACAGTTAGCACTTTATAACTTGACGTAACAAGGCTCCCCAATAATCTTATTGTTCTAAGTACTCTGACAAAGATGTAAAACTGATGTACCAGGAGACAGGTAGCAGAGTGCAATAGGGATTCACACAGAGCTGTTTAATACTGGCAAATTTAGTATCAATTTATGCTTCGGAAACATGAACATCCCCCATGACTTAATATGAGGGAGTTCACCAGAAAGAAGCAACTAAAAGGAATTCCAAGCTTTTCTACCTAAACATTTGGTACATGCAATATTCACTTATCCAGAAACGATTTTAGAGAATACTGCTAAACGGAATGACCAAACAGAATTTCAAGCACAAGTTGATACAATTAAAAGATTCCTGATAGCCTTCTCAGGTTGCAGACACTTTTAAAGGTTCATTATAAAAAATATTCAATATGACTTCAAATCCTTGACCAGCACTAAAAAAGAGTGCAGAAAAACTACCAAACCATGGATATATATATATATATTAGTACATTGATTCAGATCAACAGCAATACAGAACAACAAAATTATAAAGCTTGTGAAGGTTTAAAAATCATAATATCTTCTCTCTCTACTGCTTGAAATTGTGATGATTTCACAAAATTTAATAAGACACGAAGAACCTCCATAAGGTTTATAACATGGACTTCAACATTAAGCATTAACACTACGGAGCCGGACTAACATAAAGCAAATAAATCAAGTTTAAAAGAAAATATCGATTCCTTCATCATATTTTACTTGTCTCTACCATTATGAACTACCATCTTACAATACACTTTTAAATTTTCTATTAAGCAGGTGCATTTTATAAGGGGAAAAAAAGGCCCCCTTAAAGCGAATGGAATAAGTTCTGCCTGAAAAAGTCTATAAGCATAGCCATTTTCCAGGCCTTTTTCATCATCGGTTCTATCCACTCAAACCGTAAGACAGACAATAAGCACGGAGTAGAACTAGAAACAAAGTTGAGAAATAAGGAAAACGGTGTGAATTCATCCAAACACTCAAAGAAATAAACAAATGCTTTCATATCAGCTTATAAAAAGGTACCACCAAAGTTGAAGTTGAAGTTTAGGAAATAAACTCATACAACAATAAAATTGTCAAGCTACGTGTCTTATCTAAGTTATCAAACGACTATAAATTTTCCGAATTTATCTACCACATTTCTCTATCTTTCCGAATTTATCAAACGTGTCTTATCTCAGTCTCTTCCTAACTCGAATTCGAGAGTTTTCCCCCTCTTCATGATTAAATCAATGCCCTAGGATTATTTCCATTCCTGTGGTTATATCTTTGTGTACGATTTTTCCATTTGATAACATCAAATTCACTAAGTTTCCGATCAAGAGATATGCAATCAGATCAAAATTCTCACAGAATACCACATCTTCCTGAAAAATCAACTGGATCTAACCTACTAAGCACAAAATCGAAATCCGAATCACCACAAAATGAATATTACCACGGAAATAGGAACAGGATTAAAAAATAAATACACCGACTATCCAAACACAAAAACTCTAAAATATTTCCAAATCCGAAAGTCATCAACCAAACTCTCAGATGCGGAATCGAAAAATAAAAGATCAGAAACCGAGAGAGAACCTCGTTCAACGTACGCCATGGGAGACTTTCCAGAGCCTTCTCGGAGTCGAAGAGAAAGAATGCGATATTCTAAAAGATGGATTTTGGATCGACTGTCCGCCGTTTTTATAGCACGATTTGCGCGGATTTTGATTGGCTAAAGCTACGTCATAATTAAGATTTTATTTTCTAAAATTTAATAAACTGGATGAGGTGTTAATTTAAGTTTGTTATTCCACCATCCTTGACACAGTCAACGTCGCCCATAAAAAAAATATAATTTTTAATATAATTTAGTCCTTAAAATAATAAAATTGATTTTAAATACTTAAAAAAAAATGTAACCAATAAGAATTGAAATTAAGTAATTTTCATAAATTAAAAAAGCATAAATGGAATTTATTTCCACCAAAATAGTAAATTGGATGATGAGGATGACCGCAAGTAGACGGTGGAAGACGTCACTCAGAGAAGACACGTGTCAGCGAACTGGCTAATCTTACCGGTCAGGTGACTAAACAGCATTAGAAAGAAAGAAAAGGAGATGAAAAGAAACGGAAAGAAGTGGAAAAAGGGCGCGAAGTGGGCGCCATTTTCTTCGCCGACCGTTCATCGCGTCCCTTTCTTCTTCCACAGTCTTACCAACACTAGCGCTTTCTTTCTCAGCTCTCTTTCATGGCTGCTGTTTGATTCGTTTCTCATTTTCTTCTGTTGTGTTCTTGATATCCGTTCCGAAGTCGGAAGATTGTCTTGTTATATCTTTCAAATTCGTTTGGATTTGAGGTTTTTTTTGTGGGTTTTTGCCATTTCTTGTTCCGTTTGATTCTTCTTGCTTTATCATAATTATGAGGGGAGCTGTTGAGCAATCCACTTCCGAGAGGAACGAGGATGGCGAAAAGGAGTGGAAGAAGAAGGGTCGTTCCAATTGGCGGTATATGCAGAACGCCTCTATTTGGAGGCCAGGTGTTCTTCTCTTTTTAACTTGTTTTGCTTGATTTTAGTCTTAATTCGTGGGATTTTGCCGAATATGGATGTACTTTTTTTCTTTCATGTATGAAATTGTTATGGAATTGTGACGATTGGAGTAGAGAACGAAACATTCTTTATAAGAGTGTGGGAACCTCTAGACGCGTTTTAAAAACATTGAGAGAAAGTAGGAAAGGGAAAGAATCTCCAAAAAAAGACAATATCTGCTAGCGGTGGGCTTGGACCGTTACAAATGGTATCAGAGCTAGACGGCGGGCGATGTGTAAGTGAGGAGGTTGAGCCTTGAAGAGGGGTGGACATAAGGCGGTGTGTCAACAAGGATGCTGGACCCCGAAGGGGGGTGGATGGTGAGATTCCACATTGATTAGGGAGGAGAACGAAACATTCATTATAAGGGTGCCTTGAGGGGAAGCTCGCTTCCTAGTCTACCCATTTTAAAACCCTTGAGTGGAAATACGAAAGGAAAAGTCGAAAAAGGACAATATCCACTAGTGGTGGGCTTGGACCGTTACAGGAATTCGATGTAGTTCACGTCCTGCTATTTGTTGTCAAGTGTTGCATTGAGACAAATTTCGCAGGGCGCGTTGATATGTGCTGATTCTAAATCAATAGTTTCATATGTGTGTTTTGTTGCATCAGGAAGATACTTTTATGTTGTACTTTTGTTTCCTCTAAACCATCTTTCCACTCTTAATATGCCTTAACTTACAAGATATGTTGCCCCTTTTGGCAGCGTCTTGCAGTTCAGTCAATGAAATACCGAGGGAAGCATCAGAATGCAATGAAAATTATAGAATTGATGCTAACTTTACAGCACCCTCATTTTATTCTTCTTTGACTCAACAGGCATGTCAATCAAATCAGCCAACCGAGCCTGGTTTAACCAGAAGAAACAAGTTTTCCTTGAGTTCTTTGCTTCCTCTGCATATTAGCCAACAAGCAGAATGGTCGCAAAATTTGAGAAACCAGCATCATTCCATGGATACTGGTCGATGGGTTATGAAATCATGCCCTGAACAGATTGCCAGTGGAAGTATGCCTTGGATATCTATGAACCAGCATTCGCCTCCTGCTGATGTAAACAGTCAAAGGAAATATTTTACGTCTCACTGGTCCATGAATGATGTCAATAGAGGCTTACAGGTCTGTTTGACATGCTGAATTTGCTTGATGCTGGGCCTCCAAGAAGGGTGGATTATGAGATCCCACATCGATTGAAGAGGGGAACGAAACATTTCTTTGAAGGGTGTGGAAACCTCTCCCCAGTGGATGCGTTTTAAAACTTAGAGGGAAAGCCCAGAAGGGAAAGCCCAAAGAACACAATATCTGCTAGCGGTGAGCTTGGGCTGTTATACAAGTGAACTAAAAAATGCTTGCATCTTGTGTTCGACTGCTGTAGAATTATGAATAGAACAAATCTAAATGTACCCATGGTAGAAATTTTTATTGATTTGGAATCATTGTCCTGATCTAGGTGGAAGGAGACAGTTGCAATTAAGATGGATCCTTTTTCGTCATGGAGTAGGATGAAAGGCACTAGTGAGGCCCATGGCAATATGCATTCAATGGAAGATGCCAATGTTATGTCCGACAGTTTTTGGAGTTCCCCTTTAGTTGATCCCATTGGGAGGATCTGTGCAGTGATTAATTTATATCCTAAAAAAAGACCAACTGGTAAGGTAGTAGCCATCCTAGAGAAGTCTCGGCAGCGAGAAACTATTGTTGGCCATCTTAATGTCAAGAAATTCCTCTCCTTTCACGAGATTTATATGAAATCTTCATTGCATAATTGTGGATATGTCCAATTGATGCCTAACGACGCAAGATTCCCGACAATGATGGTTCGTGCAGTCGATTTACCCGACCGCATCAAGAAGAGATTGGACAATGGTGATGCCACAGTTGAAAGTGAGCTGGTGGCTGCAAGAATTGATGGATGGGTTGAAGAGAGTTCAGCTCCAAGAGCACTTGTCGGGCATGTTCTAGGACGGGGAAGTAGAGTAGAGTCTCATATTGATGCTATTTTATTTCAAAATGCAATTCTTACATGTGAATTCTCTCATGATTCATTGTCTTGTCTCCCTCATACCCCTTGGAAGATCCCACAAGAGGAACTTCAATGCAGAAGAGATCTAAGAAACTTATGCATATTTACTATTGATCCTCCATCTGCCTCGGATCTTGATGATGCTTTCTCGGTTCAAAAAGTAGCCAATGGTATCTTTAGAGTAGGCATTCATGTTGCTGATGTATCACATTTTGGGCAATACTGCCTTAGATAAAGAGGCTAAAATCCGATCGACAAGTGTTTATCTTCTACGATGCAAGATACCAATGTTGCCACCATTACTCTCTGAGAATATCGGTTCACTTAACCCCGGAGTGGATCGACTTGCATTTTCGTTGTTTTTGGACATCAACCATTGTGGTGATGTCAAAGATTGTTGGATTGGCCGTACTGTGATATGCTCTTGCTGCAAACTCTCATATGAACATGCTCAGGACGTCGAAGATTTTAGGACATAATGTTCCCCAGTTGCATGGCCAGTCTGCATGGCTTGATATCATTTCATCTGTTAGAACTCTAAATGAAATTTCTAAAACTCTAAAGGAGGAGAGATTTAGAGATGGGGCTTTGAGGCTCGAGAATCCGAAAATAATGTTCTTATATGATGAATTTGGAATTCCATATGATAGTTCGTTTCATGAGCGAAAGGATTTGAACTTTCTTGTCGAGGAGTTCGTGCTTTTGGCAAACAGGACCGTGGCCGAAGTGATATCCAGAACTTTTCCTGATAGAGCATTATTGAGAAGGCATCCTGAACCTATATTGAGGAAACTTACAGAAGTTGAATCATTTTGTTCTAAGCAGGGTTTAGAACTTGACACATCCTCTTCAGTTCTGTTCCAACAGTCATTGGAGCAGATTAGGATGAAACTTCATGATGATCCTTTGCTGTTTGATGTTGTGATATCCTATGCTACAAGGCCTATGCAGTTAGCTACTTATTTCTGCAATGGAGAGTTAAAAGATGGTGAAAAAGGGAGCCATTATGCACTGGCTGTCCCTTTGTACACACATTTCACGTCACCATTGCGACGGTATCCTGATATCGTCGTCCATCGCACACTTGCCGCAGCTGTTGAGGCTGAGGAGCTGTATTTGAAGCACCAAGGAATTATAAGGAAAGTTAATAGTGATGAACAGATGAGATGTTTTACTGGCATTTGTTTTGACAAAGGTGCTGCTGACTCCTTAGATGGTAGAGAAGCGTTATCATCTGCAGCATTGAGGAATGGAGTTCCATGCTCTAAATTACTTTCAGATGTTGCTGTGCACTGCAATAACAGAAAATTGGCTAGTAAGCATGCTGCGGATGCTTGTGAAAAGCTCTACATGTGGATTCTTTTGAAGGAAATAAAGGTACTCTTTTGTGATCTTTTCTGATATAATTTTGAACACTATCTTGTTTTGTTTGTTTTACAAGTATTAAGGTTCGATGGATGGTAGATTCATCTGTGGCTTCTTTATATTTTCAGATTTTGTTCTCAGATGCAAAGGTATTGGGCCTTGGTTCAAAATTTTTGACTCTGTATATACAGAAGCTAGCGGTGAGTGGTCTTTGAACATGTAGTATTTTTAATTTTTTTTTTTTTTTTTTTTTTGAAGTTTGCTGCTTATTTATAACTTATTTAGTTATACCCTGTATATGAAAAATGATCATATATAGTAAACGACTATTTATAGTAAAAACTAATAAAGGTATATATGGTAGAAAGAGAGGGTTATTTCTTATAAATTATATATAATAAATTGAGCCATTATATATATATATCACTGTAGTGCTTTGAAAATGTACTTTTTCTATCTGTATTTTCTGACGAACCAAGTTGGTAGAGCTATATATATGGTAGACAGTTATATATAGTAGATGATTATATCTAGTAAAGTTAGAATCATATATATATATCAGTGCTTTGAAAATGTACTTTCTATCTGTATTCTCTCTCATTCTATATTCTACATATCAAGATGGTAGAGCTATACATTGTAGATAGTTATATATAATAGATGATTATATTTAGTAAAGTTATATATAGTAAACTGAACTATATATATACCACTGCTGTGCTTTGAAAATGTACTTTATTCTCTTACATCATCCATATAAACCTTAAGCCAATATTTCTCCCTACATTTTTCCTCTCTCCTATTCTTTGTGTTCATCTAGATCGAGTGTTTACCTTATTGTGCGATCCTAACAGTCTGAAGTAGTATTCATTATTCTCTCTTTTCATATGTTATCAGATTGAGCGGAGAATATACTACGAGAAAGTCGAAGATTTGGCAATTGAATGGCTCGATGCTACATCTACGTTGGTGCTTAGTTTTCTTGATAGTAGGCACTCTCATAGGAGTAGAGATTCAATTAAGTGGAAGGCATTGGAAGATATTGCATTGGTTATTTCCCCTTGCGACCTGACTGTTAAACAGAGGACGCTTGGAGGAGCAAGCACAGGGGTGCTGCTTCAGGTAGTGGAATCATCGAGCCTGCAGTTTTACTACTTCATGCCGTTGGTGGGGACGATGGAGCCATTGAGCTAGGGGTTAGGGTATACGTGAGCTCGTATTTAAGGCAATACATGGTGGTGTGGTTGATGTGGCAAACCATTTGATGCCATTCCATTGCGCCTAGCTCTGTTTGTAGATAAGGAAAATGAGTGCAAAGGCGCACACAAATTGAAGGTGGTTTGTGGAGAAAGCCATTGGTTTTTTGTTGTTTTTTCTTCTCATCAGTTCTCTGTTTGCTGCCCAATCGAGGTTTTTTTGGTCATGCGGCGGCGAAAGAAGGTGTCCATCATCATACCAAATAATGATGTGAACTATCTGTGGACGATTGCTGAACTTTTAATTGGTTCATAATGATATACATCTTGAACAAAAGGTTAGAAGTTTGAATTTTACTTTTGTATATGTTATTGAACTACAAAAAAAAAAAAGTGGTATGGATATGGAACTCTCTATTCTTGCTCTAAGTACTAATATGATTAGCTAATTTAAATTATATAATGTTTTAACTAATTGAATTAAGGTACAAATTATATAGACCTGATAAGTAATTTTGACAATTTAATGACAATTTCACCCTCGTAATTATTTTGGAACATATTAAAAAATAAAGTTAAAATAATCTTTCTGTCTACGAAAAATCTGGGCTAAATTAATAAAAATACCTTAGTGTTGTACTTTGCTTAAAAAATATCATTCAACTTTCGAAAATTTTAATAATATCCTTACATTAAAGAAAAAAAGGTTAACAAAATACTTTATTTTTAATAGTACTCACTAAAAACTTTTTAAATTTTTTTTTGTAAAAGCTTGACGTTATTTTTGAAGTTTTTGAAAAAATTTAAAAAATATTTTTAGACTTTTTTAAAAAGTTATTAAATATCGTACTGAGGAAGGTATTTTTTAACCTTTTTAATTTAAAAATATTAAATTTAAAAGTATTTATACACTAAGAGTATTTTAAAAATGAATATAAAATCACAGTTATAATTTTTAGTATTTTTATTAATTTAGTAAAAAATATTTGTAATTTATAGAAAGAAAGAAAAAGAAATAAAAATCCCTAAAAACGGGCCAGGTTCGATCGGTGCAGTGGCCGAGCTCCAACCGAAGAGGGTTCAGTCGGAGGATTACGGTGTTTCTCCGCGATCAGATTTGCATAAACAGATAGAGAGATGCGAGGAACTGGAGGACCTCTTCTCTGCATAGGCGATCTTCTGTGCGATGTCGGAGAAGAAGAAGCCGGAGAAGGAAAGGGATCTAATGAAACCCCTAAATCAGTAATATCATCAACTTCTTCCTCTGCTTCTGTTTCCACTCTTCCGCTCGTATCAGAATCCCCCGATCTCCCCAAACTCTTTCAGGTTCCCTGCTTATCTTTCGATTGTTGATTTTTCGCTTTCTTTTCTGGTTGTCCCGTAAGTCATTGAGTACTCTGATAATTGATGCTACGATTACGGTTTCGTACACTTAGAATGCAGATTATAGTATCGCGAATGTGATTTTTGAGGATTGCAAATATTTTGCAAAGAGCTTGATGTTTATTTCATATTCTAATCTTCTTTGCTTCAGGAAAATTACGACCAATTGAACAAATCATTCGATGATAATGACCACTCTTGGACAGCTTTGACGTTGAAGGTAGGGCGTTTCTTGTGTTTGACAATCAATTTGAATGATTCAGTGATATGAACTAATGCCTGCAGCTTTTGCGTCTGAACTTTACTTTCTAACAATTTACAAAGAAATTAGCATTGTACCATCCAGCAGATTGGCTTCTATTTCCTTGTGACTTTATTTTGGGGCATTTTTCAGATGTGCAGTGCTCTTGATACTGCTAGTAAATTGGTTGAATCAACCAACTCAAATTCGAGATTTTTGTTGGAGAAGATTGTGGAGCTTGAACAGGTTTTGGAAAAGGGGGATTCTACAAGAGAGGCGGCCATGGCCATCCAAACCAGTTTTAGCTCTCAAGTTGCTCAGGACTCCATTTCTTCTCAGAATTAAGGTTAGCATAAGCTTATACATTAAAGGGGTTTCTCATCTTTGTTGAAGCATAATAGAAATCTTCTCTTAAGAAATACTCGTTTGAGCAATTTCCATATTCATAGCTTTGATTCATGCAGTTTGATTTCTTATGCAGTTGGTGTAGTCGAGATAAATTTGAGTTTTAATTATTTGTAATCATATTATGATTGGATTAGAATTAGTAGTTCAAGTAAATAGAATGACAATGGAATGTATGGTATAGAGACATATGGGGTTAAAGCTTAGTCAGTTGGGCATATGAGGTATAGGTTTTTGATGTTATTATGCTCATTGCAATTGTATATTGGTGATAGAGTTTAAATTAAGTTACAAGTTTAGTTCGGGAACTTTTGTCTTTTTGGTCCTTGTACCTTAATAAAAGGTGTTTCATAGGTTCACAAACACTTAATTTTGCCTAATAGGTCTATATTCTATAAAAATGTCTAATAGGTCTATATTCTATAAAAAAAAATTGATATCGAGATCGAGAATGATATGGGGATGAAAATGGCTCCGGATCTATATCTAGAAGAGTTTATTCTCAATCTCGATATCAAATCATTAACTGACGATATCGATATCTAGAACCATGATTTAATATTGAGAATAAAGAATCATTGATTCAAGATGAAGAATCAAGACTTAACGATTTGATAGCAAGATGGACACTGATTATTTGATAGTGAGATCGAGATTACAAAATTGAATGAGAATGCATGAATGTGTCATTTGCCTTGTAACTATATGTTTATTTATAGATTTTTTTTTATTATCATATGGAGAACTAAAATGACATAGGCTTTCAAGATCATTGAAACATTGAAACATGTTATGTGAGATCCCACATCGGTTGGAGAGGGGAACGAAACATTATTTATAAGGGTGTGGAAACCTCTCCCTAGCAGATGCGTTTTAAAAACTTTGAGGGGAAGCCCGAAAGGGAATACCCAAAGAGGACAATATCTGCTAGCGGTGGGCTTGAGCTGTTACAAATGGTATCGGAGGTAGACTCCGGATGATGTGCCAACGAGGAGGTGGACACGAGGTAGTGTGCCAGCAAGGACGTTGGGCCTTGAAGGGAGGTGGATTAGGGGGTCCCACATCGGTTAGAGAGGAGAACGAAACATTTTTTATAAAGGTGTGGAAACCTCTCCCTAGTAGACACGTTTTAAAAACTTTGAGGGGAAGCCCGAAAGGGAAAACTCAAAGAGGACAATATCTGCTAGTGGTGGGCTTGGGTTGTGTTACATATTACTTCTAGCCCAAATCACTAGCTTGAAACATATTAAACATGTAAACGAGTTCATAAAGATGAAGCTCTGACACACTTAGTTCAATATGTTTAACGAAAAACTATATTCGGGAAATTCGTTAACTTGAACTTAGTATTCAACCGTTCATTGGTACATGAAATCCTCTCGAGGGAGGTTGTCAACGAGATAAGAGATGTGATGACCTTCGAACTGAGGGGTACCAAAGTGGTGTTCTCACAGACTTTCGTTGACAAGTTATTGTATAGGGACATGAAGGACTTAAGAGTACTTCAACAAATTGGATTAGGGTACAATCATTTGGGAGAGGGTTTTGAAGAGCAGAGAGTTCTGGTGGCAGAATTGGTGCATACAAGTACTTCCCTTTAGTTTCAGTCCTCTGGTTATGATATTATTACGTCTCAAATCTCAAGCCCAAAAGAGAGATCCCTTACACCAGAACAATCTTTGCAGCAAAATTTGAACCACATGCCTTCACCAAATGATGAGCCTCCAGCAATCAATGTCCTGGACTTTGGACAACCTTCTGTTGCTTCTCATGCTCCCTCAAGTTCACAAGCCTCCCTACAGATCTCCACGGGTGGGGTCGGGGAAGGCCCTTCCCCGTCTCCCCTCTTATTTCAATCCCCATCTTAACTACTATTACAACTAGAATGTGGGATAATTGGATGTAAACAATGCTTTCTTAAATATACATCTAGAAGAATTTTGTATATGATATAACTTGTAGGGTTAATTGTCAGATGCCATCTCGGTTGGTATGAGATCCCACATCAGCTGAAGAGGGAACGAAGCATTCCTTACAAGGGTGTGGAAACATCTCCCTAACAAACACGTTTTAAAATCGTAACGGGCCAAAGCAGACAATATCTGATAGCAAAGATATGGAATATCATGTATGCAAGTTGAATCGTGCAAGCTTCTTTAATACTATTTCATTAGGTTGAATTGTTGATCAATAATGAGTTTTTGTCGATTCGTGCACTCGGTAGAAATAATAGAATGAAGGGCATAGTTGTGAGCATACCCAACTTTCTAAATTTGTGAAAATATCTACACATAATGGATTACAATAATCCATCATGCTTGAACTTGAAGCAACAAGGGTGGATGAAAACTTAGGAAATATCAGTAATTATAAGGTTTGAATAATGTGACAAGACACTCATTTTTTTGTTTTGGTTTTTTTGGAAACTATAAGGTAATAAATGGTCGCATTAAAATTCCCACATGCCTTTAAATTATAAATAAATAAAAGTAACTTAGATTCTCTTCCTTGCTCAAAATTTGAAAATCTGAAAAAATGAACGTTATATTTGTATAATTAATTATTTATTTCTCGAGTCAATGTATTTCTATTTGAACTTTTAAAATATCATAAAGACCCATATACTTTCAGTCTCGTGTTTTTAAGGCCATTAACATATTTAATAATGAATTTAGATTTAGATACAAAATTAAATTTGTGTCCAATAGAATATTAAACTTTTGATTTTATGTTTAATAGGTTCAAGAACTTGTTACACAAAATCTAGTTTTTGTCTAAAAATTGGATGTATTAGCCTGAATAAATTTTAAGGACTTAATAAAAACATGGTTAAATTAATACTCACGTTCAATAATACCTTTAATATTCTAAAAAATGTATAATATATCCTTTTACCCTTAGTATTAAAAAAAAAACTTTATTTAAAAAATATACTGAATAATTTTTTAGACAAATTATAAAATTTTAAGGTTTTTTTTAATTATTATTAAAAAACATTTTTTTTAAAGTTGAAGTTAACGGATTATTTGTTGTGTCCTTATTTGAGCTATAAAGGTTGAATTTTTAGGGTTTGATGGGTAAATTTGAAAAAGAGCCATAGCTGTCTGTCTACCTTCAACTAATCCTTAATTAAATTTTGTAATCTAAATATTTTTTAGTCCCAAAGATTAGGTAACCTAATTTATTTTTAACATTCTAAGCCCCAAATAATTTGCACTTTCTTTGACTTTTGACTACCCCCCCTTTTTTTTTTAATTTTAAAAAATACTTTTTAAAAGTTGGAAATTTTTAATTTAATTTGTTGTACAATACCCTTTTTCTTTGTATTTATATATTTATACTTTATAATAAAGCGGAGAAGATTTACTCTCTTACTTTTCTTTGTAACTTCTTTTTTACATGTGCATCGTAGAATATCATTTTTTTGACTTTATGATAAAGTAAACCTCTTATTTTGCGAATACAGCGTTATATGACTACTAAAATAAAATAAACGCTATTGCTATTAAAATCGGAGAAGAGAATAACTTGTTATAAACTGAACTGGGACGAAATCTATATGACGTCACCTGTTTTACGTTAAGTTCTTGCATACATAATTTTAACCAGCTTTTTCACGAGTGAGAGATACTCGTTCTTACTTTTATTTTTTTTTTAATTAAAAGGGTAACTTTTTTAAAAAAAAAGGGGAGAAACCCATAACATAATGTGCCCTAAAACCCTAAAACAAAAGAAACATAGAAAAACTAACCCTTTTTCTTGAGAAATGATATGAGTTTTAAATGAAGCTCATTGTAAGGCTAACCACAAACATAAAGAAATGTACAACAATGAATTGAGCCATTTAAACTTATCCATATTAATTAAAAAACATTACCTGTTTTTAGGAACGGGCTTAAGCTGCGATGATCACTTGCTTGAAATATAATATTCTACGAGTTATTTCGATAGCTAAATGTAGTCGAGTTTGTCTCATGTTATCTAGTGAGAATGGTCGAGATGCACAAAAATTTTAAAAAAAAAACAGAGATGGAAATATGGGTATTTCCAAAAAAACAACTATGTACTACCGCTGTGATTTGTTTAAGACAATCCTAAATCGTTATGCCGTATTCATTGCATCTTAATAAACAACATTTTAGCTTTACTATAATGAAAGGATGAGGACGAAAAGCTCCAATCCACAAAAAGAGAGATTTAAGGAGATGAGAGATCTCATCTCGACAGTCATGTTACTCATGTCGGAAGTGACATGGCAATGGAAAATGGGAAGATGTGACTGGTTGCTTCTTCTAGCCAAGTCATCCCCTCCTCCTCCACGTGGCTTGGATCTTATCAGTTATGATGCAGACAAACCAAACCAGAGAGAGTTCATGAAAGATGAAGCTTCCATTGATATACAAGGAAGGTCGGGGGTTGAGTTTATGTACATGTTAGCTTGTGACACCATGAAAACGCTCAAAACAAAGCAAAAAACAGAGCTCCCCGCAGCCTCTAATGAGCTCTTTGCTCACCTGGGGGGCTAACCACTCAAGATTACTCATAATTTACACTTTTCTAAACGCCTATATCACAAAACTTCCCTTTCATTCTGTTCTGAACAGCCTTCACTGCAGCTACTCTAGCAGCATTGGCCGCCCTGTTTGCAGCCACGACCGCTTTGTTTACTTCCCCGTCCACCGGACTGATCTTTATCGCATTTGCCGCTGTCTTTCGAGCTGCCTATTTGGGTCGATTGTAAACAAAATCAGCATAAGATGTATGAGCACAAAACAAGAGGAATGTGGTTGGTTGGTTGGTTGGCTTACCTGAACTGCTGCAAGGACTAAGTCAGTAAGAGGGGGCAGAGGGTGCTTGAGATGGCCTGCATCCCATTCGCCGCATCGACTACTCTCGATGTTTCGGAAAGTGTACATACCGAAGCCTTGCTTCCGCCCTTCGTGCCATGACCCTTCGTAACAATGGGCATTGGCAAAATGATACACTCCAAATCCATGGATTTTGTCCCCAAAATACTCACCTGCATATCTATCTCCATTCCTGCATTACACACCAATCGTCCAAACCAAATTGAGAGGTTTCCCTGAAAATAACGCATAGGTCCCTCATTCAATGGGCTAACAAACTCACAAGACAATCAATCTAAGTGTATCAGCTTCAGCCTCACGGTTTTAAAACGCATATGTTAGGGAGAGGTTTCCACACCCTTATAAGGAATGCTTCGTTCTCCTCTCCAACCGAGGTGGGATCTCACAATCCACCCCCTTTGAGGGTCCAACGTCCTCATTGGCACACCGCTCGCTGTCTAGCTCTGATACCATTTGTAACAGCTCAAGCTCACCGCTAGCAGATATTATCTATTCTAGTCTGTTATGTATCGTTATCAACCTCATGGTTCTAAAGCACATCTATTAGGGAGAAGTTGCTACACCCTTATAAATAATGCTTCGTTATCCTCTCCCACCGATGTGGGATCTCACATAAAGTGACGTTATCCAGACGGCTAGGAATCTAAGTGGGCAGTGGCCCAATTTTCAGAAACTGCATTAGCTTCAACCAATTCAGAGATATCTATCTCTAAAGTAATGAATTCAACAGCCACCACCAGATCCAATCCAGAATGAATGAACACAAGCATTTAAGATCATGAACTAAATAATTGATACCCAACAAAAGTTCCTAAGACAAATCAACGTCAAGCACAAACAATAGCAGATCAAACAAACAGTGTAAAGCTCAAAAGATTCACCTAAAATGGTAGCAGCCAAGGCCATGCTTGACACCATACTTAAACTCGCCCACATAACAGCTCCCATCAGAGCAGGTCTGCATCCCAATGCCATGGCTCTGTCCATTAAACCATTCCCCTGCATAAGAATCCCCTGTATAAAACCTATAAACCCCAAATCCATGCCGCAACCCCTGCCTGTACTGCCCTCTGTACCGGCTCCCTCTCGCCCAGCTCTCGATGCCATACCCATCGTATCGGCCATCGATCCAATCTCCCTCGTACCTTCCATTAGCGAAGTAATTGTAAACCCCACTTCCATTGCACTTCCCTTTATGAAACTCGCCCTCATAGAAATCGCCATTACTGTAAAACTCCACCCCTTCTCTTATGATCTGCCGCTTCTTCTTGGCGTTCAAATCCGAGTTCGGACATCCAATAAACCACTTCACAGGCTTAGCATTGGCGCTCGAAAACCCAAATCGCCGCGCATTGCCGTCCCACGATTGTTTCAAAATCGAACCCATTTGATGGACTAAGCCCTTGTTCTTGTTCGCAAAGAAGAGCGCAATCGCTACGAAAATCAACGCAAGGAGAAGATTCTCCGAAGTCGCAATCTCATCCTTCCGCTTGTAAAAGAAGAAACAGAATGAAGAAATGGAGAACAGAGTGAAACAAACAAGAAATGCCAAACCCAAAACAGGGTTAGCAAAATAAGCCCTAGCCGACGACCGGCTCCGGCGAAGTAACTTATTCTTTCGATTCCGTTCGACGTTTTCCGATTCGATTACATCCTCCTCGGTAACCGATGACAAACTCTGAATCGATCGGACGGTGGGGGATGAACGGAGAAGCGAAGATTGAGTTCTCGTAAGTTTCGCCGGATTTTTCTGGCCGTCCATTGACAATACGTCCCGCCGGAAAACCCAGTTCCCAGTATCAAACAGATCCTTCCCTCTTTAAGCTCTGTATCTCGAGATTCTTCTAATAACCAAGGCGATTTCAGAAGGCGCCGTCAACAACATCTCCGACGACGGCCGACGATCAGAGAAATGGCGCAAATTAGCGAAAGAACTGAAAGAAACTGAACGAAATTCAGAGAAGGGTTATTAGAGTAACAGCCCGTTTGCTTGAAAGATCAAAAGAACAGCGAATTAAGAAGAGAGAGAAAGAAGAAGAACGTGTTTTAGAGAGAGAGGGAGAGGGGGGAGAGGATTGAGGGGGCGGGTTTAGGAGGATTTTTATTGTTGGAATGAAAGGAGGGAGCCTGATTCAAGTAGAACCGTCTGATGGGAATCTAACGGAGTGGGATTTGAAAAGAATATAGACCGTTGGATGGAGCCCGATATTGCCGGGAAGATATGGTCGTCGGATCAAGATTCGGTCTTCTTTTTCACTTTAGTGTGACAGGTGTGGCACGTGCCACCTGTCTTTTTAACAAAACTTTAAAAACTCCGTTCTTAAACGGAAATTATCCCATGTACTCTGTGCCGCATTTGACCATTCATTGCAAGTCTTTTTCCAACGCCATTCACCGTTGATTTCTATATCTGACATGTGGGACCACTTTTGAACGGCTGTGATTCTGTGGAATGTGGGCCCCGGCAGAGGCAAAATTAAGGTTTTTACTAAATGCGCTGTATTCATGTTTTACAGCGCTAACAATTCTAGCATTGATATTTTCTATTTTATACCGTTTTTTTCCACTTTTATTATCATAAATAAACTACAAAATTAATTGTCTAAGTTCCATATTTTAAATATATTTTTTTTTATATTTTAAAATTTTAAGATTTAAACGTCCATTAATAATTCAATGGTCCACGATAAAGAAAGATCCCCTTACTTAACCTCTTAAGATCATGCCAAAAGATCAATTACGATAGGAACGAGATCGAGTACCCTTTTGAATGGAATAGGATTACGGTATATGATTAGACATATTACAGAGATAGGACCTATGATTGATTTTCGTTGCAAAATGCAGTACACAATCAATCCTAATTAGGTTAGACTTATATTTTATGATTCTCGTTGAATGATTATGATTTTAAATATACCCTTAATTGAAAGCTAGCGTTAAAATGTCGATATCTTAATTTTATGAAAATATTGATAGAAGGTTAATTTTGATGGATATTTCTAAAAAAATTTAAAATAAATTAATTAATAAATATTATTTATTTTTTCTAAAAATATTTAACGGGTTGAACTATACACTTATAATATTTTCGAGGATTTAATTTTAAAAATTTAAGAGTAAATTCTATAGTTTTCAAGTAAAACCAAATTCATAATTAACTAAATTAATATGTGCATTTCATGGGGGAGTTAGCCCATAGGCCCAGTACTGCAATCTCATGAGCCCAAAAATTACAAAGCCCAAACTTGTAGGCCCATTACGAAATAAGATTAGTACGTGGCATGTCTCGAATTGGGCCGCACTATCCCATTCAGGCCAGGCCCATTGAGTATCGATATGAGATTTATACAAAAATAATCCACATTATATACACTCTATATTACAATAATATCCACTCAAAAATATTTTATTAATATATTATAATTTGAAAAGTATTGAACTCTAAGTAATTGGAAAAATTAATAAAAGAAATTAATGCTCATTTTTTATTTATTAAAATAGTAATTAGTAAAAAGGGTTAAAAAATTCAAAGCTAATTATATACTTTTTAATTTTTTTTTTCATTTTAGTCCCTCTATTTTAAAAATATCAATTTTAGTCCTCACATTTTAAAAACATAGAAAATATAGTTTATGTTAATATAATTAATATTATAATGAAGAATCAATTAGAGGTTAATTAAATGGATTATACCTTAAGCTTGTCGTAATAAGGCCAAAGCCACATAATTAATGTCACACTTGGTTGCATCAAGAAACATATAAAATTAATCATAGATTAGGAAATTTATTAAAATAGAATGAATTAATAAAATAAAATATATAAAGAATTGAATATATGCTTTTGAAAGGGCACATGTGATGACGTGTAATATTGGAAATTGTGATTTTATTTTTCCATTTTCAGTCTCATTTTATAAATGGTATCCTATGCTTAACAATTTATGACATCCAATTTTCTTACTCTATCCATTAATTGTGATTCCAATATTAAAACTATGGTTAATAGTTTGATTAACATGAAATATATCGAACATTAATAAAAATTCAAGGTAAGAATATAGAGGTGTCGGGTAAAGTAAGAAAGACGCATTACCAAAAGTTCTTTCAGTGCACAAAATGCATCGTGACTCGGGAGAACCTTTACTGACGCACAAAATGACAGTCTCTCTCTTGCTTGTGCCCAACACAACATTAGGGTCGTCCGCTTCATTCTATGTTGACTCCGACTTTAAGTTATTCTACCCTTTAATTATAAATCTAGTGATACGTGGAATACATCGTGTACACTAGAGAGTGAGGGTGATAGGACCAACCTATATGTTACTGGTCCAACTCAATTTAGAATTTCGAAGGGTCCGATGAATTGAGAAATTAACTTGCTGTTACGTCTGAATCTCATTAATAATTCAGACCAACTCGAATATATTTATATTTATATAATTCATATAAAGATTCTAATTGATTTATTTCGGGTTTTTGAAAAAAAAGAAGATACGAAATTAAAAGTTATGGGAGAAGATTTCATTCATGAACTATGAAAGAAAGTCGAGAGTAAGCATAATAGACCAGATGCATTGTAAAAGGCAACCCAACAAATAAACACATAATGGGACTCCATGCCTTTACCCAACACAAATACTACAACTTCTAAACAAACACATCATGTGCAAATCTTACAAATATTTTGTCCCATTTTCGCGTTTCGATTTGATATTTTCGAGCTCTGTTTCAACCTACCCGCTTCTCTATTTGACTCGTTTAAGTTTCTAAACCTCCAATTTCAAACGAACGAAAGAGTACGTATCAGTTATATCAGTTTATTACTCGATTTAAATTTTTAAACGAAAGAGCTTATTACTCGGTTCTAGGTCTTTGATGTTCGCTTAATATGGCAATATTTTTTTTGCATCAATTTCCATAAAAATCTGACAAAATGAGTGGTTTTTGAGTTCCAAAAACCTGCCCACCGTCCAAAACACACACATTGGGAACATAGTTTTAATACAATTATAGAACAAACAATGGAACATGATCATGTGAAACAAGACATAAATTTAATATATTCATGGTTTTGTTTTTCTTGATAATATTACATGTATTACACGAAAAATGTCATGTTTGAAGAACAGAACAACAACATACGAAAATAAAAAATCGACCCAGAAAAATAATCTGTGGGCTTAACCTATGTATTTAAATACATCAAAACCTTTTCTTTTGTCAGTAATTTTACGAAATTAAAAGGGAAATTTCAGCAAAAGCTCCATAAACGAATATCACTTTCTTCATAAAAATCATCAACAATCGGTGGATCAAATATAGTTCCATCCATCATTTGCCCAACGTACTTAGGGGACAATATGTCATCAAAGTTGAACCACGATGGCTCCGTCGTGATAAACGAATCATAATTCGACATCGTCGATTCGACGGAGGAAGAAGAAGAAGAAGAGGAAGGCGGCGACGACGACGACGACGATGACGGTGGGACATCGATAGAGCTCGTAGTATCATCGATTTCGAAGGCGGTGTTCGCAGCAGCTTCCGCGGCAAATCTTTGAATGAACTTAGGAGACATAACATTATCATCGGAGGAGAGATTATGAAAATGTGCAAACGACGATGACGAGATCGGAAAATTAAGATTGGCGGAGGAGCCCTTGAGACAGATGAGGGCAGCGTCGTAAGCTCGGGCGGCTGCCTCCGCTGTCGAATACGAACCTAACCAAATTCTCGTCTTTTGATTTGGAGCTCGGATTTCAGAAACCCATGAGCCCCAGCTTCTCATTCTTACACCCTTATACTTCTTCTTGGTTGATGGAGCAGCCATGGATTGATGGTGTTCATCAGCTAATTCCTTCTTCACCATGTTGATTAGGGCAATGGAGGAAGAGGAAAGGAAGAGGAGTGGTGTATTTATAGAGGGAGATTAATCATTTGGGATTATAATAATGATTAAGCCTTTGATTATTCACTAAGATTCATGGGTTAATTTTGTTTAGTGTGTAAATGGTTTGATTATTATTACGAATTTCGAGATGGGTGACAGATATTTTTTAGATTTAAAAAATATATATACACAGATTTGAACATTGATTGTTCGTCAATAGTAAAATGACATTTTAGTCCTCCATATAAGAGTTTGATTTACATTTGGGAGGTTTTTTTGGAGGGCAATTAAGTATTTTTCAAGAGAATATTTGGAGTTAATTTTATAACAATTTAATTTTTCTTGTAAATTTTTTAATCCATGTCGATTTTTATTATTGAATTATTTTGGGTCCATAATTGTAATAATCTAATGTCAACGCTAGTAGATATTGTCCGTTTTAGTTTGTTATGTATCGTCATCAGTCTCACGATTTTAAAATGTGTCTAATAAGGAGTGGTTTCCACCGTTTATAAGGAATGTTTCGTTCCCTCCTCAAATCGATGTAAGATCTCACAATCAACCCTAAACCCTTGGATTGTGAGATCTCACATCAGTTCGAGAGGAGAACGAAACATTTTTTATAAGGGTGCAAAAACCTCTCCTTAGTGGATGCGTTTTAAAATCGTGGGGCTGACGACGATACATAAGAGTTTAAAGCTAACAATGTCTACTAACCGTGGGTGTTTTATTTTTTCAGATCTATATATATATATGTTTATATATGTTTAGGGTTTAGGGTTAATAAATTAATGTAAGAAAAAGAGAGACAAAAAAATGGGATGGTGTGGGTGGAGAGGCAGGTTCGAGGATCTTGCAGAGGTTTTAAGCTTTTTGGGTGTGTGCTACAAACAGACAGACAATGCTAAAAAACAAAACAAAAGAAACTGAAGTTGGGACTCTCCTCAAAATCAAATAACAACTAAAACAAAACAGCTATTGCTTCACTGGCTTGGCTTACCTACCAAGCTCTTCTTCTCAACCGCGTTTTCTCATGTTCGGTGAAAACCCGAACCACCTCGAAACTTCTTCGAGTTTGTGTAATTTCTGTTTGGATCGGAAAATCAAATTACTTTACTAGCTCAAGCCCACCGCTAGTGGCCCATTATGTTCCGCTGTCAACCTCACGGTTTTAAAACACGTCTATTAGGAAGAGATTTCCACACTATTATAAGGAATGCTTCGTTTCTCGAACATCCCCTACACAAATGTGTATTATTTTTTAGGAGTCAAGTTTATACCACTAATGAGACTCAAACAAACTTATATGACTCGAGATAAAGAATCAAACAACCATGCATGTCTAACTCATATTAAGTTACACGAGTCTAACTCCCGAACAAAATATCCTCTTTCATAGGACAATTTTGCCCTTGAAACATAAAGCTTAAAAAACTTGAGGAACATATTTGTAACATAGGAAAAGAAAAAAATGACATGTGAAACATGAAATAGACTTTGACAATACTATAATAGAAATTCAATCTCCTAGAAGCTTCATATATATATATATATATATATATATATATATATATATATACATATTGCATTGAAGATAGACTACAGCTCTATCATATTTGACCATATGCCATTTAGTCTTTGCTTATTTGTTTAATGAAGTTAATTATATGATTAAGACTTCTAATTAGAGCAGCTGTAATTAATATTATGTTAAATAATTTGGAACTCACCATAGTTTTGGCTTTCACATTGGGAAGAGTGTGGACAATATTTAATTAGAATTAATTGGAGGACACATAATTGTTACAAAAATTCAATTCCAAGAAAAAAAGGGCATCTTATAGAAAAATAAAATCATGAATGTTATGTCATGTAATGAAAGCCGGTTATGCTTGTTTAAGACGTGTTGTTTATGGCTGCATGTCGAACGTCCCGATCATGTTTGTCCAAAACTTGTTGTCCATGGATGCATGCCCGTTTCAAATCTCTTTCATATTATATAGGTTTTTACTATTGTTGTCGTGTCAATACAAGGGTGTACGACTGGCCATCAAAATCATGTCTATAGGGGATGTGACTAGTCGTTAATTCTTCCTATTTGAGTGATATGCTATCAAAGTCGTTGTTTGTTGCCTATGCGTTTTTAGCTTATAACACTGTTTTCTTCAAAACTGTTTTCAACATATTTCCTCGCTCACGTTTTCTTAAATATTTCTCTTAAATGTGACTCGAGGCTCGAGCATTGACCGATATTATCCGTAAAGTGCGAATTTCACACAGCTGATTTGTTCACTAGATTGGAACAAATATCGTATAATGTTGTCTCACTACCGTAAAAGTGCGATTCTGTACATCTCAAAATTTACAAATTTAATTATAAAAAACTATTTAAAAACAAATAATTTAAATTAAGTATAGTGAAAAACTAAATAACTAATAATAAAAAATGGAATCCAAGCATTTATTATAGTAAACACAAATGTAAAATCTCTCTTAAAAAAAAAAAAAAAAAAAAAAAAAAACTCTCCTACACTTTCGTCTTGTGTAGAGATGTTAACCAGACAGGACGGAGATTTCTCTCGAAAAATCTACCAACAATATTGGAAGGTGAGAATATAATCACTGTCCCCGTTTAGGTAATGGAAAAAAAATCTTTCACTACCCGTATTTAAGTAAAAAATTTCTATCGTGTTCCGAGTAGGTTATAGCACAGATACAAAAAGAGCGTTTAGGTAATGGGAAGAAATCTTTCACTATCCTTATTAAAGTAAAAAATTCCTGTCGTGTTCCGAGCGGGTTAACCCGCACAAATACGAAAAGGACCATTTTAATTTTGAGAATTTGCAAATAATAAGGGAAATAATATATTTAATTATTTTCATTATAACATTGATTATTTATCACAATTAATACTTGGGAATAGCGAATCCAAACGAAATAAATAAAAAAATTAAAAAAATTAAAAAAGAGATTCCTGAAGCCTCTCTTTGCTGAAACAGACCATTTATATATTTATATTTAATATTTATTTATTTATTTATGTTTATTGAATGAGAGGCCCAATCAGGTGCCTGACACTATGATTATGCACCTTAATTAATTACACTAATTATGATGTTCTTTACTTAATAAATTAAACTCACATGCTTTTATTTTATTTTATTTTATTTTATTTGTAAATGGAAAAATGTCAGAAAAGTGTTCATGCTTGCTTTTGTGAAATTGTAAGGCAATTTCATTCACAAAGGTTTATGGATTCAATCCCATCAACAACTTTATCTTTATATGTCACATTTAATTCAAAAATTTTAAATTAATTTTTTTACATTTTTTTCCTCCTAAAATTCAATAATTAATACTCATGTTCGGATAATAATGGTACTTTTGACAAACGAAAAAGATCGTCCCATAGTAATAATGAAATTTTGAAATATAGAAAATCAAATTGAAATGGCTCGTAGTTAATGTATTGAAATTTAATAAATAAATGTATTATGGGTTAACCACGAGTAATTTTAACTTTTTTTTCACAAAATTAAAGAAATCAAAACTTTATGAAATTATCATATGACACAAAATTAAAATTTTAAACACCTGATCGATACAAATATAAAGTTTTTCTCTAATGATCCATAATTTAGATTCCTACACGACAATCATAGGAATCTTAGTCTAAAACTAAATGATCGATTCCATTCACATAAACTCTAATGTGAACGAAATTAGAGACGTGTTAGGAACCTAATTTTAGATCAGATGAATACCAAATTAGAGATCTCAAATGTTTCGTTCATATCAGAGAATATAACTGAGATCTCACATTGGTTGGAGAGGGGAACGACGCATTTCTTATAAGGGTGTGAAAACCTCTCCCTAATGGATGCGTTTAAAAAATTCGTGAGGCTGACGACAATACGTAACGAGCCAAAGTGAACAATATCTACTGGCGGTGGGCTTCAACTGTTATAAATGGTATCAGAGCCAGACACAGGACAGTGTGCCAGCAAAGACGCTGACCCTCAAGGAGGGTGGATTGTGAGATCTCACATCGGTTGGAGAGAGAAACACAACATTCCTTATAAGCTTTCAATTTTAATAGACGCGTTTTAAAAACTGTGAGACTAACGGCCATACGTAACGAACTAAAGTGGACAATATCTACTAGCGGTGGGCTTGAACTGTTACAGATGAAACAGATTGGAGAGACGAGTTAGATATCAATTTCAATTTTATTTGTCTAACGGGACCCTAAGCTTTCAATTTTGAATCGAGATCCACCAAAATCAATCATAATCGGATTGGAATGCCATTTAAGGAAGATACAATGGTTCTTGCCATAGTTCCAAATCTCCATCTCTATCCCTTTTATCCTCTTGGTTTCAGCTGGCAATGGAGCAGCTTCCGTACGCTGCATATAAACAAGAACACAGAGATCCATGAATTTTTGTTGGTGTGGTGTGGAAGAAGATGAAGTGAAAGAGGCACATGGCGTATAAGACCAATGTTTTGTTTGTTTTCTGAGAAAATAATGTTAAATAGATAAAGGGTTTGGATTTGGATTTAGATTTGGATTAGGCTTAGGAGGATGGGCGAACCTGCAGCGATGGTTCTCAAAGGTGGAGAGATGTTGGAAGATGAAGAGGCAACATCCCAAGTGCTTTTGATGCCCATTTTCAACTACAGAATCGAATCGAATCATAACCCAAATCGTCTCTTGTCGACCCTTTTCTCGACATTTTGTATGAACCGGTTTTATTCGGTTTCGGCTGTCGAGTTTGTGGGAAGGTGTTCGAAAAACTATGCACGGGTGTGGTGGCTCTTGATACGTAAGTGTGGTAAGATAAGTTTAGAAAACGAGCTTTGCGTTACTCGGAGTGTGCATAGTCTATGAGAGTTGACCTACGGTTTTCCTTTCTTTTTTCTTTAGAAAAAGTAAATTTGAGCTTTGTCAATGGCTTATTAGATCATGGACATGCACAATCGTAACGGTACATCTTCGGCTTTCCCTTTTGGGCTTCCCCTCAAGGTTTTTAAAACATATTTCCTAAGGAGAGGTTTCCACTCTTATAAAAAATTCCACTCCCTTCGAGGCCCAACGTCCTTACGGGTGCGAAATGCATGCCCAAGTCGACTCTATTATTAGTCTTAGCTAGCCCATGGACCATTCAAGAAGACACTCTCCTTAATCATTACATTGCTTGTGGCGAAGACGATTGGAACAACTTGGCTAAGCATGCAGGTCAAAAAACGCACGAAAAGAAACTATAAAGTCTATTTCCACCCTTGTATTGTTTCATTTATTAAACTTTCTCCATTTTCTAGTGTCAAGAGAACGGAAAAAAGTTGCAGATTGAGATGGACAGCTCCTCATCTTCGAACTCCATTCAAAATGGAGTAATCGATATGTCCGTTGTTTTGTTGTTGATCCCTAGTTGGTAAAAAATTGCGCAACATTTACTTGGAAGAACGGAAAACGAGATGAAGAATGATTGAAGAAGAAGGGTAGAAAAACAATCAAAACAGCTCAACATCAACTCAAACAGCCAACAATTCTTCGAGACAGTTTGTCATTTGTGGATTCCGAGGTTGCTAAAAAAAAGGATAAAAAATCATCATCAACCTCCTTTTAACTACAATCCTCCATCTTCACATGGCTTCTCGCAAGCTCTGCTGCAAAACCCTTCTGCTTCATATCCTCAGAGCCAACCGTTGAAGCCCACCGGAGCTCTGAGGTTTTATTGTGAATGGCCAGAATCCTCTCTGGAAGTGTTTCAGAAGAGTTTGGGAATTCTGATCTGCAGCCACTGACTGGTGAGTTTCAGGTGGACCAACAATTACGAGACCCATTTTCTTTGTTGGGTGGCTGCCGAGTTGCAGAGTTTGGTGGCCAAATGGCAGGATTTGATTGAGAGTTGGAGGATGATGTGGCAGAGAGTAAAAAAGAAATATCTATATGTTTCGAATAAAAAAAGAAATTGTCTATTTGACACCGCCCCTTCCCCTTGCCCTGCACGTTCTAACATGAGTAAAAATCACTGACCCACCTTCCAAAGATTTAGAAGAACACGGACCACCGTGTATAGAAATGCACCTTTCAGAGACCCAGATCAATTCAAACCTCGAAAATCTCTTCCTTCCACTATCTAATATCTAATAGCCTTTTTTTTCTCCAAATCGTTGATGGTCAACTTTTCTACCCACAACTTCTCCCTTAAAGGCACTAACGAATCTACATTTTATAAGAAAATGTGCGGCAATGTTGGGATGCTGTAAACTAAGTTGGGACACTACGATGAATATGCAAGTACGTAGAACCTATTAGTTACTAGCATCGCAATACTATAGATGTTTCATTATTGCCCTTTTAAGTTTTCTCACTTGAGTGCATCAACAAACATTGTGACCCTCTAAATAGAATCTCAACGTCGGAACTATAAGAGCCAATCTAAGCACGGTAATTTGATTCTTCGTTTATGCTCAAGCTAGCCCCTCAAATTGTCCTAGCATGTCGAGTAAGGTGTACGATGCATGACTTCTATTTCGAGTAATATACATTTCATTGTTGATAGCAATATAACTTCTTAGAATTCAAGGACACGCTTTTACAACCTATAGAATAGATCTCGTTATTTGATACCCATTTAATTTATGAAGAATGCGCTCAGAGGACACACTCTCAATATACTACAAAAGATCATTTTTTATTCATTATTTACCCTATTCGAATCTCATGAAAAGGTAATAAAACGAAAGAGAATGTTTACAAGTGAATTGTGACGTTGTGTGGAAAAGAGAACTTCAGTACTTACAATAGCAGTGTGTTCATCCATGGGAGCACTTACTGGGATGCATCCGCTACAAAGGAACTCAAAGCACTGATTATGGACTCATAAATCTTTATTCCCCTTAAGAAGACGGTGTCCTTCAAGAACTGCAACAAGGTACGAGGAAAGGAGATGCCCGATTAGTACAAACATAATGCAAATCGAGCAAGAACATGGATTAAAAAGAGGGACACAATGGAGAGTAGTATAACCTCGTTGTGTTCATGCAATAAGATTGGAGTGTTACTCATTGGGGAGAAACCAAGAACAGGAATGCCTAACTGTCTCATGAAGCGTGCATCAGTCGTCGAAGCCAAGATTTCAGGCCTAGAAAGCTTACCTCCAGCATCTGAGATGGCTGTCTTGAAAACAGACCACCACGGATTTGAATCGTTAGTCATCGTCATTAATGGACGTCCCAAATAGTCTCTTATGGGTCCTTTCTCAATAATCTGCAGGTATCAGATCCATTATGTTTCAGCTACCAGACATTGCTAAGATAACGTACAAATAGATAGAGTGTGTAATTCGTAAGAGACTGCTATATGATGCAAATACTTGAATATCTAATCACTTTAAAGACAGAAAATAAACGAGATTGCTAAAGGCTAGACATTCCTAAAACAAGCATTCAATCTCGCATACATACGGCTCAAGCTCACCGTCAGCATAATTGTCCTCTTTGGATTTTCCCTTTCGAGCTTCCCCTTAAAGTTTTTAAAACGCGTCTTTAGGGTGAGGTTTCCACACCCTTATAAAGAATGCTTCGTTTCCCTCTCCAGTCGATGTAGGATCTCACAATCCACTTCCCTTCGAGGCCCATCGTCCTTGCTGACACTCGTTTCCTTTCTCCAATTGACGTGGGACCCCCCAATCCACCTCCTTCGGGGCCAGCGTCCTTGCAAGCACACCGCCTCGTGTCTACCCCCTTCGGGGCTCAGCCTCCTTGCTGGCACATTGGGACTCTAATACTATTTGTAACGGCCCAAACCCACCGCTAGCGGATATTGTCCTTTTTGACCTTTTCCTTTCGAATTTCCCTCAAGGTTTTTAAAATGCGTCTACTGGAGAGAGATTTCCACACCTATTAAAGAATGCTTAGTTTCCTCAAAAGAGAAAAATTAATCAATTCCTCCCATGACAAGGGAAAACTCGCATGGTGCATTTTGTTGTGGATGGAGCAGACGAGTTTCATAATATGACATAAAGAACAAACAAAAACATCCTCCATCAGAATTCAAATTCTTTCCACATCAAAATTGGTTTAAGATCATAATCTAACATATTTACTCTGTTTTCAGCAAGATAAAATGAGAAGTCATATGAGGACTTCTCCAAGCTTTATTCTTTAGATTGCAGAACCATAAGCCATGAACAAGAACAGAATACTAATGATGGGAGCTAATAAAACAGAGGTTCTCTAAAGAAAAGATGAATACCAGAATCAAAATAAAAAATGGGTAGGAACCAGATGGTGTTGGGAATCAAATCAGGCAGCTAGCCACTTACCTGAGACGTCAAGTTCCGTCGAGCTGGAGCCCATTCCTCCACAATTCTTCTTCTAATGGCATCTGGGTCGGCGGTGGGCGGTATTCTGAGATCGAAACCGGCTTCCGCCTCCGAAGGTTGCATGTTCATCACAAATCCCTGAGACAAATCACAATTTATTGCGAAAAAAAACATAGGCAGAGGGACTTGAACCCTGCAACTCATTTCACAAGGACTACTCACAGTGAGGGAGGGAATTCCGGCGTTGACGAAAACGGGATTGACAGAGATGACTTCTGAATTAGCAGCTTCACCGGCCTTCACCATATCGAATTGGTTCTCTCTAAACTTACTGATAATCTCAACGCTCTTCATCAAATTCTCCATAGCACTGTTATCGTACATTCTAGAACCATGTCCAGGGGTTCCTTTGGCCCTAATTATCAGCCCCCACGGCGATCTATCGGCGTAAAAAACCCTAAACTCATCTCCCGGCGACGCCTGTCCTTCGTCCATCATGAACCCCACATTCAACTCTTTAAACTCCTTCGACGAGGCAAACTTCGCAGCTCCATCAAAACCCCCAATCTCCTCATCCGGCACATACGAGATGTGAATCGTACGGTCAGGGACGAAATTCCGACTTCGGAGGTTCCGAATGGCTTCGAGATACTGGATAGCTATACATTTATCATCTTGAGAACCACGGGCGAAAATCTTGCCATCGGAGGTCCGGACGGCGGAGAACGGCGGATAGAGCCACTTAGAGGGCTCAGCGGGGACAGAATCCATGTGAGAGTTGAGTAAAATCGAGGGCAAAGAAGGATTCAATCCATTCCAGGTCACGAGGAGAAGAGGTTTACCTGGAACAAACTCAAGAATCTTCGTATGGAGACCAATTTCCAGTGCTTGAGATTTGAGAAAGGAGACTGCGGAGGCGTAATCCGGATCCGGATGAGCAGTTTTGATTCTGAGGTAGTGTTGAAAGCGAGAGATTGGAGAATTTTGATCGGATTCATCATCATCGTACTGCGAGTAACTGAAAGAGAGAGGAGATGAGAAGAGAATAAGAAAAACTGCAAGAGAAAAGAGCCGACAGTGGAGACGGAAGTTCGCCATGGGCGCCTCCGTTGGTGCCTCGGTCAAGCAGTTGCAGCTAGTCGGAACTTTTGAAATTGAGTAAGCCGGAGAGCTGCCGAATTGTAAAGAAAACCGCCGATGAATGGATTGCCAAAACTTAGCTTTTTGACTCTTCAACTCGCCGGCGACAGAAGACCGGTGCTGCTCCGGTACATCAATTCAGTTATCCATGCAGCCTCCCAGCTTCTGGTCTAAAGACAACCGCCGATAGGCAAATTTTCACGCAACAACGTGGGCTTAGATTTGAGTGGGACCAACCATTAGGATTTGGGCTTAACTTTTCACATTTGGGCTTTGTTTAAGCTAGGCCCAAATATTGCATGGCCCAAACCGGCCTACTTAAATTTAATTATTTTATCAAATGATCATAAGTGATCTTATAATTTAAGATTTTTCAACTTTTAATCTGTTTAAATTGAATAATTTGTAATTGACGTGATAATTTATGACTATCCATAAATTTGATTTTAATATAGTGAGGACGGTGGAAATTGAATTCATGTGTGATGTGAAGGATTGATGAACATGTTTATTAGGATTAGAACCTTCTACCCCACGTGAATGTAACCAAATCTTGATGGTCGGTAACGACCATGTAGTATATTGGAAAGGAGAAATGGACATAAAGGACACCGGGCGGAGAGCCAACGAGGACGTTGAGCCCCGAAAGGGAGTGGATTATGAGATCCCACAACGGTTGGAGAGAGGAACGAAACATTCTTTATAAGAGTGTAGAAACCTCTCCCTAACAGACGCATCTTAAAAACCTGGAGGGGAAGTCCGAAAGGGAAAACACAAAGAGGACAATATCCGCTAGCGGTGGGCTTGGGTTGTTACAAATGGTATCAGAGCCAGACACCGAGCAATATGTCAGCGAGGAGGCTGAGCTCCGAAGGGGGGTGGACACAAGGCAATGTGCCAACTAGGACGCTGAGCCCTGAACTGGGGTGGATTGGGAGTCCCACATCAATTGGAGAAGGAAACGAGTGCCAGCGAGGACGCTAGGCCTCGAAGGGGAGAATTGTAGATCCCACATCGATTGGAGAGGAAAACGAAGCATTTTTTATAAGGGTGTGGAAACCTCTCCCTAATAGACGCATTTTAAAAACTTGGAAAGGAAACTCGAAAAGTGAAACTCAAAGAGGACAATATCTACTAGCGGTGATCTTGAATTCTTACACATAAAAATACAGGTATGCTCGAAATAGATAATATCATATCATTCTTTCCTCACATCAATATCGGTAAACGTCTCTTTAATTCCTAATTACATCATTAATATATATATATATATAGATAGATGCACCAATGAGATTAGAATGGGTGGTCACTTTTGGAGTTGTTGTCTCTAAAATGCATGCTGAATGTGAAGCCAACTAAATATTATTTTTATGATTTTTTAAGCATATTCTAAGTATGATTAGTCATAATTTAATTCAATCACATCAACGTCAAAGTTTATGAAAAATAAAAAAAAAGGTGGTAAATTGGTAATAAAAGTGATGACATAAATAGAATTTAAACACTTTTAATGAATATTATTTTTTTCATTTATAACGTATTTTCTAAAGTTTTGAATTTAAATTAGAATATTTTAATTACTCGATATAAACTTATCATGCTGTCAATCCCGTAGTATGATCTGATAACTTGATCAACCTGAACTATTCAATTCATACTATAAAGGTTGATATTTTTTTGGTTGGGTGAACCCAACCAGCCCAGAAAGCCCACTAAAGCTCCGTCAAGGATTATTAGGTTTAAGCATTTTAGGTCGATTCCTAGTCTAATTGAGCTGAAATTCTAACCATATATTTCTTACACGAGGGCCTTTAATCTAAACAGTGGAGATTTCTTTTAAAGTTATCTACCACCAGTTTGCAGCAAATAGTTGAATTTCACTTTAAGTGAAATCCGTCTTGTAACAGCCCAAACGCATCGCTAGCAGATATTGTCTACTTTAACCCGTCACATATCGTCGCTAGCCTCACGATTTTAAAGCACGTCTACTATGGGGAGGGTCTAGTCCTACTCCAACCAGTGCATCACACCATCTGGTGACTGACTCTAATACCATTGGTAACAACCCAAGTCCACCGCTAGTAGATATTACCCGCTTTAGTCCATTACGTATCGGCGTCAGCCTTCACGATTTTAAAACTCGTCTACTAGGGAGAGGTTTCCATACCCTTATAAGGAATGTTTTATTCCCTCTCCAACCGATGTGAGATCTCAGAAGACTTGATTGTAAGCCTCGTAGCGTTTTACTCGTTTCAAAGAGAATTTTTCACGTTAAAATTGCTGATTTCCTATGCTCGTAATATCCGATTAATAGTCATTAAGAATTTAGGGTTTATCTAGATGAGATGAAAGCCTCATGGAATTCCACTACCAAAAACAAACAAAGGGAAGAGCACTTATGGCATCTTTTTCTTTTCTTGATTTTGGCCAATACCTTTAATATAATCATTTGGCTACTTGGGACTCAAAAATCAAATCACCATATAATATATCTCTACTTTCTTCACACCATTATTGCCTTCAAAGTGGCAAACCCTATATCCATTCTTGCCCACTCAAATATATTTTGTTTTCTTCTTTTTCTTTACATCATCGTCGTATTATAAACAACACCGGAAATTAATACTATTTTAAATCTAAAGTTTGAGTCAGGAACGTCTATCGACTCGTTCGTGTTCTTATCTAATAGAGCTAAGATAATCACAAAAATTTCATTTTTTAATCCTAGATTCTTTCTCGTGTCAACATGTTTGACAATAATTTATTTAAAAATTGAAATAATGCTTTAGTTTTTATGTTTTTAGGGTTAGTTTGAAGTTTAATTTGTAACGAATTTAATAAAATTGTAATAACAATTTCTATTCAATAAATGATACTTTAGCTTGTTACGTATCGCCATCAGTCTCATGATTTTAAAACGTGTTTGATAGGGAGATGAGAACAAACCATTTTTTATAAGGGTTTGAAAACCTCTTCCTACCCTCCCTATCAGATGCGTTTTTAAATTGTGAGGCTGGCGACGATACGTAATGAACTAAACAGTGATCTTAGTCCATTACAGTCGGAAGTCTAATTTTTTTTAAACTATAAACTACCAATCAAATCATGAGAGAAAAAGGGTTCATAAAAGGGCACAAATCTTAAGAAAAAGACACTAAAAAAAGAGAAGAAAATATGTATGACAATGAAAATGGATAGGAAAGTTAGAAATGATAATGGTGCAATAAACCCATATCTCTATCACCACCCTTCCATTTCATACTTTTTTTAAACAAATTTTAGTGTTTTTGTTTTTTCATATCTTTTTGGTTAGACCATAAAAAAAAATAATAAATAAATAAATTATTGATGGATTTCGAGAATTATCATTAGTGACTCTGACCAGTTAATTTTTTAAAATTTATAAATTTATTAAAAGTTTAAAATTTTATTAGACATAAAATTTAAATTTATATATAATAGAATAATAAAATTTAAAAATGAATAAAAAAATATCAAAAAAGATTATCAAATAAACCTTCTATGTCAATTTTTGTTATTAATATTCGTGGTAGGGACTAAATTATAAATAAATAAAAAAGATATAAAATAGAAATTTATAGAATTTTACAAAATATACTAAATATATTTATGCTTTTAAAACTTTAGTTAAATCAAACACGACCAGAAGGTTATTCAACAAATTGTTTTGTCAAAGATTCCTTATTGAAGTGGGTTCATATCACTCTCTTTATCCAAATATATATTAAAAAAATAATAATGTTCCGGTTGGGTTAGGTTCAGTTGGGTTGTGATATTTTTTAGATCCAGCTTAATTGCGGTAAATTTTTTCCACTCGAGATCTTTGTTAAATAATGAACTCAACACAAACCAACTTTAATATATTTGAGCTCGATTAATTCACGTTGTTTAGGTCATTTATTCAAATTTTTATTTTCAATAAAAATAAAATGTTAACCTGTAAAACATCTGTTTTAGTCTTAAGGAGCTCCTGAACCACTGTACAGGTTAGTTGGGTTGATCGAATTTTGCACGTGATCAAATTTTCAGAGCATCTATAATTTTTATTTGTTTTTTTTAGATGTAGAAAGAAGTATATTCTTACCTGGTCTTATTTTGATATATGTTTGTGCTTGCATATATTCTTATACGCCGATTTATAAACATAAATGAGACGTTTTACTCGATTTCGTAAAAAAAAGTTGAAATCTTTCTCGCCCCCACATAGTTCTTCCTATATAAAGGGATGCCACTCCCATGAAGTTTCTCATAAGCTCTTCATTTTATCATCACTTCTCACCAAGCCAAAGCTTATGATGGGTATGAATTCTAATACTATGAGTAAGTTGAAGCCTTACATTCTAGTGGTGTGCTTACAATTTGGAATGGCTGGCATTTATGTCATATCCATGGCTACTCTTAACCACGGCATGAGTCGCTATGTTTTGATCGTCTACCGAAACGCTGTCGCTGCTCTCTTCCTCGCTCCTTTTGCACTAATCTTCGAAAGGTTTGATCTTGAGCTTTATAAATGCTTCGAGTTTTTGAACATGTTTGATCAACAACGACGACACTTCCCTTGCAGGAAAACAAGGCCAAAGATGACACTCCCAGTCGCTTTCCAAATCATGGTCTTGGGATTTCTCGAGTACGAAATCTAGTTTCGTGATTTGTAAATATCGACATACTAAAAGTTTAAGAACTAAATTGACGTGGGTTTATTATGATTTTTAGACCGGTTGTCGATCAGGGGTTCGGTTATTTGGGGATGTCGTACACGTCAGCGTCGTTTACTTCGGCTATCATGAACGCTGTGCCCTCTATTACCTTCATCATTGCTGTGGTTTTTCGGTAATTATTTCTCTTTTTGGTGTGAAATTGTAATTAATGAAGAGTTATGGGTCTTGAGATTGTGTTGTTTTTTTTAATTGGTGTAGAATGGAGCGAGTCAATTTGAAACGAGTGCGAGGGGTTGCTAAGGTCATTGGAACTTTGGTGACCTTCGCCGGAGCTTTGGTTATGACGCTTTACAAAGGCCCAATAGTGGATTTCTTTTGGACTCGGAAAACCGACCACCTTGTTCACAGCGCCTCCGCCGCTTCCGCCGCCGCCAATCAGCACTGGGTGGCAGGAACTCTGTTCATCCTTCTGGCTTGTGTGGCTTGGTCTTGTTTTTATGTATTACAGGTAATTCGTTCTATGCCTTATCCAAACTTTAACTTTTACCTTATTTTAATTCCATTTCAATTGAAAAGGTTGACATGTGAGATTCCACGTTAGTTGGAGAGTAGAACGAAACATTCTTTATAAGAGTGTGGAAACTTCTCCCTAATAGACACGTTTTAAAAATCTTAAGGGAAGCCCGAAAGGGAAAGTTCAAATAGGACCATATCTGCTAGTAGTGAGCTTTTACCGTTACAAATGGTACCAGAGCCAGACATCGAGCGGTGTGCCAGCAAGGACGCTGAGCCCTAAAGAGGGGTGGACACGAGACACTATGCTAGCAAGCACGCTATGCCTTAAAAGGGGTGAATTTGGAGGTCCTACATCAATTGGAGAAGGGAACGAGTGCCGAGAATGCTGGGCCCCAAAGGGGGTGGATTGTGAGATCCCACATCAGTTGAGGAGGAGAACGAAAAACGGTGTAGAAACCTCTCTCCAGTAGACACGTTTTAAAAGCCCGAAAGGGAAAATCTAAACCGAACAATATCCGCTAGCCATGGGTTTCGGCAGATTTTTTTCTAAAAGTTTTATTTATTACATAAATTTGATATTGGAGTCATACCCAAATCCCCGATCGTCGAACAAAGAAGTTGTGAGTCTCGAATAGTCATCATAGAGATCTGTGGTAAAACTCTATCGAACGGGTAAAATAGTTCACTTTAATAAGTGTTATACAAATAGATGACTACTCGAAGAAGGCAAATATAATGGTACTTTATTCGAGCCAAGTATTGTTGATGTGACCAAGGTCTCACATAAGCTAATTAATTAAGAGACGACTAGAATATATGAATGAGTATATAGGAATTTTATTTAACTTTTTCTTTTTAAAATATAAAAAAAATAAAAATAAAAAGTCTACATGGCAATGTTTTTCAATTCAACCAACTTAATTTTTAAGCTAAATGTATGACTTGGAACAATTTTTACTATAGTTTAGTTAATGCCTAATTACAATATTATTTAAACAAAAATATTATATATCTTTTCAATTACTTTTTAAAATATTAAAATTAGCTTTACAAATACTTTATTATATATATATAAATAAATAATAAATAATAAAAAGCTACCCACTAAAATTCTTCTTAATATATTAATACCACAAACAAAAGTTGACCACTTTGCTTCTTTGTGCAGTCTGTGACAGTGAAGAGATACCCAGCGGAGCTATCTCTTTCGACATTGATATGCATGGCTGGTGTGGTTCAAACCACAGTGATAGCAGTGGCCTTCGAGCATCGTGCTAGCTCATGGGCGGTGGGCTGGGACTCCAGGCTTCTGGCTCCTCTCTATACGGTCTGTTTTTCAACCTAATCCCTTAATATCCATGTTGAATGGGTTTGATATTAATAATTGGGGGTTGATATCAATTTGTTCAGGGAATAGTTGGCTCAGGAATTACATATTACTTCCAAGCTCTTGTAATGAAGACGAGAGGCCCTGTTTTTGTGACGGCTTTCAATCCTTTATGTATGGTTGTTGTCACTGTCATCTCCTCCATTATTCTCGCCGAGAAGATCCATCTTGGAAGGTATCTTCTTTTTTTTTACTTTCGAATCATGAAAATAGTAGTAGATTACTCAAGCCCATCGCTAGCAGATATTATCCTTTTGGAATTCCCCTCAAGGTTTTAAAACGCATGTGGTAGAGACAGGTTTCTACACATTTGTTAGGAATGTTTCGTTCCCTTCTCGAACCGATGTGGAATCTTACAATCCACTCCCTTGGGGGCCCAACTGACAATATCTACTAGTGGTGGACTTGAGTTGTTACAAATGGTATCAGAGGCAGACAATGCTAGTGAGGACGCATGATCCTCAAGGGGTGTACTGTGAGATCTCACATTGGTTAGGGAGAGAAACGAAGCATTCCTTATAAGAGTGTGGAAACCTCTCCTTAGTAGATGCGTTTTAAAACTGTGAGACTGACAGCGATACATAACGGGATTGTGAGATCTCACATCGGTTGGAGAGAGAAACTAAGCATTCCTTATAAGGGTGTGGAAACCTCTCCACACATTGGGAAACGAAGCATTTCTTATAAGAGTGTGAAAATCTCTCCTTAATAGACACGTTTTAAAATCGTGAGAGCAGTACGTAACTGACCAAAGCAGACAATATCTACTAACCGTGGGCTTGAGGTGTTACACGAAATGAGTATTAAATTCAATCTATATATGAACATTAGATAACGTCAAATCTTAAGAAAATTCATATCACAAACATATGGAACAGGAATACTTACAACTTGGAAGAAGAATATAATTCATTGAATCTCTTCTTTTTGGCTTTTTTGCAAACACCAGCGTTATTGGAGCCATTATCATAGCAATTGGGCTTTATTCAGTTGTTTGGGGCAAAAGTAAGGATTATTCCACCGCCGCTGGCCACCTTGAAAAGTCTAACGCCGCCGTGCCGGAGCTCCCAATTACTGCCTCTAAACTCCCCGCCGAACAAGATGCTAATGAACTTCATTAACATGTACTGCCGCTGCTCAAATCATTCCCTTTTAATGGTCTTTGTTTTCAAACCCTTTTTTTTCAAGTTTGAAATTTTGATCTCTTCATCGAAAATAAGGGTTTAATCAGTTGAGCCGTGCTCGAGTTCGTTGGAGCCTTTAAAGAATATTATAATATCATGAATGACATAATATTGTATCTGTCATCTTGTTTTGATATGGATTTGTATATTCTAAACATATTCATTCTCATAAAATATAATATTAAAAGTAATAATAATAAAAATAATTTGGCGTAAAAATAATGTGTCGTTATGATGATAGTCATGTATTACTAAAATTGAACATTGTATAGTGTGTATTTAGTGTCAGGATCGTACATTTTCAACCATAAGGTGTCATGATCTTGACACGATCATAACAAGTCTGAAGGAGAACTCAAGTTTCGTTTTCATTTCTCGCTCGGTTTTGTGGCTTCGTTGAACTTTAGGCGGGGTTAGCCTTCGCCGATCGAACACAATTCGTGCAGAATCTAAGCTTGTTCAGTCACACACGATGCTCGTGCGTGCATGTTCAATCGTTCACTCTAGGCGAAGGTCTCTCCTATGCAACGTTGCATCTCATCTTGTCATCTTGGTTCCCAATAGCATGACCCTCATGTCATGATGTCCTCCCAAGTCCTAGGACGTCCTGCAAGAACAAATCAAATCCATGTGTCTTTATATTATCAGTGCGTCTTGAGTATCTATTGATTTGGGTTCTATTGAGGCATAGACCCTCCCGTGTCTATGCTAAGTCATTTACGACTTCATACTAGATAGCGGGTGCATATATCAACCTCCAATATATGGGTAGGGGAGCAATGTCAGCACAGGTCCAACATTATCCTTGAAAAGCCCATTTGAAGGGAGGCGCCTAAGACACTTGTCTCGGAACGCTCGCTCACGTTGAAACACACGTATGCCGCAAGGTAGCTCGCTTAGAGAGTTAACATCATGTCTTCCCCTATAATACATTTTGAAGCATCTCTGATCTTTATGGAGTAGACGGATTCTCAACATCCGTCCCATGTACTCTCTCATTGAAAGCACAAAAATTATTATGCTTTCAATGAATTAAAAAGCTCAACACAAATGGGCATAGAATCAAGAATGTAATAGGACATGATTAAGAATAAGTTTCCCAAAAATGAAACAAATTCAGTGAAAGAGAACAGAATATTAGTACTAGGTTACATCAATTCCCAACAAGTGTATTATTTCCATAGCTCTATAAGTAGTCCCCCATGTTCTATATCCGACAAGAACAAGAACAAGATGGAAATTTGTGGAAGAATTTGGACAATGATGAAAATAAGGAAGGCTTATTTTGCTGTCGTGTTTCTGCAGGCTTCAATTGCAGTTATGTACACCATTGTCGCTATTTCTCTTAAGCATGGCCTTAACCATTTTGTGTTTTCTGTCTATCGCCATGCTGTCGCCACCGTCGTTCTCGCCCCCTTCGCTCTCATTCTCGAAAGGTCCATTTCTAACTCTTTTTCTATAGAGAAGGTCATTACGATCGTGACTGATAGTTTTGCATCGTTAGATATACCTCGAGTTTGTAGATTATAATAAATGTGTCGACCCTTATTGAATAATTTTTCGATTTTCGAGCATGAAAGCAATTCTCTATCTTAACTATTGTTTTTCGTACAATAGGAAAACGAGACCTCGAATGACACTACCCGTCTTCTGGAGAATTTTGTTGCTCGGTTTTCTAGAGTAATTCTCTCTTTTCTCCTTTGGTTTCTTTGTCTTCTCTTTCCCGTGGTAAAAGCTTGTGAATATGGTTTTCGTGCGATTTGAACATAGTTCGACTCGTTTTAGTTAATTGGATCTATGTTTTACACGGGCCAAGATTGATTGTAAAATTTTATAGGTTTTCGAGGGGATAAAAACCTATTTAAGAATGATTTGGAATGTTTTAACGTAACAGTTAATTTAAGCATATTTCAGCTTGTTAACACATGTTATCAATAAATTTAGGCCGGTTCTCGACCAGAATTTATACTATTTGGGAATGAAGTACACATCGTCAACATTTGCGTCGGCCGCCATCAACATCCTTCCGGCCATAACCTTCATCCTAGCCGTCATTTTCAGGTATACCCTGTTGTACCCAAAGCTCTAGTACAATTCAACCACGTTTGAGTCTCTTTGTTTAATTTCTGTTTGTGGGTGTATGAGTGCGATCGATCTTACTTCCGCTTCCGCTACAAGTATCATAGTATTTTGGTTGTGGCATTCTGCTACCATAATTGGGTATCGAACCTTTCATAGTTGTGGCATTATATGGCACAACAAGTGGTATCAGAGCATTTTGGACGAGAACGAAGAAATTAAACATAACCCTTTTATTAAACAGGCTAGAGATCGTCAACCTAAAGAAAAAACATGGCTTAGCGAAGATAGCCGGAACTGTAATAGCGATCACCGGAGCCATGGTTATGAGCCTGTACAAAGGGCCGGCTTTCAACTTCCTTCCGAGCAATGGCCGTAGCGAAATGAGCCACACCGAACCGGCGACAGACCGGCACTGGGTCTCCGGCAGCATCTTCGTCTTTATCAGTTGCTTCTGCTCGTCCGCCTTTTATATCTTACAGGTAAACAAAAGGGCCGACATGAATTCTTTGTTTGGAAGTTGTGGGTTCAAAATTTGGGTATTAATTGTTTGTTGTGTGGGCAGTCTATGACATTAAAAATGTACCCTGCGGAGCTTTCACTGGCGGCTTTGATATGCCTGACCGGAACGGTGGAAGGCGGAGCCGTCACTCTCGCCGCCGAACACAACATGATGGTCTGGATTGTCGGCTGGGATTCCAGACTTCTCGCCATCCTATACTCCGTAATTTACCTCATCTCTATTTTTTTTTAAGTTAAATTAATAAAAATATCTCTAACCTATTTTATTTTTAAAATTTCAAAATTTCTAAAAATTTCATTATTTTAAAAATATTCATAAAATTTGAAAGGTTCACTAATATCTTTAAATTTTTTAAAAATAAAAAAAAAATAACTTTACTGTTCTTCAAAAATAATCTTAAACTAAAAAAATAATTTATGACTTTTTTTAAAAAAAATTAAAAAATTACGGTTAATATTAAATTTAAAAAATATGAAAATTTAAAAGTAACATTAACCTTCTTAACCTTTATAAAAATAAATTCAAAAAAGTTGTTACAGTCAATATATGAACGAAAACTCGATCCATAACGGATAGATTATCTCTTCCTTTCAATGCTATTTTGAAAAGATCAAGAATATTTTTTAAACGTGGCACTAATAATAAGGATATTTTTTAATTTAAAAAAATTAAAGGTGTTTTTGAAGTTATTAAAAAAATTAAAGGGTATTAATGAACTTTTAGAAATTTAAAGATATTTTCAAACATGTGTGAAAGTTTAAGTGTATTTTTTAAACTCTAAAAGATATTTTTGAAACAAAATATTAACGTTTTCAATGATAATAATATTTTTAAATTTTTTAAAAATTTAAGGATATTATTAAAACTTTAACCGCTTATTAAATAAGGAATTTAAATACTATTAACTACCGATTTAAAAGGCCAAAATCAATATAAAAAAAATAAAAATAAATAAATAAAAGTTACTGATGAAAGAGAGGTATCAGGGAATAGTATGCTCTGGAATTGCATATTACGTTCAAGGAGTAGTGATGAAGGAACGCGGCCCCGTTTTTGTGACGTCATTCAGCCCTCTCTGTACGGTCATCACGGCGGCGCTCAGCTCCATTTTCTTGGCCGACAAAGTTCATCTCGGAAGGTATAACACTTTTCATGTTTGTTTCGTTTGTGTTCTTCTTTATAACGATGCCATTATGGCTGCAGTTTGATTGGGGCGACGATCGTGATGTTTGGATTGTATACCTTGATTTGGGGCAAAAGTATAGATTTTGAAACCTCAAAACAATCTAATCATATGAACCAATTGCCCATCACCGGTGACGTTGCCGGGAAGACAGCGGATGGTCCTGCCAAGCCTCCAGTTGTGTAGATTTTGAGGATCGGGAACGGGAAACAAAATGACAATCTTGTCCCGACATAAATAAGAAACCGGAGTTATATGGGTTGATAGTACTAATTAGAATACTTGAAAAGATATATAACATGTTCCTTAAGTTATAATTGTAATTAACTATTTATATATGACATACTGTCTAAACCTACTACTAATAGATGTTAGCTTTGACTGATTACGTATCGACGTTTGCCTCACCCTTTTAAAATGTCTCTATTAGGGAGAGGTTTACACACCCTTATAAGGAATACTTCGTTCCTCTCTCCAACGAACGTGAGATATCACATAAGAAATTTATCGAGCAATAATAATCCTTAGATTCAATTGTCTTAGATTTCTTTACTTGTCTTTTCTTTTTTTTTTTTATTCTTGCTTTGACTCTAATTTTTCGATAATTGAAAACGTTTTCAATTACAACTATGACTATAACATAGACAGATCCTTATTCTTGTTCTTGTCATCCATATATTATCCGTCTCTAAAAAAAAAAAAAAAAGGAAAATTCATAAACTTTATAAGAAAAAAAATATAATAATTCATTTTAGTTAAAACATCAATAAATATTTGTCCAAATAAGCTAAAATGTAAATGGGAATTTAGTTCATGGGCACTATTGTAAATTCACTACAGCAGAAATTTGGATCGTACAAAAACACCCAAGTAGGAATCGAATACGAATTCCCCACGTTGATCCTTATGATTGGAACCTATCATCATCTCCCATTTATTAATCGGAAAAGAAATCTTCCCTCCTCAACCGAGCGGAAATAACAGAGACGCCGTGCTCCGCCCTTACTCCGCCACTTCCGATCAAAAATGGTGATGTGGGTATTCGGGTACGGGTCTCTCATTTGGAAAACTGGCTTCCCCTACGACGAAAAGTTACCCGGCTGTATCAAAGGCTACCGCCGTGTCTTCTATCAAGGTCCCCATTTGACCGATTTCTCTCTGTTTTTTTGGATTTCTTCTACATATCTTTCTGTTTGATTTGTGCTTGTTTTTTGTTACTAGGGAGTACTGATCATAGAGGCACGCCTGAATATCCTGGAAGAACTGTGACATTGGAGCCTGCAGAAGGGGAAGTTTGTGTATGTTCTTTAAAACCCCACTTTAATTTTTCTGCACAAAAAGCATGTTTAGTTATGGATTGTGATTCTTGGTGTTCTGGGATTGATGAAAAGGTTTAGAGGTTATTGTTTTCAAACATTACAAGAAACCTTTTGGCTTTGTCTATGATGTTCTTAATTCTGTGTCTTGTACTGTTTGTCATCGGCTAAGTGTTGTGGTTTTGGAAGAGGGAATTGTTTCTTGAGCTTAATGTTAAGCTTTTTTGGCTTCAAAAGTTCATATCATTCTGGAATTTTAGCTGTTACTGATTGGAATTTTCCCCCTTCCTTGATTAAGTATATTGCCAAAGATAAATGTTGGGTTTAGCTTTGTAATTATGATTTAGGCTTCTATGTTAAACTCACCGCCCGTTTTGGTCCGTTACATATTGCCGTCAGTTTCACAGTTTTAAAATGCGTCTATTAGGGAGAGGTTTTCACACCCTTATAAAGAATATTTCGTTCTCCTCCCAACCGATATGGGATCTCATAATCCACCCCCTTTGGGACCCAGCATCCTCGCTGGCACTTGTTCCCTTCTCCAATCGATATGAGATCCCCCAATCTACCATCCTTTGAGACTTAGCGTCCTTACTGGCACACCGTCTCGTGTCCACCCCTTCGGGGCCCAGCCTCCTCGCTGGCACATCATCCAGTGTCTGGCTCTAATACTATTTGTAACGGTTCTAAGAGGACAATATCTGCTAGCGGTGGGCTTGGAAATCGAGTGTTGTGTGTTTATGTATGTTGGAGTCTCCATCGTCTTGGGAATAAGTTGATATCTTAGCTCTACAATTAGTGGAATACTTAAGAAAAACATTGGCGTTGCTGATTTTTTGGGTGCAAAGTTGGTAACTGGCTGACACTGCTTTGGATTCTAGTTTATTCGGAGGAATATTAGCTTTAGGGGTTTATGAAAGGCATTGTAAATATTTAGGTGAAAGTTGAATAATGTTTGGATACCCTTAAGTCCTAATGAAGTCTTTTGTAAGAGTTAGGGCTGCTTGGAGATATCCTCCTAGTTCTCTTCCAACTTAAGAGTGGTTGAAACCCGTGAGATCCCACATCGATTGGAGAGGGGAACGAAACATTCTTTATAAGGGTGTGGAAACCTCTCCTTAACAGACATGTTTTAAAACCTTGAGGGGAAACCCGAAAAGGAAAGCCCAAAGATGACAATATTTTCTAGTTGTGGGCTTGGATTGTTATAAATGGTATCAGAGACAGGCACCGAGCGAGGTGCCAGCAAGGACGCTGGGCTCCCAAGGAGGTGGGTTGTGAGATCCCACATTGGTTGGAGAGGGGAACGAAACATTTCTTATAAGGGTGTGAAAACCTCTTCCTAACAAACGCGTTTTAAAACCTTGAGGGGAAGCCCGAAAAGGAAAGCCCAAAGAGGATAATATCTACTAGCGGTAGGTTTGAACTGATACAAATGGTATCAGAGCCAGACACCAGGCGGTGTGCCAGCAAGGCTGCTGGCCCCCAAGGAGGGTGGATTGTGAGATCTTACATTAGTTGGAGAGGAGAACGAAGCATTCCTTATAAGGGTGTGGAAACCTCTCCCTAACAGGTGCGTTTTAAAACCTTGAGAGGAAGCCCAAAAGGGAAAGTCCAAAGAGGACAATATCAGCTAGCGGTGGACTTGGACTCTTACAAAACCTCAAGAGAATTAGTGTGGTGGTTCATGAGCATATTCTAAGACGTCGAATTCCACGATACTCAAGGGGGTATGTTCATGTTGTAAAACTATACTTTGGATTAAAAAAGCTATTCAAGTGAGGCTAATCCATTCAACTTTTGTGGCCAAAGTGGGGCGTTGCTTACAAGATCACCAGAAAGGAGGATAAAGAGACTGCACTAAATGTAAGTTCTTCAACTCTTTTCTATCTACACGTTTTGTTGGCTAAAATTCTCTCCTTTTTACAGATTCTATCCCATTTTTATGTTATTTAGTAGTTTTCATCTTTGATTGATCTGCATTGGGTAGCTCGATCGTTCATCGACCGACATTGTTCATCGATGTAATGACTTTCTTGACGATTTTTCTTCTGTTTTTGTCATGTGTTCCATAGCATTTAGAAGTGAGGGAGAAACAATATGACAAAAAAGAATATGTGGACTTTTTCAATGTAAGTTTCAGTTCATCTAAGGCTGAAGTATCTTAAGCGTTCTTGATATACTTGCTCTTGTTACCTTATTGATAGCTGCTCAACTTTTTAGGACCCCATGGCTATCACCCCTGTTGTTTCTGGAGTAATGGTGTAAGTAGCAGTATTCAACTATATATATTTACACTTACTTTCTAGAGAATGATATTAGCTGGAGTTCTATGCCACAGATATATTGCATCTCCAGACAAGAAGCTAAACAACAATTACCTTGGCCCTGCGTCGCTCGAGGAGATTGCTAAGTATGTGTTCGATGTCGATATGATATTTACGCTTCTTGATGCTTCTTGAGACTTGAAAAGATGAGTAGAATTGTTAAATGTACCACATAGATTCCCGACCAACCTAAAAGGAAAAGCTTGTGAGATTCCATTTCGGTTGGAGAGGGGAACGAAACATTCCTTATAAGGGTGTGAAAACTTCTCCCTAGCATACGCGTTTAAAACCGTGAGGTTGACGGTGATACGTAATGGGCCAAAGCGGACAATATCTACTAGTGGTGGGCTTGGGTTGTTACAAATGGTATCAGAGTCAGTCACCGGGCGGTGTGCCAACAAGGATGTTGGGCCTCCAAGGGGGGTGGATTGTGAGATCCCACATCGGTTGGAGAGGGGAACGAAGCATTCCTTATAAAGGTGTGAAAACCTCTCCTTAGCAGATGTGTTTTAAAACCGTGAGGCTAAGGGTGATACGTAACGAGCCAAAGCGGACAATATCTGCTAGCGGTGGGCTTGGGCTGTTACAAATGGTATCAGAGCCAGTCATCGGGCGGTGTGCCAGCGAGGATGCTGTGCCTCCAAGGGAGGTGGATTGTGAGATCCCACATCGGTTGGAGAGGGGAATGAAGCATTCTTTATAAAGGTGTGGAAATCTCTCTCTAACAGACGTATTTTAAAACTGTGAGGCTGACGACGATACGTAACGGACCAAAGCGGATAGTATCTGCTAGCGGTGGGCTTGGGCTGTTACAAAACCGCAAAACCAACCAACGTGAAGCAAACAGAAAACGCCCGAACTGAACCGATTAAACTGTCGGTTCATTGGTGGTGGTTAGTGATCATTTAAGTTCAATTTCACAGCATCAGAACTCAAATGAACTAGTTTTTTTTTATCCATGAATGTGCAGGCAGATAGTTCATGCGCAAGGGCCCTCAGGACCCAACAAGGACTACCTTTTTCAACTTGAAAAGGCTCTTCTTGAGTTTGGTAAGTTCCTATAACATGTAGAATTTAGATCCAACTTGCCTTTTTCTCTTATTTTGTGCTTAAATGTTCTTGCTGTTCAACTATTCTTTGCTCAGGATGGGAAGATAAACATGTTATGGATCTTGCTAATGAAGTCAGAAGCCTTCTTTCTGATGGGGAGCAGACTGATACTTAGCTTCCGACGTCGACGAAAAGCTTATCGAGCTCGATGATTTGTTGAGGCTTTCTAGAAGATTTATAAGTCAAAGTCAAAAGTCAAAAGTCAAGTATTTCGTCTCGTATTTTATCATTACTTAGATTTACATCGAACACTACCATTAAAAATTTTGACAGCTAAGAGAGAAAAAGTAGGAAACGAGAAATTGAAACGTTTTTACCCTCTTTCTAGTTGTCGAAACTTTAATAGAAACTTTTTTCCTAACTTATAGAATGTTTACATGTTAATCTTTACTGTTTAATTGATCGAACCATTGGTCTGATTAATGAAATCAACTCGTTTATATATTTCTCTTCTTATTGTTGATCTTGTTTATTGTTATGTTTTTTTTTCCTTCTAAATAAAATTGGGTGATTGTATTTGTGGTAAGTGAGTGAGGATAATATTATGACATTCTTACACGATATTGAACTTTGACTCGTACACTCGTACACTTGTGTGATTGAATAACTAGCCATCAAGGCCATCAAGGCCACAGGAAGTGAGTGATCGTAAGCATTTATAGGAATTACATGTGTGATTAGGTAATTAGCTATCAAGTTCACTATATGAAGTAAGCTACTTATTGAGTATTATTATTCTTAATTGTGTCCTTGAAGAGTTTTGAATGATCAAGAACAAGCTCATTCATCTAATTTGATGAGGAAGATCCAATATTCATACCAAAGAAGATTACGATTCCTACAATGATTTATGGGTTTAGGTTATATTAATGAGTTGATTTCACGACGTGTATATATAATTTTTTTTAGGAAGGGGGGGATTATAATACTCTAGTAGTAGGCTTGAGCTGTTACAAATGGATCAGAGTCAGACATCGGGCCGTGTGTCAACAAGGACGCTAGGCTCACAAGGCGGGTGGATTGTGAGATCCCACATTGATATACCAGGCAGTGTGCCAACGAGAACGCTGGCCCCCAAAAGGGATGAATTGTGAAATCTTACATTGGTTGGAGAGGGGAACGAAACATTCTATATAAGTGCGTGAAAACCTCTCCTCAGTAAACGCGTTTTAAAACTGTGAGGCTGATGGTCATACCTAATAGACTAAAGTGGATAAGTGAACAATATCTACTAGCAGCGGGCTTGGACTTTTACGAATTACGATGCCCAAAAGAAATCCTAGAACCACCAAAAACGTAGAATCAAAGAAAGTTAATCGACCATATAGTCTCGAAATCTTATCCAACTTAAAAATTACCAGCACACAAATAAGCATGAACAAAAATCCACCTAGAAATGGATTTATTTCAAATTTGCCAAAATTAGAAAATAGATTACAATAATTTAGGTTAAAGAAAGCAATTTCTTTTGTAATTAAAAGTCAAAACCTTTAATTTTTAGTCAATTATTGATTTGAGTATTATTAATGATTTTCATAGGGATAGGCTATCGATCTGATTTCTCTAATTTGCACCAACACTTCAATTTTTTATTTTCTTCCTCTCGCTTGTTCTTGAATTTTGATTAGTTCTCTTTCGAGCTTTGCTGATTCTTTTTTGCTTCTTCAAAATAATTATAGTGATTGAAAAAGGTTGGTAAGTGGAAATAATTTGATTATGATTTTAGTTGTAGGTTCATTTAGTTCCTTTAATCAACCCAAGCCCTATTGCAAGCCGCTTCATTTGATTGCAATCGTTCATAACAATCAAAATAGATCAATTCGTGTGTATATATAATGATCCTTACAAGAATCCGATTACAGGTTTTACAATAATTATCCTTCGAAGTTCCGTAGAAAAAAAGCTCTTCGAAGTTCATTTGATTGCAACCGAAGATTTCTCCAGATGAAGGGCGGCCATGGCGCTCTGGAGGTGGCCAAGACGGTCATGGAGGTCGCAGACGTGGCCTGGACTGCGATTGAGCGTTGTCATCACCATAAACCTACCAACGATGCCGCCGAGCGCAATCTTACAGAGGAAGAACAGCTTGAGGCTCTGCGATCGGAGAATCGGAGATTGAGGAATTTGCTTGAGCAAAATCTCGACCTCCTTCAGCAGCTATCTGAATCGCACTGCTTGTTGAAGGATTGTCCTCCTGATGTATTTTATCCGTTTGCCCTCTTTTTTCAAGCTTTTGATTCATTTTTTAGTTCATCTTGGATTGAAATTTCGCGCTGTTCCTAATTTTAGGGCTGGAGCGATTTATTTGCCTTCTCTTTTCGAAATCATCACTTATTTTATGCCGATTATGTGATTTTATCTTTGATTTTTAGAATCGGGCGTTAATTTCAATTACGATCGTAGTATGGTACTGGTACTTGTTTCCTTTCAAATATTGTACTGTTTATCATTACTCCCGCGATGAACTCAACTCGTATTTGGACCTTGTAAATCCCAGTTGTACGCTCGTCTCGTTGCGACGGTGGATTCTGAAAAGTTCTTGAATGAAATTAAATCCCTCAACGAAGCATCAAAAGATGGAATTAGCTATGAGTTTCCTTTCAGAGAAGCTACAGGTTTTTCTTTCTTCCTTTCTTGAACCAGACATAATCCATTTTTCATATTGATTGCTTGATGCTTTTTTCTCTCCCTTGGTTTGTTCTTTGATTAGGAGCTGATTCGCACACAGCTGAGATTCTTGTGAATGTTAGCCGTGATGCACCCAGTTGGTGGATATGGGTTACTGAAGATATGGTTCCGAGTAAAGTTGAAGAATGGAGTGGGATTGATGATGAAAGCTATGTGATTGTATCTGAAGAACATGTGGTGGATGCAGTTGCCCACTTTATGGCTAAATGTATTATGTCCAACCCGAATACCCGGGTATGCCTATCACTTTGAATGCAAATTTCTGTCTAGATTTCTGTAATGAATCTTAAATCTTCCAGTTTTCAAAAATGCAGAATGTATCGCCTGAGGAGCTGCAGAAAAGTACGTCTTTCGTTTTGTTAATTTGACCTATGGACCGTGGGGATTACGCTCGAGAAATGGAACTTGTTGAGTTAACATGGTGTGCTATTGTGTTCATCTGTTTGCAGCAATAGCAAAAGCGCTGAAGGGTATGGGCAGCAAAATGGAGAAGATGTTTGAAATTTGGCATGCTGGGCTGCTGTTTTATTCCTTGGCCACTTGGGGACTTGCATTGGCGGGGTTAGTTTTCCTTGATTTATATGTCTTATTGAAAATGATCGCCGTTTCATTTTTCTGGAGACCACTAATTGATAGGAGAATTTGCTCTGCTAAACCCTTGAGCTTATGATTGTTGAATTATAAGGATAAATCTCATGCATGCTGTTCAGGATTGTTGGGAGGGAGTTCCACATCAGCTAATTAAGAGAATGATCATGAGTTTATAAGTAAGGAATACATCTCTATTGGTATGAGGTCTTTTGGGGAAACCAAAAGTAAAGCCACGAGAGCTTATGCTCAAAGTGGACAATATCATACCATTGTCGAGGTCTGTGATGTGATTCCTTACACATGCTTGGATCTAAAATCCAATGTGCAAGTTCATGTCAAGCTTGGAGCTTGCCATCAAACTAGAAGCCCTCATCACATAGCTGGAGTTCTTCATCATGAATGCTTATGCATATGCTCAAATCTTAAGTTGTTTTACCATTTCATTCATTGATTCTTGAATGGGCTAATCTGGTGACCCTAGGAATAGTCACTCCCAAATTCATTAGTTTTAGTGTCCCACTTCAATTTCATCCCAAGGGCATTAGTTATTCACACATTTCTGTCAATCTATCATCTTATCTTTCAAATAGGTTTAATTAGATCTTACCAAGGTCGTTCATCTAAATATAAACAGCAATTTTTGTCTTAAGTTTCGGATTAATTGTTTGATAACTTTGTCTGTTCGGCACGGGTTTTGCATATTGCAGCTTGTACCAGGGTCGTGCTATATTGAAACTGGCTGCCACTGGTGTTCACCATACAAGCAAAGCGGTGATGAAGGTGCTCTGAAGAAGCTATGTTCAACAAATGTAAGATATTGTTTGGGGTTCATTTTCCTGTTCATTATTCGTTCTATCAGTGATGTAAATAACTGTTAACATTTCTTATGGCATTGTTTGTTTTTTCTTTTGATTATTCGTTCTTTTTAGTTGTGTTAATTACGGTTAGAATTGTAAATCTTGTACATAAACTTCATTTCCAGTTCTACATTGTGTTATGACAACTTTTTCAAACTTGGAATTTAAATCTCTGAATTTATTATTGTGGATCTTGTTCTAGATTTGAAGATCAATCAGCATTTGCTCGAGTAAATCTAACAAGTTTCGTTCGAGTCCACTGGATATGAAAATTAATTCAGGAAATTTTGAAACTAATTGTAAATATTTCTAAACTTAAAGTTCTATTAAATGAATGTCTATGGCTGTGCTTATTTAGTAAGTTATGGTCTTCCAACCCAAAAGAGGCCTATTCCGCTAGTTCGAATTGGGAAAGAGTAGTTACCGATTCTCTCTTTTAACCCTCAAAGAACGATTGCCAGGAATAACAGGACAAAGACGGAGTGTATGACCGATCACCAAAATTATGTCTACCTACAAAGACTAAAACACCTCAAAATGTACTATAGGAAATGTAACTAGTTGTCAATTCTTCCTATCCAAGTTGTATGCTATCAAAATCGTTGTTGCCTACTCGTTTTTAGCTTATAACATTGCTTTCTTTACCATTGTTTTCAACATATTTCCTTTCCAAAATATCTCTCAAATATGACCCGGGGCTCAAACATACATCGATACTGTCCGCAACATCTGAATTTCACACAGCTAACTTGTCACAATCACTATCTCGCTGCCGCAAGAGTGCGATTGTGATACTCTGCTCTCTAGAGCATCTGAATCAATAAAATCTTAACATATTTCAAATCTCGTCTCTCAAGAATATGGTGTCCAATAGGCAACAGAATCTTCATCTCAAACAATAACTAAGAAATAGCAAGCTTGAAATGGATGAAACAAGTGGCAATCTTACATGAACGGTAACACAGATAAGCCGTATCTACTAAGACAGATAGTACAATTACATGAAATCAAAGAAAAAGACTCAAAAAAACTTTACAATGAAAATGATGTTAAGAAATAGGCAACGATAAGTAACATCAAGGCAGCAAGGATACTACCTAACGGATTCGCCGACGACGACGAAGAACTGGAAGACGGCGAACTAAACCCGGTACCAACGGGGCCACTGGCTGGCGGGAGTCCGGGGAGAGATCCAATTGTTGAAGGGATCAATCCTGATCTGGGTGCAGGTGATCCAGTGCCATCAGATTGAGGAGCAGGTGCAGGTGCAAAATTTGAATCTCTGATTACTGTAGTAGGTGGGGCTTTAAGTGGGGGAAATTGCTGTGGCCCTGTAATATAGAATCACCATGAAGAACAACATGATATGGTTGGCATATATCTAAAGGGATTGTTTTGATCTTCAATTGAAATCCCAAAAGAAGCAAAATGGATCTTGTTTAAGCTTCTAAAAGTTGAAGAACTCAACATTTTTATGATGAATTCATCATTCAACATATATGGCCTGGTAAAACACTCTCTAACACGCTCGAAAACGACTATCTATCAGTAAAACCACAATCTTTAATAGTTTGAATGTATCAGCCCAAGCCCCACCGCTAGCAAATATTGTCCACTTTGGCCCATTACGTATCGCCGTCAGCCTCATGGTTTTAAAACGCGTCTGCTAGGGAGAGGTTTCTACCCCCTTATAAGGAATTATTCGTTCCCCTCTCCAACCGATGTGGGATCTCACAATCCACCCCTTGGGGCCAGTGTCCTCGCTGGCACACCGCTCGGTGATTGGCTCTGATACTATTTGTAATAGCTCAAGCCCACGACTAGCAAATATTGTCCGCTTTGGCCTGTTACGTATCACTGTCAACCTCACGGTTTTAAAACGCGTCTACTAGGGAGAGGTTTCCACACCCTTATAAGGAATATTTCGTTCCCCTCTACAACCGATATAGGATGTCACATAGAAAAACCCACCAAGCCAAACAACCTAAAAGGTAAGCTTTTCTGAGAATCAAGGTTACCTGGGCATCGAGGCTGAAGATTCGAAGACAACCTGTGAAATGCAAATAAAGATTCATCAAAAAGACTGTTTGGATGAAACAATAACATAATCGAAAAGCTCGAAACCAAGCGAGAAGCAACAAGACATACGTCGTCAATATGGTGCCATTTACAAAACCACCATAACTACAAGATGTAACATTGCAACCTGCACTACTCTGCTGAGCAGTGTAGTTCCCAAGCATTAGATTGCTGTTTCTGCATTGCATACTGGAACAAGAAACGGCGAAGGGCGCAGGCATGCAGTACATACTGTTTCAAAACAAACAATCAAGCAAATCAAAACCATCAATCTTCAGACCACCACAACAATTCAAGTAAAAAAGCTACTCGATTATTACTTGCGATTCCCCGGCCCGCAGCTACATTGCACGCAATGACTTGCGGTAATCGCGTAGCTTCCGTTTGGCACGATCAAGCCAAAGTCGGAGGAGTATCTTGGAAATTTAGATGCACAGGCTGTAGAAAAGAAAATGAACATACCCTCAAGTTCAGAAACAATTAGGCCATCTTTGGGGTTAATTATGTAGGCATTAAAGAGGATTATGAGGAAATTTGAATTGTTTTTAGTGTTTGATCCAACTTTTCCATATTCAAGTTTGGAAGTTATCAAACACTTTTACTTCATAGCTGATTTTTCCAAAAGCACATTTGACACCAATTCCAAACTAAACTCAAGTCTGCCTGTAACAGCCCACCGCTAGTAGATATTGTCCTCTTTGGACTTTCCTTCCGGGCTTCCTTCCCCTCGAGGTTTTAAAACGCGTTTGCTAGGGAGAGGTTTCCACACCCTTATAAAGAATGTTTCGTTCCCCTCTCCAATCGATGTGGGATCTCACAATCCATTGTTCCCCTCTCCAACCGATGTGGGATCTCACAATCCATCGTTCCTCTCTCCAACCGACGTGGGATCTCACAATCCACCCCCCTTCGAGCCCCAGCGTCCTCACTGGCACACTGCCTGGTGTCCATCCCCTTTGGGATTCAGCCTCCTCGCTGGCATATCACCCAGTGTCTGGCTCTAATACCATTTATAACAGCCCTATCCCACCGTTAGCAGATATTGTCCTCTTTGGGCGTTTCCTTCCAGCCTTCCCCTTAAGGTATTAAAATACGTCTGCTAGGAAGAGGTTTCCACACCCTTATAAAGAATGTTTCATTCTCCTCTCCAACCGATGTGGGATCTCACAATTGAGGTCCCACATCGATTGGAGAGGGGAATGAATGCCAGTGAGGACGTTGGCCCTGAAGGAGGGTGGATTGTGAGATCCTACATCGGTTGGAGATAGGAACAAATCATTTCTTATAAGGGTATGAAAACCTATCCCTAGCAGAAGCATTTTAAAACCTCGAGGAGAAGCCCTAAAGGGAAAGCCCAAAGAGAACAATATCTACTAGCGGTAGGCTTGGACTGTTACACAGCCTTACGACTAAACATGACACGTTATTCAATATATTTCCTTCAACAGCCAAATTGTGCAGCAAACCATATAAAACATCATTAGCTACTTACAATTCACAGCCTCATAAATCAAGAACTCAACAAAACATTAAACATAGAAATGAATTAACAGCATCAACATCCCAAAATTTCTCCAAAACATACCAGGCAAAGGGACAGCCAAGATGTCACCAGCCTTAATACCCGGGTTTCCCATAGCATTAACATTCATCAAGTCAGTAATAGTGGTGGAATATCTAAACGCAATCCCTGTCAAAGTATCTTCAACTTGAACAACGTAAGACAAGTAAATAGCAGGCAAAGAATTGTCTGTCCCATTAAAACAAGTACAAGGAAGTGGCACAACAAGTGTCTGTCCAACATCAAGAACAGAGGGATCTGATATAGAATTCGCCTCACGAATCTGATCCGACGAGACCAAACCAGCATAGATAGTATCAGCAATCGACAAAAGAGTATCAGATGGGCGAGTCTTGTACCGTGTCGAAACCGATTTACGAATCCCATCAACACAAGAACAAGAAATGGGGATTTTAATGAAGAGCTTCGAAGGCAGAATGTGATTTTCAACATCTGGGTATGAAACATCTATGGCATTGGCGGTGAGAATCGAAATGGGGTCGACTTGAAACAGCGAAGCAACCTCAGAAACCTTAAGATCGGTGTAGAGAGTGTAGCCGAGAAGGGCATTGCAAGAATCGGCGTTCGAACATGGCTCGATGGTTGATTTGGCGCTAATGAAAGCTATATTTAACAAAAATGAGGCTAAAACAATAAACAAGAACAAATTTAAAGCTCTGTGAGCGCTATTCAGCGCTCGAGCTGCCATTCTACAAGCTTTGTTCTAAGAAGAAAAGCAGAGAGAAATTGGGGTTTTCTCTACAAGAAATGGAGCTTGAAATGAACTCAAACAGAGACGAAAATGAAATTTGAGGCAAATGGGATTCTTCACATTGAGAAGAAACACTGAAAGGGCTGTAAGGGTTTTCGAAATTACAACGAAATTTTTAAGAAAATGATACTTTTCTTACTTGAATTCAAAGGGTTTTAGGGTTTTTGAGAGAGAAACTAAAAGGTGGAGGAAAGAATCGTGTTTGGAGTACAGAGGCAGACAAAGACACTGCTCAGAATCTCGATCTTCGAGTTCTTTCTTTGGACTACTTTGCCCGCCGGAGAGCTCAAAATTCCCGCTTTTTTCCAGCTGAAAAACGACGGCGTTTCGATACTTTCTGAATCCCGGAATGGCATTTCCGGTGAGGGTATTTTGGGAATTTCAGCTTTTTACTTTTTCCGGTGAGGCTTTCTCAAAAGAATTTTTTTATTTTTGTCTTTTGGCTGATAGAGTTCGTGTGATGATATGCTCACGCTCTTTGATGTGCACGTAGTAGAAACGCGCTCGAATATTGGTGGACAATTATTTTTTCAGAAATTAGATTAAAAAAATGATTATTTGAAGAATTAAGGGTACAGGTGGCGGTGTCAGAGCAGCGTTGACAGCGGTGAATTGCTGATGCAGCAAAAAGAAGCAAGAAAAGAATTTTGATTATTATAAACTTTCTTTTTCTTTAGTGAAATCTACTATCAATTTTCTTTTTTATTTTTCAATTTACCAAATTATATCAATTTTTTATTTTCAATTTCCAATTTAAGAAATAAGTGTCGGTAATTTTTACTCTTTTAATTTATTCACTAATTTTAACAAAATAAATAAATAACTAAAATCTAAAATTAACTAATTTTGATAAAAATAACATTTGGTACAAAAATAAATTTAATCAATCATATTTTATAATTTATGCGTTATTTTAAATTTAAAAGTTCAAACTCTCCGTACTAAAAAAATATTTTAATAACTTTTTTATTTTTATTTATTTATTTAATCAATCTATCAAAACAACGTGGAGCCAAAATGGGCCAGAATTAGGCAATAGGCTAGGTCCATAGACTCGCACTAAATGGGCCCAATTATATTTGGGCCGAGAAGAAACGGAAGGCCTGTATTCGAGCCCAAATAAGTATTTGGATATCACTTATAATTGGGCCAATGGCCCAAACGGGAGAAACTCCATTTAAAAAATTGGAAAATAAAAAAAAAAGATTTTAAGAATATTTAATGAGTGGAGAGGGGGCAGCGTCTGGCACGAGCGCAGATGAAAAAGATAGAATGCAAATTTGTCCCTACTCTCAAATAAATAAAATAAATAAAGAAAAGGAAATGGGTTAGGGTTAGTGGACAGAACCAATTCAATTCCCTATGCCCACACATATGGCTCAGTTAACGTGACACATATGGCTCAGTTAACGTGACACATATGGCTCAGTTAACGTGACCCTATTGGCGTACAATTATTGCCCCTCCCATTTCCCAACCCCTCCTCCTTTAAACGCTCATCGCCCACTCTTTATTCCATTTTCAACCCTCTCTATTTTATTTTCTTTTCTTTTCTTTCGTTTTATTATATACTCATCAAACGTTGTCGATACATCAACCGCCCTATTTAACTTTTGTAGACTTGTCCACCGTTGCGTATAGGATGTCCTGATCATGTTTATTTAGGACTATTGTCTATGACCGCATGCCTGTTTCAAATCTTTATTTTTATCATGCTTGTTGTGTTAATACGAGAGTGTATGACTGCTCACCAAAATCATGTCTACACCCGTTAAGGTTAAAATGCCCCAAAGTGTACTATAGGGGAATGTGGCTAGTCGTCAATTCTTCCTACCCTGGTTATACCCTCTCTATTTTCTTTTCTTTTCTTTGGTTTTATTATATACTCATCAAACACGGTCTATACATCTAACCACCATATTTGACTTTTGTGAACCCTAGCCACTTAGAGTTGTCCATGGGACGAGTGGGAACGAAGACCTTTTCTCTATCTCTTTCTCTGTCTATACTTCCTATTTTTATAAAATTGTTCATTTATTTTTGTAGAGTTTAGGAAATCAAGTAATGGGGTGAAGCAGGGCGGGGATTGGGGAAGGATGTTACGATCATACTTGTCCAGTGTTGTCTACGGTTGCGTGTCAGATGTCCCAATCATGTTTGTCTAGAACGTGTTGTCTAGGATCGTATGCTTCTTCCAAATCTTTTTTTCTTACTTTCATATTAGATAAACATTTACTATTCTTGTTGTGTTAATGCAAAGATGTTGACTGCTCACCAAAGTTATGCCTACACCCATAGATAAAATGCTCCAAATCTTTTTACTATTCTAGTTGTCTAAGAATATACCTTATTCTCTCCGGGTTAAATAGACAATTTAATCACCAATATGAATATATAAAATAGAAATATTCACCGACAAAACGAAAAATAAAGATGATTTTGGATCACACATTTATAGTTTAAACGGTCGATTATGTTAAAAGAAATTTTAAACAATAAACTTCTTAAACCTTTTAATTGAAACAAAATAACAATATCTATCAAATTATCTACCGACATAATATATAATCTAAAGAATGAAAGTTAAAAAATCAAATATTTAATATTGACTTAGTGAAAGTGGAGAAGGAACACAATTATTATTATTATTATTATTTTATTTTATTTTTTTGAGGGAAAAAAAAGTTGAAAAATTAGCACATTGAAAAGTACTTGTGTTGACAAAATTGAATAATGGTTGATGAGGAAATAACATAAACAGAAAAACAATCTTAAATTCTAATATTTTCCATCAACATTAATTAACCAAATTAATGTGAAGTACTATGCTTATTGACTAATTAGGTAGGAGAAGAAATAATGGAATCCATTGTTTCAAACAGCATTAAATTACCACCAAAAAAAAGTAATATTAATAAATTCTAAAAATAAAAAAATTCTAAATACGTGGCATTTGCAAATTGCAATCAAAATATTTTAGTAATTCGTGAAATATTATTAAAATATGAAACTTTCAAAAATTAGAAAAATAACATTTTATCCAATACTATCACTCTTATTACCATTTTGTCCTCCAAAATGATTTCGTGGGCCCACCGAACCACGTGTCAAATTCATAATAATAATAATGTAAGAATCTGAATTAAAAATTCGTTCAAGAAAAAGAATCTGATTTTTAAAAAAATGTTAATAATTTTATTAAATAATAACAATCATCAGATCCCATTTACAAAATAATTAGTAATAAACTATTAGAGTGCCTAAGGATTGGAATCAACTCGAATATTTATCATTATTATGCCTTTACTTTTAAGAAAAATAAAATAAATATTTTCCCAATTGGACACTGTAATGAATTCTTCGATTGTGATAGCTTCTTATTTCTTTCTTTCCCTTTATTTATTTATTTATTTATTGGGTAATAATTTCTTGATTTTGACATGGTTTCCTATTATTACTTCATTGCCATCGCCATCAATTCAACTCATTTATTTAGATTGGTTTGAGATTAAAAAAATAAAAAATTATGAGCTAAATTGGTTCGTGAATTTTTAAAAAATTAGTTTGAGTTTGTTAGGCCTATAGAGCCCTCGACAATCCTTCTCTCAAACAAAATACACCATAGAGGCTCTCTTGAGGCCTATGGAGCCCTCAAACAGCCTCCCCTTAATTGAGGCTCGACTCCTTTCTTGAGAGGCTCTATGGAGCCCTCAAACAGCCTCCTCTTAATCGAGGCTCGACTCCTTTCTCGAGAGCCCTCGAACAAAGTACACCCTCTGTTGAAGATTTTATTGACATGACTAAGTTGAGAGTATGACTCTGATACCATATTAGGAATCACGACTCTCCACAATGGTATAATATTGATATGACTAAGTTGAAGATTATTGTTAGTTTTTTTTTTATATTACGGTACAATTATAGATATATTACATTAAGTATAAACAAATTTTTAAATTTTTTTTTCAAAATAAATACTTGCAAATCTTAATTTAATATGGTCCAACTAATAATACCATCTAAATTATTGATGGCATAGTCAAGAAAACAAATAGTATAATATGAACGTTTAATTTTCGAAAATTCAAAATTTAAAAACGCATAATAAATCCAATTAATTAAAGTTTTGTCAGAAATAATATTTATATTTATCTGACCGTACTTACCCACTTTAGGTTGCAGATTCTGGAGAAAAGATCCAAAACAGAACTAAAATATTTTCCTTTAAGACAGAAAAGAGTAAGTAGAGAGGGAATCATTTACCTTTCATCATCATACTCAGACAGCAGTGATTGTGTTTCACTTCTATGGTGGTGTGTGTGTGCGCGCGCGCGCCGTTGAGTAAACCCACGCCTGCCCAATCCCCATCTCTTCTCTTCCCGTGACGCTTTAAAATCTGTTTATAAAGAGATCTTGATATTATTATGCCTTTGCTTTGGCGTTGGCCTCAGTCCTAACCAGATCTAGACCACTGAGTTTCATAAAGTAGAAGCTGCTTCTGTTTCTGGTGCTGCTGTTGTTTGCAGACGTTGTGTTCGACAAAATGCCAAGGGGGGAATCGTTTCTGAGGCAGATAAGTAAAGGGGAGGGCTCTAGATCAACATCCAAGAGGTGGGGTGGGGAGTTTAGGAGAAGCTCTGCTTCTGAAGAGCGTGTCAGTGAGGGAAGCCATTGGAATCAGAAGATGGAAGGGGGTGTTAATATGTATGGGATGGACCATGGTGGAGTGTCGAGAAGGAAGAGGGTGATGGTGGTGGTGGATCATACTTCACAATCCAATCATGCAACTATGTGGGCGCTCACTCATGTGGCTAACAAGGGCGATGTTCTTACTCTCCTGCATGTTATCACCAATTCCTCCACCGATTCTTCTTCTTCTTCTTCCCCTTTCTGTGCTAGTTCTCTTGGTTCCCTTTGCAAGGCTTCCAGACCAGAGGTTAGAAGGGAATTCAAAACTTCTCCCATTTTTTCTTAGCTTATCTTATTTACTGTCGAGGATTGTTGGGAGTAAATCTCACGCTAATTTAGGAAATGATCATAGGTTTATAAGTACAGAAGAGCCTTTTGAGAAAGCCCAAAACAAATGATTATGTTCAAAGTGGACAATATCATAAGATCCGTAGTTCCTAACATTTACTTCATCTTTGCTGCTCAGATCTCACTTCCATTTTTTACCAAGTGGGTATATGAATCTTTTTCAGGTAGAGGTGGAGGTGCTGGTGATCGAGGGGCCGAAGCTAGCCACAGTGATGAACCAAGTTAAGAAGCTGGAAGTGTCGGTGCTGGTTGTAGGACAGAGAAGGCCTTCGTTTCTCAGCTGGTGAGTCGAATCCAACAAGCAAATTCCTGTTTGTTTGGTTGGTTCATTGTTTTTGTAACTTGAAATGTGGTTTGCTGAATTGATTGTAGCTTTTGTGGGAGTGGTGGGGCGGGAGATCTGGTGGAACAGTGCATAAACAATGCAGAGTGCTTGACGATTGGGGTGAGGAAACAGAGCAGAGACATGGGAGGGTATGTAATCAACACCAGATGGCAGAGGAATTTCTGGCTTCTGGCTTAGTTATTGCTTGAAGTTAGAGAGTTCATTATGAATGAGTGACCCTTGGAAGTAAGTTGTAGTGTAATCTAAACAATAATAACCCTACAGACTACTGAGATCTGTAAAACAACTAACAAGCTTAGCTTATCGTCGTCCTGTCCTATGAGTTAACAACTTGTAATTGCAACTTATTGGCTAACAATCTATGAGAATTCAGAACAAGTCTTTGAATCGTGTTGACGATCTCTTTGGTTATGCGTGCCTGTCTTTGATTGGATCCTTAGAAATTGATGTGCTGGAAGGTGTAATAGATCTGTTTTCTGGACAGAAAACATTGGTTTTTGGGTAGGGTAAATTGGATTAAAAAATGAGAATAATTTATGTTTCTAAAATGTTCATATATGGGAAGGCAATCATTCAAATTTCCCATTAATGGTAGGTGTCTTGCATTTCATCGTTGTTCCTCTTTTTTTTTTGTTCCGAAACTAAACTAGAGTGATCTTCACAAAGTTTTAAAATACGTCTCCTCGAGGGAGGTTTTTACACCCTTATAAGAAATTCTTCGTTCTTCCCACCAACCGATGTGGGATCTCACAATCCACCCCCTTGAGGGCTAGCGTTACGTATTGCTCTTTACGTATCGCCCTCAATCTCACAGTTTTAGAATACATTGGTTTGAGAGAAAAACGAGCATTTTTTATATAAGTGTGAAAAGATCTCCATAGCAAATACATTTTTAAAACGTTGAGGGGAATCTTAGAAGGAAAACTCCAAAGAAAACAATATCTACTAATGTTGGACTTTGGCTTGAGCTGCTACAACGTTAGTGATTCCACACTTCAAAAGATAGAAACTTCATAAATGGTCGAGTTTTTGATAAACTCCATGAACTAATACTAATATTGAAAATGATAGTGGCTAAATTCTAACCATATTTACCAATCATTTATGGGTTTCAATGTTGATGGAGATGAATTTAAGCTCCATTTTGGGCCTGTTCTAAGCGTAGTTGGTCCAATTCAGAACTAGGCTTCACTAGAAGCCACCCATTGGGACTGAATAGAACTTTACCATTGGTTTCTATTCATTTCTTTTTCTGACACCTTAAAAGATGCAATTTCCCATTCATTTCTATTCATTTCTTTACCATTAGAACTTTACCATTGGGACTGAATAGAACTTTACCATTGGGACTGAATAGAACTTTACCATTCATTTCTATTCATTTCTTTTTTGTTTTCTTACCAAAACAACAAACTAATATCCTAAACTAACTAAATTATGCCATTAAATCATTAGTACCCAACGAAAAGGCTCGACTTCTAAGCCTACGTTTAGATAATTGACCATCCTATATAGACCTTCTGTTTGATTCTATTTTTTCAGTCACTATCATAACCAATGGAGCAACAAACTTATCTTTCAACCCTGAGTTTAGATAATCGACGGTGCATGTGAGTATTATTGAGACTGCAATAACACATTTTTGGACCCTTAATCTTTTGACCCGTCAACCTGTTCTATAACATCTCTTTCTCGGACGCAAAATTGATATCATTTTTACTCAATAATAGAAAGTAAGGAAAGAGAAGGAAGCAGCTGATCTAAGTCCACCGCTAGCAGGTAGTCTTCTTTGGACTTTCCATTTTGAGCTTCCCCTCGAGATTTTTAAAACGTGTATGCTAGGGAAGAGATTTTTATACCCTTATAAACAGTGTTTCGTTCGAATCTTCAACCGATATGTGATCCCACGAGATCTCCCATGTAAGACAACTTGATTATGTAAGATATTCATCTTGTTGATGATGATGACGCCTACCTACCCAACCTTACTTTGAAACAGAGCTTCTCTCTCTATTCCCATGTGGATGTGGCCATTACTTTGCCTTTTTAAGCCTTCTAATTGGCAGATTGCTGGTTTCTATACTTTTTAAATAGCCAGCCCACACTGCATTGCCCATTTTTTTTCTCGGTTTATCCCACGAATGAAGCCACTCGGTGCGTGGAATCAGCAACAGCCTTGTGACCCACCATAAGTTCTCCATCATTTCTTATAATCTGGATTCCATTGCCCATATTGCTTTAAAAGCATTTACAAAATTCAGCTTCTGTCAGCTACTTTCGAGTTTGGTGTAGGTGCTTCAACCACATATAAAAACCAACCAACTTAAAGTCGTGAAAGCTGAAGCCTATAAGAATAAGAAGAGAATTTGTTAGAAACCATGACTCTCCACAATGGTATGATATTGTCCCCTTTGACTATAAGCTTCAAGCGTTTTGTTATTTGTTTTCAAAAAATGTCTCACATCAATAAATATGTATTCCTTACTTATAAACCCGTGATTATCTTCTAAATTAGCCAACGTGAAACTCCCTCCCAACAGAGCTCCGATCACCCACTTGAAAAAGAACGGAAAGAAATGTGAAAAAATTATAATGTGGGCTGTGTCGAAATAAATCCTTTTCAACTTGTAGATGGGCCAGGTAAATTCTTTAGAATGGATTTGTTGAGGTGCAGACACATGTAGGGTTACACGGATCTTGTCCAACAAACTTCGGGCCGGGTTGTGTTGGATTCGGGTCAAGTCAATGAAGCACACGCGCTGAGATTGGGTTGAGAAGTGTCTTTAGAATCGTCTTTTTTTTTCTTCTTCTACTTCATTGTTTCTCTTTTCAATCTTTATCAAGCTCTTATGGGGTTGGGTCAAAACGTTCTAGCAAGGGGGCCAAGTCCAAGACCAACTTTCCTGCCTATCTTTTTCTAGACTATAAATGACCAACACCAACCGCACCTCCAACCCTCAGTTTCTCTCACTTCACTTCACATTCTACTCCCCACTTTATTGCTTTCCGATCAAAAAGCATGAATGTGTATAGAGCTCAAATGTCTTCCTGTTACTTCCATCCCAAAGAACTAGTGGTGGGTGTCTGCGCTTTGTGCTTGAACGACAGGCTTCTTATCTTGGCGTCCAAACGAGGTCCCCATCGCCACCATTCTTCAGCCCCAACCTGCCGGAAAACTCCCATTAACCTCTCTAAGATCTTCGCTTTTACCTCTTTCATCACCCGTTTCGAATTCCGCCGTTGGAAGCCGGAAAACTCCGCCAATGAAGCCTCCACCAGTCAAGAAGGTACTTCCTTTTCACCTTTATACACATCTATATATCCTTTCTCCCAGTTCAAATCTCAGAATCATGAAGAAAAGTATTATTCCTTAGCATTATCAGCTGTGTGATACAAAAACTGGCAAAAAAAAAAAGAAAAAGAAAGAACACTATTTATGGGTTTGTCTAACACATCGGACTCTCTACAATGGTATGATATTCTCCTGAGCATAAGTTCTAGTAACTTTGCTTTGGGTTTCCCAAAAAGCCTCGTGCCAATAGAGATACATTACTTACTTATGATCATTTCCTAAATTAGCCAATATGAGACTTATTCCCAACCATCTTCAACAATCTTTCCCTTCAACAAAGTACACGGTCGAACCTCTACTGAAGTCTATGGAGCCCTCAACTCGGATGAGAGTTCAAAATGAGTTAAACGCTACCAAAACAAGGAAAGGAAGAACGGTAGGAAGGAAAATGAGTGGTTTGGCAGAAGGGGGCGGAGTGTCAGAAACACAGAAAGTACAAGAATAAAAAAGGAACAGAGTAAGTAACGGTGGAGGAGACTGTTTAGCAACAGTTGAGAAAAGTTCAAGTTTGAATTGTTCCAATCATAACGAAGAATCAAAGTAGACAGATTCTGTAATCTCAAAGATTAGACAGAAACTAAACATAATTTTGGGGTTAAACTCAGAAGCAATGTGGGAAGGAGACTAGGAAAACAAAACACAAGTTTACATCTGGACAACACTGAGCAGTATCTTTCAAGTTCTTTGTTTTTTATATTATTTAATTGTATTTTTGTTTTTAAAAAATTTAATCTTTTGATGGGGGGCCACTCAAAAATTATGTAGACTCATTCATCTCAATCAACTTTGGGAAAAATGGAGTTGGGTCATGGGAACAGAACAAGGTCTCAGAGGTGTTCCTGGAGAACTGTAGCCTGTCATGGAATCACCACTTGACCAAAGACTCCAAGGAGACCAAGACTGTGATAGAGCATGGCAAGACCCGTGCCTCGCTTAGGTGGCGGAAGCGGATCGGCCATCTATTCCAGCTCATCAGAAGGAAAAGGCCCAACAAAGGGACAGTCTGCCACGTGGAAGGAGTCAAGACAAGAAAAGGCTGGATAAGAACTCTGACAAGGTCAAAGAACTCTGAATAGGCATAAAGGAAAATCTATCCCTGAATTGGAATTCAAATATGATATGTAAAAAGATTCAAGTCTAATCAATAACGTTTTCTTTTTTAATTTATTTGCCTATAGTTGTCTTAGTGCTTCAAATTTTGAACAATAAACAATAGTATGATATTGTCAACTTCGAGCATAAGCTCTCATAGTTTGCCCAAAAGACCTCATACCAATGGAGATGTATTTCTTTACTTATAAACTCATGATCAACCCCTTAATTAACCGATGTGGGACTTCTCTCCCAACAATCCTCAACTATTACATGCAAATATAACTCGGAGCTTATCGAACGACTTCTTATTGTGTTTTTGACATCATTGTTCACATTTGATTCAACAAAAGTGGTACTCATGTAGAAAAAGAAAAGGAAGAAGAATATATACACAAAGACAAACCAAATGAAAACAAGACATGTTTCTGATTCAAAAAAGAATAATGTTCAAACCAATCTCACCAGCCTAGATATTCTCTCGCCATGAGCAAGCCTGTGTGCATGTGGGAAGAAGATTAGAATTAGGCAGAGGCTACATCTTTTAGCAGTGTCCTTCACAAGGGCAATTTGTCACAAGTGCCCTCTCAAGCAAGAGGACCATTGATTTGGAAAAAGGACCACAAATTAAGGTCCAGGAAAGAAAATGACAAGACATGAATCTTCACCCAACTTCATCAACCAGAAACCAACACCAACGCCACTGATTAAACATTTTCAGCAATGTATGCATTTTCATTTTCTCGTCCTATGATTTTATTATTGGTGGTAGGATACAAAGTGAAGAAGCTTTGGTTACAAGAGAGGGTGCTTGCTTACACATGCCACTCCTCCCAAGTCAAACTAACTTTAGATAAGCATCTAATTTTGGGTCACACAATCTATAAACAATGAAATTATTTCACAGCTCAAAGAGGATTTTATATGAATAATAAGCCTTTATACACTAACTTTAGTTGGTCTTTGTCTGTACTTTCCTTCATTTCTCACCTTCTTTTTTTTCCCTCTCCTTCTATCTCATACAGACACTGTTCCCTTCCAACAGCCGGTCTCACATGTCTTGACCTTCTCTCCCCTCCCTTGTAATTACTCTGGAAGCAAAATAGATCACACTCACGAACAGAAATTAAACAAAACAATACAAAGATTTACGTAGTTCGGAGAAAAAAAATTCCCCTACATCAGCAGGTAACAACTCCCCAGCATCCACGTAAATCTTTGTGTCTCTTTATTTAATTTTTGTTTGTGGGAGTGTGAGTGCGATCGATCTTGTTTCCTCTCTCTCTAGGGCTCAATTTCCTATGTGGTGTTCGATGGTTGCCGCACCCTTTAGTTCTAGCAGCTCTATTGCTCATTTTACCTTTCACAAACAATTTGCCAAAGGTGAATTTCCTAGGAACTTTGTTAAGAATCTGTCTTTTTTTCACCCTCTTCAAATCCAATAAATGATAATATAAAGCACCTTTGATCCACGTTTTCACTTATTTTTATTTTTATTTTATTTCTTTTTGTGATATCCCACGTTGGTTTGGGAAGGAAGGAGAACAAAACACTCTATATAAGGGTGTGGAAACATTTCCGTAACAGACGCGTTTTAAAGTTTTGAGAGGGGAAGCCCGAAAGGGAAAGCCCAAAGAGAACAATATCCACCGGCGGTGGACTTGGGCTGTTACAAATGGTATCAGAGCCAGACACGGGGCGATGTGTCAGTGAGGAGGCTCTTCCCCGAAGGGGGTAGACACGAGGTGGTGTGCTAGTAAGGACGCTGGGCCTCGAAGGGGGTAGATTTGGTGGTAGTCCCACATCGATGGGAGAAAGGAACGAGTATCAACGAGGACGTTGGGCCCTGAAAGGAGGTGGATTGGGATATCTCACATTGGTTGGTGAGGAGAACAAACACCCTTTACACCCTTTATGTGGAAACTTTTCAGGGAAATCCAAGGAAAAATTCAAAGAGGACAATATCTGCTAGCGGTGGACTTGGGCCGTTACACTTTTATTTCAAAAGAAATATTACTGATGCATTCAACAGACAAGGAGATTAAAAAAAGAAAAAAAAATGATACTATTTATTCTACAAAATGATAGAGAATGAACCAGAACTTCCTTAATATGGGATAAAATTTCGTCTCTATTCCTTATTATATGGAATAGTTTTCTTTTAAACCTTTAATTATGTAATAACCTTAGGGGATGATCTTGGGTTCATCTAAAATTTCCCTTTCTGCTTAGAGGTGACTACTGATGTGACGAGTTTTACCACACCGATCAGCAAAAAATAAAAGAGAGAAAAAGAAAGAACAAAATAAATGACATGGAGCCTCCTTCATGTGGGTGTGTAAAAGACACAACTAAAGGACACATAGCACACTGGACAGAGAAATATGGTAGAAGAAAATAATGGGTGGTGATTGAACAATTCAAAGTGTCTGCTGCCCACATGCATCTTAACCGACACTCATTCCCTGCGCATCTTCTTCCATCCATTTCTGCAGTTCTCTTCCTTGCTTTTCGTTTCTTAAGTTCTATATTAAAAAGAAAACCAAATTCTGCTCAATAATCTTATTCACTCCTTGAATGCAAATTCTGCTCAATAATCTTGTTTCTTAAACTTGTTCTTGTTGGGCTTCCTTTGTCAAACCTTGGCGGTTGAACATCAGAGAATATGTTATGATCTAAAGGCCTGATAATTATTGTGAGATACCTCATCGGTTGGAAAAGGGAACGAAGCATTTTCTTATAAGGGTGTGGAAACTTCTCCCTAGAATACGCGTATTAAAAACCTTAAGAGGAAATCCAGAAGAGAAAGCACAAAAAAGACAATATTTGCTAGTAATGGACTAGAGCTTGAGTTGTTACAAAATGGTATTAGAGCCAGACACTGGGCGGTGTGTCAGCGAGGACGCTAGGCTCCCAAGGGAGTAGAATGTGAGATCCCACATCGGTTGGAGAGGAGAACGAAACATTCTTATAAGGGTGTAGAAACCTCTCTCTAGCAGACGCGTTTTAAAAACTTTGAGGGAAAGTCCGAAGAAGACAATATCTGTTAGAAGTGGACTTGAGCTTATCTAGAGTTTGGTTTGTTTCTTTGACTTGATAAATTTTTCTTCTAATAGTATATCCAACAAAATTTCAACAAATTGGAGAAGTAGAGATATCTTGAATTTATGATGAATAGAGGAGTCTAAAAGTAAAACTGCATAGGATTAGCAACAAACCTATACAAAACAATCTGAACACTCCAATTTTTCCTCCAGACAGACCCCTTCTCAAATCCACAGGATTTCATGGCGAAAGCAGACAAAACTTCTTAAACAAAGTCCACGACTATTACTTCATAGCATGATCTCTCGAGTTCTTACAGTAATCTCTTAAGGCTCCGAAATTTTAAAAAGTAAGGTTCCTGAAAGACAGTGGGCTGGCCACGAAAGCTGTTACTACAAAATTGTTCTCTATATGTTAGCACATAATATTCATGTCTATTATCATCAACGAACTGTATCGTTTCTACTAGAAACAGGGTCAAATGCCTGCTATTAATTTGGATCAAATATTTCGACGTATTTGATGGGGCCTAAACATTGAACAAAACAGTGTCACGATTCAGAGAACAAGAGAAAAGGTAACAATTTAGGCCCGGTAGTTTTAAAGAGTATACGATGTTAAGAACCACGATCTCCACGATAGTATGATATTGTCCACTTTCAGCATAAGCTCTCATGGTTTTGTTTTTGGTTTCCTCAAAATGGCTCATACCAATAGAGATGTATTCCTTACTTATATGCTCATGATCATCTCCTTAATTAGCCGACGTGGGACTCCCCACCAACAATCCTCAACAATCCTCCCCTCGAATAAAGTATACCATAGAGCCTCTCTTGAGGCCTATGGAGCCCTCGAACAACCTCCCCTTAATTGAGGCTTGACTACTTTTTTTGGAGCCCTCGAAAAAAGTGCATTCTTGGTTCGACACTTGAGTCACTTTTTTACTACACCTTCAAGGCTCACAACTTCTTTGTTCGACATTTGAATATTTTATTGACATGGTTAAGTTGAGGGCATAGTCTGATACCATGTTAAGAACCACGAACCTCCAAAATGGTATGATATTGTCCACTTTGAGCCTAAGCAGTAAGCTCTCATAGTCCAAGCTTCAACCGTAACTTACTAAAACAAACTACTAATTGATCTCTATCGGGTAGAATGAAAGCTTCCCATAAATAGATAAATACTAAAAAAAAGAAATGCATCATGTTAGTAACCTGCAATTGTTCATAATTTGAATGGCCAACAAACAACTCCCCATCTACATCCCATAGTTGAAGTTATAAATTAAAATGTCTGGTAAACGACCCACTTATTCAAACATGATTTGAATATGACATCCATTGAGAATACATCAACACATCAGAGAAGAACATGGATTCCAAATCCCTAACCCTAACCCTACCAACGAAACAGGGGATGCCATTATCAGAAACCAAATTATTTGGAAAGATTAAAGAGCAATGAATCTTCAGAAAAAAAAAAAGAGTGTAAATATTAAAAAGCAATCAACCTTGAGAGAAAGAGAGAGAACCTGTAAGAGACAGCTCCACTCTACGAATGTGACCATCTTTCACAGTCGTAGAATTCCCATATCTCTCAGCGCGATGGAGGCTTCGACGGCCATGAGTTTGCAAGTTAACAGACACTTGAAGATCTTCTCCTTCATCTTATTGTAGTACACACATCGCTCATGCTAAAATGGTTGGATCTTAGAAAGCTCCATCGCTTCACATAGCTCCAGCGTTGAAGGGTCGGATCATCGGTATTCGAAGAACCCGCGGGAAAGGCATATTGGGAAAATTGGAGGGAACGGGGGTCTTGTTGGGTTGGGTCGGAATTTAAAGCATATTTTTTAATGTTTAGGAAATTATTATACATAATTGAAATTTAATGGACTTCATTGGTTGAAATGTTTATTATAGACTAAAAGGTAAAAAATTTAAATATATACTTGAACTAAAAAAATGTAAACGAGTTCAACATATATGTACTATTAAAATTTGGATAATTCTATAAAAATATTCCTTTATTACCGATTTAATATCTTAAACAAATTTAGAAGTATATACACGTAATAAAATATATGTGAGATTGAAACCTTCCATCTTACAAGAACAACACCATGATCATAATTTATAATATTTTTTAGCCTCAAACTTCCAATTTTATCAAGTTGTACCTCAAATTTAAAGAAATAGTGCAGGTTTCCTACAATTCACTAGCCAAGGTTTGTTCTTGAGATTCGTTGTTTTTGGGCGCTGATGCAAAATAAATACGCTAAAATTGCACAAGCTTGAAGAGCAATATGCGATTTGCTAAGTTCATGTACAGAGAAACTAAAGCAGAATCGATCCATTCATTAATCCTCTTCCTCGTCAGTGACGAATTTACCAGTTCCAGGATTCACAGCAGCAATGAAGAAAAACAGAACGTTCAACAAAACCAGAGGCTCTATTTCATTGATCGGCACTCCCGTCTCAATGTTCAACTGCGCCAACGCTCCCTTACCTGTAATAATTTCTCCGATCAGCGAGAACGCGAACCCTAGCTGCGCCAATCTTCCGACGAACAGCTCATTTGCCTTCGTGAATCCAAACAACGGACCTATACAAAACAGAGCCGTCATGAGTTTCATGTAAGATTTAATTCATCGAGATTTAATCCAACAATTCGTTTGCAATGTACTGTAACTCACCTCCTTCTTTGAGACCTAGCGCCGATCTGACGCCCTTGCCGGGAGGGATGACGGCGCGTTCCAGTCCGGTGGCTGGTTCTGGATCGTCGATGAATTTTCCACGGTCTCCTAGCGCTCCGATGGCTCCGAGAAGAGTGAATAAGATGAAGAACAGAAGAAGAGGCTCCGCTTCGTAAATCGGAACTCCAGTTTCTAAATTCAGTTGAGCCAGAATTCCCTTTCCGGTGATTCCCTCTCCTAGCAACGACGCCTGCAAATTTTAATTAATTATTTTATTAACCATTCCTGATATTTTACGAAATAACAAAATTCTAACCTTTTAAAATTAGGGACTAAATTTAGGGTTTACAATTTAATAAATCAATTAATTAAAATAACAATATTGCATCATTTAGTACGAAACCTTATCTACCACTATAATATCAAACACCTTATCTTTAACATCAAATGGAATTAATTAGACTCATATTTGCCATAATTAAATAATTTATCCCCAAAAAATATGACAAATATTTATGCAATTATTTAATTAATACTATTACAGAAAGAACTGTCTATATAATGGGTTTATTTTGAATTTCTTAAGAAAATATTGGCTCTAAAAACGAAAATAAAGTTTATTAAAACTCTTTTTAGGTCTGACTAATAATTTTGATTTTGATTTTGATTTTTTTTTTATTATTATTACGAACTTCATTTTTCTTAAGAAAATATTAAAATTCTTAATCTACTTCAAATAATTATAAGTTTGATTTTTTTTTTTTTAAATGTATATCCAATTGAACTTAGGTTTTTAAAAAATAAATAAAAATAGATAACAAAAGATAACGAGTTTAAAAGAAAAATCACAAAAAAAAAAAAAAAAAACCCCCAAAATTTTATAATCATGAACATAGATCCATACATTACTAATTCTAACCTTTTAAAATCAAATAATTTATCCCGAAAAAAAAAATGATAAATATTTATGCAATTATTTAATTAATAGTATTACAAAAAGAACTATATATAAAATGGGTTTATTTACTTATTATTTCTCTACCATGATATTTAATTTCTTAAGAAAATGTTTGCTCTATAAACAAAAATAAAGTTTTTTAAAACTACTCTTCTTAGGTCGGACCAATTAACATTTTGATGTTTTTTTTATTATGAACTTCATTTTTCTTGAAAAAATATTAAAATTCTTAATCTACTTTAAATAATCATATATAATAATTATAAAACAAAAATTAAGTAAAATTAATGAGTTTAAAAGAAAAATCACTAAAAAACCCTAAATTTCATAATCATGAACCTCCATACATTTCAAATTCAATGTGCTTAAAACGAAAGAATCCGAAGAGGAAAAGCGTGGAGAAAGAACTCACAGCAAAGCCGATCATGGCGACACGGCCGACGAACAGTTCATTCTGCTTAGTGAAACCAATGCCACCAGACGTCCCGAAAATGCCGTCTTCAACCTTCTCCTTCGGCTTCACAACCTAAACAAACCAAATCAAACCAGAAAATCTCAAATTACTTCATCTCAAATTCATAAATTCCTCTTAAAAAGAAAACGCGACAATTACCTTCTTCGCCGGCACTTTCGCCTTCGATTTAAAGATCGCAAGAGTCCTAAATCCACGCGCAGGTAAAGAAACGGAACTCGAAGGCAGAGGATTGAAAAACAAGCGACTAAATTGGGCGTTAGGTCTAAGCCTCTGCGTCAACGAAGCGATTTCTCTCTTCAAAGCCACGCCATGGCTGGCGCACACACCGGAGGTAAGAACCATGGTTTGAGCCGCCATGAATGCTTTGCTTTTGATGCGATTCAATGCAGGGGAGTTCGTTAAAGCTTAAGCAAATGGCTAGGGATTTTGGATGGGTTTTAAAGAACATGGATCTGAGGAACAGAGGGATTTTGAGTGTATGGTGAGTGTAGATTTGGTGGGAGATTTGAACGATCGGCGAAACGAGTGACACGTCGTCGTTTAATTTTTGTGATGGTAAATCGGTTGGGATGGGTCTGGAGTACGGTTTTTTCTTATTTGGTTTTTGTCACAAACCTTAACAACTGGTTCATTCAGGGCCACTTGCCATTAAGCGTTTTCTTTCTTTTTTTTTTTTTTTTTTTTTTTTTTTTTTTTTTTTGCTAAATTTTGTATTTCTTCTCCTAAAATTTTAAAAATTCTGAAAACACCCTTAAATTTAATATATATATATATATAATTTTCTTTTTTTTACCGTTAATTTTGAATGAAAACTATCATAATTGAAAATTTTAAACCTTTAATAAATATTATTTTTTATTTTTTGAAAGTTTAATATAGATTTGATTTTTTTTTTAATTTGAAGAGTATTTTTAAAAATTTTAAAAGTTTTTTTTAGTATTTGTAGTCATCCTACAAAGTTAATAGGATATTTTTATTAATTTAATTTTTTTAATTTTTTTAATTGGTTATTGGTGAAAAGTACATCTTATTATTTTAAAAGTTATAATGTTATTTTTATTTTTTTTAAAATTATTATTACAATAATAATTGAAAGTAATAGAATAGAATAGAATAGTAGTTGAGATGTTTGTTTGAACTAGGCTATAATTAAATAATTAAAATCAACCTTAAAAAGGAAGTTTAAGATTAATACGAAAATTAGATTTAAATCAAAATTATACCGTTGGAAATTTTTATATGGTCTCCATCGCAATTTGTGAATGTTTTGTGTGGATGTTTCTAGAAGGTCCCAATCACACATATTCGTATAAAGGAAATATACCAAAACAGCACAGCTCAACACGTGTTCGGTGGTCAGTAAAGTTGACAGGGACCGGGCCAGGGCTCAGTATCTCAGCCCATATATTCAATGGGCCTTTTGGCCCATAAAGCCCAATAAGACAGATACAAAAACGGCCCATCAGAAAATAGCTTTATTTTATTTATTTCAAGTGTGGGAAGAGAAATTAAATAAATCATAAAAAAACAATTGGTCCTTGACTTTATAGCTACATCAATGATTGGGATTTAAATGGAGGGCTCAATAATTGGTATCATAGGACCTCATGGCTCCCATAGTGCCCCTCATATACTCAATCTTATTCCTACCCCTCTTCCTTAGCCTTTTTCCCTATTTTTCTCAAATTATCGATCGAGGATTTTACGGAAAAGGGAGAATAATTTACCGGAGTACATAATTTTTCGACTTTACTCATTTAATTGACATTTCAAGTTATCTTGTGGCATGATTCAAATCACGAGTTTTCTTTACTCTTGATCTACATCATCAAGGTAACTCATTCCAAAATTTGTACTTGAGTTGATTCCTTATCGTTTTTTGGGTTAGTGAGTAGAGCTAAATGTCTCGTTTTTTAACAAGGTTCTTAGATTAAATCCCAAGAGTTTCCTAATAAATATAGTGCGTTTCTAACACCAAATGAGAAACAACTCTTCTTTCATGTCGGTTTATTTACTGATATGCAAATTTAACACTTATTTTCTATTAATTTTAGGATCATCGACGTTTTTAAATGAGGACGAGACGAACGATGCCATTTTTTCTTAATCCCAACAAAGAAAATCTAAAGGCAGCCTCAATTCACTATTTAGTGGGATATGAATGCGACACACTGCTTGTACAAATAGACCCAAAACCTTTTATTCCATTATTTAATTTATTTTTCTCACCTAAAAATGTGTTATTGTTTTATTCCCATAGAATCCACACGTCACAAAATAACTTCAACTCAAAGCAAGCTGTATCCATAATCTCACTCCCACTTTTCCTTTTCTACCCCCGACCAAAAAAAAAAAGTAAATTAAAGAATAAAATTTTGCATATTAAAACCAAATTTAAAATCCGTAGTAACGACAAATTTTTATAATATAAATTTTAAATCTAAAAAAATAGCGATCAAATTAACAGTTGAATCAACTAATTCAAATGTAAAAATATTTGTTATTATACAAATCAAGGCTAGACATTAAACCATTAGAACTCGAAATGGAATATAGATTTTTTTTTTCATTTTTTAAAAACATGTAATTTTGAAATAAAATTTAAAAAGACTTTCTTTAAAGTGTGTCAGGAAATTAGACAGGACATCCCTGACCATTTTTATCTAACATGTTAAAATCTCTTTCTACTTTCTTCCTTGTTTTGAATGTAAATAGAATATCTACTCAACATTTTTTTACTGACAGTTAAAAAAGATCTCTAATTGTACCAACAAAATACACTAGGTTTAATTTTTAAATATAAAATTTAAATGAAATAACTTGATAGATTGCAAGATGGGGAATTTGATTTAATATTTAAAATATTATGATTAGGAGTGAGGGGTCTAATTAGATGTGGATAAGTTAGTTGGAGAGAAACTATTGGGCCACGTAGATGGCGATGGATGGGTAGCCTTTGAAATTTTGTTATTTTTAATATACCTTTTAAAAATAATATAGTTTCAAAATATTAATAAATACATCTTACTTTCTGTCACTTCAATTCAAATAATTATTTTATGAGAAAAATAATAATAACCTAAATTATCTTTTAGAGAAATAATTCTTCCTTTTTAAAACTAATTTTTAACGAATTTAAAATATATATATTACTACACGAAAATTTTAAAAGTGATGTGTATTACATTTTAAATCATTTAAAATTAAGTTATATAAAATATATTGCTATTATTATTATTATTATTATTGATCACTTTATATATCAACAAAGTACAACATTATTTTCAATAGCTCGATCATAGAAATTTCATGGTTAAGTATGGTTTACTTTGAGCTATTCTATGTTGTGTGATCTCTAATGAATTTTTATGAGATATTTGTGAGTACTCGTGTTGGTTTGTGGGGATAATCTTCTCTCTTAATAAGCAAAAAGTAAGTAACTTAACCATATCGCAGGGGATGCACGGGAATGTCGGATCCATCATGTGTCAAATTTGGATTCCAAGGCGTTAAGATTTTCAAATTAGATAGATAATTGGATTGGGCTTAACTAGAATCACACGACCTTGGGGCGCGCGGGGTCAACTAGGGAATTGGCTTCGACCAAGTTTTATCTTCCCTGTGTATGTTAAATATATCGTTCCTTCCATGCTTTGGATCATTTTAGTCCGTGTTGATTTTTTTTACCATCGATTTTTCTAGATTATGTCCGTGGTTCGATTTTACTGACATGAATTACCGTTTGAAAATTAAAAAACCAAACTTTTTATTACCAACGATCGTTTTTTTAAAATAGTAATTTAAAATTATTTAATGGTGGGTGATGATCAATTCACCAATCCATACAATATATTTCATCTACTGCATTATACTCAAGTTGACGAATTATTATTATTATTTTGTTTAGAACAAAAACAAATATAGTTACTCTTAAAATTTTAATAATGCATTTATGACGTCAATTATTCACGCTACACTGTAACTTCAATGCATCAATAAATTCCAATTTCGATTAAAAAATATTAATGAATTAATTAATTATTTAAAAACAACAACTGAAATTTATATAGAGATTTGAACTGGTTTTTAAAATTCAAATTGCATTTAGCTCTCTAATTAATTGGCGTCCTCTTTCGCTTTCAACGGCCAATCCTACACGCTCCGCTGCCCGCACTTCGACAATAATTATGACATACTTTTTTCTAATATTAGTTTGAAAATATTCAAATTCAAATAACATTTTGAAAAACTCAAAATTCAAATTTTCTACCTAATTAATACCACATATTTTTTTTACTATCCTAAAATTTAAATATAATATACCTTTTAAATAATTTTTCAAAGAACAGTTTTTTATTATTAATTTGAACAGATTTTCAAAATAAAGATTAAAATTGTAATACAAATGTTGAGTAAAAGTTTGATGAAATTAAGAATTTACCGGGAAAATAAATGTATTTTACAAGTTCTGAGGTATATTTTGATTTTTTTAAAAGAAAAAGTATATTTATTTGAAAATATTGGAGTTTTATTTTGTTTTTTTTGTACTATTGGTATCATTATTATTTTTTATATACAAATTATATTTTTGGACTTTTTACACTTTATTTTTTATTTAATTTTTTTAAATTTAAAAAATAACAATATGATTTTCAAATTTATAAATATGTTCAAATGATCTATACGTAATGAAAGGGAAAAAGAACAGATATTTATATTATTAAATTTAAATAGCGAGATAAAATTGACTAAAACTTAAAGTTTCATTTTTCTTATTATTTATTTTACTTTTAATTTTATGATAAATATTAAATAAGGTAAATATCCTAAAAGAGAAAATTTAAGAAAATGATTGCAATTTTATAAAAATTAGATAACATATTAATATAAATGTAGGTGAATATTTAAAAACATCATAAAAAAAATTAAATTAATAAACAAATACTTATAACTCATTTTATTCACATTACTTATTTTTTATAAAAAAAAGTGGGATTTTTTCATAGGCAAATCTAAACTTTTTGTCTAAAAAAGGGAAAGAAAAAAACACTTTTTTGCACGTAATCATACTTTAAGCATTAATGATATTTTAAGTTAAAAAAATAAGGCAATTTAAAATTTTAAAAATATCATATAAATAAAAAAATACGGTACTAAAAAAGATTAGGCAAATTTAAATTAATTTACATAAAAAGAAAGAAGAAATTAAAAATTGTTTTTTGTGATTAAATTCTATAAACAGTAACAGTAAATTAACAAAAAGGCCAAAAAATAATAATTGCGAAATCCCAGATTCTCACTCATGCGCGGGAATACCGTCCGCTATATTTCAAAATATATAAATCAAAATAAAAAAAGAAAATTTGTCTCTTATTTTTTTTTTTAGTTAATTAAAAATAAATAAAAAAAAACAAAAAAGCTGACTATTGAGTTTCTTTTGAGGTCCCATTCTTGAATTTCACACTATCATATGCCCCAATCACATGCTCTCTCTCTCTCTCTCTCTCTCGCTCTATCCCTAACCTTTTTCAATTTTTTGAAAGCTACCATTGTGACAAGAAGTTGAAGAACAAATTAAAATTGAACCCTTCATTATCTGCATATTTTTGCAGACATTCCTCAGATTCTTGCAGAGCTAGCCGTTCGTTTATTTTCCCCAATTCTTCAAGCCAAACAGCTTCCTGGATTTCCATTTTTTGTTTTTGTTTTTGAAGTGCAGGGCTCTTGTTTAAATTCTCGATTTCTGTGTTTCTTTTCTGGTTGAAGGTAAAATTTCGCATCTATGAATTTCTTCTATGAATTCTGCTGAATCCTTGAATTATTTTGGATTTGAGGGGGTTTGTTTGAAGTTATTTCGTTTTCTTCTTCGATTTGATGGATTGCTTTTATTTCGAATTGTGTGTTTTCAGTCACTATTTCATCAATGTTTTTGGGATTTTGTTCTTGAGTATTGAGGGATTTCGCCAATTTTCTGTCCTTCATTTCGCTTTCTCTTCTCATTTTATCTTTTGATTCTTATTTCTTTGAACCATTGATGGCTTCTGAAGCTTTTACCTACTAAATAATTTGAAATTTGATGGGGTTTTCGTTTAGCAGAAACCCTTTTCTGTCACTTACTAGGTGTTGGTGGGATGATCTTGGGTGGATTTGAAGCAAAGTTGAAAGAATGAAAGCCCAAGTCATCTCTCTGTCTGTAAACTTTAGTGTTGTTAGATAAGATGTTAATATCTTTCTCTTTCTTTCTCGCTTTTTTGCTACTTTGCTTGAAATTCCATATAAGCTTCAAATAATTTTGTACGTATGTTGCAGATGGCGCCTTGACCAGCCTTGGCCAGTGGACTGATTTCGACATAAGACATTAGGATGGAGAGAAGAAAATGGCCATGGAAGAGAAAGTCATCTGATAAGAGCCCTGGAGAAACTGAGAGTTCTGGTTCAATGTCGTCGTACTCCGAGAGGTTTTCCGACGAGCAGGTACACTAGTGAATCCTTAAAGCTAGATCTCCCTGGTGATTGTATGTTTCAATCTTAGTTATGTTTCTTGATATGTTTGGATGTGATCATGCTGGGATATGTATTCTGTTTCCTTCGATTCGACCGATCGAACTTCCTCTTGTAGTCGAATTAATCGAGCTGCAAGTGTTTGGGAATTCAAACATATTACACAAACCTTTGAACTTGTCGAAACTAAGGTAGAATCAGAATGTTTTATGTTCTTAGCTGACAGGGTAATGCTCTGATGGAGCTGCTTTGTGGAAGATAAAATGAAATCCTTAGGTTCTTATCTTCTAGGCAGAGTGTTTCCCTTGACTATTTGGATTATCCTTACCTTAGATTAGTTTCCATGAAGATTTGATTGGCTTAAATGTATTTACTATACACCATTTACAGTTTTTTCCCCTGAAAAATTGACCTTTTGAATGTGTTTGGCTCAGGAATGAAGTGAACTAATCTTAAATTCATTGATTTCAACTTATAAAATCTACGTCTACTGCTTACAAACTCTCAGTTGTGCAGTTCCATAATTATATATACGGAACCCATTTCTATATACAATTTAAACGAGCTCAGATGGTTCTGTTGGTTTATGGAACCTGCTGCTTATCTATAGCTCAACCAATGGTTATACACAAAAAAGTGACATATAAAGTTAATGGTCATATATAGTAAACAACTATGTATAGTAAAAGGCTATATCTAGTAGATAGTTATATATAATAGATGGTTATATCTGGCAAAACTTTATATAATCAACCGAACCATATATAATACCCTTGTAGGTAGTGCTTTGAAAATGTATTTTTCTGCATTCTCTGCATTCTTTGTATTCTCTCTTACTATATATACATACTTGAAGTCATCAACATAAATCTTTAGCCAATATTCCTCGCATTTTTTTTCTTTGCTGTTTTTTATGTTCATCTAGATCGAGTATGTGCGTTGTTGTGCAATCCTAACCGTTCCTACCCCAAACATAACAAAATTATGCTGATTATTAAGACTCTGAGCTGAACATTCTATCCAAGTACCAGATGAGAAGTACCTACCACTTTTGGCGTTCACTATAACTCTTGCCACTTTCAGTGAAAAAACTAGCGTTTTCATCTTTGAAAGTATGGACTTTATGTTATAAATATACTGTGCTGGCTGCAATCCCCTCCTCTTTGAAATTGACATGCCAATCCTTATTGACAAGCAGGATGCGGTCAAGTCATCTCCTAATCACGAGACTCTATCGCCTGAAGTAACATCGAAAGCAGTATGTAAGGAGGACATTGATGACGACGACGATGATTTGCCAAAACAAGAAGATATCAATGATAGTGTGAAAGATCTCACTGATAGATTATCTGCTGCTCTTTTGAATGTGAGGGAAAAAGAAGACTTGGTAAAGCAGCATGCTAAAGTTGCTGAAGAAGCCATTGCAGGTAGAATTAGACTAATAAATTGTTCATGTTGTGTATCTGTAGATATTAGCTGAATTCTGTTTATTCTAATGTGAATTTAGGATGGGAAAAGGCGGAAAGCGAAGTCGGGCTTCTTAAACAGCAGCTCAGGACTACGGTTCAGCAAAAGTCGGCATTGGAAGATCGAGTGAGCCACCTTGATGGGGCACTCAAAGAATGTGTTAGGCAGCTTAGACAGGGAAGGGAGGAGCAAGAGCAGAAGATTCGTGACGCCGTGGAGGAAAAGAGCCGCGATTGGGAATCAACCAAGGTGGATCTTGAGAGGCAGCTCCTTGAACTCCAGAGCAAAGCAGATACTGCTCAATCTGAATCTCCTAAAGTTGATCCTAGCCTTGGCAAGATACTTGAGTCATTGAAGAGAGAAAATGCAGCCCTTAGGCATGAGCTCCATGCTCAGTATAGGGAGCTAGAAACCAGGACTATAGAGAGAGATTTGAGTACACAAACAGCTGAAACAGCCAGTAAGCAGCATCTTGAGAGCATAAAGAAAATGGCCAAGCTCGAGGCCGAGTGTCGGAGGTTAAAAGTAATTTCATCTCGACCATCATTGATTAATGATCACAAATCCATAGCTGCTTCGACAATGTCTATCGAGTCACTTACCGACACTCAATCAGATAACGGAGAGCAGCTTAATGCAGTCGATATCGATGTAAGACGAACTGAACGAAACAAATATGAACCTAGTTGCTCAGACTCATGGGCATCAGCCTTACCTAGTAATCTTCCTTCTTCTCTTGAACTTGATCTCATGGATGATTTTCTTGAGATGGAAAGGCTTGCTGCATTACCCGAAACTGATAAAGGAAACCGTCACCAAGAATCAGAACCTTCCGCTCACCCAGCTGCTGAAGAAAGTGCCATGATAACCGAGCTTGAGACGATGCGGCACGAGAGATCTTTAATGGAAGAGAAGCTGAATGAGATGGAACAAGCTAAGATAGAATTGGAAGAGAAGCTGAAAGAAATGGAAATGGAGAAGAACGAAATGGAAGAGCGGCTCGAGATGATGGAAATCGAGAGAGATGAAGTGAATCAAATGTTAGCGAAAATGGAAACCGAGCGATCCGAATTGGGGCAAATCTTACTGAAAATCGAACAAGAGAAGGTCGAAATGGGAGATAAGTTAATGAAGTTAGAGACAGAAAAAGATGAACTGGAGACTGCTTTATCCCAGAGCCAAAACTGTGTTGAACTTTCACAATCTCAACTCAAAGAAACAGAAATGAAACTGGAAAAGTTACAAACTGAGCTCACCATTGCAAATGAATCAAAGCTAAGAATTGAGTATCAACTTATCAGCATGGAAGCAGAATCCTTGACCATGTCTGCAAAAGTTGGCATGCTAGAATCTGATATCCAAAAGGAGAAGGCTTCAGCATTGGCATTGACGGTCAAGTGTCAAGAACTTGAAGAACAGCTCTCAAGAAATAAACAAGATGAAAAACAATCACAAAGTGAAATCTCCAAGAACGAAATGAAGATAAAACAGGTAAAAACTTATAGCTCGCCTGCCTTAACTCTCTACTTTATTTGTAACGGTCCAAGTCCACCGCTAGCAGATATTGTCTTCTTTGGGCTTTCCTTTTCGGATTTTTAAAACGCCTCTACTATGGAGAGGGTCTAGTCCTACTCCGTCCAGTGCCTCGTGGGGAAGCCCTTGAAGGGAAAGCCCAAAAATGACAATATCTGCTAGCAGTGGGCTTGGGCTGTAACATTACCGCTCTTCCTTTGAATACTAATAGTTGGAGAGGGGGTGACATTGTAGGAGGATCTAGCTGTAGCTGCTGGGAAGCTTGCTGATTGTCAAAAGACAATAGCTTCTCTTGGGGATCAGCTCAAATCTCTAGCAGCACTCGAAGATTTTCTGATCGACACGACGCAGCTACCGGAGTTCACAGCCAGTGAATCACATAACGTCCCAAGAGATGGTGAGGAGCAATGGCAGCACTTGAATGGGACGTTTTCGCCCAAAAGAGATTCAAACTATAGTAAAGTAGTTGATGACAGTTCTGAACCATCAATGAGTAAGAATGAAGAAAATTCGCCCCCGTCTTCGTCTTCGTCGACTTCGTCGTCTGTGATTGCAAGTCATGTTGTCAATTCTGAGAAAAACCGAAATGGTTTCGCGAAGTTTTTCTCTCGAACCAAGAGCGGGATAAAGCTAGAAATTTAGTCAGGAATGGATATGGTGTCTAGAGATTTAGTACAGTATAAAAAAAAAAAAATTGACTGTAAAACAGCTTGTTTCTTCTGCATCTTGTTGAGTGTTTTAAATCTTCACTTGGATGGACTTTGTAGATCTTTGTAACCAGCTTCAAAATGGCCTGAGTAATTTTGTTTACCCTCTGGCCTTCATATTTATTTGTTTTTTTTTTCTTTTTTCTCATAGATCATCTCTTTCTCCCATTCTGGCAGTAAAAACTCTTAGAACAGAGCTCGGAATACAATGTATAGCAGGTCGAAGCGTTGGTCTAATAGAATTTCGAACCAAAGAGAGACTAACTAGAACACTAATATCGTCGAAAACAAGCTTTCTCCTATGTTCTTCTCCTTAAATATTTACTTAAATTGAGATTAGGCGATTCCAAACTACGAATTCTCTTATTTAATACGTGACGAAATTTTAATTTTTTCCGGCCCCTAAAATCAATAACACTACTTAAATTTTCAATTTGCAATTCATTTTAAACAAACATTAAATATGATAAAAGTTATTATTATAATTTTTTTAATTTAACTAAAATCTTAATTAAACTAACTCATTCGAAGAAAAAACAAAAACAAAATAGATTTGGAATGAGCTAGATTATTTGAGATGGACGGACCAGATTTGACTGTGACCAAAATTACGTACTCGACGGGTGCACTAACTAAACACTCAAAATAAGCGCAATGAAAGTACAGCCACGAAGTTGGAATTGAATTTTTTTATTATTATTATTTTTAATACTCGAAGAAATTAAATTGGATAGAAAAATTCAGAAGGATTAAGATATCTTCGCAATCCGAGCTGGCAGGATGTCGGGGGCCCACTGAAGGAAGATACTCGCTCTCACAAAAACGAAGCATGTGGATGTTGAGGATGCCACGTGTAACAGCATTTTGTCCACGTGGCAGAACGTGGAAGGCCAGCTGAGATCGCGGAATACAACCGCCTCTTATCGCCAAAATCCACAAAATGTAATTCTTTCGCACCAAATTTCTCATTTCTCCTTCTCTCTCTCTCTCTCTCTCTCTCTCTCTCTCTCAACTTCTCAGTCCAAACGCGATGACCGTCGTAGCAACGGCTGCAGCTCTCTCGTTGCCGATCTCATTTTCTAAATCTCCGAAGCTCAATTCCAAGAAGGTGCGTGGTTTTCTTTTTCCTTCCCTGATTTGGTCATTTGTATCTTGATATCGATTTCTGTTTGTGGAAAAGAAGATCGAGAGTTCGTTTTGGTAGTTTCAATGTACATTTTTCTGGTAATTTTGCTGCAAGTATCTTACGGAGTTTATTGAGCTTAGTTTTTGTATCTCTTTTGATTGACGAACTTTGTGGCTGTTTTCTGTTCATACTTGTGGGCACTTGCTTTAGTTGCTTTAGGAGGAGCGTTTAGGTAGTGTTTCTGCTACTTGCTGTTTGATGTAATGTTTCTGTTAAACTGTGGTGTGGATTGTTGGCCCTGTTGTTGTAGATTTTTGGCTCCATTTCTATGTTGTTGAGATTCATTTGAATGTATGGTTTGATGTTGTGGAATGTTGAATTTTCAGAGTGTGAAAGTTGGATTTAGAGTGTTTGCTGTGTTTGGAGAGGAAGGGGCTATAGAGAGGAAGAGTGGTTGGCAGACGCTCTTTGACGTAGAAGATCCAAGGACAAAAGTTCCTCAATGTAAAGGGAAATTCTTAGATGCTAACCAAGCTCTGGAAGTGGCTAGAAATGATATTCAATACTGTGATTGGCGAGCTCGGCAAGATGTTCTTACAATCATGCACCTCCATGAGAAGGTTCCTCCAATCTCATGCTACTTCATTTCTTTTTTTAACATTCCTTGCGATTCTCCTCATACTTCATTTAGTTTGTTTATCTTCCATTAAATTGCCTTTAGGCTAATGAAGCTGTGTAACTTGTTGATCCACCTTCTCGAAACATGTTTTATGCTGAAAATTTGTTGCTTAAATACCGGTTTAGGTTGTGGAAGTCCTAAATCCTCTAGCCCGGAACTACAAATCTATCGGAACAATGAAAAAGGAGCTTGCTGAATTACAGGGGGAATTGGCAGAAGCTCACAAACAGGTCTGTAAAGTTTCTAGTCAGCTCTTGTCACTAAATTTCCTAAAACATAGTTAGCTTAGTTCATCAAGAAGAAGATGGGTCAATGACATTTAGTTGTTGGATCTTCAACCTGGTGAGGTGATTATTCTCCTGTCTATACTATTATCATGTTTGACCACCTATGAACAACAACAGGTTCATAAATCTGAAGCACGGGTTAGCACTGCCTTAGATAAACTAGCTTATATGGAAGAATTGGTGCATGATAGGCTGTTACAAGACAGAAACACAGCGGAATTGGATAGCCCATCTACCTCGCCCGGTACCTCAACACAATCTCACGATTCCATAAATAGAAGATCGCCAAAGAAAAGCTTAAATGTATCAGGACCTGTCGAACCATATCATACCCGCTTGAAGAACTTCTGGTATCCTGTTGCTTTCTCCGGTGATCTGAGAGATGACACAATGGTAGGGTAATTCTATGGATCACCTCGTCCAATATCCTTTAGATTCAACTGTACTTTGGGTGCTCTCTTACTGATTCATCATCTATTTCAGATCCCATTTGATTGTTTTGAAGAACCATGGGTTCTTTTCCGTGGAAAGGACGGCAATCCTGGATGCATACGAAACACATGTGCTCATAGGGCATGCCCTCTTCACCTCGGTTCTGTCAACGATGGTCGAGTCCAGTGTCCTTACCATGGTTGGTGTTGAATAAAAGAAATATAGACTAAGAACTCAAATTCTTGTATTGATAAAAACAGTAATTGAGAGAAATAATCTCTAAGGATTGGTTTCATTTGTTGACAATTTCAGGTTGGGAATACTCAACGGATGGCAAATGTGAGAAAATGCCATCGACGCGACTACTAAATGTGAAAATAAAATCGTTGCCATGCTTCGAGAAAGAAGGAATGATCTGGGTTTGGCCAGGTAATGATCCTCCAGCAGCTAATCTTCCTTCACTCCAACCTCCTCCTGGTTTTCAAATCCATGCTGAGGTAATTGTTAGAAAGATTCTGTTCCTTTTAGCAGTTGAGTTGTAAATGAAGCTGTCTGAAATCTCCTACTGAATTATCTGTGGCAGCTTGTCATTGAAATTCCGGTGGAGCATGGATTACTTCTAGATAACCTCCTGGATCTTGCTCATGCACCTTTCACTCATACTTCCACTTTTGCAAAAGGATGGAGCGTACCCAGGTACGTTTGGTTCGAGTCATCATCATTCATAACTATGATTGTTGTCGATATCATTCATAACACGGGATTTTGTTCGGAGTGAGTGAAGGAAAAAAGGGCAGAGCACAGATATTTTTCAAATGAGTGGCAGATGGAATTTAACTAAAACCATTTAAAATGATACCCAAATTCTAGGAAAAACTCATGCCTAATCTGGGCAACAAGGATGGACTTCCCCATTTTTTTGCTGGTTGATTCAGATCTTAGACTAAAATAAAGTAATCTTTCATAACTTCTGATGGAATAAGATCGGTTTTATCATCTGCATAGAAATCAGCATACCTGTGTTTTGTTTGAAGTTGTTCCTTCAGATGGATCTAAAGTTATCAGTTAAAAAACTAATCAAAACTGACACCTCTTATCATAACTCAACAGCTTGGTGAAATTTTTGACCCCTGCGTCTGGGCTCCAAGGATACTGGGACCCGTATCCAATCGACATGGAGTTTCGACCACCTTGTATGGTGCTATCAACCATAGGGATTTCCAAGCCAGGAAAACTAGAAGGCCAAACTACAAGGGAATGCTCAACACATCTTCATCAACTTCATGTGTGCTTACCTTCAACAAGACAGAAGACAAGACTACTCTATAGAATGTCACTGGATTTCGCTCCCATTTTGAAGCATATTCCTTTCATGCACTATCTCTGGAGACATTTCGCAGAACAGGTAAAATTCTCAACTCACAACGAAAATAAAAACATTCAATCAGAGCTTCTTTTCAATATTAAAATACCCAGCATTCATGATCATACACGTCCATTTTACAACCAAAACCAAAGGCTTTTCTTTGTGTAATTCATGCAGGTATTGAATGAGGACTTGAGGCTTGTCATTGGACAGCAAGAAAGAATGCTCAACGGAGAAAATATCTGGAACATGCCAGTTTCTTATGATAAGCTAGGTGTAAGATATAGGCTATGGAGAAATGCAGTAGAGGAAGGAGCAAAACAACTACCCTTCAGCAAATCAAATTGAACAGTATTCAATCGTAATTAACTTGAAACACTTCTTAGGACCCATAAACAAGCCAAGCCCCCTTCATTTTTACATCTCAAAATTGCAGATGAAAGACCCATGAGGCTGAGTTAAGACCAACCTACCTCCTTTCAGCTTCCACTTTTGAAAAGAACACTTACACCGATCTCTACAGAAGCTGAAGAAGAAAATCATCTGAAAACAGAGAGAAGCCAGCTCTTGCCCCCTACAGAATCCCCTTGTAAATTAGAAACTGCTATATAAATTAAATCGGCTTTGTAAAAGTATTCGAGTACTCTTTGTTGTAAGCATCTTCAATGATAAAGTAATGTTCAAAATGCATTCTCAATCAGATACCATTTCGATCACCAGACGATTTGAGACAAGAAGTCAATGAGAACGACTTGCAGGGTATAAGTTTTTCCAGTCTTCTTTAACTACAGAATTGAGATTCAAAATTTACAGAGAAGAGCCACAGAAAGGGCAGAAGCTGAAATCGGGCTCCACTACTTTGTTACAGGAATGGCAACGAAGGGCCCTCAAAAGAGCGGCTGACGGCGGCAATTGATCGGAAATAGTCGGCGGTGAGAATGACCGAGGGAAAAACAGCTTACAGTTGTTGCAGTGCATCAACGGCTCTTTTCCCGGCCACCGCCACACTGGAACAAAGAAGAGCTTCAGAACTTTTTCGTAGTGTACGAGATCGGCCGGTGAGTTGCAGCTTATGCATCGACCGGCACCGGCTTTCAAGAGATGGCGGACTTGTTGCTCTAACCCTCCGACGAAGAAGAAGAACATTTTGTTTTGCGATTTGAGATTTTGTTAAAACGATGGGTCTGTTTATTTGGAGGGAAGATGCGGCTTAATCGGTTGAAGGAGAGTCTGGAGGTTTCGAAAGGGTTCCATTTCATTTACTTGTGCACCCGGTAGCCCGTTTTCTCTGTATCTCTTTTTTTTTTTTTCTTTTTACTGAGCATTTTCGAACCTAAAAATTGACAGGTTTATGTTTAAATTCTAATTCTTGATTCCGTATTCTGTGAATAAACTTAAAATTTATTAAAACAAGGCAAAAAAGAAAGATATATATATATATATATATATATATATAATGTGTTAAAAATATATTTATATTAAGCGAAACCGGATTTAGACGGTGACGGGATAAGGAATATAATTTCATTCCTTGTCTCATTTATCTCGCGGGAAAAAAAATATTCCTACTCTCTCCTATATTCTCCGTCTAAACGAGGAATCATTTTTTCATTTAAGAAGAGTCCCCCGGATCCTCACCCATTGATAACATGGAAATCTCTAATGACAAATATGTACTTAAATTATATGTCTAATAAATTTAAATCAATTGGGTTTTTTTTTTTTTTTTAATTTTCTTAGTAAAATCTATGGATCTATAATACACTTATCAATGAGACATATATTTGTAAAGTTTACAAATTAAATCTTAATCCATTTTTCAAAGTCAACTATTACACATTAGAGATTGAATTATCGAAAGAAATGTTAATGTGTACCTCTTAAATCAATTGAAGTATGTTTAGGTGGAGCAGTTTTTTATGCTAAAATTTTATAAAATCTACTGGCCCAAGTATTCAACAATATCAATTAACCTCTCTTGGTCGGGAGTTTCAATCCCACCCTTCATGTTTTTTATTTCTTTCCACTGAAATTCTTTAAATTCGAACCATTTACACTTTAGTACGAGCCCAAATCATCATCTTATTAAGAGGAAACTTGGTTGACTGGTTCAGTGGAGGCTCAGTTCAGTGAGTTGGACCACAAATAACTGGTTCAGTGCTGCAGGTGAATTTCTAAGGAGCTAGAAAACGCCCTAGTTTGCAAACGCTTGACATCAAAGCTGGTGAATTTGGAGGGTTTCAGATCTTCAGTGCCAAAGATTTGGAACTGAGAGGAAAATGCCCATCTACTTATGCCTACTCCAACCACAAGCAAAGGGTTCTGGAAAATGGCAAAAGGCTGCTGGTTTTTTAACAGCCACAAAGAGGATACTGCAACTTCACAGAGACCTAGATTTCCAATATGCATCTTTCTGGGTTCATTTCCACCTCCTTCCATTGGCTTGCTTCTCGAGGAAAATAGCCACAGCTTTCGGGAGTATGGTTGGGAGTGTTGGGGGAAGACCATGAGAGTTAGAATTACGATCCTCATTCTGAAAATGCCTTTGAGAAGAGTGGTGAAGTTGAAAGTATGGTCGTCCATGGGTTAAGAAACTTTGGTACCTATCATTTACCAAAGGCTCCCGGATTTCTACTATGGATGTTGGAAACTAGGGCATGTTCTACAAGACTGGTATCCTCATTCTGAAACTGCAGAGGAAGAGTTACAGTATGGAGACTGGCTAAGGGGGATGAGAAGGGAAATGGGTTTGGAAAGGGAAAGAACTGAGAACTTGAGAGGAAAGAGTAGGGGTGGGAAGAGGACTCCAAAGGCAGTGATGACCAGAACTGCAGATCGTCGATATCGGACGGAGAGGAGAGAGAGGTGGTGGAGGAGGAATGGCTCCAAAAATGGAAAGGAGAAAATAGGGGGAAGAATCTGTAGGAGTGAGTTCAGGGGAAAGTAGGGAAGGGGATGAGAAAATGCAGGAGTCTACAAGGAAAGCTGTAAAAGGAAAAAAATGGAGATGTTATGTTAGAAACCACAACTCTCTACTCTCTACAGTGATATGATATTGTCACTTTGAATATAAACTCTTATAGGTTTTCTTTTGGTTTTCCCAAAAGTCCCGTACCTGTATTCCTTACTTATAAAACCTATGATTAGCCTCTTAATTAGTTGACGTGTGCCGAGCAGAAAAGTTGGAAGGAAGGCCCAGAGATGGGTTTGGACCAAATGGAAGCTGTAGGAATGAGAAGGGTTTCAGCGGTCCATCAAGAAAGGAATGGAGAAGCCGAGGACCTGCAAAAGAATGGAATCCATGGGATGCAAGAAGATCACTGTCCACAGAACAAGAAAGATTGGAAGAAGAAATAAGCATACAAGAATCTCAAGTGTCCCTTTTGAAAAGAACAACTAACCTTTAGTTTTTTGTTTCCTAAGTCATGTCATCTAAATAGACTGATTGAAAGTTCTACTCATACCAATTGGCTTCTCTCACATGATCGTCTTCTGCAAGTTCTGAGAAGGAAAGGACGTTCAGTTCATTTTGGCCATATATGTTTCTAATTCTAAAATTTTCTCCAACCAAACAGAATTCCAAATATCTATTTCAACTATTTGATCAACTACCCTGACTATATATCAAAGTAAAGGAAATTCAGCCTCATCTATAAAGAATTGTTCTTCATTTATGACAAAAAAGTTATGAACTAACCTCGGATTCTAATGTATTGGCATAGACATTTCTGATGGAGCCAGTATGCAACCAGTGATATTCCAGCTTCCTGCTTTCTCTGTCTCTCTTCTAGCCATCTCCATTTTACTGTGTGAATATCCTACAAATTTCCCTTGGCCAAAGATAATTGCCATTCTGGTTGTTTTGCTCCATCAAAATATTCTCTGATTCAGCTATCTTGGAAAACACAGTCGACGATTCGAAGCGGTTTCATCAGTCATCCTAAGATAATTGCCAATCTCCAAAACGAACTTCAATGTCCCATCCAGTTATCTGTTAGATTCTCAATGTCTCAATGTCATGGAGTTTCAAGAAACAGTCCACCTTATTTCCCTGCTCTTCGATATCAGCTGAGTTGAAAAGTAACAAAAGCTAGCTTGGTTCATCATCTCCTGTCAATTCATTTCTTCTGAATACTCAACAAGCAATAACTAAATATATACTATCTGGTTAGCTTCCCCCATTAAACTGAATAACAAGTTCATTAAGAATTTCAAAATCTTCTTAACATTTTTGGTTGTTATTACTAGAAAGATAGACTATGGAATGGAACTGTAAGAGGGTAATTAGCAATAAATGATACAGTCCATTGACAGAAAACTATCAGATAGGAGAACAACTTAAATGTATCGTGCGTGGTTGTCATATTGCTAGTGAACTTCAAACTTAAATTTAATTTCTGCTAATTGAAGATGTCATATGTGTAAGATGCATGAGTAGTCCTCATCCACCGATGTGATTTTGGTAGAGAACAGAATGTTTACCAGCTAGGGTTCAAGAATTTTGCTCAATTAGAAAAAAAATACACAATCAAATTCAATTCCGAAGCAAAATTTTACCCTGCATTTCCTGTTGTAAATTCAATTCTATCATGTACGACCACTGATCCCGGAAAATTATGAAACCGATCAGCTCAGTGGCATTGCGTAGCGACACAACGGGCACAAATGACTCGTCTCCAGCCATTTGACGATACAGTCTCTGTGGTAACAATGAGCGCACGGCAATCGCGTAACTTCCATTCCGTTCATTAGTTCATCCAAACATATTCTGCATTCTCCAATCAACAACTCTCCGCCAACATCAATCTCCACCGTCTTCAGCCCTTCGATTGCCGACTCACTAGCCGGCGACGTTTTAAACGCTTGCGGCGACGATTCCCGCAAAACTCGCCCAATTTCCTCGCGTTCATTGTACGGCGAAACGGCTAAAACGGACACCGCCAACGGAAGTACCCTACGGCCAGCATTAAGAGGATTGCATGCTATATCAGCCGCGACGGACAGAACGTCCGGTACCGCCGCGTCCAAGAAGTCTTGAGCGACGCCGGTGTCGGAGAAAACCGCGATCAGGATACTGAAGCCACTGGCGAAAAATGCATCACAAGGTATCAAGAACGAAGATAGAGACGAATTTAGGAGTCTCTGTAATTCTTGAGGATGATTTGACTGGAGAACATGGCGAAAGTGAAGGTGGAAAAGGAAACAGTCACATGGAAGCAAGTGAGAATTGGAAATGGTAACATTAACGTCATCTTCGTCTTCTTCAGGTTGCCATATTTGGTAGTCGTAGAGAGTATCCATCGCCATGCGAGATCAAGTTAAAGATCAAGAAGTAAAAACCAGAGAGCGATAATACGAAGAAGAAGAAGAAGAAAGAAAGAGAACTAACTAGAGCCAAAAATTCTGACGGGAAGTGGGCGTTGATATTCTGTTATTCAGCTTCGGATCCAAACAAGGTAGGTTTGGGTGGGCCTCAAACTGTTTTTTTTTTTTTTTTTTTCCTAAATTCGTTTAAATAACATTTTTTTTTTTACTTTTTAAAACATTTGAGAATATTAATGAAACTTTTAAAATTTAATCTATTTTTTATACGGATAAATTTATATATATATATAAAAAATTAATAAGTATTATTTTATTTTTTTTAGAAAGTAGAAAGTTTATAAATATTTTTATTAGTTTAATTTTGTTTATTCATTAAAAAGAAAAAAGTTCTCTTTTTATAAGTAGAGATGTTCATTTACCCCGAACTCAATAGGGACCTACATCTAATGGGATGGAGAATCTTAGTAGGGACCTACTTCGAGTGTGATGGAGAATCTCCATTTAAACAGGGAATGAGAAGAAGTGGAGAGAGATTTCTTCTCGTTAGATAAACAGAGTTAAGGACGATAATTGTATTCCCCATCCCTATCCCCGCTCAATTCTCCAACCCTTTTGGCACCGACCCTACTTTTTATCTAAGGTTTTGAGACCATAATTATAATATTTTAATTAAAACTATATTAAATTTTTTTTTAATGAAATAATACACTTAGTATAACCTTCTATTATATTTTTATTTATTTGTGAACTTTATATTAGATTTTTAATAAAAAAAATTTATATTGTAAAATTGAAATTATTAGTTAGAATTTTTGTTTAGAGAACTATTTAAAAAAAACAAATAAAAAATATGGTGAAAATTTTTGTGGGAACCCAATTCCCGCAAAAATAAATAGGAAATTTAACGGGAATAGAGATAGGAAAGCTTCTCCGTCCCCGCCCCACTCCATAAACATTTCTACTCATACCTATCAAATATATATATTTTTTTAGTTTATAATAAATTAAACTTCTTGATGAAAATACAAGTTAATTAAGTGAATTTAAAGTATAATAATCGATAATAAGCCGTTTTTCCTTTATTTTGATGTACATTTTCTTGAAGTGAATTAAAAAAAAATAGTGACACGTCAAGGTTTGGTCACACCGATAATCCAAACTTATAATTCCCATTTTTTGAAATTGCAAAACGTTATTTTATTCCAATAAAAATATTTTGTTTACCATTTTTTATAATGTTGTGTGACATAATATTCTAAAAATTATATTTTTAAAAATGATTTTATAAGTATTTGAGTATTTTTAGAGGAAGCACTTTATTTCTGGTTACGGATCGACTAGTTATCCTAAATTAATTTTATTTTAGGATTTGTTTAAATTCTATTTTATTATTTGTTTGTTCGAAGTCCCTATTTGGTTTATCTATATATATATATATATATATATATATATATATATATATATACATAATTCCAATTTTAAAAATGGTCTAATTTCTTAAAAAAAACAATGGTATTTTTAACCAAATTTTAAAAACAAAACCTACTTTTTAATTTTCAAAACCTCATATTTTAAAAATATTTATAAGCTTTTTAAAAGCAATAATATAAAATAAAACTACTTAATATTCGATATTTTCTCATTGTTTCTTTTCGATAGTTTTCATCTAAATAAACAACAAACTTTTAAACTTTTTTAAATATTGAGCTATTTTTTAAAATATTTAAATTTGTTAATTTTAAAAAATATTAAAAATATGTCAATAGATCTTTTGAACTTTTTTAAACATCAAGCTATTTTTTAAAATATTTAAATTTATTGATTTTAAAAAATATTAAAAATATGTCAATAATCTATTAGATATAAAATTAAAAGTTTAATTTTATAATTTATTTTTTAATTTTGTTATCTATTTTTAAAAATATCAAATTTTAAACACAAAAAAATTCAACTCTATTATTTCATTTTTATTTATATATATTCCACATATATATACTCTCAATATCTTTAATTTTTTATAAGTATATATCCGATATATTTGTTGTTCACTGCCATCATGTCGTTTGAAAGTACATATTATGTACAATTATATATGTTGTAATTAAAAATTTATACAAAATATGTACTCTCGATATCTTTAATTATTTATAAGCATATATTCGATATATTTGTTCTTCACCGCTATCATGTCGTTTGAAAGTACATATTATGTATAATTATATATGTCGTAATTAAAAATTTATACAAAATATGTACCTCATAAAATATACACATGGTATGAAATAAAAAAAAAAAAAGAAAAGTGGTTCCAAATACCCTTCACATATATACACATTTACTTGTACATATTTATCAGTGTAAGAGCAAAGCTTCACACTTGATGGGGATGAAAACTTACAGCTATTAAACTGGTTTCCACACTGTAAGCACTTCTTGGAACATCTCGACCAACAGTTCCCGGTCCGCTTGCCTGAAGAAGTTATTTATTTCGTCGCCTATGTCGTAGACCTTACCGAAATCGAACAAGTATGCCAAGCATCCTTTCTTCAGTTTATGCAGCTTATAAAGCCATGCTTCTTGCAGTCTCTCGAGGACGTTCACCGAGTTTATGTCTTCCAAGAGGCTTTCCTCACATGCATCTTTTAGGTCTGCAATATCGTACTTGTTTGCTGCCCCGAGAAGCGACACTCGATGCTTCCAAAAGTCCTCTTCTTTTATGGTTCCATACAAGTAACGTAACATAGTCATGCAGGCATCTAGAGACATGTCTTCTATGTAGATGATGGAAGACTCTTTTTCCTTGAGATTGTGATGGAACATGCTCTTGAATACAGGAGAACTTGCTGATAAAATGGCTTTGTGAGCTCGTAAAGTGCCATCGATCGTGTTGATGGTGACATCGGCATGGATAGCCTCGTCCAGCATGCGCGAGAGACATTGAAGAGTGCTTTGAGACGATACAGATTGCATCATTCCCTCCATCGGCCATATAGAATTCGGTTCCCCTCCCTTTAAACCCTTTTAGATTCAACTGTTAGATAAACTGTGGCTAGCAAATATATCCATATCAAAACTACACGAATGTAGAATAGACAGATTTTCAAACAACTCAAGAATTAGGATTAGGGCCTATTAGAGTATTGATATAGTTAAATCTACCGCAACCCATGAGCTTTTAAGTTCTTAGGGTTAATTGGTGATTTAACATGATATCAGAGTAGAACATCTCGCATTCAAACCCCTATAATGATTTTCTATCCAATATTTGAGTATAAAAATAATTAAATTTACTTTTCATAACCCATGAACTTAAACTTTTGGGTAGATTGGTGATTCAACAGAACCGAAAGAATTCCCATATATTTGTGATAAGAAATGGGCATCAAATGAAATATCAAATTGAAGTTCAGTTAAATCCATCGCAGAAGATGACATCTTTAAGTGCATCAAACACAACTAGAAATGGAAGTTTGGAACTCACATTCACAGGGCAGATCTTCAAATCAAGAAATTCGACATCGACAATGAAGCGACCATGGAAGGTGGAATCAACAGCCCAAACGAAGTCTTCACTTGTTCGAAGAACTCTCTCATGAACTGCAGGAGGAAAACAGCAGTTCATCAACTGTATAAATAAGGCAAGTAATTCAAGTATCATAAAACATCAAGCCATTTGACCCAAAAAGAACAAGAATTGAACATAATAGTTGGGCAGAAGGCTCCAATTGGTCTAAACTAAGCAACAGATTTCTCATAAAGAAAGGGCTAAAAATATATCAATTAGATATGAGATTTTGACATATTTTCCCGTTAGATTTGTTTCATTTTCTCATCCAAAAAACAAAAGCTTACACAGAGATTCCTCAATGAATCAGTAGTAGTGGAAGCAGTAGAAAGGGGATTATATTTAGAGTACCCAATGACTTCTAAATGATAAATTATAAAATTATGGGTTTATAACAAATGACATATGGTACTAAATATCCAGTTTCGTTGATGGAGTATACAAGTTGTTCATTGCTTCACGTGTATTATTTAAGAAAATGATTCATGAATTCTGCAGAACAATTTATGAAAAACTCAATAATTATTGAAAATTATTAAATGGTTTAACATTTTTCTTTTTACTATATGCAATTTTCAATTCTAAAAGTGACCTTATTGACTAGGACTTCAATAAAAGTCAATAAAAGAGTTCTAAAAGATAAAATCATGAAGAGAAACAGAGAAAGTTACTCTCACTGTTCTTCCATCCCCAAATTCCCAATCATTTTCCTCAGCGGATACAGCTTCAAGAATTTTCAATCACAGGATGCAAAGCTCAAAGTTAAAACGCAACATAAGAATCAGGCAAGCGGATAAGAACACATACTGGGAGATATAGTAGGTCTACGATTCGGTCCAACGCTAGAGACTCGAATAATAAACCGAGCAATTGGAGGCTGTTCCTTCGAGATCTTCGACGGCTCAGGGAACAAACGAATGTACAGATATCGACTCTTGTCAACCGACAAATGCCTCAAATCCAGTACATAAATCCGTTAACATAAAATTAATGATGTTCTTCTAATCTGAGTAAAAAACAAATGAAGTGTTGAGAGAAGAGTACCAATTCCAGATTCCGACCTTGAAAGGATCGGATTTCTTGATATTGCAAGGGCCGAGGCTGTCGATTCTCCATTGCGCTAACCTCGAAATTGTATCTACCCTAGAATCCGCCATAGCTCTGCAACTCGATTAGGAAGATGAACGAGCCAATGGACGACTTATAATGGGAGGGACTCCGACTCCACGCCAAACCCCAACTAGCTAAGTACTTCACGACTAAGCTAATAGGCCTTTCAATTTTACTTTAAAATAAGATCGACTTTTGTTTTGTTTTTTTTTGGTAATTGATATCTTTTCAACTTTTAAATTTTTTAATAATATCTTTTAACTTTAAAAAAAATATTAAATCACTCCATTTCAAAAATAATTTTGAATTTCATTTTTAAAATATAAATTTTAAAAATATTTGATGAAACTATATATACTATATTTTAAAATATTAAAATAATATTTTTACATTTAAAAAATATATATATATTTATAGTGCGATGATGTATGAAGTGTAAATAGACACTTGAATCCATGTCATGATCATAATAACTTTTTTTTTTAAGATACTAATGATTTTTTAAATTTTATGGATATTTTTTAAATAGATTATTAATATTAAAAATTTTAAAAATATTTTATGAAACATTAATACTATATTTTTATAATATTAAAATAATACTTTTACATTATTTTTTTAAAAAAAGTTTTATTTGCGGTCTCCTTAAAATTAAAGAAAGAGATGATGTATGAGGTGTAAATAGACCTTGCATGTACGGACCATAATAACTTTTTTTATAAAGATGTTAATGATTTTTTAAGTTTCATGGATATTTTTTTAAAATATGTTACTAATATTAAAAGTTTTAAATTATTATTAAAAGTTGAAGGGTATTAATAAAAAATAAAAAAAAATTTAAGGACGTTTTTTTTAACACCTTAAAAATTTAAGGGTATTTTTAAAACAAAACAAAAACACAAACTTGTATTGTAAGATTTTTTTTTTTTTTAATAGTTCAAGGCTACGAGTTTATTTATAATGGTAAGAATATTTTTATAATGATATTCTCCTATAAATTTATTTATATTATAATTTATTTTTGGCCATTTTTGTTGCTTTCCCTTTGTTTGATTGGGCTATTGGATCCAATATCAGAGACACTCGCAGTTGGGCTGGTCTTGCGTATACTCCTAATTGGGCCTGAAATCAGCCCATTCCAGTACAAGAAAAACATTTCTTTTAAAATTGCACCGCTAGCAGGTATGGTTCGTTTTAACCCGTCACATATCACCATCAGCCTCACAGTTTTAAAACGCGTCTAGAGAGAGTTTTTTACACCCTTATAAGAGTTGCTTCGTTCCCTTATATAAGGGATGTGAGACCTCACAATCCACTCCTTTGGGAGCTCAGAGGTTTCCACACCCTTATAAAGATTGCTCGTGGGATCTCACAATCCACTCCGTTGAGGGCCCAGAGGTTTCCACACCCTTGTAAGGGATTGCTTCGTTCCCTTCTTCAACTAATGTGGGATCTCACAATCCACTCCCTTGGAGTGTTAGGGAGAGGTTTCACACCCTTATAAGAATTATTTTGTTCCCTTCTCTAACCGATGTGGGATCTCACAATTCACCTGGTTGGGGGCTCAAAGGTTTCCACACCCTTGTAAGGATTGTTTCATTTCCTTCTCTAACCAATGTGAGATCTCACAATCCACCTCCTTTAGGGGCTCAACGTCCTCGCTGGCACACCGCTCGATGTCGGGCTCTGATACCATTTGTAACAACTCAAGCCCACTGCCCGTAGATATTGTTCGCCAGTAAATTTATTTATCACCCTATTTTAACTTTATTTATAAATAAAATATATTTTAATTAATTGAATTATATATATTTTAACTAATTGAATATTTCCAAGAAGGAAAAAAACAAAAGTGAATTAAGTGGGAGAAGGAAGTGAAGTTTCCATGTTTGGATAATACAAGGCTCACAAATTGATTGCCCTATCCCAACAGGGCATGGCTAATGGCTATGGTCTGTTATGTACTACCCCCAATTACAGGGGGCCCTACAAACGAACACATTTATTGATGCTATTCATCTTGATTTTACAACCAACCAAACCAGGTCATAGTCCACAAAAATAATTATTTAATTATTATTATTTTTATATAATTTTAAAAGTTATTTATGTTTAATAAATTTTATTTATTCTTTTTTTGTCCTCTAACTTTAATAAATGCTAATTAAAAGTTTAAATCAAAATTTTATTATATAGTTTTAAAAACTATTAAATATGTTTTAAAATTCAATAACTTCGGACAAAATGAAATTTTAACCACAAATATATTAAAAAAAAAGAATTATTTATAATAAGGACGTCCAATAAAATTTAATCCATTTAACCTTGAAAGAAAACAAAAATAGTTGCAATTTTAATTCAAACCTCATATAATAATTTAAATATTAAATATAATAAAAATGCACTAATAAAATTTAATTTAAATTTAATGTACATGAATCAATTAATATCACGTCTCGATGAGAATAATTCTAAAGATAAACCGACTAAAAAGACTTAGAAATGAATGTTATTATCTATATTAACAATATACACATTCATTTTTCGTGACTTAATCATATGAATTTATTGGTTAAGCGTGTTTGGAGTACTTTGACCTCTTATAAATTTTTTAAAAATATATGTGAATGAGGAAAAGCATGTTGGAAGAACTTGTGGTAAGTAAGGTGACAATATCAACACTTGTTCTAACCCTAACGATTGTGTGACACTTGTTTTAACTCAGGAAACAAGTCAACCATGTGAAATTCGAATTTCGAATTTCGCATACAATATCATCGTATGCTTGATCTTCAAATCACGTTTAAGATAAATGTTTTTAAAAACGTGAGCGAGAAAATATGTTGAAAACAATTTTAGAGAAAGTAATGTTATAAGCTAAAAGCGGATAGAAACCCAAGTAGAAAGAATTGACAACTAATCACGTTCCCCTGTAGTACATTTTCGGCCATTTTAGCCATGGAGTGTAGATATGATTTTGGTGGTTATACACTATCGTATTGACACAACAATAGTAGTAAAGACTTATCTAACATGATAGCAAGTAAAAAGGGTTTGCCAGGGACAACACGTTTTGTATAAGCATGATCATGATATCCAACATATAGTTATAAGCAACACGTTCGGGATAAATATGACCGGGATATCCAACATATCTGACATGGATTTATAGACAACACATACTAGATAAACTGACCGAGACATTCGACATGTGGCCACAAACAACGCACCTTAAACAAACATGATCGCAATACAGTAAAATGTCTAGATCTTAGACCAAGGTTGTTACACGTCAATTTGCTTTTTTTTTTTTTTTTTTTTTTTTTTTCTGGTGGGTGTAAAAAAGAGAGCTTAGACAGACTGTGTTCCGTACACACTAATAGTTTTTTCCCCCAAATTTCAACCGTGGCCACGAATTATTATTGGATCTCCTTTTTTTTTCTGTTTCAACTATTAACTCATAACCAATAAGGTTATATATGTATATATATATATATATATATATATATATTTCTTAAACCAAAGATCAATAATTCCTCGGATAACCAATTCTAAATTTGATGGAATTGTTGGGAAAGTATGGTGACAGCATATAATATCTTTTAATAATTAATAGTATGTTCATCATATAATTGATTTTTTTTTATTTATATATATATATATATATATATTGTATTTGGCCAATAATTAATTATGAAATTTCCATAATTATAATAATATGAGGGAAAAAAATCAAATCAATGAAAAAGGAGAAGAGTCCTTTTATATATATATATATATATATATATATATATTTTACCAAAGCATAATTTTAAAAGATTTGAATGAATTTGTGATACTCGAATAAATGAAAGATGAATTATTAACATTTTTTATTATCAAAAGTTAAACATGTTTTATTCACAACAATTCTATACTTGGTATCTTTTGAAAATTTTCGTATGAAACATGTGAGAGGTGACAAAATATGCTAAAATAACTCGTGTTGATTACATAATTTAATTGTTTCTTTCGAGCAGAATTAATGAATTTCAAGCATGGCTAATAAATTCACCATAAAAAATTATTTAAAATATTTCAATAAAACATTTATTTTAGCTCATTTAATTCATTTTTTATGAAATTGAATTAGGACGGATGTGATTTCTTGGTTTGTAGATTACTTTATACTTTTTAATTATTACTTAAAATATTATGGCTATTTTTAGATTTAACAAATATAGAAATAAAAGGACGCTCGTTTTTTTTCTTCCTATTTAATTTTAAATGAAAAATAAAGATTTACCTTTTTTAAATATAAAGTTTAAATAAACTCACTATCAAACGTACTATCTAAATAAAAATGCAAACCTTTTATCGTTGAATCTTAGTGTTACTTGAAATCATTAATGGAGAAATTAACAATAATAATCACAATAGTGAGAATTATTATTATTATTATTATTATTATTATTATTGATAGATTTGGAATATTCATTATTTTTTTAAAACTGGATAATTATAGAGAAAATCAAATCAAATGAATTTAGAACTATACTAATTATTTAATTGTAAGTTTTATACTCATTATTTAATTATAAGTTTTATGAGTTATAGTAAGTGGACTCTTTTGACATATTTTAGTTTCCATTCATATACGATAAATTTGAATAATTTAAAGTGATAGAAGAAAATTAGAGTATGAACATGAATCAAAGACGATATTGGCCTCAAATCAAATGATAAAGTAAGAGGGCCAAAAAGCATAAGAACGACTATCAAAGCAAAAGAGTAACTTGACTTGAGCCTAATTCAGGTACTTAAGATCAATGTATTTTTTTTTGTAAAAAAAAAAAAAAAGTTGATTTAAGTTAATCGACCCTACCAGACTAGATTGATTAGAGATGCCAACCAATAAAGAGATTTTTATAATTTATTTTGTTATTAAAAAATAATTAAAATTAATTTGTGTTGAACTTTAAAAAGAAAAAATAAATGGTATAATCAATAATAAAAATTAAAGTTCAATATTGATTTTTTTTTTTTGATTTTTTTTTCCTGTTTCTCTTTAGAAAAGGAATTTCATATTTAAAAAGTAATTTGAAAATGATGTAAAATAAATAATAATATTCTTCTTTTAAAGTTAAAATTCATTTAAATAGGAAATAAAATTTTAGGATTAAATATATATAAAAAAAGAAATGAAAGTGGTGGTCATACACTATAGGCAGCTTTAAGGTGTACATTCAATCCGACAACCCGACAATCCAGACCAACCCAACCCGAACTATAAGGGTTGGATTGGATTGGATTAGCATTTCGGGTAGGGTTGGGTTCATTTTTCTGAACCCGAACTGAATCGGTTCGGTTTCGGGTTCGTGGGCAAAACCCTCGAATTTGACCCGAGCCAAATTTAAATATATAAAATATATTAAGAATTTTAACTTATAATTGGTTTGCCAGTGTGGCACTTTGGCTCTTCTAATAAGGCTTACGCCTTTGTTTCTTTATCAAATGTCACGCATAACTAAGCACATTTTAATTAAAATATTTTTACATTTTTTTTGTTTGTTATATACCATATATTTAAAGTAACCCTTTTTATTCTTTATTTAATTTCATGATATATCTGTATATTTTTCTTACTTTAACCAATTTTTAAAAAATGTCTTTTAATATATTTTATCTAAGTATTCGAATAATTATAAAGTAGGGATAAATAAAACTTTTTAAAAAAAAAAAATTGACAACCCAATCCGGACACAACCCGAAAATAGAGGGTTGGGTTGGGTTGGGTTACCAATCCAACCAACTCGAACTTTTTAGTTGGGTCAAAAAAATCCCTCAACCCAACCCAATCCGGACCATGTACACCCTAGGCAGCTTCGATTCGACGCCCTCTCCCTCCTGTGTAACAAATCTATTCTACCACGTGCTCCAAATTCGCCTCCTTCTTCATATTTAACCTCCTTCCCATTCCCACGTGCTTAAAATCCTCCCTCTTTCCCTCCCTTCTCCCCCACCGGCCTCCCCTCTTCTTCTACTTTTCCCTCTGGAATCTCTACTGCTCTTTCCCTCTCTCCATCGATTGATTCGTTTCTCTGTTTGTGAGAATGAATTCCTCTCTATACTTCTGCATAATTTTTACTTTCGTGATTCGATGCTTCTCAATCTCCTTCATCGACGCCATATCCTCTCCGGTCGGCGGTGATCACGACGGCTCTGCTCTAATAGGCGCCGGAAGCGGCATCAATTCTGTGCCGGATTCTAATTCTCTCAAAAATCAGAGTATTAGAACGTTGATGACTCGATCAGACTCTCAGAGCTGCGAGGTGTGGACGGAGGCATGCTCTGAGGCGATTCTCAGTTTGGGGAAGCGGCCGGATGTTGTTGATTGGTTGAAGAAGGTGAGGAGGAGAATCCACGAGAATCCGGAGCTTGCGTTTGAGGAATTTGAGACGAGTCAATTGGTACGCGATGAGTTGGACCGGATGGATACTAGTTACGAGCATCCGTTTGCTAAGACTGGCGTTCGTGCTTGGATCGGGACTGGCGGACCGCCTTTTGTTGCTCTTAGGGCAGATATGGACGCTCTTCCAATCCAGGTTCTTCTAGAAAATCGGATATCGCAAATATGATTTTGATTTCTGTTCGTTTTTTTTTCCTCTGGCTTTCGCATTTACGATTGATTGATTGCCTTGATGTTTCTGTTCTGCCTTGAGATTGAAAACTACGAGCGAAAAAAAGTGAGAGGAAGAACACAAAGATTTAGAATAAAAAAACTCTGCTCTAAAAGCAATTTATGGAAATGCGTTCGAGCAATGGATTTTCTTCTTCTTTTGAAATCAGTTTGAATTTGTTATCAAATATTCCATTACTGAACTTCCACGATCTCACTTCTTACTTTAGCAGCTCCTTACGCACAGCTATCTTTTCAGAAATGTATATCATGTTTTTACTTCTACTCTAATTTTTAGATCGTCATAAAATTATATCGTCAAATTTCTTTTACGATGAAATTAGATTTTAAGAACAAAGCATCATTCTCGAAGAACTCGTAACGTTTTTATTAATTTTGCGTCGTTGTGTCAGGGCATTAACAATAGTGGTTCTGTTCATCTCTATTTCCCTCTTTATTATTTGTCACGTGTTTGGGTTCCCTCCTTCAAATAAATAAATTAATCTAACCTACAGGAGAAAGAGTAAGCGGTTTAGATGACATGGTTTACATATACGATATTTTACGTTTTCTTTAGAAAAAGTCAGTACCCATTCTTAGCCCCATAATTTTTCGTGGATAAAGGATAAGTGCAAGTGGTTGGCGTGGTGTCTGTTTGTACCTCCTCACAGGTTGAGGTGGGACATAATACTTTTTAATTCTTTAGGTATACTTGACATTTTAATTGTATTTGAGTAATACAAAAATCAATTAACAATTGATTGAACTCAATCCTACACGCTATGCATTTTGACTTTAAATTTTATTTTTATCTTTCAGCTTACTTTAGGATGATCTTTTCATTTGGAGTGTTTGCATTTATTTTCTAAATGTTGCATAATTAGTTATTTTAGTCCTCATCTATGTTAACATTTTCTTAAAGTTGAGTGATTATCGAACCATCTATTTATATTGACTAGATAATTGTTTATGAGCTCGATTGATTGTTTAAGATGAGTTTTCAGTTAATACTTTTGACATTTTAGCACATTATCATGAAATCAATCATTCACGTTAAACATTGATTTTTTTTTTTTGGAACTTTGATGGTGATTTATTGATTTTTTTTTTTTTGGAACTTTGATGGTGATTTTAGGATTATACTTAAATATGGAGTGTTTAATTTTACTTTTATAAATTTCTGGGGTGGATCTTTCGTGAAGCGGATTGGTTTCAATATTACTTATGAGATCGGAAAATGTAAAATGGCATTGAGGAATGAGCATAAAAGATTGTGTGCAGGAAGCCGTGGAATGGGAGCACAAAAGCAGAGTACCAGGCAAGATGCATGCTTGTGGGCACGATGCTCACGTTACAATGCTTCTTGGTGCTGCCAAGATCTTGAAGGATCGTGAACATCTCTTGAAGGTTTGCCAAACACCCTCAACTTATTTTGATTTTCTGGAAACAAATAATTTTAAAAGAGTTAATACAATAAGATTCTCTGATTCCAAGCCTTTTTTTTTTTTTTTTTAGGGAATGAAGAGTAAAAAAGATGAAATTAAAGAAACGCTAGCATTAAAATAATGGGTAAGTTATTTTGCAAAAATAAAGATGGACAAATTAGGCAAATTGACTTTTATAGATGCAGAAATTTATAATATAGACTAAAATTGTCGCTGACCGTAATAAATATAAACATTTATGATACAGACCACCATAGTTATTGACCATAATAAATATTAATAGACTACTATAATTTTAATTATCACTCTCCATAATAAATACATTTAATTAATTGCTCTGGAAGTCTTCTCGCCACAGGTAGAATGTTTTATATGGACCAAGTGGCTTGTCTCGGAAGACTGTTTTTAACCTTACCAACCAAACTATAGTTTGGTGGTTGAAATTAGCAAAAATTACAATTACTATTTACTCACTATTTACACGCTCATAACTTAGATGCATGATGTCATAAACGGTAAAAATAACATACTGAGCATAATTAAAATACATTTAGAGTACTCTTTTGTTAAGTTTTTTTAATATGATACTCCGACCATTATTCCCAACCACTTTACCAAAATGGAAAAAAAAAAGAGAACAAAACAAGGATGGGTTCTGACACTAATCAGTACGTAAGTTTTGGTTTTTTTTCGCAAAACCACTCTTCAAACTAGTAGACCAGCTGGCGACATGATTTTAGATTCTTTGTTGGGTTGCTGCGATGTTTCTCGAGTTTATCTCATATTTGTATTCTTTTATCTGTGGAGTACTAAAATCCGTGGCTACCCATCACTCATTTTGAGTTCTAAGTACTGTGTTTTACAGGGAACAGTGGTTTTGCTGTTTCAGCCAGCTGAAGAAGCTGGCAATGGCGCAAAGCGAATGATTGGCGACGGAGCTTTAAGAAACGTTCAAGCCATTTTTGCTGTTCATGTTTCTCATGAACTTCCCACCGCCATTATTGGGTCCCGGCCCGGTCCTCTGCTAGCTGGCTGTGGCTTCTTTAGGGCGGTGATTACCGGCAAGAAGGGCCAGGCTGGGTCGCCTCACCGGTCCGTCGACCCGGTTCTGGCTGCCTCGGCCGCTGTTATCAGTCTGCAGGGGATCGTGTCTCGTGAAGCAAATCCTTTAGATTCGCAGGTGCGGTTTAGGGACTTATTCAATACTGAATTATCAATTCGTTGCCCTTAAGATTTTTGTTTTTGTACTCAGGTTGTGTCAGTGACTTGGTTCAATGGAGGGAGTAATCTGGATGTGATACCAGACACTGTCGTCATTGGCGGTACTTTCAGGGCTTTCTCCAACTCTAGCTTCTACCAACTTCTTCAAAGAATAGAGGAGGTAATTTCTCCCTTCACTTTCAAGCCCCACCCTTCCATTTTTCAGCTTCAAACTCACTATACATGCTTTTTAAAAGATTAAAGAATTATCTTCGTTAACTAAATGCTTTTTTCAAAGTTTTTTTTTTCAGAGGTAATTGGTGGGGAAAATTCTGAAAAGTTCATTGAAAACTTAAATCCCAAGAATGAATTAGGAATGACTTAAGCCCATTGAGCACTTCTTGAAAAAAAAATTCAATGTTTGGTTGGATTAGATTAGATTATTAATCAAAATGATTTTGAAAATTCTAAAACCAAAAATTGCTTTTAGGAGAAGTGCATTTCTACGCAAGATTTCTAAAAGTGCAACCTAAAACTGCTAATTTATGTCGTGATATGTGGCGGCTCAAGATTATCGTTACCAAATATTATCTTTTTTTAGCTTTTTTTTCTTTCGGGCTTCCCCTCAAGATTTTTAAAACTTTGTTAGGGAGAGGTTTCCATGCTCTTATAAAAAAATGTTTCGTTTTCCTCTCCAACTGATGTGGGATCTCACAATCCACCTTCTTTGGGCCCTCGTTCCCTCTCCAGCTGATGTGGGATCTCACAATCCACCATCTTTGAGCCCAGCGTCTTCGCTAGCACTCGTTCACCTCTCCAATCAATGTAGGATCTCACAATCCACTTCCTTCGTGGCCTAGCGTCCTCGCTGGCACACCGCTCAGTGTCCACCCCCTTTGGGGCTCAACATCCTTAATGACACACCGCTCGATGTCGAGCTTTAATACCATTTTGTAATAGTCCAAGCCCACTGCTAGCGGATATTGTCTTATTTGGACTTTTCTTTTTGAACTTCCTCTAAAAAATTTTAAAATGCATTTGTCTAAGGAGAGCTTTCACACCCTCATAAAAAATATCGCTACATACCAAAATTAACTTCAATTTAAATTTTGCTCATAAACAATCACTGTCTACAGGTAATTGTGGAGCAGGCCAGAGTTTATAGATGCTCGGCAACGGTGGACTTCTTTGAAAAAGAGTACACCATATACCCTCCAACCGTAAACGACGAAAAGTTGTATGAGCATGTGAAGAAAGTGGCTACCGACCTACATGGTTCACACAATTACAGGGTGGTCCCACCAATGATGGGCGCCGAAGACTTTTCCTTTTACTCAGAGTTTGTTCCGACAGCATACTATTACATAGGAGTCAGGAACGAGACCTTAGGCTCCATCCACACAGGCCACTCCCCCTATTTCATGATCGACGAAGACATGCTACCCATTGGCGCCGCCACTCACGCAACCATCGCCGAGAGGTATCTGTACGAGCATGGAGAATGAGAAGCAACAAGTTCAAGAAAGCAGTTTCTACCACTCTGCCGCTTCAAAATATCGCATCGACAAAGGTGTACTTGCCACAGCAAGTACCTGGGGCTGACACGTTGAGAAGTGAGAGTTCGTCATGCCCCCTTCCTGTTGTATATGATTCGGGACGTCACAGCTACAGCTACATGATTCATTTTTGTATGATTTTTTTACGTGCATTACGTCTGGTAGATGGTATTATAACGTGTAACCTTAAATGACCTAAATCGAACTTCTCTATGAGCAATTGCATTGATGAAGATATTGATGAAGATATTGATCCGTGAATGACTCAGGAATCCAAAGTTTGTGTAAAGTTGGTAAAATATGGTTTGGTTTTTACCTCTAAACTAATAATCAAAATCGACAAGATGTAACGCCCCGCCCGATGATTCATTCCATATCATCAACGGCCTCCAAAACTAATATATTGGCAAACTGGGCATTGAATTAAATTACGAAACAGAATTTTCTAACAATGTTACAGATTTTATTACGAAAGAGAGAACTCACTCGGATTTGAAGTTTTGACGACTTAACATCCTCTACAACAGCACATGGTTTAACAAGTTTCACCTCTTCTCACCGCACAAACATCTAGCTGCCTGTAGAGCAAAATATGTGAGGATTATGTCTGCTCCTGCCCGTCGGAGACACATGAGGGACTCCATCATGACCTTTTCTTCATCGATCATTTTGAGAACACCTCCGGCCTTGATCATCGAGTATTCACCCGAAACCTAACCAAAACGATAAAAAAAAAAAAAAAAATTGTTTGAAAAGATTACATACATATACACATAGCTCATGTACATTCTAATCACTTTGGATCATTTCTATGGCAATCCAAATGAGTCGTTATAAATTTGAACTTCTGCTATATAGACTGGTAATACCTTAAGAAAAGTGTATTTGAAAATGGCAATTTATATCTTTAATTACTGGTTTGACCAATGTTTCCATGGAAAAGTCAACTCAAGGATATCAAATTATGACTAGTAAATCTCGGCGGTATTAGTCACCAGCATCAGCCGCAAGACGTTTATTTATGTGAGCTAATTAGCTAAATACATCCTTTAGTACTTCCTAGCAGGCATTCTAAGAACAAGGAGAATAAATTGACAGACAAAGATGACTTTTAATGATAGTTGTTTTGATTTATATAAAATGGTTCTCTAGGCTACCGTGTTTGGGGGTCACCTAGAATGTCTAAGATTACAAGACTTGTCTCATCTTCCCTAGGCAAGTGGGATAACGTGTTGAGTATAGAGTATGCTCTAAGACACATGTCTCACCAGCTTTAGTGTAAGTAGGAGATTGTTGGGATTTATACCTTAAATCCTTGTAATTAATTATTTAATTTTTAATATTTTATTTACAATTTAATATTATCCATGGTATGAAAATTCAAGGTTATTAATGTAGCCTCAAACAATATATGGTTGACATACAAGAGGATCGTGCTCATGTAATAACCTAAAGGGTCTATAGTATATAAAGCTTGGGTGTTTTATCTGGGTAACATTATTGATACGACCCACTTTGTAATCGTTACAAGTATTTAAACCTAATAAAAGTTCTCATTCTACAAAGTAAGACTCGAGTCGTGCAATCGTATTTGATATTTAATGCCAATACTGTTACATGTGAGGACGTATGAGAAAATAGGTAAACCATAGATAATATTTGACAAAAAGCACTTAATAATACCTGATATGCTGCAATAGGTAAAGGAGAATTATCCCTGAGAAGTTTTATGATATCCAAATAAGGTAGACCAGGTTTCACCTGTAACCGATTAGAAGTAGGTTTAGCCAAATTGGAGTCTGCCACCAAGTAAACTTTTACAAAGGGTCCAAGAAAAGACAACTGACCAGAAGAATATCAGCTCCTTCAGATTCATCTTCACGGGTTTCAATCAAAGCCTCTCTATAATTTGCTGGATTCATCTGGTAACTTTTGTTAAGCAAGCAAGATTAGTTAGCTAAGTAGGAACCTAGAGCAAATAAAATTTCAGTTCGTGATACTGTAATATATTACATACGTCTTTTTGTCTCCAAAACGAGGATTCGAATCCAGTGCTTCACGGAATGGACCATAAAATGAACTTGCATACCTGTTCAAAAGAAGCAGAAAAAACATTATTGATATTGATAACAGAAGTAATTGGAGCGTTCATAAATTAAAAAGTAAAAAAGAGTGAGAAGGCAGCAGTAGGGGCAGCAGTATTAAAACCTATATTCATGCCAATTGGCTTGACATATTGTTCAATTTTCACCCTTTTAAGTGACAAGGAACTGGAAAAAAATTCAGCAATATTACAGTAGTTGATCCACATGGAGAAATATAGCTCATCACAATAGACTTCCAATTTTTTAACATATTAGAGGCAAAATATGATCGAAGCATCTAGTGATTTTTTTTGTCCATCTCAATGTTGCAACCATTGTAACTCAGCTTTTTAAAGCATCTAAGGATTAAACATCATTTTATTTTTAATTTTAACAGGCCGCAGCTCGAGTGTATATATTCTAATAAAATTAGGTAGAACAAAGCTAGAATGAAATTTACATATTCATGTGGGGAAGAAAGAAAACAAGAAAAGGGAGAAAATGCAAAATAGATGATAGTAAATTACTTTGCTGTGTAAGACATGATGGAGACATGATAAAATCCCTCAGCATCAAGAGCCCTTCTAATTGCTCCTACGCGACCATCCATCATGTCACTTGGACTGACAACGTCTGCTCCAGCACGAGCCTAATGATGAAAGGAAGTAAGCCATAAAATAAACCAATAAATCTCCGGTAATAGGACATAAGGAAAGATGTGTACGTGTGGGGGAAGTTAGCAAGGTAAATACTGTATGCCTGTGTTTAATAATCCATTCAACAAAAGCAACATCCACATGATACACCAATCTTGGAACTCATGACACACTGCCTTAGATCCTCCAAATATTACTGATGGAGCTCTCTCCTTAACACTTTTCTAATTCTCTGGATTTGCATCGTTTTAATCATCCACTAGCTTTAGTTCCAAAGAATTGGGAGCTTGAAGTTGCTAAGAGAGGGATTAGTGTTCTTCGAGATGCATGAGTTCCCTTTTGAAGCATCCACTAATACTCTCAAGTCCTCAAGTCCTTGTCTATTAAAGAGGTTAAAATGTATTACATTGTTGCTTATCCTTTACACAATACTCGAAGAAGTGAACCAATCATTTCTTATCAATCACCTATTGAGGATAATATTGTGAATCCTAATTTAGTTTGAGAGAATTGTTCATGTCTCTTGGTTTCCTCTGTAAGACAAGGGGTAGGTAGAACTTATCAACATTAGTTCCATCAAAACCTTCAATCCCTTCTGGTAGCCATAAAGTTTTATTGCAAGAAGTACATTTTTATTCCTGAGGTGATTCTCACGAAAGACCTTACAGTTCACATTTTTTCCTCTCATTGTGATGCTTTCGGTGCCTGACAAATTTGTATCTCTTATCGAAACTTGTGGTCTTGAATTACGAGAAATTTCTTCTTCAACTTCATAAGAACTAGCTTTTTGTTTATCAAGTTTCCAGAGAGCTTCTTTGGTCTCTGAATTCTATTTTGACAGTTCGATTTTGGGGCTTTCGTTCTCAGAGTTTCTCAGTTGGATTGTTAATTTTTTTAGGTTTTTAGTCAGCTTCTTTTTGTTTTGGTTCTTTTTTATTTTTATCTTCAGTTGTTGTGGTTGGTGTTCGAGTTTGCTTTGGAACTGAGCTTCAGTTTGATGGATCCTTTTTGTTTCCTGGTTATTCTCTTTTGTTTGAAGTCGCTTTATGATCTTATCTGTTTTTTGGTTCTATTTACTTTTTCACTCCGCTTGGGAGTTTGTATCCTTTGAAAAACTTCCTTTTCATCATAGCAATGAGAAGTTGTTTCTAAAAGATAATTGGGCATATTTGTTTAATTTCAATACTCAGTAATTCATATATGAGCAATAAAGCTATAGCATTCGAGGGTTGAATTTACATAGAGAACGATCTCAGAAGATTACCTGGGAGACAGCTTGTTTGCATAATTGATGTACAGTCTCATCATTCATTATAACTCCTGCAAAATATGAAATAAACTCTGTAACCGTATATACCTACTAACATTGAGAGGTCAATTCTGAATTAAAGCTAATGAATGGTAATTGTAACATTGATCGACGTTGGAATATTGGGTATGAAATTCTAACAAATCAAATTTGGAAGAGTCCCAATAACAGCCTCCGCTGCCAAAGCAGTTCAGACATAAAATACACTACCACATGCACGTCGGCGCATTTTCACACACATGATTATTTTGACATTCAAGTTTCTTCTGTAAAAAGATCAGATTTGGAGAAACTTTATAGAGTCATGGATGCATCAGCACAGATACATAATCATGTACTACCAAATATTTGATCTGCAAGCAGAACCATAATTTACAAAAGATCTATATATTTTTTACATATTGAGATTGTGTATGGAAAGATGGAAGTTCTAATATCATTAAACGTTTGCAGTTGACCAAGTTATCTCAACTCTTAAAGTAGACATTTCCATCAAGTTTGTATATAATGCTTCTACGAGTATAGCATCATCTACAAAAAGGTATATCGCTCTTACCATCCTCTCTAACTATACCATCATGGCCATCAGAAGAGTACGGATCTAAAGCCACATCAGTGTAGATAACCTGAAAATGATAGATTTGTACAATATACGATTATGATATTTCCACACATGAAACCATGATAATTCCATAGCTTGAATGACCAAACAGAATATAGTTCACTTACAAGATCAGGGTATTTGTCCTTGAGCAATCGAATTGTTCGAGGCACTAAACCATCATCATTGTAAGCTTCATCCCCTGTTGGATTCTGAAGCAAAAAACGATCATCTTATGCTTCTTAGTAGCACACAAATGGAATAAGAATAAAGAGTGAAAACCTTCAACGCATCTGGAACTTTGGGGAATAGCACGACAGAATTGACTCCGACATCCCGAGCCTTTGAAACCTGCCTCAAACAAGATTATCTTCTTAATTAATCATAATGGATGGGCATGGGCACTCCAAGTTGCACTACTCCTTTTATCATCGAACGGAATGAACTTTGTTTAAATAACTTTCTACAAGAAAGATTCATCCAAAAGGCAACTTTCCCCTTTTCTTTCAAGTATTGCTTAGACAAAGTCAATTCCTTCTAGGAATATTTCCAGAAGGTTGAAACAAAACCCCAGAGTCCATATGAAAAGCATATATTGTCGCTAAATGTAAACATCAAAACTATCCAAGCAACCAAGACTCGAAAAAAAACAAGGGCAAACCACTAAGCAACGTGCAAAAGTGAAAATTCCAACAAGGTAACAACCTCCTTTATGATCAGAGATAAGTAGAGGCTAAGTTACCTCTTCCAAAAGTCCATGTCTCCATCCAAGTCTATAACATCCAGGCATAGCTCCAATCGGTGTGTCCTCCTCACCTGCAAATTTCTTAATTTTTAGGCCTGCATTACCTACAAACTAATAGAGGTCCGTGCAAACAACGCCATGCCATAAAAGAGTATGCAAATAAGAAAAGAATGAAGGATTATGGTTGCATAGTGCGTACCTTCATGAATAAAAAGTGGATATACAAAATTAGCAGGTGATAGGTTGGTTTCCTGAAATGATGCTCTGAGTGCTGGGGATCTCCGGTTACGGCGGGGACGACGGCTGAGAGGCTGATGGAAAATTCATTGCAAGTGAGGAGAATGGAGCTAATTCCAAAATTTCAAACATATTCATTCTTGAAAGACTGGAGGCAACTGCAAAATTCTTTAAACTTCCATAAAAGTGAAGTGTGTGCAAATTATGTCAATCATTTACTTCAACATTTCTATCACTTATAAAATCCAAAAATAAGTTAACTAGAGCCATTAGTTTTTTAATTAAATTAATACATGTGCCGTTAAGGAAAACATGATTGGAATGTCAAATATCATTTCAAAAAACAACTATGACTTGCAAATTTCACCGAGTTTATAATGTTACCTATCTCTAAAACTAATTTCTCCTGCCTCGTCTACTTCTAATTTTAATTTATTTGAAAATCCAGTTATATCTTTAACACTAACCAGCAAAGGAACCACTGGAGTTCCAGCAGGCGATGCTGGTTTTGGCGGCACAGGAGGCGCTTCTGGCACGTTGCCAGCCACGACAGCGGCTTCACATTCTGCATCACTTCGTCCTAGCTTCTTCATAGGTGCATCCCCCCCATCGCTAGCTCTAACAACGAAAAGACGCGGACAACGCACATTGGCCGAGGTCCGGACGCAGAGGAAATTTGAATCTGGAGAAGGTCTTAGCCCGACATAGGAGCCGCAATCCAAACCGGTAATTCTTCGAACACCATTCGGCACATTCAGAACTGTTGAAGCCATAAATTAATTCCAAGCACCAGAGAGCTGGAAAAAACCTGCACATCCAAGCAAAATAATTAGAAGCAACAAAACAATCCAGAGTGATAAGATCATGCACACTAAAGAAGATGAAGAAATCATCATAAGCTTCCTGATTACAGAATAGATCACCGCGACAGCGGAGTGTTAAATAGAATCCAAATAGAAAATCAACAAAAACGAAAAAAAAAAAACTCAAAACCGAAAACCGAAAACTGAAAAGTCACTATCAACAATAGCCGGTGAGCAGAACCAATAAAAGCACAATCAAGACGAGGAGGACCAAAATGATACAAATTCAAGAAAACTCGGACCGAATTAAAGCAGAGAATCGTATATTGCTTTTCGATCGGAATCAAGAAAAAGAGAGACAAAAAAAAAGTAAAGAGAATAGGAGAAGAACTCTCACCGTGAAGCTGAATCAAGAGGCGGAAGGATTCGGATTGAGAGAGAGAGAGAGAATGACGGAGGAGAAGTAGAGACCTTATCTGATGAGTATTTGGTAAGGCGCGCTGAACAACCAATCAGGATTCAAGAAACGCTGCCATGGAGGAGGTGGCAATTTTTTACCAAGATTTCAGAGAGAGAGGAGCATGAACTTGGACGAGTTCAAATTCGGCCAAGCAGTGACTTTTACTGCGTTGAAAAATTACATAAATTACAACCTTTATTTATCCATGCAGTTTCTAATTGTGGGTTTTTTTTTATTTAATCTCTAACTATTTAAAATATATACATATATGTTAACTATAGTTAAATTATAATTACTTTAATAGTTTTTAATTATATTTAATATATTGATATATGTGTATATATTATAATAAGTGTGGAGTACGAAAATTAGAATCTCTAATTTCAAAACATACATATATATTTGTTATCGTTGAGTCACATTCATTTGAATCGATATTAAAAATATTTACGGTTTTCTATGTTTTTTTATTAGACCGTGATGTTAAAATCAAATAGATTGTTATATATATATATATATATATATAATTTAACGCAAGGTACCTAACATAATACTTTGCTAGCCACCGAAAATGGAGTCGTAAGGTTAAGAAAGTTTTGAACCGAAAACTATCTAAACAACCTTCAAAATTGGTATACACAACTTTGACTTTTATCTTTATTTAAAATACAACTTTGACTTTTATCTATATTTAAAATTTTGTCAAATTTTGTTAATATGTGTTAGGTAACATATGTATCCAAATATGTTCACACTATAATGATTCAATAAAATATCAACATTTTCAATAAAAAAAAAAGGTTTTAATACATTAGAAATAAGTCGATAATTTAATTTAAATTTTCTAAAATTATTGTAATTATTAAATTATATTCGAAATAGCTATAATTTTTTAGACAACAAATGAATTTAATATGAATATCTAATTATAATTTGCGGTTAAAATCCTTTAATTAGTCATAACTGAAATTTATTTATTTCGTGGATTAAAAAAATTGATTTGAATATATGGTTGAGTAAAAGAGATTTGAAGGTAGCGTTGAAACAAAAAATAAATTAATTAATAAATTAAAAAAAAAAACTATGACTCAATTTCGTTTTTTAAATAATTGGGCTATACAAACAAACTGGGCCAGGTATCTATTCAATCAGCTTCGGCCCGATCTATAATGACATTAGTTGGGCTACTAGGCCCATAAGTTAAATGTTTTTAAACTTATATTAATCAGCTACAAATCTATATTTAACAATGGAAAAAATATATATTTATTTAGTTACTTTGCATATAAAATATAAAAATATTTGTAACATAATATCAAATAAATTTATTCATTATTTTTATTAATAAATACAAATTATTTTTAATGGAATAGGTCCCATCTCTAACAGTAACTAGCTCTCAAATTTGAGTTATTATATTAAAATTTAAATGAGACTAGATATGCCCATTTCAAATGTTATCTTAATTTTTCATAAGAAAAATAAAAAATTAAATAATAATCCAAAAATTAAAGCGCTCGAACTTTCGGGCCTTTTACTAGTTAGTCCGGTAAAGCCCTCAGACGGCGTATTTTTTTTGAAACGAGACCCTCGGAGAAAGATGATCAAACAATTCCCAATCATGGTCCTTGCGGATCTGATCATCCATATAATATACAAAAAGAAACTCCAGATATTTGATATCTTTCTCTTTGAATGAGATCTCAATTCCAGCGACGGTTTCATTAGATATCTTACAACTGGAATCTCTCTTTTTTCCGATCCAGTTCTTTTTATTTGGAATATTTTGATTACGGGGTGCAATTTAATTTCTTTTGTTATTTTGATTCCGATTTGGCTCAATTATATTTGTCAAGAAATTTTTTATATGAAATAAGGAAAAATAAATTAGTTTAATTATAAGAAATGAACGGGCATGATGTGTCGTGTCGGTGCCTAGATCCGCCGGACTAGTTGCAGTTCCGGCGAGGCCGCGACCATCTGCCGGGCGGCGGCGTTACTCAAGAAATTGTGGTCCTCAAATGATTAAGAAAGGAATAGGAAATGAATGGCTTCTCGACAAATTGATGCTTAAAAGAATGATAACACTTGTGGGGCAGTAAATAAAATTTTATATTATATAAATAATATATTAAATGACAAATGACAAATTTCATTCCATTATTTTTGGATTAGGTGGATTTGAATTTTATGATTTAATATTATTTTTGTACCTTATTTAGTATGATACAATCATTTTAAAATTAATTGGGTAAGCATGTCCTTAATAAATATTTAATGATAATTATGTTTGTATCGTAATTGTTAAACTAAGTAGGTTTATTGACTTTTATCAACGTCTAGTTAGAAGGACCACCATAGCGTCCCATTTAACGTTATTTTCCTTTCTTTTTTTGCCGATCTATATTAAAAACGAAATCCAAATTAAATAGGACTTAGGATCTATGGTTTCTAACATAGCAAACCGTGTGAACTAAAATGGTCTCTCAAATGACCTAATGAAAGGAGTGGAGTTTCGAAGCTTTAACTTCTTGATCGAGAGCATATGTCTAACGAATTAAAGTAAGTTCAAGTTGACACATACTTTCGACTCACGGAAGAAACGATTTCCAACTTAGCAATCCATATGAACTAAAATTATGTCTCGAGTGACCTTAATCAGAAGGGGGAGTTTCAAACTTTTAACCTAGGTTTAAGTTGACGCCCACTTTCAGCTCACTCTTAATTAAAGAGACAATGTCTAACCTAGTAATGTGAGGTCCTACATCGGTTGAAGAAGGGAACAAGAGATTGCTTATAAGCATGTGAAAACCTCTCATTAACAGACGCATTTTAAAAACCGTGAGGCTGACGACAATACATAGTGAGTCAAAGCGGACATTATCTATTAGCAATGAGTTTGAGCTATTACAAAATGGTTTCAGAGCTAGAGACGGAGCGATGTGCGAGCGAAGACGTTGGGCCTCTAAGGGAAGTAGATTGTGAGATCTCGCGTCGACTGAAGAGAGAAAATGAAACATCCTTATAAGCATGTAGAAACTTCCCCTAACAAACGTGTTTTAAAAATCGTGAGACTAACAACGATACATAACGAGGGAAAACAAACAATATTTATACGATGGATTTGGGTTGTTACAAGTAATACACGTCAACTAAAATTATCTCTCGGACGAACATAAAATTCAAATGAACTTAAAGAGACTCGAACGAAGGTATTTAAAAAAGAAAAAAAAAAAGTCGTATCTGTGGGCTACCAAACGTGGAAAAAAAGGGGACCCCACAAGATTAAGATTCATCATAAGAAGAGAAGACAAAGTGATGGATTCTGTTTAATGTTTGTCAACCGATCAAATCTTGTGTGATCATCGTGCCTCTTATTTATTTATTTATTTATTATTATTATTATTTTATTTAAAGCGTAAAAGAATTAATATGGATTTGATTTAAAGTCGGTCGACTCCTTGCACGGCTTTCATACTTCGGCTTTCCCATTTTGTCAAACCCCTTTTTCCCCATGTTTTAAGCAAGCTAATTAGGGTTTCTTTTTCTTTTTAAATATTTTAAATATTTTTAATTCTTCCTTCTCTTTCACTTCTCTTATATTAATATTTTATTTTAAACCGCGTTCACACAAAAATAATAAATATATCGATTTTTTCTAATAACTTTAAATTTTAAGGACATATTCTCAATTCGTCGAGTGATTGGTATATGTGAGGAGAATTATCGATCTATTATAGTATTTTTATTTAATTGTATATCTCATGTTTCTTAATAAATGAGAATGTTTGCTAAACCATAATTAATTCGTATACGCAAGCCATAGTGAAGGATGATTTGGAGGTCAAAAGGGTGGAGCCGAAGAGTAATCAATCGGCTCCGCTTGCGGCAGCTATGGAGACTGCCCCTGCAGCGTCAAAGCCATCAGTGGTGGTGGGAAGAACAGAAGATTCAGAAACCATTGAAAAGAAAGGATTGGGGTTGCTAAACCGAAAGGGCTTTGATGGCATGAGAATATTTGCTTAAATTAGCGCACCTAAATCATGTGAAAGTCATCTATTTATAATGAAACAAGGGACATGGAAGGTGTAATAGAACGCAAATATCTAGATTTTTAAAAGCATAGGTAAGAAATAAAGAATACGGAGTAAAAATAGAATTTTTGGTCTAATTTTAAAAAATAAGGTAAACTCGTAAATTGAGGTAAAATGATTTTAGGCAATCCATCCCTTCACCAAATTAGGGTAAGCACAACACTAAGGAATCACTTGTGGGGGGAAAACGACGTCGTAGTAATCTTGAAGAATAGAGTTGACCAATAAAATGTAAATGTAAGGAAATGTGAAAGAGTGGAGAATTAAGGTGGGCCCCAGAAAGTAGATGGAGTAAAATCTCTGAATATGATTCTTGGATGACCTTATTAAGAAAAGATTGGTCAATAAGATCTTGATTTTGTGTACGAATGGGCCCCACCTTTCTTTTTCCTTAACTGTCAATAACTTCAAAAAAAAAATTTAAAAATTTAAAAAATTAAAATAACCAACCTTATTAATACACTTTATTTTTATTTTAAATATTTTGCGATCACCTACTTGGATTTGCTTCTGTATTTTAGTATATGGTTTGATGACAACATAAAATTTCTCCTATTTTGACTATGACGTTCCTAAATGAATTTAATTATTTTCTTTTTTTTATATAAAAAGTCGGTTGTCGTTATATTTATTTATTTTATTGATATTTATGGAATATTTACTTTATACGACTAGTATCACATGCACAAATTATTAATGTAAGGTCAATTCGAGTATACAACTTATTTAATAAAATAATAATATTATCCCAAATATCATTGCTTCAATCTCCTACTCACTTAGCTTAATTGATTAAGATATATATAACCGAAATGTTAAAAAATTTAAATTCACAATTTCACAGTTGAACTAAAAAAAACATTATATTTAAATCTCTGGCATAAATTTGGTCTCTTGTTTAAGTTTTCCTTACCCACTCAATATTATTGACCTTTATTGATACTCACTTTCTCTCATACGTTTTTATTTTAATTATGCTAACACAAACATGAGTATAGTTTAATTGACACAAAGAACGTAATTTCACGCTTAGGTTTATAAATTCTTTAAAAAGTGAATAATAATTTTTTAAATTTTAAATTTTGTTAAGTACAAAATACAAATTTATGTGTTAGTTTAAAATTTAAATATATTAATTGCATTAAAATTTTAAAAATGATTAAATAGGAAGTACTTTTAGAGAAAGAATTGAAAGATTAATGGATTAAATTTTAGATTAATCTGGTTTTCAATATAAATTAATTTTCTCTTGTTATTATTATTATTATTATTATTATTATTTTTTTGTTTTGTTATTGTTTGAAAAGCAAGACAAGAAGGTTGCTGTACGGAATAGAATAATGAGAAGGGAAGAGGATGATAAGGATCCAGTCATGAGCTATTGAGATCGATCCACGTCAGATAGCTAATTACTGGCTGACAGACGTATGATTGAGTAACAACACATGGGAACAGTAACACGTGGCAGACAAGAACGAGGAACCCACAATTGGGAGCGTGAGAATATATATACATATTTATATTTTCTTTTTCTTTTTACAAAATCATAATCAAACAAACAAACTTTTTTCCTCTTAAATATAAAATATAAAAGTCTATTTACATTTTACAGACAATCGCCATATGAGGCGGAGAATAAGCTTCCACAAATGAAAGACATATTTTTTTTAAACCAAAAAAGAAATAAAAAAAGAAAGTTAAATGATAAATTTGGTCCATTGAATACCTTCAAGATTATAAATTTACCCATTTTATATTTTAATTTTTAAAATTCATAAATCTAAATAACAAGTTTAAATTTTTTTTTAATTTGTTAAAATTTATTTTGAAAAAATATAAATTAGGACAAATTTAAAATTTTAATTTTTATCATTATTATTTTTCAGCCAATTCGAAAAAAAAAGGAAGGAAATCGCAGGGCCCACCAAAGATCTTGAAAAGTGGACCCACAAGAGATTTTTCATAGATAAAAAGGAAAAAACCAAAATCGTGAAGGAATTGCAACCAACATAGAGAAAGAGTGAGGTGGAGTGGACCCCACTCCCCACACCCAAAATTACCTTTATTTATTTCATGTCTCCGTCTCTGTTACCGTCGGAGATCCCTCCCACGCTTTGTCCCTGTAGAAGAATTTATATATATATATATATATACACAAATAATAATAAGAATTATTATAATTATAAAACTCTACACATCATTCTCAAAAAAACCGTCCTTTTTTTTATTTTTTTTTATTTATTCTTTTGCCTTTCCGGTGCTCAAAATTCTAATAATTATGTTGGGTGTACGTGAATTTGCCTGTCCAAAACACGGCTTTTTTGTTTTGTTTTGTTTTATCTTATTTAAAATTGAAAGAAAAAGAAAATATGATAATATATTTATTAGGAAAATGATTGAAAATGTGAGAATTAGTTGAGTTATTATGAGGTCTGTTATGTAAGATTGGGGTTGAAAAATTGGAGGACCAATTGAGCCCCAAATAGTAGTTGTCATTAATTGAGGTAAGCACTTTTGTCAATGATTTCAATTATTTTGGTTTGAGAATTTAACGGGGAGTGTATTGCTTGTGGTTTAAGCCACAACTCCAATAATGGGTGGAGGGCAACGGACTTGTAGCTTAATATATATATATATATTATACATACACATCTTTTTCATCAAGATTTGGCATGCCCATTTAAGAAAGCTCTTCTAGAATTTTCACCAAAAGGTTGTGTCTTAAAGTCAACTTCAGAGATCTGGTGTGGATTTTGTTCCAGATGTCATTGGTTTATCATTTTTTCTTTTTTTCTGACAAATTTATGAGTTTAAAGAAATAAAATTGATGGTTTTAATTTCACAACTGTTAAATTATTGCCAATTAAAGGCTGAGAGTTTAATAAGCTAGTTTTGTCTTCGACACTCTTAAGAGTTTTCATAGCAAATTTGTTTTTGAATTAAATAAATTATAGAAAGTAAAGAAAAAGAAAATAGGTAAATCTTAAAGAACAAAATGAATTGGCTAACACAACACAACACACAACACAACACAGTTCAATTGGCCAACACATATATTCTCAATCTAGAAATCATAATTTCGAATTCACATCCAAATATGCGGCAGAACTGAGAATATTTGCTAAAATCATCACCTAAATGGTGGTAAAATTTTCTATTTATAATCATTTATAAAATCAAATAAATTAAAAAAAAATGGAAACAGCAATAAATGAATACAACATATTTACTTATAATAAAAATTTTAATATAATATATATGATAAACCATAATTCAGGACTAAATATTTTCGATATAAACAACGAATTCATAATATTGAAAATGGTCTAATGGTCGAAAAAATCAATTCTATTTGACCCAAGAAGTTAATATTGATGGATTTATGTTAGAAGATGCTAGAAACAAAATAAACACCTAGTTGTTAGGCCTACTAATAAAAACAAAGAACAGATATCAATGTCTTTGGCAAACAAAAGTCGGTGTGAATTGAAGGAAAATAAAGATGTAATGGTAGCACTTGGTAATGTAGAATGGCTCCTAAAATGGGTCACATCTATCATTTCCTAATAGTTAGAGAGAGAAATTCATAGAAGACAGGTAAAGGGTATGTGTTATATTAGTTAAAATGAAATTATCCAACCTAAGTTTATAAAGAAAAGCCAACCTTCCAAATCCAAATTGCAAGTAATTAAGCAATAGTGCACTAATTACAAATTAGAAAAGAGGGAGAAGAACCATGGGAAATGGATGGGAATCCAATTCATTGATAGTTTGATTAGTTAAGTACGCTTCTAATTAATATCAGAAAGGTCTTTAGTTAATTGATTCAAATCCAACTAACACCCAAAATCAACTCTTTTCCATCATCATGATGACCGAATGGGAACAAAGATCTTGGGATTTTTCTTGGCAATCAAACAAAATCTTAACCAAGAAAGTAAAAGGGGAAAAAAAGAGCATAGGAAAGCAAAGAAAAGAGTAGAGAGTTGAAAGAAAGAGATAAGTGGTTGTTGTACCAATGGGGTATACAGAATCTAGAGAGAGATCTCAGCATGACAGAAAATACAACCCCCACCCCCCCACACAAACGACATCTTCTTCTGTAACTATTCTTTAACTTCTTCTTCTTCTTCTTCTTCTCCTCTCTCTCTCTCTCTCCTCACCCACTTCATAAAGACCTGCAATATTACCCCCCCCCCCCTCCCACTACTTCTCTCATCCCACCTCTTTTTTCTGATCTCTCTCCAGTTGTTGAAACTGATAATGGCAAAACCATTGTAATTCTGAATATAGATCAGAGGAAAAAAGAAACCATTCTTCTCTAATAGCTGGGTGTTTTTCTTGGGGATAATGGAGTTGAAAGCAGCAGATGTAGCAGAAGTTCAACAAATACAGCAACATTTCCATGTGTTGGCAGTCGATGATAGCCTTATAGACAGAAAACTTTTGGAAAAGCTCCTAAGAATTTCTTCATGCGAAGGTAAACATATAGTTGCCCATCTAATTACCAAATTTTCTTCCTAAATTCTTACCTCTCGAATCTTTTTTTATAACTGTTTTTTTTTCCCAATACCCAGCAGTGACCTGCGTGGAGTCTGGAGACAAAGCTCTTAGATACCTGGGTCTGCTTGATGACCTTGACAAATTTTCTTCCTCTGCTGCTTCATTTTCTTCCCCACAACTCTCCCACCAACAGGTAATTTTCCCTTCTTCTCTCCAGCAAAGATTCTCTCTCTCTCTCTCTCTCTCTCTCTCTCTCTCTCTCTCTCTCTCTCTCTCTCTCTTCATTTTCTTCAACGCATACTAAAGAAGACAAGCAACTTAAAACTATGAACAAATTTCTGCATATAGCAACACCAATTTCTGTCTCTTTCCTAAATGAACTTCATGTCCGAGTGAATTATCTATATATCATAAGAATTGATTGATTAATAATGAATCAACATCCCAATCGAGATCATCTTCAAAGGAAAAGAAAGAAGAGGGGAAAAAACAGCAAACAAGTATTTCTTGTAAAATTGAAGTTTCTGTTATTTGGTGCCTTCATCAAGCAGAGTCATGGGAGGGAAGTCCTGATAAAGACAGTGCAAGTTGCACACTTTTACGTGCATCACATGTGAAGAAAATTTTAGCTACAATACAATTTAAAATTTATCACTTTTCAACGGCATTCAATCAGCCGGGAATTGATGAAGATTTCCTGTGGAAAAGATTTCGGACGGGGGACCCCTATGTCGTGTCAGCATGTGTTTCTTAAGGCTTGATTTGTTTAATTTTATTATTTAATAAATCATTTTCATATTGATTTTCCATTATAATGATACACAGGAAGTCAAAGTCAACTTAATCATGACAGACTACTGTATGCCTGGGATGACTGGTTATGATCTACTCAAACGACTCAAGGTAATGTTATTCTTTTTCTCTGAATTTTCGGTTATATAAAAAGCATGGTATTAAATAAACAATTTCAATTGATATTCTAAGTCAATAAGAAAGGAAATGATGGACAAAAATTTCACCGTATACGAAAGTCCAGGCATCCAAATTTGAGAAGCTTTACTTGTTTATATGCACATGAACTGCAATATTCGGTATCCTTCTCTAGACATCTATTTTCTGAAAAGTATTTGAAATGATTCTAAGAATCAAATAAGCCGATGTTTTGTAAGGGAAGAGCACAAATATTTGAAATCAAAATGATTTGTTATTTCCAACCGATCATTTTATCACTAACATATTAATTAGAAGAATTATGAGTGCTTACATGATACGTGCATTTGCAGGGATCTTCTTGGAAAGATATTCCTGTTGTTGTCATGTCATCGGAGAACGAACCTTCAAGAATCAACATGTAAATAATTAATTCTCTCACTCGATTTCTTTTATACTATTCATTTTTCGGTTCAATTCGTTAAGTATTGCTTTCTAATAAATGCAATTTACTTACAGGTGCTTGGAAGAAGGAGCAGAGGAATTCCTTTTGAAGCCTCTTCAACTATCAGACGTGAAGAAGCTCGAGCCTCACCTTCAGAAGTCCCTCAGCCGTTCATCTGCTGAAATAAAGGAAGAAGAAACCGTCGAAATCGGAATCACTAATTCCGACGCCATTGACGACGAAAACAGCTCGAAAGAAGAAAATAACAAAAACGACAATAACAATACCTTCAGCAAGAGAAAAGCCGCGAATCCAGAGCCATCTGGAAGACGACCAAAACTGAAAGAACTACAAGCTGCAGTATAAGAAAATGGTGCAAAGGCATTCGCCATTGGCACAGAATACAGATACGATTTCGTCGAACACCTTCGCAGCGATAATATTCTCGAGTTTCTGCGGCATTATACGGAGAAGTTTCCAGGTCGTAAAGAGGAAATTGGAGATGTAAAATGGTTTGTATACCGTCGTCGTCCTTGAAAATGTCTGGTTTGTGGATCGAGATTGAAGAATCTCCCACAATGGGACGTTTTCGAGGGTAATCAATCTAGGGTTTACAACTCGGATTAAAATATCAAATGAAGTTTCCTTTTTGTCTTTTATGTTCGTTAATCAATTTCTAATCATAAGAAAAAAGAGGTTTTCGTTTTGGGACCTTAAACGACCGCGCGCGCGCGCGCGATGAATTAAAAAAAAAAGAAAAAAAAAAGCAAATGAGTCATATTTGTTTTTAAAAATTATATAATAGTGAAAATTTTAAAAATAATACTTTACATTTCCTATGTTCTCAAAATCAATGACTTTAATAATTATACTATTCCATATTATAAATTTATTTAATTTTCGTTTAAGTTAAATATATGTATATCATATAATACCTTATAAATCACATAATATTATACAATAATATTTATTGCTAAAATTAATAACGTAAGCTTATAAATAAATTGATAATGATCTAACTATTTTTACTGTTCAAATAATTTTTATATGAAATTTATAATCAAATGTTGATCTACTGTTGAAATAATTTTTATATGAAATTTATAATCAAATGTTTATATAAAGTTAACGAGTGTGTCGATTTTGCTATTCTATTCTACAGGTTTATGCCATTTATCAATCACAGTAAAGTGCGGTTTCATCTAAAACTCATCATGCTTCCCTCTTCGGGGGCATGCATCTCGACGTTCGTCTAATCAAGGTAAGAGTGAGTTTTTGACATATTTCGAGCAACCCCTGCACCTCGCATTTATGATATCTACATTCAATTGTGCTTCAAATAGGATTAGATACTAATTTACTCAAACCCACATAAATTCCAAACTATTCCATAGACAATTTTCAGTACCTGAAATTGAAATTATTTGACAAAGTTAGATTATATTAGTTATTATTAGATATTATCAGATTTAGTTTTATAACACAATATTTGAATTATTCAAGGCAGTTTGAATCTGAAAAATGATAACAATTTAATAATTTTTTTAATTATGTCATATTTTTGTTGGGTAGAAATGTAATTGAATATTATATTATTAAAAAGAATTGAAGAAACTAAAAGAAAATTGAGAATGGAAAACATTTACGCAATCAGTGCACTGACTCCCACGCACTAAAAAATTCACCAACTTCTCCCAATATAGTTGTTGGCATCCTCCAAAACCGGTAGTGGCCATGTTCCACTAGAATTATTTTCAAATTTTCCGCATTTAATATTAGTTTTTCCATATTTTATTAGTATTAAAAAAAATCTTTTTGTTAAGGATCTTAAATATTTTTGGAATATTCTGAAATCATTATTTTTTTATTTTTTATTTCAAATTATATGGGTTGTTTGGATTTTGTTTTCTACAGTTATTTCAGGATTGGTTTAGCACCTTCAAATTATAATGAAAATGAAGTACCTTACTCACCACGAACCAATGTCAGAGACGAGAACTCTAGGTGAAATCTCTCACCACGAACCAATGTCAGAGACAAGAGCTCTAAGAGAAATCTCTCACCACGAACCAATGTCAGAGACGAGAGCTCTAGGTGTACTCTCTCACCACGAGACAATGTCAGAGATGAGAGCTCTAGGTGAAATCTCTCACCACGAACCAATGTCAGAGACGAGAGCTCTAGGTGTACTCTCTCACCACGAGACAATGTCAGAGATGAGAGCTCTAGGTGAAATCTCTCACCACGAGACAATGTCAGAGACGAGAGCTCCAGGTGTACTCTCTCACCACGAGACAATGTCAGAGACGAGAGCTCCAGGTGTACTCTCTCACCACGAGACAATGTCAGAGACGAGAGCCCCAAGTGTACTCACTCACCACGAGCCAATGTCAGAGACAGGAGCCCCAAGTGTACTCACTCACCACGAGCCAATGTCAGAGACAGGAGCCCCAAGTGTACTCAATCACCACGAGCCAATGTCAGAGACAGGAGCCCCAAGTGTACTCACTCACCACGAGCCAATGTCAGAGACAGGAGCCCCAAGTGTACTCACTCACCACGAGTCAATGTCAGAGACAAGAGCTCCAAGTGTACTCACTCACTACGAGTCAATGTCAGAGACAAGAGCTCCAAGTGTTACTCACCACGAGCCAATGTCAGAGACGGGATCCTCGGGTGTAGGTTAAAGTCTTGAATTATCTCTATAGTATTAGAACATAAAATTCTAAGATAAAAAATGAAAGCGCTAAACTCAGCCTGTAAATTAAACATAGTAAAATGTTGATATGATCACATAAGGGTTGAAGTGTAGTAAGGATAATAGGGATAATACTAAAGAACTAAGAGCTACCCAAAAAGCAAAGAGCTTGCGTCGCATATTATTGTTTGTTTATTTCTAGTCAACTTCTATAGTGAGAATTGAAAAGGCGATCACATGCTCTGTAGTGATGATACTATTATCTTCTCAACTTCTATAGGAATCGCAGCTGCCAAAACATGCCAAACAACCAAAGCTGTCCAGCCGCCTGCCCCCAGAAGATCTTGAGATCTGCTTCCTCCAACAAAAAGCTCTCTTCCTACACAAAACCAAGGTTATGATTCACAAAGTGCAGATGTTGACAAGTTGGTTCTGTGTTTAGTACTCAAAATCGTTGAAATATACCCCAAGAAATTCCAATGACTCAATTTGATAACCAACCAACCAACCACTATTAGACGAAACTCTTAACCTAATTTGATAACCAACCAACCACAATTTGATAACCAACCATCATAATTCTTAACCAAACTCCAAACACTATTAGAAGGATAATGATTATGGTAATCCGGTTGGTGATGATGATGATAGTAGAGATAAAAAGTTAGCCTACTATTTTCTACCATGTAAGTTTCAGAGGGTTTCATTAGATAAAAGGTTAAGAGATCATAGAAGAGCTTTTCCTTTTTTTTACTTCTTACCATTTTTAGAGCTCATCCTTGGCTGGTTTTGAGTCCTCGGGTTTCGAATCAGTCTCGGTGTCCTTGGGTTCTGAATCTACCTGGTCGGTTTTATCACGATTTGTCTCGATGAAATTTATGATGTCCTCCTTTGTTCTATCGCCGTTGTAGTCAACCAGCTTTCCACTTGCTGTCCTGAGATACACAGTAGGGTAACCTTGGACCTCAAACTCAACATTTGCGATGTCATTCGCGCTGGCATCCTACCAAGTTTGGGAAATGAAATGAATCAAACCAAAGTTTAAAGGCTATACAAGTAGACCCTCGAAGTTTGAAAAGATCAGATATAATCATAGAGAACGTAAGAGAAACAAGTTGTTGATCATATACATATTTGAGTTGTCTAACGGATCAAATTTGCAGACAACCCATTTCATGTGAAAATGCAGATATCAGTTCCAAAGTTCAAAATTCACAGGCAAAAAGATGGGTTAAGCTTATAAACTAAAAGCATAAAGTCTTAAAAGATAAACAGGTAATGGATCTTACAAACTTAGCAATGACAACATCAGGATCGCTTTCATATGAGACAGCCACTTCCTCTAAAATTGGAGCAAGTTTTTTGCAGTGACCGCACCATGGAGAATAAAATTCCAGTAAAACTGCCCCACAAAAAAAGCTAGTTAATGATCTTCCAGTATACAACAAGAGAATGTTGCATGCATATTTTATTAGATCATGTATGAAATGACTAATATTCGAAGTCGTTTTACATTCAAGATCAATTTAATGGCACAACTATTCTAAAAATAAAGGAAAATCAGAAGAGAACTCTTTGCAACACCATGAGATATGAGATAGAAATAAGTTAAATTGAGTAATTAAATGCCTAGCTAGTGATCATCAAATGAAAATTAACGAGTTTATAATAAGAAAAGCCTTGGGCTTGAATGAGTATATATGAATAATGCTGCATGCATATTTTATTAGATCATATTAGCGAACTGTGATACTCACCATTTTTACCAGATTTGTAGACAACATCCTGAAGGCTATCAGCAACAACAACTTTCACAGGTTCATCGTTACTCTCAGGAATCGGTGCTGACTTTATATATTGTGGCACATTGCCGTTCTGCAGTTGTGAAATCAGAGTTGACTTCATATTTACATACATGGTGACGAAATTCAAGTAGAGGGAGTCCGAATAGATATCGGTTGTGTTTGAAAGGTTATGAATCGATTGATAAGTCCAATACCAATATCTTGATTTCGTATGCCAATGCATCGCGGGCCCATATATATATCGTCCGGTAATACACGACCAATTAATGTTTAGATAAAAATTCTTTCATCATCCTATTTTCAGGACTCACCGAAATCCATCGGATGGTTACACAATCGGTTCTGGATAAAAATTCTTTCATCATCCTATTTTCAGGACTCACTGAAATCCCTCGGATGGTTACACAATCGGTTCTACGTACAACAATGTGTTGAACGACTATCTATCAATCGGTTCTACGTACAACAATGTGTTGAACGACTATCTATCAAGTTTCCTTTGTCATTTTCATTTGAAACTACTTACTCTTCAGTATACGTTGGTACATTCCTTTTCATCTCTATGATCATAACACACATAGTTTAACTATCTTCGAAACGTCTAACTTAAACATCTGACCTTCCATAGCAAAATTATTTTCATGCATATACTAGCATTTAGTAACTTACTAAACTATCTTAATCTAACCACCATCAAAGCACTGTGTCATGAAAACACATAATATGTAAGTGAGAGAAAGAGTTTGACCTTGTAGTCCTTCACCCAAGGAGCAATCTGCTCAGGCTCTACGTTGAATTTCACATACTTAAACCTATCATTTTTTTGCACAAGAAGGACAGGGATTTGATCTTCCTTGAGTCCAAAATACTGTAATGCAAAACAATAAGGTATCAAACATGTGAATCATGATGTAGAACAAAGTAAGCAACTTAAATAGCCACACGAAACAACAAAGAATACGAACTTTTAGGGCAGCTTCACTGGATTGACTGTCTCCAATTAGGAAACTTATTTCCTCTCCTTTGTACTGCTCAGCAACTTCACGATACTTCAATTTTAAAGATTCAGCAGCCTCGGTGGTGTAATTCAGAAACAACATAGCCTACCCAACAAAACAGAAAAACATATATCAAACTCCGTTGCTTATCAATGGAAAATATTTGTTTATTCATTGAATTGGAAATATTTACTTTGTACCCCCAAGGGGAAAAGGTCTGAAAGTTGTTTTGAGTATGAAAGATCAATAAAATTGATACGAACCACACAGCATTTATTGAACCGCAGAAATTGAGCGATGAACATTAGTGCACAATTAACTCCATGCAAACAACGGAAAGAATTCTCTGACTAAAATGAAAAACGATTCTCACAGCGGACCATGCCTCTTTACCTTATCATTAGAACTGGAGAAGAACTTGGAAAGGTAGATTTGATTGTTAGGATCATTATCAAACACCGTTACCAAGGGAATGCTAGATTCTTCAATGAACTTCTCCAACTTAGCTACATCAAAATCCTGAGTTCATAGCTCCAATAAGATCAGCGTGCAAAAAATTAAATCACAAAAAGCCAAACCTACAAACTTAGCACACACAACGAAATTTAATTCTGGTACCTTAAAATCCACAAATAGTTCATCGAATGGCTTGAAAAGCCTGACGATTGGGCCAGATACAGATGTTTCTCCACGCGGAAGAAGCTTAGCATCCAAAGTGTGGGCAAAAGCATAGTCAGAACGCAACTTCTCAGCCAATGCGATGTAGTTATCGAACTCTTCTCCAGAAAGTTTAGGAAATATTCCAACCTAAGACAGGGAAAAATCAATTTTCCTAGCTACTCAGAAAAATGAAAATGGCAGCACAAACTTGGAAAGGAAGAAAAGATGAGAGATTTAGTTCATACGATGAAAACGTCCTTAATGAGATTACTAGCATCCTCAGCAGATTTTATTTCAGCAGATGCAGGCCCATTTTGCTGCTTCAAGTACTCCACAATCCCATCTGCTTCGCGAGGTCCCTTGTAATCCTGACTCGATTTGCCCCCATTTCTCAATATCTTAATAGTGGGGAAGCCCCTAATTTCAAATTGACCAGCCAAGTCTCTGTTTGACTCTTCGTTTACATCAATTTTGGCTAAAACAATTGGTGGGTCGTGACTGCTCAAAATAGACGCAGCTTTTTCATACTGTAAAATATGAAAAGATCGAATAAGACCATAAGAAACAAGATGCTCAAGGATAACTCAACGATAAGAGAACTAGTTTACCTCTGGTGCCAATTTCATACAATGACCACACCTAGAACATTGGGGGAAAACGTTAAAAGAAAGGGTCAGCTCAATGACAATTCATGACGTAATAATGGCTAATTAGAACATGATAATATGATTAGAAGGTTGAAATCAGCATCAATTCCATAAATCTCCATTGCTTCTCAAGGGAAAGGAGTATCAAACATATAATTAAGCCAACAAGAAGTATCTGATTCCAGTTCTTCATACATAAAGAAACGAAAGTCCAAAAACCAACGATAAGGGTACTAAGATCGAATATATATGAAATAAATACTTGAAAATATTTCAAGGGTACGCAAAAGTATAAAAAAAATTCCTCACCGTCGTTGACTGCGCACTCAATTACACACATCGGGATAACAAACAAAAGGCAGACATACAATCGTTCTCAAATGCTAATATCCAAATAAAAACACCAAGACCGTTCAACAACAATCAACTAAAACCAACCTATAGAAACAGAGCGAAGAGGCCAATTTACACAATAAGAATGCGAAAAATGAATCAAGAAAATAATCCTACAGACACGACATAAAAATGAGATCCTCACAAAAATCACAAAATCAAATCACATAGAAACCATAAAAAAGATCGGAAACGGAAACTTGACCAACAACAAGGAAATGGCAGTAAAGAAAACCCTAAAGAAAATTTTTTAAAAACCATACCACGGGGCGTAGAACTCAACGACGATGAAATCATGCTTGGCAACAACATCCGAGAAGTTCGAATGGTCCAAAGTGAGAACAAATTCCTTCGCCTCAGCCTCGCCCGCGTAGATCTCAGTGAAAGAAGCAGAAAGAAGAACAAAAACAAGCACAGAGAACCGAATCAAATGTGAAGACGCCATTGTCAATGCAATGGAAGACTAAGCTTTCCGTAAACTAAACGATATTCAGAAAAGTTCAGACGCGCGGGGGGGTTTTAAGGGGGACCGGCTGAAGCAGTTTTTTTTTTTAATTATTAATTAATTTTTAAAAATCCGGCTGAAGGAGTTAGATAAAAAACGATGAAAATATGGTACTCGCACGTGACTTCTTGTGAGTCATCGGATCTACGCATCAAAAATCAACGTTGGCGCTACATGTGGACACTATTCCACGTGGCGTTCTTCTATTGGATAAGACTCGTCATTCGTATTGGTTTTTCATCCGAGGGCTCGCACGCTTGGCGATTAAATCGGCGATTAAAAACTATTACCGGCTGCTGGAAGAATTTGAAATGTCGATGGCCAATTAAATCGTGGCGACTTTTCTAAAAGTGGCAAATATCTAGTCAATTGAAACTGATTCGTTGATTTGTTTTGTTTTCGTGGTCTTGCGTGTACTGGAACAATTCTCCGTTGGATTTGAAATTTTATGGTAAAAAATACTATATATTTTTAATTCTTACCATTATTACCCTTTAAAATTTCATAAATATTTAAAAATTATTATTTAATATAAATCATTAATATTATATGAAAATTTAAAGAATGACTATAAACACTTATTTGAATTCAGTTTAAGTCGATTTTTATTTAACATTTAAATAATTTGGGGATAGTATATTGTCCACTTGAAACGGTCTTTGGGGATAAATCTTAGGCAAAAATGTAGAAGTAATAATAATTAATAAAATTATTATAGGGAAAGCCACCACCCACATTAATTATTTTTCCAAATATATATATATATTAATTATTATTTAAGGGGCAATGTATATTTCAATTATAAATATTCCGTATTTTTTGAATTTTGAGAATATTAGATAATAAACATATTTATTTAGACTACAATATTCAGTCCCAATTTTTTGCTTATGCTTATAATATAATATTTTTGGTCAGATCATCAAACCTGCCCGTGATTAATCTCTCAAAAGTTTATAATTAAATTAAATAAGTAGAATATAATCATTTGATATAATTTTAAAATAATAAGTATATCAATTTAATTTGAATTTTTAAAAGTGTTCTAATTTATTCTTATCTAAATATTGGATTATGAATAAACTTTTAATTATATCAATTAAACTAATTTAGTCAATTTAGAATATTTATTTTAAATAATTGACGATTTTCAAATAATTTTTTTTTAAATAATAGATAAATAGATAAATTTCAAATCGATGAGCTAAATTGATTTACAAAATTTAATTGTTTAATTAATATAATTAAAAGTTTACGTGCTTAAACTATCATTTTAAAAAATTTAATAGTAAGTTTAAATTAGTGTATTAATTTTATAAATTTTATTGAAATAATCTCAAAATTAAGATATAAACTATTTTTTGCCGTAAATTTTAAAAGGAATTTATAAAACTAATTATGTTTCATCAATTTTTTTTTGGTACAAATTTTGTTCCGTCTAATTAATTACTATATGACGTCACCTCATCTAAACTATAGATTAATATATTTTAATGTTCTAGAAGTTTTATTATTTCATGGAATTCTGTCACCCGACCCAAATAATAATAAATAATAATTAATAATTAATCAAAGTCTTGAATCATGGAATTCTTCTAAGTCCACTTATGATTTCAATGACCAAAATAAGTGGTATTTTGAATAATTGTGGCTTAAAATTCACTGGTAATAGTCCATTTCCCAGTTTACAATTTTTTAAATTAAAAATTAGACAAAAAGCTAATTTATGGGAGTTTTCAATAAAAACTTTAAATCAGACTAATAATTGTATAATTTAAATATAATGTTTCGATAGAGAGTAGATTTTTTAAGAAGTTTACTCACGTATGAGAATTAATATGAACGATTTTGAAATTGTAGAGCTAAATTGTTTCTTAAAAAAAAATTAACGATTTAAATGAATATAATTATTAATAGTACATAAATTAGAGATATAAATTGATTTTTTTCCATAAAAAATTTAGAAAATCTATTTATCAACCTCTTTGTACCTTAGAATGAAAAAAAAAAAAAAGAAGTTTATATCTAATAATTTGAAATATTGAAATTTGAAAATGATTTAAAATTATTATTCATGTATTGAAATGAAAACATAATTTATCAAAAAAAAAAAAAAAAATTAAGCAAATTAACATTAAACTTAATATTTAATATTGAGACTAAGTTGAAAATAAACACCAATCATAGGAACTAAATCAAAACTTTTAAACGCATAAAAAGTCAATAGGAACTAAATCAAAACTTTTAAACGCATAAAAAGTCAAGATCAAAACTTTTAAGCGCATAAAAAGTCAAGTTTGATTGTTCATATGATAGATTAATATGATAGGTTAAAGACGCTCAAGTGATCGATCTCCTTCCAAAAAAAAAGAAAAAGTGCAGCAAGCAATTCCCAAAAAATTCCTACCAGTTTCCAATAACAATCCATCTTTCTAAGCTCTTTTTCCAATCAATGGTAAGGGTTCGTTACAAATTCTAAAGGCTTGTTGACCCAATTGAACAAATGTGGTGAAAAAGTGCAAGCAATTCCCAAAAAATTCCTACCAGTTTCCAATAACAACCATCTTTCTAAGCTCTTTTTCCGATCAATGGTAAGGGTTCGTTACAAATTCTAAAGGCTCTTGTTGACCCAATTGAACAAATGTGGTGACACGACTTGGATAGCGACCCCTAAACGTCTATTCCTTGCCTTCCAAAACTCGGTGTAAATTCAAATTTTGTCCAAACATTTGAGTCCAAATTTGGAAATCAACAACTGTCTTTTCTTTTTTTCTTTTTGAATTAACATGTGGATTTGAAATCATTCTAATGCAAGAGATTTTTTTAAATCTGTCAAATTATAATCCTTCAAATTTCAGGAGAAACAAATGGAGAATAGAATCAACGAAGAGTTAGCCATGACAATTTTGAAACATTGTGCCTGTGAGCCAAAGATGCCTTTCAAAAGTGAGTTTATTCTAATAACTCTGAAATGACAAGAAACAAGCCTATTCCCGCATAATTGGAAGTTCTAAAGGCCACCCCTTTTTTATATTACAAATATAAACACTGGATCAGTAAAAATGTATAAATTTCACCAAATTAGCTTCCACCTATCCTACCTACAGCATGGCCAAATTTGAATTGGATAGAAATATCCTTAATACATACACCAAATAGTTAGCCTGCTGAGAAGTATAAGTGCCATAATAAGCAACATTAAAACAAGTCAGTCCTGCCTATAAGTCCGATATATGTCGTATGCTTAATGATTCTCGCTGCCTATTGACTGCCTAGAGAAGCATAAAATGTGTATTACCTAATATATGTTTTGACTAGTTGAACTAAGTTCAAGTTGGCTAGATACGAAAGTGATAGGAGCAATGAAAACCACATTCCATAATTTGTCGTGGGTGTAACAAAAGGTTAAAGCAATTAACTTGTCCTAGATATTTTACCCACTCACAGACCATTGTAGTTATTAGTTGACCAAAGATGTGGTTAATTTCAAGTAGGTAAGCATTAGAAATGGATCGTGAAATCAGAAGACATTGTGTTGAGAAATAAAGGCATTTCGAAAATAGATTAAAAACCTCAGTTTCCTAGAAGAGATGTCAAAATAGCCAAAACAGCAATCACAAGTATGATATTTAGGAAGTAGTTTGTTGGTAAAGGCTTATCTGGACTTCCACCAAAGCTTTCGTATTCTGCCCGAATCTTCTGCTTCATTGAATCTGATAGCTCTCTCTGCAATTCAAATAGGCAATACACTATTGAATTTTATTCCATTCTGCTTCATTTAAGACTTCCAAGTTTTAGACGTGAAATCACAGATGTCAGGATTTGAATATATCTTCTCAACTCGTATTATTAAAAGACACGGCACAACAAAACATGAAACTTGTTTCTAATCAATCCTGCAGTAGACAACCAAAAGTAGAGAAGATAAACATTTTATGAAGACGAGATTTTTTTAAGAAATTTATCATGCAATTAAATGAAATGGAAATAAGAAAGTGTGTAATGTATACAACCTTTCCGTATGAGTATTTGGCGGCATCAAACTTCTCTCCTGCAGGTTTTGATGATGCATCATCAATCACAATACCCTGTGATCAACAAAATGCAGTTTCCGTGAGGTTTGAGTAGATATGAACTTTTTTTCAATGGACAAATACGGGAGTCCATAAGCTTTTCTATAAGCAACTAGATGAATTTGAAAGACCACCTCATAGTTCTATAAAGTGTAATTCTGGGAAAAACAGGATATTTGATGGTGCAATATATTTTTGTTTGATGACGTCAAAGGGTGTCGAGGAAAATTCATCACAAAAGGCAAAATATTCTATAAAAGGAAGCCTGCCACCTAGACAAGATCTACAATTTATCAACAAGGGCGACAAACCTCTGGAGGGTCAAACTTAGCACCAAGGTTGCTGAGCTTGGCATGGGCTTCAGCATAGTCTTTGAAGAAGGCTTCTTGATCTTCAACATATTTCTCAGCATATACCTGCAACACAACATTAATAAATGAAAACCACATTTGAGTCTTTTGATTGCCTTATGAAAGACCAACTCCATTGAAGAAGTTGCTAGTTCACCAAGATAAGCCCTCCTAAAGGGATCAATGACGGGGTGGGGGGGATGCGTGGCTCTGTTTTACCTTGAATGATGGATCTTCAAAGATAGCAGCATCAGTTGGCAACACCAGTAATTCTTCATCTCTCCTTTCTTTGATATCCTATTACCATGGACCAAAAAAGTAAGCAAAAACTGGATCGACATCAGATCATATAGAATGAAACCAACATGGTATAAACCTTAAAATACGAGTTGTCGAACTTCAGCCATTGTACAGTCCAGGATTGTCCACCAGGTGCACCAGGTCCATCTTTCTGTAAGGAAAAAATCAAAACAAAAAGGAATCTCCTGAGAATTGCAACTACAATGCAGTAAAAAATTTAAAGCGGTGACAATGATTCAAAATAAAATATGGGTGGAAAGACAAGGTAAACTAAAGCATGAAAGACCCGGGAAAAGAGCTAAAGGAGATAAGGTTAAACACATCAAACCGATAAGCCATCTGCACTTCATCGTATGGAAACTAGTGGTGACCTCACAATAGAAGGAATGCCAATTCTCCTCCTATGGAGACACTAACCATTTTCCAGAAGGTCCAAAACCAAATACAGCATAGCATGTCTCAACTCTAGAATTTGAAGAAAGATTTAGAAGCTATTGCTGAGTTGTACATTAATTAAAACTGGGTATTTAAATAATCTGGTTGAACAATAAAAAAAGCTTGAGCAGCATGCACTTCTCACACTAATCAACGCTAATTCCTCAGTCAAAACAATGCATGCCCTAGAAGGGAATTTTTTTATCTATCCTATGCCAGTTGATACTAGACTTGAGAATAGGTTGGAATGCTCTTTCAAGCATGATGTGCAATAGAATGGGATTCTCCAAAGAGAGGAGAATGATGTGGGATGGCATAAGGAATATGGGGGAGAGGGGCTTATTAGTAATATTTTCATTCACTCACTGGGTGCGTCAATTAAGCTTGTAAGAAATTCCCCCAAGCTTGGTCCTGGCTACTATGTATAAATACATCAAGCTCTCTCCCATTTCGTAAGGCTTTTGAGAGAATTGATTTCAATATCCTACATCAAAAACATTGCTAGAAAATATGAAATAGAATATCCGGGTGGTCTACAGGGTTGAGAGCTATAGTAGCTCCTAAGATCCCGTGGTTGAAGATCCAAGAATGTCTGAGATGGCAAGATCAAAGGCAGCTTAATTGATGTTAAAATAAATTTAAATAAAAGATAAATTGAATAACTTGTCACTTTATTGTACAGATTAGTTCCAACTAAGTCATCATCTTCTGGACTAGTTGATGGAAGTTGGTTGAGTTCAGTTTCTTCAACATCGGATTTTTTATATTATGCCCTCACTGCCACAAATGTGGTATGGTTATGAAGAAAATTGTCAGAAATCTAAGTGCCCACAAAGATTAGAAGTTTTATTTGGTCCTTATCTCTAAGTTGAGTAATCCTTGAGGATAAAATTCAGAAGACGAATGCCATCTTGGTGGTGCAGCATGTACAGAATCTATTAAAGGTTTTGGAGCCATTTCTTGAACTACTTCAACTATTATGCGCCCTTCTCAAACAATGTTAAGGATATCATTCTCCATATGCTTCGTGGTTTTCCGGATTAATGCTTTCATGGCTACTCTTTTGCAGCTTTGTAAGGATCTTTGGAATCTCACATGACTTAAGAGCATCTTCTTGGAGTTCTTTTACCAAAACCCTTTGTAATTACTACCCTTTCTCAATTGACACAAATTGGAGTGAATTTATAATAGCTCTCAGACTTCCTTTCTAAACAAATATACTAGCTTTCGGACTTTGTTTGGGAGTTCATTATATCTTCCCTATCTTTCATATTTTCTTCCAAAATTAATGTATAGGTTTATTAATGGTATGTTAAAGACCCAAACACAATAAGAAAACGTTCATTCCATAATATTACTGCGTCGGAAAGACAAAATACAAAATAATTTAACCATTCACAACATGATGGTAATATACCGTATATTTGGTCTCTGGCTTGCCCCAACCACTGCGCTCTGGTCTAGATCTCCCCAATGTGTGTGCCCCCGATAATGCAACAATTTCCTAAAGATCCAGAAAACTTGTATGAAACAAATCAAGCATGCTGATGCAGAGTGTATTTACTCAAATTGCAGACTGATTCACGTTACCCTATCATTCAACCCCATTCGGTAGAAAACTTCTCGTAGGTGTGCAGCAGGTGATGGAGGGCCAGCATCTAAAAAAAGACTAGTTATTAACAACTTGTGGAAAAGCATGACACAAGAGTCCGTTGATAGCACGTCATCTTGAAATAAAAGATTAAAAAGTGCTCACAAGACTAATATAAAGAAACAAGAAAATTACCCTTTGTAATTCATCCTAAAAGCAAGTTCAAGCAGGATGATGAAATGCATGCACTTTTTACAAAATTTTCAGAGCAACAAGGAAGTTGCTAAAAGGCAAGACAACATGTCTTTCGCATCCTCTTTCTTTCACTTGTTCCACACTTAAACATCTCATCTTCAAATTATATAATTGGTCTCACTTCCTATGCTGAATTCCAGATAATCATCCTCAGAAGCAATCTAGTCCAATTCATGATTATGTAAAAGAAAACACCTAGAAATAATGTAATTAAAAAGGGGTCAAGATGACAATGCAGGTAAATCAACATAAGGAACTTGGGTAGCTATTTCAATAGGTTCGACATATTCCCTATCATGATGGCATGTCCATAATTCACGTCACAATATTTCAAGCACATGACATTATAACATAGCTGCTCCTACTTCGTTTTTTGGTACTACAGAATGAAATCATATAGATTCAAAAAGTTATTGTCAATGAAACATTCAATTGGATTTTAGCATCAGAATAATTTCTGCTGCAAATTCAAATACTATGACACCCATAAGAAAGCCAATCACTAAAATTTAATTGATATTAAACAGAAATCAGAATTGGCCCTTGTGAGCCAGCCCACATAGTCTACTAACCAGGAAGCCTCCCCTCTTCAGGGCATTGCTCTGGCCCCACAACATCCACCCTTCCATACTTCATGGGGATTTTGGGTCCCCCAGCTTCCTGTATTGGAGTTAAATCAAATCATTAGAACATTCATCCATCTAATTTCAGTCAAGGGTTCATCTTAGTTCCAGAGACAGATAATTAATGACCTCGATAGCTGTAGCACTGGCCAACTGAAATAGGTCAGCATATGTCACGTTAGAATACTTCTTTTTGATAGGCTCAATGAGTTTCAAGGCATTAACAAGACCTGTAAAACGAGTCAATTAGAATGAACACCGTCAACCTGTAATGCACGGTTATTGTTGAAGAATTACCAGCATTAGCACCATGTCCCAGCTCAACATCAAATCTTAAACTTCCATTAGCTCCACCTCTCTGCGGCCATTCCTCAATATTTTTATTGTAAGTTCCAGCATCATGCCAACCCAGGCGTACCTTGAGGGAAAGAAGAGACGTCAAATCACATGCCAACAGGAAAGAAGTCCACCAAATAAATTGATAAAACAGTTATTTGGAGGAAATGACCCTAGTCTTTCTTCCAAAGTTCAAAAACTCCACCACCGACATTACTATATCCAGTTCCACTTGAGCACGGTAGTAAGCAATTTGGGACAAATATAAACACGCCATTATTACATAGTAAAACATTCAATTGCTATCATGGGAAATTAGGACCTAAACAATTAGTTACACACGATTCAAGTTGAACTGAGAAAACAATAGATAATAGATAATAGCTAACAGCACTTCGTATTATGAACCACAAAATTACCAAAATAGGATGGCAGAATGTAGTCTTCAGGAGCTCCTTGATATCTTCTCTAGCACTCTTCAGCTGCTCAGGGTCCGACGCTAAGCATTTCGGATGAGACGCCGCATTGAATCTTCTACTCGATACACAAGAACTCGGCCTTCCCTGAAACCAATGAAAACCATAAGAAATCAAAGCGATTAGCAAATTAAAACACCGTAAATACATACTTGCACAGAGTGAGAAAGAGAGAGAGAACCTGATTCAGAAAAAGGTGAGAAATGAGAGGAGCCGATCTGAGAAACTTGAAAGAGGACAAAGACGATGAACGTGAAGAGAACGGCAATGTAGCTCTGGTCGCTGAGGAGAGGAAACGAGTGGTCGATGAGGCGGAGGAGGCGGCGACGCTTCCAAGAGCAGTAGCAGCCATGAATTTTGTTGAAATTGTGTTCTTCGGAGCAGCAACTGGAAATGAACGCGATGGAAGAAGTGTCAGTCGGAGAGACAAATGCTTGGCCGTTTGGGGCTTTCGCTATATGCGGTCTCTCTCCTTTTGTTTCGGATCAACCTGGCCTACGAAACAAACTTGTTTGGCAACACGGTTCTGCAAATCCACTCCTGTTCTCGACTGTAATCCTATCTTCGATTTGGATTTGTTTGATAATTAATGTGTTTGGAATATAGTGCAAAAATAATATGAGATTAAGTGAGTTAATAATATGATTAAGTAAGCTAATTGATACGTACTCTTTTTATTTTTTATTTAAATAAATTTATATTTATTTAAAAAGTTTTCAAGCTTTATTTAAAATTAATTATACTTTTATTTAATATCTAATGTTCAAATTTAGTATTTAAATATAAAAAGTAATAGTATTTAATAGTGTCATTTATGGTAATTTGATGTCAGTAGATACACTTTTAGTGTAGAGAAAATATTAATTATTTCTAACATCTTCTAATAATAAAGAAAATGAGATGAAAATCCATGCAATTAGACAAAAACAGTTTTCTCATTATCGCCCGTTTAAAAGTCGGAGGTTTTAATTAATTGATACAATTTAGGTACGGGTGAACTTTAGTAGAATTGTGTAACAACCCAAGAACACTGCTAGCAGATATTGTAACACTGCTAGCAGATATTGTTCTTTTTAGGGTTTTCCTTTCGAATTTTTCCTCTACGTTTTAATACGCGTCTACTAGGGAGAGGTTTCCACACCCTTGTAAGGAATGTTCGTTCCCCTCTCCAACATCAGTTAGATAGGGGAACGAAGCATTTCTTATAAAGGCATGGAAACCTCTCCTTAACATACGTGTTTTAAAAACTTTGAGATGAAGCCCGAAAGGGAAAACCCAAAAAGTACAATATATGCTAGCGGTAGGCTTGAGTTATTACAAATTGGGTCGGGTTGTGGAATTTTTTGGACCAACCCAATCTTCTATTTTCGGGTTGGATCAGATTATTATTATTATTTTTTTTTAACGGTTAAACGACGACAACTGTTACTGCAAATCACGACGGATACCTATGACTAAACAGCTACAACTAGACTGTTGCTTTTAGTGAGTACGTCTATCTTAAAAATTGAAGGTATAGGAAAAAAAAAAAGACTTGCAATTTTGTAAATGGGCACGACACAAGCAACAAGACAATCCTAAAATTTTACATATATATATATTTTCGGTTTGGGTAGGGTCAAACAGCCCTTAAACATAATGAACCATGACCCGACCCGATCCACTCAATTCCTAAAAAATTAAACTCAATCCAACTGGGTAACGTATCTAACCTAACCAATCCTCATAATACGAGTTGTTGGATTCATCGTACACTCTTAAGTTTAACAACATAATTATTACTATTAAAATAATTAGTTAAAAGATTAAAAAAAAATATCCAAAAGAATTTTATTATTGTAAATTTGAAAGAATAGAAATATTTTAAAAATAAATGGCAAAATTAGAAAAGAGATTTTATTATAACTCAACCAAAAAAAAATGGACAAAAGTCTTCATTTTTTTTCTTGATGAACTTTTCAACTGTCCGTCTTAAAGGAGACTTGAAAGTAGCCAACGCTAAATCATAGGCGATTTGACACTCTGAATCGCAGAAACTTTTCGAGCTCCCTTTTTCGTCAAAATTCTTCGGAATTCGAAGAGAAAAAGTAGAAAAATGCCAAGAACACCAACTCTGATATTGTTTCTTTTACCTCTATTGGCAACCTTTTCTGTCTGCTTCTCTGCCAACATTTTTTCTTTGCGCAAGAAAAATTCTGATCGCCTCCTCTCCTCGGCTGTGTTTCCCCTCAAGGGAAACGTTTATCCGCTCGGGTAATCGTCGCGACTCTGTAATCGTGATTGCTTTGAATAAATTTCACCATTGCCTAATTGATTTTCTGTCTATTTTGTTTCATTTATTGTTCTGGCATCGATTCTCCATCTATATTGAAATTTGTTGTACTTGCTACTGATTTTTCAGTTTTAACTACGTCCTTCTATTCGATTCATGAATCTGTTCTGTTGCCGGCCAATTTGATTTCATGAAGTTGTCTTATTCAGTTCTTTGAATGTTTTTGTTACTCGTTTTCTCTTGTTTCATTCTATTGAGTTTATGTGAGGTCAGGAAATCTACTTGTTTCCTTTTTTTTCTTACCTTTCTCGTTAGTCTATGTTCATTCAACGATTCTAGCATTTGTTTTATGTTCTCTGTTCTTTATTTTTGAGCTATTGGTTTGATTTATTCAACGTACAATATAATGTTTGGTATCTATTTTTCGTCCGTTTAGAAATTTGGAAATTTTGATACAGAGAAGTTTTTCAATGGAAGTGTTTCTTTTCTGGTGTTTCAAAATGTTATGAATTCAATTTGTCTTTCAGTTGTCTGGTTTTGTTTGATTATTAGCCCATTTATTTGTTTATTTATCACTGCTTCGATTGCTCTTCCTCCTGGTCACCATGGATGTTATAAAAAGCTAGCCTATAAAGCGTTTGTTCATTGTAAATTCTTTTCTATATCTGCAGTTACTACTCTGTGTCTATTAACATTGGCAAAGGAGATGAGGCTTTTGAATTTGATATCGACTCTGGCAGTGACCTCACTTGGGTCCAATGTGATGCCCCCTGTACAGGTTGCACAAAGGTTAGTGGATTCAACGATAACAATAACCAAGTTGATGTTTGTTCTCTTCGCTCAACCGTTTTTATAAATTTTACATGTATCTGCAGCCTCGTGGACAGTTATATAAACCCGACAACAATGCGTTGACTTGTTTTGAACCATTGTGTGCATCGCTCCACCTGACTGCTGACCAACAATGCGAGTCCGCAGATGAACAGTGCCAGTATGAAATTGAGTATGCTGACCATGGATCCTCGTTGGGTGTGTTGGTCAATGACCATTTTCCTTTGAAGCTCACCAATGGTTCTCTTGCAGCTCCCCGCATAGCATTTGGGTGAGTTGTGTGGATATATCACATTATATCCTGTTATTATGCTGTTAGGCCTAGGCCACAATTTTATTTATGTTCAGCAAACAATTAGCCAGAAAGGGACCTTTCTACAAACAACACTGCCCTATATCCCTTCTCACATGGGGGTGCACCCGAACTAACAAAATATATCGGGTCCACACGCACATAACAATGTAACTTCGCACGACCCCCTTTCCTTTTGCATGCTTACGTTGATACACCTTTATAATCCGGGGTCTATCACATGCTTATAATCCTAATTAATCATGGTTGCAATCCCCAGAGGCACCATTTGCTTTATAAGTAACAAAGTTTTGGACCTGGCTTTACCTAAATAGTGAAATTGATTTTGCTTCTATCTGGTTGAATTGGAGGACATATCTTTTAATCCTTTGTCTGCAGATGTGGATATGATCATAAATATTCTGTTCCAAACCCACCTCCTCCTACAGCTGGAGTTCTTGGCCTTGGCAATGGTGAAGTTAGCATTATCTCGCAACTAAGCAACATGGGCATAGTGCGAAACGTTGTAGGCCACTGTCTAAGTGAACAAGGTGGATTTCTATTTTTTGGTGATGAACTCGTACCTTCTTCTGGAGTAGCATGGACAAGTATGTCTTCTGAATCCATAGGGTGAGTAGCCCTTTATCATCATGTTATCTTTTTGCAACGCATGTAAGTGCAGGTCCTTATGACATCCACTCTTATCTCAGAAACCACTACTCTTCCGGACCTGCAGAAGTCTATTTTGGTGGAAAGGCAGCTGGTATCAAGGGTCTTACATTAGTTTTTGACAGTGGGAGCTCTTACACGTACTTCACCTCTCAAGTTTACGATTCCGTTCTTGCTCTGGTAAAAGCACAGACAAGGAACTAGTTTCTTTAGCAACATTTATTTATGAAATTGTTGTGTCAGATATGAGATCTTTTTACCTCAGGTGAGAGATGATTTGAGAGGAAAACCTCTGGAAGATGCACCAGAGGATAAATCTCTTCCGGTATGCTGGAGAGGCCCACAACCTTTCAAGTCGTTGCGCGATGTAGAGAACTACTTCAGGCCCTTGGCATTACACTTTACAAAAACTAAGAATGCTCAAATTCAACTGCCTCCAGAATCTTATCTAATCGTAACCGTGAGTACACAACTCAATCTCTAATTCGTTGCAGGTTTGTGCTTTAAGTATTAAGTACCTAACAAGTTGTCCTCCAGAAATATGGCAATGTTTGCTTTGGGATTCTGAATGGCACTGAAGTTGGACTTGGGGATCTCAACATTATTGGTGGTAAGTTGTTATCTTTGTATAAGTTAGATTTGAGACTACCTAGGCCCCGTTTGTTAATGATTTTGTTTTTAGTTTACTTGGGGATCTCAACATTATTCACTACTATTTTCATCTTTTTCAAACTTTAGAATTCCTAGTTAAATTTTAAAAAAACAAAATCTATTTGTTCAGTTTTAAAATTTTGACTTGAATTATGAAAACATGTCCAAAAAATAGATAATAAAATAAGAACTCGTAAGTGGAAGTAGTACATTTATGGTTAATTTTCAAAAGCTAAAAAAAATCAAATGATTAACAAACATGGCTTAGTAATTTTAGCCAATAAGTACTTAAATTATACAAGCTTTAGAAAAAAGTGTCACTACACTCTTAAAAATACTTTCAAGATGCTTTTCTTACAATCGTTGAGATTAAAGCACTCAACAAGTGCTTTTTCATGAAGTAGTTTTAAGCAGTTTTTACTGTTTTTTAGAAGTACTAGTAAATCAGATGATTTCTAGTTTAGAATGCTTCTGAGTTTTGGTCATTATAAAAAAAAAGCACTTTTCTCATGCCAACAGCACTCTCATACCTTAGTTACCTTAATTGTTATATTGGCTGACCTCTTTTCTCATTCAGACGTCTCTCTGCAAGATAAAATGGTGATCTATGACAACGAGCGGCATAAGATCGGATGGTTTTCGACCAATTGCAACAAATTTCAAAAGTAGATTACCATTCTCTCATTGCCTTTTTTGTTTTGATGTTCGCATTGCTTTGTAGATATCACTCGTCTTACAAACTTTGTCTGGTTGCCTCTTTATTTTTTCAGGGAAGGCCAAAGTTTTTGTGAACCAGAACGTCCGCTTAGTATCCTAGCAGGTAATTATTATTAGTACATCCCCAAGATCTTTTAGCGATGGTGAGTATATTAATGAAGAAATAGTTAGAATGACAGAAACTTGGACAGAAAATTTTGTATATTCCAATGAAGTTTACTGAGTATGCGTATACTTTTTTTTGTTAGCCAATATGCTAGTATAATGCAATGAGATCATGAAAGAAAATTCTGTATAAACGTTCTCGATTGCGCCCTCGAAAATCGAGCATGATGATATATAGTATACAAAATTTCTTTCTGCATCTTGTTACTTATTTGGTGGATTCTTAGGTTTATACATAACTACGTGACATAGACACTATGTTTGTCAAGTTACGCCCATATCATCAGGCTTCCTTATTTTGACACAAGAACCACAAATTGGCACTGTGCTTTATCTGTCCATTTCAAGTGCTCGCCTGCCTGTTCGGGAATGACATTCATTCCAATTTTGTGTGTTTTCTTAACCATAATTGGATTATCGGAGTCACTCATTTCGATATCTTCTTAATTTATTTATGTACATTTTTTTTACTAGAGCGTCACATTTAGGGATAAACCAAGGTAGAATTTGCTCTTTTTTATTCGATTCTCAAATTTTATATCTATTTAGTTTTTAAATCGTAAAAAGTGTTTAATATATATGTATTTAATAGGTCTCTAACAAATTCAATTTTTTAAAATTAATTAATCTATTAAAAATGAATATATACTTTTTAGTTTTTTTTATAACTCTTAAGATGTAAATTTTGTATCTAACCTATCGGTAAAATTTAATGACTTAAATTTATAATTTTGAAAGATAAAAATATAATTTTGAGAGATAAAAAACTAAATGAACAAAATTTTCAGCATCTAAAGATTAAAATCGCAATTTAACCAATCTTTTATTACTCTTTTTAAAAAAAAAAAAAAAAATTGTTCTTTTAACAGTTTGAAATGAGACAAATTATTGCAAACTAAAATATAACTCTTTTTTGTTTTTTCCTTAGAAATAAAGCTGGGATATCATCAAAGCCATTGAATCCGTGGTGGGGGAGGGATTAGGAAAAGCCTCCTCTCCTTTAAAGCATTTCAAGACAAAATACAAAATGAAAAGATTGTATTTGGTACTTTTATTAATTTAGCCAAAAAGAGATGTATACAACTAATACATATAAATCTTACTGGCACCTTATAATTACCAAACTTCAAAAAAGCAAGCCTTAAATCCAAATTTCAAACCCTTTTATTTGAACTAGGAAAAAGAACCCCATAAATCTAGAAATCTAAATATTAACACTTATATTACATTGATGACTACTAGAACTGGAAGCAACTAACGATGGTATTTCCCAACTCAACATTGCATAACTTTGTATTCGTACTAATTATGAGGGTAATAGTAATAATAATAATTTTTTAAAAAGAATATTTATAATAATAATATAGGCTAAATTATTATTATTATTAACCAGAAAGAAATAATTGATGGCTAGATTATTCTAAAGAAAGAAATAATCAGAACGCAAGCCAAAAAAGAACCAAGATTAATTCAACTAGACCAAATTAAATCAGTAGGCAAAGAAATAGGTTGGGGCATTAAAAAATTCTGAGGCTAATAAACGAACTGTTATAATCACGAAACAGACTCAATAAAGTATTGTAATTAAACAACTAATAACAGCAAAATTGAAGTTCATAAATAATTCTATCCTCTTAGCTGCAAATAATCGTCGTCTTCATAAGACAAAAAAGGCAGATAGAATCATAGAAAATGAAACACGGCCACAACATATCTCAACGACAAAACTTATGCAGCACCAGCACCTTTTCCCTTCTTTCTCTGGAGCTTCTTCATGTAGAACTCAAGTTCTTTGCCCTCCAAGATATACCTGCCAAAAATTTGTAAAACATCAGCCAAAACTACTAAAAAACCCTACAACGTCCACCAAAACGAGTCCTGCTTACCCATCTGCTCGGCCACATTGACCTGGTCTTGATGAGATACAAGCCATCAAACGACCACTGCTGAATTGCTCCTCAATATGTGGGTCAAGCTTACGATCCTGTTGACGTTTCTCCAACTTGCGCTGAACGTGGTTACTCTTCTTCAACTCCTCCGCAGCAGCAGCAGCAGCAGCAGCAGCAGCCTCACCTTCCTATCAACCATAAAAAATAGGGTGTCTTATTGATCATGCTAGAATGCCATTGACATTGTCCATCGAACTTATTTTCAATTGCTAGAATGCCATTGACACAGCAAAACTCGTAATTGAAATTTCAATAAACAAAATCAAACAATCGAACTTAGAACAAGCTTGCTTTACCTCTTCCTTCTTGGCAGGTGCTGAGGTCTTCTTCTTCCTTCCAATATCCACCCCATAGTGTTGAAGATACCATTGCTTAAATGGTGCAGCATCAACCTGAACAATGGCACTCTTCACCAAAGTTTGAGTACGAACAAGCTCATTGTTTGATGCATTGTACACCACATCAAGAATACGGGTCTTCCTAGTCACAGCCTCACTACCCCATGAGTAATTACCAGTATCAAGCCTAAAAGCACGCCACTTCACATTACCCCCACGAACTCTAATCCTCCGGATTGACTTGTCACTGGATATCTTAGTGTTGGCAGGTTGCCTTCCAAGCTCATACCTATACAAAGAAATGATATCGTGTGAGAACATGAAAAATAAAACACAGCACATGAAAATTGTATCTTCACTTTACTAGAAAGTAATTGAATCCTCGTAAACACAGGTAAGGTGAAAAATAAAACACAGCACATGAAAATTGTATCTTCACTTTACTAGAAAGTAATCGAATCCTCGTAAACACAGGTAAGGAATGTTATATTTCTACTTCCGCATAAAAAATTAGTAAACTTGAACTGCACCTTAACAAAATTACTGGAAAAGAATAAATAGCTTTGTCAGTATGGGAAATTACAGTTTTCCGTTCATCCAAGCATCAAATGTGAACCATGTAATTGCCTTTCTTGATATTTTTAGTAAAAAAACCGTTAGTCTATAAGAGAAGATTTGATATCTAATGCAGATTAACTAAAGTTATTGAAATATACACTGCAAGAGGAACAAACGGCAAGTCCTTGATAATAATGTCACTAACATCCAATTAAAAAGGCATTGTTACAGCTAAGATCACAAAGCTAGCATTGTATACTGAAAACCACAAAATTAAATGTAGAAAGACATGAAATCTTTTGAATGCCAATTAGCAACTAATTCGGGGAAATGGAGTAAAAACTGATTAATCTAATTGCACACAAATAAATATGAGCAGAGATAGTTACTTTCGCTTCTTCCTCCAAGCCTTCTTCTTGCCTCCAGTGGCACGCCTCTTGTGCATAGAATCACGAGAAATACCTGTACACAAAACTCTCCAAGATTACAAAGGAGAAAAACAAGCACACAAATGGAGATGTGTAGAACAATCCAAAAGTCCGCATATGACTTACCCATCTTGACGAGACGAGAGCTCCTGCGCAAAGAGGAGTTCTAAGGTTCCTGATCCAACCTATCACAAAAAATGACAGAAAACTGCTCAAACCCTAAACCTAAACTTTCAAAGGCAAACGTGAAACATAGAAAGAGAATACGAAAGAGACAAGCGTCAATAAGACAGAGATATGCATGAAGTACAGAAGATGAGGCAAAATACTCACTGGGGGCGGCAGTAGCCGATCGGCGGACGGCGGAGACAAGTATGGACGCTCCGCAGAAGGCACTAGGAGTGAGGTTTGAGGAAGGAGGTGAAATATAAATTAGGGTTTCGAGTGAACTGCGGGCTATTGTGGGCTTACAGATGGGCCGAATATCATAATACATGGGCCGGGCTTGGGGCTAAAATAATGGTAAAATCCCTATAAAATAAATAATATAAAAAACTAGAGATATTTGGAATTGTGGCTATCATAATATTTTTAATATCCACAAAATTTCTTAAGATGGTCTCTGACCATATCTAATTTTCCCCTAAATTTAAATGTATTTAAAAAAAAAATCTTATTTTTTTGAATTAATCAAATTTTATTTACAGGCTCAAAATCCAAAAAAATTTAAAATACAAATAAACTTATATTTTAAAATAGACGAATAAGTCTTAATTTTAAAAGTTTGGAATCAATTTCTAATTAGTATGTATACAAAAAAAAACAAAATTATCGACTTGTTTACAAAATATTTATCAACAAATTATAGTAATTATATATTAATCAACATGTTGTCATATAATAAGTTCTATTATGTGGGTCAGCACAAACTAATTTATAATTTTGGGACTAATTAAAAATTAAATTTTGACTATACATATTACTTATCTAAAACTTAGTAATTGTCTAAAAATATTCTTTAAAGTTTAATTTTTTTTAATAATATTCTTAATTTATAAAAAAAAATTTTAAAAATACACCAGTTTTAGTTAGTTTGGGACAGTCATTAATATTTTATTTAAAAAAATTATTAAGGTCAATATATGAACGAAAACCATGATGTCTCATATATTATATACAAATATTTTAATATTACTTCGAAAAGCTTATGAATATTTTTAAAATGTGATACTTAGGGTCAAAATATTTTTAATTTTTTTTAAATGTTTAAATGTGTTTTTAAATTTTTTTTTTGAAAAATATTTAATAAAACTTTTGAAATCTAAGAATATTTTTGAAACAAAATATTAATAGATATGCGTATATTAAAATTATTAAAATTTTAAATATATTTAAAAAAAATAGAGTTGGAAATTGTACAATATATATTTTTATTGAATTAAATTAAAACCAATCAGTTATAAAATTTTAAAGAAACAAAATATACCTCTAATAGAGATCTATTCCCCCAAAGAGTCGATTGGCCCACGTACGTTTGGCGCCATATCACCGATCGCGCAGCCACCACGACGCGGGGCGAAAAACCACATTCTGAAGCAGCTCGGTCCAGTCCAGTTCCAAAATTGTTCTAAATGTCGGAAGTAATTGTTATCAATGATATCGACGACGACAATGACAACAACGAAGTCGAAAAGCCAGTCAAGGGCAACAATGTCGCCAGTCCTGCCGCCGCACGTGACGGCAAAGCGATACCCTGGGTTGAGAAGTTTCGGCCCAAGTCTCTCGCCGACGTTGCTGCTCACCGCGACATTGTTGACACCAGTAAGACTTCTACACATTAGACTGCTCGATACATTAGGGTTCTCGCTTTCAACGGTTAATTTTACTTCTATTTTCACTTGCATTATGGAAGTGGTATCTCGTTAATAGTTGAAAGACTAGTTTAAAACAGCGAATGATTGTGATCAGGAATTCATGTGTTTGTCGATTAATTTCAATGTTTTGCGTAATTCATGTCTGATATTTCAATTTTCATGTTCTTAGTTTTGTTGTCTCCTGGTTTTATTTCTGTTACGTGGGATGTTAATTAGTTGACAAGCTGACCAGTGAGAATAGGCTGCCACATCTCCTGTTGTACGGCCCTCCTGGCACTGGCAAGACATCAACCATTCTAGCAGTTGCCCGCAAGCTTTATGGAGCAAACTACCACAAGATGATCCTCGAGATGAACGCATCAGATGATAGAGGGATAGATGTTGTCAGACAGCAGATTCAGAATTTTGTCAGTACCCAAAGCTTTTCATTTGGGTAATGATTAATTATATCATTCACATATCTGAATTCAAAAACATACTTTCTGTATCATTGGAATTATGTTGAAGAGGTTTGGTGTGGTATAATACATTTAGCAATTGATAGGTGAACAAAGCAGCAAACTATTTCATTTTTTATCATTTGATGGGCCATCGTTGCAATTCATGTATACAGCAGGGTAGAACTGTGATTTGAAGTATTCATTGACAATTCGTTAGTATTGAGCTGATTTCGTATTGATACGAAATGTGTTTTCCACATTTTGATACAATTTCTATAGAATACGACATTTTTATTTAGCTTAAACATCTAAATTTGCAGGGTTAAACCATCTGTAAAATTGGTACTTCTGGACGAGGCAGATGCCATGACTAAAGATGCACAGTTTGCTTTACGTAGAGGTTTCTCTCATACGTTGCTACTCTCATTTCTCTCTCCATCTTTCATTGAGCTATAGTGTCCTATGCCAATTGTTGCTATATTTGTCTTCGTGCAGTAATTGAGAAATATACAAAAGGTACAAGGTTTACTCTTATCTGTAACCATGTAAATAAGATTATTCCCGCTTTACAATCAAGATGTACCCGCTTCCGATTTGCTCCCCTCGATAACTTTCATGTCACTGAACGACTCAGATATGTTATTGAGGCTCAGAGGTATGAAGTCTTCCTTGTTTCACTTATAATACGCACATTAATCTCGTTATTGCTTACATTTATGTTTGACTAGCAAATGTACAAAGTTTTTGATGGCTGGCATCAACGGTATATTGATGTGTAAGGGTAATTGCCTTCATTTTAATTCTGATATATAATTCAATTTGTCATTCTAGCTTTGTAAATATTGGGGGTAGAATACACAATCTCTCTCTCTCTCTCTCTGTCTCTCTCCAAATCCTGCTGACCATGGAAATTTTAAGTAGAGTTCATCGAACCCTCTCTTATTGTTCAATGGACATGTAGTGGATATTACACTTGAAGTTTGTATGGGACATACTGTCCTCCTTTTTGTCTAAGCAATCTTTGCTTTTCCATAAAAATTTCACTTTTAAAAAGAACATGGAATCTAGATTGTTTTTGGAGGTGATGTTAGTTGGATCCTATATTTTTTTGAACATGTAACTCTATTATGAACATATGTCTAATTCTCTATACCTGAATGGTAATTAGGTTGGACGTCTCTGAGAGTGGCTTAGCAGCCCTTGTTAGACTTTGTGGTGGTGATATGAGAAAGGCTTTAAATATTCTGCAGGTAATATAGACTTTGTTTTCTGCATTTTGCGGTAGTGCAGTAGCTATTAGGCCAGAATAAAGTGATGGCTTAATTTTATGAGAATTAAGAATATGGAAGTATAAATGGGAAACATATCATGTCAGTAGTAAGAGATGTAGGCAAGTTGTTCTCATCTATTAAAGATTAAGAATATGATATCCTGGAACTCAATCACTTTATAGTGGTTTTTTGCCTCCTTTTTTCACCCTTACCTTGTTAACTAGTAAAAGTAGCGGACTGTATGGATACGGACTCATCATTACTTAAAAATTTGGAGGAAGTGATAAGAAAAACCTAGAGAAAAGGCTTAAGCAACTCGAGACCTTCTTTACACACTATAACATTCAAGGGGAAGCAAGATGGGGGGGATTACCTTTGAGGTTCAAAGACCTTGAAGAAGAAGGTTAATTAGCTCTAAGGTCCAATCACTCAAAAAATTTGGTGACCAACTAACTTAAATGGTTCTAGCGGTTTTCTGCAAGCTACATTAAGCTAAGTACCATGAAGCTCTCAACACTTAAAGGGAGGAGAAAGTTCTCAATTCAACATCAGCATTCTAGGTTACAAATGAATGTAAGTTGGCTTATATGGCCAACCATGAACCCTAAATTGTTTAAATTAAAATTAAGCAATATTAACCTAATAAAGCACACATTGTCTAAAAAAAAAACTAATAAAGTTACATACGTCTCACGAAACATCTCAAAGTAATGTTCAAGGCTAAAGGAGAGGTGTGGGATTAAGCCCTATTAAAGAAGCCCAACAATTAAAGTCATTGGTCAACAAACCCAAGTCAAAAAGGGACATAAGTAGACCAAAACTAAAATTCATAACTATTATGAGTAGTTCATTTTCTTGGTATGTAACCAAAACTACAAGTCATCCCATCTCCTTGGTGCTTTTTTTTTAATGGTTGGATTCAATAGTTCAACTTTATCTAGTGTTCTCAACATTTCCATGCGTAAAAGTTTCATAGAATTGAGCTCTGACTTCAAATGCAACAAAGAAAAAAGAAAGTAATTCAAACAATTGGATTCATGATGCTTTATGTCCCATGGTTCAGTTACCTTCTGTTAGTACTACGAGAAATGATCAAAGTGTGGATAATAAAGGCTACGCACTCTTAAATTGCTGCACACCAATCTGCATATTTTTTAATTTGGATCACAATGCTCCCTTAAATCAACATGCACTGGTGCATGTCAACATTCTTTTATAACTCACACATCGATTGAAGACGTTTACATATGTTATTTAGTTCTTACTTTGTGATCCTAATGATGCTTTTGATATTTTCCTTTTATATGCAGTCAACGCATATGGCTTCTCAGCATATTACTGACGAGGCTGTATACCTATGCACAGGAAATCCAATGCCCAAAGACATAGAAAAAATATCATTTTGGCTGCTGAATGAACCATTTTCTGACAGTTTTAAGAGTAATTGGTTTTCTCTGGAGTTTTCCATTTATTTTGATGTGGTTTGCCAGATTTTTTCCTTTAATTCCAACCAATCCCATGTTCAGGAATATCTGAAATAAAGACCAGAAAAGGATTAGCTTTGGTTGATATAGTAAGAGAAGTCACTATGTAAGTGCTTTACATAATTTTGCATGATTTCTGAGTGATGACATTTACTTGACTTCCCCAACTGTTCAATTCATGTAGGTTTGTTTTTAAGATCAAGATGCCATCGGATGTCAGAGTTCAGTTGATTAATGATCTGGCTGACATAGAGTATGCATCAATCTCTTTACTTATTTAATTTCTTGTCAAGTTTTATTATTTTATTCTGTAAAAATATGTATGATCTGCAAAATAACGGCCACCATACACGTTTAATCTTAATCGTTACGCATATATTCAACAATAATTAAATCGGAAGGCTTCAAAAAAGTGGGGGTTTCTTTTTCGTGGATAGGGAGGAGCTTACTAAGTTGAACGAGTGACATATAGGTAGAAAAGGACTAGAGAATCTTAGTTTTCTGATCTAACTTGTAAAACGTTCTTACTCATCTATTTCTACTTTTGTAAGCTAAAAGTTCTGTCATATTCTTCAGTTCAATGAATAGAATTATGCTGCAGTTTTCTTTATGGATAAAGATAAAAGGACATTCTATCCTATGATTTGCATCGTTTGATCTTATCTTTTCAATTTGAAAAACTGGTCAACTGCTAGACCTAACACAATTCTTTCTAACAAACCTTTGATCACGAATTAGTGATCAATCCCTTAGTTGAAAAAGACTGTCTAATTAAGCATATACTTCCATTGCTTGTAAGCTGGAACTTCTTGTGGCTGTACAATGAATCTATCCCACTTATCAATAGAATAGAATAGGCTTTAAAGTTCTCGAAGACCCAAAGACGATAACGAAATTTCATGACATTCTTTTTTTCCAAGTATGAAGAGGGAATTAAGGGTACTGAATTCAATATTTGTGAACATGTGACTTCTTATGTAATAACCCTGCCCGAACCCACGGTTAGCAAATATTGTCCTTTTTGTACTTTTCTTTTTAGACTTTCCCTCAAGGTTTTTAAAATGCGTATGTTAGGGAGAGATTTCCACACCCTTATAAATAATGTTTCATTCTCCTCCCCAATCGATTTGGGATCTCACAATCCACCCCTACAGGGCCCAGTGTCCTCGCTGACACTCGTTCCCTTCTCCAATCGATGTGGGACCCCCCAATCCACACCCCCTTCGAGGCCCAGGGGGCCCTTGCTGGCATACCGCCTCTTGTCCACCCCCTTCGGGGCTTAGTCTCCACTGGCACATCGCTCGGTGTCTAGCTCTGATACTATTTGTAACAGCTCAAGTTCACTGCTAACAAATATTGTCCTCTTTGGGTTTTTCCTTTTGGGCTTCCCCTCAAGGTTTTTAAAACGCGTTTGCTAGGGAGAGGTTTCCACACCCTTATAAAGAATGCTTCATTCTCCTCCCCAACCGATGCAGGATCTCACATCTTAACTCAATCAAATTAAAAAAACAGACTTTAGAGAGGACACATATCAAGTTTTTTGATCTGTTACTGAATTAACCAGTTTAACCAGTTGCTGTTTGTAGGTACAGAATGAGTTTTGGATGCAACGACAAGTTACAACTCGGATTGCTCATCTCATCGTTTACTCGAGCCAGATGTGCACTCGTTGGCGCTGCAGAGTAGTCTTGTTGCTAAAGCGAGCCTTCGTTCGCTCACCAACCATCTGTTGCATGCACCCGTGTGCATCAATTAGGTACAAAACTGTAGAGAATGTGAACATATGCCTCATTTGACCTCCAGCTTTTGATGCAAAAAGTCAGTGCTGACATTGATGTGTTGTGTATAGGAAGGAAATGCAATATTTGAAAGTCTGCAAGAAAAAGGTTAGATAACATTTAAAGTATTTCTTTGTTCTTGTTGGACTGGTTCACTTCCAATATTTCGGCACATGCTTATCTTTAATAGTAGTTTATCTACAGCCACCAATCTTTGTTCTCCCTGAAATAGTTTATTGCATTATTGAACTTTAGAATATATATTTTTCCTCCTTTGAATTTTACTTTTAATTAAAAATAAGATATAAAAGTAAATGTTAAAGAATAGTATGCTTCTAGATAAGCATGGATAATTTAGGTGGTAGATAGAGCACTATACTATAGACATCTATAGACGCTATCCAACTTAATTATCTCTTTTATTTTTAATGAAAATTATTATCTTAATATTATCTTGTTTTTTTTTCTGAACAATTAATGTTATTGACTAAGACATTGAGTTCTTTGCATTTTATTTTTCTTTAATGCTAATGTGTTCTAGTCTTATAGGTTTGGTAGAAATAAATGATAATTTTTTAACATTTCGTTAAAAATTTATAATTTAAAATAGGCTAAATTAATAAAGATATTACTGAACTTTATAATTTGTCTTAAAAATACTAAACTTTCAGAAGTTTCAATAATACCTCTCAACTTATTAAAAAAATCTTTAAAACAATTTTAAGCTTAAAAAATTCATGAACTTTTAAATATTTCATTAATATTCACGTTTAATTAAATGGATTTTTACCCTATTATTTAATATAAATAAATTTTGATTTTTTTTTTCTAATTTAGTATCATAAGAAAATTGGTAAAATTGCAAAGTGCGAGGAGAAAAAATTCATGATAAGAATTTTCAAAATATTAATAAACCTAGAATTAGCTACAAATTATAGGAGCTTAGAAGGGCTCCCTCATTAAAATGGAGTTCCCAAAAGGTATCTATATGGTGTATTACAGCCTATTTTCACAAGCAACGTCTGATTAAACGACGCCCGTCTGATCTAAATACCTAAGTGGACCCCACAATCGGGCCCTACCACAATGTCCAACTCCTACTTCCAGTCTGTATTTTTTTTTTTTTTTTTCCTATTTTTCCCATATACGCGGCGGCGCACTCATAGACTGCCAATCTCGTGCGACCGTCCGATTGAACGACCATCAACGACCGTTCGTTCACTTCAGGATTCGAAGAACAATCAGACGCTGGATATTCAAAATGGCTTCTGCAGGTACATGAACATATCCTGCAGCGGCGACATCTGATTCCCGCTCTGAAACGGCGTCGCAAATTCCTGGTCTAGTGAGTTATCGATGTAATTATATCGAAAATCGAAGGCATTTTGAAATTCCTTCCATTTTGGCTCGCTCTGAACTTCGCTCGTCGCGAATTCCGACGACACCACGTGCTCCGAACAGCTCGAATCCGCGTGCAATCGCGGTATCGAATCCGATGATTCGAAATGTATGCAATCGTCCACCGACGCCGCCGCCGCCGTGACTGCCGGCATAAATCCTCCAGCGCCGCCGTGATTCGCGAAAATGTTCGGCTTCTCGTCCTCCACCTCTTCTTTGAAGCCGTTCGTGTTCCGATTCACGGCAGCGTGGTTTCGCTTGTCGATTACGCCCTTCTTGTTGTAAATCCGGCACAGAACCCAATCGTCCAACTGCAAAATCACAACCGTTGATTCAGATTTTTTATTCGCAATTAATTAAAAAAAAAACCCTTCAATTTGTTGAGGAATATTACCCTAAGGCTGTTCTTGTTGCGAGCCGACCGGTCCACATCGGCGAGCCGGTACTCGTGCATAATCCAATTGGTTTTCTCCCCTCTCGGAGCTTTCCCGGTGTAAAACACCAACGCCTTCTTGATTCCAACCGGTTTCGGACGTCCGATCGGCTTATCAGCTCCGGTCGCCTTCCAGTAACCCGAACCAGCCGCCCGGTTCGGCCGTGAACCGTTCGGATATTTCCGCTCTCTCGGCGAGAAGAAATACCACTCTTTCTCTCCGTGTAAAGCCATTTCTGCAAAATCAACGGTAAGAATTAAAATCAGAGACTCAATTTCTCATCTAAATCAAAAAATTCGACATAGAATTCGAATTTTCCTATTAATTTACCTGGAAGGTCCCAAGGATCGAACTTATAAAGATCGATTTCGGCAATGACCGGAACGGCAATCGGCTGCGAGGCGCATCTCCGGCAGAGATAGTGAACGACGAGCTCCTCGTCGGTCGGATGGAACCGGAAACCGGGCGGCAACTGAATCATCCCGGCCGTCATCTTTTTTGTTCTGTATATTTCAATCGCTTCTCTGAATCTGTGTGGTTTTTCCTTCAACCGGTTTTTCTCTCTTTCTATGTGTATGTGTGTTGTGAGCTACGTCGCCGGTTCAAACGTGGAAACAATGGATGGGAAGGGTATTTATAGGAGTTGGGAGAGGAACACGTGGCGGAGAGAGAGGAGAAAACACGTGGGATATAAGCATTTTGATTGTCGGCGAGGGAAAATATGCGCCGGCTTAGACACGTGGCAAATGAAAGTCCATGCGCAATCAATGGACACGCATTCAGGTGATTTTGTCATCGCTTACGCATTTTGTTTTGGGTTAGAGCGACGTCAAGAGTTCTGTGATCTCTATTTTTAATAATTATTTTACTATTTAAATCAGCCGATATTCCCTTTTCTTTTCTAATAATATTTTAATTAACTTAATAAATTATGATTTTTAATTAATATTTATATTAATATCGTTTAAATCTCCCATCTTCAAACTAATTTCTTAATAAATTATCACTTAATTTTGGGCAAAAATAAATTTGTCCCTAAAATTTGAATTTTGAATTGTATATTAAGATTTTAAATAAATAATTTTATTACTTTCAGTGTATTAAAATTACTATGAAAATTAAAAATATTTTAACGTTAATTAAGAGTTATTGTTGTATAATTAAATAAAAGATTTTAAATATTTTAAAAACATAACCCAACAACCCAAAAAATCGCCGTGGAATTCACGTAAATCGCGGGGTTGGAACGTTGTTTGGAGTTTATTGGAACGGTGGCTTTGAAATCACCTGCTGCCTCCGGTTAGCTTTCCTCGTCTTTATCGTTTATTATTATTCTTTTTCTTTCCTTTTTTTAATAAATAATTAATAATGTTTGACCAATTAAATATTATAAAAATTTGACAAATATATCACATCAAGTTCTGCAAGTGGTCCACTGAAAACTATTTTACTTTAACAAAGTTCGTCTAATTTTTTATTAAAAGGAAATTATATATATATTTAAATATGTCCTTAGAAATATTCTGGTCAACATTCGAATATTCCATTTATTAAAAAATTATTAACGCATCGTTAGTCCAAATTCATATTGTCAAAGTGTATATAATTATTTATGTTCTTTAAGTTGAAGTTTATTTTTTTTAAAAAATAATATTTATCTCACTATAATAATTTAAAGTTTAAACTATAGATTTAATTAATTTAAAATACGAAGAATTTGTAATTTAGGATTAAGAAACCTATATACCACATAAATAGTTATATATTTTAACTCTAAATTACACGTGTCACACTTGTAATATTGATAGGTGAGAATTTTTTTCGTTTTTTTTAATATGTTTAATTTGATTTCTTGGAGGGAAAGGATAATTATGAATTTTAGTGGTAGCCGCCCCATTTTAGAAAATTTTATTAATATATATATATATATATATTTATTTATTTATTTATGGGGCAAGAAATAATAATTTTCTTTTCCAAGTTTGACTCTAAAATACGAAATATTCAATAAATAAATAAATATATATATATATATAGTATGATATTTAAATTAGTATCCGTTTACTTTAAATTTATGTTTATTGGTTTTAGTTTGAACGTTTAAAATTTTTGTTTTTGTTTATATACTTAAAAAAAAAATCATTTTTAGATTAAAATAAGATAAATATGGAAGTTGATGGATTAAAATAGATATTTAAAAATTAAAAGAGTAAAAAGAAGAAAAAAAACTTGAAAGTTTCTAAAAATTAAAAAAAAAAAAAAGAATCTTCAATTGAATCCTAGATTTTGTCGATTTGGAAAATTAGGGGAAAAAGACAAGAACAGCCTTCCTCGTTTCTGTTCGGTCCAGTTGACACCTCACATATTATTGCCTTCGAAGGAGGGAGAGTTTGGTAAATGGAAGGGATAAGAATGAGAAGAAAAGGACACAAAAGACAAAAGCATATAAATATTGGCACTATTTTCCCACACGCTTATTTTTTTTATTTTTTTATTTATTAAAAGAAAGTTCTCAGTTTTAAAATTATTTCTTATTCAAAATTAGATAATTTGAATAAATTTTATCAAAGATGTGACAAATTTAACCATTTAGTCAAAATTTGCCACATTGCATTTAATTACACTAAAATTCATATAGTAGACAAGTTGATAATATTATGACATTAAGTAAATAAAAAAAATTAAAATTTTAAAAAGAATTATATCAAGAATAATTAGGCATATTATAAATATTAAAACCAAATAATTAAATTGAGATAAATTAATAAAAAGAAATGGGAAAACCTCAAACTTGGCTGCAAAATTACTGTCTTTGTCAACTTCCAAGTGGTGTCCAGAGCAGACAGCCCATGTCTTGTCTTTATTTATTTATTTATTTATTTATTTATTTATCTATTTATCTATTTTGTCCAAGTGAATTGTAACACATTTCTATAATTTCAAACTGACCTCCAAAATTGTGGATCCTTGTAACTTTTCTTAGGGCGGCGCCGACTAAGTTCTGTCTACCATTCTTCATTGTGATTGGCTTATCTTCTTTCCATTAAATTTCCCATGTGGTGCTACTTTTCAGCACAATGTTCGGGATGCGCATAAAATTCTAGCTCTAACGTTAGCGGAATAGGATGGTATAGTAGTGTAAATTGCGAAAATGTTTATTGTTTCTAGCGAGTAGCATCGAAGGCATGACTTAGATTTAGTTATGTTGGCAGAACCTTTGAATGCGGAACAAGTGACGAGTCTTGGAAAAGTAGTCATATTTGATTTGTGGTTAAATTTTATCGAATAGACTATTTGAGGAGAGATTTGGAGGTTCATTGCTCGAAGATTATATATACATAGAGATTCTATATAATACTATCAATTAGTCACAATCATGGTAATAAAAACAATTTGCAATATAATTAAAGCTAAAGAGGGTTCCTTTAGGGTGAGGTATTGACATTAAAAAGTATATGAATATGATGACATAAACCTTCCTGTTTCCATTGCGAAGTTCTTGATGTTCTTAAGATTCCTTTCAATTAATGAACAAATCATGAATATTTGGCCCTTTCCCCCTTTTGCAATCAGAATTATCACCAATTTGTGAATATTAAGCATTTTTAGAAGCCTTGGGGGATGAAACTTCTGTGCCACATATTGGACAAACCCTTTTGATTTGAAGCCATTTGCTTATACATTCTGAATGGTAAGGATGCTCACAAGGAAGGGCAGCCAATTCTTCACTATCTTCATATTCAACTTGGCAAATCACGCACCGATCTATACCGCTTTTGTTTTCGATGGTTTGAAACTTGCTCGAGTGCAAGCACGAAGGTATTTCGTTAATCGGTAGTCCCCTCTTTTCTTCTCCGATGAACTCCCCTAATGCAATCAACTCTTCGTAGCTTAGCTCATCCAAATCAAACTCCTCGATATCCTCCTCTTCATCTTCGTCCATATATTCATTATCATCCGTAGTCTCCTCCTCGTCGTCTGCAAGAAAACCCCACTGGGAATGAAGTTCTTGGCTTTGCAAGGAGTCATTGGTGTGGTCGAGACCATTGCTGCTGTTGGAATCTGAACGTTCATCTTCTTCGCTATCACTTTCGATGGTCTCGAGCATTGTGTAGTTCCTCTCGTGCTCCTGCTGCTGCATTGCCAAGGCCATAATAAAATCCGAGTTCACCTGTTCCACATAAGCACGGGAAATCCTTTGAGGAAGTTGCTTATCCTCTTGCTCTTCCATTACAACAAATGATCAAAATCTCTGAGAGCAGTGCAACACGAGCCATGGCTTAGGATTTATGAAGTTGCACTTTTTGCTGGTTTCTTGATTGAGAGACAACTTTCATAGAAGGCAACTGGAAACCAACTCTAATGGACATTTCTATATTCTAGATTCCCACCTTGTTCTAGTTCCTCAACCTATCAAGCCCTCCATCAATCTTTAGAGTAGATGAGTTCTTAGTTTTCTTTGCAGAGAAGGCAGGTTTTGTGCAAAGGAAAGGAAAGTAAAGTTGTATATCTCAAGTAACATTATTTTATACCTCCATCCTACATTTCAGATATCAAAATACTAGCCAGTCCTTACCTTGCCTCTCCACGGTTCCACGACGGCCTCTCTTTGCTGACAACCTTTGTCCATACCGGAGGCCGCTCGAGAACTGACCCAATGTATGGATGTTTTGACAAGGAAGAATATACTGTGGCTACAAGTTGTTGCAAAATATAAAGCAATTGGATCAGTAAAAGATGTGCACAAGCTAAGTTACCATCAAAGAGTAAATGGAAAAGCTGGAATCTAAATTAATCAATTTTGGAACCAAAGCACATTTTGTTTAATAAACCTTGTTTCACGTGGACAGTTCTAGATAAAGCCAATTCCCATGACAAATATATAGAGCAGAGTACAAGTTTCAGCCCAGCATGAAAGTTTTTTGCATTTCACTCACGAACTCCATCCCTGGGCTGCAGTCTAATTGGAAGTAATCACGAAACACGTCACCTTTCATACATCGGAAGAAGGATCAATCCATTCGTCCCTTCAAGATTCGCTCTTTTACTTCAGTTGGCGTACTGCAAAAAGACACATTATAGGATAATTTCAATCACAAATATACAATGGAAGACAGAAAGGCAAAAAGGAAAAAAATGGATTAAGGTAAGAAATGAAAGAAAAAACCCATTCGGCATTATACACAAGGATACTCTTGGAATGTTTTGTCAGGGGCATACATAATGGTTTACTTTTTTTTTTAGAAAAATATTACTATTGTTATTTCTGGATACCCCATAATGGTTTAAATTATTGATTAGAGGAAACGAAAGACGATAGAGCGTAAACCAGCAGGGGTGCAATTTGAAAATTACATTCAACTGATCATATAGATGGAAATCTAAAGAGGAAACAAAATAATGTATACCTCAAACACAGTTAATAAATTGCACAACTTTAAACAAAAATGCCTCATAACAAGTTCTGTTACAAATATTATTATTATTTTTAGAATAAGAAACGATGAGGTAATATGTGTAATTTTCTTTTTTTTTTCAAGAAAAAGTAATATTCTATTACAAATATTATCATTTTATCCCAGGTGATATGCAAAATATTCGAAAAAAGCAACATCTACCAGAATAATCACAATTTGCAACAGAAAAGACCCGATAAACAATCCAGAAAGATATCTCAACGATTAAACAAGAATCAAGAACGCGTGGCTTACACAACATAGACATGCCCTCCCCATCCACTCAAACAGTCCCGATCCACAGAAGACAGCAGCGCTTGAGAGATGGTTTCAAATAATTCCTCTGGTTCCTGGCCAATACAAATTTGAATTGACAGAGTTCATTATAAAGTTAGAACATTACCACAAAAGAATTATGACGGGAATTGTTTTCCCTACTAAGATTATTTTCCACTATCTATCAAGATCACAAATTTGAACATCATGCTCAGCTCTTGGCATAATCAAATGAAAGAAACTACAATGCTTTCCATTCTAACAAGATATGTTCAAGTTAAATCCGAAACAGCAAGACTCCTGGATTGTCTTTCAAAAAGCTCGACCAATTCCTCACAACTGAATAATTAAAGGGTGCAAGTCAAACCCAATAAACTAAGGAAACAGACTGAAACCAAAGTTGGTACACATTGGTTTAACAGGTCTGTTGGTTAACTTAATTTCGGCTTTTCCAATTTCAGAGCATGTTTGGAAGTAATTTTCCAAAACCACTCCCATGCATGGCATAAGAAAATAACATATCAGTCAAAATCAATCCCAAACATGCCCTAAGAAAATAACACATGAGTTGGTTGGTTTCAGTTTTCAATATTTTTTACTCTACCAATCTGACCAACTGATTATAAACTGTCCACTGCCACTTCTATATACATGTCTTAACCTTCAACCACCATTATTCCGAGACATCGTTAAGTTGGCCATCTCCTTTCCAGAAACCTCAATAGCAGACGCCCCACCCCTCAGTATCTCACTCTCTTATCTTCCTCCTCAATTTCTTCTCGTCAGTCAAATTTTTACACTTCATATGTTCATCACAGTGCATTAAGTAGGTCTATAGCCAAACAATTCTCTTAATTTTTCATCTTCTATATGAACAATTACCAATGATTCAATCCATGAGATTTGTAGGACCCTTTGTTCAATGACTCTCTGACTTAACAGCTCCAACTGGAAGACACATTTTTACCGTACCTAATTAGTTCTTCATGTGTCTAAGGTAATGGTGTAAGTTGATTCGAGTCCTTATCTTTTTTATTTTATTTTATTTTTCTACTCTCTCCTCTTTCATACACATGCACTAATTTATCTTACTTTTATGGGCATATGCTTAATCCTTTTTTTTCTATGATTTAAATTCTGGGTATATATTTTCATTTATTCTTCATTCTTATGCCAAAGCCAGGGTGATAGGTACTCTTCCTAAAGTTTTGTTTACCTTGGGGTATGGGGTGGTCAATGGTAATGCCTATAAAAGATAGATCTACTTGCAACACAAGCTTACATTCTATCAGCAACTTGGTTATTTTGGATGTCTTACACTCAACTGTCAGTATCCATTTGGTCGAAAAATTGACCTGAATCAAACCACCAACACCAATGGAAAGGCTACATTGCTAAATCACAAAGCAAACAAGCAACTTACATATATTTCTTCCTCAGTGCAAAGCAAATTAGAATCCCAATGATGGATACAGAGCATATGTAAATGGATTATACCAACATACCATGTCAGGTTTAAACATTGCCTCACACGCACCATAAAGGGACTCTGAAGCAGTTCCAGAAACAACAAAATCCTTAGCAAGCTCTCTGGGAAAAGTGAATTTGACAACGTATTAGTTTTACATTAGATAATCCTAAACCTAGAAAAAGCTTATCCTAAAAATAAGATTTCATTACAATGTGTTGCAGAGACTGCAACATCAAGTCTGATGCACATTTTTGTAATCAAACAACAGGAAGATACCCATATAACTAATTTAAGTTCAAAGTCAAACCAAAGAAAATAAAAAAAGTTGGGACCTAGACAAAGAAAAAAAAGGAGAGTACTCACTTGGCCCCAATGCAATCCATTGTGCAAATGAAGGGTTTGTCTTCATCACTCAATCCAGCAATTACAGGCTGGCAGAAGTATGGACCAAATCTACGAATGAGAAAATTGATATATGAGTTTTTAATCTGACCTAGAAAGGCCAAACAACAATAGTAAATTCATCCTTTTTGTGCGCTTTTTTATCCATGAATGACTAACTAAAACTATTGAACAAAAAAAATTCAGGGTGATACTACTTTCATTTTCATTGTGACTACGCCACAAAAGTTTTTATTGTCTTCAGAAGCTAGGACAGAGACTAGGAACTATCATGTGATGGTGACACTTGATTCAATATTGCTCATACGTTTATCCACATTTTCAACTATATCCAACAAGCCAACTTGTAATCCTATTTCCAAATTCGTATAAAACATCTTGCCAGTCAGTTTAACATACACCAGTTTTATAAACACGGTTTGACATATCTGTACTATGCATTGAAGGTTGACATCATAAACTCTGGAGTGACACTTATGTTAGGAATCACGGACCTCCACAATGGTATGATATTGTCCACTTTGAGCATAAGCTCTCATGGTTTTGCTTTTGGTTTCCCAAAAGGCCTCATTACTAATGGAGATATATTCCTTACTTATAAACCCATGATCATTCCCTTAATTAGCTAATACGGGACTCCTTCCCAACAATCCTCTCCTCGAACAAAGTACACCATGGAGCCTCCCCTGAGGCCTATGGAGACCTCGAACAACCTCCCCTTAATCAAGGCTCAGCTCCTTCTTTGGAACCCTCGAACAAAGTACACCCTTTACTCGATTGAGTCACTTTTGACTACACCTTCGAGGCTCACAACTTCTTTGTTCGACATTTGAGGATTCTATTGACATGACTAAGTTAAAGGCATGGCTCTGATACCATGTTAGGAATCACAGACCTCCACAATGGTATGATATTATCCACTTTAAGCATAAGCTCTCATGGCTTTGCTTTTGGTTCCCCCAAAAGGCCTCATACCAATGGAGATGTATTTCTTACTTATAAACCCATGATCATTCCCTTGATTAGCCAATGTGGGACTCCTTCCCAACCATCCTCAACAACTTAGTGTATGGCAACATCTCTATCAAGTCAGCTTACAATATTACACCAACGTATGAGGATCACATTGGTAGAAGAATCAACATATACACACAAATGAAGCTCGTACAAATCCTAAAGAAATCTCATTCCCAACCATGTTCTTCAGTCTAGGGCGAAAAATAGAGAGTATGCGTGATTAAAACAGCTGAAAAAGAGGTAACTAGAAGTTCAATCGATGTCCAACCTTTTCTCATAAAGACGAGCTGAGACAAGGCTAGCAAATGTCTCAGGTTTCATGTCCCTCTCTTCTCGAAGCTGGTATAGTTTGTGCTGATAGACAAGCCGTTGATACCTTCATTTCAAGCGCAAAAGGAGTTAAGCAGTGGAAAATTAAATCAAACCGAAAAGAATCAACCACAGGAACATACAGTGTCTGAGCATCGGTACCGAGGCCCGAAAGGCCAAGAAATAGCTTATCATGAATCCGGTAAATTTTCTCGAAGTCCGTGGCTACTGTCTGAAGCTGAACTCCAAGCCTACGATCGCTAGCAATGGCAAAACAATTCTTCCCAACCATCGCAACTACGGCACTTCCATTATACTCAAAGATCTACAAAAACAATTTAATACCACAATGTCTGAACTACATACAGGCTAAAACTTCCAAAAGAATGGCAATAATGCTAATGAAGAGAAACGCACCGACATCAGGTCCGCCACTCGAGCTTTCCCGGAACAAAGTATGAAAATCTTTGCGACATAAGAAGAAAAAGAAGAAAAAAAGAGAGAAAATTGTCAGCCCAGAGCAATCGGACATGTTTGTACCGAAATCAAATCAATGAAACGCAAGCCCGTTCCAAAAACCCTAATAGAAGACTAAAACATGTACAGATATGAATTGAACTTGTGAAGATTGAAGGAAGAAATCCAAACCTGAGAGAAGAGAGAGAGTTGAATCGCAAAGAGAAATGCGGGAACCAGCGACTGACTGGATTTTAGTATAGCTCTATTAATGGCTTGGGCCTCACTCCAACCCCTTCTCCCCCTTTCCCAAGTTTTTCATTTTCTAAAGTTTAGATTATACAAAATAACAATAAAATTTGTAATTTGTTTCAAAATTATATTTACCTTTAAGAAGCTTAGAATATCTTTGAGTTCAAAAATATTTTATAATATTTTAATTAAAAAATCCTCTCAACCTTTTAAAATTTTAATAACATTTTTAAATTTTAAAATATATTAATATTAATATTGTATTTAAAGTTGTTTTTAATTAATAAAATAATTAATATGAAAATAACTCATATAGATATTTTTTATAAAGATACTTTAATTTTCTTCCATATATAAATTTTTTATACTACTGAACCTTAAACTTTTAAATTAAACCATAAAATTTCACAAAAATTTCATAAAAGTCTGAAAATCAAAATATTTATTCTATATTAAACAATGAACACCAAATACAAAAAGAGTCTACATAAAAATTTTGTCGCTACAATTTTGATAAAAAAACAAGTTTTTTTCTTTAATGTTTCATAATAATATTAATTCTCAAAATTATGATTCAAATTCCCGATGTGTCTCTTCAACATATTAATACACACTCAACCACTAAGATTTAAAAATGGAAGAAATGGGTGATAGAGAGGTCGATAATCTTTTTATTTATTTATTTATTAATATATTAATACCAATCTTAATTTCTCTTTATAATATATAAAAAATAATAAAATGTATTTTTTAAATAAAGTCGCAAAGAGTATAATGATATTTTAAAATTATTTTTAAAACTTTTCAAAATTTAAGAATATTTAAATAAAAAAAACAAATACTAATATATCATCCAAATTATTTTTTATCTTTTATTTTTAAGTTAAATAGTATTATTGAAATATTTAAAAAATAAAAAGTATTTTTTAAAACAAATAGAAATATCAAACTATTTTCTATTAATTTAGCCTTTTCTAAAATTATCAGAATTTGTGGAGTTTCCTGCCACAGCCAATGGTCTCAGTGGGTGGAAGTGGGCTGCACTTTTGTTGGGCCTCAATAAATTGGGCTACCCAATGATAAATTTTTAGTCTTTGAATTTTCTCTTATTTAATTTTTAAAATAAACCATTTTAATATTTGTACTCATGAAAAAATGACGTGGCAGTTTAATTTCTTAATTATAGTGTGTTGATTTGACAAAAATATTAATATCTTTTTTTCGGCGGCCACTTCTTGCAACGTGAGGACACGATCTGCTAAAATAGATGAACCCCACGGTCACCGACATCAAACACACACTCCACCGGTGCTTCTCTAATAGCTACGTGTACGCATATCTTGATTCCAATAATGAAGTTAGCTACACAGTCAATAACGATAAATATATGGTAGACGATTGAGGTGACAATTTGTTGAAAAGGGTTAATATAGTTGTGATAAATTATGTTCAAATTAACTTGGAATTATACCGACATTTTTATTATGTTTTTTTTCCGTAAATCTTATCTAATTCGAATGTTGTTTGTTTTTAATCTTTATTTATTTTATATTACACTTCTTTAAATTCATTAAATGCACGTAAAGTTTATTTTTATTGGCTATATTTAAATGAAAGTTGATTAAAAGTAGCAATAATCATTAAAATTTAAAGTAATTATTTAATTCGATATAACGTTTTTTTTTTTAAAAAGAAAAAAATTAATACATATTGTCTTCTTCCTAATTTTTCATAAAATTTACTTTAGGTAATTTTGAACGTTGACCTCTAATTTTAAGAAAATTACAAACAAATTCAAAATTAGCTCAACAAGTTTTGTAAAAATATTTATTTTTATAGTAAGTATTTATTAATATACCAAAATTAACACAGCTCAACAATAATTGAAATATATTTTTTTAATTTTTTTATCAAAAGTCTAAATAAATCTCCAAACGTTTATGGCATGAAAAATATCTCACCAGAATTCCTTATTTAAAATTTTAAGCTGAAAATTTGAATTTAATTCAGATTTGGTTGATTTGGTAATTAGGCAGCCATTTTTACAGCAAAAAGCCATACCATCATTCACAATAAAAAAAATCAAAACAATTACCATATATATATATATATATAATATAATTTATCTATATGATAATGTCATTCAATTATTATTTTATTTACATATTTAAATTTGTAGACATGTAGCATTTATACATAGGTAAACAAATCTAAATATCTTAATAAAATAATAATTGAAGTATACATCAATTTTCATTCATATTTAATTGTGGAAATAATTAAATGAATTTTTTTTTCAAAACTAACTAAAACATTGTTTATTAAATTAAAGTTGAAATTAAACATATTTTCAATAGCCTCACATGTGTGAATGTTTAGAAGTCGGCTTATCTTTCTCACGTGACTTAACAGACGTTTCAACTATCATACTCTATAACTTTACTTATTTTCACTTTCTTCCCCGTTATTAATCCATAATTACTCTCCATTTTTTTTCTAATTACAATTTTAGTTTATAAATTTGTAATCTTACCTTTAATAAATTTTGTAATTTTATGTGGAATGATATATTCAAATTTATTTTTAAAATAATTGATATATTAAATATAAACTAAACTTCTTTTTAAAATTAAAAAAAAGGTGATGATTCAATAAATAATTAAAAAATAGATATAAATTAAAATTTTAAATATTTAGTAGCTATTTTTTAAAGGGAGAGGTAAAGTTGCATTTAATCTAATATTTTATTAGTTAAATTAATTTCAGTTGGACTCAAATTGGTCAATTTCTTTAAGTCTTTTTATTTTTATTTTTATTTTATTTATTTAAGGTAATTAACAGTTAATTATGAAGCTTTATATATAAGGAAGAAAAACACTGACATAAAAAGCAGTTGTTTTTGGCAGTGAAAAGCCTCGAAGAAAGCAAGGTTATTTTGAGCATCAATGGCGAAACCAGAGTACAACGTAGTTAGATTACGGTGGATTTCAGCTTTGGTATTGATGACGGCGTTATTCGACGGCGTCCTCGGAGGCAACCACAACGGTAGCAACGTAACTTACGACGGAAGATCGTTGATCATCAATGGCGAACACAAACTTCTCTTCTCTGGTTCTATTCACTATCCGCGGAGTACTCCCGAAGTGAGTTTGATTTCTTTCTTTCTTTATCTGTCTTTGATCTTCTATGATGATTTTTCTAGTTTTTGTTTCTAGTTTGAATTGAGTAATAACGACGGATGAATTTTCACTGTGTTCATGGTGGAAAACGTCTTTTGTTTCCTATCGATCATCCATGTGGCATCGTAGTGAAATACGGGTTATGTTAGTTCAAAATTGGAAATAAAATGCGTTTGGTTATTTATTGTTAAGTGAAGTAGATAGCCGTATTGGTTCATCAAACATTCATGTTTGTTCGTTTACGAATTTACATTTTTTCGATCTTTCTTCTGTTTTCTAGAAATTGTGTTTTTACTGATTAAGTTTTCTGTCTGATTACTCGTTCCGACCTTATTTAATTTTAAGTAAAATTCATTTAATGAATAATACAAAATTTTTGGCATTTCTGTTATAAATTTAGTTATAATTTTTAAATATGAAAAGCATCTAATTATTTTAATATAATTTGAATATAGTAAAAAGTAGAGATTTAATTTTTTTTAAACTTGTTGTATTTTTTTATTATTGAAATATTTTGGTTTGATCTATAAATTAGGTATATAAATTTATTATAATTTGTTATATTAAATTATATAGTGAATTAAACAAAAATTGTATGTATTTTCTTATAATAGCAATGGGTCTAAAATTGAGCTTGAAGATGTGTATTTTAAAATTTATATTAAATATAATAAACAAAACCGAACAAAGAATAAAAATAAAGTGATTCTCGCACGTGCGCCCGAACATGGCTGCTAAAAGGTATGATCTTTTTTTTTTTTAATTTAGGGAATTATTTTTTGTTGAATTAAGGTGACACTTTTGGTTGTTACGTAGACGTGGCCATCTTTGATAGCCAAAGCAAAGGCAGGTGGAATAGATGTGATACAAACCTACGTGTTCTGGAACATTCATGAACCCCAACAAGGAACGGTAACTAAATTTCTATAGTTTCTATTTGTCAAAAAGGTGACATGGCATAAACCAAAAATAAAAATTTTGTTTTTCCAGTATGATTTTAGTGGTGGACGCGATATAGTAAGATTCTTAAAGGAAGTACAAGCACAAGGATTATACGTTTGCCTAAGGATTGGACCGTTCATTGAGGCGGAATGGAGTTACGGGTAAGAACACATGGAACATTCCTTTATAACTTTATATTCCTTTAAAAATGACCATTTCTTAGTCCTTGTCTTAACTTTCTAATGCAGTGGTCTACCATTTTGGCTACATAATATCCCGGGAATTGTTTATCGATCTGATAACGAACCATTCAAGGTATTGTTTTCTTTTTCTTTATACCAAAATGTAAAGCTGTTACGTTTTCATGGTCACCCGGCATCTTTAATGGCAGCTTCACATGCAAAAGTTCACCACCAAGATAGTGAACATGATGAAGTCGGAAGGCTTATATGCTTCTCAGGGAGGGCCAATTATAGTTTCACAGGTTCGAGCCCGGTGGGCAACACCATCAATGAACCTTTTTTTTTAATATTCTTTTTTCTTGTCACTCCTTTAAGAAAACTCATCAATGGAGTTGCAGATTGAGAATGAATACTCGACGGTGGAGGCATCCTTTCATGAGAAAGGACCTCCTTATGTTAAATGGGCAGCAAACATGGCGGTTGGCCTTCAGACTGGTGTGCCATGGACCATGTGCAAGCAAAACGATGCACCTGACCCTGTGGTATATATGTAAAGATAATCATATGACTTATATTTTCCTATATGTTTCTATTTTACTTAAATATTCAAATGGTTAGATAAATGCGTGCAATGGGCTAGAATGTGGAGAAACATTCGTTGGACCAAACTCGCCTAATAAGCCATCTATTTGGACTGAGAACTGGACTAGCAAGTAAGTCTTGCGCTTGCATTGTATCCAAATATTTTGCTTACCTAAAAACTGGATGGGTTACAGCTATCAAATTTATGGAGGTGAACCGTACATAAGATCAGCAGAGGATATTGCATTTCATGTAGCCCTTTTCATTGCTGCAAAGAATGGGGCTTTTGTCAATTATTATATGGTATTCATATAAATCTCTCTATTTGTTCTTATGAACCTATTTAAAGATGTGATTATTTTAAATCAAAAACCATTGTTCACTTACCCAGTATCATGGAGGAACCAATTTTGGAAGATCAACAGCTGAATATGTCATTACAGGCTACTATGATCAAGCACCTCTGGACGAATATGGTATGACATTTTCGAAAACCGTATCTTCGTTAAATTAGCTCAACGATTCGAATTTTTGCATCAGCGGGAAACTATTCACCACTTCTTTTTTTTTTTCTGCAGGTTTAACTAGGGAACCAAAATGGAGTCATCTTAAGGAATTGCATGCTGCAGTTAAGCTATGCACCAAGCCCTTGCTTTCTGGAACAAAATCAAACATCTCACTGGGACAACTACAAAACGTAAGTTTATGCTGTCAATAACATCATTCCATGCAATTAAAAGTTGTGTTCAACACAATCTAGGATGAAAAAGAAATGACATCTACAATGACTACAATATAATAACGTAAATGATTACTTGTTGAGGTTGAAATTCTAGAAAATTATAGACCTATTTACTCATCCATCTCTTTTGGCAGGCCATTATGTTCAAAACTGAGTGTGGAGAGTGTGCTGCCTTTTTGGTGAATAGGGGAGCTAAGGATGTGAGTGTTCTGTTTCAGAAGGTTACATACGAGTTACCTTCGAGTTCCATCAGCATCTTACCAGATTGTAAAACTGTGGCCTTCAACACCAAAAGGGTAAGGCTTAAACCAACAGCTGGTTTCTCTTATTGCTCGTTCATTTTAACCCTTGAAATACTATTTATCAGGTAAGCGTACAATACAATACAAGAACAATGAAGGCAGTACAAAAGTTTGATTCGTCTGAAAAATGGCAAGAGTTCAAGGAACTGATACCTAGCTTTGATGAAATGACATTAAGAGAAAGCAAGTTATTAGAGCAAACGGGTATCACCAAAGACAGCTCTGATTATCTTTGGTACACTATGAGGTAAATTATAAGTGGAAATTCTACGGCTGATAATCAAACTATTGTTGAACACAACTCTTTGTGGGAAACACTCAAACTAAGTATCTTTATTCCTAAAATACATAGACAATGAGCTCATATAATTATTGGGCTAGTCTAGTGATGAATGATGCATAATCAAACTACAGGGTTCAACAGGATTCTCCTGACTCTCAACAAACACTTGAAGTGGGTTCTCGAGCTCATGTTGTGCATGCATTTGTCAATGGAGTTTATGCAGGCTAGTCTTGTCCTTATTTTTATGGTTGAAACTCGGAGAATCCGTATTACTGAGCATTTATCTATTAATGTTTTACAGGCTCCGCCCATGGAGCTAAAAACGAACCAAACTTCTCTCTGAATAATAATATTACATTGAGACATGGAACCAACGACATCTCATTTCTCAGTGTGATGGTCGGGTTACCGGTACAAATATTTTATCTTTTCTTCCTTAGTTTGATGTATTTTTATACCATCTGAGCTGACAACTTCTATGTGAAGGATTCTGGAGCATATCTTGAGAGAAGAATTGTTGGACTGCGAAGAGTGAGAATTGGAGGCAAAGATTACTCTACGCAACATTGGGGATACAAGGTCCTTGAATTTTCTAATCTCCTAATAGAACATAAATACAAACTTGAATCTGATGTATATAAACTTAAAGCTAACCTTCTTTCATATTTTTGTTGGTTATTTTTAAACAATCTGTCGAAAGGTTGGCCTATCAGGAGAGAACTCTCAAATATTTTTAGGCTCTGGGTCAAATGATACTCAATGGAGTAAGTTAGATAAATCCTCTCAGCCCCTCACATGGTATAAGGTACTAACTCATAAACAATTTGTAATGGCTCAAATCCACTGCTAGCAAATATTGTCCTCTTTTGAGAGAGAGACAAACGACATTGATTGAAGAAGGGACGAGTGTATTGTAAGATCCCATATCGATTGGAGGAGGAAACGATATCGATTGGAGAGAGAAACAAGTGCCAGCAGGATGCTGGGCCTCGAAGGGATGGATTGTGAGATCTCACATCGATTAGAGAGGAGAACGAAACATACTTTATAAGGGTGTGGAAACCTTCCCTAGCAGATGCGTTTTAAAAACCTTGAGGAAAAGTCTAAAGAGAACAATATCTGTAGTGGTGAGCTTGGGCCATTACACACAATTGTTGAGGCTATTCTTTCTCCAACAACAATCTTGAATTCTATTGTTGAAAAACTGACCTCTGTCATCATTCTAAATTCATTGCTAATTGACAGACATGGTTCGATGCACCTCCGGGTGATGACCCTATCGCCCTGAACCTTGGTTCCATGGGGAAGGGTGCAGTTTGGGTTAACGGCTTGGGCATTGGCCGGTACTGGGTGTCCTTCCTCACCCAAAGAGGGGAGCCTTCACAGAAATGGTACACAGTTTATTCAGACCTTAGCATCTTATATATATCGATGTTTCAAAGTTTAATACAATTCTCTCTTCTATCAATCCAGGTATCATGTACCACGTTCCTTCCTCAAGCCAACCGGAAACCTGTTGATTATCTTTGAAGAAGAAACAGGAAACCCTGTTGGGATAACTCTGGATGCTGTTTCCATTACCAAAACATGTGGCCAAGTGTCCGAATCACATTACCCCCTAGTGGCTTCATGGATGGGTGAAAAGAATCAGAGCGCGAGTAGTAGAAGGCCAAAGGTCCGATTAAGCTGCCCTACGAACAAGAACATCTCCAGCATCTTATTTGCAAGCTTCGGGACCCCTTCTGGTGACTGTCAAAACTACGCTACTGGAACTTGTCACTCCCCAAGCTCCAAAGCCATTGCAGAGCAGGTAAGTTTTCTTCCTCAAACAAATTACCACTCATTCAATATAAGGTAGTCAAGACAATAACTCACATGAAAATTGTGTGTTAATGTTATTTCAGCTGTGTCTAGGGAAGGCTAAATGCTCCATTCCAATCTTGAATCATAAGTTTGGCGGTGATCCATGTCCACACATCACCAAAACTTTGTTGGTCGATGCTCAATGCACGTAGTGATGGAAGAAGCCTTCCATGAAGTAGATGACAAGATAATCCAAAGAGAACTGACAAGATAATCCAAGGAGAACTTTCAAATAGATCATTAGCTTTAGCACAAACTCCATGACCACAGCCCATTTCTTTCTTTTATGAGTCCTAGGAACAATTGTGCAATGCTTCCATTAGTAATTGGTTCATGTCAATTGTCTAACAATGCAATTCAAGCCAAAGTTCTCTCGCTAGAAAATTAATCTTTTTGGCTACTAAATTTTCCTATCATATTCATATCATATTCATGTTAGAAATCACGGACCTCCACAATAGTATGATATTGTCCACTTTGAACATTTACTTATAAACCCATGATCAATCCCTTAATTAGCCGATGTGAGACTCCTTTCTCAACAATCCTCCCCTCGAACAAAGTACACCATAGAACCTTCCTTGAGACCTATGGAGCCTTCGAACAGCCTCCCCTAAATCGAGGCTCGACTCCTTCTCTGGAGCGCTCGAACAAAGTACACCATATGTTCAACACTTGAGTCACTTTTGACTACATCTTCGAAACTCACAACTTCTTTGTTCGACATTTAAGGATTCTATTGACATGACTAAATTAAGACATGACTCTGATACCATGTTAGGAATCACGGACCTCCACAATGGTATGATATTGTCCACTTTGAGCATAAGCTCTCATGGTTTTGCTTTTGGTTTTTCAAAAGGCCTTATACTAATGGAAATGTATTCCTTACTTATAAACTCATGATCATTCCCTTAATTAGCCAATGTGGGACTCCTTCCCAACAATCCTCAACAATCCTCAACAATCCTCCTCTCGAACAAAGTACACCATAGAGTCTCTTCTGAGGCCTATGGAGCCCTCGAACAGCCTCCCCTTAATCGAGGCTCAGCTCCTTCTTTGGATCCCTCGAACAAAATACACTCTTTATTCTACACTTGAGTCACTTTTGACTATATCTTCGAGGCTCACAACTTTTTTGTTCGACATTTGAGGATTCTATTGACATAGAAAGGTTAAAGACATGGCTCTAATACCATATTAAGAATCACGGACCTCCACAATGGTATGATATTATCCACTTTGAGCATAAGCTCTCATGACTTTGCTTTTGGTTTCATACCAATGGAGATGTATTCCTTACTTAGAAACTAATGATCATTCCCTTAATTAGCCAATGTAGGACTCCTTCCCAACAATCCTCAACAACTTAGTGTAAGGCAACATCTCTATCAAGTCAGCTTAAAATATTACACCAACATATGAGGATCACATTGGTAGAAGAATCAACATATACACACAAATGAAGCTCGTACAAATCCTAAAGAAATCTCATTCCCAACCGTGTTCTTCAGTCTATGGCGAAAAATAGAGAGTATGCGTGATTAAAACTGCTGAAAAAGAGATAACTAGAAGTTTAATCTTGTCCAACCTTTTCTCATAAAGACGTGCTGAGACAAGGCTAGCAAATGTCTCAGGTTTCATGTCCCTCTCTTCTCGAAGCTGGTATAGCTTGTGCTGATAGACAAGCCGTTGATGCCTTCATTTCAAGCGCAAAAGGAGTTAAGCAATGGAAAATTAAACCAACCGGAAAAGAATCAACCACAGGAACATACAGTGTTTGAGCATCGGTACCGAGGCCCGAAAGGCCAAGAAATAGCTAATGACGAACCCGGTAAATTTTCTGGAAATCTGTGGCAATTGTCTGAAGCTGAACTCCAAGCCTACGATCGCTAGCAATGGAAAAACAATTCTTCCTTACCATCGCAACTACGGCACTTCCATTATACTCAAAGATCTACAAAAACAATTTAATACCACAATGTCTGAACTACATACAAGCTAAAACTTCCAAAAGCATGGCAATAATGCCAATGAAGAGAAACGCACCGACATCAAGTCCGCTACTCTTGCTTTCTCGGAACAAAGTATGAAAATCTTTGCGACATAAGAACAAATAAAATAAAAAATGAGAGAATTGTCAGCCCAGAGCGATCGGAGATGTTTGTACCGAAATCAAAATCAATGAATCGCAAGCCCGTTCCAATAACCCTAATAGAAGACTAAAACATGTACAGATATGAATTGAACTTCTGAAGATTGAAGGAAGAAATCCAAACCGGAGAGAAGAGAGAGTTGAATCGCAAAGTGGAACGCGGGAACCAGGGACTCTCCTCCTTTCCGAAGTTTTTCATTTTCTAGAGTTTAAATTATACAAAATACCAATAAAATTTGTAATTTGTTTCAAAATTATATTTATTTTTTAAGTTTTTTTTTATAAAAAAAAACAAATTAAAAAATCTTTTATAATATTTTATTTAAATGATACACTTTTTAAAATTTTAAAAATATTAAAAACACTTTTTTATAATCTATGAACAAAAATTGTCAATATTAGTATCGGTAAATGTTCTTATGGTTACCGTCAAATTTATTTGAAGTTATTTTTAATTAAAAAAATAATCAATATAAAAATAACTCATGTAGATATTTTTTTTATAATAAGATATTCTCATTTCTTTTGTAGTATAATTTATTCCACTAATTTTCTTAACAACCGAACATAACTAAAAAAATTAAATTGAAACATAAAATTTCACAAAATTTCATGAAAATATCAAAATCAAAATAATGATGAATAACACCAAATATAAAAGGAGTCAATATGATTAATCAATTACAACAAATAAATTAATTTAAATTACAAAAGGAATAAATAAAAAATTTGTTGCTACAACTAAAAAAACATGTTTTTTTTTTTATTATTTCATTATAAAGGTTGTTCTCAAAATTGTGATTCAAATTATTGATGTGTCTCTCTTTTCGTATACTAAACCTAAACGACATATCAATACACACTTAATTACTGACGTCACAGTGTTAAAATATTCAAGTTCTAAAGTTTTTTAGTGGTTCTCTAGTTTTTTAAATATAAGAATAGAAGGAATAGGTGATGAGTCGTCAATAATCGTATTTTTGTTAATAAATTAATACGAATTTTAACTTTTTTAATATAAAAAAAAAAGTTAAATAGTTTTTTTTTTATAAATAAAGTACTTATGGACTTTATTTATATACTAATGATAATTATATTTTAAAATTATTTTAAAATTTTTAAAAATATTATCGAAAATTTTAAAAATAAATACTAATATATGATCCAGAGTATTTTTATCTTTTATTTTCAAAATACAAATAAAAATATCATACTATTTTCTATTAATTTAGCCTTTTCTAAGATTATAAGATTTTGTGGAGTTTCCTGCCACAACCAATGGCCTCAGTATGTGAAAGTGGGCTGCCCTTTTGTTGGGCCTCAATAAATTGGGCTACCCAATGATAAATTTTTAGTCTTTGAATTTTCTCTTATTTAATTTTTAAAATAAACCATTTTAATATTTGTACTCATGAAAAAATGACGTGGCAGTTTAATTTCTTAATTATATTGTGTTGATTTGACAAAAATATTAATATCTTTTTTCGGCGCCCACTTCTTGCAACGTGAGGACACGACCTGCTAAAATAGATGAACCCCACGGTCACCGACATCAGACACACTCCCCAGTGTGTCTCCGATAGCTACGTGTATGCATATCATGATTCTAATAATAAAGTTAGCTACCGAGTATTTTTAATTCTTTAATTTTTATTGAAAAAAAAAATAGTTCATTTATAAGATTTATCTGGTTATTTTGATTAATTTTTACATCTTATTTTATTTTATATTTTGTAATGATACTAAAGAGACTCCTTATTGTCTGAACTTGTACTTGTTCATAAAATTTACTTTTAAGATTTTTTTTTAATTTGATTTATAATTTTAAGAAAATTACAAACAAATTCAAAATTGTTTGACACATTTTCTAAAAATATTTATTTTATAATAAATATTATTAAGATACCAAAATTAACTATGAGATTCCATCGGTTAGAGAGTAAAATCAAACATTTTTTTTTTATAAGAATGTGAAAACCTTTGGAGACCCGCTTTAAAAATCTGGAATAAAAACCTGAAAAGAAAAACTCAAAGACTACAATATTTGTTAACGATGAGCTTGAGCTGTTATTGAACCGTATTAAAATAGCATGAAATAACTGAACAAAAACTCCTCATTTAGAAAATGTAAGCTACAAATTTGAATTTAATGGAAGATTTCCTTGATTTGGGTGTCATTTATTAGGCAGCCATTTTACAGCAAATACTTTAAATAAACAAAATTTAAAGATAAGCAATGGTCCTTAATTTTTTTAATTAATTTTTAAGTTGGTTCTTAATATTTTTAAATTATTAAATTTATGTGATGAGTCATTCAATTATTATTTTATTAAAATTTGTGGACATGATTAATACGTGTAATATTTTATGTGACGAGATATGAAAATAAATCTAAATATCTTAATAAAACAATAATTTAACTATATGTCAATTTTGTGAAATGTGAAAATAACTAAATGAGAATTTTAAATTAAACATATTTGTAATTATTTATTTTCTTAACATTAATTATTTGAGGAAATTAAGGAAATAGTCTCACATGCATGAATGTTTGGAAGTCGACTTATTTCTTACGTGACTCAACGGACGTTTCATCTACCGAATTTGATAACTTTATCCCCGTTATTAATTCATCTTAATTACAATTTTAATCCATAAATTTATAATATTACATTTAATAAATTTTGTAATTTTAGGTCTAAAATAGGGAAATTATATATTTAAATTTATTTTTAAAATATTTGATATATTAAATATAAACTATTTTTAATAATATTAAACTTCTTTTTTAAAAAATTTAAAAATGATTAAGTGAATAATAAAAAATTCCGTGGACATAAAATTTAAAATTTAAATATTTAGTAGATAATTTTTAAAAGGGAGATGAAAAGTTGTGATTTAATATAATACTTTATTAGTTAATTAAAGCCAGTTGGACTCAAATCAGTCCATTTCTTTTTTTATTTTATTTAAAATAACTGACAGTCAATTATGAAGCATGGTATATAATCAGGAGTTAATATATTTCTTTCAAGTGAGAGAAAAGTTGATTTCTGTTACTGACATAAAAAGGTAGCCATATTTGGCGGTGAAAAGCTTTGGAAGAAAGCAAGGTTGTTCTGAAAATCAATGGCGGAACCAGAATCCGGCGTCATTAGATTACTGTGGATTTCGATTTTGGTATTGACGGCGGCGTTATTCGACGGCGTCCTTGGAGGCAACCGCAGCGGTGGCAACATAACTTACGATGGAAGATCGTTGATCATCAATGGCGAACACAAACTTCTCTTTTCTGGTTCTATTCACTATCCGCGGAGTACTCCCGAAGTGAGTTTGATTTCATTCGTTCTTTCTTCCTCCGTCCTTCATCTTCTGGATGATTCTTCTAGTTTGAATTGAGTAATGATTTTCACTGTGTTCAAATTTTTGGTGGAAAACGTTTTTTTGTTTTCTATCGATCATCTATTTCGCATGGTAGTAAAATAGGTGTTAGGTTAGTTCAAAATTAGAAATAAAATGCATTTAGTTGTTTATTGTTAAGGGGAGTAGATAGTCTCTGGTTCATCAAATATTCATGTTTGTTTGTTTACGAATTTATATTTTCTCGATCTTTATTCCGTTTTCTGGAAATGGTGTTTTGACGGATTAAGTTTCCTGTCAAGGAGGAATATGATTATTTATCGTAGCGTAAAAATTATTTAATAATATAATATTTTAACGTTTTCAATTCAAATAAATTTATTTCATTTAGGAGTAGTTATAATTTTTAAATATTGCATTCCTGCAATTATTTTAATATAGTAAAAAGTAGAGATTTAAATAATATTTTTTAACTTATTTTATTTTTTTATTAGTGAAATATTTTAGTTTGATCTATGAATTTAAGTAAAAAAAATTATTCAATGGGCCTGGTTGGATCCCAATAAGAGGGAAATTATCCAATGGGCCTGATTGAACCCGAAAAGCCCACAACATTTTTCACCTGTATTGCAAGAGTATTTCAATTATTTATTTATTTATTTAAATTTAGGGAATAGTTTTTGTTGAATTAAGGTGATGTTTTTTATTGTTACGTAGATGTGGCCATCTTTAATAGCCAAAGCAAAGGCAGGTGGACTAGATGTGATAGAAACTTACGTGTTCTGGAACATTCACGAACTCCAACAAGGAACGGTAACTCAATTTCTTTAGTTTCTATTTGTCGAAAAGGTGACATGGCATGAACCAAAAAATAAAAATCTTGTTTTTCCAGTATGATTTTAGTGGTGGATACGATGTAGTAAGATTTTTAAAGGAAGTACAAGCACAAGGATTATATGCTTGCCTAAGGATTGGACCCTTCATTGAGGCGGAATGGAATTATGGGTAAGAACACGTGGAACGTTCCTTTACAACTTTATATTCCTTTAAAAATAACCATTTCTTAGTCCTTGTCTTAACTTTCTAATGTAGTGGTCTACCATTTTGGCTACGTGATATTCCCGAAATTGTTTATCGATCTGATAACGAACCATTCAAGGTATTGTTTTCTTTTTCTTTATTGTAACATTGATATCAAGTTATATTTATAACTGAAATGCTTTCAACATGTTTGTACATAACTGAAGTCATCAATATAAACCTTTAGCCAATATTCGTCATTGCATTTTCTCTCTACTGTTTTTTATGTTCATCTAGATCGAGTGTGTGCATTGTTGTGCAATCTTAACACACCTTACACCTTGTTGGATCTAGCCCACAATCGAGATATGTCGAAACAAACAAGTGAAATATGAAGAACAATTGAGGGGAGGGAACTTTTGAACAGAAGAACCTTAACCATTTATGTTTTTCAATTCTTAGCACACATCAGTAGAGAAAACACTAACTAGTTTCTTAAACTTTATTTTAAGCTAATTAAAGCACTAAATTTTGATTCCTAATCCTTCTATTAAAGTTGTTACATAAATCAGTAACTCGACTCTAATTATTTCAAAAGTTGGTAACTTATTCTATTAAGTCAACAGGTTCGCATGCAAAACTTCACCACGAAGATAGTGAACATGATGAAGTCGGAAGGCTTATATGCTTCTGAGGGAGGGCCAATTATAGTTTCACAGGTTCGAGCCAGTGGGGAACACCACCAATGAACCTTTTTTCTATAATTATTTTTTCATGTCACTCCTTTAAGAAAACTCATCAATGGAGTTGCAGATTGAGAATGAATACTCGACGGTGGAGGCATCCTTTCATGAGAAAGGACCTCCTTATGTTAAATGGGCAGCAAACATGGCGGTTAGCCTTCAGACTGGTGTGCCATGGATCATGTGCAAGCAAAACGACGCACCTGACCCTATGGTATATACGTAAACATAATCATATGACTTATATTTTCCTTTTTGTTTCTATTTTACTTAAATATTCTCAATTGGTAGATAAATACGTGCAATGGGTTCAAATGTGGAGAAACGTTCCCTGGACCTAACTCGCCTAATAAGCCATCTATTTGGACCGAGAACTGGACTACCTAGTAAGTCTTGCGCTTCCATTATATCCAAATATTTTGAATATCATTTTCCATTGGTATGAGGCCTTTTGAGGAAGTCCAAAGAAAAGTCACGAGAGCTTACGATCAAAGTAGACAATATCATATCATTGTGGAGATTCGTGATTACTAACCGCTTTTATCGATGGTTATTTACAGCTATCAAATTTATGGAGGCGAACCGTACATAAGATCAGCAGAGGATATTGCATTTCAAGTAGCCCTTTTCATGGCTGCAAAGAATGGGGCTTTTGTCAATTATTATATGGTATTCATATAAATCTCTCTCAGTTTTGTATTTGTTCTTATGAACCTATTTGAAGATGTGATTATTTTAAATCAAAAACCATTGTTCATTTTCCCAGTATCATGGAGGAACCAATTTTGGAAGATCTGCGGCTGCATATATGATTACAGGCTACTATGATCAAGCCCCTTTGGATGAATATGGTGTGACGTTTTTGAAAACTGTATCTTCAATAAATTAGCTCATACCATTCGTATTTGTGCATCAGCTTGAAACTGTTCACCACATTTTTTTTTCTTCTGTAGGTTTAATTAGGGAACCAAAATGGAGTCATCTTAAGGAATTACATGCTGCAGTTAAGCTATGCACCAATCCCTTGCTTTATGGAACAAAATCCAACATCTCATTCGGCATTCGACAAAACGTAAGTTTATGCAGTCAATATTGTAACCGCCCAAACCCACCACTAGCAGATATTGTCCTCTCCTCTAGGGTTTCCCTCAAAATTTTTAAGAGATTTCTACAACCATATAAGGAATGTTTCGTTCTCCTGTCACTAATGTGGGATCTCACCATCCACCACCCTTGGAGGCCCAACGTCCTCGTTGGTACATCGCCCAGTGTCTGGCTCTTATACCATTTGTAACTACTCAAGCCCACCGTTAGCAAATATTGTCCTCTTCTGCCTTTTCCTTTCAGGATTCCTCTCAAGGTTTTTAAAATGCGTTTTCGTTTGCTAGTGAGAGGTTTCCACACCTATATAAGGAATGCTTCGTTCTCCTATCCAACCAATGTGGGATCTCTCAGTCCACCTCACTTAGAGGCCCAGTGTCCTCGTTGGCACATCGCCTAGTGTCTGGCTCTTATACCATTTCTAACTGCACAAGACCACCGCTAGTAGATATTGTCCTCTTCCGACTTTTCCTTCCAAACTTCCCCTCAAGGTTATGCCAAGTAGAGATTTTTACACCCATATAAGGAATGTTTAGTTCTACTAACCAACCAATGTGGGATCTCACAATCCACCTCCCTTTGAGGCTCAACGTCCTTGCTGGTACATCGTCTAGTGTCTAGCTCTTATATCATTTGTAACCATTCAAGCCCGCTGCTAGCAGATATCGTCATCTTCCGCGTTTTCCTTCTAAGCTTCCCCTCAATATTTTAAAACACGTATGTTCGGGAGTACGTGGAATCCTATATTACTCATTCATCTCTTTTGGCAGGCCTTTGTGTTCAAAACTGAGTCTAGAGAATGTGCTGCCTTTTTGGTGAATAGGGGAGTTAAGGATGTGAGTGTTCTGTTTCAGAACGTTACATACGAGTTACCTTCGTATTCCATCAGCATCTTACCAGATTGTAAAACTGTGGCCTTCAACACCAAAAGGGTAAGGCTTAAACCAACAGCTGGTTTCTCTTATTGCTCATTCATTTTAACCCTTGAAATACTATTTTATCAGGTAAGCGTACAATACAATACAAGAACAATGAAGGCAGTACAAAAGTTCGATTCGTCCGAAAAATGGCAAGAGTTTAAGGAACCGATACCTAGCTTTGATCAAACCACGTTAAGAGAAAACAAGTTATTAGAGCAAACGGGTATCACCAAAGACAACTCAGATTATCTTTGGTACACTACGAGGTAAATTATAAGTGAAAATTCTACCGCTCATAATCAAACTATTGTTGAAAACAACTCATCGTGGGAAACACTAACACTCTTTATTAACACCAATCGATAGGAGATTACAGTACACTTTGTAAAATACTACTACATTTGCTCTGGGTTTTTTTAAATTATTTTTTAAAAGATACAGAAAATGAACTCATACAATACAATTATTGGGTTTGACCTGCAGGGTTCAACATGATTCTCCTGACTCTCAACAAACACTTCAAGTGGGTTCTCGAGCTCATGTTGTGCATGCATTCGTCAATGGAGTTCATGCAGGCGAGTCTTGTCTTTATTTTTATGGTTGAAACTCGAGAAACCGTATTAGTGAGTATTTATCTACCAATGTTTTACAGGCTCTGCCCATGGAGCTAAAAATGAATGGAGCTTCTATCTGAATAATAATATTACATTGAGACATGGAACCAACGACATCTCATTGCTCAGTGTCATGGTCGGGTTATTGGTACGGATATTTTATATTTCCTTCCATAATTTGATGTATTTTTATACCATCTGAGCGAGTTCTGACAGTTTCTATGTGAAGGGTTCTGGAGCATATCTTGAGAGAAGAGTTTTTGGACTGCGAAGAGTGAAAATTGGAGGCAAAGATTACTCTATGCAACCTTGGGGATACAAGGTTCTTCAATTTTCTAATCTCCTAATGCCAACATAAATACAAACTTAAACGCTGATTTTTTTTCTTCATATTTTTGTTTGTTTTTTTGAAACAATTTGTTGAAAGGTTGGCCTATCGGGAGAGAACTCGCAAAAATTTTTAGGCTCGGGGTCAAATGATACTCGATGGAGTAAGTTAGATAACTCGTTTCAGCCGCTCACGTGGTATCAGGTACTGATACATAAACAATTTGTAACGGTCCAAGCCTATCGCTAGCAGATATTGTCTTCTTTGGAGAGAGATGAACGACATTGATTGGAGAAGGGGAGAGTGAATTGTAAAATCCCACATTGACTGGAGAGATGAACGATATCGATTGGAGAGGGGAACGAGTGGCAGGGAAAATGAGGTGAATTGTGAGATCCCATATCGGTTGGGGAGGAGAACGAAGCACTCTTACACATAAGGGTGTGGAAACCTCTCTCTAGCAGACACGTTTTAAAACCTTTGAGGGTAAGCCCGAAAGAGAACTCCACATCGATTGGAGGAAGGAACGAGAGATAGCAAGAATTCTGGCCCGGAAGGAGGTGAATATTGTGAGATCCCACGTCGGTTGGGGAGGAGAACGAAACATTCTTTATAAGGGCGTGGAAATCTCTCTCTCGCATTTTAGAAACATTGAGGGGAAGCACGAAAGGGAAACCGAAAGAGAACAATATCTACTAGCAATCAGCTTGGTTCTATTGTTCAAGAACTGACCTCTATCATCATTCTAAATTCATTGCTAATTGACAGACACGGTTCGATGCACCTCCGGGCGATGACCCTATCGCCCTGAACCTTGGTTCCATGGGGAAGGGTGCAGTTTGGGTTAACGGCTTGGGCATTGGCCGGTACTGGGTCTCCTTCCTCACCGGAAAAGGGGAGCCTTCACAGAAATGGTACACAATTTATTCAGACCTTAGTTTCTGGTTATATCATATCTTAATACAATTCTTTCTGTTGTTTCAATCCAGGTATCATGTACCACGTTCCTTCCTCAAGCCAACCGGAAACCTGTTGGTTATCTTTGAAGAAGAAACAGGAAACCCCGTAGGGATCACTCTGGATGTTGTTTCCATTACCAAAACTTAGTTGGTCGATGCTCAATGAACATAGTGATGGAATAAGCCTTTACTATCGTACTAATGTTAGTAATGGCAGACTTTCACAATAGTATGATATCGTTCGCTTTGAACATAAACTCTCTCTCATGACTTTGCTTTTGGTTTTCCAAAAGGCTTTCTTACCAATTAAGATGTATTCCTTATCTATAAGTCTATGATCAACACCTTAATTAGCCAATGTGAGACTCATTTCCCAACAATCCTCCCATCGAACAAAGTACACTATAAAACCTTCTCTGAGGCCTATGGAGCCTTCGAACAACCTCTCATAATCAAAGCTCGTCTCCTTCTTTGGAGCACTCGAATAAAATACACCTTTTGTTCAACACTTCAGTCACTTTTGACTACATAGAGGCTCAGAACTTTTTTGTTAGACATTTGAGGATTCTATTGATATAACTAAGTTAAGGGCATGACTCTGATACCATGGTGACCTCCACAATGGTATGATATTATCCACCTTGAGCATAAAGTTCGGATAGTTTTATTTTTGGTTTCCGAAAAGACCTCATACCAATAGAGATGTATTTCTTATTTATAAACTCATGATCAACCTCTTATTAGTAGACGTGAGACTCCTTTTCCAACCATTCTCAACCATTTAAACCAATTAATATAACGCTAATAGAACCAAGCTTCCATTAAAATGAAAATAAAATTCGACAATTTATTATTTTTGTTACTTTAATTATACATTATCAGAAGATTCGGGGATTACATGGCACACCTGACACGTAAGACAAAATTCTGCATGGTAGCCTGTTGCTAAACAAGCAGAAGTAACCAAAAAGAAAAAACATTAATGGGCCAGGGAACCACTAAAGCCCATTAGCCCGAACTTACACACAGGCCCAGGCTCGCAACAGCCCATTTGGGCCGGACAATGACAACAAGACTTCTACTCTGGAAGTGGAATATGGGCCAAATCGTCTCTAAAAGGAACCGGGGCGACGTCACCAGGCCCAAAAGAATTATGCAGCCCACTTTCCAAATGGGCTTGGGCCATCGGGTCGGGCTTTTGGGGCTCAATGTAAGTCACGACCCTGTCCTTTCGGAACGTTAAGTAAATAACAGCAAGAATATAAACGGCCATCAATGGAAATACAACGATCCCAATGAATACATTTGCAACTTTGGGTAAATTGTTGTGGATAAGCCAGCCCACGAAGGCCGTACTGAGATAATAGATATTGATGCCGATGATTGATAGGCCCAATATCCATGAGATTACAATGATCTGAAAAAAGCCCAAATAAAATTAAACGTGTTAATGGGCCGGCCCAATAGTTGTAATTTGGGCCGAGTGAATGAAAAGGGAGAAAGTTGCTTACGTATATGGAATTCTTGTGGGGGCCCATCTTGGTGGTGCTGCTACTGAATTTGAGGAGCGGAATTAGAGCGAAGGGAAGCTCGAAGGAAAGGATCATCTGTGAAATTACGCATTTACCCATTAAATTGTTTTTATTTATTATAAAATAAAAATGATGCATTATAATTTTTTATTTTTTTAAATACAAACCGATGCGATAATGATAAGACGTCCAGCTCCTTGAGGTCCACCGATAATGGCGACGATGAGACTGGGTGTAATGGCAATGGATCTCGTCATAAGGTTCCTCATCCATGTTTTCATTTTCAGGTCCAAAAATCCCTAAAAAAATAAATAAATATTTTAATTTCCTAAAATTAAAATTTAATTAAGAATTTCCATTTAACAAAATACCTGCATGATGAACTGTCCGGCGTAAGTGCCGGTGATGCTGGAGCTCTGTCCGGAGGCAAGCAACGCTATGGCGTAAATAGTGGAGCTTGATTTTCCCAACACATTCTGAAAATTAAGAAGAAAAAATTTGATCAAAACGGTGCGTTTTTAGCATGGAAGATGTATAAATGGATAATCGAAGGCGGCGGACCTGGAGGAGGAAGGAGGCGGAGTTGAGGGTTATGTCGGAGCACTGATCAGCGGTGGATTCAGAGACATGGCCGACCGTACAGACGGTGCCGGAAACTGAAACGACGGCCATGTTTATTAAGAAGGATATGAACAATGCGAAACCGCTCTCTATTAGGAAATACCGGCACGCGTCCTGCAACATCCAAACCCATTTTTATTTAATAATTTTATTTTTTAATTTTTAGTTTATCGTTAATAAAATATGATTAATGTATCACAATTAACATTAGTTAGAAAAAATTTAGTTCTGAATTTGGGTTAGCCGTTATTTTATATATATATATATATTCTTAAAAAATGATTTAAGCGTCAAATTGTTGTTCCTACATTTCAAATGCTAATAATCTTAAAGAAGACGAGTCTTGTCGAGTTCACCGTTTTTCACTGTTGATCGTCAGCCATCGTGACTACGAGATCCCATGTCGGTTGAGGAGGAGAATGAAGCATTTCTTTATGAAGATGTGAAAACTTATCTCTAGCAGACGTTTTTTAAAAACCTTGAGCGGAAGTTCGGAAGGGAAAGTCCAAAAAAGACAATATCTACTAGTGGTGGGCTTGGACTGTTACAAATGGTATCAGAGCCAGACACTAGGCGATGTGCTAGTGAGGAGGCTGAGCTCTGAAGGGAGTGGATTGGGGGGTCTCACATCGACTGGAGAAGGGAACGAGTGATAGAGAAGACGCTGGCTCCGAAGGGGTGGATTGTGAGATCTCACATCGGTTGGAGAAAAGAACAAAACATTTTTTATAAGGGTGTGGAAAACCTCTCCCTAGACGACTCGTTTTAAATTTTTTTAGGGAAAACCCGAAAAGAAAATCTAAAAAGAATAATATTTACTAGAGGTGAGCTTGAACTGTTATAATGACAAATAATGGTTGATGTGGCGGTGGAGTGACCCGTGGCAAGGGCAGCCATTAGAAAGGTTGGGAGGAAGGAGAGAGAAACAAGACTAAGGAGGGAGGGGAAAAAATTAAAAATTAAAAAATTAGAAAAAAAATTACCTTTTAATAACAAAAATGCTGCACATACAATTAGTAATTAATGGAAAAGAGTCACAAAATTAAGGAGCTAAATTATTTATTTTTTAAATGGACAATTACATTTTATTTTATTTTATTTATAATAGGCATAATAATAATAATAATAATAATAATAATAATAAAAAAAAAAAGCAATGGGGAAGGGTCACATACGTTGATACCACGGACAGAATTTGGCACTTTCCTTGAGAGCACGAGAGCCGAATGAAGAAACAGATTGTGCCTGTTCCACAAAATATAATAAATTAATAACTAGCAAGTTCCGACATGTCGGCTGATGTTATAAGCTTATAGAAGTAATAATATTTATAATATTTAAATGAATCGTACGGCATAACCAGAGCGCCGAGGAGAGCAATGGCGTCGCCGGTGGCACCCTGCCCGTTCAGTTTCGGCACAAACATTCCTTTCAACACGCCGGTCGCCGGCGGCTTAACGTAGCTCATTTCCCCGAAGAAACACGCCGCCATTACGAATACCAAAATTGCTATCAGCAATTCCAGCTTCCTCACCTGCAAATTCCCAGTAAATACAATTAGAATAATAGAAAGTTTAGGGCCAAAATACAATAAGCATAAAAATTCGGACTATAAGACAATTAAAATATTAAATAGTTTACCCCATATCTCTGGAGCCCTATGAGCAAGAGGGTGCTTAACCCGGTGAGAAGAACTCCAGCCCAAACGGGAATATGGAATAGAATATTCAGGGCAAAGGCCGTTCCTATCACTGCAACCAAACAAAAAATAAAGAAATATAAAATTAATTTATTTAACTTGTAAATTAATAATAATAAATAATAATAATAATAATAATAATTGCCTTCTGGAATATCGGCGGCTATTACAGCGACTTCAGCCAGCAACCAAAGGCAGTACTTCACAAGTTTTGGATATTCGGCTTTGCACACTTCCGAAAGGTGTTTTCCTATAAACAAGAAAATAGGAATTACTGTTAATTAATGAAATAATTCAATGATAATAAATATTTGCTTGGTTGACTAATTTTCTTAATTAAACCTTAATTATAGTTAGGTTTAGTTTAGAATTTTTAAAATAATTGTTTGCTCGGTAAAACAAGGTTAAATTATTTATTCTTCTTACTTACCGGTGCTTACGCCGAGATTTGCAGCCAGGGATTGAATTATGAGCGCAAATATTAATCCGATAAGCACCACCCACAAAAGCTGCCAACAATAACATTTTATAAATATTTAAATCAATTATATAATAACTAATCCACTAATATATATATATATATATATCTATTACCTCGAATCCGTGATTAGCTCCAGCCTGCAAGTCGGTTTCCACTGAAAATTAAACAAAAAAATATTTTATTTTTCTTTAAAAAAATAATATCAATAAAATATTTTTTAAAAAACAACTAGAGGTATATATTCTATTATTCCCGATATTATGTTTAATAAAAAAAAAATTAAATTATTCAGAAATTTTTGAACTACTAGGGGATCGGGAAGGAGAAGCTTACAGTTGCCCGGATCAAGGTAAGCCAATGACACGAGGAAACCAGGGCCGACGTGTGAAAGAAACTTTCTCCATCCAGGTTTCTGAATCATCAACATTAACATAAATTTACAATTTTTTAAATTTAAAATATATATATATATATAGATTTCTTTTGTCTTAGAGGGGGACCTGATCGGTGGTGGTTTGTTTCACGGCGTTGGCCGGAGTCGTAGTTCTCTCCGCTGTGTTAACGGCCGCTATGCGATTGCTGCCGCCGCCAAAAGACGGTGTCGCCACCGTACTCATCTGTGCTTCCTTCTGTTGACTACTTGCCATTTCTTCTCTATCGCTCTGTTTAATGTCGTTGCGGACTTTGACGATCTAACAGAATTAGCAATACACGTATATATATATACAGTGGCTGACTGTGCATAACGCCAGCTTAGCCTGCCGTCCAGAGTGTATAAAATTCTAATCCACGTGTCAATAACATTTTCGCATAGCCGAGTTTAAAATGTTAATTAAATTTAAAAATAAGACTAATTTAAAAAGTGTGATCAATTTTTTTTATTTCGTTTTTTTTTGTCAAAAATATGTATAACTATCAAAATTTTATTTATATTTTCATTAACATTTTTATAAATATTGACTCAATTTCATTTTCATCTTTTATTTTACCAAAAAAACGACATATTGCAATTCGTATTCTCTAGTTCTTTTTTCAATATAACAGTTATTGACGGAAAAGCTGAATCATCATCTTTTTAAATAATATTTAATATATTATTTACTGACTTATGTTCGTATCTGCTCTTATCTTCTTACTCATTCAAATGGAAATTAATATTCTTCTACATATTAAATAATCTAAATTATTGACCTTTTGATCGGGTCACCCACTTTAATTGGGTGTTATATTAATAATATCCAAAACGTAGTGTTTAAAGCTACATTATATTATATGAATTCACAAATTATTAAATTATTATATGATCTTGTTACACTAAAATTGGCTGTATCTTTTTAATTGTCAATATGGCCTATTGTATATGATAATGACATCTGAAAAACCTAATATGATTACTCAGCACATTATTTAAGTATATTAATAAACAATTAATCGAAGAAAAAAGATCGAAATTTTTTGTTTTATACTCGAGTCACTTTTAATATTACATTTAAAATTCAATCACTTTAATTTATATTTATAGTATTGAATAAATATTAAAATTAATGTCATCCATTAATTGAAGTTTTTCGTGACTAAAATTAAATCTTATGACATTTTAGATTTTAGTTTTGTGCAATATTTTCAAATTTTGTACATTGTTTAAAAAATATTTTTTTTTCCTTTAATTACGATGAGTTTGCATGAGAAATGCCGTTAGTCTATCACGAATAATATGAGTATTTTAAACTACACATTAAGTCCAAGCGTTACGACCATTTTACATATTAATTAATTTATTTAAAATTTCAAAATAAATATAGACATGTTCCATGCCTCCCATCATTATTCTCTCCCAAGTGTATAAGTATGTGTAGCCGTCCAATTGTTTAGACATTTTTAGAGTATGGAACTGAGACATAGAGCTGAAGAGGTAGCTTTATACATTTTCCTAAAGTCTTTTTTTTCTTTTCATTATAATATTATGAGATTAAAGGGTATTATGGTATATTATTGTGATGCCCGAGCGAAGGAGAGGTAGAGTACATCTGAATGAGAGTAATTTTAAGAAAATGATGGTTGTAAACGCTCAAAAGAACTGATAGTTACTACCTATATTAACAAAGTGTGTAGTTCTTTTTCGGTGATTCAATCATAAGAAGTCCAAAGTTAGGTGTACTCAACTTTGAGTAATCCTACGTCGTGTGACATTATGAGATCTTACATTTGTTGGAGAGGGGAACGAAGCATTCCTCATAAGAGTGTGGAAATCTCTCCTTAATAGACGTGTTATAAAACCGTGATGCTAAATGGGATATGTAATGGGCTAAAGTGGTCAATATCTACTACCCGTGAACTTGGGTTGTTACAAATGTTATTAGAGCCAGACACCGAGCGGTGTGCCACCAAGGACATTGGGTTTCAAAGGGAGTGGATTGTGAGACCCCACATCGGTTGGAGAGAGGAATGAAACATTTCTCATAAGGGTGTGGAAACCTCTCCCTAGTAGACGCGTTTTAAGGTTGATGGTAATGTCGTGGACTTTAGCTGTTATAAATGGTATCAGAGCTAGACACCAGGCAGTGTGCCAGCTAGGAAGTTAGGCCCTAAAGGGGGGTGGATTGTATAATTCCACATCGGTTGAAGATGAGAATGAAACATTTTTCATAAGTGTGTAGAAAACTATCCCTAACGATACGTAACGGGTTAAAACAAATAATATTTACTAGTGGTGAGCTTGATCTGTTACAGACATTTTAAGAATTTTTAAGTTCAAGACAAATACGTAACCTGTCAAATCTAAATTTAAAATCTTGAGTATGAGGCGCTACATTTATAACAATATTAGATATTCCATTTTTAAAAGAATTTATGAAATGGTTAATTATGTATAAGACATGAAGAAATTTATGTTTTGAAATATATATTTTTCATTTAAAAAAAAAAAAAAACTTATAGCCTCTTAAATTTAAAATTTAGTGGCTTTTTTTAAAAATATTTTTCCTATTAAATTCCTAAGAATCTTATGCGTATGTCATATAGAATACAGCATCTCATGTAATACCGTTGAATTTGGGCAATAACAAAATGCAATAAGCTTGGACGCGTTCCTATTGGATAATTAATAACGTAACAGTGTTATTAAACTCATAAATTAGTTGACGAATTATAGCGTGGTAATGATAATGACTATGATTTGGGATTAATAAACACAATTAGGATGGCATATTATGAGATTATGTATAACACGTGCCATTAACAATTGGTCACGCACTAGCCACGTGCTTTCTTTGCGCTTTGGGTATCGAGTTGACATTAAACCATTCATTCATTACTCATATTCAATTAGTTTATTTTAATTTTTTTTCAAAAAAATTATTAAACGATTTAACTTAATTTCAAATACTTTATTAAATAATATATTATAATTACACGAGACTATTAAGATTATTTCGAGACAATATATACCACTAAAAAAGGTTAAATTCGGCTGGAATTATAATTAAAAATCAAAGGCTATAAGAAACAAAATCAACACATACAAAATCGGACCAATATACAAAAAGAATTGGACCATCGAACAAAGAAGAAGAGAAGATCGAGGCTGACCTTATAAGGGAGCGCCTTGTGTGTCCATGGCTTGTTTGATCATGTTTTTGACTCGTTTAATATCTTTTTAACCTAATTTGAGGTGTCATATAAATATCTCTATTCAATCTTAAAAAGTTGTTCTCTTTGTTGTTATATCCATCTTCTATGTGTTAATTTAAGCATTCGAGTTGATACGACAATCGCTGTATTTATTTTTCTATTGTTATGCGAAAATCAATTGTATTCTTTTATTTGAATTTTGATAAATATTTTTTAAAAAATAGTGGAAGATTGAATTATGAAAATACAATATTTTTCTGTTTGAATGTTAAATATATTACCAGAGTTAATTGAAATAACAAAATTAAATTGTATGAAGCTTGACCAACACTCCAATATACCTGTAAATACTTAACATATCTTAATATATTTTAAACAATTTTTATTCGATTCGGTTCAACTCGAGATTTTTGTCTAATAAATTCGAAACCGAATTGAATCTATTCGAGTTCATAAAAATTAATCCAATCCAACCCAGACCAACCCAACCTAATCCCTATAATTTGAGTTAAGTCGGTTCGAATTATCAGGTTCAATGTACACACCAACCCATTCTTTTAAAGGTTTCTTGTTTGAATTAAAAAAATAGGAAGCATTTTATTTGGGATTAAAATGGTGGTGGATAAGTATTGTTGCCAAATGTGTTGGGTTTTATTTTTATATTATATGATTTATAAATTTATTTTTTTAAAAAAATGAACATATGTCGTCCGTTGGAAAACGACAAGTCGAATGCGACGGCCCAGCATGACCCAGCCCTTTCCGTTTGGCTTCGGATGGCAGTGCGTCTCCTTCCGCGCGGGAGGCAATAAATCATTTTATTTCCACGTGCTGTCATTTGATTTTTTTTTTTGTTGACTCTAATATATTTTTCATAAATTACAAATTCCAATTATTTAATTATTAAAATTTTATTTTTTGTTTAATTAGTTTTTGTACTTAATTTTTTTTTAATAGAATAATTTTTTAAACCTGTGTGAGATAAGTCATTATGTTTGACATTTTTTCAAAATTTGAAAGTACAATTTAATTTATCTAAACTTAATTAGTTTAATTTTTAAAATTTTATATTAAACACAAAATTAAAAGTTACAAGACTAAACAAATACAACTCCGAACAATCTTATCACAGTTGTATTGGCTAATAGTCTTATGATTTTAAAAATTGAACAATTTATACTCGAAACATGCACAAGGTTCGTCATTCTAAGTTAATGTCTTACTACCTAGATAATCAAATGCAAGTCCCTCCTCGAATAAATTCTTCCTTTACTCTTCAACATTTGAGGTATCAGTAGTCGTTTACGGCTGCCAATGTGAAGTTTATAACTATAATAAGAACAATCAGTGACGCATGAAACCGTTGAAGTTGATGATTTGAATCTCAATAAATTGTCGAGAATATATGTATTAGTCCTTAATCGGTTGGATATGAACCGGATATCGGTTCGGTTTGGGTGAGGATTAGGAGTCCGCTTAAGAAAGCGGTTCATTCCACTCGGCAGAAAATATCTCCGTGGTCCAAATCGACGGTTCAGATTCATTTTCTTCGAACCTACGCTACGTCTACGAGCGGAGAAAAGTACAATGATTAAGGAACCATCCATTATCTCTTGCAGCACAAAACCGCCAAAATTCCGCTGTCCGTTTTGGTACAGTTTACTCTTCTTCCATTTCATTTGAATTTGTGATTCCACCTATCAGTGTAACTCGAATCGATTGGATGAACAGGAATTAGTTCCACACACTCGTGGTTTGCGCCGAGGAAATTTTCGATCGAGATTGAACTCGTAGCTCTACAATATCTTTTCGGAGAAGGTTAAATCGGCGGATTCCTATGGTACGCATTTGCGTTGAATTTTTAACTCCTTTGATTCTCCATGTCTCTGCAAACAAATATCTGATTGTCAGTTTGTATTAACTTGCAACATTGTGAATTCTGCAACTGTAGTTTCTGGTTTATTTGTGAAACGATTACTGGTTTCGAAGTGTATAGTATAGTTAAGAATGTTTCTAATCGGGAACTGATATGAACGAGCAATCTTCTAGAAGTGTAATGGTACGGAAATAAAAAAGAAGGCGAGATACAGGGAAGAAATCTACATTGCTTTTGTGTTTTTGATCTATGGGAGTATAAGGCCAGAACGAATTTTATCAACACTCTAACACGTAGGCCAGCCTTTTAGTTTGATTCATGAAGGAATTCATCGACTATTGATACGAATTAGGGGATGAATTAATATCGTAGAATGGAAGTTTTAATTCTTGTATAGAGAATGGGGGTATTAGCTTAGCACAATGAAGAATCGCAGTAGTAGAAGGTTTCGTTTAGGATACAGAAAATCGCATTATAATGTCTAAACCTCCATATGAAGAGCTTCTTGCTCATAAAGTTTGGCTGATTCTGTTTTTGTACAATATCTTGTGTTGGGAGAACAAAAGATAAAGTCCGTCTTGATATTATCCTTTTCTACTTCATATCAAATCTCAGTTAACTTTTCGTTCAAACGACATTATCTGATTTTATGCATTTCATTTCTTATATTTTTGCTTTTAGTTCAAACTTTTTGAATCTGCCTCTCAGATTCTAAATGATGCAGAGATGCACTCGATAAATGTCATTCTGGCATCAGAGTTGTGTTGGTCGTAGTGTAAAGCGTTGTTATCTCGTCTTATTATCACACAACATGCTACGATTTTGTATTGTTCACAATAAATGATATGAAAAGATTTATCCAATTAAAATTTAACAGTACGCACAAATGCCCCTTCCCTAATGTATATTTATACTTTTTTTGAACTTCGAATTTTGTAACTCCAAAATTGGGAGAATCTAAAGACTTTTATGAAATGTGAAGTTTTTTTTCACATGGTAACAAAAACTCTAGAGATCCTATTAGATGTAAAATTGAAAACTTAGAGACTTATTTAATACGGTTAAAGTTTAAGGATCTATCAATCATAAAATTGAAAGATAGGGACCTATTAGATATTTTTTTAAGTTTAAGGATTTATTAGACACAAAGCTAAAAGTTTAAATACTAAACTTGTAATTTAGCCTATACGTTTTGAAACTTGTCCAAAGTTTCATATCAAACTCATTATCAAATAGGACTAAGTTTTAGGTCGAGAAAAGTACTAATTTCTTTTTTGTTTGCTTTTTTTTTTTATTTAAAAAAAAAAACAATTTTTAGAATCAATCTAAGTGTACATTGTTGCTAGTATAACCGTCCCTAGTGAAACTAACAGGTAGAACTCATTTCTTTTAGACAGCTTAGTATTATCTAGGACAAAGTTTTCAAGTTGGAGGAAAGCACTCCCTTTCTTTTTGTTTGTTTGTTTTTTTAAATTTAATTTAAGAATCAAGTCAAGTGTACACCGTAGCTAATGTATACCGTCCCTAGTGAAAACTAACAGGTAGAACTCATTTCTTTTGGACAACTCAGTATTGTCTTGGTGCAAAACTTATTAAAGTTAGGCTGAGCATGCTAGGAGTGTAATTAATGTCTTACATCCATTAGTAAAATGGAAGATCTTGGTTATATAAGTAAAAATACTATTGTGCCGTTATGAAGATATGAAGAAGGGTATGTTTCTAAGATAATAGAAAGGTAATTATTTCTCATTTAGAGTAAATATGGGATGTTGGTTGTCTTTTGATTGGAATTGTACTGTCATTCTAGATCATGTGAGGTCCCACATATGTTGGAGAGGGGAACAAAACATTCTTTAGGGTGTGGAAATCTCTCTAGACATGTTTTAAAACCTTGAGAGAGCCTAGAAAGGAAAGCCCAAAAAAGACAATTTGCTAGTGTTGGGCTTAAGCGGTTACAAATGGTATCAGAGCCATACACCAGGCGGTGTGCCAGCGAGGACGCTGCGCCCTCAAGGGGGGTGGATTGTGAGATCCTACATCGATTGGGGAGGGGAATGAAACATTCTTTAGGGTATGGAAACCTCTCCCTAGTAGACGCGTTTTAAAACTTTGAGTGAGAGCTCATAAGTGAAAGCACACAGAGGACAACTAGTAGTGGGGCTTGGACTGTTACAATAACAAATAACGTATAACGTAATAGTGGAGAGGAAAAGTTTGTTGGTAAATAAAAATTAGAAGGAAAATTGACTCCTTACCAATAACCTTGCTTGGTTAATTCCTTAACCATTAACATACATTTTGGCCAAGCTTATTAGTGTTTTGGCCTTACATATGCAGTTTATTGTAAGCTTCGTTGATTATGCTCGACAGTTGCATATTGTTTTAACTTTAACCATCACATATTTACGACTTAAAGCTAATTTGCACGGATTTCAATTCATTTGCAGGACTTATGCATCCCGTCTTTGAAAATTCCTCTCAATTTGCTGTCTATTACCTTAACTTTAACAGGTATGCTTTACTAGAGATCTTGAAACTTTTGTTCAGTTTCAAAATTATGCTCCATTCTTATTGCTTATTGGCTTAGATTTCCAAATATTTTATGGATCTATCATGCATTAGGTTGTTTAGTAGTTATGCTTTATAAAATCATAAATTTCTTTGTTCGTTGAGTTAGCCTTCAACCTTTTGGGGATGGTTTATCCAGTGTAGCAAGATATCTCCGCAACGGAGTTGCCCAAATTTGTTTTCCTTCCCTTCTTTTTATAAGCTTTTAGTTTTTTTTTTTTTTTTTTTTTTGAAGATTAAGTTTATAAATATTTTATGTATTACTATTTTTTATTATCAATATTTTACCAACGATAAAAAATTCAAATGAAAATTTGAAAACTAAAAATAAGTAATTTGTTGGCCCATTTGGATTTTGCTTTCTTTATTTTTAAAAATTAAATTTATAAAGTAGGTTTTTTTTGTCGAGTTTTGAAATCAAGAAAAAAAGTAATTTTTTTAAAACTAAGGACCATGGCACGAGGAACAATTGTAAGACAACAACATAATTTAAAAAAATAAAAAAATAAATAAGGATCTTATCCCATTTAATAACCATTTTGATTTTTGGTTTATTGTTCTTTAAAATTGTTTTTGTTCTCATATCAAATGAGTTTGATAACAAATATAGAAAATGAAGCTCTCATGCCTTCCCAGACTATGAGATTCTTTGATTCGATATTGCTTTTACAAATATTTTTAAATTCCAAGCTAAGTTTTAAATTTTATAGTTGTAGAAAGGTGTTTGTGTCAAAGCCAGAAACACCAGTGTCTATATTCAATTGAAAAGGCATTTTCAAAAACGTTTTGAAAAGGGGTAGGCTTTGAGATTGAAGATTCTGTATTCTATTGGAGTAGCCGTGTAGGATGCGCATTGTCTTGAAATTCTCCTTTTAGATCTTTGGTTTCCTCAGGATATTTTGGAAGTTAGTTTAAGAAATTTTATATTTTTTTAAAAATGTTTAATAGCTTTACAAAGCTTTTCAATTTATCCAATAGGTTCTTAAACATTTTATTTAATGTCTAATAGATCAGTTTGAAAATTTAATTTTATACCTAATAAGCTATACTAAATATGAAATAAATATTTTAGAATTCTATTGTATAAAGTTAATCAATTAAGTTTTATGATTTAAAATATGTTAGAATTTATTATATACAAACTTCAAAGTCATGAATTTATTAAATATTTTTAAAGTTTTAAAACATATTACATTAAAAAAAAAATTTATCACACATTTTTCCTTTCTAGTCCGTAGAAAATCGACAAAAAGTAGAAAATTCATTTATAATAGAAGATTTTTTTGGGTGCAAAATTAGCACAATATTTATTGTTATAGAACAGACTATACTTTTAAAAGTCGTCTCACGAAAAATTATTAGTAGAAAACAATAAATAAAACAAAAAAATCATAATACTTCTAAGTGATTTATTTGTGTTTAGATACAAAATTAGAAATTTATAAATTTTAAATTTCAATTTGGCATACAATAGTTTAGTTAAATTTTTGTAATTTTTAATATGTTAGAAACACATTGATTGAAAGTTCTTAGACATTTTTTAAATTTATTGATCTATTAAATATAGAATTGAAAGTTTAATAACATGAATATTTTTTAAATATAGAAATCGATTAGATACAAAATTAAAAATTCATAGATTTTTTTTTTTTTTGCAACAATTTAAATTTATTTTCTCTCAAATTATAGATATAATTGTAGTACTAAAGACGTGGGAACTAAAAACATGACAAAACACACACAATCCTAAAGTTCTTCAACAACCCCATGTTGATGGTTATTTTGAAAACAAGTTGAGGAGGTTCTTATACTTTTATTTTTTTAGGGAAAAAATTAATTTCCACTTTATATTTCAACTCTAAATTTTCAATTTTATCAAATCTTTTCCTAAATTTAGCTAATTGCTGCAATCGTACCTTTAAACTTAGTTCTTATTTAAAAATTCATTAATTTTTTTTTCATTTTATATATGTTTTCATTAAATTATAAAATATACCCATGATATAAAATTGAAAAAATTAAAAAGAAAATGACATTAGAGCTAAATATGTTTAAAAATTTGATATTATTGAAGTTAATGAGTTTAGGAAGATTTTAATAGAAGCTAGAAATTATAATATTTAACAAAAAGGACTTATTAGGAAACGTTGTTGTATTATCCTGATTAAAATAAAATATTTAAATAACAAATAGGAGGCTAAATTCAAAATTCAAAGTGAGTGAGTGTTGAATTTTGAATTAATATTGGAGGCATTTGCCTCTGAGTTGGAAAACCAACAAACAACAAAAATTGAATTAAAAATATCGAAACATATAAGACAATAGGCGTCTCCATCGGGTGGGGTATTTTTTTTATTTCTATTTCAAAATTAACATTATGTTTTTTCTATATTTTTAAATAATTTCAAAACTAATTTTTTAATGGATTTTCTATATTTATTATAAATGATTTTAGCAGGAAAATTAAAGAAATTAAATAATATTCATTGGCTTTAGTACAAATTTATTTCATTTATTTATTATTATTATTATTGTTTATAGTGTTACTTAATCAAAATATCTATGAATTTTTTTTTTTTTGTAAAAAAAGAATAAAAATACCTTATATTTTGCGTACAAATGAAGTAATTAAATTGTAAATTTGATCTTTGACTTATCTTTTCTTTTATGGTCCCGAAGTTTAAAAGAGAGTTATTTTCGGTTTAATAACATTATTTTATTTCTTAATTTCCATAAATGCATGATTAATCTATTCTTTTTTTTTTAGAATAAAAAACAATTTTTTTTTAAATCTTTGCTTAGAGAGAGAGAGAGAGAAAGAAGGGGTGCTGAAAAAGATGACCAAGCAAAAAAAAAAAGAAAAAAAAAAAAAAAAGAAAAAGACAGATTCAGTGACCGTTTTGAATTCAAATTCAAATAAACTTGAACCGTAATCTGACAGCTCCTGTGACTTTCGAAGGTTGCATAAAGGACCCACATAGAGGGAACAAAACCCAAAGGACACCTACAGATGGAGGTATCAGATTCGTCTGTGACGCTCAAAAAGAAACCCGCAGGCGAAACCCAAATGGGCTCCACCTCTTATGTCCGCTCCTAACGAATACCGAGTTTTGGACCGACGGTCAGGATCTGCCTGAATTCAAAATTATCCAAATTCCCCGCCTTAAAGGAAAAACCTGTAATTAAAATCCCCTTTATTATAAATCACACTTGCCCTCTCCCCCTCATTTTCGTTAACGCTCTCTGTTCTTCTTCTTCTTTCTCTGTGTCTCTCTTCAAATCCAAACCCCATCAGTCAAATTCTCTTCAAATCTCAAGAACTTTAACTATCTTTTCTTTCCCTCCACCCCCACTTTTTTCTTTTGGTGCTTAATTTTGATTCTGCGCTTTCTTGGTGCCTCTCTTCTCACGCCAAGAAGGCTGGATTTGGAATAGAAGAGAAATTTGTTCGAATTCTATTAGTTTTCTTTGAATTTCTTAAATTCTCATCTGGGTTTGATCCGCCATGCCTGCCCATAATCGCCGCTCGTCGTTTTCGTCGTCGACGTCCTCGTCGTTGGCTAAACGACAAGCGTCCTCGGCTTCGTCGACCAACAATGTCGGAAAAGTTATGGTGGTTCCGCCGCACTTGGCGAAGAAGCGAGCACCACTTGGTAACTTAACAAATCTTAAGAATGCGTCTCACAGTGCTGCCAAAAGCTCTGTTCCGCCAGCTGTTATGGTACTTACTTGACTCTTGATGGTTTTTGTTGTTTGGTTTCATTTCGTTTGCTTGGAATTTTTGGGAGTTGATGCTTTTCTCTCAGCAGGGTTTTGTTTTTGGTTATTTTTTGAAGAGCGATTTCGAATTTGACTTTCTGGGTGTTTCTGAAATGAGTTGTTTGAATCTTGTCAATGGAGCCCAGTTCCATTGCTGAATCTCTGTACCCTTTATACTGAAGAAAAACGAAATGAAATTTCAAATTTCCAGGTACCTTGTGCAACCAAAGCTGTCAAGACCAGAAAGACACCGACATTGCTCGATGTCAAAACGACCAGTGCAGTTGCCCCTAGCAATGTCACAACTTTATCAAGAACTGATGCCACTGCTATCTCAAGTAGTATGGCTGTCTCTCCGACTAAATCAGATGGAGCTTCAGTTTCCATGGATGAAACTATGTCTACTTGTGATTCTTTTAAGAGTCCCGACGTCGAGTACGTGGACAATAACGACGTCCCAGCAGTAGATTCTGTTGAGAGGAAAACTAAAAACAGTCTCTGCATTTCAGGACACGCACCAATTAGTTGCCAGGCACCAATTAAAGGTGAGCTCATGGACAGATGCTTGAGGAAGTGTCTCTTAAACCAATTGTTCTTGTTTTGTACGAATTTCTCAGCAGCTGTTTGGTGCCATTTGCAGGTAGCATATGCAACAGAGATGTACCAGCAGAAATGGAAACAGATGGCCGCATCATTGATGTTGATACTGATTTCATGGATCCCCAACAATGTGCTACAATTGCTTGTGATATTTACAATCACTTGCGAGCATCTGAGGTGATGATTCTCGTCTTTAATTTACACCCATTGTTATGCCTTCAGAATTTGTTTTCAGGTCTGATTGTTTAATGTTATTGGTTCAGGCAAAGAAAAGGCCTTCTACGGATTTCATAGAAAAAGTTCAGAAGGATATAAATTCGAATATGCGAGCCATACTGATTGATTGGCTTGTGGAGGTAGCAGAAGAGTACAGGCTTGTGCCAGATACTCTATACTTGACTGTGAACTACATCGATCGATACCTATCTGGGAATTCGATGGATCGACAACGGTTACAGCTGCTTGGTGTTGCTTGCATGATGATTGCTTCGTAAGAATTCAATACCATTGATGTTCTTTCCCTCTAGTTTTCTTTTCGATTGGATCGTTTGATGCTGACTGTAAGAAATGCATTATTCCAGAAAATATGAAGAGATCTGTGCACCTCAAGTGGAAGAATTTTGTTACATAACTGATAACACATACTTCAAAGAAGAGGTTTTGCAAATGGAATCATCTGTCTTGAATTACTTGAAGTTTGAAATGACAGCTCCAACACCCAAATGTTTCTTAAGGTAGTCAATGAATTGTTGTGATGTTCACTTTCCTGTATATCACCAATGAGTTCACAATTCTGAATCATTGCTTCTTTGTTGCAGACGATTTGTTCGTGTTGCTCGAGGCGTCGATGAGGTTTCATCAATGCAGTTGGAGTGCTTGTCCAACTTCATCGCTGAATTGTCTCTTTTAGAGTACAATATGCTCTGCTACGCCCCGTCGCTCATAGCTGCCTCGGCGGTTTTCTTGGCGAAGTTCATTCTTCTCCCGACTAAGAGACCATGGGTATGGAACCATCCTCTATCTCCTCTAGTATTTCTTTGTGGTGAATGAGAGAAAATGATATGGAATTTGAGGGTGTGAGATCACACATCGGTTGGAGATAGGAACGAAGCATCCCTTTTAAGGGTGTGGAAACCTCTCTCTAGCAGACGTGTTTTAAAATACGCTAGGCTGACGACGATACATAATGAGCCAAAGCGGATAATATTTGCTAGCGGTGGACTTGGGGGTGGATTGTGAGATCCCACATCCATTGGAGAGGAGAACGAAACATTGCTTATAAGGGTGTGGAAACCTCTCCTTAGCAGATGCGTTTTAAAACCATGAGGCTGACGGCGGTACGTAACGAGCCAGAATGGATAATATCTACTAAGGTTGTGCTTGGGTATCCTGCAAATAAACCAATTAACCTCATCCTTTTCTTGTCATCTTTGGTACAGGACCTCACCTTGCAACATTATACACATTACCAGCCATCTGATCTCGTCGACTGTGTTAAGGATTTGCATCGCCTCTGCTGTAACAGCCGTAGTTCAAGCTTACCAGCCATCAGAGAGAAATACAGCCAGCATAAGGTCAGCTTCTTATTCAACTTCTACCTGACAGAACATGATTCTAAGTTATTCATACGTTGTTATGCTGATATGTTGGTGTCTTTTTGCTTCAGTACAAACATGTGACAACTAAGTACTGCCCTCCGGCAATACCAACGGAGTTCTTCCAGAATCAAACGCAGTAGAGATTTGAATTCCAATGCTTAGTTGATTAGTAGCAGTCTGACTTTAACAGCAGATAGAGACCAGTGAAGATTGGAGAGAGACACAAACTGCCACTGCTTCTTTCTGCATAATGTCGGGATCTTGGCGGATGGTTGTAATGTTGTAGCTAATTACGAAAATTCCGAGATTTGTACAAAGATCAGTTCATATGTTTGTCATCCTTCCTCATAATTTGATGATATAAAGAGCAATGAAGGGGAAGTGACTCCGAGAAATCTTTACATTGATTCTTTTTTTACTTTATCTTAACATTGTGATTATAGACTTTGTGTTTACTGTCGGTCGTTAGCTTTGAAATTCTTCTCGTCCGTCTTCACCCGCGTTCATTAAAATGATATCGACTTTGTTGAGGATATTTCGCCTTGACTTATGGAAGGATCGGATTTGCTAAGCTAAATGTGTCATGATACCACGAGAATATTTGCTAAAATCACACCATTTAGATGGTGGTGAAAGTTTTCTCCCTATAATCATTTACAGAATCGGAAAGAGTTATAAATAGATATAAGATATTTGCGTTGAATATGATACTTATGTTAAACCGTAATATAAGACTAAATATCCTTAATTATCCTGTCAAATATGATACCGGTGGAAAACTGTAATGAAAGATTAAATATCCTTAATCATACAAGATATTTGTTTTTAGAGTTTCGTTCGCTCTAGAAGGGGAACTGTTGTCGTCGATCGGGAAGGTGAAGACGTCGAAGGCGCGGAAGAACTTGCCACGGGCGGTGAAGAGACAATGCTGTCGCCGCCGTGGGCATTGCGAATAAGTAAACAGAGCAGAATCAGAGACATGGGCAGTAGTGAAGTGACAGTCGAGACGACAGAGGTGCAGAAAAGCACAAAGAAGAACAATGGTGCCGTAAATGGTTGGGAAGTGGACACGCTGGCAGATAAGTGGGTCCTACATTTTTGGAGTTTTGTTGACGTGGCAAAACATTATTGGGTCAGTTACATCGTTTGTTTGAAATTTTGAAAACAAAAATTTTAAAATTAAAATCCAACCTCAACTATGAAACCACATTTATTTAATAAAGAAAGTACCAAGACTAAAATGTTTATTAAATAATTTACAAATAAATAAAAATAATAATAGAATACGCACATATGAAATAGTCACACTCAAATTAAAAATAAATAAATAAACGAAAAAATGAAATTGACAATTTTTTGGAATCATAATAACAATTATTTTTTCGCGGAAAAACATAGTAAGAAAAAAAAAATAATGATCAATGAAGAACATACTCTCAAGTAAATGCGTTAAGGAACTGAATCACTGTAGCAGCTGAATTTTCTCTGCTCCTCACTTTCCTGGAAATTTACAGATGTTCTCTTCCTCGCTCTCTCTGCCACAGAAGTATTTCAAGTTTTCGGCATTTCAATTTCAATCCAAATCTACTGAGCATTTCTTTTGTTTTCGCTTCTCCTCCTTCAGGAATTTCTGCGATTTCATAAATGAGCTTTCTGAGGCCGTTTATGTTGTATTCTACTCTGCGATGGATGACGTGCCCGAGTTGGGGCTTTCCCAGATGGCCTGGATTTGACGGCTTGCTCAGATGTCTTGTGGTTTTGATTTTGTGGTCTATGTATTTGGAAATTCATTTCATTCCATCGTCGTCAATGTATCCAACTCTTCGTGTCGGAGATCGAATTCTCGTCGAGAAGGTAAATTTGTTGAGTTCCCCTGGTTTTAAGATGAATTTTGGAATTATCGATTTAGGTTTCTTCTGTTGTTCTGAGTTGATTTCTTGAGTTCGCCTAGATTGTTTAGGGCATTTTTGTGCATGTTAAATGTTCGTAGAAAAGTAGATGTGGATTGAGATCAGATCGAACTCTATGTTGGTAATTTACTTAGGATTCTTGAACCCTAGAGTTCTCGAGACAAATGAAATGCTCAACGTTAACAAGAATGAAAGGAACTGTTGATGTCATTTACCTTAGACTGTAAGGAAATTTTTCTTGTGATCTTTTTCAAACTAATACTTAATGTTCTGATTGCATCTTGTTCTTCTACAGGTCTCTTATTACATCAGAAATCCTTCTATAGATGACATTATAACCTTCCGAGACCCGACACAGGTTAGTTTACAGATGACTATCCTATATGTCTTTTACTTCAATAAATTTTCATTTAACAGGACTCTGTTGGAATTATGGTGTGCTATAGCAATCTGGACGCAGAGAAGAGAACCTCGTTGTAAAGAGAGTTGTTGCAAAAGCCGGAGACATGGTCGAGGTATGGAAGAGCTTTCGTATCATTATGCTTTTGCTATGTGTCACAATCGTACTCTTGTGGTAGTAGGACAGCGATTGTGCAACACTTGTTCTAACTCGCGGACAACGTTGGCGTATTGTTGAGCCTCGAATCACGTATGAGAGAAATGTTTTAGGAAACGTGAGCGAGGAAATGCGTTGAAAACAATTTGAAAGAAAGCAATGTTATAAGCTAATAGCAAGTAGGCAACAACAACGGCTTTGATAGCATATAACCCGAGTAGGAAGAAGTGATAACTAGTCATATCTTGTATAGTACATTTGAGGCACTTTAGCCCTGGCGAGTGTAGACATGATTTTGGTGAACGGTCATACGCCTCCGTATTAACACAACTGAAATAGTAAAGGCCTATCTAAGATGAAAGCATGTAAGAAGGGTTTGGAACGGGCATGCTTCCATGAACAACACGTTCTGGACAAGCATGATCGAGACATCCGACATGCAGCCATAGACAACATGTCTTGGACAAGCATGACCGTGACAGTATGCAACCAAACTACTTGGTGCCAATAAATGTACACTCATAGCTACCCCTAAACTGTGGGTCTAGTAGTAAGAAATTATGATACTCGGTGTATCCGAGGTTCTAGGTAGTTCAAGCCCATACAGAAAAATTTAATAATCTAGAGCCTCTGTTGTCTCTTAGAGCTGGTATAGGAATGGGTGTAGTATCCTAGAGATTAGTTAGAGCGAGCCACGTGCATAACGCAAGAAATGGAACTCCTCGATATGCATAACTATCCTTATTATTAGTCAGAAACTTCTACAAATTCCACATCAATTTGCAGGGGAAGACTCCTAGAGTTTAAGAAACTAATCATTTATGTGGTTTTTATCCAACACCTTCCAGGTTTGTGAGGGATGTCTCTATGTCAATGGAATTGCTCAGGATGAAAGGTTCTTAGCGGAGCGGCCAACATACATCACAAAGTCGACTGTGAGTTTTGTTTCAAACTCTACGTTCTTTTTCATTTCACTGCATCATCCTGCAATTTTCTATGACAGCAACAAGACTTCTAAAGCACATCCTTAGGGATTTTATAGTAAGTTGATTTGATTATGCATGATGATTGGGTATCATATGACTTTCATTCACTCAGCCTTCTCGCTGGCACATTGCTCGATGTCTGGCTTTGTAACCGTCCAAGTCCACCGCTAACAGATATTATTTTCTTTGGGCTTTTCCCTCAAGATTTTTAAAACGCGTCTGCTAATGAGAGGTTTACACACCCTTATAAAGAATATTTCGTTCTCCTCCCCAACCGATGTGGGATCTCACAATCTACCCTCTCGGGGTCCAGCATCCTCGCTGACACACCTTCTCCACATCGCCCGGTGTCTAGCTCTGATACCATTTGTAACCGCCCAAGCCCACCGCTAGCAGATATTGTCTTCTTTGGACTTTCACTTTCGGGCTTCCCCTCAAAGTTTTTAAAATGCTTCTGCTAGGGAGAGGTTTCCACACCCTTATAAACAATGTTTCATTCTCCTCCCCAATCGATATGAGATCTCACATATTATCTCCAGATTCATGGCATTGATTTGTTGGAATTAGATGTAATCATCTCTGACTAAATCCGTATTAGTTTCCTACAGAAAGTAACTTGTCGTTTCTAGTTTGTTGTTAATTTTCGCTTGCTTCGAACTTGCAGAAAGTTCCAAAAGGCCATGTTTACGTGTTGGGCGACAACCGCAACAACAGCTACGACTCCCATATTTGGTCAGTGTTACTAAGTTCATGTTATGTTATGTATGTATGTTATGTTTGCTGGGTGCTGGGTGCTGGTTCTGATCATCTCTGTTATTGTATTTGATATAAGTTGCAAATAGAAGTGAAGGAACGGAGTATTCATTTTATTGTTCTTCATTTGAACAGGGGACCTCTTCCCATCAAGAACATTATTGGGAGATACCTCTGGTCTTGCCACAACCCAACTACCAAATGATTTCATTTAACATTATCAAGTTTGTAAGTGTCAAGTCCTTATAACATTGTTTTATTTTTCTTTCATAGACATGATTCTATGAATGCCAAAGAAACAATTTTTTTTATTTTTTTTTCTTCTTACTCGTGTATTCTAAAAGTGTATGTTAATGTTACTTAGAAAGTTGATTAATATTTTTGAAATATGGTATTAATGGTTTTGTCTTGCCTGGTTTACGATCGTCATCATTTTTGTTATGTAGTTTCTTCACTGATTTCGATTTCTTCATTATTAGCATCTCAAACTCTCTCAATTGTTTGACAGCTTTCAGACACTTCATATTTCTTTTGCAGTTTATCCCGAACTTTTTTCCATTTTATGATCAATAATTCTAGCAACTATATGATATAAAGTGAGAAATTGAAACCATATATTTACAAAGTGAAGATTCTATAATCTAAATTTTACGTTCGTTTGATTATCTTCACCCATTTATATGATTTGATTCTAACCAAATATTTTAGTATCAAATCTCCAGCAATTATATTATATGAATTCTCCGTTTGTTCAATTATTTCTATCAATTCATATGATTTCATTCGATTTTGATCTTTGATATTAATTTAAATTAATTATGTTATATAATTTTTAAAATTAATTTAGACAGTGATGAAAAGTAGTGAAAAGTAGTGCAAATTAATTATAAATTATAAATAATTAAATAGAAAATTAACAGAAATGACCAAAAATGATTCTTAATATGTAATATTTTAAAATTGAAGGACGAAATAAATCTAAATAATTTGAAAATTTATTTAAAAAATGTTTATAAAAAAGAAATAATTGAATTCACGTGTCTCTATCTCTCTCAACCACTGGTATGACATGTCTATCTTGTCAACCAACTTGCACTTCCAATTGGCCAATCATAGGAGGGGTTTTGTTCCATTCACATTATCAAAAAAAACACACTTTAATTATTTTTCTTATTTTCCTTTTTATTTTTATAAACCACTTTGGTTTCAATGGGATCTACATACTTTTCAAATTCTCAATCATTTTCTAATATTATATGTTTTTTTAATAAATAAAAAAAAGTCTACGACTTAAAATCGAAATTCTAATCGAAAGTATGTAGTGAAAAACCCAATTACGATCCATCTTTTTCTACATAATTGTAACAAATATTCAAATTTAATGATTTTGACACGCATGATCAACAACCAATACCCAAAAAGATAGTTAAATTATAAGTTTAGTCTTTAAAATTTTAAGTTAGATTAAAATTTTGTATTAAAATCATAATGTTCTCGTAGGTGTTATCCTATATCTTACTGGACATAATTAATAGGTATTTGATATATTTAATTAAGTGTTGTATTTTGAGCGATGTTTTTCACACTTGTCACCTAAATATAATTTTTTTCAGACGCATACGGTGATCATTAATATTAGGGGACACTGTGAGATTAAGAATATTTTCAACGCACCGTCTACTTTCATATTGACTATAACGTGTGGATCTCATCGACCTAACTGAAGTCAATGATATATACTAACCTAACCATTTAGGCTATGCTATATCGAAACTTATGAATTGACGTGTGTTAGTATTATTTATTTAGTACAATTAATATTTGAGCTATTATAATTTGATAGGGATGACATTAATAGATTATTCCATTGGCTCACTTAGTGCTCTGCTCCACATTCTAAGATTCCCAAAATTTTTAAAAAATGGTCAATTTATGTTCGAAGTATATTCTAATTTTTTTTAAAAATTTAACATAAAATTAACGATAAAATTTAATTATTGGGTATATGAAATTCAAACGGAAGAAGATCGAAAAAAAATAATAATTTATTTTGGTTTAAATTATATAAAATATGTCTCAAAGTTTTTTTTTTTTTTTTTTTTTTATTATAAATAAATGGAAAAATGTGTAAAAAATGAAAGGACATTATTTATAAGATTATTAAGGTAAATGACGTATAAAAATATTATCTATAAGGATTTTTGAAGAAGGATTTCATAAATTCCTTTTTAACGAAAATTAAAATTTTGATTTCGACTTTATTTATTTATTTATTTATTTATCTTATTGGATTCCTCATGATGAAAAAACCTAAGGCAAACCACGAAGAATTTGAAGAACAAAGTTTGATGGTGGAGGATTCACCACGTGTACGAACAGAATGAATTGTGACCCCACACCCATTATCTCAATTATGAGTTTTAATTAATTTAACAATTAGTCTTCCATTTGACCAAAAATAAGAAATTATTACATTTTATAACACATTTAGTGTGCATAATTAGATGCATAGTATTATATTATTTAAACATTTAAAAAATAAATTTATTTTTATTTTTATTTTATTTTATGAGATTTTAATTATTAGTGTTTTAAAAATAAAATAAACAATCCGACGATCAGATCTAATTCAATCCAATCCAATTTAGGTTAGGTTGAGATCTCTATTCGAATCATCTCGGGTTAGTTTGTAATCGAACCATATTGTAATACAGATTCATGTTGAAAATTATTGAGAGGAGTAGTCTCAACTTGGTTAATTAAGAGGAAGATCGAGTTTATAAGTAAGGAACATTATCTCTATTAGTATGAGACATTTTAAGGCAACCAAAAGCAAAATCACGAGAACTTTACGCTTAATGTGGACAATATCATATTATTGTGGAGGTTTGTGGTTCCTAACGATTCACACAACCCTTCATAAGTATTCTCTCTATCATTTTCAAGGAAAAGCTCGTGAAAAATACGAGACATTTGAATGTTGTATTAGGTGACATTGTCTTTGTTCCTCCTTTTGCCTTAGATTGATGCCTAAGCATCACGACTTTGTCCGACCTATGGTTTCGAATGAATCTTCAAATTGAATCAACTTCAAAATAACAAGATTCAACCAAGCAAACATCAACCTAAGATTTAGTCAAGAATTTGGGTGACTCGACATTCCCTTACATCATTTAAAGTACAGTCATTATTGAGCTATAAAAAAAAAGTGCAACCATGACTGAGCTATTAAAAAAAGGTGCAATCATGATTGAGCCCTCAAAAAAGAAAATGCATCTTATCAGCTCATTCATGTACCATTTTTTACTCGAACGTGCACAACATCCACGAACACAATCCCTACATTGGCTTGGTTTTTCAGGTCGAGCATAAGAAAATAGAATATTTTCCCATTTTACCCTTGAAATAAGAATTAACCATTCAAATAATAATAAATAAATAAAAACTTTTAGCCTGCCCCAATTGATCAAATCAAAAACGGGAATCTATAAGATTAATGTCTCTACTTTCTCTTAAACCAAAATTTTTTTATTCTTCTTTTTTTTTATTTTTAATTAAAAATTAATAATAAAATACACTGCAAAGAGTATAAACATTTATCGGTCCGTTTCACACGCAAACTTTTGACAAATAATATTCCTTCAAAAAAGCAAAATTTTGTTGAGATAGAACAAAATATATACTATATCTTATTCAATGGTCGTATTTTTCACTCCTTTCACTATTATTAAAAGATTAAATTCCGAGTCATTTAAATCTTATATTAATAAATTAAATCATACATTTGGACCGTGTATACTTTTTATATTTTTATTAATATAATATATTTGACATGTCATTTAATAATATATTATTTTATTTACGAGCTTGTTATGATAGGTGGGAATTTGATTCCCTTCCTTAACCTATGGGAATAGATATTTATTTATTTATTTGAAGAGAAGCACAAAGAGTGATGGTGGAAGTTTGAGATTATTTAAATAAAATCACTTTTATGGAAACTATTAATATTAATATTAATAAAATAAATAAAGAAATAAATATAATAATTGTGTTCTTTGGCTCCTCTACGCTCTTTTTGTGTATGGCGAAGGTTTAACCATCCAAGAACCTAATTCTTCTTCTTCTACTTCAAATATTGAATAATAATAATGGTGGGAGGAGAGTGCTCGCACGTGACTCTCTCTCTCTCTCGCACGTGACTCTCTCTTTCTCTCTCTAGAAATAACACATAGTTTCTTATACATGTTGCCTTTTTGTTTGCTATATAAAGGCCTATTGGACATTATTTGGATTCACACAAACTCAAACCCCTTATAATCCTTATTCTCTCCTCCTCTCTCCTAAGGCCCTTCCCTCTCCTCTCGTCCTCTCGTTCGAGAGAGAGAGAGAACCAAACATAAACATCTCGAGAGAAGGGCATCTTAGACGGAGTCGCGAAACTTATCTATCAAGGTCAGTCGATCGCATTATTTCATCTATTCTCGTTTGTAGTTGTTTTGTTTCGTTTTACTTCACGGAAGTTAGTTCGTGATTAGAAGTTTCGTTATTTGACCTAATTATCTACTTAGATTAGATATTCATCGAATATGGTTAAATTTACTAGTATTCATATGTCGGATTCTTATCTAATATATCGGGTTCTTATCTAAATGAAAAGGGAAAACATTAATTAGTGTTGAGTCATGCTCGGTGTTGCTCCATCGATATGAAATATGATATGTAATAATCCAACAAATCTTTTTTAAGAAAATAAAAAATGGGAGCTGACAGGAAGCTGAGATTTTGAGTCAACGTAGTGAGAAAGTTTTAGTCGGCAGTCAACGTAGTGAGAAAGTTTAAGTCGGCGGTCAACGTAGACACGCATTTAATGGCGTCCAATCCTTTAGCCTCCGTTAAACAACACGTGCTTTCTTCTTCCTCTATAAAACAAAAATTTTGTCCCTTCTTCTTCAAGAAAAAACATCTTTCAGTCTGGTTTTTACAAAGACAATTTTTTTGTTCTTTATTGTTTGATTCTGAAGATGGGTGAAGATCAAGCTTTTGGGGTTTCCTCCGCCGCCGTTCCTCAAGGCGGTTCCAAGTGCTTCGACGACGATGGCCGCCTCAAACGAACTGGTAATTCCGGCGAACATTTCTTACACCAAAAACAGATTCCTCTGTTTTTCTTCAAAACAGAGTCTTATGGTGTTTTGTTCTGTTAAACAGGGACTATTTGGACTGCAAGTGCTCATATTATCACGGCGGTGATCGGCTCCGGCGTTCTATCATTGGCATGGGCCACAGCTCAGCTCGGATGGGTCGCTGGTCCGGCGGTTATGTTCTTGTTCTCCATGGTTACTTATTACACTTCCCTTCTTCTCTCTGCTTGTTACCGGTCCGGCGACCCTGTTTCCGGCAAGAGAAATTATACGTATATGGACGCCGTTCAGGCCAATCTTGGTGAGAAAAACTCCGAATTTCCGGGAATCAATTGAACTTGAGCTCGTTGGTAATGTTTGATTCATTTGCAGGAGGATTGAATGTGAAATTATGTGGGCTTGTTCAATATCTCAATCTTTTTGGAGTGGCAATTGGGTATACAATAGCTTCAGCCATAAGCATGATGTGAGTGAAAATTTTGAAAGATGAATGATTTGATTCTTTATGTTAATGGGGTTTTTGTGTTCTTATGTTCTTGAGCGGCTTTGAATTTGCAGGGCTATTAAGAGATCGAATTGCTTCCATGCTAGTGGAGGGAAAGATCCTTGTCAAATTAATAGCAATCCTTATATGATAGCCTTTGGGATTATAGAGATAATCTTCTCTCAAATCCCAGATTTTGATCAGCTATGGTGGCTATCCATTGTTGCTGCTGTCATGTCTTTTACTTACTCAACCATTGGGCTTGGCCTTGGAGTTGCTCATGTTGCTGGTAAATTTTCAGACATGTTTTGATTGTTTTAAGGATTCCACGAAGTGGGTTTTGATGATGTTCTTGTTTTGATTGTTTTAGGAGCTGGGAAAGTTAGAGGGAGTTTAACTGGAATTAGCATTGGAACTGTTACTCAAACACAAAAAGTATGGAGGAGCTTCCAAGCTCTTGGAGACATTGCTTTTGCGTACTCTTACTCAATTATCCTTATCGAAATACAGGTATGAATCTCGAGAATTCGGTGTCGTGTTTCAATTTGATTCGATTCGGTTTGATTAATTGAGCTATGTTTTGTTCGACAGGACACTCTTCGATCTCCGCCTTCGGAGGCCAAGACAATGAAGAAGGCTACTCTAGTAAGCGTGTCGGTCACGACATTGTTCTACATGCTTTGTGGCTGTGCGGGGTACGCTGCGTTCGGGGACTTGTCACCGGGAAACCTCCTTACCGGGTTCGGGTTCTACAACCCTTATTGGCTGCTTGACATTGCCAACGCTGCTATTGTTATTCATCTTGTTGGTGCCTACCAAGTCTATTGCCAACCCCTCTTTGCCTTCTTTGAAAAGTATGCTTCTGAAAAGTTTCCTGATAGTAAATTCATCACCAAAGAGATAGAGATTCCGATTCCCGGGTTCCGCTCCTACAGACTCAACCTCTTCCGGTTGGTTTGGAGGACGGTTTTCGTGATCGTGACGACCGTGATCTCGATGCTTCTCCCGTTCTTCAACGACGTGGTTGGACTCCTTGGAGCTCTAGGATTTTGGCCTCTCACGGTTTACTTCCCGGTGGAGATGTACATTGCTCAAAAGAAGATACCAAAATGGAGTTCAAGATGGTTGTGCCTGCAAATCTTAAGCGTTGCCTGTCTCATAATTTCGATAGCAGCGGCGGCCGGTTCGGTCGCTGGGGTCGTCTTAGATCTAAAGACCTACAAGCCCTTTAGCACAAGCTTTTGATTCAGATAGTGAAGGTGCTGCAATGAAAAGGGTTGATCCAAATGCCATTTTTAATTCAAGTTCTTCATAAAAAGGCTTCAAACTCTGAAGCTTCTCTTCTCTGTTGGTTATTTTTAGTGTCGTTTCCAAGAAAATAGATGAAATCATGATTGTACATGTTAATGTTAAAAACTATGATCTTTCCAAACTTTGTACCCTTTGTAATCCCAATCCAACTAAAAAAAATGAAACATTTTCGTGCTATCTTTTTTAGTTCAAAATTTATCGCACCATATACTACAATCATAATTCTCGAAACTTACCATATAATACTCGAAATCTACCATATTCTTATATTTGATTTTGAATAACATAAACTTGACTTTGGATAGCATAAATTGAATTGAAATAAATTGAATTGAAAAGTGATGGAATCATTTAAATTCCCATAAAATCGCAAGAATAAATTTGACTTTGTGTTTTGTGTAGTATAAAAAGAAGTAAAGTTTATGAAGCTATGGTTTGAGACATAAATTCATGTATCCAAAAAAAAGAAAAAAAATTAAGTCGAAGTTTTAAAAACTAGTTTTCAAGTCTTGGTTTTTGGACTTTTACTAAGAATTTGAATGTTTTGATAAAGAAATAGGAAATTTATTGTCGAGAACTTTTGAAAAAACAAATAGAATCAAACAAAAATGACATTGTACCGTGTTCCTTGATCCTTGAGTTGAAGTTTGAAATATAGGGTTGGGCTCCTACACGGTATGTAGAAATGACTTGGGAGGCTTCATATATACCTCAATAATATTTAGATGGATGGAGTTTGAGAGGTTCTGATTATAAAGTTGTCTTAAGAATTGATTCTCGTAAAACATGTCTAAGCAAAATGCAAAGGTTAATGACAGCCAAAAACTCAAAATAGTATCACGGGGCATAAAGAAAAGTGATGATTTATGGCTACAGGAATAGTTGATCATTTAACTCGTATCGTACTTGTAACAAAATCTTCTTCCAAAGCCCTCACCAACCAAATCCCTCTAGCTCTTGGAGATAAGAAGGGGCAAGGAATTTCCATTGCATGGAAATGAATATGGTTGGACAAATAAAGATGCCTTCAAGAGCACCATTGAAGGTGCAAATTCATGTTCATACATCTGTTCTAAGCAGTAAGTCAATATACACCAACAATACATTATACAATCTTGAATCTTTAGTTGAATTTCATACAAAAATTATATATTTAAGACTTAGATGAACTTATCAGCTTCGCTTTAGGGTTTATGCAAATGGTGGGTGAGAAAGTGATGCCTTCTCTTTTCCTAAAGGAAAAAGATACCGTCTTTGTTGAATCATTCAGCTCACTCATCAAATGTTAAGACTATATTGGGATTTTATCAAGGAAACAAATTATGGGAACTTGGGTTATTGTAACCAATGTTCGGTTTCTAAATCCTGAATGTGGGTTGATAGAGTTTCATGTAGCTCTCGAGATTAATGTATTCATAACTTGAGATAAACAAGCCCTCGTAAGTAAATATAAGTTTGATTTCAAATTATGGGAACTTGGGTGGTTGTAACAAAATGTTTGGTTTCTCAATCTTAAATGTGGGTTTATATAGTAACTCTCGAGATTAACGTATTTATAGCTCAAGATAAGCAAACCCTCGTAAGCAAATATGAGTTTAATTTCTTAACTTTACACGTGCGAACGAGTTATCTCCTAGAGAAATTTGAAGCTCGCCCTCACAACCTTCTCCCACTTGCTTTATTTTCCCATTCCCTCAACTTTTCAAAAATCTAAACTCTCCAAAGTTATGCAAGGAACCATCCAACTCCTGCCAGCTTAAAGCAACTCAAGATTCCATTTTGCCAATTCAAATCCAAGCAAATCCCCACGAGCTCACTGATATGTTTCCTTTTCAAGCACAGAACTCTCCATATTCTCTGAAAGGTGCAGAACATTTCCCACCAGCGAGCTAAAAGTTAGAATTCAAAAGCTTGGCCTCATTTTTCTATGTATACAATTCAAAAAACCACTTTATCTTTGGCCAATTAAAAGCAGGGGAGAAAGAAAGCAAGATAAAACAGCCTTTTTCCACATGAAATTATTATGCGGCTTGATATAAAGAAACGATGAAAATACCCTGAAAAGTTATTGAGATAAAGTGGTACCAGCCTAATTATGAGATCTCACATCGGTTAGAGAAGAAAACGAAACATTCCTTACAAGGGTGTGGAAGCATCTCCCTAATAGACGCGTTTTAAAAATCGTGAGGCTAATGACGATACGTAACAGGCCAAAGCGAACAATATCTACTAGCGGTGAGCTTGAACTGACCGCTTAGACTGTTACACTAATACAATGATTCTTCCTACTTCATCAGCCAAAAGCAAGCTCTAAAAATCAAACCTAACTAATAACATTAGGACTCAAAACGCCGGAAAGTCTCAAGTCGGCGGCCGCCCACTTGGCGGCGGCTTCGTTGCTAGTGGTAGGGTACACCAAAACTAAGGATGAAAAGTGGGTTGTGGGGTTATCTTTCTGAGAAGTTTCATCTTTTCGTTGGACAAGGGTTGCTGTTGTTCTCTCATCTTTCTTTTTAGTGGGGATTTGCTTTTGAATGTAGTGGAGATCTGGAGGAATCTCCAAGGACCAAGGGAAAGGCCGAGATGTGTTTGTTTTTTTCTTTCCCCACTTTGTTTCAGTGCATTTTTTTAGAGCTTTAAATGGGTTAATGATTAGAGGCAAAGACAAAGCTCTATAACTGAGAAACTGCAGTTTTTGGTACAATGAATGTGGATGTTTTTCTTCTCTTCAACCTACTTAATGGGGTGCTTTGTAATGGAAGTAAAGCAAATGAAGGTTTGCCAACTCAATGGAGAGATGAGTGTTGAAGTCTAAGACAGAAACCTAATCTCTTCACTTTCAAAGTGACATTCAGTCCTGGCCCTGGCCTATCTAGTTGCTTATATTGGTGTAGCTAGGTTCTTTTTACCACTAAATCATCATAGAAATTGGATTCATACAAATTCTTGAAAAAAAAGTATAAATCGAGTCGAATCGAATCAAATTCTTGGTCTCTTCAATAAAAGTTTGAATCTATTTTAGCTCCCTAGTTGCTTTTAGTTGCTTTGAAGGCAAAACTAGGTATCCCCACCTGACTTTCCAACCTTCCAAAGGTAAGTAAAAAGAATCACGGGGCATTTTCTTTTTTCTACTACAATATTATGGAGGTAAGATCCAAACGTCTAACCTTTTATTTAAGAACATGTTTTAACCAGTTCACTTACGATCCAGGAAAGAAACATTCTGGAAAAAGAATGACAAAGTTAATGAGAAAAGTTTCCACAGGTTACACAACTCAAGGATACTCTTGCAACATACAATACAAAATGTTGAATGTACAGTTCAGCAAAATACAGGAAGGATGGAAGATGTTTCAACTTTTAACCCACAACTCCTTCCCAGGAGAAAGAAAGAGGAAAAATGGAAGAAATAAACTCTACAAAAACAATGAATCTGGCGCAAATTTAAAGAATTATCAGCTCTATTTTATTGTGTGGAACCATATAAATCACAACATAATTTGGGTATGAAACTATGGTTTAACCTATGGGATCCAAGAATTACCCCAATGTCAAGTAATGACAACCCTTTAGATCTTTCTCTGACAATGTGTTGAACACAATTTCGGCCGCCATGGCCTCCAGACTGACCTGCAGAAAACAGACGACGATTGTAATGCTAGTTTAGTCGTCTCTCCCTGAGTAGAATATTCATACTTTGCAGGTGAAATGGTGGTTGAAGAAAAGAATCATCCAAGATGCGTCTAAAGTTCCTCTTTGCTGAACTTATTCCAGGCTTCCTGTTTCAATGTAAGAAAATTTTGACGGTAATAAGACAGTTAAAACAAGTAAAACTAGTAATTGAATTAGACTTTGAATCTAAAAGCAGTCATAAATTGATCAGCCTATTTTTGGTACAAGTAAAATGGGAAGAATAGTCATAAATTAAAATCATTTGTTTCTTTCTTTCTCCTAGGATTATTATATTTTCACATAGAAACATTCCAAAGAGGAAATCATTAAGTAGTCTCTAATTCTATACAAAAACAGCATCTGCATTGGAGACTTGAAGCTCCAGGAGATTTTTAATTAAAAACAAATAACCCAATTCTCTGCCTAAACTTGAAAGATCATACACGTTCATCGTTTAGAAATCAGAAACCAAGTTGAGATGCAGGCTCGAAACTAGGATGCTATATAGTGGAAAAAAGAGTGAAAATGAGAATATTTTTAAGTCACCTTGAGAATATCAAAAACCTTCTCTGCGGTATATTTCTGTTCAATACTGGCACCCTTCTGTTGAACCTTATCCGGATGAATGCACAAGACTGCCTTCCTATAAACCTTTTTAACTGAGGAAGAAGTAATCATATCTGTCAATGAAACTGGTTCCCAACCACAACCGGACCAGAGAACCTAATCAGCAGTAGAATGGAGATTAATTAGCATGCTAATAACTGAATCTATGTCGTTTGCAAATTAATGGCAGAAAATCTGGGATGGTTGATCCAAAGTTAGAGTTCAATCTGGTAAAAATATACTTCCTTATGAATATAACTGGATCAAGAGGATCTGAATGTCCATATATACACACACATTCATATATGGAAAATATTGTTTGGATAAAAAGGAGATTAAACAAGTGAAAGGACCAGCAGCCCCTGGGAATAGAATAACAGAACCAGAGACCGTATGTTATCGATAATTATTTGAATTCAAAACCGATAATTTCCATTAAAAATACACCATGCAATTCAATAATAAATAATTAAGTTCTCACAAGCATTATCAAATGTGATGCAATGTCAGGGAAGTAAGAGTGTTACATTTTACACGAGTACCAAAGTATAATCGATTGTTTTAAGCCTTTTTGTTTCCTCTCGAGGTTTCTTAATTGAATCATGTTTCCAGTATTAACTTGTGTACTGACAAAGCCAAAAAGAAAATTTTATGCATTTTAGGTATCTTGGTTTTCCATTATTCTCAATACTAACCTACATTTTTTATACTTCAGTTTTCCATTATCCTCAACAGCAGCCTCTCTTCCTAAATCCCAAGTCTTTACTATCGCAAAACCCTACAGAATGCATCATAAAGCAATTCCAAAAGTGAGAAGTTTCTTCTCCCCGTGAAAAATTAAAGGGGAAATGCAAGCAGCTTAAGATCCCTAAATCTTTTAAGAATAAGATCTTCAACCCTTCTCTTGGACCTCTCCTCTTCTTCTGCGCAGCTCCTTTCCATCCATATGTAGCCTCTAATGTCAAGTTTGCCACTATAGACAGCTGGTATCTTTCCAATAATGCTTGGAATCTTCAGCTGAGAAGAGGTTTAATGGACAAAAAATTAGAGGAATGAGTAAGCCTCACTGTTCTGCTCCAAGATCCCAGTCAAGCCAATGATTTGATTTGTTGGACAGCAGAGGTAATTCTCAGTGAAATCGGCCAAAAAAATTCATCATCTTGGGAATCCTTGTCTCATTTTCTCAGCGAGTTGATTCGGCAAGGAAATAGTACCCCAAAAAAAAACAAATTTTTTTGGTTGATATCTAGTCCATGGGAGCTTGAATACTATGGATAGGGGTCAAAAGAGAAATCCAGATCTAGCCGTGTCTCCATCTATGTGTTTGATGTGTAAAAGCAATGCTGAAACTAGTGACCATTTGTTCTTTCACTATCCTTTTGCGCAGAAAGGTAGGAATTACATCTGCAATCACTTTGATTGTGCTTGGTGTCCTCCTAAAAAGAATGAAGATGGGCTTTTAGACTTAATTTCAGGATAGTGGTTAAATAAAGAGTAAAATCCTTTGGTCAAAATCTAGAGCTCTTCTTTCATTCCTTCGGAAAGAAAGGAGTTATGCATGTTTCTCAGATAAAGTACATGTTTGTTAACTTTTGTGGGCACCTTCAGTATACAACCTCCAATTGGAATGCTTTACACATAATCTTTTGTAATATTCCCTCTGCCCTCATTTTTTTTATTTTTTATTGGAGGCCTCTGTTTGATCCTACTTTGCACACGCTAGGATCCCTCATCCCTAAGGCTTAGGTTGTGCTTCTGTTTTGGTGTGTATGTATCCTCATTTCTAATTTAAAAAAATAAGAAAGAAGCAAAAATAGAAGAAAAAGAAAGGGCAATAGGTTAGGAGCAGAATGAAAGAGAAAAATAAGAACCAAGAAACACACATATTGCAATGATGATAACAGTGCACGCATGTTTCCTTCCTTCCCTGCAGCCCAGCGCTTGATAGCAACATCTAAAGACTCGGCAATCCTCTGTCAAAGTAAATAAAATTGGCAGTAAACCAACCAAGCCTTTGGATTTAACCCAAATGAGAACTATACTTGTAAGACAAAATACTAATATGGCAATTGAACACTAACACGCTTCTCTTCTTGCTCGTGCAGTGTTTGAAAGTCACGTTGATTCAAATCAGCCACTGCTCTTGCCTGAGAATCAATTTGGACTACTTTTAATTCAATGACAAGAACATCCATCAAAGAAGAGAAATCTAGCTTCTTATAAGGTACCCCAAATGTAACAAAGAAGGAAGAAGAAGAAAAGAGAAACACTAACTGCACGCTCTTGGGTCCTTTGTAGACGACCCAATCTGGCTCTTCTTCTTTCTTCACTCTCTCCCTCAACTTCATCAAAATGTCCAAATAAAGGAGCATCTACCATGAGAAAAAGGAGGGATGGGGAAAATCAGAATTTAAAAAATTGGAGGGAAAAAAAACAAATGAGAAAATAGTGATCATTTGCATATAGTCATAACTAAAGCTGGCACTTCATGGTATATCACCTCCGAAAACCGATGTAAGATCATCCACAAGATTTAGAGCAGAAGAAGATTTCTTTATGTTGGATGAGGCTGCAAAAGAAGTTCCTTTTGGTATTTCAGGTGGTTTGTTGTACTTAGGAACGTCAAATAGAGGATCCTGAAAAATAATCCCACAACATTTACAGAACTATCAATCCAGTAGTTCAGGATACTGATAAACAAATATAATATTGCTTCAAGTGCAACAAACTTTCATATTCTTTTTTCTTTTGTGAAAAATTTGGTGGTGTTGAATGCGTCTCACCGGAGTTGTTGTTCGTGACCTTGGAACACTCTTAGATCGAGGACCTGCATTGAAAAAGGAGTCCAGATCGTCTACAGTATTATGATGATTTACTCCTGCAACATGTGCATCTTTACTATTTCTAGTCGCTGTGTGTGTTGAGGCATTGACTTTTCCCTTTGCAAAGTTCTCCAATTCATCTATAGGAGAGGAAGAGGAACTCTTAACTGCACAGAGCATCTTGATATTGTCAAATTATGATGAGATTGGACATCAATATTCATGAATATAAGGAAGCTGAAGCACCTTTATCTGCCTTCTGCCCTGGCTTTGGTATTGGAGGAACACTGAATGGTGAGGAAGAATTTGACGGGCTGCCAAATTTTGTGCCTCCAGAACTTTTGAACTTACTAATTTCCTCCAACGGATCTAAGAAAGCCTCAGACGAACTATAAGTTGGTATTGAAGTTGATTCGAGTTCTATAAAAGGATCTTTGGCTGAACTGAAAGTTGATTTAGTTGGATGAGAAGTTGATTGCTGGGTCAGATTGTCCAGCACGCTCGCTCTGGTCAAATAAATAACAATAGAATGCCTCAATTTTACAAGTACTTGAACGTATGAGAAAAATAGAAATGCATGAATAGACACATCATGCATGGAAGTCACCAAGTGAACAACACCATAGAGAGTTTGGCAAAAAGGGAACATAGAGAATACAGAAAATAGATTTCTACAACAATCAAGAATAATTTTTTCCTATTGAAGAGGGTTTCTGTTGCTGCACCATAAGATGAATTGTTAAGCCATCATGGTATTCAATTGCAGAGGCGATATTGTCGGTTTCATTCCAGTAAGATAGTTTGTACTTCATTAACAATACAAAACGCAATCGATTGGAGAGGACAGTTAAGATAGTATTAATTCGCCTCATAAGGAGAAACAAATGGAAGCATGCTAGTATAGATCACTTGAGGTAAGTAAAGAAAGTAGAAAACATGGGAACCAAAACAAGGAAATTGTATGCATTTTATTATAGCTAGTCTTACAGTGTAAGGAATGACATTGTGATTTTATTATAGGTGCACCCGGTTGCTTCCAATATGAATTGTAAGAAACTAGAAATATACAATAAATGAAGCTAAATTCTACGCCAATCCTTTCCTAAGGTCAATTCAAACCCGCACGACAATGGTAGAGCAAATTCACCAACAAGAAGAAGAAATTAAACCACATTTTTCTGGTACCAACAGCATAATGTAGAGAGCTAAGCAGGATGATACATTGATTATACCTATTAGTTCGAGATTTGCCATTGCCAAAGCCAGAAATCAATTCATCAAAAGTGGCTGCATTATTATTTGCGGTCTTTTTCAATGGCTTCGGAATTGTTTTCTTTGCCACATTGCTGCCGAAATTACCAAACAAATCATCAATTTGAGAGTTCTGATTCGTAGATGAGGAGAACGATCGGACCGGATCCTCCGTCTTTGTTGTACCCGAGCTCTTGAATCCGGGAATCCCACCAAAAACATCATCATAAGTTGGATCTGAACTCTTCGACCCAAAAAATATTGAATCGTAATCAAAAGAAGACGGAGAACTTCCGGAATTCCCCGAATGTTTCGTTGGCTGATTGAGACTCCCAAGAAAATCACCATAATCATCAAGCCCCCCGGGCTTAGTGTTTTTCTGGAAAGATAAGTCATCAAAGCCAGAATCGAACGAGGAATTGCCGTTCGAACCCGAATTATACCCGGATTTCGGAGACTGGAAGGTGTTTGAGGAAGTGGATGCCTTCGATGCAGCCATTGGAGCCGATTTTCCTTGCGGCTTCAATCCAAATCTTTCCGTCAAAACCCCGAAATCGTCCATCGCAGGCGTATTCACAAAATTCGAACAATGGGGATCACAGATTAGGCTCGAATTTCCGATTCCGTAGATCTCAACAAAAAGGTAGAGTAAGCGTGAGAATTTTTCTTCCTCCTAAAGCAAACCCAAAATTCTACAAAGCAAAAGCGAGCAGGAATCAGAACGAAAGGAACTGGAAAACAGCATAAAACTCGAGCCGGAGAAAGGCGGATCCAAAAACGGGATCGCTTGATTACTGTTCTTCAAAACAAATTCAAAGGTGGGAAAGGACAAAGAATTAATGCAGAAAATAATTGAACCATAAACATTAAAGAAGCTTGAAATCCAGAATGAGAAATCACCGCATGAATAAATTGAGTGGAAGCCACGCGGCAAACACCAACTCTCCTCTCTCCACGATCAAAATTATGTTTTTTTTCCCTCCCTCCGTCTTGTCGATTCATTATTTAAGAAGTCAAGGTCTTGACTTTTCCTAACAAATCATTAATTTTAAACAATTTTAATTTAAACTTTGTGATTTTAGTTTTTTCTTTATATTTTATTTGAGATGAGAAACATTAAAATAATATATAGTTAAATTTATCTTCGTTGGAATGTTTGTTTCAAATGAAAATAAAATTAATATTCTCTAAAAAAAAAAAAAAAAATTGTACTTTTAATCCCACAGGTTTCAATAAAATTTAGAAAATAATTTTAAATAGGCTATTTGGTTGAGTAACCCAAATAAATATATATATATATATATATATATAATACAGCAACTATTTGCTAACTAGACCTTCGCGTTTAGGAAATTACATTAGTTCTTTTTCTTTCTTCATCCGTCTCCAGAGCTATAGCTGATATGGCAATGCTTTCTCTCCGATGTTGGATTTGAACTCACCAATATAATTTAGTTCCAGGATGTTGGTCCAGTGCCAACAAATATTGTCCATTTTAACTCCTTATGTATCGCTGCAACCTCACGGTTTTAAAATGCGTCTGATAGGAAGAAGTTTCCACACTTTTATAAAAATGTTTTGTTTCCCTCTCCAACCAATGTGAGATCTCACAATCTACCCACCCTGAAAGCCCGACTTCCTCGCTGACACACCGCTCGATGTCTAGCTCTTATATCATTTGTAACAACCCATGTGAGATCTCACAAGTTCTGTTGTGGCAGCTGATTTTGATGGCTCAAGTGTTTGTTTTCTAGACAAAGTCTCAAGAAATTTCTCATTAACCAAAGAAAAGAGTGTTTGAAGGCAGGAAAGTTAACACCATTGTTAATGTTATGATAATTATGATTGTAGTAAACTGTTCTCACGGCCCCCTCCTAATACTAAAACAAAAACAAGACTAGTCAGCACCAGAGGGTGCAGCTGCAGGAGGCTAGGGGGTAAAAAGAAAATCTCAAAAACAGAGTCGTTGCTGTCTGAAGAGCTTAGTTTCTTTTCATCTCAGTGCCTTTTGGCTCTAGATTCAGATTTAGAAAGTGCGCCACCTGAAAGCTTGTTCAACTCATACAGCAGTCCAGCGGAGAACAAGAAACTGCAGCAGAAGAAAATAATAATGCTTTGAAGATAAGTTCCAAGATATTCAAAATTTTGGTCCAATCAATCGTGAATCTTATTGTTTTGATAGAACTTGCTGTTCTACTTCATAATATAATAGCTATTATTAATCTCAATATTTGAAAAACCAAATGTCTTGGATTGTTCCCTTTCTCTTCTCCTAAAGTATTTGAATGAAATTACTCTTTCAATTCGTGTCTTGCACATTACGCTATGATATCAGTTTTTAGCCTTATAATGATAACTTTTGAATCTTTACGAGGTCTTTATTATTTTGTGTAGTGGTTCCTTCTACATTCTTTCTCCAAGGGATAGTAGCTATGAAAAACAGTTTAAAAAGGATGTGGATAAGTCAGAATACCATGTTGTGATGCAAACTCTATGAACAGTGCTTGCAGCAATCAATGCAACTGCTTCTGCTACAATGACTGCAAATGAAAAGTAAATGGTTAGTTAATTATTATTCATCTCCAAGGAAATTGGAAAATGTGGGCACATTGCTGCTGTTCATAATAATTTATAGTCTACTGAATTAGCGTGCATAAAGGTTCTTGACAAACATCAATGATAATTTATTTGAAACGAAATAACATAAACGAAAAGAGCATCTTAATCCACAAAGCTTTAACCATTCTAGTTCCTTTTTAATAAACTTCCAGTTCCAAATTAAATCAAATGAATTCTGTTGGCAGACATTACAATAGCGTATATTACGATCTTTTGACAGTCTTCAAAGAGTAGGCTCTGGTACAAAATCAGGACTCGGGAGAGTACTAGTTTAAACGACGAAATTGTCATTTCATTTTATGCATGATTGACGAATCAAGGAGAACATGATTTACAAACATCCAACCAATAGCATAATCAAAGCCAAGATGAAGATACAAATAATTATTTATAAAAAAATACAAAACTACAGACATAGGTCCATACACATTCTTTCAACTCGCTCGCGACAATCATCAACATACAAACGCACAAAGGATTTGACCATTGGAACTTAGCCACTCGGTAATATCATAAAAATACATTGTAGCTTCCATGAGTGTCAACCTCCCCCAGAATGTCATGATTAGCTACTAAACCTAATAATTATGAACATTTAAAGAGAACAGGTAGGTTTTGCTGGAGATAATTATAAAATAAATGAAAAATATATATCAACTCTGCAGCACTAGTATTAGAGAAACTTATTAGGCAGAAAAATATGTGAAGTCAAGAGCACGAGTCATTAAACTTACCAGCTCCCCATCCAGTTCGCATGCCACATGTTTCCTGGAAGTTTCCTAAGAACTGAAATAAATAAATCAAGAAAATGCAAATTATCATGCTCAATCAACAATTTCAGCTGAAAAGCATAAATTAAATATAAATTGAGCTCATAAACTGCATCTTCATGCTGTAATGAAAGCAATAAATTTGGTCTTGAGTTCAATCTTCTGTTCGTACGCGGATGTATGCAACAATCGGCACGTAAGCATAACTTGTCTTTGATCCATAAAATAAAACTGATTCCATTACGTTTGACAGAAAAACCAAGTCCAAAATGTCACAATTATATCTAATATGGAAGATTTCTTACAAAACGAGAGAGAACTAAAAGCACAAAAATGGGAACTCCAACGCTACAAGAAAGGAGGCTAGAAATAAAAATAAAGGAATATTGCAGAAATCTTTGTAAGTTGTAAATCAATTTGACGGAAAATGTAAGTCACGATATTGCAATTAAATTTCATTTAGAGAATATCAATGACCAGTGTCCATGTAATTGACAAAAGACATTATAGAGATGTATGCAACGGGATCAACTACTGATAAAACTTGAATTATTCCATAAAATTTCTGTAAATTCCCCATCCAGAAAAAAGCCACTGGATCCAGAAATAACGTCGAAGATAAAATGCATCCACAAGTTTTTCAAGCTGGTATAAGAATAAAAAAGCGTTCGAACTCACGGTTAGAAGCACTAGAAATAGAAGAGAACTAATGAATCCTCCAAGTATGGTAAACAGCTCCGAAGAAGCCAACTTTCCTCTATACATCTCTTGAAGTGAAAGAATGACAGTGAACAGAAGAAATGAGTAAAGCATGGAACTCCCAGACCCCGCCATGGCCTTCAATAGTCACAAACACAAAAACGTCAAAACCAATAGTCAACTATCAAACCACGAGTAATTGCAGCAACAGAAATCACAAACCAGCCAAAAAAAAAACTAGATCAGTGATTAAAATGAAGAACAATACGCACTAACTGAGAATGCATAATCCAGAGATTCAAACGTAAAACAATTACAAAAGGAACGTAGAAAATGCGGATCCGAACTAACTGAGAATGCATAATCTCAGTATCATTTGAAGTAGACGATTAGTTCTAGATAACCTAGTTATAAGAATCGACTAATCAGAACTAATCCTAGTCGTGCAAAGATAGATAATCTGAAGCAAAAACCAATAGAAGATGCAATTCAGTTCAAATTCCGCTCAATGGGGTCGAAAGAACGGTAAATTTGAGATCAAGATCATGATTTCCCCCACAACTAAATGGATCGAAGGAGTGGTAAGCAAATACCTCTCCAGCAGCAGCTCTATCGCAAAGGCTTTCGGTTCCTCCTTCGACAACGCGTCGACGGTCTATGTTATGTCGTATACCGTTCTCGCAAACGCGCGAGAAGTTCAGAGCATGAAAACGGTGTCGTATCAATTTTTGTATAAAAAAAGAATCAATTTTCTCCGGCGCTAACTCCCAAACTAATTATCATTCAATTTTATAAATCCATTTGGATCTTTCATTAAAATTTCATTTTAAAATCATTAATATATAAAACTTCTCTAAATAAAAATATTAAATCAAACAGATTGCAACAACTTTTTTTATTAATAAATTCATTAATGTAGGGAGCTCACAAAGTTTAAAATAGTTTAAATCAATACAACCCTTTGTTTGGTTTGGAGTTTTAGCGAGATAAGATATTATTTCAACATTAGAATAATACAACATTTTTAAGAGAGAATTCAAACTTTTAATCTCTTGATCGAGATTATATAACTTAACCTAGAAATCAATATAACTTCATAGTAACTTAGTTCGTCCTCAACCGACCTCAACATAGTCTAAATATTAGAGCAAATTCTAATTAAACTCAATCACTCGATGAGGGGTGTAGGAGGTCTTTTTGAGCACATGTTTTTCATATCGATCAAGTGAGTTTCGTTTCATTTTTTGGAAAGGCTGTCATACTATTCCACTTTAGTTAAGCTAATGATGACAGAGGACCTGAATTTGTCAACAGATGATGATGATGATGTCCACTCCTAGCTCGATGCACTTAACGAAAGGAACTCCTTCGTAATTAAGCAGCATCATTTAAGTAGGGGTGTGTTGGACCGCTGACGAATAATAGGTATCTCACCCCAAGCAAAGTTAGTGAGCCGTGTAATAGACGGTCATTTCATACGGTTCTAAGGAACTAATGAAATAACATTATACCGTTATCAAATGGTGATTGGAGCCCTAAAAATGATCTCCACTTTAGACAAGATTCAACAGCATATAGGTTTAGAACCATTTTCATGAGACAGATCAAGAAATCTATAAATTGATTTATCTTTTTTAATATCCATTAAAAAATAATTATTCTAATTTCTATCAAATGACAGTATACAACCATTTTCTCTTTCACCTTTAATGAGAAAAAGAAAGTGAACTATTTACTATAAAGACCAAATTTTCTATATCTGTACAGTGATTTACATAACCTCATTGATGTGATATGAAGTTGAAGGTGTGGCTATGGCTGTGGCTTCAAAGGGCCTTCTGATCAAGCCTTTCATTCCAGTTCAGGCAGCGAATCAAGCTGCGAAACCAATCGCCAGTTTGATCAGACTTGTTTACTGTTGGGAGTGGATGCCTGCTCATGGATATCTTAACAGAATCTCCTCTTGAGAGTTGCTGCCTTCTCTTTCCATCAAACGAAACCCACGCATTACTTCGCGCATCCTCGGGAATCTGTCGATACAAGTAGAGTCATCCACGGTTAAAACGATAAGCTGTAAGAAGCTAATGAAGTATGCATCTGATCCCTGTGTCGCGTTATATGTAATCAGAGGTCGAGGAGATATTTAAATCTTATAGATTAAAGAACTTAAGGGAATGTATGTATGAATTAACACGAGCTTGTATCGATACTCGATAGCATCGTTCTAAATGAATCACCTTTAACTCGAGTCGTGCTGAGTCGGGAAGTATAACTGGTCTAAATGAGAGAGAATGGGGGCAGATTGGAGTGAAAAGCATGCAAGGAACATTCGGATGCACCTGCAATATTGAAGAATATCAGCTCAAAATGCATAATAACTTCATTTCATGTTTGGGAAAACCCAAAAAATCACTATTTTAATGTTCAAAGTTACTCCCAAACGTGTCTTTAATCAATGAAAATCAACTTAATGCCTGATTTTATACTTTTAAACGTGATTTTCCTATCATAAAAATGATTTTGAATATGATATGATTTTAACCATTTTAGAATCACTCCCAAACATGTCCTAAAACATGTCCTAAAAGCAACACCATTCGGCATTTTTCTTGCCTTCTAATCAAACAACTTCCTGTATGACATAAAAAGAAGTATATTTGCAAGAAATACAAACCTTTTATCACTTGCCTAACGAGTAAATAAATTTATCCTCTATAGAAAAGGAAGTATATTTTCAAAGAAATACAGAGCTGTATCACTTTAACGAGGTAAACAAAATTATCTTCTACAACAAGGAAGCGTCATAATGATTTACAGAACAATTGGAATTTGGATAATCAAAATGGCAGTCCCAGAAGAAGAAAAAAAGGTATGGGAAATTTAACAAGAGAAAGAACACGAGATATGTTAAGATTTCTGCATAAGATGCATGAACACTAAACATAAGACAAGTAGAATTGTAACACCCGCTCATCGACAGCTCGTATCACAGGAGTTACCATTGACATAGATATTTTGCTTCGAAAATCAGTCATAAAACAAAACATTTTCATGCATGACAAGTAAAACATTCGGTAATTTCACCCAAGCTCTCAATGATCACATTCAAGAACTACGGCTTCCATTATGCATACATATCGCCACAACTTCACATGTAAAAAGAAACCCCAAATGTACAAGCAACAGTGCATAATGCTTTATAAAAACCAAGATTTATATAAATTAGTTTTGAGAAAAAAGAAACTTTCGAGTCAGTAAAAATCAATTGCATGCGTGAGACAAAGACATTAGCTTACCATAGAACCCCCTGCTGCAGTAGAGTAAGCAGTGCTTCCAGTAGGTGTGGCCACAATAACTCCATCGCCTTGAACCTGAAAAGCATTTCCACTCAAGAAGTAACCATCTTATAATTGGTGGCTGCAAGCCAATGGTTTTAATAATATCACTCTTGAAGATAAAATGTGATGATCTACATATTAATTGGACTAATTTTCGAAAAGGAAACCCACCTTCGTTATGAGACGATCATGTTCATAACATTCAATTTTAGAAAGGTACGGATTGGAGCCTCGATCAACAACAACCTCATTGAGAATATTAAATACCTTCCCAGGAATAGCTTTGCCATTTCGAAAAATTTCACACTGAAGACGCATTCTTAGAGTTATATAGACACCATCCAGTGAATCATTTCCATGAATGACTTGTCTTAAGTCCTGCCTATAACTATCAAACTGTATCAAAAAGTAATATTATCAAACAAATAATAATTAGTGTTGAAGTTAATCAAAAGAATCTGAAAAGCCTGAGTCAAAGAGCTTACAGTGTGGGAAGTCAAAAATCCAAGAGAGCCGAGATTAAACGAAACAACCGGGGGAACAGCACCTCTAAATATATTTGATGCATGGAGAATAACCCCATCTCCACCTAAGCATGCCACAAAATCAACTTTCTCATGCAGGTCACTGCACTAAGCATACAACAGGATAAGCAAATCCCTGAAAATGAAAACGTCGACTAGTACGTACGTCAATGTAGTCATATTTAAGATTGAAAAAATGCAGTACCTGGTATCTTGACTATAAAAGGTTTGGACAAATCCAAACCCTGGAATTCTTGCAAATATGTCATGTACGTCAGGTTCAACAAGAACATTCATCTTCTCTTGATGATACATGAACGAGGCTACCTGCAAAGATAAGAGAAAAGGTAATGTTTAAATAGACAGGAAATTATCATGAATGAAAGAGAAACATCCCAGGTCAGAATTTGAAGTTCCACAACAGTCCTCCATGAATATTCAGAAGCCTTAAATTGAACAAACACAATATTATAATTGTCATGCTTGATTTATTTCACTTAAGTTTAGGGAATAAAAGATTTTGTGCAACGGCCCAAGCCCAAGCCCAAGGCCGCCGCTAGCATATTATCCTCTTTGAGCTTTCCCTTTCGGGCTTCCCCTCAAGGTTTTTAAAACACGTCTCCTAGAGAAAGGTTTCCACACCCTTATAAAAAATGTTTCGTTCTCCTCCCCGACCGATGTGGGATCTAACAATCCACCCCCCTTCGGGTCCCAAAGTCCTCGCTGGCATTCGTTCCCTTCTTCAATCAATGTGGGACCCCCCAAATCCACCCCCTTCAGGGTCCAGTATCTTTGCTGGCACACCGCCTCGTGTCTACCCCTCTTCGAGGCTCAGTCTCCTCGCTGGCACATTGCCCGGTGTCTGGTTTTGATACCATTTGTAACAGCCCAAGCCCACCGCTAGTAGATATTGTCCTCTTTGGGTTTTCTCTTTCAGACTTTCTCTCAAGGTTTTTAAAACGCGTCTGCTAGGGAGAGGTTTCCACACCCTAATAAAGAATGTTTCGTTCTCCTCTCCAACCGATGTGGGATCTCACATTTTGTATATGCAAATATGTGTCACTTATACAAAGAGAACCTATTATTATTATGGAAACAAAATAATAACAATAAAGACAAAAGATCTGACAATTAATATTTATAAAAAAATAACTACAATCATTAGTAATTAGCAAATCCAACAATTTCGAAGTATTCTTCAGGGGTTTCACATACTTTCCGGTCTTTGGCTATGGAGAGTCCAACAAAAAGAAGAGACCAAAGTAAGAACAAACGCACGATCTCCACTTATTTCCTGACATAACCAGGACCTATACATTTATAAGTTTGATTGAATGTGTATACCAACAGTATCTACAGGGATGTAGTTTTCCATGTAAAATTATAAATCATTTTTAAAATTAACGGGTATATTCCAAGATTCCAAGTTTAGTCTTTATGTTACCTCTTTAGCTTCTTCCATCAGCTCTTCACCCAGCTTTTTCAGAAGTAATACAGTCCTAGGAGTGGATTTCCACATGAGCATCTGTTGCTGGGTACTAGGATGAGTAAAGGCCAAAGATGATTCAGTCACTTTTTCTCTGGCACATGAAAACCCATCCGTCCGAACTAAAAACATCTCAGCTTTCCTTCTTGATTGCACCCTTACAACACCAGTGGCAGAAGCACACATATTTCCCTCGACAGATTCCATTTCATCATTGCTAGAAACTGAAGTTGCTTGACCATTGCTCTTTAAGCCGTTTGTTTCTGCTTTAGACTGAAGTTTATCTCCAACAGCAGTAGAGGCTTCAGTCATCAGAGGATTCCTTCCATCCACTCCAAGTTCATTATGAACAGGATTGGAAGATACATGACTATCACCATTTACATACCTCATCTTTGTAGTAGATAAATAATGGGTCGTTGAGGACGTCTCTTTCACACTTGGCCTGCCATTAGTGTTTTCTGCTTCAACAAGCCCAGATTTAAGATCACTATTGTCAACACTAAATTTTTGAACTCTGCTCATAGGTAACTCCGTAGAAGGTGGCCGTTTTTCATTTGTTTTCATTTTACGGTGCAAGTAGTTTTGAGGAGAAATCTTTTTGGTCTTAAAAAAGTTGGACATTTCTTTTCTTGAGAAAATATTGCATGGAGGAATCTGAGCTTTCAAAGGGTCAGTTGCAACGCTAAATTGAGACAGATGCTCTTCCCCATTATGATCTGCTCTTAAAGATGTCAGATCTTGTGTAGGAATAGACCCGTTGAAAGCTCCATTTTCATTCTGAATAATTTTATCAGCTTCTGCATTATTGTTTCTGTTAATTGAACGATGATCAGCACTTTCTAGCAGCAAAGATTGACTGTTTTCATCGCATGAAGATGTTTTTTCAACTGTAGAAATTTCCAGAGATTCTTTTGCACCATTTGGATTTTGTGTCAATTTGGGAGAGGTAGACCCAAGGGGAATATCGGCTGGAACAATTGTCTGATTAGAGACGAATTGTGATCCACTGCGAGTCGCATATTGCCTCCATCTAGATATCATGGCCGATGTTCTCCACACACCCTCCTTACTATGAAGATAGATCAGCCCATTGCTGCCATCTGAAACCAACGATGCAAATTTCTCGACCTGATCTGCTGTTGGTGCAGTCCTAACTTCAACAGGAATTCTGATCACTTTAACTTTAGCAGAACCAATAGCATCATGTAAGGATGCACTATAGAATATATCCTTCACTGTCTCTGCCCTAAGATCAACAATCGTTTTAAATCCTCTCTCAATTAACCACTTCAGACCTTCTTCTGTTATCTGACCACCACTCCAAAAGGACACATCAGAATTTTTGGCCGACACTTCTTCCTTGGAGTTATGTAGATAAACAGGATTCCAATTGGCAAACAACGTATGGCAAGGATAATCCTCCCCTCTAGGAAAACCAGAATCATAACAGACATTCTTCAGCCTCTGAAGTTTCCTCCATACATCCCAACTCCGGTCGTCATCAGGAGTCAAAAAGTTTTCAAGAGCAACATGCAAGCTTTCACAACACCTTTTCATCTCACTCCTAAAGGCAGCAAGTGGAGGAAGATTATCCTCCATTGCATCTAAATTTTCACCCCGGAAAGTATTCATGGCAGATGATCTTCCTGAGAGTACATCCTCCTTTCCTTTGTTTAGAAGCGATACTATGCATCCAAGTACAGACACTATTTTATCCTCAATTACTGGATTTTCCCCTGGAGTAACATCGTACGAAACGCTACATTCGCCAGTGAAAGGATTGCAAAGAGTATCCATCAGCACAGAGTGAAGTCGCTCAGCAGTTCTAAAGATTCTACAATATGCCTCAACTTCTGCAATATCGCCAGGAACAGGACCCATCCATGATAACTGTAATAGATCAGAAATAGGAATGGCTTACATTCGAAAATCAAAGGGGTAATGTTAAAACACAAAATGAAAATCATCCAACAGACTATTATCTCCCTACACGACCAAATACAAAATGGGATACAGTGAAATCATACCAATACACAATAGAAAGTGCAACAGTAAATTGTAAATATCATATGAAGTACTGAACGAGTTGCTCAAGTTCACACAGAACTAAATATATAAAAAGCTAATTAAGGGTCATCTCAAGGAGGCATTTATTGGTTAAATAATCAGGAAAATTCGATCTACAAAGACGATGTAGATAAAGTTCGACAGTGGTGAGGGAGGCCAGGTGCCAGAAGCAGGAAGAAGATAGTTGTAGCTGATTTATTATATGGAACAGCAAAATCCGAACTTTATTTTTTATAAATACTCCATTTTCTGCTAACCCCACGATTCCAAGCAACTTGTATATAATAATAATAATCAGCAGAGAGCCTCCAAATGCTAAAGAACTGATTAGACCAATGGATTATGACATCAAATAAAAAACAAGGGTAGTAACACAAACTCATTGCCAGAGCATCATGCTTATCACTTTTCCACAGAGACAAAGAAATGAAAATTCCCAACCCTCTCGGCCAGTTAATCGAAAGCACCACGAAATTGAAAGATTATTAGAAGAACAATAGGCAATTAAAGTAAGAGACCTGAAATTCGGAGGCAGAATTAAAGGATACAGACTTCGAGAGCTCCGCAGTGACAGCAAACTTAAGCCGCCTCCTGATTCGCCTCCATGTGTGCAATTGGAAGCCGAGAAATCTGGCATTATTAGAGGAAGGAAGGAGAGGACGAAAAGGGGAGAGATAGGGATAGGAATGGATCACGGTGGCTGGTAAAGAGCGATTCATAACCGACGGCGATGGCGTCCAAGTGCCACACGAAGCAACATAACAACATGTACAGTTTGGTGAGCTCGTTGTGTAACTCTCTTCCGATTTTCAGAATTGAATAGTGGAATACGGATGAAGAGAAAACGACTGGATGAACTCGTTGGGGGAAAATGGCGGGTAGTGTCGGATTTCAGATTTCAGATGATTTCATTGAATTCTTTTGTGGTTGGTATTTTTAGCAATTTTCTTTTTCCGGAATTTGATTTTTCTTTTTTATTTTTTTATCAGTGGATTTTAGGCGTTTGGCAATTTCTAGAGACTATCTCACTTTTTAATTGGAGAATAATTTTTATTTCTTCCTTTTATATTCTCTTCACACACAAAAATAATAATCTTTAAGGAAAAATCTTCTTTTTTTTTTTTTAGTAATAACTGGTAAGTAACCAAATTTTTTTATTTCTTCATTATAAAAAATTATGAAAATTATTTAATGAAATAAGTAAAAATGTCGATTTGATTTATGTTTGGTCATATGTGTTAGATGAACACGACTCGCTCCCCAAAAGAATTCTTGATTATAAACTTATGATCATTCCCTAAATTAGCCTATGTGAGACTTTCATCCATCCCTAAATTACTCGATGTGGGACTTTCATCCAACACCTCCCCTCGAACAAAGTATGCCTCCCCTTAATCGAGGCTCGACTCCTTTTTCGTTTGGAGTCTTAGTCATTTTTTACTATGCTTTCGAGGCTCAAAATACTTTTGTGAGGATTCTATTGACATGGCTAAGTTTAGGGCATGACTTTGATACCATGTTAGATGAACACAACTCTCCATCCACAATAGTATAATATTGTCCACTTTGAGCATGGCTTAGCTTTGGGCTTCCCAAAATGTCGACTTTCATCCAACAATATGTTCCCTTGGAATCTTCTTTTAAATACTTAATATCTTCGAGTTTGTTGTTTCAAACTATATTATATGAAATAATTATTTATCCATAAGTTTATTTCACTCAATATTTTTACTCATAAAAAAATAATAAATTATTAGAAATATAGTTTTGACCTCTAAAGTTTACTCTTTTTTTTTTATTGTTAACCCTAATAAAAAAAACACGTTTTGTTTGTAATTATCTATGCCTTGTTAATGGTAGAATTTGGAGACATTAAATTGAAAAAAAATATATATATTTGCAAGCACGTCGAAAGGCCACGAAAAATAAAAGTTGAAAATATACACTTGACTCTTATGTGTCATAGATTAATTGATCAAAGAATTATACGTGCCAATACATTTGTCGATAATCCAGACTCTTCGAGATCAAGTGTGAGATTCAAGCTTTAAAACTGGAATTTTATGGCATGGAAACTATCAAACAGCAAAACTAAGGCTAAAAAATTGGAGAAACAAATAATTTGAACCTTAAGAGAGGGAAAAAGAGGGCCTTCATCAAATTGACTACTTGCCAAATAAAATTGCTACTTCAGCTCTCCCTAATTTAAGATACATTTCTTCTAATCCAGAAAACCCAATGCACGAACATGTAATTACAAAAATGGCTTTTTTTCGTTGGCTTTTCGCGGGTCGATAAATGAAACCCGTGAGTAAGAGAGGAGGGAGAGGGGAAGAAAATTTTGTGGGATGGAATGAGAATGGTGATGTGTGATAGAACATTATTATGGTGTAGATTAGACTCATGGGAAGTAATATCAAATTAGCTCGACTGTTCCAGACTTGGAGGAGCAGCTGATTGAATGTTTGCCTTGGGAGGAAGACTGGCAGTTGGCTTGTTGATGGACTTGTGTTTTTCGTCTCCGTGTTGGACGGGCGCCTTCTCGGGGCAATTATGAGTTTCGTCCAACTCCATAGCTGCCCTCCTCTTCGCCTTTTTCTTCGTTAACGCACCGTCCACCATTCTTGCATCTTCATGGGAACTGCTTGAGCTTCCCTTCAACTTATCGGATTTTAGCCTTTCCAAATTTCCAACACTAATGGAAGCACTTGGTAGCTGGGGCATTGTAGCTGATGAAACAGATACAGGCTTGGTTGCTAGGGCTGGCTGTAAAACGGATTCAGGGGCCAATCGCTCTCGAGCAACTGAACTGACCTCGGTTCTAACAGTCTCGTCTACTCTAGGTGGTAATATCTTTTTCTTCTTGACTTTGTCCTGATCCTACAAAATTGAAGTGAGTGCAAAAAAACAACGTTATATGGAACAGCTAATATGAATCCAGAAACGTGACACTATTATCTTAAGTCCATAGAATATCAACTCAATGGGGATGAGCGTAAATTCGCACATTTTTGCTTTTTTCATCGAGATTGGGTCAGTATTTAGCGTCAGTACAAGACCGAAAAGAATTCATAGCATTTCAAGTGAGATGTCCAAGATAAAAGGAACGAGGGAAGAATCGACGAGCTTTTTAAGCCCCAAAACTCAGATATACAATTCTATCAATGAAATAGAAGAATTTGTCCACTAATGGTTACATGCCCCTAATAACCCTGCGACTAAGAAAGATGTTCACTTCTTAAAATATCCCATATACGTAGGCGGGAGGCAAATGTCTCATTTCCGTATCAATTATAGAGAAAGGGAAAGAACTTCCCAAAATTTACTGATAGCTTAAATAGGGAATGATAGAGAAAGGGAGATTACATTACCTTGTGTTTACCATGCAACGCTCTCCGCCTTTCTTTTGCTCTACATATTGCACGTTTGATCCCATGATTATCCATGAACCCATTTGGCCATAATTCTGCAAGCTGGAAAGATGATAGCCAATCACACAAGTTAAAGGTAGCACGAGTTTAAAACTAAGATATTGATAAGAAGAGGAGCTATAACTAAAATTGGAAGATTTGACATTATATTGGGAAGGAATTTCAAAAAACTTGAGAGAACTACACACAACTGATAAAAAAGACTGGCAATTGATTAATCTGACACAATGTGAGCGTGTAAAGTAGTTCAGTTCAGCAAACTTAATTGCAAAAACCTTCTATTAGATAAGAAACCACTCCGTTGAACTTAAATGACAAACTAAGCATCCATGAAAAATAAACTAACTGACTGCTTCTGTGACATGTTTTGAGACCGCTTGCTAAAATCCTCATACCCCCTTCGCAAAATGATGGAGGCAGCAATCAGCTATAAATAGCTAAATGAGAAATTGAAGAACAAATGAGAGAACAATTACCTCGGCATACAACTTTCTAATTTGTGGACCAGCATCCTCATCCAGTCCCTATAATCATAAAGAAGAGACGTAAGAAAGGTTAAAGATTATCAGAAAAGAAATCAGTCGAAGGTCACTCGGAACATGAAGAAGTACATCAACAAACAGATCGTAGAGATCACAAATCTTGTCTTCCAATGCAGGATCCATAGCAAATTTCTTTCTCGGAACTCCTTTTTCTTCAGAAACAAGTTCACGGATTTCGTGAAGTGCTCCAGCTTGTTGTTCGATTGCCTGAAAGATATTTGATACTCTTATTAACAATGTAAAATGAAAATCGTCTTAAAAAATATATCCTAAAAATTAACATTATAAATGTGAGGGCAGGAATTTGCTAGGAAGGTTACTAATGCCTTGACTGCAGACAAGTTGAAAATTAAAACTAAATAGTCAACAAACCCCAAATTTATATAAATTAGCCCGATAGGAATATGATCTACATTAGACTGAAATTAAGGGATTTTTCACTAGCTTGTCTGCAGACTAATTTGGAAAAAGGTAATCATGTTCTGCAGAATAATTTTAAGAAAGGTAATCATGTTCTGCAGAATAATTTTGAGAAAGTTAATCACTTGGAGTTTGTTATGCTCAGTTAATTTACATTACTTAAAATTAGTATGCAGAAACTCTGATTTTTAAAGGAAAAATAACCTCACTCGTTCTAGAAAACAAACCCTTGCAAAATAAAATAAAGTGACGAAAAAAACTTTTCAAAAGCTAATCAAAACATGTCTCACTAAACTTCTCAAACGATACTTTTCAAACTTAGCTCCCAAACAGCCTTTACAACTGACAAACTTAATTCCCAAACAGCCCTTAAAACTGGAAGAATGAACCTTACTTCGAACTCTGATGGGCCTCTCCTTAGATACATATTCTAAAAGAATAATAACGGATGTATAAAAAAAATGCTGGTAAGACCCGTGCTTCCATTGAGAAAAAATGAAAGGAGCCTGAACCTTACAGCAAAAAATGACTCCAATCCAAAAGAATAAGACCAAACTCATAACTACAAAATGATCTAGTGACTGAAACTCATATGAAAATATTAAACCTCGCCACCACCCATACCTCTCCACCTCTCTATTTTTCTTTTTCATCCAAATACCCCCACAAAATAGAAAAATGCAAGCTTTTCAAAAAACTGTCTTCACCCTAAAAGGAAGATACAAGAGCACCTCCTCCAACATTGATCTACCAACTTTATCCCAAGCCCCCAACGAGATCCAGCAGAGACTTGAAAAAAACTTAGCAAACTGACAATCCCACGACAAATGATCAAGGTCCTCCCCATGTGCCTCCGGCAAAGAATGTATCATTACAAGAACACAAAGGAAAAATGCCTTTGGACAGGATCCAAGGTATTAATTCTCCTAAATAAAACCTGCCACGTGAAAACTTTGACCTTATTTGGAATTTTAACCTTCCAAAGAGAGGAGAAAACAAAGGCAATCAAGGAAGGAGAAAGGATACGCAAGACATGAAAGAAAGAATGAAAAGAGAACTGCCAAGAAGGATCGGGAGACTTCAAACATCCCTTCTCCCTAAAAACAGAGAAAATTGTAATTAGCCAACAAGATCGAGTATTCCAAACATTAAAGGCTTCTACTTGCTACCTATGGGTTATATATCATACCTTGAACATCGATTGCACCTCAACCTAGGACTCCAATGTAATAGAGAAAATTGTAATTAGCAAACAAGATCAAGTATACCAAACATTGAAGGCTTCTAATTGGTCCTCCGTTTGCTTCAAGACCAAGACTTTTATGGATTAATGGGATTAGAGCTTTTATTATCAGAACTTTGGATGGAAAGAAATCAGAGAATTTTAAGACAAGTTGTTGCCTTGGACAGATTCTTACGAATCAGCATGTTTAAAGGCTTCCTCTTGGTGCACTCTTTCTAAATCTTTTTCTGATTTTTCAGTGCATGATATTAGTTTTAACTGGTATGCCATTATTTTTCTTTTGTAATTATTTTTATTCCTATTGTTCTGTGTTTTTTTTTTTTTCCCACCCTTTCTGAAGTTCGTATCTTGAGCAATAATAGCCTCTTTTCATTACAACAATGTAAAGTTTTGTATTTTGTTCAAAAAAATCTACCAAACATTATGAAAGGTAAGCTGCAAGCTCAGCAAGAGAAAGGCTCGTGTTTTGTATCTCAAAGCACTAGTCTCTTTTCATTATATTTATTTTTTAAAACAAAAAAAGGCTAGTGTTTTATATGGGATCAAAGATAATAGGTGAGACTACGCATAACTTCATCTTTGAAGAGATCGTGCAAGAATTGGAATGGTCAACCATCAAGACCTCCTATTACAGGGTAGATGTTTCAATCAGTGCTCCTGACGCTATAGGAACTATAAGTTATAGAAATTTTTTACCACTATCCCTGCGAAATGTATATATTCTCGTAGGACAGTGGTTGCCTAGATTGGAGAGTCAACTGAAGAAAGCTGACAATAAAGTAAAATTGGAGAGGAAGTAATTTTAAGAGGTCACAGAAAGAAATCCAAATAGCAGGTTTACTTGACATCTGTGATGAACAGTTTATTGAAGGGCAGAACCCTAATAAAATTCATTGTGATCAGAGCTAGATTAAGTTGCAGAGGAAAAACTAGCATGGAAGAGATTTTCCATGGATTGTACAATGATTTGTCCATGTGTTCCTACCCCTTACAAGCCTTCCTCGAACCAGAAGTTAGGTGGAGATCATGATATTACTTTTTCAAAATAGGGAGATTGAATGCTTGATCAGGGACGCCAGATATGTTGGCAATAGGATGGATCGCACCAAGCACCTGCCCTTACTCCAGTCCAGTATTTTTAGTCGAGAAAAATAAAAGCAACTAGAGGTTTTGATCCATTTCAAGAGTTCTAAACCTTAAAACTATCCCAGAAAATGTTCCAATTCTTGAGGAGGAACTACTAGAGGAGTTAACTTATGCCAATCAATTTTCCAAAATTGACTTAGAATCAACTTTTCATCAAATATGTCTTAAATCAGAGAACACCTATAAAGCTACTTTTTAATACATAAGGACACTCCTGAGTACATGATGGTGTTATCAACTCTTACAAAAGTGCTAGTTAATATTCCAAGCCTTATTGAGCAACTTCATTCTGTCTAAGTAATCTTGTATGTCATTTCGGACTAACTTCATTTATAACTTTCTAGGAGCTTGAGATGGAGAGAACTGAAAGAGTTTTCCATGATGAAATAGGGAATTTTGAGTCCCCTAAGGATTTTATTTTCCTTTCATATGTCAAGTTGGAGTTTTTCTAATTGTTGTTCGTTTAAATCAATATACATATCAACTAAAAAAATCAAGTTTAAAAAATGGAAGCATTTTTAAAAAAAAAAACAATTTCAGAGTTTAGATTTGTTGAAGTTGAGGTAACACTAACCATTTTCACCGAGTCATTTTAGCAGAGAGAGAGAGAGAGATTATTCATGCTCACACAGGATACTCTTATATTTTGACCAATTGGACGGCTTTTTTACACTCTCCCTTGTTGTTTGAGAGAATGGTTTCACCCTTCTTTTTTTTTTTTACCTTTCTTCTATACCTTTGATGAAAGGTTTGTTTCTTATGACAAAATATATGAGCAACTATAAAATATAAATTTGCTTAAAAGAAAGAGAAAGAAACTAGGGTGAACCAATTACACAGCCTGCCAAACGTGCATCTTTGGAGTAAAGCAACGTGTTATGCATGGCAGACCAAGGAAAAAGTAAAGGGTTCAGAATATAATACCTTGGTCTCCATAGACAAAGGCCGGATTTTAATCATCTCGACAACTTCTTTCTTTATCTGTTGAAACCTTCCATCCTTCTCCTGCTTCACTGAGATACCCATATTGATCATGATTTTTAAATTTCTCTGCAATAGGATATTACATGTAAAAATATGAAATAGATCAACAAGCAGCAAAATAATATCGAATCAAATTGAAAATATGATAGGAGCAGTCTCCACAGAATAAAAAAAAAGGATAAAACAGACTTCTCTACATCCAGTTTACAAATACAATTAGAATCTAGAATTGTGACAAATATCAACTACAAAGTTGAGATGATGCTGCACAAAGTCTATAACCCTCTTCGTCACCATCAGAAAATACAAGCATAGTTTCAAACACAATAACACAGTCCAAATTTGCAGATGCAACCCACTTATTAATTTATACGGAAAAAACAAAATAAATAAAGCTTAACAAATAATTAATCTGGGAAGCAAAGATCTTTAAGTTAAATTGAATAGATTCCCTGTACCTATGTGATATTATAAAAACATCAGGACCCTAGTGTCCAATCCAACGATGAAAGATGTATGTTATAAAAATAAAAAATAAATAAATAAAAAAGGAGAACCGCCTAAACAGCCTCAGGGATATTGAGTCCCTAAGAGGAGCCAAGAAAAGAGAGAAATTATAAGCACCATCCTTATATTCTATAATGGAAAGCAATACCTTTAGAGTTCGCAGTTGTATCAAGTGCCCAAGAATACTCATAAGTCGGTTAATCAACCCCTTTGACAATTTCCCATGGTTTGCCTGTTAAATAACTAACAAAGTTAGAATCCTTTCAGTATTCAACATAAAATAGAAAGAAACTTTTGTACGATTGATCATAGGCACTTCATTCAAACATGTGTATGCCTGTTTGTTGCTAAGAAAAAGTATGCACAATGGGAGTCAGGAAAAAATGGCCAACAAGTTGGAAAAACAAAGAAGATTGCAACAAAAATTGTTGGAAGAAGCTAACAAGTTATAAAAATTAAACCGAACTATATTCCATGTTTCCTATTGTACTCTCCTACAGATATTAAGAATTCTAACAAGCCAATGCATATTGTTTCCACTTCGTATCGAAATGGAAGACCAAAGTCAACCTGAAGCAAAACTATTTACATCCCTAGCAGCAGTCCCATGCACGCCATAAGTCTCAATGACATGTACATCAACAGCTAATAATAAATTAACAACAACAGCAACATACCGCTAATCTAGCAACTTTAGCAAGCTTGAGTTTGATTTCTCTTGGCAATCTCCTTTTGATAGCCTGAGATGCATTGTCTGCCTCTGGATTCTCCGTAAGTGGTGGCCTAGCTGCAACATTTTTACATTAAAAGAATAATTAGAAAAGTCTCAAAGAAGTCCCATAAGTGAATTAAAAACTAGACATAGCAAAAGAAAAGCTTACATTCTGCAACCATCTTCTCTAACTCTCTTATAGCCTTTTCTAGCAGGGAGCTTTTTGGTCTAACACTAGAACCATCTTTTTTGTGCACATATGGTGTTTTCTGCAAGGTGACACCACAAATTTGAAGCTAGGGTAGAGACGATACACAAATAAAATGTGCAAAGTTGCAATAATACCAAGAAATGATAAATAAACAAAGGTACGAGTTTTTAGTAGAAAGCCTAATTACATTAATAATAGAGACATTGCAAGGGAAAGATGACAACATATCCTCCGATGAAGAAGAACAAAACTACAAAAGGAGAGGTCAATGATAAAATTTTAAAAAATTCAAAAGTTTGTACATTTTGCCCAAACGAAACAAGCCACACCACACTAGACAAACAGGGACACAAACAGAAGAAGATTCATTCTATAGCCGCATAATAGCGAAAATAAGAGGATGTCAGATCAAGAATCTCCAAAGCAACTATACTCAAATGCAGAGATTGAATTAATCAAAATATATTTTTACAAGGCATGACACATGATAAAAAGTTGCTAGCTGCTACTCAACGCTCATGTCATCTAGAGCATTGTGTAAGAAAGCGATAAAAAATGTGTACACTTAAGCCAGGTTGAGTGGCAAGCTTCGTTAAGTGTGTAATTATTGCTTAATGTAACATTTTAATAAACTATTTGTTCACTTATGTTCGACCTTTCACTTGAGGTATGCCCTCTTACTCTGGTAGACGTGGAGGAAAATAGAAATAAGACTAAACTAAAGAGGAAATGTGAACACCTATAGGCCTAATGATGGGAGAAAATGATGATAAGACATAATAAGAGACAGTTTTAAGTTTTAGGCCTTCGCATGTTGCAATGTGATCATATAGTTAGATTTTAAAATTTTGTAGACTCTTTGTACTTAAACTTCATCTTTAACAGTTTTTTTTTTCTTTATAAGAAACCAAACTGGCACAGAGAAAAAATGAAACATATAAAAAAGCAAACAAAAAAAAAATGCAAGTCCACCAACAAAAACCCAAAGCTCATTACGTGAATGGAACTCAATACAAAAGAATGATGCCAATGTGATAACCATAAAATGCGCAGTCAACAAACAGTCACAAAGGCAAGTTAAATCTAATCACCTCCAAAGTTGCTACCTGATTCTCTCAACCCATCTAAAGATTCTACTGATCCTTTCAAGCCAAATGTCCCACAAAATGGCAAAGAAGCAAATCTGCCACAAGATTCTTCCCTTATCGTGAAAAGGAGGGTTTAGAAGAACTTCCTCAAACATAGAACAACACCCTCTTTTATGACCCCAAACAACCCTGAAGGTGAAAAACTGACTCCAAAACTGAGCAAACAAAAGGGCACTCCCATAAAAGATGGTCAAGGTCCTCCTACTTTCTGTAAATAACACGCAATTGCAGCCGCAAACAAAAGAATAAAAGCCTCTTAAGACGATCCATAGTGTTCATTCTCACATGCAAAACTTGTCGGGCAAAGAATTTTACTTTCTTAAGAATTTTAACCTTACAAAAAAGGTAGAACACATAGGCTCCCTGAGGAAGAAGGGGCAAACAGGATATGAGAAAGAGCTGCAAGAGATCTGAAAGCTTCGAAACCCAAAGCTTGGAATCCTTTCTCCCATAATGAGTCACCTAGTAAAAAATAATAGAAAGGACATTGACAGCCTGAACTGCCTCTTGATCAGTTGGAGGTGACAAACCCAAAGAAAGCGAGGAAGAGTTATCAAAAGAGGTCAAAACAGGGGCTACCAATGCATCCCCTAATCAGACAAATGATAAGAGCTTCATCTTTAAACGTATATCTTCCTTCTTTTTTAACTGATTCTTTATTATCTTTATTGCATACTTCATTCTAATTTTATAATATTATGTGCATGTTTAGAACTTAAGGACTCACATATACAACCTATAGAGCAGATATTGAAGTAAATTTGTGTTACGTAAATACTTGGTATATTGAACATTTTAGCTCTATGAAGCCCTCACTTCTTTTGTGCCCACAAAATATTATTGTGCTTCCATGCGTTACACACTTCAAAATCACAGCCTGACAGAAGCCTAACAACGACATGTCACTATGGCAAACATTAATCTCCCGTGTTTCTTTCAAGAAACAAAAAAAAAATGTGCCGCTAGGTAATCAAGTGAGAATTATGATACTCCAAATTTTCCAAGTTAAAAATTAAATTCTTAAGTTTAGTATATTTTATAAGAGAAACCAAAACTTCAATGATGCTATAAAATGTGAAAATTATTTTGGAGAAGTAACAGTAAGAAATAATTTTGACACTTAACCAAAGATAAAGGTCATATCAAAACAATAGAGACTGAGGACTGTTATGAAAACTCAGTGAAAGTTCAGAATTTGCATTGGTTTAATTCAGTTTAAAACATGCCAAAAACAATTAATAAACGATGCAAAACTCATGCCAACAGGCACCTTGCTAGCTAGCTCATTTCCAGGAAATCAAACAGATAATAACATATATCTTGAGTTTCACCAATTGATACAATCACCGGTCACCAGCTCATCCAAAAAAAACTAACTAGCCTCCCCCCCTTGGGTTTTTCCTTTTCCTTCCCGTATATAACATGGCATGCTTATATTTGTATAGAAATGAGTATATAACAAACCAACCCTTAATTGTAAAAGTAAGAGAAACTTCCCATCCACTAAACCACAAATCATATTCTTATTAATAGAGGAAAGGAAACAAATTCCATTTCTAATAGAGTAAAGAAGCTGAACCTTCTCAATAAAAATTATACATTTAACTAAGAAGACCAGTTTCATGAATCACAAACACCCACCCCAACTCCAGGGGGAGTCGAAAGGAATTCAATTGATGAACAGTTCAAAAAAGAAAATTTGTCAAAGACTAGCAAAGAAAATGATTCATTCTCATAAACAACGGTAGAATCAGTACTTTGTGGTGAATGATCATCATTTTAATTACTTTAGAAAACTTACTGCTGTTTGTGTGGAATACTTTCCCTCTGGCAAATTGATGTCCGGCAATTCACGAATGCTCTGTTTCTCTTTCAATTGAACTGACAAATCTATCTCATCCGTGCTATTCAACGGTTTCCCAGGTTGGGGTTTGGATGGTGCAAGAGCACTTTTTTCAAGCACATTCTGTTGTAAGGAATCAGATGGCCCACATGACTCTTTCAATTTGCTAACAACGTTCTTGGATGGTAAAACACCAGGCCTTGGTGGATCAATGTCCTTTGCTTCTGCTACAGATGTAGAGGTATCACCATTGTAAACCTTTGAAGATGGAGAAGGGTCCAATATCATTTTCGTATCACCAGATTTTTTTTTGCCACTATGACCAGGCATATTCAATTGATTCTGCAATTTTTCATTATCATGATGTTCATGGGTGACCACCATGTTCTGAGACAGATTGGAAAAACTCTTTGCAACCATCAGTGCACTCTTTCCCGCAGTTGTCTTTCCCACTTTTGTGTGCTTATTTGATGAGCGAGCATCATGGTTATCAGGATGTCCTTTCTCTATATCTTTTCTGCGCCTTTTCTTCAATTGTTGATTAGGTTGTCCAGCTGGTTCACTTCTTCACAAAGAAAAGAAGTAAAATAAGCATAGAAAATTCCAAAAGGCAAACTAAAAAAATGATATCCCAAAATTCAATATTCCAACATTCAAGTATAAAATAAAATTATTCTTGTACGCAAGAGGTTGAAACTACAAACCCACAATGAGATCAATAGAGAAGAAGACAAAGAACACTAAAGAGAAGCATTAATCTTGGCCATATCAAAACGAAATCTCCAAGCTAAGCACTTCTCTCAAAAAAATCGCTAATTATGTTCCTACCATAATTCAGAAGAGCATTAACCCAAATGAGGTGAGCTATCGATCATAAAAGTGGACCAACTAAAAACTGAATCAAATTGGCAGAGGTGTCATGAGGAATTGACACCGAAAACCCATTTGATATAGTTAAAGCAGAATAGAATTCCCAATACCTCTCTAAACTAATTTCAATATATACAAGTCAGCAGTCACTTATCTTCCAAAAGACGTGCCCCTGGTCCCACATACAGAAATTCCCCCTTCTAACAAAGTATAAGCTTATCTACATATAGGTAGGTAATATATATTTTGTCGTGGGCACAACCATAGCAGCTACTTCAGTTGATCAATTTGCTTGACTGACCAACTGGGCTACTTCCACATGGATCTTCTATTAGGAGAAAATAAAACTAGAGGATGGTTACATCAAAACTCCCACCTTTGGCATTGTTACATCTGTCTAATGAGTCAATTTTCCTCCAGGCATAAGCCAGAAGACGCCATAACCTAGTCATACTTCTCCTGAATAGCTTTCAAACAGCAACAATTTTTTTTGCAATAGATTCGACAAAAAATGTGAATGGAATTCTTCTTGGCACTTTCTCTAGTAGACCCTAACTTTTCAAGTTACCAACCCCAAGTGAACTTTGTCAACAAGGAACGCAAATTGGTTTGTTTAGTTAAGATTGAAAGTAGCCAATTTACAATAAAAATCCACTTCTAAAAATTCAAATATCTAATCATGTAGAATCAAGTTCCAAAGAAACATAGATCCGTGTTTGAGTTGGCATAAGTAATTGGGCCAATTATACACACCTTGACTATTCTCACCTAACAACATCCTATCCTTATTACTTGTAGATAGAGACCTTTCTATCCATTTAAACCTTGAAACCAGATGCTAATCTCACTGCTAAAACTTTTTCAAATTCCACAATGATTTCCATATCATAGGAATATGGAGAGGGAGCAATCACCCATTCAAAGCGTACCCATTACTGGTTTCCAAGATAGATATATGAAAATTTTAGCAGGTAGCTTCTAACACATAGATGATACACTATAATTCCAATCTTCTCATTGCCTTACAAAAGATTGAAGCAATACAGTGGTCAGCGACCTATTTCACCATTTCGCCAGAAATCTTAGCAAATGATTTTTAAATAGTGGTAAAATTGGTCCACAACCTCAAAACTAGCCCCTCTCCCCTTCCTACTCTTTCTTTTATGAGATGTTGGGCACAAAGCAAGTGGAAATTTAACTTCCTCAAGTAGCTCAACACTATCCAGGAGTTGTTGCTCTGCCGAAAGCACTACATTTAGAACCTTAAAACGTTGTATTTTAATTCATGGAATGAAATGTAGTGCCCTGCCAACATTTCTTCCCAGGCAACCACTGAGAACCAGAGCCTCAGTTTGCCACCAAATCCACAAGTTCAACAAGATTGACAGGATCAACACATACAAAGTCCACAAGTTACATTCTTCCAAAATAAAAGCATGGTAAGAATCGTAACCTTCTGAAGCTACATAATTTGATTTCACAAACAGAAGAAAACAGGCTTGCTATCTATCATCAACCACTTAAGCAAAAAAAAAATCCAACAAAATAGTTGACTTAACAAGTTAACAAAAATGATTACTAACAAATCATAAAACTGGAAAAAAGAGAAAGGGTCTACAAAGTCAGAAACTCACATGCGCTCCAACTTCCCCCTATTAACAAAAAATCCATCATGTTTTATTGCCGAATTATCCACTTCAAAATATTCATCCTGCAGAACAAGTAGTCAACAATAATCACCACATATAAAAGATTATCATCACACTCTCAAGGGAAAAAAAATGTAATTTACATTGCAGACAGGACAAACAAAACCACATGAGCAACAGAAAGAAACCAACCAACTCGGTATCATCAATGAATGAGTCCTCTGTATCATACTGATCATCATCCGGAATTAAATCTTCCTCGTCACTACTATCCTTACCCTATGAAATTTTAATTCTCAAGTTAGTAGCCATGAGATCGAACACTCTAATGGTTCTTTGATTATTGGATGCAAAAGATGTATAACAAAATATTAATTGAGAAAAAAAAACACTAATAGTGTTAATAAGGAAAAGTACCATATATAGGCGTTCAATCTTCTCAATAACAGCATTAAAACGATTTGGTGCTGTTGCATCTTTCACTTCATCTTCAATTGATTGTCCCTAATGAAAAATAAAAGGCAAGCACTTCATGATTTATAGATCATTTTGTCTTCAGCTACTTTAAAGACCAACCCCTAAATCCTAAATAGTAAATAAATAGTTGGACACCTAAAAAGAATTAATATGAACATAAACAAAACAAACAGACATAATATAAAAAAAAAATTAAAAAAAAAATACGTGATGGAATTACACAAGTAACAAGCATATCAAGATAAAGACATGCCAACAAACAATTTTCTTTTATGAAAAAATAAAGAAGGAAAAAAAGAAGTACATATCGAACATATACATGGCAATCAGCCCTTTTCTAATGGAAAATACATTAACAAACTGAAAACGGATGACACATACAACACCTATTAGAACATTTAAACAAATACACCGTGTTCTACAAGTGTATATTTTAACACGTCAATGATTTTCAAGCTCCAGAATTTGCCTTTCAGTTATGACAATTGTACTTAAAACACATTGTGGATGGAAAAACAGTTGAGTAATACAATACCTATAAGAACTTTAATAAATCAATTACATGTCTGAAACAATGCAACATCTTGTAAGAAAAGTTTATAAAGTCTCAAACGAATTAATTATATCTATCAGTGTTTTAATATCAAATGAGAAAGTAAATTTTCATATCAAACTGCGCAAGCAATGCTGCATATAGGAAGAAACACGTTTATCAATAAAAATTCATTATTTTAGTCCTTTGCCCATTAGTTTTTGTTATATTCATAAATCCAAATTAAAGAATGAAACAAAATACACAAACAATTATTGCATCTTCTCACTTGGAGTTTATCAGTCCCCCTCTGCACACAAGAAGCTTCATTTTCCTACAACGTTTGTTTTCAATCAAAAAGTATGTACATATGTAAATACACATAAATTAGCCCTCTAGTTTGGATGTGCAACAGATGTTCACAAAGGGCATCTAACAGAACGCTGTACAAGTCCTATCCATGCTTCACAATAGGATGCTGACCACGTCAAACACACATGCTCACCTATGGCTTCCTTGTACAATGGATGCATGCAATTCAGAAAAAAGTTGATCATGCAATTTTTTTAAAGAATCAGTTGTAGCAGGTGAGCCATGAGGATATCGAAGCTCAACACTTTGGCTGATAACAGAGGGCAAAATCTTTCTCACATTACCTTGATAAACCAAGGTTGATATAATTCCTAATAATAGCCTGTAGAACTGAAATCCATAAATATGAATTTGTAATTCAAGTGAATGGACACGCCAATGATCAGTAGGGTAGCCCTGAAGGCGAGGAAAAAGACAATCATATGAGCAACCCTTATTAACCTTTTGTTGTTTGTTTCCCAAGGCTCTTTGCATCAGTCTCAGACCATTAAACTTTTTGGTCACTGCATCACGACATGGAAGTATGTAGACCAAAATCGAGTTCTACATCTTTTTACCATCTCATATGAAAAATAGACCCATTGAAGTTCAAACGCACTGCCCATACAGAGTATTAAAGAAGTAGTCTGAACCACTTCAAGAACCTTGCTTGAAGGATCATTCCCCAGGTTGTTTAGTCACTCAAACTTAATTCCATGCTTTTTCCCGAATAAAATCGCAAGCAATTAACTCTTCAACTAAAGTGGCATATAATCGAAGCAATGCCAAAACTAAAAAAAGTCTCTGGTAATTCAAATTAGACTTCAGCAATAAACAAAAAGCATCATGCCATCTAATACATTAACAGTGAAAACAAAGTCCTCACCGGATCAATGCGACACTCGACGGCAGGGATGGGGTTGGCTGGAGGTACAGGCAGAGTGTTTACTCCATTAATCCTGTTGGAATCTTTGACAAGCTTCTTCCACGAAACTATGGTGGTCTCTCCTGGTCGGAGCTCCACAGTGAACATTTGCCGGTCCCCCGATTTCAGAAAGGAAGAAGAAGCTCTGGACAAATCACCAGAACCACCATTCCCAGTGCGAGCTCCAACGCCGGCGCCGCCACTAAATTTTTCCTCCTCCATGGAATTACAATGACCGGTTCGACGAATTTAGGGTTGCTCAATCAGAAATTAAAGAATCGAACCGCTGGAAGCACAAATGGAGGGACATAACCCTTTGTAGAGGAAACCCAAATCAAATGAGAGAGAATTTGAGAGGCGGTAGAGAATTTAGAAGGTTGAGTTTGTTAACTGCACATCGAACTGAGGCTTATAAATGGTCTCATTGTTCGTTCCAGAGAAGGTGTGAGACTCTAGGAGGAGGGGACGAAGGAGACGGACGGGTATTCGGCCGGTTAGGTCCGCACCCGAGTTCAAAGCTGTGTCTTTTTTTTCTTTTCTTTTTTCCTACAAAATTAGAATTTAGTCTTTATATTTTAAATATTATAATTAATTCATAAAATTCTATAAATAAAATCATAAAAACTAAATTGTGTATTTGGATAATTTACTTTAAATTATAATAATTTGGGTAGGTTATAATTTAAATAAACTATTTTTAAATTCTTATAAACATCGTTTCAACTAGTATTAAAACTATTAAAAAATAAAAAATAATTACTTAATTAAAAATTAGAACCAATCAAACGTGAGCGCTAGTAAAAGTTTAGAGGCAAAAAGTATAAAATACCTAAATTTATTGTGAAATGAAAGCTAAACTTAAACTCAACGTAAGAACCTAACGTTTTAAAATATAGGGACCAAATGGACCGAACTCAAAACTTATAGTTAAAAGTGTAACATTTTTAAAACAAGGGACTAAATTGAAACTATATTCAAAATTTAGAAACTAAAAAAATTATTAAAAATTGCAAACAAGGGACTGGGGTAAAAAAAAGTATTTCTCGTCCTCATCGTCATTTAGCTCATGACTTTTTTTTCACTACCTTACTTTTCCTCATTCGCTGTCTCAGGGCTCTATATATGACTCGTACCCACCAGATAAATTAATAAAATTGACCATTACAGAGGTTTGTTTCATTTTATTTTATTTATTAAATAAATCAAATATATTTTTCTAAGGATAGGTAAATTGCCCCGTCCCCACAACTCATAACTCTAACCGTTCTTATTACAAGTATAGGTGAAAAAATGAAGTTTTATTTATAGATTTGTCTGGTAGATTCTTTCTATGAAAATGCATGTTCGATCCAACATTTTTTAGTATTTAATCTCGCACAAAATATGATAATCTTAATAATTAGCTCAAGTTAACAATAAAAGTAAATAATGTTAAGTGTTAAACGAGGACGTTTAAGTATAAGACATAGCTTTCTCCTTTTTCGAGGTATCAACTTCTTTGAATTCCAAATAAAGGGTTTAATTTATAGTGGATAAGAGAATAAAAGTGCAAAAAGTAAAGAAATAAACTTGAATGAAAGTGAATATATTCGATAAAAAAAGCTTAACTATTAACTTTTTAAATTAGAAATTTAAATTCATATGTGAAGCAAAATACACCGAGCGAATAAAGACAAAAATCGTAGAGATTTAAGAAAAAACAAAAACTTATAAATTTATTTTATTCCATTGAAAAAATAAAATCTTTAAAAAAATATTATACAAAACTCTCATAGTACAAATTAAATTATTAAAATTAAATTATGACGTTTTAAATTATAAAATAAATTTAATTTTTTTAAAATTATTTAAAATTAAAACGTGTATTCTTTCCATCCTACAAATTAAATTCTAAATTAAAAGTGGAAATAATAGGGTGAACTAGATAAGATTTTGACTATTATTTATTATTTTTTTTAGGACTTTTGGTGGTTGGTTTGGACGAACATTAATGCATGGTCTAAACATAGTTAACGAATCAAGTCAAAGATAACATGGCTATAGCTAGCGTGGTGACGTTGGAAAATATCACATGAGAATGTGTTAAAGCAATAATTAGACGAATTTAAGGTCTTAAATATAAACCAATAGTTAACCTTTGTTTACTAAACAAATTAAAATATTATATAGAGCATTATTTTACATATTTGTTTAAAGAGACTTTAACATTTTGTTAATAATATTTATTTATTTGTATTTAAATCATTTTTTAGTTCAGCGCGTGTCTCAACATTAAAGTAGTAATGCATCGATTGATTGAGTTGGGTTACTCGTATTGACTTGTCTAATGGTAATTAAATGAATATGTAGGGCTAATATATTTAGTTTTGAAAAACCTTCCAAATCCGTCAGAAACGTAATATATATTATATATGAAAACAAATTTCCCTCCAAAGATTGCTATAAAAATAAATGAAAAATTCATGAGAATGTGAATTAAAATAGGAGGCGGAGACGGGGACAGGAGAGGCTTCCCTATCCCGCCTCTTAAGACATTTTTATTAATGATGTCAAATTTAATAAAGTACTCGCAACTTTGTTACTTATTTAAAACATACTCGTATATTTCTAAATATATAATACCATTAACTTTTCATAATTGTTTCAAAAACTGCTGTATAAATATTTTAAAAATATTAGACAAAAAATTGATAAGATCGTAAATTAAAAAGACGTGGTAACTAGAATTTTATTTGAATTAAATCCAAAATAAAAAACATTAAACATGTGGGTTTTCATTTAATATTCTAACAAAATTTTATATTCTAAAGATAATTTTGAACAACGGTCAATAATATATTATATAAACTTTTTTATCCATTCATGCGTTGACCAATCTTTTTCTTTTTGACAAAAAAAAAAAAAAAAATATATATATATATATATTAACAAAAATAAAAAGAGTAACGGATATTTTAAAGTATCTATCTAAATTGGGCAACTAAGAAAGATGTAAAATGTAGCATTTAAAATAAAGTTTATTTATTTATTTATTTTGTTTAAAAAAGGTTTAAATTATGTTTTTTAGTTCTAATATTCGATTTCAATCATATAATTTAAAAAATTAAATCGTCTCACTTAAATATAATTTTTATTAATAAAAAAAATTGACAAAATAATATACTCATAGATAATTAGCTATCAAAATGAATGATTTTTATTTTTATTTTGATAATTTGAGTGGACAATTAGTTGAAAAGTATGAATTTTGGTAGTTTTATTAATAAAAAATTGTGTCGACTAATATTGATACCTAAAATTACTATTTTAAAGATTTATCGTCTGATTTCAATTTCTGCAATTTTTAAACTCGAAAAAATAAAATAAAATAAAATGTTACCCACAAGTTCATTAATTTTTATTTAATAAATTAATTTTGGTAATCGAGATGTACTCTTAATCGAATATTCGTACTTGTAAAAAAAAGGAAAAAAATATCGAAAGGGGTCGTAAGATTACCAAAATACCCTAAAACGTACGATCAGAGCGTGTAGGGCTAAACGGTCTCTACCGACTCCCAATCAACACCAAATTCCTTCTCGCGGTCGGGAACTCTGGTTGGAACAACGTTTATAAGGCGTAAACATCCCGCTCCGATTCTCTTTTCTTTCTATTTGATCTTTTTCTTTCTTTGTTTGCCAACGGAATTCGTAAGAGCAGCGATTTTGACGCCATTGGAAAACTGCGCAACTTCATCCGTTTACTCAATTTCGTCTTCACCCCAGGTAATTTGCCGTCTTTCTTTGATTCTTTCTGACTTTTTCTTTCTTTTTTTGATTTTCTTTTTGGCAGAACTTGGTGTTTTCCGGCGGTGATGTTCCTGCATTGCATTGCAAATTCTGAAATTAGGGTTTTAATGCTGCAGATAGTTCGGGTAGTGTCATTTTAGGTGTGTTATCTGGCTGTTGGAATTTCTTTCGAATGCGACGAGAGTTGTTCTTGTTTTCTCCGATTGATCAAGATGTTGTGAGCTAGTGGAACCGGGATTTGATTGGAGGCTATTGATACTCGCATTTTACTTGTTTCGGGTTGGTCGCGTTGTAGGCTTCTATTTTGTTGCTCCATGCAATTTTTGAGTTATGGGTATCGATTGGTTTTCGTTATTGGCAAGATAGATGGGTTCATGTGATGACCCGGCTGTGATCGGGGAACCGTTTTGCGGCTCTGGTACTCGTCTGGTCAGCTGTTCGAGTCAACCTCTTCCCAAGCAGCAGTCACGCCAGGAGATGGCTTCCTTCCCATCTAGTTCTAGTGAGGGGCAGATGTTTGAACCAGTTAGGGAACTGGGAGTGATTATGAATAATGTCTTCCCGAATGTACCGGTGCTAGCGGCTGAAGGGGAGGATTGGACATTCAGAGGCCCCGAACATGTAGATACTCTACTATTGGAGGGAAGGTTGGGAAGTGATTCCGGTTCCGGCGATAATGATCCCTATCTAAACGAGGGGAATGAGGCTTGCATCTTGGGGAATAGAACATTGAGCTTGGGTATGGAAGAGTCTCTAGACGTTGGTGGTTTGGTTGATATTTTGGGCTGTAAAACTACCATGGAAATGATGTCTTTAAATGGGTCATTAGTAAATTCTGTTAAACCCGATGAAGTGGATAATAACATTTTTGCAATTGATGGCACTGCAGAAGTTGAAAGAGATGATACTGTAGAAAATGGTCCTATTTTAGCAGGTTCGTGTACTTGTACAGATGACTTAAAATCTCCTCAAGTCTGTGAAATTGTTTCTAATTCAGCTTCTGCTGATGAATTGACAAGTGACTACATACAACAGAACGAGCTGGAAAATGATGGCACTGGTTGTTCATTTTCAGAGGTCACCGATGGGATAACTGATGCTTCAGTTGTTATGGAAACAGACGTGTTGAATGAGATGTCCCCTTTACAGAGTTCTCAAGTACTATCAGTACGTTTGGGAGAATCAGTTGCCAATTATGATCATTACATTTGCAATATGGACGGGGAGGGCTTCAGTGGTGGTATCTCTGGAGAAACAGTTATTAAAGTTGCTGATATGAACAGCAATCCTGAATTGTGCTTGCAAATGTTGCCTTCACAAGGCTGCGAGAAGATAAGGGAATGGTTGCAATCTGATGGTTCACCACTAACCAGTCACGCTCTAGAAAATGATCTGTGTGATGAAAAGCATGACAGTAATTCCTTATCCAAGTACATTTCAGAGGTTGCAGAAGACGATATTGATGTCTTGACTGGTAATAATGGTGATGCTGGACAACATATGGATCCCAAGATTGAAAATGACCATAATCTGGAGGAAGCTACTCTTCAAGTGAACCTCAACCATGTTGAGCTACTTGCATCACCCTTGCCTTCTCAGCCTCCTATTTTTGAAAACGATGAATTTTCTGAGATGTTGAAAGGAGCAGATTTTCCAATAAAGGATATTAGGTCTGTTAATTCAAGCAGTATTGGTGATCAGGGCGACAATGACATAAAGAAAGTTGGCTGTATTTCTGAAGTTAAATGTCCTGAAACAGTTATCCCATCTTCTAAGAGGAGTGGCCGGAGGAAAACATCAAGCCAAAAAACTGTGACTAAAAGGGCATCCAGGAAAAGCAAAAAAAAAGTGTCAGAGGCACTGATTTTTGACATTGCAAGGAGGAGGAGAAGCTCTATATCCAGGCCTGCTCGTCCTTCACCCTGGGGATCACTGGGTTATATCATTCAGTCATTTGAAAGAATTGGCGATGTTCTAGTAAATCAAAGCCAGAAGCAAGGAAATAAGAAATCTGAAGGTAATCAAGGAGGCACCAAGCGGAATAAGAAACAGCCAAGTGAAAGTACACATAGATCAAGAAAAGGGATCCAAGGAAAATGTGCTACTTCAACTTCAACCAATCGTATTCGTTTGAAGGTTAAATTAGGGAAGAACGCAGGTCATAATTTTCTGAACATTGTGGTTCCCGAGATTGTTGATTCATCATTGTCTGCCAAGGGTGACAATTGCAATTATGGGGACGAATCGTATTGGGAAGGTAATTTGGAATTTCCACCATCAACCCTTGGCGTTGATGATCAAAAGCCTGAAGAGGGGCCTTTAAGAAAGATCTCCTGCTACAACAGGAATCAGGAGAAAGAAGAGGAATGTCCAGATGCTTCTGTTGTCAAGGAACAATGTGCTAATAAAGACTCAAGTTTCACCATTATTGTGGACAAGCCATCCGCAAAACATGCAAATGATAATCTCTGTGGTTCCTCCCATTTGGTTGAGCCTGTAGAAAGGGCAAGTGATGCCAGTAGTTTGGATCCTGGAACTTCACCTGATTCAGAAGTGATAAATTCAATCTTAGATATTCAAGTTGGAGCAATACGTCAGGAAAATTTTCAGGACTCAGTTTTGGCATCCTCAGACAATTTTGCCGCTTCTGGACATGTTACCAGTAGTAAGAATGGAAGGAAGGAGAAGCCCAGTGAGGCCGTTAGTCATTCTCAGGAAGGTGGCACAGGTGCTTCTGCTTGCAGGAACAGGTCCAAAGCATCAAAGAAGCATGGAAAAAGACTGAATGTGGACAATCAGCTTGGTTCTGGTGAGACGTTTACTTACATTGGTGCAAATGTTTTAAACTAATTTTTAACTGTAAAAGGAATTGTTTATGGAGCAAGTGCTTTTGTCACAGAGATTGAACTTCCAGAAGATGCTTTGAAAGTGGAAGGCATTCTCGAAGTTAAAGAATGTGGCAGAACAGATGTTGGCAGTGTCTTTCCTGAATCAGAGACTGAGAAAACATTTCTTCCTTCTCAATCTGCAAGGAAAAAACATACCAAGAATTCAAAACCTATTAAAACAAGTAAAGGCAGGTCCAAGACTACTTGCTCAAAAAGCAAAGTACAGAATGCTTCTAAAGAGAGGGTTTACCAACGGAAGTCTGTTAATAACAGTAAAATCCAGAAGGGTGTATGCCAACAAGTTTTGACTGAAACGGAAAGTCACCAAGTAGTGGGTAATTTTTCTTTATTTGATTATGAGTTCACTTGTAGATGTAATTCTTCTCCTTCTCTGAACATGATTATCAGAGTTGTTTATGTTCTATTGTTTTTGTGTTAGATTAGTGCTAACCCATTGGAAAAATTGAAAATTTCTTTCTAATTTTACTTGAATGTTTTAGGACATTACCTTGTAGACAAGCCAGAGAAAAGCGTTGACATCACTGCATCCACAGAGGCAGTAAATTTGAATGTGGTTCAGGGCGCTGTGAATGAGCAGTATACACCTCCTCGCAATGCTTGGGTGCTCTGTGATGATTGTCATAAATGGCGACGCATACCAGCTTCTCTTGTTGATAGTTTAGGACATGCAAGTTGCACATGGTACACATTTATTCATGAACCGGCATTCTACTGTACCATTTGTATGCACCAGCAACTTAGGAATGGGGGGTTGGGATTGAAGAAACTTTAACTTAGCCTGAGTGTTGCTAAGCAAATATAGATTGGTAGTTGGTGAAATGCCAATTTTTTTTGTTTTGTTAGGCTGCTTACTCTTTGAGCTACTATATATATATATATATATATATATATATATTTCTGGAAATAGTCTTCAGGGGATTTTCATATTACCATCTTCCCTCTGTTTTTGGGATATTATTGAACTTACGAGAGAAAGGACCAAGTCATACCATATGCCTGGGTTATGGTATTTTCAATCTTGTGCTAAATGTAGTTTCATGTTTTTCACTTTGTCCTTTTGAAGAGAACTAAGGATGATGTGTGGGCTCTTATTAGGTTCCACGAGTTTCTTTGGGCTTTGGTTGCTAAGTCATTTTGTGGTTTCCCTGTTAGTTTTCATTTTACCTGATTAGAGCCCATTTTTATTTTAGTTTGATTTTTTTTTTAATGGCTTGATTTTTTCTATCTCCTTGTATTCTTTTATTTTTTCTGAATAAAAGTTTGGCATCATTAAAAAAAAAAAAAGTTTTTTTACTATGCCCTTGCTCCTTGACATCATAGAAAATTTTCTAATTTTTTCATGAATGAACTTTAATAAACTATCGTGGTATTAAATAGTTTATTATTGTGGATTGTATCTTGTTCATATTTTTTGAATATGCTTTTTACAAATTAATGTAGTTAAAGCGGTTATTTTTTTGGTATCCTCTGGTCTTTACATCGCCAAATCTGTTTGTTTTTCTTGCATTTTTTTTTTCTAGTACCAATATACTACAAGAACTTTTGAACTCCCCTTTTTTGCAACTCCCTTGGATTGGGGCATCTTTTCCTTTTTTTTGGGTATAAATTTCATACATCAGTAATTTTTGTTACAAGAAAAATATGTGTGTATATCATATTTTACAATGATTTTTAAATTTTTTTAATTTAATTTATATTCGTTTGTCTTTAAAGGACTTGTAAGGACAATGTGGATAAAGCTTTTGCTGATTGCTCAATCCCACAAGAGAAATCAAATGCAGAGATTAATGCAGAGTTGGACATATCTGATGAATCTGGGGAAGAAAATGCTTCCAATAAACGGCTAACTTATAGGGAATTAGAGAGTTTTCATCCAACAACAGGTACTTGGATGTAGCTGGGGCTGCCATAATAGTACTATAAAGTTTGGAATTAAGTTACAATTTTCCTTAGGAAGTACATACAATGATAATAATGATGATGATGATGATTATAACTACTTTTTAAGCCTAATATCCTGCATTTCTTATAGTTGAAACGTGACTTCTGTTCTTTTTTACAGTGACGGCAGTTCCTCAGGAGAACAAATTTTCTTCAATTAGTAGCAATCAGTTTTTGCACCGCAGTCGTAAAACTCAAACTATTGATGAGGTGCATTTTTCTAAAAATGTTTCGTCATGATTAATGATTATTAAGATTTTTATGCATGTGCTCTCAAGGTTCAAAGTGGGTTTAACTAGTATGCTGAAACTTTCTCAAGTGTATTAGTTGGGAAACATGGAAAATGGTAAGTGGAAAAAAAAAAAAACATTTGAGAAGTGTGCTGTGAGGTTTGGATGATTTTCATATTCTTGTGTCTTTAGCTATGGAGATCTTTGTTTGTATTCTCATGTTTTTGGTTTTCCTGTGTGTTTTTCTAGTTCTGTTGCTTTGGCTAGGGTTAGATACGTTGCCTTTTGTCATACCAATATACATATATTTTCTGGAAGAAAATGTGGGTTGTTTCTACTAATTTAATTCATACACTCTTTCAATCAAATTGGGGCCTACCTGTAAGTATAATTTCATATTCTTGTGCCTTCAGTAATGGAGGTTTTTGTTGTATTCTCATGTTCTTGATTTTCCTGAGTATTTTTTTAGCGCTGTTGCTTTGGCTTGGGATAGATACCAAGCCTTTTGTCATAGAAATATATATATATATATATATATATATATATATATATATATGGAAGAGAGTGTGGGTTGTTTCTATTAACTTAGTTCATACAACCTTTCCATCAAATGGGGGTCTACCTGTAAAGTTATTATATTGTTTCCTCGAATAAGGCAAATCACTAACTAAGAAAGCACAAGGTAAGAGATATACGATCTCTTTGTACTACTAAGAGCAATTTAAGAAAGACCCTTCAATTAGTTGTAATTAGAAAAGGAATGCTGTAGTCCTTTGCGAGGAAACTTAATTTTGAAGCTAGAAAAGAAGTGCTATGAGTTCTAGAAAATCCCGGTAAGCATCCTTGAAAATCTCCTATTCCTTTCTAACTAAAGGTGTTATGTCCTTTCCAGCACTAGACTGGCTCACAAATCTTCTCCTTACCCATCGCACTTTGGCTGAGCGAACTCTGCTTTAGAAAATCGTTAGTCTTTCCTAAAAAAGTGGTTAAGGACCTCCATCCAAATTTAACTGCCTCCACAGAATAAAAACCTGACTTTTGATCCACAAATTCCCTGTATATTCAAGCAGCCTCCATCAGTGGGAGAGGGACAAGTGAAGAGGTTTCTTCTGAATTTTTTTTTCAGTTGATTTTTTCACAGAACAATGAGCAGGGAAATGATTCACGGAGTTGGTTGAGGGTTCCGTTTGTTTACTAATGCTTGTTTTTTCACAGTTCTTTATCCTCTATGCGTCTATGTATATTGTAGAACATATATTTTTAATTTGAAGTTTCATTTCTCAAAAAAAAAAAAAAAAAAAAACAGAAAAAAGAAAAGAAAAAAAGTAATACAGTCAGCGTATTCATGTAATTTATTTTCTAGTAGGGGGAATGTTTGAAAATGGAACTTGTCACTGCAATGCGTTTAGATTTATTAAGGCAGGGTACAGTCTAGAGTACATTTTTTTATAAGACAGTCTATGGTGTATTGCTCTTCATAAAGTTAATGTGAAAAGTTCGAGAATAAAATTGGAAACTTTGACTGTGGCTATGGAAGTAATGTCCACAGGAACGCTGAGTGGACATAGAATGCACAAGATTTTTTTCTATGATAAAAACAGAGAAGGAAAATATTCCACAAGAGGATCAAGAACAATCTAAGGGAGGGGGTAGAGAGCAACCCCCAAAACCTATACAAAGAGAGCTTTTCAATAATTTATAATCTTCAGAACGCTGTAATTAAAAATAATTTTGTGTCAAGAAATCCACCAAGAAACCATATTTTGTTCAAAAGTTATTGCATTCCTTTCCTTGCACATGTGCCACAAAAGATCTCTAAAGGTACAACTTCTAACTACCTTGGCTTTACCTTTAAGATTCGAAACAGTTAACTCTTCCATCAGTCAATCAACCACTTTCTGGGGTAAACAAAACGAGATACCTAGCAACCCAGCCACAAAACTCAACGAGCGAAAAGAAAAATCACAATGGAGAATCAGATGGTCGATAGTCTCATCCTTTTTTAAGCACAATCTACAACCCGAGGGTGAGAGGAACCAACCCTTAACTCTCTTTGCAGCCTATCATCCGTGTTGAGGCTCCTGAACTCCAGGGACCAGAGAAAAACTTGAACTTCTTTTGGGGCACTTGTTCTTCCTATTAAACCTGGGTAAACCTGTATTTACCTTGGAATGTACAGAAATTTATGGAAAATATACAGTGGATGGAGTTGATGTTCTAACGCACTTGAGTCGTGGAGTTGATGGAGTAGCTATTCTCATAAAGTTTGGTTGCTGAGGCTGCTTCATTTGTTGTCCTATTGTTGATTTCATATATATTATTTTCTTTTCTTGTAGGATGGTGAACAAAATTATCTATCTTCTCTTTGGCTAGGAAAAATATAATTTCTTAGCACATATGACCAGTGGTTGGAATCAGTATCTTGTAGGCAATTTTGTTTTGTCTGTTTGTATATTTTATAGTTCTTCATCTTATCATGATTTGTCAGTGTTGGAAATCTTCAGATGGCCAATTAGGTTATGAGTTTCAATACATCTAGGCCAATGTTGTATTGTCCTGATTTTGTATATTTATGAATCTTAATCAGATAATGGTTTGTCATTGCAAACCATCTTTGGATGGCCGGTTAGGATGTGGAGATGAATGCTTGAATCGAATGCTCAATATTGAATGTGTCCGAGGTACATGTCCTTGTGGAAACCTTTGTTCTAATCAACAGGTATAGCTGCCTTTTCTTAAATCTCTAGTTTGATCCTCTTGGTAAAATAATTTAAGTTCTGATGGAATAGTGACTTTAATTTTTGAATATGTGGTTTCAGTTCCAGAAACGCAAGTATGCCAAATTACGGTGGTTGCGATGTGGAAAGAAAGGTTATGGGCTACAGTGTCTTGAGGATATATCAAAAGGACGATTTCTCATCGAGTATGTTGGAGAGGTAATTGTGAAATCCATAGTCCAAGACATTCTGTAGGATGATACCCTGAGAGTTGCATATATATATTTCTTGCTTCCTTTGATTTGTCTATCATGTTGATTGCACATGCTGGTAATAAACTACTATTTCTGTTGGACCAATAGTGTAATCTCCATTATGATTTCACTCTTTCGGCTGAAAAAAAAGTGCAACTGTGTGAATATGTCCATGAATATGTGAATCTCATTATGACCATAAGAACGGAAGGATAACAGGTAAGTAATGAGAATGTATAGAGGTCAAAGTCCTTTATAGTATGAATTTTCTTTTGTCCGACCAGAGATGTTATCCGTAGCCTCCTTTGGTATGTTTTTTGACTTTTCCCTTTTTCTTGATTTTATCTCATTGATGTTATTGTACCTTACACACATTTTGATGTGTTCGATGTTTTATGATTTTATGTCAATCATATTTATTTTTTATTTCTATTATTTGGTCTATGCAGGTTCTTGACATGCATGCTTATGAGGCACGTCAAAAGGAGTATGCACTGAATGGTCATCGACATTTTTACTTCATGACACTCAATGGCAGTGAGGTTGAATCTTTAATTTCTTTGATAATGTTCTTAATTTGATCGTGTTCTTAACACATGTTTTATTGTGAGGTTGTCACCTTGCTACTGTGGGATCTTATTTTGATCGTTAAGTTATGGGTTGTAGAATGCGCGAATTCTTTTTAGAAATTTATTACGGTATATTGCTTCTTATATACGATTTGATTCTAGCTAAGACTGATTATATATAACTTTGAACTATGGGAATTTATTATAAGTTTACAACTTATTATTAGAGTCCTTCAATCTAATGTAAATATCCTTATGGCATCATGTGGGTGCTATGTCTCCAGCATCCTCACTTTTATGACAGGGGTTGACTTCTTTGGCAAGTCATTCTCTCTCTCTTTCTCTCTTCTCTCTTTGTGGTATTTGGCTAAAAAGGAACAACAAAATCTTATTAGGGATTGGTCCTATGTCAGACTCAATGCCTCAGTTTGGGTGGCAGTCTCCAAGGACTTATGTAATTATCCACCAGGTGTTATCTTGGATTGGAGATCTTTTTTTTTACAGTTAGGGTTGGCCTTTTTCAGTGGGCTGTATTTTTTTATTCCTTCAATTTTTTCTCATGAGAGCCTGGTATTTGAGTGCTTTGTATATCCTTTGGCTCTCTAGTAATATTTGAGATTTTTACTTATTTTCTTTCCACTTATGTGGAAGAGAAACAAAAAAAATGAACATGTTGAAGGAATCTTTTTTTCCTCTTGACCTGGGCTTCTTTTAAGTAATGCTTTGAGAATATCATGTCTTAATTACTACACAATAAGAATTATTTACAAGAATTGTTTTTATTCCTATTGTATTCTGTTAAAGCTAACATTTTGTTGTGAAAGAACTATATAGCTTGAGATTTTATCATATTCCACTCTGTCCTATACCACTGACAGACCTTTTTTCTTAATTGCATCGTGTTTTTCCTTCATTTCCCCTTTTGGTGAAAGTTTTTTCAAGCCTTTTATTCATCAATACGTGCTTTACAGATCATAGATGCATGTGGCAAGGGAAATTTGGGGCGTTTCATTAACCACAGCTGTGATCCAAATTGCCGCACTGAAAAGGTTTATATCCTATTCTCTAAAACATTGTAGCATATTGTTTTTATCAAAGAAAAAAGACATTGTAGCATATTGTTATATTTTCTCGGTATGTTGTCTTCTTTTTGTGAGCACTTTCACCTTGGAAGGTAGGACTTGTATGCAGAAGTGGTATATTATTGCCTGATGAGATCCTAAGGTTTTTTTTTTGCCCTATAGTTTGAGGAAAGACTTTCCTAGTCTGATTGCTGAGTCTCGAGGGCTCTTTATGGCAAAGAGATAAATTCTAGATCAAGTTCTTATGGCTAGTGGGGCGATCGGGGATTATAGGAGTTGTAAACAGATATGAAGTTGTTATTTCTAAGATTGAGTTTGAAAGACTTATGATTATGCAGATCGAAATTTCTTAGAGAAGTTTATTTGGAAGAAAGACTTTGGTTCCATGGGGCAATCGGGGAGGGATAAGTTGTAACAGCCCAAACCCACCGCTAGCAGATATTGTCTTCTTTGGGCTTTCCCTTCTGAGCTTCCCCTCAAGGTTTTAAAACGCGTTTGCTAGGGAGAGGTTTCCACACCCTTATAAAGAATGCTTCGTTTCCCTCTCCAACCGTTGTGGGATCTCACAATCCACCCCCTTTCGAAGGTGGGATCTCACATAAGTTGTGTCTTGTGCATCCTCAATTTGCCAATGACACTCTTTTTTTGGGGTAGGGAATATTCCTTCATTAATATTAAGTGCCTTCTTTTTGTTCTTGAGTCCATTTTTGTTTTAAAGACTAGTAGAGGTAACTGTTCGATCATTAGTTTAAATAATGATCGTACTAAGCTGTGTAATTGGGCCTCAACTATTGGTTGTGACGTGGTAGCTTTTCTTCTTCTTATCTAGGTTTTCCTTTAGGTCACAGTTCTTTGAAATTGTTGTTTTGGAACCCTGATATGGAGAAGATCCAAGAATGGCTTTCCTTTTGGAATAGAGTGTTCTTGTCTGAGGGAGGTAGGTGAACCATCATCCCGTCTGTCTTGGGCAGAATTCTGACTTCCTCTATATATGTTGGATCTTTGTCTTGGTTAGTAAATAGTAAGATTATTGAGAAGTTTATGAGAGACTTTTTCAGTAATTGAAGGAGAGCGTTCTCATTTGGTTAGATAGAAGGTGGCAACAAGATCATTGGAGCTTGGGGGTTTTGACCTAGGTAATATGAGATTTCACAATGGAATCCAGTTGGTTAAGTGGTTATGGCATTTCTGGACTCGGTGGCACAAATTTGTTATTGAGAAATTATGGTCTTCATCCTCTTGAGTTGGCTTTCGGTTGTATGTTGTAGGTTGAAAGGCATTCTTGGAGCCCTTGTACAGCTACCGCTTCTGATTTTTCTTTCTTTTGTCAATTTATTAAATGCTTTGTCGGCAATGGTTTGAATACCTACTTTTGGGAGATTCTTAGGTGGGTAATAGTCCCTTGTGTGTACCCTCTAGCCTCGATTATACCATTTGTTCTTTGAGGTTACATTATGTAGCGTCTCTTTTGTCCTTCTCGGGCATCTCTTCTTCGCTTTGTCTTGGCTTTTGCCATCCCTTGCCAATTAGGGAGATGACAAATGTCTTGGTGCTTCTGGGATTTTGCAGTTAGTCCAGGGAGAAGTGATATTTGTCATTAGGTCTGCAATTCTCTGGAGGGGTTTTCTTATTAGGTATTTTCGCTATTATTATTTTTTTTGGTAAAGCACAATTGCATTGTTTGAAGTACTCTTACGATGCATGCCAATGAAAGATAATAGTTAGATTTCCTATGAGTCTAAGAAGAAGCATAAACAATATACTTTAGTGTTTAGTGAAGTGGAGATACCCCTTTCATAATTCTAGAATATTCTCCTATGGATCAATATTTCTCATAAAATACACTAACTGCATTGAGTGAGGGACCTTTATCTTTAAACTCTAGAAGGTGGCCTGTCTGAATCAACCAAAAGAGATTAGAGGTGGTCATAGGGCATGTTATGCTCGATTAAATAGTGTAGGGTTGTTTGTGAAATATTTGTTCTACTTCTTCTATTACCTCATAAGATTCATATGCAATAGCAATGAGGGAAAATATTGAGAGCCACAAACCAAACTCTGCAACTTTTCATGAGTGTTTATATTGATCGCCGAACAACTTTAAAGCTAAAAACTGACTTTTTTCTGGAAACTTGTCATTCCAAATGACCTTACAAAAAGAAAATCCTAGTGAGGATTTGGACGTGAAGAATAGCTTGGTTGGCCATTCTCTAGAATCCCTCCTTCAATAAAGATGGCTAGACGGCAAGCAATCCGTCCAAGAAATTTATTTTGAAAACTCATGGTCATTGCATAGTTTTTATGTATTTGCATGTCAACCAACCTTGGTTTTTAGCAGTTTGAGATTTTTAATATTTCTATGTTGACCAGGTTAGTTCCTACTTTTCAATAGCAATGAAGTTTTTTATTTTCCAAAATTTTCCTGTCATTGAGGGCAGTGCTAGCAACCTAAACTTTAGGTTTCAGAGTGTTGTTAGAGAATTTATGATTCTATAGTTCTCTTTTCTTTTCAATTCTCATTTTCTTAGTATTGGAACAGTGGATGGTGAATGGAGAAATCTGCATTGGGCTCTTTGCGCTAAGTGATATTAAGAAGGTATTTTACTGTTTTCTTTTGTTACCTTCATGTTCATTTACTTATTCATTAACAGAAAGAATATCCATGAGTTATGATTTGGATGGATTTTGGTTGAAAGGGTATAAGTTTTAATTAAAAGAGTAGGGATTGGGTGGTGGTTGTTGACAAAGTGAGGTTTGATGCTTCTTTTTTGTGTTGTTTCTAATTCTTTTTTTGGTTATTATATATAACCCTTAAGTAATGCTAATTGGGGCATGTTCTTTTATGCTCCCAGGGTTGGAATTTTGGTACTTCTGTAAGATTTTTTTTGTACTTCGTCAATGAAAAGGGGTTGGGTGGTGGTTGTTGACAAAGTGAGGTTTGATGCTTCTTTTTTGTGTTGTTTCTAATTCTTTTTTTGGTTATTATATATAACCCTTAAGTAATGCTAATTGGGGCATGTTCTTTTATGCTCCCAGGGTTGGAATTTTGGTACTTCTGTAAGTTTTTTTTTGTACTTCGTCAATGAAAAGGGATGTGCGTGTTTTTCTCAATTCTTTTAAAAGATCTACCTTTTGACTCAATGGTAGAGAATACTTCTGTAACCTCCATCTGTTTGGGGCCCCTGAAATACAACTGTTGGATGGTTTATTTATTTACCTTTTTCCTATCAATTCCTGTGGTACAAATTATGATGATAATACTTTTGTGTGGCTCTCTTGTTATAAAGTATATACTTATTTCCACAGCTATAGTTTCAGTTTCTTTTGTGCGCCAATTGAAAGTTTTTTTCCACAGCCGTAATCAAGTTTAGCTTTAGTTAATTAGATTTGGTGACATTATTAACACAAGCATGACCATGTGATTTCATAACTTTTTGTAGTTCTCTTTTGATAATGAAAGTTGTGTCTCCCATAGAAAATCTTTTTTACTTGATCCTTTAGTTATCTGTATGGATGGATGAAACTGAACAGGCTTGACATTTCCATTCAACTCTTAGACTGTAAGATATATTTTCTTTAAAATTATCCTTTCCTCAAATACTTTTCCCAAATTTCTTGGATGATTCAGACATTCCTGCATTTTATTTTGTTCAAAGCTTGATATCTGAGGCTTTGGTATCTTTTTGGTTCAGCAGCAGTTTTCTTCTTTTTCCCCCATTTCTATTTCCTGGGTAAACAAAGTTTTAACAAAAATAAATAGAATGTTTGAAAATAGACATCACTTATTCAAGGCAATAGCTGGTAATTTTCTTTCATCAAAACCTTACTTATAAATTAGGGAGTAGACTTAAGAGTTCAACATGCATTTTTTTGGTAGTTAGTAAGTCTTGATTGGTTGTGTCAGATATTTTTGGTGGTCCTTTATTTACATTAAGGTATTCATGCTTTTTATGTCAATTTTCTCTATACCCGATCAGTTTCTTGTTTGAGTGTCCTCCGTTGTATTTGCAAGAAGCTCTATCCTCTCCAGTTCTTTCCTATTTCAGGGTGAAGAGGTGACATTTGACTACAATTACGTAAGGGTATTTGGAGCTGCTGCCAAAAAATGTTATTGTGGTTCTTCCCATTGTCGTGGTTATATAGGTGGTGACCCCCTCAATTCTGAGGTCATTATTCAAAGTGATTCAGATGAAGAATTTCCAGAACCAGTGATGGTTCGTGCAGATGGTAGAAGTTGGAATAATAGCTTGCAAACTGCAGTTAATTCGTTGGATGGTGCTAAAATGCAACCCTCAGAGCGTATAAGAGGGGTTAAGGATAAGAGAGAACAACCTATCAGTATAGCTACCGTATCGAAGATTTCAGAAGAAAAAGAGGATCCTCTTAAGGTTTCTGCTTTGAAAATTTCAGAAGAAAAAGAGGATCCTCTTAATCTTTCTGCCTCTACCATTTCACCATTGCACAGTTCATTGGAATTTGAAGACTCAAAGGTAGCATCACCGATTCCACTGCCGGAAATAACCCAGCAAACTGAAGATGTGACGAGCAAACCTGTGTTTGTTGATCAGGCAGAAATATCTCTTATGGATAGTATTTCCAACAAAAACACGTGCTCTAATGAGCAGGAGGCAAAGTTATCATTTCATGACATTGATGCTCGTAAGAAATCCAAGTTGGATGCTGTTGAAGATAAGAAAGTGTATATAAAGTTGCATCCTCAAATGAAAACTTCACGTAAACCAGGTTCCATCAAGAAAGGAAAAGTTTGCTCGGTAGAGAAAGTTCAAATAACTAACAAGCCCCAGATTTCATCTGTAAAGCCCAAGCGATTGATTGAAGGTTCTTCAGGTAACCGCTTTGAGGCAGGTTAGTCACGTTTGAAATACTAGCTTTAGCTTAAATAGCTGTGGTAGGCTTGTTAATGGTTAAGTTTATTTAATGCTTCAGTTGAGGAGAAGCTTAATGAACTCCTGGATGCTGAAGGGGGAATTAGCAAAAGAAAAGTGAGTTGTTATGGCTTTCTGCATGTTGATTTGTTGAATTTTCTGCTCTTTTGGTTTTATTTGCTGGTGGCAATGAATGGTTATTTTATTTGGGCCCTTTTATGCTCTACCATCAGATTCTCTTTCCTCATGAAATTCTGTTGTGTTTTTTTCATGGCTCAAAGTATTGGTTTCTGTTTGTGTAGCCTATTCTTCTGTACTTTTTTTTCTTGATAAACTGTCATTTTTGCCTGAACCCCAAGGAAAAACAGAGTGGATTTGCATCCGGTACAGTGTGCTCATTTTTTGTAGAGATGTATGCATAGTGTTTTGAGTTACTCATAAGATTTTTCCTCCCTCTAATAGGACGCCCCTAAAGGGTACTTAAAGCTTCTTCTCCTGACTGCTGCATCAGATGCAAGTGCCAGTGGTGAAGCAATTCAAAGGTTGCCTTTGATTATTTTTTATTTTTTCAATTTTTGAAATTATGAATTTTATCCTGTTGTCTTTTAGACTCGTTATGTTATGCGTGTAAAAATATTAAATGTTTTTTTCTTTTTTTGACAGCAATCGAGATCTTTCAATGATCCTTGATGCTCTTTTGAAGACAAAATCACGAGTAGTATTGACTGACATAATAAACAAAAATGGTAGTCTCTCTCAGTTTTTTTGGTGGTCTCGGAGTGTATTTTCTGTGTTCTTGTTGTGCCATTTGTTTACAGAATATCACATACTGTCTATCTCCCCCGCTCTTTTTTGCTCTTAGGTTTGCGGATGTTGCATAATATAATGAAGCAATACAGAAGTGACTTCAAAAAGATACCTATTCTCCGGAAACTTTTGAAGGTAATACTCTTAATGGAAGTTGCAATATTTCTTTTCTTAATGGAAGTTGCAATTCTTTCTTTCTTTTTTTCTTTTTTAATGCTTGTTAATGTTCATTATTAATTATTAGAGCCTTTGTGATATTTGCTTCTTGCTTCGGACTGATCTTTCTCTTGTCGTTTCTTTGTCTCCTCTTTTACGCTTGTTTTTGCACTTCCATTTAGAATAATGAAATTTTATTTGGGGTGCCTTTATATACCTTGCTTAACATGTTTGGTTCCTTATTGGAGTTTGTATCCTTTGAACATTTTTTTTCCTTTTCATCTCATTGTTAAAAAAATAATGAAATTTGGTTTTTCATTTTAAAAGAGGCAAAATATTGTGAAAATCTTGAGTCTCCAAAATTTAATAAATGTCTGATGTGACAATCTTGGTCTATTTTGTTGCCTAAGGAATTTGAATAATTTCAAATGAATTCAGTTGGTGTCACATGAAAGAGAATAGATTTCAAATCATGTTTTTATGCTAAAACTTTTCCGGACTTGCAAGATTTCATAAAATTTGGAGTTCAATTACTTTTATTTTAATTTTATATTAATAAATCAAATTTATAGCCTACATTAGTAAACTTTGTATTTTCCTTTCTTTTCCAGTATCCAAACACAAAAAGTTAATGAGATTCATTTCAGAACTTCGTTCTGAACAAGATGAGGAATTTTAAATCTATTCTTGGATTTTAAAATGCACTTCTTGCCATATCTTGATGCTAGGGATTAATAATCGAACTCTTCTGCAGGTCTTAGAATACTTGGTGATGAGAGAGATACTCACATCAGAGCTTATTAATGGAGGTCCTCCTTGCCCTGGAATGGAAAGGTTAGAGATTGTCATGCTTACTTCCAGTCATTTTCTTACATATAGTGTTGAACTATGTGGTAATTTAAATTTGTTGAGATATGCTATCGAAGTTTTCAGTTTCTTCTTGATGGTGCCTTACATAGTGTAAAATTATTTATTCTTTTTCCTTTTAAAGTTTTAAATCTAGAAAATTCATCATGGAGATATTATCGGATGTTTTCTTTTTAAGATGAGAAACAACTTACACTAAAAAAAGAAAGAATACAAAAGAGATGATAAGAAATTCCCATTTATTACCTAGGCAATCATATAAAACCACTCCAATTGTCTCCAACAGCTAAGAGGATAGTTACAAAAAAGTATACCACAAGAACTTTATATTGAAGCTAAACTATTCACTCTCTCCAAAAAGTGGTTGGAACATTCTATTCCTTTCGAACCAAATTTCTCAAGGAAAAGCATTTATAGCGTTAGTACCCAAAATTCTCTTTTTTCTCGTTAAAAGATATTTATCACGTAAAACTTGATCTGCAGTTTTCTTTAATCATTCTAGAAAGACAACTACTGCGAATATCAAAGAACTTGGGCAATAAATGGCACCACTAGAGACAACTTACAATTGAAGAAGATATGATCCAACGTTACATTATCTTTTTTTGCACAAAATGCACCAGGTTGTAAAATTTTGGGGTGACGTTTTTTCAGCCTTTTATTTGAGTGAATTCCTCCTTAGCATTGAGACAAATGAAGAGGTTGATGTTCTTCGGAACTTCTGATTCCAGATTTATTACTAATCTTAGTGGGTAAGCTGGTTTTCTAGGATGAAACAATGGATTGTAGACTTGCAATGTTGCTTGAAGAAGTCCTTGAAGCTTCCAAAATCCAGATCCTCTTGGCTAGTTTTAAACTGTTAAGAGAATGGTGACTTTCCTTACATCTCTGCATTTTGAATGTTTCTTCTGAACTTAAAAGAAGCAATTATTTCTTTATTGACAATCATATATCTTCGGATTTATATTTTTGTCTCTGGTAACTCAGTACAATCTTGGAAACAGTCTCGTAACTCTGTGAACCAGCATTTTTATTCTGCAATAAAATTCCAGGAGTATCACCTAGAAGTTTAGTTGCTTTAATATTTGTCGCGGATAAATCACCATATGTATTGTCTATGATATTGTGCCAAAGGCTATCTTTTTTCAAGAAGATATCTCTGCAGCCACTTTGACAAAATAGTTATGTTTCGCCTTTATCTTCCCTTATCTCCAAACCCCATCCGTCCACAGGTTAACCACCTTCTGGCTTCTAGTTGACTCGATGGTTTCAGCTATCACCAACCCCTTCCTCCCAACGCAAGTCTCCCACTATTTTCTGGATATTTGCAATTTTTGTTGGGAGTTAAACCAAGACATGTAATAAATAGGAGGCTAGCAAGAACTAAATTAGCAATGGTTGTTTTGCCTGCTTTTGTCATGAAGAGTTTCTTTTGGTTATCAATTTTTTAGTTCAATGATAGCTGAGTTCCAACATGTGATTTTATTAGGATTTTCCACGGAAGTGTGACCATAGATAGTTTGTAGGCCGTTCTTCCAACTTGCGTTTGAACAAAACAGCTTTAGCTTCTACAAGATCCCAGCTTGTACTGATGTCATTTATGGTTGTTTTACCCAAATTAACCTCCAGAAGCCAATTTAAACGCATACAATTTTTTTTGGATCAATGTATAGCTCACTGCTTCTTTCTGGTGTCAATAGTTATAGCATATTCAATAGCAACCCCCTCTCCATGATTGTTCAGGATTGGAATTGTAAGTAGCTGTTTTTGGTCGGAGAATTCCTCCCCGGGCCCTTAGATTTTCTTTTCTTCTTTTTGATACATTTCTCATGGCTTAAACATTTTTCCTTCTCACTTAGGACAGGGACGTTTAACACAAACATTAGATAGTTGAGAGTTCCATTTTTTACTGCCCCTCTGTGAAGCCTTGCAGAATTTTGCTTTTATCTGAGCAGTCCAGATGTTTGCTTAGGACATCAGCCACAAGGAGAAGAAGAAAAAGGGATTTCCTTTGCCTCGATCACCTTGGAGGTTAAATTTATGCATACTTGGATGTAGCAAAATATATATTTATTTGCTGAAACTTTGTACTATTTATCATTGTCAAACCAACCACCCTCCAAGAGTCGTTCTAAAGTAAAGTGAAGTTCTAGCAAAAGATTCCTTTAGTTAGGTAGGTCATACAAAGGCGATATTTTGGACCATTGAGGAACTTGTACAAAATAAATTTAAACAGATTAAAATGAAATTATCATAACTGATAGGGACTGAAGTGTGCGAAGCAAAGTTGCTCAAAGTACTTGACATCAAATGTTGCAAGTAGTTCAAGTTGCAAGTAGTTTTTAACTATTGAGTACAAATTCCAAAAAAAGAACATGGCTTTGCCAGTTCATGCATCATAGATATGTTTGTTCTTTTCTTTTGAATGTATACTTCCAAAAGAGAAGAACAAACTTTCATCAAAGGATTTGACTTGTGTATCTGTATCTTTACTTAATCATCTTCTTCTGCAGTGAGTGATAATTTGTAGATCTTTTTCGCATGCGCTGTATTTTAGTGGTCCTTACACAATTACGTTTTTGCAGTTTGAGGGTGTCTTTACTGTCACTCACAGAGCATGACGACAAACAGGTATCAGTTACAAATTATTACAGTATTGATTGATCTATTCCAGACAAGAGTGTTGAGATATTAGTTTTTTGAACTTTCTTAAAGAGCAATATTGCAAAGAGTATAGTATAAGAACTTTAACTACAAATGAAATTTCTATATAAAAATATATATCTGGTACTGTAGAGCGGGTCTCCATAGCTTTACTATATTGAAGAGTGAAGTCACAAGTACGATAATAAAAAAATTATTTTCAAATGAAAGATCTATGCAAAATTTACACACTCACAGTTCACAGTTGCTATTTGCAATGTATCAAGAAAAAGGTAATTACCATAAATCTCTAGTGTACTCAAAGATCAGTAATGATAATTTTTATTAAGTGTATACCGCATCTAAACAATTTTCTAAAGAACACCAATAATTTTCTTTATGCAAATATCAAATATAATTCATGACCCAGGCCTTTATCTATGGCCAAAAGCTTTTGAAGTCCAGTTTTGATGAATTAAGTGTGGACCTGCAGGTACATCAAATTGCCCGAAGTTTTCGAGACAGATGGTTCCCCAGACATAATAGAAAATTTGGTTACTCTGAGAGGGAGGATGGGAGACTGGAAGCTTACAGGGGTTCAAACTGCAGTAGGTTTACGGCATCACACAGTTACCGGCATGATCAGGATTCTAGACCCACAGATGCCATTGACTGTGTTAAGCAGTCGTCAATTCCAGCATCTCTTCCAGATGCTCATCCTGCAGAGGTCTGTTCTGTGGCTTCTACAGCTGGTCTCTCATTGGATGGACAAAAAATTCGTAAGCGTAAGAGTCGATGGGATATGCCTGCAGACACAAGCCTAGATCTGAGATTCAAGGAGCAGAAGCTTGAACCAACATTGGTGCAGCAATTTGATTCCAGCCAAATAGATAGTGTTGGAGTGGCACCAATGTTGATAGACAAGGTAAACGCTGAAGATAAGGACTCCTCCCTCTCTGATTCTGTGGAAGTATGTTGTCGCCAAGACGAAGATATTAGGGCAGATAGTGCAGTGCAAAACATCCCTGAAGATATTCCTCCTGGATTTTCATCTCCCTTCAATCTCCCTGTGGCTTCCTCAAGTCCTTTTTCAACAGTTTTAGATCCTCCTCGACAGAGTATTGGCAATTTGAGTTGTGCTTTTTCCACAGTTGGGCACCCACAGGAAAGATTTATTTCTCGCTTGCCTGTGTCCTATGGAATTCCGTTTTCTATTGTTCAGCAATGTGGAACATCCTGTGCAGAGAATCTGGAGTGTTGGGATGTTGCTCCTGGTGTGCCTTTTCATCCCTTTCCACCCTTGCCACCATATCCCCGGGGTAAGCGAGGCCCACTAATGCCTGCCTGTGGTACTGCCGATAGACAATGTTCTCAAGAAGGGCAGGCGAACAGCCACGATTCTCGAACTTCTTTCTCAGAAGAAAGCACTCCTTGTACAAGTACTACATACCAGCAGGATTTGTGCATTCTATCAAACAACCAACAGATACTAAAACAGGCTAAGGAATCATCGTATGATTTAGGAAGAAGGTACTTTAGGCAGCAAAAGTGGCGTAATACACAGTTTGGCCCCCCTTGGTCACAGAGAGGGAATCAATGGGGATACCAGGGAAACTTCAGGGGTGGAGCGAGCACTATGGGTGTTGAAAATATACCTAACGAAGGGATAAATCCATATTGCTCAGATGAACCAAGCGTTAGAGTGGATAAAGCTAATGACGATTCTCATCAGCATGTGCAAAACCAAAATCAGCGTTGAGTCTTAGGAAACTCGTGATCTACTGAAATTTCAATAGAACCCAATGTACTCTCACTTCTTTTTCTTACTTAGGTTTGGTACTCAATGGGAAGTTTCTTCCAACTTCAGTATGGTAGTGCTGTTACTCCAGAATTAGTAGTGCTATGCATGAGGTTGATCTTTGCTGCCATCAGCATATTAGGTTTTGGATCTTTATCCATCAATCAGCACCTCAAAGAGGTAGCATTCTTATTTGTATATCATTTTCTCACAAAAATTAAATTGAGACGCAATGTTTAATGATCTTGGGAAAATAAAATTTTCATTGATTCTTGATGTCGTTTGCCTATGATTATGGGAGATTCGAAACATTTCCTTTTCATTTACCCTTCAAGCTGTCTCGCCTATCCTGCAAATTACGTGGACCATGTCAGGTGAAAGTAAGCATCTATATGAAGGAAAGTTGCTTTTGTCTTTTACCCTCTATTTGTATCATCGGATATGATTTATTAGAAGTTCTTTGTAGTTGCTTATTTTACTATTATAAGCTATACTTATAAGGGTGTGATTGGAACATGTCGCTAAATGGAGTTCTCTCATCACCATTCAGGACGCCAATTTTGCATTACTGATGAAAAATGGTCTGCAGCACGAACTCATCACAGGTACCCTTGTTATGTTCAATAGCAAATAATGTTGGATTATATTTTCTAAGATGATTGTCAAGCTGTATGAATGACTCTAGGTAGGAGGCTCTTGGCATTAGATAGACCTTCATTTGTTTTGATACACCAATAAATGGGTCTTGCAAATTCAAGTTCTAAAAGATTCAGTTTTTAGTCAGAATTCTGGTGACTTTCCTTTTCCATTCTGTTCTTTCTGCGTTCCTTTTGTTGGATTGATTCGTTATTTGTTCTCTCCTGGTCTTGACCTCTTACATATATGGTAACCTGTACTTGTGATCATAGGCGTTCTAAATTTAACGCGCAAAGCAGGGAAGATATTTTGCATAGTAACTATATTATCATTTGGCACACTTCTATTATCTGTGTGGTTATTTACTGAAATTTATTCATTCAGCTCATCATTTAATGGCTATTGCTATTAATATTCTGTTATTTCCACTTCATGCAAATCTTTCATTTTCAAATTTGACTATGGAATTAAGGATATAGTTGTCTCCGGTTGGGTGGAGGGAATTTGGTGGACGAACGTAAAAATTCGAGTGGGTTGGATTGGTAATTCAACCCAACCCAAAATTGTTTCATTGACCTAGTTCTTTGCCCACTGAACCCGTACGCAACCCAAAACTGGATCGGGTCTTTAAAAAAAAACTCAACCCAATTCCTATAGTTTGGGTTGGTTCAGGTTAGGTTCTCGAATTGAGTTTACACTCCTTGTTGTTGCTGATTTAGCTTGGACTAACCGGAAGAATAATAAGAGAAAATTTGTTTTACATTTTTAATGGCTGGCGAATCAGAAAGTGACCTTAATGGGTAAGGGAGTCGAGCGTTTTCAAGAATATTTGTGAGTAGAGACCAACTCAGGAGAGAAGATCTATAAGTTATGCTCGTCTCCACCTTGGAATGGAATGTTGGAATTTACTTCGTTCTTAGAATAGGTACACATTTCTTTAAAATTACTCTTGGATTCGAAAAGTAATTAGACTGTTTGTTACTCTGATATTGTTATGTATTTTAGAAATTCAAGGTCCTCGATCTCGTGTATTGCAGATTATCGAACTCTTTGTCGAACTATAAAATTATAGAGTTAGATATACACAAAGCTACAAAGATCAAGTTTGGTTTCATTTTCAGTTGGTTAAAAGATCTTAAAAAGAAGGGTTAGTTGATATTATGATTGAGAAAGTTGTTTGGGTTTGTTGTTGTTTAAGTTATTAGGAGGTTAATGAAGGAAGCAAAGCAAGAATCATTTGAGAGTAAACTCAATCCTCTTCCTTCCTTCATTTGTTTGGTTTTGTGTGTAGCTCATCTGTCTTTTTGGCTTAACAACTTCTTGATGTTCTTCTTTTGGGTCATGGATTTTGACGTTGCATCCTTCTTTTTACGTGAAAATGTTTCGACATTTCATTTAAATTTCACTTTCAAAATAGGTTAATTAGTCTCTATATGATTTTTAAAATTTAGAAATAGTTCTTATGGTTTGATAAAACCTGGTTGGAACTGGTTTACGAGAGTTTTATCAAATTATAGAGACTATTAACAAGAGTTTATCAATTTATAAGAAAAAATTTCAACTTTTAAAATCATATGAACTAAATTTAAACCGCACATAAATATTTATAAAGCTTCAACTTGACAATTTTCACAAAAAAAAAAAAAAAAAAAAAAAAATTATAAATGCAATGAAATTTGGTTATATGTTCCCTAATAATCATTCGATGTATAAAAGATCTGTAACAATTATTAGCCTATAATTGGAGAATGGATGGTGAGATCTGAGCCGTTGATCATGAACTGAATCACAGGATCATTAGATCTTTCACAAATATTGAGTTAGATTTTGTTGCATCATTATCCAATCCAACAGCTTACATTATTATTATTATTTTATTTTATTTATTATTTTTATTTTAAAAGCCTCGAGTTATTCATTATATTATTGTTTTTTTATATATATTTAAAGTAATTTATTTTAATTATTACGTGAATATTAATGGCAACCGACAGAAAACGATTCTTTTGGCTGTAGAGTTGATGTGAGAAGTGTTACTTCTTTTTTCTTTTTTCTTTTTCTTCTTTTTTTAATTATATATTAAAAGTCAAACATGAATTGTAATAATTACATTCACTCCTTTTAAATAAAATAGTCAACATTTTGATTTTTTTTTCTTTCTGAAATGGTCCATAGTCTTTGTGATTACTTTAAAAAATTTCAATTTTGCCCTTCATATAAGTAATTCATAAGAAATAGTTAGATTATTGGTAATAATTTACAACACACTGGCTATAAAGAGTCGTCTTTGATTTCCTTTACGAACATATTTAGACATGAGCACGTGCAATAGTACTTGCCACATAAAATCCAACCCACCTATAACAAAATTTGATTTTTTCGCTCGAAAAAAAATCCTAAAAAATAAAGGTAATTTAATTCAAAATATTAAAAAAAAAAAAGTAACGGTCCTAATAGCCCTAACATAAGTAATTTTATATCAACTGGAATATAACTCAAATAGTTAGAATATATATTCTTTATAAAAATGTCACGAAATTGAATTAAAAAACACAGTAATAATATAATAAATACTGTATATTAAAATAAATTATGAAATGAAATAAACCCAAATATAATTTTATGAAAAGTGGATTTTTTAATTAACTATATTATTTAGAAAAAACAAAAAAACAAAATTAAATGCAGCAGGTGATTGAATGGGTAGGCAGGATATTTGTATTTGATACCTCTGTGCACGTGAAACCCACGTACTTTTATCCACCGACACCCATCCATTTAATTTCATATGCCCTATTTTTCATTTAAGGCATTATATTTTAGTTTTATTCACAGTCACGTTTGTTGCATGCGAACCCTTATGTTATATTAATTTATCGTTTTTATTTTCTAAGAGTATGACGTTTCGACAAAATCATATTTATGTTTGGTAGACTTGAAATGTCTCGGAATGTCGTCGAGACATATGGACCCTGTCGATGGGGATCGAGATGACAAGACGAGATGCGACGTTGCATTGAGAGACCTTAGCCCAAGCAGAGGCAAGGTCGAGCCGGATGACTTGGCCTAGTGTAGAGGCAAGTCGGTTGTGTCGCAGACGATTGAACATGCACGCGCAGGCGGCGTGTGTGGTTGGACAAGCGATGTATGCACATATTGAAGAAACTGATTTTGTTGATAATTCGGTTAAATTTTACTAATTTATTAAATAGTATAATTGAGAATTTAAAAAACGAAAATTACTCAAAAGATTGAAGGCTTGTATAATATATATTTTTTAAAATTGATATATCTATTATTATATAAATTTAAAATTTGTATGTAATTAAACACTAAATTTTAATAGATTAAATTTATAATCTCGAAAACTTATTAATGGATAATTAAATATTGATTAAACATTTACATTAAAAATTAAAGATATATTAAAATTCAAGTTGCTTATTTTTCAAAAGAGGAAGTGTTTACTATATTTGTAGCTGCAATTAAAAAATACTTGGGAAAGTGATGCACGTGGGCGGCAGCTTGAGGTGCACGTGATACAGCGGAGCCAGAGGGTAGAAAGAAAAGGGCCCACAACGCAGAGTCTCGCGTGGAACACGCCACGTGTACGGAGGTCACGTGAGGATTGTTTTCGAGGACGCCAGCGTGGCACCGTTACGGAGGGGTGGTTTCACCGACGTCACGGATTTAATTAATCGTACTTCGCGCCAACTCCGTAGTCCACAAGTCAACCTCCCATACGCCGCTGTCCCTGCCTTTGGCGCCACAAAAAAAATTGATTTTATATTTTTATTTTTTTTTAAATTAAGAAAATTAATGGAAATTTTTAAAATTTAAAAGTATTTTTTAGATTTATTTTAAAGTTTAAAAATGTGTTATTGAAAATTTAAAATTTTATAAATATTTTTAAGTTTAATGATATTTTTATTAATTTAAAATAAAAAAATTATTTCACTTTTAAGTGATTTTTTAATTTTAGTCCTTTTTTTCCTTTTTTTCTTATGGATAAAAATATTTTTGAACTGAGTTGATCGAGTAAGGCCAGTTTTTTAGACTTAACATAATTTTTTGAATTATAAATTTATTTAATTCGAACCATTCTTATTAAATAATAATTTTACTCAAATCCTATTATGAAATATATTCAATTTGTTGAATAAAATTAAATACTAATATATAAACTACATATTTATTTATTTATTTTTCAAATATTGTAATAAAAATTTAATTCAATTTCAATATATTAAGAAAAATTACCAAATTTTATTTTTTTTAGAATTTTATGAGAATAAATGATAATATATATATATATATTTTGTTGGATCATGCACGTTTTTTTTAAAATAACAACAAATTTAAGTTGATTGGGTTCAACCCGAATTTATTTTAGAACAATCCATAAATCAATCGAACTCCTAAAAATTTTATTTATTTAACCTAATTTAAATAAGTTGATAACTCAATTTTAGTCGTACCTTGGATTGATCGAGTTCTTTGTGTTGCGGGGTCCTCTGAACACCCATACTTATAAATTCGAAATTTGAATTTTTAACTTGAAGAGAGGTAATAAAACGATTGAATATTAAAATAATGATAGTAATTAAAATATTTATTTAAAAAAAAAGTTAAGTATATTAGAGTTCAAATTAGTTATTTTCTCAAAATTCATAATTAAAAGACAAAATAAGTATGAAAATGTGGGAGTTTAATGATATTTAAATTCTTAAAAATAAAAATTGGAAAATTGACGGTAATTAATTTAATTCCACGTTTTTCTCCCCCAAAAAAACCATGACATATATATCTATTTATTAATCAATTATTGGTATAATAAATATTAGAATAATTAAAAACAATTACGTCATTTTAATTAAGTGATTGGAAGTGTGAATTTATTCTTTCTATTATTGTTTAATTAACATAGTGATTAGGACGTGCTTGGATTAAGATTTAAAACAAACGGCTGGTGGCTTTAATTTTAAAAAAAAATGACAAAATTAAAACCAATTTGCAAATTTTATTTTTTGGATTTTATTTATTTTTAGAAGTTGACTAAAAATTTAAATATTTTGTTAAAAAATATGAAATCGAAATAAAAAAGTATGAAAAATCAAACGTAATTTCTAAAAAACAAAAAATGGTTATTAAATATTACCTTAATATTTCTTTACAAAAATTAAATTATTACTCAAATACAAAAATATTACAAATTTGGCATAAAGAAGAACAAAATTAAAAAAAAAAAAGAAGTTATTTTAAACATTTTTTAATTTTAAATATGATTTTTTTATATTAAATTTTTTTTGACCTTTACTCATTAAACCGAAAAATAATTGTTTGTTTGATTGCTTGGGATAAAAATATGACGGCGGTCGTTGGAATTTATTGGAAGCGACGGCCCCACCGTTCTTTTTTTTATTTTTTTTTTCAAAATTAAAAACATCTTATTAATTAAGAACATTATTATATATAAAAATGTATAATCTATAGTTTAAATATGTATTTATTCAATATAAATATTGTTTTTAATTAAAAAATTGACAGAAAACATTACGTTATTTCAAAATTTTATTCTAATTATTCACTTTAGATTATTTAAATAATTATTTAAGCGTCAATATTTATCTATTATGGCCGCATAGCTACTCTTCTCTCGATCATATACGAGCATAGTTGCCAAATTTCCATTATTACGAGACATACTCAAAATTCTTGTCTTTATCTATATAATAATAAAAAATATTTAATTTTTCTCAAATTCTATACATTTATTTCTATTTCGACTGGTTAAATTATTATATTAAAAAAATATAAAGTTCGATTTAAAAACATAATTGTTATTAACTATAAAAACAAAAAATTGATAGGATTCAAAACTAATAACTAAATTAAAATATAATTTATGTATTTTAAAATTAACTTCCTGTTTTCGGTTAAATTTTAAATCAGTTTCTATTAGATTTATCTTTTATGTTTGTGTGTTTTATTGCATAAAAATTATTATTATTATCTAAGATTTAATGAAAATAATATTAGAAATACTAAAATTATATAAATAAATCACATTTTTTATAATTAGCTAAACTTTTGTTAAAATGGGAGTGGATGCAGCCGAATATTTCTCTGCGTTCGAACTTTTAAATTTATTATTTAATTTGTTTTTTAAGTCACTTTCCCGGCTGGTTTGCGAACTTGAAAAGCGAACAAACGAACGCACGCTGTACTCCGAACCTGTCTCTCTCCCGCTTTCTTTCCCGATGCTTTTGATCATATAAATTAAAATCAACACCCGAAATGATCCTAACCCACCGGCGAATACACGAACACGACGGAACTTGACCCACAAATTTACAGAATCGTGGCTTAATTTCGACCCACAAGATGAGATTGCTCCAAAATGGGGTCGCCGACGAGCCACGGCAAGTTGATTCCGGCCGTTCTGTGATTGTGGGCATGAAATTAGACTCCCCTAGTAGAGAGTTGCTAACTTGGGCTTTGGTTAAGGTCGCTCAACCTGGTGACCTTGTGATCGCTCTTCATGTTCTTGGCAATGATGGTGAGTTGATTTTTGTGTTTTAGGTTTTAATTCTTGATGTGGGTTAGTGCGATTTCGGAGATTTGTTCAATGTTTTAGTGAAATTGACTGATTTAGAGAAATGGGTTCTGTAGAAATCGTTAATCGTGATGGGAAATCTTCGCTTCTTTCTCTTGTGAAAACGTTCGACTCTGTTCTTGCTGTTTATGAAGGTTTCTGTAACTTGAAGCAGGTTAATCTTCTTCCAATTTCTTCGTTTTGATCGTTTTTTGTTTCTGGATGAATATTGAAATCTGTTAGTCTGTGTAATGATTATCGAGAATTCTTGTAAACTAGACGATTTTGGCCCAAATGATGCAGGTGGATTTGAAGCTCAAAATTTGCAGGGGAGCATCGGCTAGAAAAATCTTAGTTCGTGAAGCAAAATCGTATTCTGCATCTAATTTAATTGTTGGGACTGCTCGAAAACACCATAAAATCCGTTCACCGGCTTCCGTTGCCAAGTACTGTGCTAAAAAATTGCGCAAAGATTGTTGGGTACTCGCTGTTCATAATGGGAAAGTGATATTCGAACGAGCTGCAGTGCCTACAGGGGACTGCCAAGGTTTGTGTTCTTTTCATTGAGTGTTCTTCATTTGAAGTGTTTTTGTGGTTCAGTTGAATTTGATTTCTGTAAATCTAATAGGAAATAAAGTTCAAAGTGATCTGGGAATTGGTAAGAATTCAGATCAGGGATTTGCAAAAGGCATAATGGATAGTTCTTATGGACCGAACTGCTCGATTTGTGGACCGGAGTCGAGTTCTTTGGTACAATCTGCAGTGATATCCTCTGGTGATGGAGATGAACATGATGAATCTTTAGCCATTGTTCCTGTTCAAAACGTTGAGGTAGCTTCGAGTTCAATTACTAAGTTGATCGAGGAATCGCCTGAAGTACAACCCGGTTGGCCTCTTCTTCGCCATGCTGATCAATCCGGTCGACGAGCTTCGTCCGACCGAGCCTTGGCCAAGCAAATCTCTGTAGTTCAGTGGGCAATGAGGTTGCCTAACCGGTCTGCTTCAGACCCTGCTGCTTTGGATTGCAATTCTAATACATCTGGTCAATCTTTGTGTCCTGATGGGGAAAATGGAGCTATGGTTCTGGTCGGTTCTGAACCGGTGACTTCTTCGCTCTCCCCCGACCCCAGTTCCATACCGAAAGAATTGCAAGGTTTTCATGATAAATACTCGTCGTCATGTAGATTGTTTAGTTATCAAGAACTCGTCACAGCAACGTCGAATTTCTTACCTCGTATGTCTTGTTTCTTCCTTGAATTATGCTTCAAGTTTTGTAAATTTAGTCTTGTTGTTAATGTACTGCGTCTTTTCCAGAAAACTTGATAGGGAAAGGAGGAAGCAGCCAGGTTTTTAGAGGTCGTCTTCCCGACGACAACGAGGTTGCTGTCAAGATCTTGAAGCCATCGGAAGACGTTCTAAACGAGTTCACTGTGGAAATCGAGATCATTACGTCCTTAAGCCACAAGAATATCATTTCTCTCTTGGGATTTTGCTTTGAAGATAGCAAATTCCTGTTGGTTTATGATTTCCTGTCAAGAGGAAGCCTTGAAGAAATCCTTCATGGTATTAGCAACCTCTAATTCTGCTTTTTTGTTTACTTCCTTGAATTTGAAGTTAACTGATCACCATAAACCAGGGAATGGAAAGAGTTCAAATGCATTTGGTTGGAGCGAAAGATATAACGTAGCTGTCGGTGTAGCCGAGGCGTTGGATCATCTTCACAGCGATTCTCAGCATGTGATCCATAGGGACATTAAATCGTCGAACGTTTTGTTATCTGACAATTTCGAACCTCAGGTGCTACACCCAAGAGAGAAATGCATCTATTTTCTAGTAGACATGGTTCTATATGCACTGAGTTTCTAGAGATCCTCATAATACCCTTTTGGCCTTTTTCTTTCTTCAGTTATCAGATTTCGGGCTGGCTAAACGAGCATCAAATTCATCGCACGTAACCTGTACCGATGTTGCAGGAACGTTCGGGTTTGTACCTCTAAGCCATATGCAATGTTTCGGTTTGCTATAGTTTTCGACAATATTGTTAATGTTGTTTGTTGCAGTTATCTGGCTCCGGAGTATTTCATGTATGGTAAGGTAAGTGACAAGATTGATGTCTATGCTTATGGCGTGGTACTCCTTGAACTTCTTTCGGGGAGAAAACCGATAAGCACCGAGTATCCAAAAGGACAAGAAAGCTTAGTTATGTGGGTATGTCGTTCGAGAACTCATAGGATTTGGTTTTGTTTCTGAATTATTAATGTATTTCATTCTGAAATGGAGTGTTATCATCCAGGCAAGGCCAATTTTAATCGACGGGAAGGTGTCTCGGTTACTCGATCCTAACTTGGGAAGTAACTACAACAAGGACGAGATGGAGCGTGTCGTTTTAGCAGCTAGCCTTTGTATCAGACGCACTCCACGAGCTAGGCCTCCAATGAGCCATGTAAATCACATCTCTCATTGTTCATAGATGATACTAAATTCTTGCCCAAATCTGAAGTTAACTTAAAGAAACAGGTCGTCGATTCGTTCTCATATCTCGAAAATTTCAGGTTCTAAAACTTCTCGAAGGCGACGTAGACGTAACCAAGTGGGCAAGGCAACATATCAATGCTGTAGAGGATTGCAATGCTCTAGACGATGAAGCATGTCCTCGATCCGATATTCAATCACATCTCAACGTTGCATTGCTCGACGTCGATGACGACTCGCTCTCCCTGAGCAGCATCGAGCAGAGTATCTCAATGGAGGACTATTTGCAAGGAAGGTGGAGCCGTTCATCAGGGTTCGACTAACAACATCGACTAGCTTGACGAGTGCGTTCAACTCGTGTGGCTTTTTCGTATATTCTTTGGTTGTATTTAACAGTGAAGGATGAGAGGATGTTTACGGTGTACCCTCCTCCCTCCATTTTAGGCTTATTTTTTAGTTCTTTTTCCTTCCATTTTATCCCTACAAAAAGGGTTCATAAGAGTGAAACATGAGTTCAGTGCTCTGCATAGCCAAGCATTTGCTAATAACAGCAGAGCAGTTTTACTTGTAATGTTTCTTTGTACAAAAAAAACTTTGCTCAAAATGTGAATATATTTTTTAAATTCATCCCCAAAACGCGTACAAATTTGAAACGTTCTTCTCTTTGCCCCTTACGATGAAAGCCATAAGCCAGGAGAGTAGGGATGTAGCTCTATGGACCGCTCGTCGGACCTGATAGGTGGTGGTATCACACCCTTCTCACAAGAACCGTACGTGACACTCTCGCCTCATACGGCTCTGTCCCAGCATGAATATGCCGACATGAAACGAATTCCCATGAAGCATTTTTCTTTCGTCCTCCGCTCGAGTCAACAAAAAACAACCAAAATAAACCAAAATAATAGTTTTACATGCATGTTTTAAGTTTAAAATAGACGAAGTGGGAAATAATTTTTATTTAAAAAATTTAAAAATATATTTATATTAAATTCAAATAAGTAGTAAATTTTGACATAAGCATAACTCAATTAGTTAAAATATATATTCACGATCAACAGATTTAGAATCGAGTCACATTATTTTTAGGAAGACAGACGAGAAAAGGACAACATAAACCTAACAAAAATGTTACATAATTAAGTTGAAATGTCAGTGTCCAGTCAGCACATAGACTATAGTTTGATCTTCATAGCATGAGGATGTTGGGCTTTAATGGTTTTTTACTTTAATAATTAATCCTATGCTTTTAATGTGTTATAAAATACAATATTTTTCTTGCAATTTATTAGCCTTTATAAATAATGGTAATTTGTAAATTAATTTAAACTTAAATTTATGTAAAATTTAAATGTAAAAATATCTTTAAATATTTCAAACGAAACTCAAAACGACCTTTTAAAATAATCATAAATATTCTTACCATTAATACTATATTTAAAAGAATACGGGTTTAGCATTATATACCCTTAATTTTTAATTTTTTAAAAAAATTTAAAATATTATCAGGGCTAATATATAAACATAAAAATATTTTTCTACAGGTTATGTTAATATTGTTTTTTGAATTTTTCTTTTAAAATATAACAGTTTCGTCCTAACAGTGTTGAAATAATTTAAAAGTATTTTTAAAGTAAATTAAAAAAATTCAAAGTATTAAAATATTAATAATTTTACTAATCGGAAATATATTTTTTATAATTAAAAATATTTTTGAAATAAGGTTGGAAGTTAGAAATGTTTTTATTAATTTACCCAAGGTAAAAATAGAAAATGAAAAAACGGTAAAAAGAATATTCCGGCATCTACAAAGAATTTGGCTTTTAACTTTATACATTTTTATTTTTAAATAGAAAAAAGGTACTGTCAGTTTCAACTTGAATAATTTATTTTTTCCTTTTTAACTTTTATCACTGAAAAATGAAAATATTACTAAAATAAATATATTAAAAAAAAAACAAAAAAAGAAACACAAGTTATTTATTAATTATTTTGACGTTGCCAGCGAGGATCCAAGCCAGGGACCCATTAAACAACTGACCGAATGACAACCGAAAAGTAGCGTAGCGTCCGCTCACCGCGACCGGAGCAGAATTTCCAGATCCACAAAACCTCACCATCTCTTCTGTTTCGTTTCTATTTATGCAATTACCTATTTTATCTCTTCAATTCTCTCCCCATTCTGCTTGATTCAAATCGTTTCAATCTCAATTCTCATCCTCCAATCTCTGTTCATCGGAGTGTACCGATGGCATCCTCTGTCGATTCCACTGCTCTCAAGCTTTCTCAGCTTGGCATCAATGCCGATTTCGCTTCCTCTGTCCCGAATCTGAAGAAGAATCTTCACCTTCTGTCGGCTGAACAGGTATAATCCGACGTTTTCTGTGTTCATGTTGGATTTTGTTATTAAGTGGTTTGGATTTTGGTGTAATTTTGTTTGGTGGTGATGGAAATACAGGTTGATTTGGTGAAGATATTGTTGGAAACAGGACAGACTCATCTTTTTGAGCACTGGCCCGAGCCTGGCGTTGATGATAACGAAAAGAAGGCTTTCTTCGACCAGGTCTTTTTTTTTTTACTTTTGATTTTATTTTCTTCTTTATAACTTGTCGTGTTTTGGGGGGCAATTGGTTCTTTCTTTCTCTCTGATTAATTGCTTTATTTATGAAAACCTGATGTACGGTTGTGGAATTTTATTTGGATTGATGGACAATGCTTCTAAATCTGAATGAACTGTTTATTAAGATCTGAAAAGCTTGTTTCTAGTTGGGTTTGGATAAAATGTTATATTGATTCAGCCGTGAATTCTTCAGAAAAAGGAAAATGATAAAGAGTGAATATGAACAGAAATTTCTCGTTGTTTTTGGGTGAAGGAAACAAATCATTGTTGATTTGCTAAAGGAAGTAATTGAAGTGTAAATAATGAGATTCTCGAGCCTTTTAACCTGAAAGATGTCTTCAATTTCTTTGAAATTTACTTTTTGCAAATTACGTCCCGTGTTTCAAAATTTGCTTTTATTTTCTCACTTCTGTGCTACTGCTTCTCCGGTGGTATGATAAAAGACAGCCCAGTATGCCATTTAATTGGAAATTCCATTGCAGGTTGCTCGGCTTAATTCTAGCTATCCTGGGGGTTTGGCCTCCTATATCAAGACTGCCAGAGGACTCTTAGCGGATTCTAAAGCAGGAAAGAACCCATTTGATGGCTTCATTCCCTCTGTAAGTAAAAAACTCGTACCGTTGTTGAAAAATGGTCTCTCCATACTGCTGCAATTTGGTAATGGATGTTAAGTAATTAGCACACTGTGGAACTTGTTGGTTTAGCCGGAAAATTTTCTTATTTCTATTAGGAAGTGATGAGAGATGGATATTCAGATTTAAATTGTACTGCAGCAATTAAATCTCTATCTATTGTACGCTTTTTCTGGGTTGAGAAACTAATTTCACTGAAAAAATGAAATGAACAAGATCAAAGCCCACAAAAGTCAGAGAATTATAAAAAATTCCTCCATGATACTTGCTAGCATTCAAACAGTGTCTTAAAGAATATAGATCACTTTGAGGTGTGCATTTAAATGATTTATTGAACATTGGGAAACACATTATATACTTTCACCATGAAGTTAGTTTACGTATAAAAGATCAATTATTTAATAGTAACTGAAGTGCAGAATCCTAAGTTACTGTATAGTAATTTTTTCTTTCTTATGGCAAGATATCCTCTACTTTCATCATCCTTCAAGTGATGTGTTTCGTATTGTACTGTAGTCGATGAAATATAATTTTGGTTGATCCCTGGGTCACGGCTCTGTAGGTTCCTACTGGTGAAGTTTTGACTTTCGGTGATGATAGCTTTATCAGCTTTGAGGAAAGAGGTGTAAAGGAAGTCCGGAAGGCTGCATTCGTTCTTGTTGCTGGTGGGCTCGGGGAGCGACTAGGATATAATGGAATTAAGGTGGTTCATCTAACCTCACTTGGAAGTGTTACAGCTAACAATTTGTAACATATATTTTTTCATATTTCCATTGTTATAATATTTTAACAATTACACTCATCTTTCAGGTGGCTCTTCCAGCAGAAACTACTACAGGAACATGTTTCTTACAGAGTTACATTGAATACGTTTTGGCTCTTCAAGAAGCTAGCAATAAACTTGCAGGTTTGTCCTTAGTAATATATGGCCATATTGATATTGGTGAAGTTTTATCTTGAAATCTTTTGTTAATGAACAGATTCTTAAGTCTTCAGTCCCTGGGGAACTTATCACCATGCAACGTGTTAACATATTTGAAAGGCATTATGAATAGGATGATAATGTTATCGAGTCTTGTTCTCAGATCCCAACCTCATTTCTGAACAGCGGCCATCCATATTGAGCTTGATGCTGTGGCTCAAGCATAACTGGAAAGTGGCCCCTAAAATAGAGCAATTATATTAATTGATGGAAAAACAGGACACTCTGGATCTTAAGCACAATACAGAGAGACTATGAGCAATCATATTTGAAAAATGCTTGCAAGGTGTTGATATATTGGATCACGTGAACAAAAAAAAAAAAAAAAAAAAAAAAAAAAAGAAAAAGGAAATTGGGTTTAGGAAGCTTGTCAGAATTTAGAATATTGCATCTTTGGTTAGATTTACCATAAGTTTGTTGTCTCACTGAAGCAGCCAGTTGACATTTTTTTCGTGCATGGGAAGTGACAATGTCTTTTTCTTTTTAACTTTGTAGGTGAAAGTCAAGCAGAGATTCCTTTTGTTATAATGACATCAGATGATACTCATACACGTACATTAGAGCTGTTGGAATCAAATTCTTATTTTGGAATGAAACCCACACAAGTTAAACTTTTAAAACAGGTAAGATTTTGTGTGGTTCATTAGAGTAGTTTATTTCAGTTCTAAAATAACAGTTCAAAACTCTGAACTATCTTTTTATCTTAGGAAAAAGTTGCCTGTTTGGATGATAATGATGCCAGGCTTGCCGTTGATCCACATAACAAGTATAGGATTCAGGTATGCGTGCTCTTTCTCTTCCTTGCCTCTCTTTTCCGTCTAGGGGGCTTATGCTAAATATATCATTTCATCCTTGGAAGTATATACTGTTTTTCCAATTTTATCCCCAATGTTTTAAAAATTTCAACCAACTCCCTTCGCAATATTGTTGTTGAAATTGAAGAATGAAATGGTGACATGATATTTAAACTTTAAAGTATCTTATAATAATACTTTATCAAGTGAGCTTTTTCTCTCTCTCTTTCTTTTTTATTGGGGGTGAGATAAGATGTGAGGTGCCTTATGATAATATTTGATGACTTTTTAATTTGGGTCGGAACATTTAGGTTTTAATTATATCGTGGGGTAAATACTCAACATAGAAAAGTTACACTCATACGGACAATGTTTTATTGCCATTTTACTTTCGCATCAAGCCTTTTTATTATAAATAATATAATATATGTTCACTCTTAAACCTCTCATTTCATAGACCAAGCCTCATGGCCATGGGGATGTTCATGCACTTCTCTACTCTAGTGGCCTTCTCAAAAATTGGTAAGTCACATGGTCTTAACTTATACTTCTCATGACCTTGCACTCAACTGTACTTTGGACCTTTGTTCTTAGTATTATTAATGGTCATTTCATGTGTCCTTAAGCTAGAATCTTTTAGGCTGATTGGTTCCAATTAAAAAGAAAAACTTTGAACTGATTGGTATGCTTTATATTGTGAAGAATTTTGTTTTGAATTTGAGCCTAATAGCCGTCAAGTTCTGTAACATGAATTATGTTATGTTTCTTACGCTAACAGTTGATGAAGTATTTTCTTTTAGGACTGATTCATGTTGGATGGCATTTTCTTTTATTAACCCTTCTTGTACATTGCATTGTTTTATTGCTGGATTGATTTCCTTAGGCTCGATGCCGGTTTAAGATGGGTTCTCTTTTTCCAAGATACAAATGGGCTTCTATTCAAGGTTTTTCCTTGACCATCCAAGTCTTTTGGATATCTTTGAACTTGTACCTAGTATAATTCATTCCCTTTTACTTGCATCATGCAGGCAATTCCAGCTTCTTTGGGTGTTAGTGCTACAAGAGATTACCATGTTAATTCTCTTGCTGTTCCACGCAAAGCAAAAGAAGCCATTGGTGGAATAACTCGTCTTACTCATGCTGATGGTACTACCAACAAGCCTAATTAATTTCAATTCCTCATGCTTAGAAATAGGAAACTACTATTCCTCTGCATATTTTACAATATTTATTGTGTAATGTCAGGCTACATGTAAAAATAGGAATCCATGCCGATATTTTTCTCTTACTTACTGGTGGACCTTAAATCTGTAAATTTTTGTCTAATGTGGATAATCACAGTTTTAAGCTGCTGTTAGTGTAACTATGAGATAGCGAGGAATCTCAACTTTTACGGCCTTGACTTCAAAAAAATCCGATATGAAGCTGTATTTTTGTTCTTTATCAGGGAGGTCTATGGTAATCAATGTGGAATATAATCAGCTTGACCCACTGCTTAGAGCAACTGGATTTCCTGATGGCGATGTCAACAATGAGACTGGCTTCTCTCCTTTTCCAGGAAATATAAACCAAGTAATCTTCTCTCAAATACCCAGCATTTCTTCTTCCATTATACAATTTCTTCTTCCCTTAACATGTAAGTAGTGAGGTGTAAATATGAACAGTTATTGTAAATAACTTAGTTGGTGGGAATCTAGAAAGTACATGGGTAAATGTAAGGGGCGAAGTAGTCGTTGGGTGGTGAGATGGAAGTTGGGAGAGACAGGTAACTTGTTGACTTTTCCTGGATTTGTACTTCTCTCTCAACTGCTTTGACTCTCAGTACTATCTATCAAAAATGCTTTCAACATGTCTGTCACATGGTTAGAAATGCGAGGAAATCGTTGTTCTGTGGATTTTATGTTCTCTTGTTATATGGTGGATTGGTTTATTCTCTGGTCTTATGCGTGATTTGCACTTCAAAATATTTTTTGCAGCTAATTTTAGAACTTGGGCCCTATATTGACGAGCTGAGCAAAACAGGAGGTGCTATCAAGGAGTTTGTCAATCCCAAGTATTTTTCTTGCCCTTATTTTTTGGAGTTCTGATATAGAGTTTGTATTTCTTTTGGTGTGAAACTGAAAACTGAACGCTATGGTAGCTTCTAAGAAATTCCTTATCTTAAATAATTTTGCAGATATAAAGATGCTAGCAAGACTTCGTTCAAGTCTTCAACCCGATTAGAATGTATGATGCAAGATTATCCAAAAACATTACCTCCCTCAGCTAGGGTTGGATTTACGGTAACTTTTCTTCTCCTAGGAAGTTATGCCGATTTTCGAAAAAGCTAAAAATCAACTATCCGATTCTTTTATTTTTATTTTTTGAGTCTGGTCGAACTGTCTTATAATCCTCATTAAATTCTTACTTATTTTTGTATCTAAACTTTCTATGTTCCTCTTTTTCAGGTGATGGATACCTGGCTTGCTTATGCACCGGTGAAGAATAACCCCGAAGATGCTGCTAAGGTAAAGTTGAAACTCATAGTCTAATTTACATCAAACAAATTGTTCTAAAATTTTAGACATCGGTAAAACATTTATAACAGCTCTAGTAATGTTTCCCCCTCTCATTTTTCTTCTTGATTTTGCAATCTCAAGATATTCTGCCCCGAATATATATCATTATTATCTATATCTTCTCTTCAATTCCAGATTATTTTTCTCCCATTATTTTGAACTTTGAATATCTTGATATCTTTTTCGTGTTTGGCTTTCTTACCACTCAGAATTATGGACTTCATTTTGTTTAGGTACCAAAGGGAAACCCATATCACAGTGCCACTTCGGGCGAAATGGCCATATATCGTGCAAATTCTCTTGTTCTCAGAAAGGTATCATATGACAGTAGGATTTTTTTTTCAGAAGTGATAAGCTTTTGAGTCCCCTATAGAAGGCGGGCCATAATTACAGTCTATAAAATGAAGTCCATTGTCTGCTGTGTTTTATGTTGCTCTTCTCACTCTCTAATAAAAACTCACATTCGTGCATGAAAGTGTTTCAAGTGATGTCATATAAGCAATTAGTTAGTTCTTGGTAGCTACTAAGAAAGATAATGCATGTAACTTGCTCCTTGGTAGATTTTAAGCCTTCTATTCCATCTTACCAGGCCGGAGTTCAAGTAGCCGATCCAGTCGAACAGGCATTCAATGGACAAGAGGTTGAAGTCTGGCCTCGCATCACATGGAAACCGAAATGGGCTTTGACCTTTTCAGAAATAAAAAGCAAAGTTAGTGGAAAATGCTCCATTTCTCAGCGTTCTACTATGGTCATCAAGGGGCGTAATGTTTATCTTCAAGACCTCTCCTTGGATGGAGCTCTTATTGTGAATGCAGTTGAAGATGCTGAGGTATGCCGGCTTCAATCTTTATTAAATTCGACGTTTTAAGTCATCACGAATTCATCCTAAGATCTGCCCACAAGTATAGAATTTTTCTCTGGCGCCTACAATCTTAAAACATGGGCCATTGGGTACTTGTTTTGGCAGGTAAAAGTGAGTGGTTTAGTGCAAAACAAGGGTTGGGCTCTTGAACCCGTCGATTATAAAGACACCTCAGTGCCAGAGGAAATAAGAATTAGAGGGTTCAGAATCAACAAAATCGAGCAGGAAGAAAGAAATTAGCCCCCAACTTCAGCTGGAAATGCTTTGAAGGTGAAGTTGAATTCATGGGGTTTGTTGAACCATTTTTCTCTGCAAAATAAGTTTTTTCCTTACCCTAGGAAGAAAATAAAATTTGTAACATTTTTGTTCTATAATAAATATGTATTCCAAGTTCACCTTGAATAATTTTGTTGTGTAATAATATTTTGAGATGGAGAATGAAATTCCTATGATGCTTCTCCTTGCCTTGTTATACTACATAACTATGACATAATAGAGCTTGATCCATGACCTTTCATTTCTAGAAAGTGGTGCGTCTCCTCAAAAAACATGTCCATTTTTTCCAATTTGACCTGCATTCATTCTCCTAGCCGCCTTCAGAATTTTCACCACTATGTGTGAGATCTCACATCGGTTGGAGAGAGGAACAAAACATTCTTTATAAAAGTGTGGAAACTTCTCTCTGACACATTTTGGGAAACTCGAAAGAGTAAGCCCAAAGAGGTGCCAGGGAGGACGTTGGGCCCTAAAGGAGGTGGGATTGTGATATCTCACATCGATTGGAGAGGAACGAACGAGTGCCAGCGAGAACGTTGGGCTCTGAAGAGGGGTGGATTGTGAGATCTCGCCTCAATTGGAGAGGGAAACGAGTGCTAGCAAGGACGATGGGCTTCGAAGGGGAGTAGATTGTGAGATCTCACATCGATTGGAGAGGGAAACAAAACCTTCTTTACAAGGGTATAGAAACTCCTCCAAGCCTGAAAAAGAAAGTCCAAAGAGGACAATATTGCTAGCGGTAGGTTGACTTTTTGGCCATAACGGTTCATTGACTTCAGGAAACTTCGGGGAAGATGTTGGTTTGAGAAGTGGTGAAAAGTAGTTGAATTGGTAGGCACCAAATGCAGGTTCTTGAAGGCCATAACCAAAATTTCCAGCCCTGCCTGCACGTTGGACGACGTTTGAGAAAATTAAGAATAATTCGTATCCAACCCCCAATATTCTAACCATTGACTCCCAATAGAATTAAGAATTTCCTCTCGCCAACGCCCATCCATTTCCTCCCTTGGTTTTGTTTCAAATTTCTCTATAAAATCTGCTGTTCTAACCCAAACAACCATAAAACATGTCTCCTATTAGCATTAACGACTTGCTCCGGATCTTCAACAAACTCGACAAGAACGGCGATGGCCTCATTTGTCTACACGAGCTCAACTGGCTCCTCGACACGATCGGTGTCGAGCTAACCATGGAGGACTTGCAGTCATTTCTAGAGAAACCAAGCCTCGACTTCAACGAGTTCTTGTTCTTTTATGAATCGATATCGAAGCAAAACAAAGGCGAGTGCAAGGGAGGTGGGAGCGATGTCAACGCAAGAGAGGAAGATATCGACATTGTATATATGGCGTTTAAAGTGTTCGACATGAACGATGATGGCTTCATTTCTTACGAGGAGCTCCAAAATGTGTTGTTAAGACTAGAGCTTTGGGATGCAAAGAGAAGTGATATTGATTGCAAAAGTATGATCCGAGCTTATGATACCAATTTGGATGGGATGCTCGATTTCGAGGAGTTTAAGAACATGATGTCGTTGACAAGTTCTTGATTCACTTTGATCTTGGAATGTTGCTTTGCTCAAAAGCGGTGTGTGTTTCTTTTCCAAGTAATTTCACGAAATTTTTTTATATATTATGTCTTGAATGTTAACTTCCAAAACACAAAAATAAGGAATACAAGATTCTACATGAAAACCTCCAAACCCACAGAAAAAATCACGACCTTCTTCTTCTTCTTCTTCTTCTTCTCCTCCTTCTTCTTCTTCTTCTTCTTCTTCTCCTTCTTCTGTCAATGCCCAGTCGTCGCCGTCTCCCTCCTCCCTCGCTGTCAGTTTGTGCGCCGTCGTCGCTCCCAGCCGCCCTTCGAGCAACAACTATCGCGTCGTCCACCTCGTTTGCTGCCTTCCAGATCTGACCAATCCTATCCCCACCAACGTTTTGGACCGTGTGGGGCAGTCCGATTCTCTCTTGCATTTTTGGCGAGGTATTGTTCCAACAAAAGGATATCCATGACGTTTGGACCTCTGATCTACGGATGGGAGCCTATTCGAGGTCGAACAACACCATTTGGCGAGGATTTCTTGGGTAAAGTTACTCTAAATCTAATCGAACCCTAATCTAATTGATAGAATGTGATTTCTTTTGCATTTGAAACTGTTTTGTGCATAGTCTTGAACGGATTCGTTTAGTCCTTGAAATTGCTATTAATCTTTTGGATGTTAATATTTTTTTTAGGGTTTAAGATTAAGACAAAAACCCACCGAAGTTGAAAAACATTCAAAAATGCATCTAAGATGTAGCCGCAACCATGCCTAATCGGTAGAATATGCTGCGGCTAGCGCTCTCATTTTCAACTATCAGTAGTCGATAGCCATTTTCAACACTAAGTCTATTAAATTGATGCCCCAAAATTTCTAGTTCCTTTCGGTTCTTAAGAATTAGTCTTCCTATTAGTTTGATTCTCAATAACCACCTTCCAGGTTCTAAATTTCTTGATTGTTTGATTTTTAGTCTTAAGCTTGAATGTCTAGACCTGCGTAGAGTAGTAATCAATTAAAGAAAGAAAGTAACTTGAACCTCTCCATGAAGGTGCCTTTGCTGGACCCAAAACAGGGGCTGGTTCACAGAAATTAAGGGTCCTAGAGCCTTCAGACTTAACCAGCCCCTGTTTCTCGAGTTCTTGTAGACATTTTTTTCACTGATGTGAGTGTTTTCTATGCCAAAAATCTATTTCATTAACTTCATTCTTTTGTGCTACACAATAGTATGCTGGAGAACAAACGTTCTTAATGATGTTACACCCATTCTTATTTCCTCCGGTGAACGGAGTCCTCCCTCCCTCCTTTACTGCCAGAGAAGGAACAACCTTAACCATCAAGGCATTCCCATTCAAATCTAATTTCCCTTTAACCTTGGAACATGTCTAACATCTCTAACTAGTATTGTCTCTATTGTCTTTGTAACGTTTGTAACGATCCATTGTTCGAGGGACTCGAGCCACGGACGGTTACTAACTAACGTGGAAATAAGTAAAAAAGTACGAAAAGATTTAAAACTTTTAAACGTGCATGTACATAAATAAAGTTTAGATTTAGTACGACATCGTTTTGAAATACATCACAAACTGACGACCCAGACGATGCACACATAAAAGAACATGACACCGATAGTTTGAAAAAATCCAGAAATACAAAACATTAAGGCTTCGTAAGGAAAACATATCAATGGGGTACACGACACCGATCTAGACCAAAACTCCATAGCCTCCAGCTTGTGTGCGCCTCCGCCGCGTCTGCCCAATCATGCCTCATCTAAAGGAAAGTCAAAGTAGCAAGGATGAGTATATAAAATATACTCGGTAAACAGCTTGCTAGTAGTTCATAGTTCGTTATCAAGTTTTATTATATCTTAGTTAACTCGTTATGTGTCTTATTCTCATTTGGAGATTTGTTCCCAAACATAGGCTCTTCTTAGGCTACAACCTAAGTTTACTCTTTCTATTTTTGTTGGTTCTTGGTCCATCTGGAGCTCCAGCCCTCAGAATATTCTTGAGTTATGTATGTCTTCTGGTTAGTTGTTTCTCCTAGTCTCTCTCATCATCATATCTCTAAGTCCTCGAGGGCCGACCTCGGTATACATTTCATAGGGTCCATGCATGTTAAGGCTCAACCAACTCTAAGGTGCAACTATGGACCCCTATTGCTCGTGGCAGGTTCACCAAAAGAAAATTAACTGACAGACTTTCTAATAGTCCCCACGGGACACAAATCATAAAATATCACAAACTAGTTCTATGGTTATCCGGACCCCTGACAATCGAGTCAGGTTCACAATTAGAGGTTAGTTGGTGAACCTCTAATCGTCCCCGTATAACTGCATACATCATAAAGATATCAAATATAGACATAGCATAATGATCTAAACATGGATACCTAGTCATGAATGTCAGTTCATAAAGTAGTGCATACGCTTTTAGTAAACATGCATAATAGCATTCTAGTTGTATTATCTCAACTCATTTTATGCTCAAACATTTATAATCGGCTTCTTATAACATGCTTTGTATCATACTAAAAGCATGGTCTCAATTTCGATCAAACCATAGTTCAACAGTTCATTCATCGGTAAATGTGCTCTTTCAATCAAATCATAGCTCAATAGTTCATTCATCGGTAAATGTGAATCATAATGTTTAATGTGTTCTTACATATATCAAACCAGCTTTCCTCTTCTAGCATCGGTAAATATAATAATAGTGCCGTTATTGAGGGCATCGCTTCCATACTTGAAGACCGATTTCACATCGCTAGAACTATCAGGCAATGATTTAATGAGAATTGCTGCTTCACTTTCCTCTCCTAGTTACTCTCCTGTTTAAGGGAATTCAGTGGTTTTTTTTTTTTTTAGAATTTTTTAGAATTTTTTTTTTAAGTCGATGAATTTTGTATCTATCTTTGAGGAACTCGTCTTGAATGAAAACAGTATTTCCCTTACCTACAACTTGTTTGGAATATATTTCTTGAAGCAAAGGTATCCATATTTAGGTTATTTATGCTATGTCTCTATTGTATATGTATGTGATTTTAGTGGTTATTATAGGGATGATTAGGGGTTCGCCAACTAGTTTTAATCGTAAACCTAACTCGATTGTCAAAAGTCCGAATAAATATAGAAATGACTTGACTTATGATATATGACTGTACTATGTGGGGTTATTTATGAAGTTTGCCAGTTAGCTTTCGTTTAGTGAACTTATCATAAGGGCGACAGAGGTCCACAGTTGGACCTTAGAGTTTGTCGATCTTGAGACTTATGATTATTGTTCATGCATGTGAATCAGCGGTTATATGGGGACGATTAGGGGTTCGCCAACTAGCCCTTAATCATAAACCTGACAAGATTGTCAGGGATCCAGATAACTATAGTATTGGCGTATAATGTTGTGTTTGTATGATTGTACTCTGTCGAGATTATTAGGAAGTTTGTCGGTTAGTTTTCTTTTAATGAAACTATCACGAGCGGCAAGGGTCCACAGTAGTACTCTTGAGAGTTGGTCAAATCTTAGAATGTATGAACCTTATGAGATGGGTATTAGGGTTGCGTGTTGAGGGACTATGATTTAGATTAAGAATTGTGATGATGATGAAGAAAGAGACTAGCAGCAACGACTAACTAGGAAGGAACTAGGAAGGAGAGTAACTAAATTAATAAAATAAATAACACTTTTCCATATAGAAAAGTAAGTCGTAGTTGATGTGACCGAAGATTTTTGTTTCCATTTTTAAGATTCAATAATTTAATATTGTTTTAATCATTCCCCTCCAAACTTCCTTTCTTTAGTAATTAATCATAATTATATATATTACTTCAACAATACAATTAAAATAATAAAATTACCACCGCCAATAAAAATAAAAAAAATTATAATTTTATAAAATGTGGTAAATGTAAAAATTATTTTGTGCGTTATTAAGTAATATGAGGTGATGTTGTACAATTGGAAGTTGGTGGATTGTGAGATCTCACATCTATTGGAGGGGGAACGAAATATTCTTTTTACAGGAAAGGAAAGCCCAAAGAAGACAATATCTGTCAACGGTGAGCTTAGGTCGTTACAAAAAATATAATTATTTCTTTTTTCAACTTTTCGGCACAGTAAAGTATCATGGTCTTACCCTAGCTAATGGTCGGAGTTGGCCTGAGTTTACTAGGTACTTCATTTTCCTCTGTGTGTACACTCTTGTGCACACTGCGGTCCACGTAATCATTAAATTATTCAATAATAATAATAATAATAATAAAATCCATCTAGAATATTTGGATTTATGTAGGAATGTAATAGCATAAAATAGGAGGAATGCATGTCGTTGATATAAGTAATAAGTATTAGTATTCTTAAGCTTTACATACTCGAGATCATTTTCATTGAAATATCTATTCTTTATTCCAACCTTGAAAACATTAAAGATAAAGTTGGAAATTTTATTATAAAAATTTAAATGAGCGACCCTATGAAATAGAAAACTTGAAGAAGGTTGTGGAAGGAATTACATCTTCTAAGTGACTTTGTAACTTTAACGTACTGATTTTCGTACTTTTTTTCTTACTAATATTATATCATAGGCCTTTGTCGGGCTTTCGTCGCTTTACCTCGTTCTTGACTTTTCAGAGAGGCCCTTTACGATGGTAAAGAAGAGGGGTTGTTCCCCTTTATCAACTTAGCTGCTTAATATTCAATACTAATGAGTGGAATAGTCCTACGTTCACTAATTAAGAGGAATATTGGAGATTTATAAATAAAAAGAGGTTTCTTTAGACGTTCTATAATTTAGTGAAAAAAAATAATAATAAATAAATATGACGGTGAAAACAGATAATGAACAGTAACAAAAAACTGATTATAAAAGAAAGTGTTTATTTGAATTAAACACAGCTACAAACACAGTTTCAGAAACAGCAGTCCCAAAATACCCACAACCTATGCGATTCAGAGTCTCGCCGGACGACAATCGGGTGCTACCCGACCCAAACCCGACCGCCCACCACCCGCCCTCCGTCAATGGCAACCACCGTGCTCCAATCGATCCGGCGAAAGTAGAAATTTCAACGTTGACCAACACTGCAATCCCGTATCAGGTCGGCGACGGAAAAGCGAAATCTGTGCTTCCGTTGATTCCGGCAAACCCAGAAACGGCGGTGATGTCCACCAGGCCTGTGACCGGAAACAAAGCCGGCGGCGGAAAAGCGAAATCTGTGCTTCTGTTGATCCCAGCGACCCCAGAGACGGCGGTGACGTCGACGGTGACATCGAGCAATTCTCACGGGTACAGAGCCGGCGTCGGAAAAGTGAAATCTGTAATTCCGAAGAAGAGGAAGTTAGTGAAGACAATGATGTACCACTACATTAAGAACTTCCTCATATCGCTGTTCCGTCGCCCGCCGAAAACCCACAACCGCCCCAAACCCATTACCGATGACCAGTAAAAATCTTGACACTTACACGTTTGTATTCGGATTTTTATCATAATCTTCTTATTGTTGATGTTTTTTTTTTCTGTGTGGGTCAGTGTGTCCTCCTCTGTTTTTCTCTATCATAAAACAGAGGATGTTCAAATATTACGAACATGTAGTGTAATCCTCTTGTATTTTGTTCTTATTTCTATGTCGTTTCGAAATTCTCTCGGTCGTGTTTTTTAATAAAAGAACTGTCTGATTCCGGTTAGTATTGGGCGTTGTTCAAGTGAATCGAACACAGAGACTCCGCAGATCCGCCGGAGAAGAACGTTCTCGCCGGCGTCTGACACCCCTTTTTCTTCTGAATTAGAATTATATTATTACTATTATTATTGTGAATCTAATTTGGAAAAATAGAAAAATAGATATACGGATTTAGCATTAAATTTTTGTCTGGTAAAAGATTCTGTAATAATGATTACAAATTTTGCAATATGTTCACATTTAGATAGAACTAACATAAATGTTGCATAAATTTAATTCATCAACTCTCACGCAACAGTTTTAATTTGTTCCACACTTTGTTTTAAGTTTTAATTGAACAATTGCATAAAATTTTTGATATTGGTATATCGTTTCGTTAATTTTAATTTGTTCTCGTTCATCCATTTAATAGATTTAATAGCTTAAACTAATCCGTGAAGATTAGAGATATTCATATTATTCGTGGGGACCCACTTCAAACGAGAGAGAGTGAAAAACGTTTGTTTCTCGTTAGATAAATAGGGTCGGAGATGAGATTATATTCCCCATCCCCCGTCCCCTTTAATATAAAAATATTTTCAATACATAAATGAAGCTAATTCTCTCGTTCATCTATATAATAAAGTTGCTAGCTCAAAATAATTAGTGATAATTAGAAATATCCATTATTTTTTCCCATTAGATAAATGGGGCTATTATATTTGTTGTCCTGCCCAATTCTATGCTCTGCCCGTTTAATATAAACATATTTTCAATCGAACATGTTTTTTTCTTTGATATATTAAATAAAACAAATGAGTTAGTTTCTTGTAATATTTAAATTAAAGAATACGTTGTAAGTTTTTTTAAATTATTAACCAATTTTTAAATAAAAATTATATTGAAAAACGAAAAAAAAGGAGAAAAATATTACTCGTGAGAATCTTCATTCCAATCTTCACAAAAATAAATAGAAAATTATGCGGAGGCCTTTCTCGTCCTTTGCCGGTGCTAATAAAAAAACGTGAATATATGTCAAAAAAGGAAATAACCGAAGGTAAATATAAAGAAAAAAAAGAAATTGTGCACATTTTTTTCTCTATCTTAACGAACAAGTCATGACCGGAGATAAGATGTATGTGATAGCTTGTCCCACCAACTCTTACTTTTTAGAATACATAGTACCATTTATTTGATGACCTCAAATACTATAAGCCTATCCATTTACCTTGTACTACTTTCTAAATATTAATATTTTTCTCTAATCAAAATCATCGAGTTTTACCTATTTTTACTATTTCGATGCCTACACGATTGCTCTATTTATCTTATATAAAAAAAATTACATAATATATCTAGGCTAGTCATGACCGGAGATAAGATGTATGTGATAGGAACCATTAAAAAATGGTGACGTGGACACAAAACTTTAGTTTTCGTAGGATTATAAGGGAGTATGACAAACGTTCTTATTGCACACTTACAAGGACACCAATGACCTACTGTAATTATGATTGATTTGTCTATCGAGTTAACCGAGATGAACTGTAATTTTATTGACAATATATCTAGGCTAGTTCAAATGCCGCTCGACTCAATAATTCGCAGATCCGCAGTCAAATGATACGACCCATTTATCATTTATTTGACTCGATGTCCAAAATTTAAACTAAAACCTTCTCATAGGTCAAATTTTCGTTCATTTGCAATGGTTGGATCCATGGAATTAAAAAGAGGGCTTAATTAAATTAAATGGAGAGTGGAAAAGTGGAAAAAGAATAAGAAAAAGCAACGACAAAGTTGTTTTGGTCGGTTGTGTTCTTTCCATTCTATTATTGTGTGGGCCCCGCTGCCCAGACCAAACTTCCTCTTATCCATTTTATTAATGCTTGAGTTATTATTAATTATAAGTTATGCTCAATTAATTATGTATTTTTAGTCTTGTAATCTAGATTAAATTTAATGAGTGGATCTTCAAGAAAATCTAATAAATTAATCATTTCATAAGAGATACATTTTTTTAATTAAATTTATCATTTAAAAGCTTCCGAATGCTGGGGTGACGTCATATTAATGACGTCAAAAAGCGGCTGGTTTTTTATTTTTTTTATTTTTTTTATTTTCTATTAAAATATTAAATTGCTTCACATATTCTCAACTAGATTAACTGTGACTGGTAAACTCCTTCAATTGTATTTAATGGACATTTATTAATTATTCAAGTGTTATCCTTCATTTAATTATTTATGATTTTTGAAGTCAGGGACGATATTAATGTCTAGTTATAAAAATATATATAATTAATTAAACAGGCAACGGTTCGGTTCTTGATGGCTTATTGGGCTTGGATAACGCCAGGCCCTTTTGGTTCCTGAAGCTCATATAGAAAATGGGCCTGGGCCCAAGTTAGAGCTTCCATTGGACCCTCGGCTTATTTTGGGTTGGGCCGAATGCTGATATTTTTAACTTGATGAAATAAACTTAAATTTTAAAGTTCAATTAGACTAAATAAATATAAATTTAATCTTTGCAATTAAAATAAATAAATAAAGTGTTCAACCGTCAAAGAATCGTTGATTATGGGCCCCTGTTTCGTCTTTGAATTAAGGGCACAAATTTATTTATTTATTTATTTATAAAGAAACCAAGAAAAATTGGGTTAGGATTGAATACGGACAATCCCACGATGGTTGACGGCTGCAGTTCTGACGACAGTGATTGGTTAAATTATTTTCGAATGATTTGTTTTTATTTTATTTTCCAATAAAGATACTGTCCGTACATCATATTCCCATCCCATAAATGGCGGGAATTTTATTTCACTGTCAGGTCAATAGTCAACTTATGCCATTTACTTTTACTTTTCTATTCCATTTCGACTACTTTTTTAAACATTAATTATTTTATATTATTATTATTTTAACAAATAACAATTTTTATGTGTGAAACTGGTGGCTCTACTCATCTTACATTAAAAAAATGGGTTAATTATAAATTTAGACTTAGAAATTTTCAAATATCATCTACCATTCAAGAACAACAAAATAAAATTTATTGGGTTTAAAATTTAAGTACTAAAAGAACTATTTCGGCTCTGATCAATTAGGATTGCTCGTGAATAAAAATATTATGGGTATGAACTCAGATACCATAATTGTATATTATCCATTAGAGACGATGAATGTGTGAAAACGGGAGATTGAGAAAAAAAAAGATGGAGAGGAAGGGAGATTGAGAAATCATCCCATGATTCAATATATTGATTGGCTTTCAAGATCGACACTTTAAGCCGGCGTGGCGATAGTGAGAGCCACCCGACATTTCTCTCCGTTTAACCGCCTACTTGGCGACGGCGAAGGAGGCTTTCCTCCTTCCTCAATCTCTTTTGCCGAACCGGCGACGGCGGTGAAGGTCGGGCTCTCTATAGGGTTGTTGATCTCGACACCCTTTGGGGAGACGGTTGCTGTGGTAAATGGTGGATCACCGGAGAAACGGGGTTCATGGGCGACGAAAAAGGGTTAGGTTTAAGGGAATTGATGCGAAGGAGGTGAGAGTTATGGTTATAAGACGAGCCCAAATAGTGATCGGAGAAAATTAGAGAAGGTGAAGTTGTTGGTGAGAAAGAGGGGGTCGTTGTAGTTGAAGAAGAAATGGAAGAAGGGGAAGGAGGGTAAGGAGAGATCTTGTTATTAAGAGAGAGAGGAGGAGGTGCTGCTGATGTTGTTAATGGAGGCGGCTGTGGAGTGACAGCGAGCTTGTGTTGGACAAGGTTGTTGAAATCAAAACGAGGTTGTCTCTTGATGCTCTTGGGTTTGCATTTGCTAATGCAACATCCCATTTTGATGGTCTTGGGTCTTCTATGCCATAAACCTATTTCATTAACTTCATCCTTTTGTGCTACACAATAGTGTGCTGGAGAAGAAAAGTTCTTAATCATGGTACACCGAGTCCAACACCCAGTTTTCACTCTTTCCAATTTTCTGTTCTGTGGCATTGTGCTAACGAGGATGTTGGGCCTCCAAAGGAGGTGGATTGTGAGATCCCACATTGATTGGAGAGGGGAACAAAACATTCCTAAACCTCTCCCTAGTAGACGCGTTTTAAAAACCGTGAGGCTGATGACAAGACGTAACAGACCAAAGTGGACAATATCTACTAGCGGTGGGCTTGGGTTGCAACAAATGGTATCAGAGCCCGACACCAAGCGGTGTGCCAGCATGGACATTGGACCCCCAAAAGGAGTGGATTATGAAATCCCACATCGGTTGGAGAGAAGAATGAAACATTCCTTATAAGGGGGTGGAAACCTCTTCCTAGTAGATGCGTTTTAAAATCGTGAGACTAACTGCGATACGTAACGGATCGAAGTAGACAAAATCTGCTAGCGGTGGACTTGAGCTGTTGCAAATGGTATCAGTGGCTTTCTCGCGATATGAAAGGTAACTCGATTCCATTCTCCCCAATAGAGACATCTCCTTTCCCATGTTCCTTTGTTCTTAACTCTCATTTGTAGGGAATTTTTGTTCCCTATGGGCAGTTTCTCTTGAAGTGTCCCTTCTTTGTGGCAAATGAAGCACCTTAGAACATTTGTTTCCTTCTGAAAACGTTGTCCCTTTACGAACTTCCCTTTTCTTTTGTAAACGAGGATTCAGCATCTCCATTTCCCTTTGTTTCAGATTTCAACTCTTAACTGCTTGCATCTCAAAGCTGTAAAAACAGTGTCGTTATTGAGGGCATCGCTTCCATATTTGAAGATCGATTTCACATCGCTAGAACTATCGGGCAATGATTTGAGAATTGTTGCTTCACTTTCCTCAGAACTTTCGATTTAACTATGTTCGTAGTTTGTATGAAAGCATGATATAAAAAGTGTGTAATAAAAATTTGAGCCTAAACTAAGTTGATTCGATCTATGAAAAAGCATGTCGAAGTTATATGATGTATGTTTCCCGAAAAATAAATTGTTGAGCGCTGATATATGTTGAACATTATTTAGTATGATAGAAAACATGTTATAGGAAACTTATTATCAAGATTTGGGCATGGGATGAGCTAAGACGATATATGTTAAACATTATTATGTATGTTTTCTAAGAAAAGTACGAACTAAACTATGAACGGTATGGATCTGAAATTATGACTAGGTATCCATGTTTTAGGTCGCCTATGTATGTTTCTATTATAGGTTATACGGAGACGATTAGAGATTCGCCAACTAGTCGTAATCGTAAACCTGACTCGATTGTCAGGGGTCTAAATGAATATAGAACTGACTTATGATTTATGATTGTACTATGTGGGGCTATTTATGAAGTTTGCAAGTTAGCTTTTCTTTAGTAAACCTGTCACGAGAGCGACAGAAGTCTAAAGTTGTACTTTAAAGTTGGTCAATACGACCAAGAATCAAGTTAAAGTTAGGGTATAACCTAAGAAGATAAAATATCTAATGATAAACTAAGATCAATAAAACTTAGTAACTAACTATGAATTACTATTCAATTTTCTTTTTAAGTGGAGCTTGATGTAGTGGTCGAGGCAGAGATGCACGTGAATTTTTAAAATTTTATATTTCCATGTGAGTAAGTAACGGTATGTGGCTCGAATCCCACGAAAAGTGGGTCGTTACCGAAATTTAGATACTTATCAATCACACAATTTTAATGATAGAAGTATATTATCATAAGGTTTAGTGCCAAACTTCAACATAAATCTTGAACTCGAATGATTGATTAATAACTTGAAGATAGACATTAAAATAAAAATAAAAATAAAAATCGATGGTGATGTATTATTTATTTATAAATTCATGATCATTTCATAAATTAGCAAATGTGAGACTCACTCCCAACCATCCTCAGCAAATATTTCCTAAATAACTTGGTGAGAATATATCGAAACCGAGCGACTATACGGTTTAGAAGTATGATCGTTGTTATATATTGTTTAGTAATAACTCCCTTTAATTGATCGTTGTCATCATTTAATTTATTATTATTTTTTTTATGAAAATGAAGGTCAAAGAGGTTAAATAATATTAATAATAATATTAATAATGGCAGTGGTTTGGAAGATTTGGTCGGTTATGCGCCACCTTTTTCTAATTTTAATTCAACAACTAAAAAAATTATATGATTGAGTTTGGATATATGCACTTTTAATTATCCAAAATTCATTTCTATGGTTATACAAATTGTCTTTAAAAATATATAATTAAATAAAATTGACATTCTTTTCGTATAATTTTGATAATAACAAAAGTAATTTTATATTAAAATTACGCTCAACACTCGAAAAGTTTTTAAAAAATTAATTAATTATTTCTAAAAAGAGGGAAGAGATTGTAATATAATTTAGTTTCAAATTTATGGATTTACGGAACATAACCCTAAAAAAAATTAATTAAAATTTCAGTGAATATATAGTGTTTTTTTAAAAAGAAGAAAGAAGAGAAAATAATAATAAAATAAATAACACTTTTCATAATTCACTAATTTAATATGTTTAATCATTGCCCTCCAAACTTGCTTCATTTAGTAATTAATCCTACTTAATCATAATCATAATTTTTTTACTTCCAACAATAAAAATAAAATAATAAAATTACCCCGACCGTCAAAAACAAAAAAGAATTATAATTTAATAAAAGGTAGAATCTAATTTGTGATAAATGTAAAAATTATTGTGTGTTATTAAGTAATTTATCTACGTCCCCGTCATTAAATTTGAAAAATAAAAATATCATTTCTCTTTTAACTTCTTGGTATAGTAAATTATCGAAGTTTTACCTCATTTTCATTTATTTTTATCTGTGTGTACTTTACCCAATGCATTGCAATTCTATTATCATTCACATGGTCATGGCGTAATTATTAAATTATTAAAAAGAAAAAAGGAAAAAGAATCCAAATAGAATATTAAGATTTAAGTAGAAATGTAATTAATAGCATAAAATATGAGGAGATTCAAAATTACTTAGAAGCTTCGAGGAAGCCACCAACAAAATTTTCCACGGCAAAAGGATTTTGGGTTTTTTTAATGTTGGAAATAGAAATGCAATTCAAATTTATGCAAAATGTGCATTACATTTCCATTATTTCTAATTATTATTTATTTTCTATTGAGAAAATAAAATATTAAGAGTCTGGAAATAGTGGAAAGCTGATGGAAGCTTCGTCCATGGACTTAGAATATGGATTCAATATTTAATGGTCCAACATTCTTAATCGCTAGATCTACAAGATCGTTTTTGTACTTTCTTTGTTATTATATCATGTTATAGGCCTTTTGTCCGGCTTTCGTCCCTTCGTCTCCTTCCTAACTTTTCAAAGAGGCCCTTTACGACTTTAAAAAAGAAGGGTTGTTCCATTTTGTCAATTAAACTACTTAATACTCAATATTAATGAAAGGAATTGTCTGCTAATTAAGAAAAAAAAAATTGAATTTATAAGTAAGAAACATTATCTCTATTAATACGAAACATTTTTTTAGAAATTAAAAATAAAATCACCCGAACTTATAATAAAAAATGATAAATTTATTATTTTATTATTGAGACAAAATCCCATAATTCAGTGGAAAGAAAATCAATAAATAAATATAATGGTGTGAAAACGTATGAATGAACGTTGACAAAAAACCGCATTATAAAAAGAAATTGTTTGAATTAAACACAGCTACAAACACAATTTCAGAAACAACAGTCCCAAAATACCCACAAGCTATGCGATTCAGAGTCTCGCCGGAAGACAATCGGGTGCTACCCGACCCAAACCCGACCGCCCACCACCCGCCCTCCGTCAATGGCAACCACCGTGCTCCAACCGATCCGGCGAAATTAGAAATTTCAACGTTGATCAAGCCTGCAATCCCGTATCAGGTCGGCGACGGAAAAACGAAATCTGTGCTTCCGTTGATTCCGGCGAACCCAGAGACGGCGGTGGTGTCGACCAGGCCTGCAATCCCATATCAGGTCGGCGACGGAAAAGCGAAATCTGTGCTTCCGTTCATTCCAGCAAACCCAGAGACGGCGGTGATGTGGACCAGGCCTGTGACCCGAAACAAAACCGGCGGCGGAAAAGCGAAATCTGTGCTTCCGTTGATCCCGGAGACCCCAGAGACGGCGGTGACGTCGACCAATTCTGTCGAGTACAAAGCCGGCATCGGAAAAGTGAAATCTGTAATTCCGAAGAAGAGGAAGTTAGTGAAGACGATGATGTACCACTGCATTAAGGACTTCCTCAAATCGCTCTTCCGCCGCCCCCCGAAACCCATTATCCATGACTAGTAAAAATGTCGGATTTTTATCATAATCTTCTTATTGTTCATGTTTTTTTTTTCTGGGTGGGTCAATGTGTCCTCCTCTGCTTTCTCTATCATAAAACAGAGGATTTTAATCTTGTCTTGTTGTTCGAATATTACGAACATATATAGTGTAATCCACTTTTGTTTTGTTCTTATTTCTATGTCGTTTCGAAATTCTCTCGGTCGTGTTTTGTAATAAATGAACTGCCTGATTCCGGTTGGTATTGGCCGTTGTTCAAGTGAATCGAAAACAGAGACTCCGCAGATCCGCCAGAGAAGAACGTTCTCGCCGGCGCCTAACACCCATTTTTTCTTCTGAATTAAAATTTTAATTTAAATTAAGTTATTACTATAATTATTGTGAATCTAATTTCGACCAAAGAAAAATAGAAAATAGATATATGGATTTGCCATCAAATTTTTGTCTTTTTGTTGCATAAATTTAATTTAACAATCAGCTGTCACGCACCACTCTTTTTCCTTTATTTTATTAATTCACCTCTCAAAATCTTTAAATCTAACTGATGGACATTGATATATCGTGTTATAAAGTTTGAAGTTCGTTAATTTTGATTTGCTCTCCTTCATCCATGTCATATTTAGTACCTCAAATTAATTAGTGGAGACTAGAGATATTTATTTTATCGTGGGGACCCCTCGAACAGAAGAGAGTGAGAAAGAGATTATATTCCCCGTCCCCGGGACGTCCCACTTAATATAAATATATTTTCAATACATAAATGACATTAATACTCTCGCGAGGACTCCAAATGTCCATATTCCCCGTCCCCGAACGAGGAGGAGAGTAGGGAACATTTTTTCTCTATTAGATAAATGGGGCCAGAGACAAGATTATATTCGTTATTCCGCCTCCACCTAATTCCCAGGTATGCCCGTTTAATATAAATATATTTTCTATATATATATATATATATATATAGTATTTAAATTAAAGATTATGTTGTAATCTTTTTTTAATTATTAAAGACTAATTGAACCATTAAAATTTAAATTTTTAGAAAATATGTATGTAGATATATGAAATATATTATGATTTTTTTTCAATTTGGAAATATAGATTATATTGAAAAATGAAAAACGAGAGAATCTTCCTCTCCACAAGAATAAAAATAATAAAAATAATAAAAATAAATAGAAAATTTTGTAGTTGTAAGTAGGTGTCAAAAAGGAAAGAAGAAGAGAAGGGAAATATAAAGAAAGAAAGAATAAATTGTGCACCTTTTTTCCTTTTATCTTAGCTAACAAGACATCACTTAGATAAGATGTGATTTTTTTCGACCTTGTCCCACCAACTCTTACCTTTTCGTACCATTTTCTTATGACCTCAAATAATATAAGCCTATTTTCTAAATATTAATATTTTTTTATAACCAAAATTCTGGACTATTTATCTTATATAAAAAATAAAAAAGGATTATATAATAAATCGTTCATTATTGTATAAAAATGGTGAAATAAACCCGTTAATTTTTTTTATTATCCGAGAAGAACTATAATAAAAATGGTGCAAAATACAAAATAATAATAATAATAATAAATAAATGTGGGACACAAAACTTTACTTTTTATGACAAACATTCATATTGCGCACTTCCAAGGACACCAATGACGTACAAACATCACAAAACAACACAATAATCATTAAATTCTTTTTTTGTAATTATTATTAAGATAGCTTTATTTTTTTAAAAAAAATTCCTTTCATATTCAAATGTATGAATATGAAACCCTTTCATTTCTTTCCAATTGAAGTAGGATGCATGATAGTTGTTACCAACTCCCTAATTATGATTGATTTGTCTATCGAGTTAATATGGACGGACTGTAAATTCGTTGAAAATATGTTTAGGCTGATTCAAATTCAGCTCGACCCAATAATTCACGGGTCCACCATAAAATGATATAACCCATTTGTCCTTTGACAAAAATGTTTGATTCGATACATAAAATTCGATGTTTGTGATCCAAAATTTGAACTAAAACCTTCTATCGGTTAAATTTCCGTTCACTCGCAAAGGTTCGTTCGATCGAATAGAAGTGGGATTTGGAATTGGGATTGGAGAAGGGAAGAAAAAGAGAGTTAATTAAATTAAATGGAGAGAGTGTGGAAAAGAATAAGAAAAAGCAACGACAAAGTTGTTTTGGTCGGTTGTGTTCTTTCCATTCTATTATTGTGTGGGCCCCGCTGCCCAGACCAAACTTCCTCTTATCCATTTTATTAATGCTTTAGTTATTATTAATTATAAGTTATGCTCAATTAATTATGTATTTTTAGTCTTGTAATCTAGATTAAATTTAATGAGTGGATCTTCAAGAAAATCTAATAAATTAATCAATTCATAAGAGATACATTTTTTAATTAAATTTATCAATGATGCCTGCTCAAAATTTAAAAGCTATTATTATATTAATTAAATTAATTTCTGATTTAAGAAATAGATGTTTTTATTTTATATATATATATATATATTTTTAAAAAAAAAAAAAAAAAAAATAGGGTTTTGAATAAATAAAGGAAATTCTAAAAAGAAAAAAAAAAGAATAAATAAATGAATAAGGTGGGGAATATTGCCGTAACAGAAAGTGGGTGTGTGGGCATTCCACTAAGCATGTGGTGTAGCGTGTAATGCATGGAAAAGGGCGTTCGTAAAAAGTAAGTAATAGACAGTACTAAAGCTTAATAATTCAAAAGTAAAAAAGATAGAAGATAAACAATGGCTACAAATGGTGCCAACTAACCATATTGAGATTAACAAAGAGTTGAGTGTTATGAAACTTGAGAAAATGATGTTTTTCATTGTTTGAATCTTTTAATGTGTTTGGTGGGAGGTCTGCATGTGTTCTTTTTCTTTCTTGTCGTTATAATGGAATTGAGATTCTATATTAATCATATTGATTTAGTTGGGTGAATTCCAATTTTTGAATTTTTTTTTAGTATTTTTGGTTTATATTCGAAATTTTTTCGAGTATTGTTGAGAATTATTGTGAAGAGTAGTTCTATATGGATTAATTAAGAGAAAGATCATGCGTTTATACGTAAATAACATCATCTCTCTTAGTACGAGATATTTTGAAAAACGTTGTAAGCTTCATCACCACCCGATTGAAAGATGATCGCCAAATTTAAGATGATCGCCAAATTTTAAGAACAAAAGACAAAGCAATGCTTTATTTTTCTTTTGTGGGTCCGATTTGATGAGGACATTAAAGTCAATTATTGTGTGCTACTTTAAAAATGTTTTTTAAAAAATAATTTGAGGCACAATATGAATCACATAGCTTTAGTTTCCACAAAAAGAAAAAAAGTTTGAGGCATGATAATGAGGAAGAAACTATATTGGATGAAGGGTATAGATTAGATATACGTTTACCATTTTTCTATCTTACGATATCTATTTGTGTGAAAAATTGTTGATCATATTATGACGAGATGACCTGAAGGAAAGTCTTGTGGGGGTGCAGAGGAAGTTATGATATCTATTTTCTATCTCTCGAACGCTCCTCCACCTTGATCGGTAGCCTGCCAATACTTGAAAAAGAGAGAGGAAAGGAGAGAGTATAAAATTACTCAGTATGCAACCTACTTGTAGGCTGCCATTGCATCCTTAACCTAGTAAGTATCACGTGCTTTACTTTGGGCTCTAGGAAGTTCGGGTCTAGGTTCCAATACTATATGAGCAATTGGGTACCCCGATGTTCAAGCGGGTCTTTGAACTGAAGTGTACCCCTAGGGTTTTGTACTAGTTTTCCAATCTTTCATTTCTACGACTTCGGTTGCTTGCCTTGCTTATGTAGTGAATGATCAGTGTCCTAAGTTGAGGCGCGACCTCATAAGCTGCGAGACAGTATGACTGGATCTAAATCTGAACAAAAAGTTGAACATCATCCATGGGGGTTAGTTGACGAACTCTCCCACGAGACCATAAAGTCGCCATAGTTTGGGGGAAGCGATCCCCCATGTGTCGGTCAACTACTAGGTCAACCTACGTGGTCCCCCGCTCAAGGACGGATTTACAGAACAAGGGTCATGTTCAAGAGACCCTGGGTCATTTCCACTGGGTTGGGCACATGTCCCGCTACCCTAACCGGCGACGCCTAGCTCCACGGTATAGAAATCGGAGTAGAGTCTCAAGAGTATGGTACTAGAGCGAAAAATGTAGTGGACAACCTGGTGACACTATTCACATTGTTATAGCCTGATGAGCTACCTTGGTCGTTTTTGGTCACCGTGGAGACCTACGAGATTCTTAGGAGCTTTTAGGTAGTTTAAATCTCATCTCTCGTTTCTAGGACATTCGAGGTTAGCTCCTCGGGCCAAACCATTCTCTGAGTGCACATAGGTCTAAACCTCTGATCGCTCACGATCCTGGGGTGCAAGGTCTACTGGAAACGTATTGATCTGGGTCAACATGTAAACCGCACTAGCTGTAGTGCTCTAATCTCAGTTATGCTCTCTCGTGCATGCTTTGCTAGGAAGATTTTCTTATCGATCACCTAAGCAGGTAAACCATAATTTAAACTTCGCCTAGGTGATATTTGGGAGTTGAAGAGGTCTATTGGGTCTTAGGGTGGTTAGGTGGCGTAATGCGCTTCTGACTCTAGGCTGTTCTATTTTAACTCCTCGAGTCTTTCTTGGTCTGGGAGCACTAGAGTCTAAACCCTCTGACCGTCGCTCACGACCCTAAAGTGCTCAGTCTAATAAATGTTTCTTGACCTAGGTCATCGTCTAGCTAACCTAACTCTAACATCCTAGCTTTGTGTAGATAAACACGCTCTATAGGGAGAACACACAATCAAACATCTAAAGCTAACACATACTATATCATGCATACATCAAGCAAACAAGTTCAACGGGGGAGATAACATCCATCAATCACCCGGAGCACAGATCACAATAGCTCATCCTCCTTTTTAACACAGCTAAAAGGATATAAAACATCATTCTAACACACCTAGGCCCACCGCTAGCAGATATTATCCTCTTTGGACTTTCCTTTCGGGCTTCCCCTCAAAACTTTAAAACGCGTCACTAGGGAAAGGTTTCCACACCTTGGGTGTTTCGTTCTCCTCCCCAATCAATGTGGGATATCACAGTAACAACTCAAGCCCACTGCTAGCCGATATTGTCCACTTTGGCTCGTTACATATTGTCGTCAGCCTCAAAATTTTAAAACTCGTCTACCCTGAAAAGACTCTAACCCTTCTCCAACTAGTGTCTCGCACCATTCAATGACTAGCTCTAATACCATTTGTAGCAGCACAACTCACCATTAGTAGATATTGTCAGCTTTCGCCCGTTACGTATTATCATCAGCCTCACGATTTTAAAATGCGTCTACTACAGAAAGATTTTCACTCTTATAAAAGAAATACTTCACTCCTCTTTCCAACCGAACACACATGATCATTTACACAGCTTTATTTTGTTCTACTGAAAATTGCTGAACCAGACTAAGACATGAGTTTTACATTAAGAAAGGAAAGTGGCTACTTACTCTAACTGCAATAAAAACAATCATGATAAGGTCATCTACCATGTTCGACATGTGGCAATTCCAGCTTTATGCTATCATCCACAGCGCCCATACTTCCACTCTCAACAAATGGGCTCGACTCTTGTGGGGCGGATAAACTATCATTGGCCCATGAATGCTCACCCTTCGTTGCACGCAGCCCCTCCAACTCCATAGCCACTTCCTTCATGTCCGGTCTCTCCTCCCCTTTGACTCTTACACACTCTTTCGCTACCTTAGCCACTTCTTTTATTTGCTCCAAGTTTGCCTCACTCACCATTCCCTTCTCCACCACTTCCTCAAAACGGTCTTCTTTTATTGCACAAAGGACATACATGGCTAGGTTTCGATCTTCTTCCGGCCCATTAAACCTCACCGCTTTCTTCCCCGTTATAAGCTCAAAAACCACAATTCCAAAGCTATACACATCACTCTTCTCAGTTAACTCGCTCGTCAATAAGTACTCAGGGTCTAAGTACCCAAGAGTCCCTTGCACCAGCGTGGTTAGCTGAGTGTGATCCTTAGGAACCAACTTGGAAGCACCAAAATCAGAGACCTTTGCAGTGTAATTATCATCTAGAAGTATGTTGGTGGTCTTGATATCTCTATGGATTATGGGAATAGAAGCTGAAGAATGCAAATACGAAATGACTCCAGCTGTTTCTGAAGCGATTCTCAAGCGAGTTTCCCAAGAAAGTGGGACGTGTTTGGTAGTGTCATGGATGTGATCGAAGAGGGTGCCGTTGGTGACGAACTCGTAGACCAACAATGGAACTTGGGTCTCTAAACAACACCCTAAGAGCTTGACCACGTTTCGATGGTTGATTTGGGAAAGAACAATGACTTCATTGATGAATTGGGATGTTTGGGATTCGTCCGTGAATTTTGATTTCTTGATTGCAACGGTGAGTCCATCGTCCAACACACCTTTGTAAACAGTACCGTAGCCACCTTTGCCAGCAATGGTGTCTTGGGCGTAGTTGTTGGTGGCCTTCTCCAACTCTTCTTGGCTGAAGATTCTTACGATGTCTTTAGGTGAATTGCATTGAGAAAGCTGTCGTTGAAGCACAAAGCCTCCATTTTTGTGGAAAAAACGTTGTTTTTGTTTGATGAACTTCAACTTTTTGTAGCATAAATATATGGTTGTGGTGGCAATTAGTAGAACTACGAGGCCTAACCCAATTCCTGCGTTTTAATTGTATTGTTGTTTAGTATATTATAGGGAAAAACATGGGTGAAGAACATATAAAAACTCACCAATGATGATAGGAATGGAAGAGGTGGAATCTGGGGTGCAACCTTCTCCGCCTTTTCTTCCATCTCCATGGGAGTTCTTAGGACAATGACAGGTATAGTTTCCTTCAGTGTTAGAACACTTGTCCTTGTACTTACAGTCATTCAGCCATTCATCCTTGCATTCATTCACATCTAAAAAGGGTTCCAAATTCAGCCGTTAGGTTACAAATCCTAATAAAACTTATTTTAAAATCATTCATAAATCAGTCTCACGGTTTTAAAACACATCTGCTAGGGTGAGGTTTCCATACAATTGTAAGGAATGCTTAGTTTCACTCTTCAACTGATATGGGATCTCACAATCAACACCCTTACAAGGAATGCTTCGTTCCCCTTGTGAGATCTCACAATCCACCCCCTTGGGAGCCAGCATCCTAGCTGGCACACCGTCCGATGTCTAGCTTTGATACCATTTGTAACAGCCTAAGCCTACCGCTAACAAATATTGTTCGTTTTGGCCCGTTACGTATTGTCGTCAGTCTCACGGTTTTAAAACGCGTATGCTAGGGAGAGGTTTCCACACCCTTACAAGAAATGTTTCGTTCTCCTCTCCAACCGATGTGAGATCTCATAATCTACTCCCTTGGGGGCCAGCGTCCTCGCTGGCACACCGTCTGGTGTCTAGCTCTGATATCATTTGTAACAGCCAAGTCCACCGATATTGTCCGTTTTGGCCCGTTATGTATAGCTGTTAGTCTCACTGTTTAAAAAAGCGTTTGCCAAGGAGAAATTTCCACTCTTTATGCTTCATTCCCCTCTCCAATCGATGTGGGATCTCACAATCCGACCCCGTGGGGGCTAGCGTCCTCGCTGGCACACCGTCCGGTGTCTAGCTCTGATACCATTTGTAACACCCAACCCAAGCCCATCGCTAGCCGATATTGTCCGTTTTGGCCCTTTACATATCGCCATCAGCCTCTCAGTTTTAAAATGCGTATGCTAGGGAGATATTTCTAGACCGTTATAAGGAATGTTTGGTTCTTCTCTCCAGATCTCACATAACCCAAGAGATAAATAAGGGTTTACCTTGGCATCCGTGACGGAGATATGGATTCCCCTCGTAACCATCCAAGCATTTGCAACGATATTTAGTTCCATTAAAGATACTAATCCTTGTGGTGTTTGATCCACAATCAAACTTTAATTCGTTTCTAATGCCCCAACTAAGCACAACCTCAACTTCCTCATCTTCAAACTTATCAATATAACGTGACAAAAACTGGAACCTCGCAGCTTCAATTATAAAAGCATACCCACAGGGACTGAATTTCCGTATTTCAGTGTAATTCAACAACTCACCCACCGCCAAATTCAATTTGGTTAACCCTTTTGGAATCTCCAACTGACAGCACCCACTCCCAGTACACAACCCATCAACGACACTACTTTTCCTCGTACACACCGAAATACACCCACTTTCAACGTTAGTCCCTTGGTCATCCCCCAAGATTAACCCAACATGATTGCACCCAATGGTAATGAACTTATTTTTGGAACGAGAAAGTGGGTACATGGCCGGCACAGAAAGATCCGAATCGTTCATATCTAAATAACTACCTCGGTCGCTATAACAATTTCGCACTATCGGCTGCAACACGTGAAGCTCACCGTTAGTAGATATATTCATAACGCTAATATTGGTATGCATTAGAAACGCCTTTCGATCGGTTTTGTGGCAAGTGATGGAGAAATTTTGATTGAGATAGCACCCTTTTTTGATGCCGAATGGATATGGAATGTGCACCTTGCCACACCATTCGTCGCACCCGGGTAAGGCTTGAGATGCTGCCACGGCCAAGGCTGTTGATAATAGGGCTATGTTCATCATCACCAAGAATGCCATGATGGGTTTCATCTTCATCACCATGAGAGGATATGGGTGTTGTTGGTGTGTATAAATTGTAAGGATATGAAAGAATTCATTGCAGAAAGTGGGTGTGTGGGCATTCCACTAAGCATGTGGTGTAGCGTGTAATGCATGGAAAAGGGCGTTCGTAAAAAGTAAGTAATAGACAGTACTAAAGCTTAATAATTCAAAAGTAAAAAAGATAGAAGATAAACAATGGCTACAAATGGTGCCAACTAACCATATTGAGATTAACAAAGAGTTGAGTGTTATGAAACTTGAGAAAATGATGTTTTTCATTGTTTGAATCTTTTAATGTGTTTGGTGGGAGGTCTGCATGTGTTCTTTTTCTTTCTTGTCGTTATAATGGAATTGAGATTCTATATTAATCATATTGATTTAGTTGGGTGAATTCCAATTTTTGAATTTTTTTTTAGTATTTTTGGTTTATATTCGAAATTTTTTCGAGTATTGTTGAGAATTATTGTGAAGAGTAGTTCTATATGGATTAATTAAGAGAAAGATCATGCGTTTATACGTAAATAACATCATCTCTCTTAGTACGAGATATTTTTGAAAAACGTTGTAAGCTTCATCACCACCCGATTGAAAGATGATCGCCAAATTTAAGATGATCGCCAAATTTTAAGAACAAAAGACAAAGCAATGCTTTATTTTTCTTTTGTGGGTCCGATTTGATGAGGACATTAAAGTCAATTATTGTGTGCTACTTTAAAAATGTTTTTTAAAAAATAATTTGAGGCACAATATGAATCACATAGCTTTAGTTTCCACAAAAAGAAAAAAAGTTTGAGGCATGATAATGAGGAAGAAACTATATGGATGAAGGGTATAGATTAGATATACGTTTACCGTTTTTCTATCTTACAATATCTATTCGGGTGAAAAATTGATCATATAATCACGAGATGACCTAGAGGAAAGTCTTGTGTGGGGTGCAGAGGAAGGGATGTGGATGAGGAAAAAGGGGAAAAGGGGAGTTTGGGTGTTGGTAATGTGAAGACCAAGGCTATTAAGAGGGATGAAGTTGCATATGTTTGGAAAGTGATACTATTTTGTCCTCCTCTGTGACTGCACATCTCTCGAACGCTCCTCCACCTTGATCGGTAGCCTGCCAATACTTGAAAAAGAGAGAGGAAAGGAGAGAGTATAAAATTACTCAGTATGCAACCTACTTGTAGGCTGCCATTGCATCCTTAACCTAGTAAGTATCACGTGCTTTACTTTGGGCTCTAGGAAGTTCGGGTCTAGGTTCCAATACTATATGAGCAATTGGGTACCCCGATGTTCAAGCGGGTCTTTGAACTGAAGTGTACCCCTAGGGTTTTGTACTAGTTTTCCAATCTTTCATTTCTACGACTTCGGTTGCTTGCCTTGCTTATGTAGTGAATGATCAGTGTCCTAAGTTGAGGCGCGACCTCATAAGCTGCGAGACAGTATGACTGGATCTAAATCTGAACAAAAAGTTGAACATCATCCATGGGGGTTAGTTGACGAACTCTCCCACGAGACCATAAAGTCGCCATAGTTTGGGGGAAGCGATCCCCCATGTGTCGGTCAACTACTAGGTCAACCTACGTGGTCCCCCGCTCCCCCGCTCAAGGACGGATTTACAGAACAAGGGTCATGTTCAAGAGACCCTGGGTCATTTCCACTGGGTTGGGCACATGTCCCGCTACCCTAACCGGCGACGCCTAGCTCCACGGTATAGAAATCGGAGTAGAGTCTCAAGAGTATGGTACTAGAGCGAAAAATGTAGTGGACAACCTGGTGACACTATTCACATTGTTATAGCCTGATGAGCTACCTTGGTCGTTTTTGGTCACCGTGGAGACCTACGAGATTCTTAGGAGCTTTTAGGTAGTTTAAATCTCATCTCTCGTTTCTAGGACATTCGAGGTTAGCTCCTCGGGCCAAACCATTCTCTGAGTGCACATAGGTCTAAACCTCTGATCGCTCACGATCCTGGGGTGCAAGGTCTACTGGAAACGTATTGATCTGGGTCAACATGTAAACCGCACTAGCTGTAGTGCTCTAATCTCAGTTATGCTCTCTCGTGCATGCTTTGCTAGGAAGATTTTCTTATCGATCACCTAAGCAGGTAAACCATAATTTAAACTTCGCCTAGGTGATATTTGGGAGTTGAAGAGGTCTATTGGGTCTTAGGGTGGTTAGGTGGCGTAATGCGCTTCTGACTCTAGGCTGTTCTATTTTAACTCCTCGAGTCTTTCTTGGTCTGGGAGCACTAGAGTCTAAACCCTCTGACCGTCGCTCACGACCCTAAGGTGCTCAGTCTAATAAATGCGTCCTGACCTAGGTCATCATCTAGCTAACCTAACTCTAATGCCCTAGCTTTGTGTAGATAAACACGCTCTATAGGGAGAACACACAATCAAACATCTAAAGCTAACACATACTATATCATGCATACATCAAGCAAACAAGTTCAACGGGGGAGATAACATCCATCAATCACCCGGAGCACAGATCACAATAACTCATCCTCCTTTCTAACACAGCTAAAAGGATATAAAACATCCTTCATCACAAATCTCATCATAGGAGATATTTTTTTGGACATGAGTGTTAAATATGAAAGGAAATTCCACAAATCTCAACTTGAAGGACTAACTTAACTATAGCCGATATTGTCCACTTTGGCTCGTTACATATTGTCGAGCCCAGATGAAAGACCAGACTTAAGACATGAGTCTTAAATATGAAAGCTCTAATACCATTAGCACAATATAGTAACATTTCAGCTTGGTAATTAATTCACGATTTTAAAATGCGTCTAACTGAAAGATTTTCACTCTAGAAATACTTCACTCCCTTTAGTGATTATTTCCAGCTTTATTTTGTTCTACTGAAAATTGCTGAACCAGACTAAGACAGTTTTACATTAAAGAAAGGAAAGTGGCTACTTACTCTAACTGCAATAAAAACAATCATGATAATTGGCATCTACCATGTCTGACATGTGGCTCAGCTTCCATGCTATCATCCACAGCGCCCGTACTTCCACTCTCAACAAATGGGCTCGACTCTGGGGCGGATAAATTATCATTGGCCCATGAATGCTCACCCTTCGTTGCACGCAGCCCCTCCAACTCCATAGCCACTTCCTTCATGTCCGGTCTCTCCTCCCCTTTGACTCTTACACACTCTTTCGCTACCTTAGCCACTTCTTTTATTTGCTCCAAGTTTGCCTCACTCACCATTCCCTTCTCCACCACTTCCTCAAAACGGTCTTCTTTTATTGCACAAAGGACAGACATGGCTAGGTTTCGATCTTCTTCCGGCCCATCAAACCTCACCGCTTTCTTCCCCGTTATAAGCTCAAAAACCACAATTCCAAAGCTATACACATCACTCTTCTCAGTTAACTCGCTCGTCAATAAGTACTCAGGGTCTAAGTACCCAAGAGTCCCTTGCACCAGCGTGGTTAGCTGAGTGTGATCCTTAGGAACCAACTTGGAAGCACCAAAATCAGAGACCTTTGCAGTGTAATTATCATCTAGAAGTATGTTGGTGGTCTTGATATCTCTATGGATTATGGGAATAGAAGCTGAAGAATGCAAATACGAAATGACTCCAGCTGTTTCTTAAGCGATTCTCAAGCGAGTTTCCCAAGAAAGTGGGACGTGTTTGGTAGTGTCATGGATGTGATCGAAGAGGGTGCCGTTGGTGACGAACTCGTAGACCAACAATGGAACTTGGGTCTCTAAACAACACCCTAAGAGCTTGACCACGTTTCGATGGTTGATTTGGGAAAGAACAATGACTTCATTGATGAATTGGGATGTTTGGGATTCGTCCGTGAATTTTGATTTCTTGATTGCAACGGTTAGTCCATCGTCCAACACACCTTTGTAAACAGTACCGTAGCCACCTTTGCCAGCGATGGTGTCTTGGGCGTAGTTGTTGGTGGCCTTCTCCAACTCTTCTTGGCTGAAGATTCTTACGATGTCTTTAGGTGAATTGCATTGAGAAAGCTGTCGTTGAAGCACAAAGCCTCCATTTTTGTGGAAAAAAAGCTGTTTTTGTTTGATGAACTTCAATTTCTTGTAACCCAAGTAGATGGTTGTGATGGCAATTAGTAAAACTGGGAGGCCTACCCCAATCCCTGCATTTTATTTGTGTTGTTGTTTAGTATGTTATTATGAAAAGAAACATGGGTGGAGAATTAGAGCATACAAAAATAAACTCACCAATGAGCATTGGAATGTGAGAGTTGGAATCTGGTTTGCAACCTTCTCCCCCTTGTCTTCCATGTCCATGGAAGTTCTTAGGACAATGACAGGTATAGTTTCCTTCAGTGTTAGCACACTTGTCCTTGGACTCACAGTCATTCAGCCATGCATACTTGCATTCATCCACATCTAAAAAGGGTTCCAAATTCAGCGCTAAGGCTACAAATCCTAATAAAACTTATTTTAAAATCTCCTAACCGGTAACCGTCTAAGTCTATCGCTAGCAGATATTGTCCATTTTGACTCGTTACATATTGTTGTCAGCCTCACGGCTTGTCTGCTATGGAGAGGTTTCCACACCCTTATAAGAAATGTTTTGTTCTCCTCTCCAACCGATGTGGGATCTCACAATCCACCTTGTTGAGGGTCAGCGTCCTCGCTGACATACCATCCAGTGTCTAGCTCTGATATCATTTGTAACAGCTCAAGCTCACCGCTAGCAGATATCGTCCGTTTTGGCCTGTTATGTATCACCGTCAGCCTCACGATTTTAAATTGAGTCTACTAGTGTAAGGTTTTCACACTCTTAGAAGGAATGCTTAGTTTCTCTCTCCAATCAATGTGAGATCTCACAATCCAAGTGAGTGATTGAATGGTTAATGAGAAGATTATATTATAAAGAGCAAGAAGACTCGATATCAGATACTGACAGCAATCTAAACAAATACGTGATCTTTAACACACTCCCTTAGGGGTCAGCGTTCTCGCTAGCACACCGTTCGATGTCTAGCTTTGATATAATTTGTAATAGCTCAAACCCACTACTAACAAATATTACCTGTTTTGGCCCGTTACGTAACGTCATCAGCCTCACGGTTCTAAAACATGTTTGCTAGAGAGAGGTATCCACACTCTTATAAGGAATGTTTCGTTCCTCTCACCACCCGATGTGGGATCTCACAATCCACCCATTGGGGGCCAGCGTCCTCGCTGGCACACCGTCCAATGTCTAGCTTTGATACCATTTGTAACAGCATAAGCCTACCACTAGTAAATATTATCCGTTTTTGTCCGTTACATATCGTCGTCAGCCTCACGATTTTAAAACACGTCTGTTAGGGAGAAGTTTCCACACCTTTATAAGGAATGCTTAGTTCCTCTAACCAGCCGATGTGGGATCTCACAATCCTCCTCCTTGAGCGCCAGCGTCTTTGCTGGCACACCGTCCGGTGTCTAACTCTGATATCATTTGCAACACCTCAAGCTCACCGCTCGCAGATATCGTCCGTTTTAGCCCATTACGTATCACCGTCAGCCTCACAATTTTTAAACTCATATTCTAGAGAGAGGTTTCCACACACTTACAAGAAATGTTTCGTTCTCCTCTTCAATTGATGTGGGATCTCACCTATCCCGAGAGATAAATAAGCCTTTACCTTGGCATCCTTGAGGGAGATATGGATTCCCCTCGTAACCATCCCAGCATTGGCAACGATATTCAGATCCATCAACCGAGAAGCTACGATCCATTGTGGTGTTTGATCCACATTCAAATCTTGTTTCATTTCTAATGCCCCAATCAAGCACAACCTCAGCTTCCTCATCTTCAAAATTCCCAATATAACGTGACAAAAACTGGAACCTCTCAGCTTCAATTACAAAAGCATACCCACAGGGATTGAATTTCTGTATGTAAGTGATATTCAACAACCCATTCACCGCCAAACTCAAATTGGTTAACCCATTTGGAATGTCCAACTGACAGCACCCAGTACCAGAACACTGCCTATCAACTACATCACTATTATTTAAACACAGAGAAATACACCCACTTCCATACGAACTCCCTTGGGGATTCCCAACGATTACACCAAAAGTGTTGCACCCAATGGTAACGAACTTGTTTTTGGTACCAGAAATTGGAAACATGGCCGGCACAGAAAGATTGGATGCGTTGGGAACAAAATTACCATTTACTTGTTCGTAGCAAGTTCGCACTACAGGCTGCAACACGTGAAGCTCACCGTTAGTAGATATATTGGTAACCCTAATATTGGTCTGCATTAGAAACGCCTTTGGATGTCCATTGTTATTGCTTTTGTGGCAAGTGATGGAGAAATTTTGATTGAGATAGCACCCTTCTTTGATGCCAAATGGATATGGAATCTGCACGTCGCCACACCGTTCGTCACACCTGGGTAAGGCTTGAGATGCTACCACGGCCAAGACTGTTGATAGTATGGCTATGTTCATCATCACCATGAATGCCATGATGTGTTTCATTGTTTGTAATGAAGAAAGAAGATAATTGAATTTATATTTAGAAAATTGGGAAGCAAATTGTAAGTTCTTATCTCTAGGGACAGACTTTTCTTTGCCGTGTTTAAATTGTAAAAGTGGACACTTAATTGACTAGTAGACTCGATTACAGAAATATCTATGAAACGGGCCCGTGACAAAGAAACTTTCTTTATCTCCGTTCTCACCGTCTTTTTTAATTCTCGTCCCAAATAATTTTTTATTTTTTAATATACTTGTTCAAATAAAAGAAAACAAAAAGTGGGTATATATAATCTTGTTTGTTCTCTTGTTTAAATGAGATTTCGTAACCCTATATTTTAGGGTTTGTGTGAACGTTTCTATTGTCGATGTCTTGAACTTTCAAACAACCAACGAATTAGTGAGTATTATTACAATGGATTGTAACCTCAAAATGAGAGAAAGAACTATCAAGGCATCCCACTAGTCAAGTCATGAGAAATAACATAGCAAATTCAGGCAAGTTGGTAGAAAATACTCACAACGACCAAATCAGTTCATAAATTTCTTCAATGCCGATAAAGACTGCCTGATAGTGAGGAGAAAAGATCCATTTAACAAAGAATGAGAGAGGCACTTGTAGCATTCTTTTGGGATTCATGCTATAATTTGTTTAATAGGCCTAAAACTAAGGTTATATGGTGTGAGATCTTGGTTGGTTAGAGAGAGGAACAAAATAAAGTATTCGTGTTGAAATCTCTCCTTAATAGACGCATTTTGAAACCGTGAGTCTGACGATAATACGTAACGAGACAAAACGGATAATATCTGCTAGCGGTGGGCATTTTAGAGAGTCATTTAAAGAAACCCCTGAAAAAATCGTTTTGGGAACTAACCATGAAGATGTGCCAAAGACTTCGAGGCCACCTCTAGTGTTAGGAATCAGGGATCTCCACAATGGTAAGATATTATCCACTTTAAGCATAAGCCTCCTCGCTTTACTTTCGGCTTCCCAAAAGGCCTCATACCAATAACATGTATTTCTTACTTATAAACTTATGATTATCTCTAAAATTAGCCAATGTGAGACTCCTTCCCAACAATCTTTAACCGTGTTAGTAGAGGATGCTCAAGCGTGTTCGATCACAGTGAGGGCCAATGCCGAGGGCCCATGCCGCCTTGTTCGCAATCTGGGTAGTTGTTTAATCACAAAATTAAATACAAACAAAATTAATTATACTATTCAAAACTCAATTAATTAAAAAAAAAAAAAGTCACCAATTGTATTTTACTGCATGGCATATCTGAGTCAATCTGAAAATAAAATAAATAAAAAAAAAAGAAGTGAAAAACGAAGGTACGATTTTATTGTTATTAAATAGAAATTAGTTGATAATTAATTGTTTATTTTTTATAGGAAGGTATGATTTTATTGTTATTAAATAGAAATTAGTTGATAATTAATTGTTTATTTTTTATTTTTTATCTAGATAAGATAAAATAAAATAAAATGCAGCCATTAATGTCGGGTGGCGCCATTCACTTTAATTATACACACCCTCTACTAATAATTTTTGCAGCCTTTTACAAGTCTTGTGGAAATATATTTTGTCTTGTGGAAATATTTTATGTCTTGTGGAAATTGTATTATTTGACTTGGTCCTTAATAATAAGTCAAGACAAAGTCCTCTTGCTTTAGACATCAACAATTACCATTCTTTTGAGCATGTCATGTTGCACGCCGTTCTAAGATTTGATTAGATTGAGTTTTGAGACATTGTTTTCGATCAAATTCAAGGCATGTATTCTTTACTTATAAATTTATGATCTAATCTCTTAATTAGTCGATATGGGATTCCTTCTCGAAAGCCTTCGAACAAAGTACACTATTTGTTCGACTTGAGAACTTTATTAATATGACTAAGTTAAGAACATGGTTCTGATATCATGTTAGAAAACACAACTCTCCACAATTATATGATATTGAAGATTTTATTGACATGACTAAGTTAAGGGCATGACTCTGATACCATGTTATGAACCACGACTCTCCACAATGATATGATATTGTCCACTTTGGGTTTACTTTTGATTTCCAAGCCTCGTACTAGTAGAGATGTATTTCTTAGTTATAAACATATGATCAACTCTTAATTAGCTGAGTTGAGACTCCTCCTCAAGATCAATAATTTATTGAATAATGAATCCAAGACAACTTGCAACTTTTTAGACAAGTTCCATCCAATTTCTTGAATAAAATTTAAATTCTGTCCAACAAAGAAGCAAATCAAAGTCCTTAAATTCTCAGCAACAAGCTCAATTTCCTTCCATCTCAAAACCCTTCAAGAACTTTCACCATCTTCACCATTTTTATTCAAACTTTTACAACGATCACTAATCATGGGGCGTCAAATCGAGATGCTTATTCGACTCATGATCGCAAACATACTCATCCTATCACTGCCGGTTTACGCAGCAACGGCGGTAGCAGCATCTCGAGCCTTACTCGGGTGTGACGATCGGTGTGGCAACTTGCAGATTCCATATCCATTCGGCACAAAGAAAGGGTGTTACCTGAACAAAAGTTTCTTGATTACCTGTAACACAACTCATTTCGATCCCCCGAGGCCATTTCTCCGGACCAGCAACATTCAAGTTACGAATATATCCATCTCCGGTGAGCTCCAAATCTCAAACTTCGCGGCCAAAGATTGCTACCCCAAATACAATAGCCTTAAAGCACGTCCGGCCACTCTCAACTTATCAGAATTCACAGTTTCCAGTACCAAAAACAAGTTCACTGTTATTGGCTGTGATACATACGCTTATCTTTATGGCCGAATCAAGGGGCAAAAATATACAACAGGATGCATGGCGTTGTGTGATAATATCACCACCGTAAGAGATGGCGCCTGCTCTGGTAATGGGTGCTGTCAATTGGACATCCCCACCGGCTTAAAGGGTTTGAGTTCTTGGGTGCGTAGCTTCAAAAATCATAGGGATGTCTTGAGTTTTAATCCATGTGGGTATGCCTTTGTGACTGAAGAAGACAAGTTTCATTTCTCGGCGGCTTATATTCGTAATTTCTCACAATGGAGAGTTCCGGCGGTGCTTGATTGGGGTATTAGTAATACCACTTGCTCCACGGCTAAGAACAAAAGTAATTGTATTTGTGGGCCCAATAGCATGAAGGTTAACGCTCTCCCTGATGGATCTGAATATCGTTGTGGGTGCTTGGAAGGGTTTGAGGGTAATCCTTATCTTCCTCAAGGATGCCAAGGTAAAGTGTTTGGGATTGTGTAGAATTGTTGAAAATCATAATTGGGGTGTTAAGATGATGTATTGTTTTGAATTTTGTTGTTGTTTCAGATATTGATGAATGTAGGGATCAAAGGCTGAATGAGTGCAAGTTTGAGTGTGTTAACACTAAAGGGAACTATACTTGTAATTGTCCAAAGGGTTTTAAAGGAGATGGACGACGTGGGGGTGAAGGTTGCACTCGAAGCTCCATACCTTTTGTTCAAGTCATCATTGGTGAGTTAATTTGATATTTCTATGGTAATGTTTCATGTTTAAGATTTGGATCAATATTCGAAATTTTGTGAGATTCCACATTGGTTGGAGAGGGGAACAAAGGATGTGAAAATCTCTCCGTAGTAGACGGGTTTTGAAAACGTTGAGGATTAGTTCGATAGGAAAAGTCTAAAGAAGGCAATATGTGCTAGTGGTGGGCTTGAGTTGTTACAAATGGTATCAGAGCCAGACACTGGGCGGTGTGTCAATGAGAACGCTGGCCCCCAAGAGGGTGGATTGTGAGATCCCACATCTGTTGGAGAGGGGAATGAAATGTGTGGAAACGAAATCTCTCCCTAGCAAACACGTTTTAAAAACCTTGAGGGTTAGCTCGATAGGGAAAGCCCAGAGAGGACAATATTTGCTAGTTGTGGGCTTGAGCGGTTACAAATATGGTATCAGAGCAGACATTGGGCGGTGTGCCAACGAGAACACTAAGTCCCCAAAGGGATGGATTGTGAGATCTCACATCAGTTGGGGAGGGGAACAAAGGGTGTGGAAATCTCTCCGTAGTAGACACATTTTAGAAACCTTGAGGGGAAACTTGAAAGGGAAAACCCAAAGAAACAATATCTGCTAGAAGTGGGTTTGGGCGGTTACAAATGATATTAGAGCTAGACATCGACAGTGTGCCAGCAAAGACGCTGGCCCTTGTTGAGGATTGTTGGGAGTGGGGAGTGAGTCCCACATTTGCTAATTTAGGGAATGATCATGGGTTTATAAGTAAAGAATACATCACCATTGATTGAGACCTTTTGTGGAAGCCCAAAGCAAAGTCACCAGAGCTTATGTTCAAAGTGGACAATATCATACCATTGTACGATTGTGAGATCCCACATGGGTTGGAGAGAGAAACTCGAAAGGGAAGTCCTAAAAGTGGACTTTCTTGGTATAGATAATAACTCTTAAGTTTTTTTTTAAGCTTTTCTTTATCATTCCATCCTTAAAATCACTCTCATTCAACTTTAGTATTGGTTCGTTAATGTACTTGTGTGTTCTATTTTATTTTTTCATAGAAATCTTTACCATTTATGAATGAAATGCAGGAGTATCTGTGGGGTTCACAGTTTTAATGATTGGGAGTACATGGCTATACTTGGGCTACCGAAAGTGGAAGCTCATCAAACTAAAAGAGAAGTTTTCCGAGGAAAATGGAGGCATGATGCTTCAACAACATCTCTCTCAATGGAAATCATCCACAGACATGGTCACAATCTTCACCCAAGAGGAGCTAGACAAGGCTACAAACAAGTACGATGAAAGCGCCGTGATTGGAAAAGGCGGCTACGGCACAGTCTACAAAGGCATCCTAGCCGACGGTTCAGTAGTAGCAATCAAAAAATCAAAATTAGTGGACCAATCCCAAACTTCCCAATTCATCAATGAAGTCATTGTTCTTTCCCAAATCAACCATCGAAACGTGGTCAAGCTCTTAGGGTGTTGTTTGGAGACCCAAGTTCCATTGTTGGTCTACGAGTTCGTCACCAACGGCACCCTCTTCGATCACATCCATGACACTACCAAACATGTCCCACTTTCTTGGGAAGCTCGCTTGAGAATCGCTTCGGAAACAGCCGGAGTCATTTCATATTTGCATTCATCAGCTTCGACTCCAATTATCCATAGAGATATCAAGACGACCAACATACTTTTAGATGATAATTACAATGCAAAGGTCTCTGATTTTGGTGCTTCCAAGTTGGTTCCATTGGATCAAACTCAATTATCCACTATGGTTCAAGGGACTCTTGGATATTTGGACCCGGAGTATTTGTTAACGAGTGAGTTGACGGAGAAGAGTGATGTGTATAGCTTTGGAATTGTGCTTCTGGAGCTGATAACCGGGAAGAAGGCGGTGAGTTTCGAGGGGCCGGAAGCGGAGAGGAATTTAGCTATGTATGTTCTATGTGCAATGAAGGAAGATCGGTTGGGGGAGGTTGTGGAGAAGGGAATGGCGAGGGAAGGGGAGTTTGAGCAGATAAAAGAAGTGGGGAAGGTGGCGAGGAAGTGTTTGAGAATAAGTGGGGAGGAGCGTCCGAGCATGAAGGAGGTGGCTATGGAGTTGGAGGGTTTGAGAGTGATGGTTGAACATCAATGGGTTAATGAAGAAAATTTGGTGGCGGATGGAGCTTCGAATATGTTTGTGGTGAGTGGGAGTACAAATGTTGTGGATGATAGCATGAAAGTTCAGGTTTTGCCACTGATTCATCATGGAAGGTGATGAATTGTTTGATGAGTTCAAGATTGTTGGTTATCAAATCGCATATAGTTTGAATTTCAATTCACAATTCACATCTTGATTATGTACTAAATGTTTTGAAGTTTTCTATTAATATTATCGGTTGAAATCTTAGTAATTTAAAGATAAACGAGTAAAACTTGTTCGAGATGCACTTTAAAATATATTGAAAGGACATTCAATAAACAAAATCTTACGAAAATATCAACGCACCAGCAACCTAGTTTCTATAAACTATAAGTCTCTTTAAACGAAAATTTTATACTCGTGAGTTTCCACTTTCAAGTCAAGTGGGACAATGGTTTCACTCCCGATAATTCTCCCTTCAAACAAAGGATCAATAAGTCTCCCTTCAAATGTGTATTCCTATTTCCTTCCGGCTTACTCTTAAATATATTAATTTAAATTTGGTTAATTCATTTCATCATTTTACAAAGAATGAGATGGAACTATGTAAATTCTACTTGTACCATTCTTTTGGGGTTCATGGTATAATTTGTTTAATAGACCTGAAACAAAGGTTAAGGTTATATGTTGTGAGATCCACGTTGGTTGGGGAGGGAACAAAACATTTCTTATCAGAATGTTGAAACATCTCCTTAGTAGATAGTTTTTGAAACCGTGAGTCTAACGACGATATGTAACGGGACAAAACGGACAGTATATGTTAGCGGTAGGGTCGGACTGTTACAAATGGTATCAAAGCTAGACATCGAGCAGTGTGCGAGCGAGGGTGCTGGCCTCCCCCACCTTTATTTGAGAGGGGTGTTGAGGATTGTTGGGAGAGAGTCTGACATTGACTAATTTAGGAAATTATCAGGGTTTATAAGTAGGAATATCATCTCCTCTCCAAAGCAAAGTCATGAGAGCTTATACTTAAAGTAGACAATATCATACTATTGTGGAAATCCGTGATTCCTAACATGCTATTAGAGTCATACCCTTAACTTAGCTATGTCAATAGAATCTTCAAATGTTGAGCTAAGAAGTTATGAGTCTCGAAGTGTAATCAAAAGTGACTCAAGTGTCAAACAAAGGTGTACTTTGTTTGAGAACTCTAGAGAAGGAGTCGAGCCTCGATTAAAGGAAGGCTATTCGAGGGCTCCAAAGTCATTAGAGCTTATGCTCAAAATGAACAATATCATACCAGAGAAGGAGTCGAGCCTCGATTAAGGAAAGACTATAAGAGGGCTCCACAAGCCTCAGGAGAGGCTCGTTTATAAGTAGGAATATCATCACCATTGGTATGAGGCCTTTTGGGAATACGTAACGGGACGAGGCCTGTGGACAGGAGAGGCTCGTTTATAAGTAGGAATTGCATCCCCATTAGTATGAGATCTTTTAGGGATACGTAACGAGACAAGGCAGACAATATCCGCTAGCGGGGGGCTTGGACTATTACAAATGGTATCAGAGCTAGACACCGGGCTTGAGCTATTACAAATGGAATCAAAGCTAGACACCAGACTTGAACTATTACAAATGGTATCAGTGCTAGACACTCTTATAGAATGTTTTGTTTCCTTCCCCAACCAACGTGGGATCTCCATGAATTTGTGTGAGGTAGAACACTATTTAGTTGTAGTTCATGGAAGCATGCCGAAAGAAGTAATTAAGTGTATAGATATTTGGTACCATAATTAGTTTAATCTCTGATAATGAAGGGGCCCAAGATCAGGATCCTACCAGGAAAAATCTGGGTACTTTCTCTGAACACCTCTGGTGGCCTCACCACCTTGTCTTTCCTGGGATGAAGGAAAAGAACTTAGAATACAGTACACTGTTTGATTTTGTTTTTTTGGTTGAAGATGTGCCATTTGTTGTTGGCAAAGACTTCGAGGCCATCCCTGATCTTTGTTAGGATTAGGAATCAAAAATCTCCACAATGGTATGATATGCTTTACTTTAAGCATAAGCCTCGTAGTTTTACTTTAGGATTCTCCAAAAGGCTTCATACCATGAAGATGTATTTTACTTGTAAACTTATGATCATCCTCTAAATTAGCCAATATGGAACTCCCACCCAACAATCTTCAACAGTCTTGGTGGAGGATTGTAACGCTCCAACTTTTTACCAATGTAGAAGTCAGAGTCGTTACATAAAAAAAATAATTTTATAGTTTTAAAACAAATGAAATATATGCAAAAACGGTCATTTATTAAAATCATGAGCGGGTATCCCTTTAAAAAGTTTAAAGACATGCAACAACAAAAAATGCTCAAACAACCTACGAAATTAAAATCAAAAGATAATTTGGTGTGATTTCCTAGTTCCCATAAATTAGGAGTCCCCAGACATAATTTAAATCAATGGAAAAAGTGTGAAAATGTCTATAAAAAAAATCAATAAAAACATAAAATTCTGGAGTCGCTCCATGACCGACTTCTCTACCCTACTCGTCACCTTCGTGTCATAGCGTCGCCTGAAAATCGTTTTAATAACAGGGTGAGTATTAAAATACTCAGGAACTCCCCTATCAAATACATAAACCATCACATGGCTATCAAGTACATAAACCATCACATGGCGATCAAACGAAATTGAGGGACCTTAGTGGTTAATTACACAAGACACAGCGTGTAATTATTACCACATGAAAATCGACATCCTCCTTCAATCCTTAAAATGGTTATCATGGTTATCAGTGACTGGTTACTTGAAACACATTGTGTGTAACCATTACCACAAAAAAATCAACCTCCCTTCTTACTACCTTAAAATGATTATTGAAGGCTGGTTACCCGAAACGCACAGTGTAACCTTCACATTGATAATTATTTTCTGCAATCACCTCGAAGGGTGACTATTAGTGACTAGTTACTCGAAACACACAGCGTGTAACTATTACCACAAACTTCTTAACCATCACCATCAAACACGACATGCATGCATTAGGTCCCAAAACATCGATTTCATGAACAAACTTGCATTAGGTCATACAACTCACCCATACATTATGCCATACAACTCACAACATATGAACAAACATATTTTTCCGCTCAATTCACCAATTACAACAAAAATTGGACCCTAAATATAATTTAAATTAAAAAAATTCACCAATTGTATTTTCCTGCGTGGCATATCTGAGTCAATCTGAACAGAAAATTTGTGAAAAACGTTTTAAAAAAAGGTACGATTTTATTGTTATTAAATATAAAATAAAATAAAATATATTATAATGCAGCCATTGAGCTTGGACAATTAAAACTCTACTAATAATTTTGCAGCCTTTCATAAGTCTTGTGGAAATATTTGAAGTCTTGTGGAAATATTTAAAAGGCAAATTGTCTTATTTGATTTGGTCGTTAATAATACGCCAAGACAAAGTCCTCTTGCTTTAGGCGTCAACATTTACCATTCTTAAGCCTGTCATGTTGGACTCTCCTTAAACACTATTTATGTTCGTGTTCGTTGTTCTAGAGTTTGATTAGATTGAGTTGAGACATATTTCGATCCCGTTAACGAAATGTATTCTTTACTCGTAAATTCATGATCAACTCCGTAATTAACCGATGTGAAATTTCTTCTTAGAAGCCTTCGAATAAAGTACACCATTTATTCGACACTTGAAGACTTTATTGATATGCCTAAGTTAAGAGCATGGGGCTGATATCATGTTAGGAAACACGTTTGATATTGAAGATTTTATTGACATGGGTATGACTCTGATACCATGTTAGTATGATATTGTTCACTTTGAGCCTAAGTTCTCACGACTTTACTTTTGGTTTCCCTAAAAGACCTCGTACCAATGGAGATGTATTCCTTACTTATAAACACAGAATCAACCTTTAATTAGCAGACGTGTGACTCCTCTCTTAGTAATCCTCGACATCAGTCATTTATAAAATAATGAATCAAGTTGTGATTGGGTTTTGTATTTATTTAAAATATTCCATCAACTTGCAACTTTTTAGACCAGTTCCTTCCAATTTCTTGAATAGAATTTTAATTCTCTCTTCAACAAAGAATCAAAGTCCTTAAATTCTCAGCATCAACCTCAATTTCCTTCCATCTCAAAACCCTTCAACAACTTTCACCATCTCCATCATTTCCATTCAAACTTACAACGATTCTTCGTCATGGAGCGTCAAATCGAGACGCTTATTCGACTCATGATCGTAAACATACTCATCCTATCACCGACGGCGGTAGTAGCATCTCAAGCCTTGCTCGGGTGCGACGATCAGTGTGGCGACTTACAGATTCCATATCCATTCGGCACAAAGGAAGGGTGTTACCTGAACAAAAATTTCTTGATTACCTGTAACACAACTCATTTCAATCCCCCGAGGCCATTTCTCCGGACCGGCAACATTCAAGTTACGAATATATCCATCTCCGGTGAGCTTCAGATCTTACACTTCATGGCCAAAGATTGCTACCCCAAAAACAATAGCCTCGACACACGTCGGACCTCCGCCGCTCTCAACTTATCCACGTTCACTGTTTCCAGTACCAAAAACAAGTTCACTGTAATTGGCTGTGATACATACGCTTATCTTTTTGGCCGAATCGATGGGCAAAGCTATAGAACTGCATGCGTGACGTTGTGTGATAATATCACCACCGTACGAGATGGCGCCTGCTCAGGTAATGGGTGCTGTCAATTGGACATCCCCACCGGCTTAAAGGGCTTGAGTTACAAGGTGCGTAGCTTCAACAATCATAGTGATGTCTTGAGTTTTAATCCATGTGGGTATGCCTTTGTGACTGAAGAAGACAAGTTTCATTTCTCGGCGGCTTATATTCGTGATTTCCCACAAAGTAGAGTTCCGGCGGTGCTTGATTGGGGTATTAGTAATACCACTTGCTCCACGGCTAAGAACAAAAGTAATTGTATTATTTGTGGGCCCAATAGCATGAAGGTTAACGCTCTCCCTGATGGATCTGAATATCGTTGTCGGTGCTTGGATGGGTTTGAGGGCAATCCTTATCTTCCTCAAGGATGCCAAGGTAAAGTGTTTGGGATTGTGTAGAATTGTTGGAAATCATAATTGGGGTGTTGATTTGAATTTTGTTGTTGTTTCAGATATTGATGAATGTAGGGATGAAAGGCTGAATGAGTGCAAGTTTGAGTGTGTTAACACTGAAGGGAACTATACTTGTAATTGTCCGGAGGGTTTTAAAGGTGATGGACGACGTGGGGGTGAAGGTTGCACTCGAAGCTCCAAGTCTTTTGTTCAAGTCATCATTGGTGAGTTCATTTGATATTTTTGTTGTAATGTTTTGTGTTTAAGATTTAGATTAGGATTCGAAATTGTGTGAGATTTCATGTTGGTTGGAGAGGGGAATGAAGGATGTAGAAGCCTCTTCGTAGCAGATGGATTTTAAAAACCTTGAGGGTTGGCCCGATAAGATAAGCCTAAAGAGGACAATATCTCCTAACGGTGGGCTTGGGTTGTTACAAATGGTATCAGAGCCAGACATCGACCGGTGTGCTAGCGGTGGGCTTGGGCTGTTACAAATAGTATAGAGCCAGATACCAGGCGGTGTGCCAACGAGGACGTTGGGCCCTCAAGGGGGTGGATTGTGAGATCCCACGTCGGATGGAGAGGAACGAGGGGTGTGGAAACCTCTCCCTAGCAGATACTTTTTAGAAATCTTGAGGGAAAACCCGAAAGGAAAAGCTTAAAGAGAACAATATCCGCTAGCGGTGAGATTGGGTGGGTTACAAATGGTATCAGAGCCAACACTAGGCAGTATACCAACAAGGACGCTGACCCCCAATGGGAGTGGATTGTGAGATCCCACATCGGTTGGAAAGAGGAACGAATGGTGTGCAAACCTCTCCCTAACAGATGCGTTTTAGAAACCTTGAGGGAAAACCCGAAAGGAAAAACCCAAAGAGGAATTTTGCTAGCGGTGTGCTCGATCTATTACAAATTCGGTACCTAATGACCCTACATGGATCTCTCGGCATGCTTTATCCTCACCCTAAACTAATATAGAATTGATCCAAGTAAAACACGCTTAATTTTAAAATTCTTATCATTCTATCCTTAAGATCATTCTCATTTGACTATAAGATGAATTCAATCTGTGTTTCATTTTCTCGTTCAATTTTTTCATACAAATCTTTACCATTTGTGAATGAAATGCAGGAGTATCCGTGGGGTTCACAGTCTTAGTAATTGGGAGTACATGGCTATACTTAGGCTACAGAAAATGGAAGCTCATCAAACTAAAAGAGAAATTTTTCGAGGAAAATGGAGGCATGATGCTTCAACAACATCTCTCTCAATGGAAATCATCCACAGACATGGTCACAATCTTCACCCAAGAGGAGCTAGACAAGGCTACAAACAAGTACGATGAAAGCGCCGTGATTGGAAAAGGCGGCTACGGCACAGTCTACAAAGGCATCCTAGCCGACGGTTCAGTAGTAGCAATCAAAAAATCAAAATTAGTGGACCAATCCCAAACTTCCCAATTCATCAATGAAGTCATTGTTCTTTCCCAAATCAACCATCGAAACGTGGTCAAGCTCTTAGGGTGTTGTTTGGAGACCCAAGTTCCATTGTTGGTCTACGAGTTCGTCACCAACGGCACCCTCTTCGATCACATCCATGACACTACCAAACATGTCCCACTTTCTTGGGAAGCTCGCTTGAGAATCGCTTCGGAAACAGCCGGAGTCATTTCATATTTGCATTCATCAGCTTCGACTCCAATTATCCATAGAGATATCAAGACGACCAACATACTTTTAGATGATAATTACAATGCAAAGGTCTCTGATTTTGGTGCTTCCAAGTTGGTTCCATTGGATCAAACTCAATTATCCACTATGGTTCAAGGGACTCTTGGATATTTGGACCCGGAGTATTTGTTAACGAGTGAGTTGACGGAGAAGAGTGATGTGTATAGCTTTGGAATTGTGCTTCTGGAGCTGATAACCGGGAAGAAGGCGGTGAGTTTCGAGGGGCCGGAAGCGGAGAGGAATTTAGCTATGTATGTTCTATGTGCAATGAAGGAAGATCGGTTGGGGGAGGTTGTGGAGAAGGGAATGGCGAGGGAAGGGGAGTTTGAGCAGATAAAAGAAGTGGGGAAGGTGGCGAGGAAGTGTTTGAGAATAAGTGGGGAGGAGCGTCCGAGCATGAAGGAGGTGGCTATGGAGTTGGAGGGTTTGAGAGTGATGGTTGAACATCAATGGGTTAATGAAGAAAATTTGGTGGCGGATGGAGCTTCGAATATGTTTGTGGTGAGTGGGAGTACAAATGTTGTGGATGATAGCATGAAAGTTCAGATTTTGCCACTGATTCATCATGGAAGATGATGAATTGTTTGATGAACTCAAGATTGTCGGTTACCCAAATTGCATATAGTTTGAATTTCAATTCCTAACTTGATTATGTACTAAATGTTTTGGAGTTTTCTATTAATGTTATTGGTTGAATTTTCTTAAAAACAAGTAAAACTTGCTCGAGGGGCCTTTAAAATACATTGAAAGAACGTTCAAACAAATAAAACAAACGAAATCTTACGAAAATATCAACATAAATGCGCTAACAGTAATGGCCTAAGCCCACCGCTAACAGATATTGTCTTCTTTGGACTTTCCCTTTCGAGCTTGTGCGAGCGATGGAGGTAGACACGAGGACGATGTGCCAGCGAGGAGGCTATTCCCCGAATGGGTTAGACATGAGGCGGTGTGCTAGTAAGAACATTGGGCCCTGAAGGGGGTGGATTTGGTGGGGTCCCACGTCGATAGGAGAAAGGAACGAGTGCCAGCGAGTACGCTGGGCCTCAAAGGGGTGGATTGTGAGAATCCCACATTGGTTGGGGAGGAGAACGAACCACCCTTTATAAGGATGTGAAAACTTTTCTCTAGCCTAGACGCGTAATGAGGAAGCCTATAAGGGAAAGCCCAAAAATCTTGAAGGAATGCCCGGAAGAGAAAACCCAAAGAGGACAGTATCTAGATGAGTATCGTTCCTCTATGTAACTCTGAAAGACCATTTTAAAAACCTTGAGGGGAAGTATCCCTTCAAATAGATATTCTTCATGTTTACTCTTAAATATACTAATTTAAATTGGGTCAACTCATTTTCATCATCACACATCGCTTATCTCATAAGGTTCAACCAGAAATCATTTTAATTATATTATGAGGCACATCGACATATCTAAGTTTAGGACATGTTTTTGACATCACTATTGAATTTTGTTAAGGGAGAGAAAATGAGATTTGTTGATTGGAATATATGGTGATGGGAATGGTCGTAGATTTTACGTTGGGCGACCCATGGAGAGGAACAACCAAGCCCAATGCACACTCAAGACCTCTTGAGGCGCTAACCGTAGAAAATTGAGGACATTCTGAGGTTGGGACAATTTTTCTAGACCCAACCCAATTGTTTGAATTGTTAAATTTTCAACCCAAACAACTCCGGTTAAATAATGAACCTAACCTAATCCGATGTGGGATCTCATAGTTTATTCTTTTTTATTCATTATGCATTACGTATTGTGGAGTCAAAGTAGAGATGTCATCGGAGTGGAACAGGGACGGAAGCTTTACCTATCTCCATCCCCACCTCCTATATTATTTTCCGTCCCTATAAATTTTCTTATTTATTTTCGTGAATTTTTTTTCCAATTTTTCCATGTTTTTCTTAAAATATATTGCTTTCAAATAATTTTTAAATATAATTATATTTTAAAAAAAACGGTAAAATGTTATAATAAAATGAATAATATTTCATAAGAAACAATATAATATCATGCAAATTGAGAAATGCAACCGGGGACGATGACGGTGACGTGTCAACGCTCATATTTAGCCACATCAGCACCTTATCTACAACTTATCAAAAATGCAACCGGAGACGATGACGTGTCACAAAGTTCAATCCTTGACAAATCAAAAAACATTTAGCCTCACCTTTTTAAAAATTAAAAAAAAATAAAAAATAAATGTTGGAAAAAAAGATGGATGTGTGTGGAGGGAGATCTGTGGCCTCAGATTTTGGGTTTGAATCAGTGAGACCACATGACTGAAAAGAAAGAAAGAAAGTATGAACCCCATCTCTCTACATCCAAGAGACGCCACAATGGTTGGTTCTCATTCTGAAAGATGAAGGCGAAGAAGAAGACCCCTATGCGTCTTCCATGGCCTTTCATTGCGCTCGTTACTCTTTTTCCCCTTCTCCAAGCAAACCCAAGTGCAAATTAGTGCTCGGAAACAAGCCTGCGGTTCTGTTTTCTTCCCTTCGCTCTACTCGGGCTTCTTACAATACTCTCGTCTCTGAGGTAATAATATTCCTTCTTCTTCTTCCTTTATGTGATTTTTGTTGATGTGGGTTGTCGCATTGCTGCATTTTTGTTCATCGGAGATCGATTCGGGTTTGGTGGGAGTTGTTCTTATCATTACACTTGAGGGCTGAGGCTTGTTAGGATTCTGTTGATGAATGTTGGGTTTGATCGAGATTGTATGTCTAATTTTTCTGAAGAAACTATCGCCAAAATTTGTGGGTTTCGTGTTGATTCTAAGTTCTGGTTTACATTCTTGCCTCATTGCCTTAAATTCCAGATTATGAACCAGGAATGCGTACTTTATAATGCTTCTGTAAACAAGCTAAGAAGTTCAGCAGTTCACTATTCTGAATAGTAGATGCCGAGTAATGTTTTGTTAGGAATCACTAATCTTGGTATGATATTGTCCACTTTGAGCATAAGCTTTGACCGCTTTGCTTTTGGTTTCCCCAAAAGGCCTCATACCAATGGAGTTGTATTCCTTACTTATAAACCTATGATCAACCCTTTAATTAGTCGATGTGGGACTCCTCTTCCAATAATCCTCCCCTCGAATAAAGTACACCATAGAGCCTCCCCTAACCCTAAAACCTATGGAGCCCTCGAACAGCCTCCCCTTAATCGAGGCTTGACTCCTTTTCTCTGGAGCCTTCGAGTCACTTTTGACTACACTTTCGAGGCTCACAACTTCTTTGTTCGACATTTGAGGATTCTGTTGACATGACTAAGTTAAGGGTATGGCTCTGATACCATGTTAGGAATCACAACTCTCTACAATGGTATGATATCGTCCACTTTGAGCATAAACTCTCATGGCTTTGCTTTGGGCTTCCCCAAAAGGTCTCATACTAATGCAGTTGTATTCCTTACTTATAAATCCATGATCAATCCTTTAATTAGTCGATGTGGGACTCTTCTTCCAACAATCCTCAACAATATTTGTAGCATCCCTAACTATTGTCTTGTTCTTGTTTAGTTAGTTCCTTAGAATGAATTCAGTTTTAAACCTTGTTTGGATGGTTTGAACAAATATTGAATCAAAGCAGCCAAGAAGCAATAAGATTTTTGCCTGTTCTTTCTGTCAAATTTGTGTTACTCTGTCTTATGATGGTTTGATCTTTGTTAGGCTGTCAGGATATTGGTTCCTCCAGCAAGATTTGAAGCTTCAAAGTTAAAAGTTGAATTCACCAGGGAGGTGAACAAGTGTGCAGGGATCACCCCAAGAACGTATATACTATCGCATTGCGACTTCACCGCTAATCTCACCTTAACCATCTCTGATGTTATCAACCTTGATCAGGTACGAACTTATTGCTACTTAATGTGTGTGTGTGGAACAACACATTGTGTTTCTGTTCTTATATTTGGGTCTGTGAATGCATACAGTTGAGAGGTTGGTACAACAAGGATGATGTGGTTGCTGAGTGGAAGAAAGTGAAAGATGAAATGTGTCTTCATGTACATTGCTATGTGAGCGGTCCTAATGCTTTGCTTGATCTTACTGCTGAGTTTAGATACCACATTTTCTCCAAAGAATTGCCTCTGGTAAGTTTTTCTTTTCCCACATCAAATATTTCATTCCATTATAACTGATGTCGAGATATGTTGGAAAAATTATTCGATGTAGCCACGATATTACATGCTGCTACTGCCTAAACTCTTGGATACTCGTAAAACTTCTTGTAACAGCCCAAATCCATCACCAGCAGATACTTTCTTTTTTGGGCTTTCCTTTTCGGGCTTCCCCTAAGGTTTTAAAACGTGTCTAACTATGGAGAGGGTCTAGCCCTACTCCGATCAGTCTTCTATTGTGAGATCCCACATCGGTTGGAGAGGGGAACGAAACATTTCTTATAAGGGTGTGAAAACCTTTTCCTAGCAGACGCATTTTAAAACCTTGAGGGGAAGCCCGAAAGGGAAAGCCTAAAAAAGGCAATATCTGCTAGCGGTGGACTAGGGCTATTACAAATGGTATCAGAGCCAAACATTTGGCGGTGTGCCAGTGAAAACACTGGGCTCTCAAGGGGGTGGATTGTGAGATCCCACATCGGTTGGAGAGGTGAAAGAAACATTTCTTATAAAGGTGTGGAAACCTCTACCATAGCAAACGCATTTTAAGACCTTGAGGAGAAGTCGAAAGGAAAAGTCCAAAAAAGACAATATTTTCTAGTGATGGGCTTGGGCGGTTACACTTCTATTATTATTTAAGGATAAAACTGATGGTCACAATTGTGAGAAAATAAACACAGGTTCAAAAACCAAACAAACTATGGCTGTTGGAGAACTCTCAGGCCTAACCTATCATGATGGAAGTGACATATCATAGCAATGGTTAAGATTGGTATAAAGCTAAAATCCTATGTTTTTGTAAAACCAGGTACTTGAATCTGTCTTATATGGAGATTCAATTCTATTTAGGGAGAATCCCGAGCTGCTAGATGCCTTAGTCAGGGTATATTTCCATTCCAGTTCACAAAAGTATAATCGACTCGAATGCTGGGGGCCACTCAAGGATGCTGTACAGGTAAACTTCTTAAGATATTATGAAAATTTCATTGAATGCTTGATCTAGAAAACTTGATGCCTTCTGTTTCAATCCTTTCTTTTGCCTGCATTTTTCAGGGGAGGCATCATCATATGCAAGGGCTCCTAAGGGCAAGCCAGGATGTGTCCTCTCCTAAAAAGTTGACAAGTCCCAAATCAATTTTTCAAGCTCTCTTTGCCTTCCTTCTCTGAACTTCATTGCATAAACTGGTAAAATGTTAATCTCAAAGATATAGCTATCTTTTAAGTTTTAACATCCATTTAATGTAATTCCTTTGTGGAAGGAGCAAAAGAGTACTCTTGCTTTGTTGAATGTATGGGAGAGGTAATTCTGTGGGTCAGTTTATTCTTTGGCCCAAAAAAGAAAAGGCAGATTTGTTCCTGCAATTCTTGTGTAAATTACAATATACTTTTAAACCATTTAATCCATGAAATTTAGTATTCTTTTTTTTAAGTTCAATTGAAGGATTTGAACCTCTGACCCAAGGCGAGGCGGGAAGGAGATCAGGGTGTATAATGGTTATGAAACAAAAGAGAGATACCAAATGAATATAATATATGCAGAGATCAGTGGCTTACTCTAACATCCATCAAAGCAGAATGGATGGCTTTGTCCATGAATATACAACAACCTCGTCACCTGCCTACGTTAAAACAACAATAAGAAAAACACCAAAATGTCAGTCTTCGCTAAAACTGTCTCACAATGGTCGGTTGGATTGCGACGATGAAGATAACTTGAACTGAGCAAAATTCACCAGATCTTTGAAAAGGGCTTCTTCATGCTCTGCAGATCTGGTTGGGATGGAAGGACTGAGCGACGTGTTGTCATACGAAGAACCACGGGTATTGCTCAAATGGGGTTGAGTGCCTCCTCCTGTAACTGACTTTTGTTGCTCAAAATATTGTTGTCTTTGGTTATATCTCGAGGGTGGGGGAGGGAGGAGGCCTGGAGATTGAGTGTCCCGATGTGCTGCGGGAAGCGGATTCGTGGATATGCTTCTCAGAGGTGGTTCCTCAAACAGAGGCTGTCTAGTGTTGAAAGGTAAGGGAGATGAAGTTTGAGGCGAGGGTGGGAAAACTGGCAGGGAATAAAATGGTGGATCTACAATCCTTGGAGACACTTGAGGTTTGTGTGCGTCACTGAGATGATCGATCATTTCTACACTAGTCGTCGTCTTTGATGAGGGTGAAGAAACCGGACTAACTCGAGATGATTGACCGTTTGCCGATTTGCTGTCCTTTTCAAAAGTGTGATCTTTGGTTGACCTGCAATTCATGTATAACAGTTGCAGTGAAATCTCGAAAGAATAGGAGGAGGTAACAGGGGTCAATAAGTCACCTGCGAGCTAATGGTGTAAAATCATCTTCCAAACCATCGTCCTCAGGGTTCATATACGGAACCGATGGAATGGGAGGTTCTGTTCTTCTAGCTTCCATCATGAATGTTCCTTTTGCAATGTCATCGTGGTTGCTGAGAACACGCTGCAGATTGTCATTCAACACCAATCCTTGACATAACAGTTCCTCATCTCTAAAACAATAGCAAATAGAGGGCGTCAGAAATTAAGCCTACAGAAAATACACAAGTATGACACGATATCTTACGTGTTCTCATTCACAAGTATCATGACACGGCGTTGGTATGAACGGCATTGATCAACAAGATCAACAATCACTTCTTCCTTCAGAGCCTGCTAATATGACCATGTCAAAATCTCTATAAGCAAAGTTCAGCTACATGAATGATCGAAGGGAATATCCCACTTTAACCAAACTCTGGCAAGTTCTTAATGGCTTGGGGAGAACATAAACAAGTCAGAAGGCCTAAATTTGTCTAAAATTGACATTTCAAAATCAAGTTTTCCTTTCTTCAAATTCTTTCTTTTTCAACACAGACTTTTCAAGAGGAATACCTCCGGAGTCTTAGGATCCAATGCGCCAAGCATTTCCAATAGAACATCTGCTAGTCCCTGTGCATTTTGAATTTCTGGCAAGCTGTTTAAGTTCATATTATAATCAGAACCAAATCCGGGGAGGCAAAGTGCAAATAAAAGATAAACTACTAGACTTGAGCAAGAAGAATGAAGTACAGATATGTTGGATTGAAACTCATGACGAAGGCAAGCAAGTTACTAAGAACACTAAATAGCCCCCTTGCTTTTTCAAAAAGAAAAGGCTAAAAAGTAAAATTGTGAGATCCCACATCGGTTGGGGAGGAGAATGAAGCATTCTTTATAAAGGTGTGGAAACCTCTCCCAAGTAGACACGTTTTAAAAACCTTGAGGGAAAGCTCGAAGGAAAAAGCCCAAAGAGGACAATATCTGCTAGCGGTGGGGAACCTTACAAATGGTATCAGAGTCAGACACCAGGCGATGTGCCAGCGAGAAGACTGAGCCCCGAAGGTAGGTGGACATGAGACGGTGTACCGACAAGGACGTTGGGCCCCGAAGGGAGGTGGATTGGTGGGATCTCACAACTCACCCCCTTCGGAGCCCAGCGTCCTCGCTGGCACTCGTTCCCTTCTCCAATCAATGTTACAAAAATAGTCCAGACAGGAATTAACACTATACCTTAAACCAGAAGCATCAGCCTGGAGAGAAGCCTGAACAGCAAGATCATCATTAGCTGAAACAAGGTGCTCAATAACAGGCTGAATCTGAGGTGAACTAAAGAACTGCTCGACATTCTCTTCTCTCGGTGGAAATCGAAACCCGGCATTCTGTATTACAGAAAATAAATGAGAAAACTGCAGAAAAGTTTCTCTGAACCCTCAAAGGTTTACTAAGAAATGGCTTACCTTCAATTCATTGTAGGCTGCATAGTACTGTGGATACTTTCCCTTGGAGTTGCCACCAAATGCTGCTTGCCATGCATCTACCAGAGCTAATATTTTGTCTCGTACATTTAAATCAGGCTGCTTAGTTTAAATGAAAGAACACGTTAAACTATTTGTCCAGTTCTGTCTAGATTTGTGGTATACCAAACCAAACCAAACAACACAATAGATTCATGTCAAGGTTAACAATACCTTGTTCTTTACGATTTTAAGCATTTCGTGCAGGATATTACGTTCCACGACCAGTTTAAAAATGGTGTCACTGCAATTTTTGCTTAGAGCCTCCAATGCCTGAATCAATAGAGTTCAAAAAAAAAAACGTATAACACGGTTAGAGTGTTGACGTTCGCGTGAACTTTTCTTCGGGAAATATCATACTAACAATTACCTTTTGGCATTTTGTTGTTAAAAAAAAAAAAAAAAAAAAAAACAGCACAACCCAGAAATCTAAGGACATTGTTGTTTATGGAAAACATTGAACACAGACAAGAAAGACTAAGAGACTCACATGGAGAGCTAGAAGTTGTACTTTAGGATTCTTGCTAGTCAGTCGCTTCTTGAGTATCTTCAATGCATCCTTTGCTTGCCTATTGATTTTCCATTCAAAAGCACAACAAATCATAGATGTTCATTTCAAACAAACGTTAGAATTGATGGAAAATATCAAAAACTTTCACAAGATTTAATGGGAAGGAAGCACCCAATACAGGGGAGTAGAGACAGAGAAGTTTTGGAATCACCTAGGATCCATGTTGATGATATCACAGAGCTCAATATTTATGGCCCAATCGGGAGCTCTAAGCCCATCATTTGTTGCTCTCTCAGCGCAAGCAGCAGCATTGGTAGCCATGTCCCTCCGAATCTATTACACCCCAATGAGGCCTCCTGTTCTTGAATCTCCTGAGAAACACAATCCAGAAGGATATATGAAATTCATCTAGAAAAGTAACCTTAAGAAGTGAAATAAACAAAGTGCTGCCGTGGAACAGAAGTCTATAAGAAATCATTGCCATCAATAACTCCCCCTTTATACCTTTAACAAAGTAACAGCTCTGAAAAGGGACAAAGAAAAGATCAAGTGATCATGCAAATGAATCTAAACTAGGAGGATTAACACGAGGAGAGTCATCAACAAAATTCCTTACAAATAACCAAGAACCCCATAAACAATATTTTCCAATGAAGAACGAAAAAAAGAAGATCATAATATCTCTCATAATTAGTCTCATTAGGCACTGAAAATGAAATCCCGTACGTTAATTTTACAGAAATCAAGAAACAGACCAAAAAGCAGAGAGAGTAAAGCAAAAGCAAAGTTACCCACAATCTAAAAAGTTCGCATCGATATGAAGAAAAGAAAAAGAGAGATGGGTCGGGGCTCAAACGAAGCATACCTGACTAGAATTTTCTTGTTTTTTGGATTTCTTCGACGAGGGGTTGCTCGTTCGATTAGTAGCTTCAGAGCCTTCTCTTTTTCAGAGCTAACTTAGGATTTTCACAGATTCCCAGAAATGAAGAAAAGAATGAACGCAAATGAAAGTCGTCGTGACAGACGAGTTCCAACCTGCCAAATGGCGAGAAGGGAGAGCTGAAGAGAAGGGTTTAGTAACCTAAAATTGAAACCGTGGGAGCATTATAGATATCGCCACCCATAGTGATTCACAAAGTCTTTTACCATTTCTCTTCTGGTTAGTTCCTTTGGTATCTGAGTTTGACTTTGTCGAAGTTTCCGTGGGGAAGATTTCGGCAAAGGGCTGACGCGATATTCACAGTAAAACCGCGTTGTTTTTTCTTGCTGGAGAAGACTCTTCTGAGCATGAGCACCGGCCATGGGTCCCGCTCGGTTTGCGAGTCTGCGACACGTGGCGTAGTAAACCTTTTGACAGCTTCAACCCGAATGGAAAAGCGGATCGATGGGTCGGATCTGAAACGGTGACGTTTTGAGACTTATTGGCCCATTTAGAATCGCTTGGAGTAGTAATACTCGGCCCAAACCCTAAAGTTGCTTTTCCAATAATACTCGGCCCAACCCATGAATTTTAATTTTAATTCAAATCTCATTATTTTTCTTTTCTTTTGGTTGAACAATGTCATAAAAAAATAATTTGAATTGTATGATAATTAAATATCATTAAAAAATAATCATTAAAAAGAATATAAAGTCCTCCATTAATAAATGTAATTTTACACTTGTAAATTTACACGTGTTTCTGGATATAATTAAAAATAATCATTAATGTTTGAGTAGATATTTCAGAGTTTTTTTTATAAATAAAAAAAAATCTGAGTTGATTTTAATCAACAACTTGAAACCTACCAAATTATTTAAATCGCCCATTTATGTTTATATTGACAAAAATATCGTAATAATGATTTTAAAGTGACATCGTAACAAAAAGAAATTCAAATTTAAATCTTTCAAATATATAATTTCCTCTAAAGTCCACAAATGAAGCCAAGAGCTTCAATTTCCGGACGTTGTGATGATTGAATAGTTTTTGGCGGGCCATCTTCAATAATTCCCACCATTTTTTATTAACAAAATTACATTATAAATATCCAAAGTAAATTAGTATTTAGAGAAAATATAAATTGAAAATAAGAAAATTATTCTAAATATTATTATATGGAATCTATATTTGTTCTTGAAACTAAAAAGTATAACCAAGAGATATAAAACATGGAAATTAAAGCAGAAAACGAAGGAATAATTTTTATAGAAATAAAACAATAAGTTATTACATATTAAGATTGATTTGATTTGAATTCTCCGATGAAGTTGTTTGTTTTACTCTGGATTTTTGCTTCTGATTGGACTGATACAAAACCAGCAACTCCCTTTTGATTCAGAGTTCCTGCAAATCAAAGTCAAAATTTCATGAATTATTACCCTGAATTTCAGTAAGTTCATGGATCATGTGAAGCCAAAATCAAGTAAATTAACGAATCCCAGTTTTCAGAGTGTTTCCAAGATTCCAACCACCAAATAATTGATGAAGTTATGGTTGCTCTAGGTTTACCTGCTATTGCTTCTTTCGCTGCTGGTGCTATTACTATTACTACTACTGCTGCCGGAGACACTGCCGCCATTCTCGCCGGAGGTTGCCGACCATCTCTTCCTCCACCAGTCTCTGTCCACTTGCGGCGGCTTAGGGGACACTCTCGAACTTCCATTCAACGCCGAATCGCTTCTAAGATTACTCTTCTTTTTCGTTGAAATTTGCCCTAACGGCATCGGGAAGAACATTTTGAGATAAAATCCACCGGTATTGACGCTTCTACTTCTGGTAACGAGTGCTCTGGTTTCGCTCCTCTTCTTGATAGGATCTCTTCTGAAGGAAGTTTCAGAGGCGGAATCATATTTCTCGACGGAGGCGCTCTCTTGTTGGCGCAAGTGATGTTCGACGAGATCTTTGAGAGAAAGCTCGTAGGAGGATTCCGGCATGTTCCTGACCATCTCCATGAGCTCCTGCTGTCCTCTGGCGATGGCTTGAGTCCGTGAAGTCGGGGAGAGAGTGCGATTACGCGAGCGATGAAATTGGGGGCTCATCCGAGAATCTGAACCCCAGAGCGTCGGTGAACAGACTCCGGATTCCGATTGCAAGTCGTCATCGTCGACGGCACTGTCTAAGCCTCTGAAAATGATGCAATCTTCGGCGGTATGGATCGGATTTCTTGGAAATTTCGTCGTGAGATCTTCCATGGCGGTTGATTTTTTATTCTCCGGGCAATCTTGGATGGAAGGAATTGGAGAGGAAGCAGTTGAAATGAAATGATTTGTTTATGGTGCGTCTGAAGCGAGAGAGACGAGAGGTGGGTATAGGCTATAGGGGACAGGTGAGGGGGAGATAATTGTAATTTTGCCGTCTCCCCCAGCGCGTCCATTTCACGGTAACTCGATTTAGTTACCGTCGGTTAAGTTGGTAAATATCCCATCCTTGGGCTTCTTCTTAATTACCCTTCTAATGTAAATTATAAACTTTGACAAAATATTATATTTATTCCTATTTAAGCTAGAAAAAGACATTACAAATAATATTAATTGTGGAAATAAAAAAGGGAGGGGTCAACGTCGAAGTCGTTGTAAGTTGTATAATTGATTTCGATTCTAAATTCCAAAACTCAATTCTCAACCATTTGTAAAGTTTATATATTCTTAGCCAATTCAAATATTTAATGTGTCGAAAATTTTGGCTGCCTTTTTCATCATTGTTACAATGAGCAACTTCTAACTTTGATGCCGGACAAATTTAGTTTCATTATTCCATTTTATTATTATTATTATTAATTTTATAATATAGATTTTGATGATTACATTTCTTAGGTCCATGAATCATATAAAGTTGATTCACTTATGTTTATATATATATAAAAATTTAGATTAAGCTGATTTTTCTTTTTGTTAATGGGTCGCTAAATATATGATTTTTTAAGTCATAATTAGGCAATTGATATGAATATAATGTATTAAAATACAGCAAGGGGAAATATATAAAAAAATTCGATAGGAAAAAATTAAATACATTTTAAATTTATGTTAGGTAGAGAAAAAAAGGGCGCAAACTAAGATTTTTATATATATAAGAAAGAAAGATTTTTTAAAATAAAATTTTAAATTTTAAATATATATATATATATATGTTGAGTGGACGATATTTTTTTTTAATTTTAGTTTTTTATTGTTATTATTTATCTGTCTTTATTAAATTTTAAATTTTAAAAACTTAGTTTATTATCGATGTATTTGTGCTAAAAAAATTAAAAAAAAAACCTTTTTTTAATTTACTATTTATCCACTTATTTAAGGTTTTAATTGTACGAGACAAAAATGTCATTTTTGACTTACATCCAAAACGTTATCTCTTACAATAAACATTACAATCAAATTTAGTGGTAAAAAGAAAGATGTCTTGGAACGATCCTATGAGAACTTGTCGCAATCGTGGTGAAAAAAAGAAAAGAAAAAGTAGAAAAAAATTTACCTTTGCTAGCTAAATAAGGTAAAAAAACTGAGTATTAAATTTATTGTCCGTCTCTTATGTACTTTATTTTTATTTGTTCAAGTAAATATGTTGATTTTTTTTTTAAGGGTAAAAAATCTAGTGTAATATGAAATTTTAAAATTTTAGAAATATAACATGATATTATATTTTTTTTATAAAATATTATTAGATTTATTAAAATATCTACCATTATATTAGAAAATAAAAATTATCTATTGATATTTTAATATATATATATAAAGAAAATAATATTCAAAATTTGATCCTTGTTCTTTTGCCTTGTGAACATCTAATTTAGGAATTTAAAATGACAGTATTTAAATTTATGGTTAAATTCTAAACGTGGTTGAAAAAATAAAATAAAATAATAATTTTAAAAATGATAATTTTTAATTATTAGGTAAAAACTCATAAATAATCTATGTATATTATTTTTATTTTAATAATTGGTGGCAAATTTGTAATTGAATGGAAATGTATGGAATGTATAATTTAAGTGTTTTTAAATTTTAATATTTGAATATTTAGCAACGTGTAAGTCTTTCTTTTAAAAAGCATTTATTCCTTTTTTATATATATAAAAATTGACATATCTAGTAATAAAATGCATTTCATGTCACAACATACCCAAGTTTTTAAATATCTTAATAAATTTATTTATTTTTCTTGCGAAAATAATTGATTGAGGGTTTTTAATATATTAAGGATAACTTGAGAATGTGGCAAGAATTGGACTTAAAAAGATTAGTAAGAATTTAATATATATATATATATATATATATATATACACACACATGTGATAGGTACAGTCATTTATCAGGCTTATGAAAAATATATATTATATTTTTCATTTAATAAATTCATGTTGTCACGTTATTTCTTATAGTAATATTTTGATAGTGGACTTTATATGGAAAAGAAAAAAATAAATGTACTTCTAGAAGTATTCGTGTAAGGGGGAAAATTATATTATATTGTTTCTAGAATCCCAAAACCCGTGATTATACGCTTTAAATTTAAATTATTAATTAATGGAAAAAAGAAGTTAAATTATTAAATGACCCTTGCAAAAAAAAAAATGACGTCATATTAAATTGTTATTTAGTTGAATATTATTTTAGTTATAATATTTTTTTTACAATATGGATTGAAGTTAGGTAAGAGTGAATGAAAAATAGACTAAAGTGGATAAAAACTAAATTTAATAATAATTAAAAGGGCATATATTTATAATAGAGACTTGGGAAAAAAAGTGTTGGTATTAGTCTAAATAAGGGTTAGTTGTTTGATTAATTTTCGATTGGGTCATTTGCACAATTAATATGAATATCAATTTGTCAAGATGTCACTTTTACAAAGTCATTTGATTTAAGAATTAAATTGGTTGGGTTAAGAAATTGTGTAATCTGATTTAATTATATGATACTATATTGTCCGCTTTAGCCCATTACGTATGTGAGGTTTTAAAATGTGTCTATTAGGAGAGGTTTCCACACTCTTATAAGGAGTGTTTCATTCTCCTCTCCAGCCGTTGTGAAATCTCACAATCTACCTGTTGGGGGCCAACGTCCTCGCTGGTGTACTGCCTAGTGACTTTCCACACCCTTATAAGGAAGACTTTGTTCTCCTCTCCAACCGATGTGAGATCTTACAATCTACACCTTTGATGGCCCAACGTCCTCGCTGGCACACTGCCTGGTGACTAGCTCTGATATCATTTGTAACAGTCTAAGCTCACCCCTAGTAGATATTGTCCTTTTTGGGCGTTCCCTTTCGAGCTTCCCCTCAAGGTTTTTAAAACGCATATGCTAGGGAGAGATTTCCACACCTTTATAAATAATGTTTCGTTCTCCTCTCTAACCAATGTGAGATCTCACAATCCACCCCCCTTCGAGACCCAACGTCCTTGCTGACACTCGTTCCTTTCTCCAACCGATGTGATTTGAATGAGAACAATCCTAAATATAGGATGAGTAAGAAAAACTTCAAGGAAATAAAAAGTTAGCATCTGTACCACAAGGTGCATATTTCTTGTTCAATTATATAAACTTTATGGTTAAACGTGCTTTTGTCTAAATATTATGGGAGACATGATTGTTGTAACGACCTAGGCCCATCGCTAGCAGATATTGTCTTCTTTGAGCTTTCCCTTACGGGCTTCCCCTCAAGGCTTTAAAACGCGTCTGCTCGGGGAAGGTTTCCACACGCTTATAAATGATGTTTTGTTCTCCTCCCCCAACCAATGTGAGACATCACGATTGCTTAAGTCAAATACGCTCTTAACTTTCAAATTAAGTCATTTAACAAAAATATATACCTTACTAATAAATACGGTAAACTACGATTATGGTATATATATATATATATAAAGCAAAATTCGAGCCCAAAACGTAGATTGATTTATGCGATGGTATTGTAGTTCCACAAAACTCGGGTCTAGGCTTTTCTCGTTCAACGAAGGGTTGCATTTGGGGGGAAATTGGTTTCTTGCATTCAAGTTGATATAAATCTCAGCTACAAATCATGATGGAAGAAGAAGAAGAAGAAGAAGCAGCAGCAACTGAACCAGCACCAATCAAGATACACTTGATACTACTATTTCTCGAATCCAAGTTCCGTTCTTCATAGCGGCAACCGTACTTATATGCACTTCCTGCTAAAGAATCTTCGTGGTGCGCACAGAGCTTCGTTTTCTCATTACTCCTATCTGATTGACCAGTGTTTAGCGTTTAGATCTGTTCATATTGCGAAAAAAATCCACGCTCAATTGCTAAAGCTTGGCCTTAACAACAATACTTTTCTGGGTAATCGCTGTCTTCAGCTATACGCGTTATTTGGTCCCGTCCATGAATTTTTTAGAGTATTTGGCGATATCAAAGTGAAGAATACTGTATCTTGGAATATATGCTTGAAGGGTTTGTTTAGATTTGGCTATTTCAATGGTGCACGCCATCTGTTCGACGAAATGCCTGAGAGGGACATTGTTTCTTGGAATTGCATGATGTCTGGCTGCGTTTCTTCTGGGTTTGCTAATAAGGCTATGGATGTGTTTCTGGAGATGCAAGATGCTGGTTTTAGACCAAGTGAATATACGTTTTCCATTTTGCTTTCGGTTGTGTCGTGTCGTAGTCATGGCAAGCAAATTCATGGCAGTATGATTCGAAGTGGCGTTGATGTGTCAAATGTGGTTCTTGGGAATTCATTGATTGATATGTATGGAAAATATGGCCTTGTTGATTATATGTTTGTCATGTTTTGTAGTATGGAAAAGGTGGATGTTATCTCTTGGAACTCTTTGATTTTGGGCTGCCACAGATCAGGCTTTAGAGTATTGGCACTAAATCAGTTCTTTCATATGAGAGCCACTGGGCACTCTCCTGATCAGTTCACTGTATCAATAATGATAAGTGTATGTTCTTGCCTCCAAGAGTTGGAACTGGGTAAACAATTTTTTGCTTTCTGTTTCAAGATGGGATTTACTTCTAACAGCATTGTACTTAGTGCTGCTATTGACTTGTTTTCCAAATGCAACAGCTTGGGGGATGCAGTGCAGCTTTTTGAAGAAACCAATCAATGGGATCAAGCTCTTTGTGATGCCATGATCTCAAGCTTGGCATGGCATGGTCATTGGAGGGATTCCATGTGGCTTTTTGTGTATGCCTTAAGGGAGAACCTCAGGCCAACAGGGATTACACTCAGCAGTGTCCTGAGCTCCTTTTCAGTCTTCACACCTGTGGACTTAGGTAGTCAAATTCATAATTTGGTTCTTAAGTTGGGCTTTGAGTCTGATACCGTTGTCACTAGTTCGCTCGTCGACATGTATGCTAAAGTTGGATTAATTGATAACGCCATGAAAGTCTTCATGGATATGCCTTCGAGAGATTTAATATCTTGGAACACTATGATTATGGGTCTGGTTAACAATGGTAAATACTTTGAGGCCCTAGGCACACTTAAAAATTTGGTTAAGGAAGGTGTACTGGCTGATAGGATAACACTAGCTGGAGTCTTATTAGCTTGCAGCCATGCTGGTTTTGTTGATGAAGGGCTAAACATCTTCTCTACAATGGAAAATGAACACGGAGTCGTACCGACGAATGAGCATTATACTTGTGTGGTGGACTTACTGAGTCGGGCTGGTAAATTCGAAGAAGCAGTTAATATCATCGAAAAAACGTCGTGCCAACCTACTTCTACATTTTGGATATCGCTACTAGATGCGTGTGCGATTAATGGAGACCTGAACGTCATTGAAAGAGTTACGGAGAGGGTGATGAAGCTGGAACCTCAATTGTCCTTACCGTATTCGGTGCTGGCACGAGCATATGCAGCAAGAGGCCGATGGGAAAGCACGGTTCGTGTCAGGAAGGCCATGGAGAATATAGCTGCACAGAAGGTGAAGGCTTGCAGCTGGGTTGTGATCAAAGATCATGTGTATGCTTTCCAGGATGACCGGTTGCAGCATCTGCGGGGAGAAAGTTTCATTTCTGCGTTGGAGCTGATTGGAATGAACACGAACAGTATGTATAACGAACAATTCATTGGAAATGTCTTGTGATATTGATGATCTGAATTATAAACATAGAAATGAGAAAAGCCTAGAGGATTTGTTTATCTCAATATTACAAATTTGGTTAGCTGTCTAAGATGTGTCAATGCATATCTCCAATATCTAAAGCTTACCTTTTAAATACAATCTCATCATTTATATTAAAAAAGAAACTATTTCCATAGAAGAGAAGCAAATGACGGTTTTCATAAAAATTCTTGAAAGTTGAAAGTACATGGTAGATCATGAATTAGTGACTGCATCCAATTTCCAAACGTTTGAAATGGTCGCATTGATTTTGGTACATTTCATGAAACTGGATTATATTGGTCCGGGAATACATCTCATTAGATCAAATCTTGTTCAATTGTAATTAAGAACCACTATCAATACCTAACTTACTCATACTTTCCACACCGTTATAGTAATGTTTTCCCCTCTCCAATTGGTGTGGAATCTCACAATCCATTCCTTTGAGGGTCTACCGTCCTCACTGGTACACCGTCTGGTGTCTGGCTCTGATACCATTTGTAGCAGCTCTAAGCCCACCGTTACCAGGTATTGTTCACTTTGACCCGTACGCATTGCCGTTAGCCTCAAGGTTTTAAAACGCGTCTGTTAGGGATAGATTTTCACTCTTATAAAAAAATGCTTCGTACCCATCTCCAACCAAGGTGGGATGATCTCACAATCCACCGAGCCCAACGTCCTCGCTGATACGCTGCCCGGTGTCTAGCTCTAATACAAATTTTCAATTTGTGCGTGTCATACTTGAATCTACTCTAAAAAATTGATAATTACAAAGATTATTTGGCTACACACAATGTATTGTATATAGATGTCTCGTTCTTACACACTATGATTAAAAATGTGTGTTAATATAATGTAATAATTCAAATCAAAACCCAATAAACAAATTATAAAAATTCTGATTAAGGAATCAAAGTTTATTCCCAGCGAAGAAAAAGAAAAATAATTTTAAAATCATTCCTGCAAATAAGCGAAGAAGAAGGAATGAACAGCGATTGGCGAAAGCGACGGACTACGGTGGCGGGTTAAATAATGAGCGAAGAAACATAGAAGAATTTGGAAGTTTTAGAAGCGTCTGAATGGCCTCTAGCATCCAGCTCAATTCAATTTCTGAAATTCCTCTGGATCTTCTCTTTGGACGCCGACAATTTCACGAATATCCTCAAGCATATCTTCCTACAATTTCACGAATTATTATGTTAATCGCCTCCAGTACCAGTATGAGAACGAAAGCCCCAAGTTATCAACAATTTTTGATGCTTCTGATCATTGGGCAGAAATCCCCATCATACTACAGACCTGTCCTTCACTACGGCAGCAGTTTTGATTCCGAATCCCTCTTTCTCTTTCTCACGGATATAAGGGAACGAACCAGGGGTTTCCATTGCAACCTAGTTCTTCTTCTTATCGATTTTCTCGAATCGCGTATATGGAGATCTCTCCTACTTCGTCTCGTATTATCATTGCTTATGATGCTACCAAGGATCGCACTGAACATGAGCTTCAGATGACTCTTAGGAACTTGTGGATGCGAGGCGACATTCTTCGCGGAGGCGATACGCTCATTGTGCTTGGAATCCTTCATAGAGTGCCTCATCCGAGTAAGTTTCTTCATCTGGATTTGAAGTAGTTACTGTTTCTTCTTAGCTTTGTTCTGATCTTTACTGCATTTGTGTGGGATTGATTGCGACAGTGGGATACCAATTGATAGCTTGCTCTGAATCGTTCGCTGGAACCAGCCTTCGAGCAATGGAGGATGAGGTTTCCAAGAAAGCTGATGCGTACATCGCCATGCTCCAGCAAAGTGCAGACATGTGTGAAGAAGGAGGGGTAATGCTTTGCTCTAACTCCTCATCATCCTCCATTTTTGATCAAGAATTACCTGTTTGTTTAAAGATTCAATTGTTTCTTGAGTCTCAAGTTTTAAACTAAAAGTTAACTTACGTTACAAGTTTTGTCTAAAACTTGCTAATAGTGTATATAATTAAAAACAATCTGATATATCTTTAACTTTTAATTTAAATTTGATTTTTTATAATTTGAGCGTCCAAAGCTAAAATTAGTATTTATTAATTATTACTTTTAATTAACAATTAATTAATTATTAGTATAGAAGTTTTAATAAATTTGAAGTATTCTGTAGATTATTAAATTTTAATATTACCATAAGGGTCTAATATTAATGTTTATTTATTATTACTTTATTACATGATTTGTTTTCAAATGATTAATAACATATTTAGTGTAATAATATATTAAATAATATTACTTTTGATTATTTTTCTTGAGTTCATTAATTTTGATTAATGATTGATATGAAATAATTTAAAGCATTAAAATATTCATTTATAGAGATAAATGTTAGTGAACCAAGCTGGTAAAATAAACACAAATATTTAATTCCCCTACATAGGGACAAAAATAAAATATAGCTACTTAACAATTATACCCACCAAGTAATTCTCAACCCAAATGGGCCAAAAACAGTCGAATTAAAAAAAGAATTATTTATTAATTTCTAATTTTCTTATATAGCTTTTCCTGATCGGATTTTTTTTTCTTCTTTCAATTATTTCTTTTTTATTATTTTTTCATGGATAATTGTATCATACTTGGGTAGTTTCTAACAAAACCTGAAAATAGTTTTATAGTAATACCAAAATTGTGAGATCTCAAGTTGGTTGGAGAGGAGAATGGAGTGGTGTGGAAACCTCTCCCTAACAAACGTGTTTTAAAACCGTGAGGTTGACAGCGATACGTTACAGACCGAAGCAGACAATATCTACTAGCGGTGAGCTTAGGCTATTACAAATGGTATCAGAGTTAGGCACTGATCAGTGTGCTAGTAAAGACGCTGAGCCCCGAAGGGGGTGGATTATGAGATCTCACATCAGCTGGAGAGGGAAACGAAACATTCTTTATAGGGGTGTAGAAACCTTTCCCTAACAGACGCGTTTTAAAACCGTGAGGCAAATGGCGATACGGAACGGGCCAAAGCTGACAATATTTGTTTGCGGTGGATTTGGGCTGTGGAAACCTCTTCCTAACATATGTGTTTTAAAACCGTGAGGCGATGACGATATAATAGAAACTGTCTAGAGTAGTTGAGACGTCTATTCTTTTCTAGTCCTAACATTGATCGGAGTCTATCTACGGTCACACATTCTTTCCTTAGACAAGTTCAGATACATTAAGTAAAAAAATTGCAAGTACAAAAAGAAACAAGGAGAAAAGCTCTAAAAGAAATGCAAAGAACTGCTGTTGAGTTGCTTCAATATTTGGTTTTCTTAACATAGACTAAACTGCAGCATTTTTTAGTAGCACGAGTGTGTGCAGTTCTTAGGTAGATTGTATATACCCATTCCTATTGATTGATGGTGTATTAATATACAGGTCAGTATTGAAGTTAGAATTACAGCTGGTTTCCCCATTAAGAATGTTATTCTCCAAGAAATTATGGTCTTCAGCGCGAGCTGGGTTATACTTGACAGGTTTGGCAGTTTATCTGTTTTCTTATTTAGATAGCGTTCTGTTTAATAAATGATGTCCATTTCTGCTACATGTTTTCTTATTTAGTAACTCCATTGCTTCTACACCCATGATAGTTTTATCTTTTTTAGTTTCTTTGAAAGATCTGATCAAGCCGGCTTAACAGTCATGCAATAGCAACAACCTATGTTTTTTATTATCATTTTTTCTTGAGATACTCTCTGTTCATATGATATGTGAAATTAATGTCCATTGCATCCATAAACTTCATAAATTTATATGAAACATCTAGGAAAAATAAAAGAAGATCTTCTGAGAAAGTATTCTTTATCATTTCCTCGAGTGCCTTTTTCAAGTTTCTGAATTTCTGTTTCGGTTTGTATGGCAAGTAATGACTTGAAAACTTTATCAGGCATCTTCGACGGGATGAGAGCTTTTACCTTAGACATTTATCTTGCAAGGTTGCTGTAATCCAAGATAACTTGTCTGTGAGAGTTTTGAGAAATAAGGCTACAACTGGGGCAGATAAATTGGAACATAAATTACGGGATAGTGAGCAGACTGTTCTCTCCATCAAAAGCTTCTCATTCCAAAGTAGTTCTCTGGATAGCTCATCTGCACAGAGCAACTGGACCAGTTCATCTAGTAGCACGTCTAGAGAGCATGCATCGGATCCCGAGTCATCTTCTCGGCAAGAAAAAATAGGTAAGTTTCTTATATGATCCTCAGATTTTGGTCTTGGGAGTTCACGATTCAGTTCCTCGGCATGGAAATTACAGCCAAAAATGGCTGAACTTGATGTTAGTTGCATGAATAGAGTGGTTTTCTAGCCTCTATCGAACCTACGGCACTCTTTGCCATTGGTTGAACTTGCTGGATTCGGCAATGCTGATATTCGTGAAGCCTATGAAAACAAAATTGTTTCAAACAAATATTCATTGATCTTGTTTCCTAATATCTAAATTTCAGGTCCTTGGTTATCAATAAAAAATTGATATTGTCTTATAGGTACAGATTCCAGAGAACAGAATATTTATGCAACTGCTTCTCAGATTGTTATACTTCCAAATAAGGACGTCTTTCAACAGAAATCTTTAGAAGCACCGATTCTATGTTCTGTTTGTGGAACGAGGTCGGAGTTATATTTGAAGGATACCATGAGATTTAGCTATTCTGACATACAGCTAGCAACTGCCGATTTCTCAGCAGCAAACTTATTAGGAGAGGGTGGTTATGGTCATGTTTTTAAGGGTGAACTAAAAAATGGACAACTCATTGCTGCAAAAGTGCGAAAAGAAGAAAGTACGCAAGGATTTGTAGAGTTTCATTCTGAGATACAAGTTTTGAGTTTTGCTCGTCACAAGAACATAGTGATGCTGTTGGGGTTTAGTTGCAAGGAAAACGTAAACGTTCTGGTGTACGAATATATCTGCAACAGGTCTCTTGATTTTCACTTATTTGGTGAGTATTTTGAAACTCACTGATCCAAATCATCTTCTTTTGATCTTTGCTTAGCTTCCTTTCAATGGGATTGACTCTAGTCCACATTCTGTTTATCCCTTCAATAACCATTTCTTCGGTAATTAAATAGGTAAGAAAACAACTGTTCTTGAATTACATCAAAGATATGGCATTGCCGTTGGGATTGCCAAGGGACTGCGTTTTCTGCATGAAGAATGTCGTGGAGGTCCTGTAATACATAGAGATGTCCGTCCGAGCAACATATTGCTCACACATGATTATGTTCCTATGGTAAATAATTATTCTCATCTTTTTTTTTTCTTACCATATTGGCCTTTCAAGACTTGGTCATCAAAGCATAGATGTTAAATTATTCCAGCTTCCTAGAAAGAATGTGGTCTAGTTTTTCTCATCAGACTCGTATTCTACTTTCTTCACCTTGCAATGTAGACCCTTTGTCTTTGACATTCTTTTAGATAGGACTTCGGTGATAGCATTCTTTTTTGTATGTTGAGATAGAAACCTAGTCATCCAATGAAATTGAAATTCCTGGTCAGACAAAGTTCACTTTTCCTGATGTCTTTGGGCTAGAAACAAACAGTTCAAGGTTAAACAGTTAAAACCTTAATAGCATCAATCACTATAGCTGAACCGCTTGCAAGACTTGGGAGGGGAGGGATTTTTTGTGGAGATCATTGCAGTTAAACTTAACAGCAATTTTTTTTCTTTTCTTTTTGTTGTCAACTCAGTTAGGTGATTTTGGTTTGGCCAAATGGAAGACAAAAGATGATACTTCGCATTCAAGCATACTCGGCACGTTTGGGTCGGCACTTATGTTCAATAGTTGACCTTTTCATTTTATTTCTGGTGTTTCTAATTATTTATTTGTAATATGTAGATATGTTGCACCGGAATATGCAGAAAATGGTATTCTTTCAGTCAGAACGGATGTATATGCATTTGGAATTGTGTTGCTACAATTAATATCTGGACGCAAGGTGTTCAACGCGATGGATGATATACAAGGACGATCTCTGCGAGAGTGGGTGAGTAATCTGTTATAAGGATTTGTCAGTTGTTAATTTTTATGTTACATCAAGGAGGTTTTAATGGGATATTAACATAGTCTCACATTGGGGAGAGAGGGAGAAGACCCTTTGTATTTGTAAGGATAATTTCTATATTAGTATAGGACATTTTGTGTGGAACAAAAAGTAGAAGCTTGTTGCTCCAACCATTATAAATATTATTAGGGGCATAAGATTATGGTTGCTATCATTTTTCCTTGTACAATTGTATAATGTCATGAATGACAATGTTCTACACGTCTTAAAACCTCCATCAACTCACTCTTCCTCTTGATTTTCAGGCTGAACCATTAATTGAAAACTTAGCATTACATGAACTGATTGATTCTCGAGTTGCAAATACATACGACACGTATGAATTATACCTCATGGCCAGAACTGCATACTTATGCGTGCGAATAAACCCCGAGAATCGTCCATCAATGGGAGAGGTAATTTGTCTTTCATGGTATCTTAAGCTTATCTTAATAACTTCAGTCATCATTATTGTTTAATAATTCCTTGATGTTGCCGCTCATCCTTCTGGTGGTGTTCATAATTGTCTTCTATTTTTTTTACATGTTAACCACATTGCTCGCTGATATTTTACCAGGTTGTGCGCCTTCTTGAAGGAGAAAATGATCATTTTCACTATCTGGGGGAGAAGCTAATACCTCGTTATAACAGATAAATGAACAACTACTGGTTTTTTGTTTTTAGCATTTCACTTCTCACATGCTTTTTCTTGTATTAGAACTAGTTTTGTTGCTTTAGAAGGAAGATTGTAGCTGGGAAAACATGCGTTTTTATACAGTTGCAGTCTTCATTGTTTTTCATTCCTTTCTACCATTAATTTCAGAGGGCTTTACACATTCTAGTTTACTTAGTTACCATGAATACAATCACCAAATTTTATTTATAGAAAGAAATAAAAAGATGAATAAGAACAAAACAAAAAATAAAATATGAAAAACAATCCGAAAAAAGATATCTTAAGAAATTGATTAACAAAGCTACTGAGATTAACCTATAATAATCTATAAATCAAGATGACAATTTAGGTGTAAAAGATATTAATGAATCTTAAATATTTTGCATAAAAAACTTAATCTAGTTGTCATTCGCCTGAGATCTTCATTTGCAGCTCTTGTTCTCGTTAGACTGACCACGCTTGGTGAGCGGAGGAGATCTGTGTTGTGATCACTTGAAGAGAATGGTTTGAAGAACAATTCTGATATACAAAACATATATATATATACGAAGACCTTTGCAAGTTGGTTTGGCATTGCAAGTTGCTTTAAACTTACAGTTCTTGTAACTGATACCCATTTGCTTAGCTTATGTGACAATTTGTCTGTATCAATACGATTGTCTAATTTATTCATAAGGTACCAATAGACTGTTCTAGTTGTTTATAGACGATGATAGGAATGCATAGCAAATTTGTCCCCAAAGAAAAAATCCCTGGCTTGTCAGGAGCTCTTCCCTCAGTTGGAATAGCTAGAGTTTTCCTTTTACATCAAGTTGGATTCTATTATTTCAGCTCTTGTTATAATTTGATTGCACGCTTCACTTTTAAGTTTCCAGTAATGTGGCTAATCTATGAGGCGGCACATTTACCTGTTAAAGATGGAAACAGAACACCATGGACTATTTCATTCTCTCTTGGTTTTTGAGTATCAACCTGCTGTATCGTTGCCTGTCTACATGCTTAACATTTTACCAGTGAGGCGACCTATGGCCTTTCTTCTTATTACAATCTTGAGTGCAATTGTCTGTGCTTCAACTCTATAATCTGTTTTCTGTCTCGTGTAGAATGTTGATTTGTTTGACTCTTCTCTGTTTTTTATTGCTTCTGGCTTTGTTGCCTCCAATTTTATCACACCTATCTGTTAAGAATTACGACTCTCCACAATAGTATGATATTGTCCACTTTGAGCTGACTTCATATCAATGAAGATGTATTCCTTACTTATAAATTCATGATCATTCCAGAAATTAGCCAATGTGGGACTCCCTCCCAACAATCTTCCGTCTTCCTCAGCCATCTTAGGGATCTGTTTCATGTAATCTGTGTTTGTTCGTTCAAGAATTACTGTAAAACTAGATTGAATGATTCTATCGTTGTAGAACTCATTGATGTTTCCTTTAAAAAGTACAGAAAATGCATATTCATTTTGCTCACTTTATCTTTTTCATCAAAAGCACTTGCAACCTGAGTTTTCTTACCATTCTTTCTGTCTGTTGCTGCCAATTTCAGGATCCAAAATGATGGGTTGAGGTGGAAAAACAAAACCAAATCAACCTGCAGATCGTAACTTCAGCAAATCCAACCTTTACAGGTAAACAGAATGGTTTATATTTTGGAAGAAAGGAGAGTAGCATGAAAATGGTTGATATTCTGATTATGAGTAATGGATTTGCGTGTGAAATTGAAGCATCTCTGATTATGAAGTCTTACCTAAATAACAAACAAACTTCAGGAAGGTGACTAGTCCAGTCAGATCTTTGAGGTCTAATGATTTACGTGTCTCCCCTAATTATACGATCATAATTTTTTTTTTTTTTTTTGTTGAATTGAATTTACTGTTGCCTTTAGACCTTAGAGACCTAAAAGCCATAACCTACTCAATAATCTACTATCAAAAACTTAGCCAAAAGAGAGAAAGAAAGAAAAAAAAACCCAAATAATTTCAAAACATCAATCATGGAACCTGAGATGGAAATAAGATAATGAACAGAGACCAAAATGAGTGCAGAATTCAAGAATTCATGAAGATGCAGATAATATCTTTCTTAATGGTTAAAAGAAATATGTGTTAGGCACAACCATACACAAAAACAGCGTAGCGTGGAGAGAAAATGTAAGGAGCAATATTGGCTAGAGAGAAAATGCTAAGAAGAATATTGACCAGATTTATATTCCAAATATGAATAGAGGCTTAAAGAGAGAAATCCAAATATCTACCATATGGATAGAGGCTTAAAGAGAGAAAATGAGGTTTAAAGAGAAAAATACAAGGAAGAATATTAGCGAGAGGTTTATATTGATGACTCCGATCATAAACAATAAATACAGACAATGCAGAAAATACATTTTCAAAAATAATAGGATATATATATAGATCAGTTTACTATATACATATTTAGCATTACTAGATATAATCTTTGACTGTAGTTATTTTTATTATATATGTTTTTTTTGCCATGATTATACATAATCATGAGTAAGCTAAGCAGCAGTTCCTAACAATAGGTTATATGTTGGGAGAAGGATATGATGGGATGTCCTCCTAATTCAAAATGAAGTTGATGTCTAAAAGCATCAATTGAGTGAAATGAATGGCTGTAATGGAAAGAGGCCTGAGATTCCCACCTTAGTAATCTAAATATTTTGCATAATTTGGATTTCCACTGAGTAGGATGATAAAGCTGATGACACCACGACATTTAAGCAGGCATCTCTTTTCATCTGATAGGATGGTTATGCTTTTTGAACATCAACGGGTTTAAATGTCTTTTACTATTTTCATTGTTGATAATGAATGTCTTCTACTATTTCATTAATGTTAATGATAACTACAAAACAGCTAATATCAGAAACTCGGACAACTTTATAACTTTCCTACAAAACATTAATAACATCGAAACATTTCTTTTAGGTATATAGAACCTATACCCAAAAGTAAAAATAATAGTTATGAAATATTGTTTAACTTTTTTAACCCTTCGAAGTTTCAAAAGGTATGCTTACCATTGACAAAGGTTCAAAGGGTCATACTCACTAACAGGTCCCAAGTCTGAACCTTTGGTGAGCTTAATATCGAAAATTCTTCATGTCTAGTCATTTTTTTTTTGTTTTTTTATGGGTCGAGACAATATTGCAACTCTGTACAAATATAAATATATATTTTTTAAATTTAGCATTAATAATTATATATAAATAGTTAATTCCTTTAAATTTTATATTCTTACTCAAAGTTTTTATCATAATCCTCTTTGGCCCTTCAAAATTAAAAAGCTATTTTCATAGTGATTATCAATTATTACATTTGTAAAAAATTAAAAAATAAATATCTGATTTGATATTTAACTAACCACCATTTAAAAAAAAAGAGAAAAGAAAACATGCTCAATTAAAAATAAAATATTGAGAATGGGTCTCGAAACAGACTATTGATGCTTTAGATTAGTCATTTTATTCGATTGGGTAAAGAAAAAGTTTGGATTTATAAAATATGATAATGATATATTACATATTTGTCTGCTTTTATGAAGGGTATTTTGGTAATGTTGCCTGTTTTTAAAAAAAGTTGAAAAATAAAATAAAAATAAAATCCTTTTATAGGATCATGTTTTAAACCACACAATTAAAAAAAGAAAGAAAAAAGAACAGTACTTTTTGTTGCTTCTGCTTTTTGTCTTTGAATTTTATAAATTAAATGTTTATTTATTTAAACTTATTTTGAATTTAAAAAATTGAAAAATATTCACCGGTCTTAGTTCTTAAGGAATTTTGGAATAATATTCTTTTTTTATTATTAAAGGAAAAAGTGATTTTAGAAAAATAGAAAAAGAATTGCTTTCGGCTGCGGCTGCGGCTTCTGTTTTAAGCGCGCAGAATCTTCTCCACAAGCCGCAGACTTTGTTTCCCGAATATATAAATAAAATTATATAAAATAAAATAAATTTGGATTTTTAGTGTTTTAGTTCAATTATGGTTCCTTTTAAGTGGGCCCGACTCAAAAATCCAAAATCCATTTCCACACGCACGTATCATGCTTTCCACGTGGCGCAATTTGCACTGCTCGTTGTTGCCACCGGGCGTGATTTTTCTCCCTTCATCTTCCCTCTCCCTCTTCCAAGCCCCAACACTTCTTCTCTCTTTCTCTCTCCCGTTCGTGTCTTTTATAGGCAACCTTTGGTTTGGACGAATTTCGTTTATTCATAGGCAAGCGGTCCGAGGTACTACTCCCTTGTAATCTTTTGATTGATCGTAAGATAATACATACTGGGTGTTAAGCTTCGATCACTGGACACCTAGGCGTTTTTTTTCTTTAAATTTTCTAGTACTTGTGATTGCCTTTTTCTTTGCTCTATCTTCTTTTTATTTCGTGTTGTTGTTTGTGTTTCCCTTTTGATAATCGAGGTTTTCTGTGTAAATTTTGTGGGTTTTCGTTTGTCTTCAACCATTGCGCAGCAGAAACTGTAATTTCTTGAAGTGGGTCGCTCTGTTTTCTGTGTAAATTTTGTGGGTTTTAGTTTGTTTTCAACCATTGGGCAGCAGAAACTGTAATTTCTTGAACTGGGTCGCTCTGTTTTCTGTGTATATTTTGTGGGTTTTCGTTTGTTTTCAACCATTGGGCAGCAAAAACTGTAATCTGTTGAAGTGGGTCGCTCTGTTTTCTGTTTTTTCTTTGATCTTTGAAAGGAGTTGGGGATCATGGCTGCGCCATCCTTGGCCCTTTATGTTGGTTGCATATACAAAGATACCTGGTTTTTGCATGTCTTCTACTGGTTATTGTGTTCTGAGTTTTGATCTTGCCTTTCTTTCTCTCAGGCAGCAGAAGCGAGAAAATTCTGGGTTTTTTTCAGGGTAGTCTGATAAGTTTTAGGTAAGGAGGGGTTGTGGGAATTTTGAGTGAAATGGTTGGTAAAGACATTTTGAGGACAGAGGACGTGAGAATGTGGTTTGAGAGTGTAATGAATCGACTTTGGTGCTAAAGGAGTTAATATGGACGGTGTGGTGATAGCCGGATGGAAGGACATTCCTATGGAGCTTCTCTTGCAAATTATATCGCTTGTTGATGATCGAACTGTTATTGTGGCTTCAGGCGTGTGTCGTGGATGGAGGGACGCTATTTGCTTTGGACTCCTCCATCTCTCTCTCTCATGGTACTTGTTCTTATCTGCCTTGAACGCCTTTCTATTTCTTTTGAATCTTTATCGTTTGGTGTGATATCCCACATTGGTTGGGGGGAGAACGACTTTCCCTCGCAGACGCATTTTAAAGTCTTGAGGGAAGCCCGAAAGGAAAAACCTAAAGAGGACAATGTCTGCTAGTAGTGGGCTTGGACTATTACATTTAGCCTCTCTGATGTGACTATAAATAAGCATATTATCTTGTATCGTTCCAGGCTTTTGACTTGTTGGGTGTCTGGTTGATATTGATTTTTCTCCTTCTGTTATAGTTTCATATGATATGATGAATTTGGTGTGTTTCTTCTGATTTTATTAGTACTTTACTTATGAACTATGAGTACTTGGATTACTTATTTCCTCGCGTAATTGCAAGAGTTTCGACGAAGAATTGGTGGGATTGGAAGGGAGATAGATGATGTGATGAGTTATGTGTTTCAAAATCTTGCAAGAAAAAGGGATGAAACACCTAATAAGCTCAAGCACATCATAATCATAACACATATCTTAATGATCGTTCACCTTGGAACTTGTTAGAAGTATTTTATTAGTGAGTTTGTTTGATCAAGATGAATGCCTGGCAAGGCAGATGGCTAATTGCCTGTTGGTGTGAACTTATTCAGGTGCAAGAAGAACATGAACAACTTGGTCCTATCCCTTGTTCCTAAATTTGCAAAACTGCAAACTCTAATCTTGCGCCAGGATAAGCCCCAGCTTGCAGATGATGCTGTTGATACCATTGCTAGTTACTGCCGCGATCTGCAGGTCCTCGACCTGAGAAAAAGTTTCAAGCTCAGTGATCGTTCCTTGTATGCTCTAGCTCATGGTTGCCGTGATCTTAGAAAGCTGAATATTAGTGGTTGTACTTCATTTAGTGACACTGCATTGGCTTATCTAGCCAGTTACTGCAGAAAGCTAAAAGTTCTTAATCTTTGTGGCTGTGTCAAGGCTACATCGGACACTGCATTGCAGGTACAATGTACAGATTAAGCGCGTATAGCGGTTATGAAGTTGGTGTAATCCCCGTCGTTTTCGTGCAGGTTATCGGACAATACTGTAATCATTTGCAGTCTGTAAATCTAGGATGGTGTGAAAATGTCAGTGATGTGGGTGTGATGAGTTTGGCATATGGATGTCCTGATCTCAGAAGCCTAGATTTGTGTGGCTGTGTCCTAATTACAGGTACACTCTGGATGAACTGATCAGAGGTGTTTTTTTGTTTGGTTGAGTATAATATCTGTGTGATTTATGATGTCTTTCTGGAGGCTTTATCAATGAACTTTGAAGCTGTAGTGTATTAGAGATTTCAACCAGTCGATTCGCTCCTTTTTCATGGCCCTACAAAGAGGAGTATTGTTCACATGCTTCTACCTTGGATTATGAGAGATCCCACATCAGTTGGAGAGGGGAACGAAACATTCCTTACAAGGGTGTGGAAACCTCTCTCTAACAGACGGGTTTTAAAACCGTGAGGCTGACGGCAATACGTAACGGGCCAAAGTGGACAAAATCTGCTAACGGTGGGCTTGGGCTGTTACAAATGGTATCAGAGCCAAACACGAGGCGGTGTGCCAGCGAGGATGCTAGTCCCCAAGGGGGTGGATTGTAAGATCCCACGTCGGTTGGAGAGGAGAACAAAACATTTCTTATAAGGGTGTAAAAACTTCTCCCTAGTACATGCGTTTTAAAATCGTGAGGCTGACGGCGATAAGTAATGGGCCCAAAGTAAACAATATCTGCTAGCGATGTGCTTGGACTGCTATAGATTGCTAGATTGCTAGCATTGCCAAGCAAATAGGCTCACGAAGTTGATAGATTGACCAAAATCATGACTTCTTTGCTTCTTTTGGATGTCTGTGGGACTCTTTTTTCATACCTTTGTATATCTTTTTCATTTCTCTCCGTTGCTTTTCATAGTTGGATCTGTTTGTGTGATCAGATGAGCTGCCTCATCAGAAACTTCTTTCGAGTGTAAATTGCGCGGTTGTTTTGTTTTCTCTCGAACTGTTGTTGAACTGTTTTATGGCTAATGGAAACAATGGCTATTAGAGTGTAGCTGAATAATGTTGATCATTTTGCCTCATCTGCAGATAATAGTGTGATTGCTTTGGCAAATATGTGCCCTCATCTGAGGTCCCTCGGCCTCTACTACTGTCAGAACATAACAGACAGAGCTATGTACTCTTTGGCCCATAGCATAAAGAACAAGCCTACAAAATGGGCACCTGGGAAATGCAAGAACGATCACGATGGACTTCGAACACTTAACATTAGTCAATGCACAGCTCTTACTCCCCCAGCCGTCCAGGCAGTTTGTGATTCGTTTCCAGCGCTTCACACCTGCTCAGGTCGCCATTCTCTCATCATGAGTGGCTGTCTGAATTTGATGTCTGTGCATTGTGCTTGTGCAGTCCAAGCTCACCGCACTGCTGCTTTTCATCATCCGGCTCATTGAACACTGGAAGAAGCTTAGAGAGTAATGTTATTCACGAACAACACTTTTTTTTTTGGTTATGTACATGTACCTCTGAAGAACGGGAGATGGTATGAAGACTTTGTTCTATCTGTTTTCCCATTGGACATTTCTATGCCAAGCCTACGTTGTTAGAGACACATGCTTGGTTAGTTGTGGAAATGCCTTGAAATATATAAATTTCATAAGTATACTTTTGGACAGAAAATTGCAACAGGTCACCCAACAATTGGGAAGCTGTGACTAAATAAAATTTTGAGGCCTGTTCTCTTGTGAACGTTGGAATTGAAAAGGATTATTTTCAGAACAAAATCATACATGCTTATTTGATACCTCGTTTGCAATATCATTTCATATGAAAGTAAATATTGAATCATTATGTTCAGTGTGCGGAACCTCGATTAGAAAGTTAAAGCTTTACATGTGCAACCCATTGGAGAAAATTATATATATGTATATATGTGGGTTTAAAGAACTATTAACAGAATTGAGTAAAGTCGATTATACATGGTGGCCAACTTGTGACAAAATGGAAGATCATTGATTTTAGCCCAACATTCGTCAACACAATTAAAGGCTGTGTGCTTGTTGAAAGATAAGAGATAAAAACCTTCTTGCATGAATAGATATATTCATCATTTGCTTTTATACACGATTTCTTCATCCTCCACATCAAATGCTGGGTTACAGAGACATCTGAAGAGTCTACCTATACCCTGCAAGACATGAACAATGATATAGAAACTTCAACCATGATCTATTTTCACATCAAAGAGTGCAAAATATCAAGCAAATACTAAGTAAGCTGTTTATAATGATTGCATAGACAGTGTGAGGTGCTGAGTATGTCCAAGGAATTGTCTTAATCAATCTGAAATGATAACAAAAACTACGTCCCACGAGTTAAAACACTATGGTGAAGACTTGTCTACTTCCAAATTCGTTTTCATTTTCTTGTATTAAGCTAAGAGGAAAAAAGACAATTGTTTTTATCTTCTTTTTTTGCTTTTTAATGTTACTATGGTTCAATTAGATCAACTGAAACTTTGCACAATAATTTCAAGGTTAAATTACAAGTTTAGGTTTTGAAATTTTAATTTTCTGAAATTTCTGAACTTTAAAGAGCATTTAAAGGTTTCTAAACTTTAAAAATGTGTAATCTTCTTCCAGCTTTTAATTTTAAATCCAACACGTTAACTTATTTGAAATTGTTTTTAACAAATATATTAGAGATCACTTATGTGGAATAAGATAGTTTAGGTTTTGAGTAGGGAGAGAAGAGCTGATCCACTTGCCTGAGTAAGAAAAGGAGTTCGATATGATAGTGGTCTCTGGGGATCCTCATCATCGCTGCTCTCTGAACTCGTTCCATCGTCATCTACTGCAGCAGCACTTTTCTTTCTTGACGTTCCACCATTTTGTGCATGCTTCTCCTGCTGATAAGGACATAAAGTAGTTTTTATAACAAGGCGTTAAAAACTGAACATTATCACCCTTCTTCAAAATACATGAGAAAATGCACGATATGCGGGCATCTTATACTGTGTGACTTTGACATCAGAGAGAAGCCATTATATCCAGTAAAAGCCATCATCAACTAGATCCTTATATAGAAAAGGCTAGAACTCGTGGGGTATCAATGAAATTTTAGTAAAGCTAAGAAAAACTTTAATAATGGAAAAGTAACAAAAATGGTGAACGTGTCTCAAATCTTAATCTCATATTGAACCTGGAATATCTTTCCAAGAATCTTCATTGCCAGAGCACGGGCTTTTAGTTCTTCCTTTTTAACAGTATTATCCCGTAGGACCTGGGGAACGAATTGGACCACAAAAAATTCATTATCTGTGCCTAATAAGAATATATCTTTTTTCAGTTCAAAAGTATCAATTCATCAAATACTTATCCTAAGTCTTAATTGCCTTGGAATAACAAATGCATCATTATTAAGTGCGCCTAACTTCCCTGGTACTTCGATAAGTTCCCAAATATTCACTTCAAAATTAAAGAGAGAGAAAGCTCACCATCTGGCACACATTTACAAGAGTCAGTTCAATGTCCACTACGTTAAGCTTCCACAAAGAATTCAGGAATGTGTCTTTATCCGCTCGTATATGCGATTCAATATCATTTCCTGGGCCACTACCATCCATTTTAAACTGCCGAGAAATATCATCTTGAAGTTGTAACAACTGGAAAGCACCTGGATACATATAAATAGTTGATATGATTAGGTAGCAAAATATTAAAGCAGAATACTCAATCATCGATGAGAAACAGAGGACGAAGTGTAAGCTTGAGATTTTCCTGCCTTTTGCAGCTGTTATCTGTGACTTCCAAAAATGTCCCTTGTTGCGAAACCATTCAGCCACAAATGGCACGCCAAGATAAATGGCTCTCTTTCCAAGCTCTTGTGCTGCTTGTCTTGAATAAATGTAGCCTATAGTGTGTAACATACTAGCACCAAAAGCTGCATGCCCATAATGAGGAAAAACGAGGATTATCAATATAAATACAAGAAGGCACCTGAATCAATAAGCTTTCAAGAAAATGCCAAACTGATTAAGGTGCCGTTTCACATGGCTAGGCACATAACATCCTTGCATAGAAAAACACAAGAATTCGAGTCTTGCCAAGACTCGGTCAAAGTTAGTAATTAATGAAATCTGGAAGGAAAAAGGCGGGAAAGGAAGAGAGTAATTGCAATATCATAATCATAGTTGTTCTTACCCGCATTTGAAAGTCTTTTGGCTTCAGATTCAGCATGCCGTAAGAATCCATCTTTGTCACCTTGAACATATTGATTAAGAAAACCCTCAAGTACACGTGCAAGTTTTTCTTCTCTTTCTTTCTGGACAGCCTACATTAGATAAGTTGTATATCAGGGATGTGGAGATGGTCTAGAGAGTGAATCTTGAGCAAAAGGATACATTCTGTAAGTATACATCCTTGTTGGAGCATGGAAGGGTCTGACGTTAAGAGCTAATTTTGCGGGAATCGAAAATCACAGCTTCTCAAAGATGTTGGCATCTTTTCAAATTTTAAGAGATAAACAGGTGTAAGAGAGAGAAACAAATATGAAGATAGATTACGTTCCTGAGAATTTTAACCACAAAAAGGAATAGAAAAGGGAAAATAATGTTTTGGGGGAGAGAGGGAAGAAGGAACAGAATTCCTTCTTATCTATGATTGCTTATGGACATAAAAGTTGTTTTGAGAAGGATTGGTTACCAACTAAACTGTTGTAGCAAAAGCTTGATCTGACTAGATACAAAAGTGTCTTCAGTGTTATTTGTATGCCTTGAAATGGAAAACTTCCTATTTAAGGTCGTCTTGGCTTGTTGCCAATAATCTGGGTAGGGTAGGCAAAACTTGGCCAATCTGAATTTTTGTTGAGAAGGCACAACAATTCTATATTATGAAGGTCAATCGAAGCGCAACTTTGTGAATAAGATACCTATTACCATTTTAAAAATCGATGGTGATTTGCCACCCGCTAAGTATTGAACAAAAAGAAAATCTATATTATGTAACTTGTGAACACCATTAGGCATACTTGCCTTCAACTTATCATGTAGTCTCTCTGGATTACCAGTTTTGCTCTCTAATTCAGATGAAGCCATTGATGCTACCGCTAAATGTCCGATGTAGTCCTCAAATAATTCACTTCCAAATAGAAGTGCAAAGACAGCAGTAGGGTCAAGCATGGATTCCCTGGACATAACAAATCAAATAATGTCAAGAGAAAAAACAGCAAATCATCAAATAATAATAATAATAAATAAATAAAGAAGAAGAAAAAGAAAAACAGCACAAAACAGTCCAGAGAGAAAAATCAAAATCAATTAATGCCTCTCCGCCAAGAGATCTAACCTAGTAATACCGTGCTTCCCATTCCTATCATATGCCTCTCTTTGGACTGCATCACTCAAAACTTGATAAGCTTCACCAAGCACCTACGAAAAGTAATCAAACTATTTCACATAACAAAAAGTAACGCAATACAAAATTTCGGCCGCTAGGAAAAAGCTCCACATTAAGCAAAACATAAACAGCAGAAGGTAAAGAAGACGATAAAAACCAGTTTAGTACACTTGCCTGAAACCTATCAGCAGCTTGAGGATCATTCAAATTCTTATCCGGATGGACTTGTTTCGCCTATACCAGAACAATTAACTCAAACTCCAAACCAATTATCCAATTCATTCTCAGTCTACCTATTTCCACAACTAAACAGAACGAAACTCAAATTTCTTCAAACAAAATCAATAAAAAAAACAAAAAAAAACCTCCAGTCTGAGAAAACTAACCTTGAGATAATAGGCCTTACGTATCTCCTCCTCGGAAGCAGAAGGACGAACACCGAGAACATCATAATACTCAGTATCGTTCACCATTTTGGTCCAGTCCTAGATCACGGATCTGCAGCAGAGCAAGCTCCTCCAGGAGAGGGAGTAGAAAAGATGAGAGGGGAGAGAAAATGGGGGAAAAGTAAGAGAGAGAGAGAGAGAGAAATAGGGCCATTTCTGAAGGGGGAAGGGGCTTCACTTCGCCTCGCCCGCCCCACCGCCCACTAGCTTCTCGTGCCTTTCCAGTTCTTCACTAATAAACTAATGAAAGAAAAACTGCTTTTTCGCGGGAGAAAACAGTATTTTTTTTAACTGTCATAAGAAAACTGCTTATGACGCTGCGCCAAACTTTCTCTTTCTGCGTCCTCCTCAGATTCATAACCCTATTGCATATTGCCACGTGTATTGCTTTTGTCGGCTATTATTTTGGGCCGTAGGTATGGGCCTCCTTTTTGTGGGCCTGGACTACTTTTATCTTTTCTTAGTGGGCTTTTCGCTTGGCCCACTGTGATGCAGTCTTGGAAATGGGAAATAGAATTTTATAATGGATGACTTAGGAGGGTCCCCCTACAGCCTCGTATGGGCGCCCATAATGATTCATCTGGACAATGGAGCTGTAAAACAGGCAACTTTAATGATTTATGTGCACGTTTATTATAGAAATCTTATTATTTTATTTTCAAAAAAGAGATTTTTTTTTCCATCATTAATCTCATCAATATAAAGGATCCACTAAAAATTATTCAAATTACATTTTGTTCTTTGTCGTCGCATGTGACCCTGTTCCGTATTCAATAGCAGTTAAATTACAAATTTAATGTAACAGCTCAAGTTCACTGTTAACCGATATATACTTCTCTTTGGACCTTTTTGTGATTCCCTTCAAAGTTTTTAAAATGTGTTTGTTAGGGAGAGATTTTCACATCCTTACAAAGAATACTTTGTTCCCCTCTCTAACCGATGTGAGATCTCACAATCCACCCCCCTTCGATGCCAACGTCCTCGCTGGTACTCGTTTCTCTCTCCAATCGATGTACGATCTCACAATCCATCTCTAGTGTCTGACTCTGATACCATTTGTAACAGCTCAAGCCCACCGCTAGTAGATATTGTACCATTTGTAACAGCTCAAGCCCACCACTAGTAGATATTGTTTGTTTCAGCCCGTTGCATATTGTCGTAAGCCTCGCGGTTTTAAAAAGAGTCTATTAGAGAGAGGTTTTCACACCCTTAAAAAATGTTTCGCTCCACTCTCCCCAACCACGTGGGATCCACCCTTTTGGGACCCACCATCCTCGCTGACACTCGTTTCTCTCTCCAATCGACATGGGATATCGCATATAATCTTTATGATTTAAAAAGATTAGAATTTAATCTCTATCAGAATTAGTCCGTACCAATACACCTTTTAAAAAGAATATTAAGCTTTCTTTACACAAATAAGTTGATAAGTATTTTTTATAACAATATTACGATTACAAAAGTGAAACTTCTTAAAGTACATTGATGAAGGTCGAACACATGAAAAAGAACATAAGATTAACCTGAAAACAAGTGAAACAACATCTGTAACACGAGTTTGAATCAAAACTTGGAACATATACACAAAAGGGCAATGCTTTAAGTAGTCACAGATGGAGCAGGAACGTTCTGAACACAAATTACATACTCGATTCAATACCAACAAATAAATAAGCTATAGGATCAGGGCCCTGTTAAGACCAGTAACTCTAGTTCGTCGAGACATTTCGTAGGACAGAACTGCAATTTGCTGATTTGTACAAGTCTGATCGGATCGTATTGAGTTATGATAAACCAAATTTTACGATGACACATGTAATGTTGTCGGAACTCCCTCGTGCATAAGCTTCTTGAATGAGTTTTCTTGAAGCCATTTCTGCATCTTGGATGTGTTGCACTAATGCTACAGATTCCTGCAAAGCACAAAACAAAGATGAAACTTAGAAAATAAATGGTTTAACTCGAGCTTTCTGTGTGTAGATCCTCGTGACTGCATTAAGAACAATTTTCCATAAGAGGGGAGAATCAGCTGGAGGACCTCCTCTTTTAGCTTCAAACCTTCGAAGATTAACGTTTTCTAAAACAGTTTATGCATACGACAACTAATCACACGAAATAGCTATCATCTCTAGCAACATTAAGATTCAAAAGCTCGATTAAATGTTGTATGACTTGAATAAATGTCTACCAAAACTAAAAAAATTATAGTAACCAACTATACCTTACAACACCAACATTAGCATAACTCAATTAGTTTAGGCATTAGTTTAGGCATATGAGATCAGAGGTACGAATCCCCAAACCCCAGTGTTGTTGAACTCAAGCATGGAATTGCATACTAGTAAACTCAGCTAATACCCCAAAGACTTATGAAGGGATAAGCTAATGAAAATCTTGTTGAAGATGGTTGGGAGGGAGTCCCACGTTGGCTAATTTAGGGAATGATCATGGATTTATAAGTAAGGAATACATCTCCAAGGTCTTTTGGGGAAGCCCAAAGCATAGCCATGAGAGCTTATGCTCAGGACAATATCCTACCATTGTGGAGAGTCGTTATTTTTAACAAATCTTATCCATTTTCAACTATCCTACGGGTTTTATTTTATTTATTTATTATTATTATTTTGTAGTTTGTGCAGCACTTTCCAATTAAAAAATGATAACAGGGTATTGCTTCATCCCCCGCCCCCCCCCCCCCCCCCCCCTTTTTCAGGAGGTTGTGGGGTAGTTGATTTCTAAGATTATGACAAGGAAGACGGGTGCGTGACAGACTATATCAGTCTCTTCTTTTGGTCAATTGATCAATAATGGAGAAAGCCAAACGACTTGAATCCTTCCAATCCCGGAGAAGTATTCCCAGATTTAAAAACTCCAAAGAGCATTATCACATATTCAGAGGTCAAACTAAGAACAAATCTTATAAATGAATAATTAATCTCTCTAATAGAACAAGACAGAGAAAGTCAAAGTAATCTAAAGAAACAATCACCTCATTTGATATGACATTCCAAAGTCCATCGCTCGCAATAATTATAAAGTCTACACTGGGGATTTCTTCTTCCTATTCAAATGAAGGAAAATCAGTGTAAAGGGAGCAGGTAGAAATAGTGAAAGCAAAGTTCTCTTCCAAATTTACAGAAGATATAAGAGCACAAGGAAAAGATAAATATTAAAAAACAGAGCTATGGTTAACGTTTAACAGTTTTAAAGATTGGAATGATAGATCATTAACACTAAACATATCGTGTCCTCGAATATGGTTGTCCATCTATATAAAGCTCAAAGCACATTACTTTGTCAACAGTGATTGCACTGACACGCAACCTCAGCTAGTCTGAAACTATACAAGCAGCAGCCACACAAGATTTTGAAACAATGACCGCTTGGTTAATTCAAGGGTCTTAGCATTTGCAAAATCCTCAGGATAAAGTTTCATTTACATTCGATGAACATATGTAAATTCAAAATAAAGAACAGAGTCGAATTGTACCGATGAGTCTCTTGTGCTTGACCAAATAAATGTATACTACGAGTTCATATAATAAAAGATAGCTTCCCCAACCTTAATTTCGGGATCAGCAACAACATATGGTTTGAGTAGCTTATCTCCAAAGGCACGTGAAACTGCTAGAATACCACCAACCCTCCAAGTTCCTGGATTAAGGTAAGCAACAAATTAAAAGTTTCAATTCAGACTTTCATGATAAGTATGTTTCAAGTAGTTGTTAAAGTTTGTTATGGAAATAATAATGGTGGATAAAGATGGAATTACGTCCTTCTGGTTTGAAACTATAGGGAACAAATTGGAAATTTAACCATGATAATGTGAGGATTCACATTTAATACTGGCTACAAATGAATGCAAAAAGAAAATCTCCAAAACAAGTTCCTAAATGCAGATAAGGTGTAGATCTTATTTTACCAGCCCAAAGAATGAAACCTCCAGCTTCTTCAATCCTTCGCCGTTCATCTGATCTATCAGGTTTGTGATCAATAGAGAGGGGAATAGCTGCAACAAATAAGAAATGTTTCTGCATCTTAATAGCCCAAGAAATTGCAACATATCCTTTGATTCCAACAAATCTTCATTTTCAATACTTCCTACTATTGACAGAAAAAAGAATAAGCAACCTGAACCAGCTCTAGACGCGACTACTCTCGAATCCCCAACATTAGCAACAAGGAGACGATCCCCTAACAGGACAGCAGTTGATGCAGTTGACCCGGCATCTTTCTGCTGACCTCTCTCTTCATTAATATAGTCTGCATCCGTCTGTCTAAAAACCTCAGCTGCAAAATAAGTATTTTCTTAGTTTATGCTCCGCTAGCAAGGAAAAAAGAAAATATGAAATCATAGGCACAAATTATAACTTCTTACTAATAGCTGTCTTTGTGTCTTTGATAAAGTCTGGATGGCTACTTAGGTTCTTGAAAAGATTGCGCTTAAGGTATTCGGCTGTTCGGGAACCTCCATGACCTAAGTACATCACAGTGTCTATTAAACTGGAGAAAAGAACGAGCGTCCATGCATCACACTGGACAACTTCGGAATCTTATATGGAGAGTTCTTAAATCAAGTGCATCAAGTTAAATGCTGTAAAATGATGACTTACATATAGAAACAATTTTTCGAAGAACCCAGACGTAAATCAATTCTCTGATTCAATCTGGCAAGTAAATGATATAAAATTGCAAAGAAATACTAGGTCTTACCATCAAAAACACCAAAAAAAGCAACCATCTGCCCATCAACTTCAGAAATTCTAGTTTCGTAGAAGTCCTCCATTGATGCCCTTTTACCCTTGAAACTAGAATAGCCATAGCTAAACTTTCCAGTATGGTTTCCATGGAGAAAACTGAGCGTACAGAAGAGAATATGATTAGATGTGCAAGTTTCACCTCTTCCAAAACTTCACATTGTAATAAAATTACCAAAAGAAGAAAACATTATTGTAGCCAAATGTCTCTTTTATGCCTATTATTTCTTTAAGATCAAGGAAACCATTAGGATCATGGGAGCTAGATTTCAATTACTGAATCGGATATCATACATCTAGATTCGCCTCGCAACCAAACCATCAAAAGCATAGAACTAAAGAAGATTAAAGAAGCTAAATGATGAATGGCTGAAAAATCCATTCACAAGGGCAACTCAAAATCACATCCAAGAGATGATGGGCCCTTTGATCACCTTTAAGAACTCTGCCATTGCACATTGATTGCTTCAAGTTTCAAAAAAAAAATGTCCAAACGAATCATATTGCGAAAGCAGGAAGTTAAACCAAAAACTCAGGTCCACCATCCATGCAATGGCCAGGTAATCTGGACCACTCTTAACAGCAAAGTCTAGTACAAAAAGAACAGGTCAAATAAAAAATCCATTAGTTTCTTCATTTCAACGCTCATTTACTGAAGCCAAAGGAACAATTCGGCTAGATATACATCTCCCTCTACAAACAAGGAAAATTCCAAAAATGAATATAAAAATCTGTGACTCGGTGTCTGCATCCAGATATGGAATATCACGAGAATCATCAATACAATACAACCAGTAAGAAGCTGGAATAGACCAATCCAACGGTCCAACACCATAAACGATCCTTTAATAGAAACTAGATCAACAAACAAGAGCGGGAGAAGGAGAAAAAGAAAAAGTCACAATCGAGAGATTAACAGCAGAAAACACCATTGAATTTATGCATGCACGATGAGAAGTGATGGCGGTGAATAAGAAAAGAGTAAAAGACCTGATACCGCCGCCACTGAATAGAACGTTGGAATCCCTCGAGAACATTATAATTTCTGAAACTACCGGCGACGGTGGAGAGGAAGATGGTTCAGGCGGTTGTAGAGTGGTCTCTTGATCGGCATCCCCAAGCGGGGGAGCAGAGGGAGAGGGTAGAGGAAAGGGAGTTTCCTCGTGGAAGAGTTGGACTTTGTAACAGCGGCGGTAAACGGCGGCGGTGGATGCTCCTACGGCTAGACGAAAGCAAAGAAAGAGAAATACTCGATTTAGTTTAGTTGGGTAACGAAGCTCAGGCCGAAGCTGTCCAATAACACCGTGGATATTTCTTATTTGGAAGTCTTTTCCCAATTCAAACAGAATACAAATAAAACCACAAAATTAGTTTTTTAATTAATAAAAATACTTTTCATTTTTCTTTTTTTCTTTTTTTAAATACTTTTAAATTTTCAAAATTTTTAATACAACCTTTAAATTTTCAATAAAATTTTACAAATACCTTTAAACTAAATTCAAAAATAAGTTTCGGATAAAAATTCTTAATATTTTATATATAAATGGAACTATTAGTACCGAGTTTTAAATAATATATAACAACTTCAAAAAAAAAAAAAAAATAGAGATGATCTATGATTGGTAGATAGACCGTTTACACATATTTTAATTTTTTTAATTTTTTTTTATATAAAAATTAAAAGTGTTAATATTACTTTTAAAATATAAGGGGTACTTTTAAAACATGGCATTAAACGTAAGGGTATTTTTTTAATTTTTTTTAATTTTTAAAAATTTGAAGAGTATTAATGAGACTTTTTAAAGTTTTCAATTTAATATTTATTGTTAATTCGAAATTAAAATTAAAATTGATTAATCTTATATTATATAATACATGGTCATATTGGTGAAAAATTAGAGGAAAAAATATTATTTCATAAATTTGAATATTTAATTCCTCCTTTAATTTTATAATTTTGAGTTTTTTTTTTCTTTTACTAAATACTTTTATTTTCGAAAAAATAAATATTTACTAGTTCACCAAGTATGACAATAATTATTGGGTAGATTTGGACTATAAAAACTATCCAAATCATGAATCAAATAAGAAATTAAAAAGTTCAACAGTAGTCAAGCTTATAGAATATACACTAGTGTCAGAGTCATATTTATCTAAGGCATGTTGTCTATGGTCGCATGCTGAATGTCTCAGCCATGTTCGTCCATGACTTGTTGTCCATGGTCGCATGCCCATTCCAAACCCCTTTTTACATACTTTCATCTTAAATAGGCCTTTACTATTTCATGTAATGTTAATACCGAGTGTATGACCAGTCACCAAAATCATATTTATACCCACCAAGGCTAAAATGTCGCAAAATGTACTATAGTTAGATGCGATTAGTCCTCAATTCTTCCTACCTTGAGTTATATGATATTTTAAGCATGGTGTTCTTTCTTGAGATTACTTTCTTCAATTCTTTTAAATTATTTTTAAATGTATTTCCTCGCTCACGTTTTCTAAAATATTTCTCACAAACGTGATCCGAGGCTTGAGCATACGCCAACATTGTCCACAAAATTCAAATTTCTCACGGCTGACTTGTTCACTAGGTTAGAACAAGTGTCGCACAATCATTATCCTACTGTCGTAAGAGTGCGATTGTGACACCCAGCGTGCTTCATCTGAACGTTAAAAGTCCATCCACCGGCGCCACAGACATCATAAACTGCTGCCTCAACGCTCTCTAACTAAGACATTATAACCGACCCGATTACAGTAGCAACTGCGACGGCTCTACCGATAACCACGGCCTCTTCCCTCGGCCTTTGCCATCTAAAAAGAAAAGGAAAGTTGATGACTTTTGTACTAAACAGTGTTTTTATGATATTAATTTTCATCCAACAAATCCCATTAATGGGGCAATGGCCACTATTTTAGACTTTAGGGGCTTCCAATTGATTGTAATTTGGTCGGGAAAAAGAGCCTTGGCTTTGTCCACGAGAATGGAACATCATATCTTCTATTTTTTTAATAATGATTAATCATTATCTACAATTGGCTCCAACAAATTAAGGTTTATGTATCAAATTAGTAAAACAAAAATGTTTTAGGTAACAATTTAAGCTCACCGCTAGTAGATATTGTTCTCTTCTAATTTTTCATTCTAGATTTTCCCTTAAAGTTTTAAAACATGTACGGCATAGTGTGCTATGTCTGGTTTTGATACCATTTGTAACAAAATGTATGGAGGCAAACACTGGGTGGTGCCAGCAAGGACATTGGGCTCCTAAGGCCATACAATGGACTTACAAGCGTGTAGAAACCTCTCTCTAACAAACGCGTTTTAAAATTGTGAAGAACGGGCCAAAACGGATAATATTTATTAGCGGTAGACTTGAACTATTACAAGTTATAAAGTCATTCTAAAATATTTTTAAACTTTAACAAATTTGATTATTATCCTTCCAATATTTTTTAAAAAATTCAAAAGAATACTATTATTATTAATACTATATTTAAAAAATACTCATTAAATTTTAAAAATAGCATTAACACTCTGTACTTTTATAAAAAAAATTAAAAAAAATTATTACTGTCAATATATGGATGAAAATCATTTATCAACATTTCAATAAGTTTTCAACATTAGCTTTAAAAGTCAGGAGTATTTTTACGGAACAAAATGGTTTGAATTTTAGGGTTTTGAAAAAACGAGGAAGAATAAATTTACGAATTAATTATTAAGGTTGGAAGATTTTGTTGACGTAAATCAAATAATTTTCGAAGTTATTGCATTAAATCTATATTTTTGAAAGAGTTTCAACATATGAAATCAATAAGATATTTGAAGAAGAAAATTAAATGGAGAATTTAAAATGTTGGGAGTTGGAGGGTTTTTGGGTAAAAGAAAAAAAAGACATTGACAGGATCTACCAGAAAAATGTTGGAAGTTTAGATGTCGTTTTTTTACCACTTGTTTGGTTTTTGGTTATTGAAATTATGAACACAAAGAATAAATTAATCAAACAAAACCCTAAAAAGTCATCCACGATCCGAGACTTTTAACCATCAAAGCTTATCGGTTAAATATTCACGTCTCTTTCGAGGTGGAATTTTCAATAGCAACAACCCATCTCGAGTGTATGAATATAATAACAATTAATTGAGAACGTAGGTACGAATTAGACAATGTTATACCATTATCGAAATATTCACGTCTCTGGAGTAAAAGAGTTAGCTTGAATAGATGAAGTTTGTTATAAGTTTCTTGCAACCATATTGATGGGCTGTCTCTAAATCTACTAATTTCGATATCGACACTTTATACTAATGTCATTCTCTCAACCATCGAACCTAGAAGCTTCTATTACCTAATTTTATTGAATCAATATCTCCATTCTTAAGCTCGAGAGTATAAAGATTAAATCATCAATCAGCCTAACATTACAAATGTTCAAACTCGAGATCTCGTGCTCTAATATCATGTCAGATTCTTAAATCATGGGTTATGATAAATTTAATCATAATAACATGCAAATACTTGTATCGGTAGATATATTGAGTATATACATATATACTCTCGTTAAATCATCATATATGCATTAAAGTTGATACTTATAAATAACAAAAGGAGAGTTTATAAATTTGAGAGGATCCGATGAAAAATAACAAGAAATCTAGCTAGCTATTTGCCAAAGATACAACTACGTTTAATAATTTTCACATAGGAAGATCACATTATGTATAAGTAATTTGTTAGAAGAAACATATTTGATCAAGAAGAAATTCCGACTCCGAGGAAATCTATGAAGGGAACATCCTTGTCTGTAAGAGATTCATCTTCTTGTCGTTCTTGACCATGAAGAAGACGATGATGACAACGACGATGACGATCAGTGTTAGCGATGAACTTCACAAATGCCAATTCTCTCTTGATAGCGTCACTATTGCTACCAAACTCATAAACCCCAAATGGAATTTTATGATTTGGATAGCAAAATCGAGACGATGAGGGAGCTCTAAACTTAGGATGAGTATCATGGAGAATAGGAATGTTATTATTCAAGTTGTGTCTGAAATTCCAGACCGTTCCATCTTTGTAGGAATTTTGGAGTTCGAGGAAACTATTATTGATGTTGTGAGTACCTGAAGATTCTGTTTGGTTCCCGGGAAAGTTAGAAGCTGAAAATTCCTGGAAAGTTCTCTTGCTCCCACAAAGCTTGGATTGTTCTCTTTGTTTTCTAGCCATTATAACATGCCAATGATTCTTCACAGCATTATCAGTCCGACCAGGAAATAATCTAGCTATAAGTGACCATTTGTTTCCATGTATTTGATGAGCCGCCAAAAGTCTTTCCTCTTCTTCTTCACTAAATGGCTTTCTAATAATTCTAGGATCGAGTTGATTAAACCATCTCAATCTACAGCTCTTTCCTAACAAAAATTCAAACAAAAAATATATTAAATTAACATCAAAGTTAATCCGATACCGGTTATTTTTAATCAAAAAAAAATTAAGGGTTACCAAACACGCAAAAACCCCATCAAGATTCATCGATCTTCAAACAAAATCGAGATAGCAAATTCAAAATTGAACCCTTCTCAAAATAAAACCTTTACGTCACCCTAACTATCATCTCAAAGTTGATACATCGTTCTCTCGCTCTAAAACATCAGATGACTTCAATCATTCGTTTCAATCACTACAAACGCAAATGAATTCACGATCGGTCGAAAGATTCGAGAAAAGAACCGACCCCACCAAAGTTTTTGCAACTTGAATTGAGAATCAAAGATGATAATTAAGTACCTGATCTTCCTTGAAGTTTTTGAGCAATGGAGTTCCAATTCTGGGCACCATATTTGTGAACCAATTGACGAAGCTTTTCATCTTCAGCAGGCCTCCAATGGCCTCTTGAACAAGAAGACTTATACTCATAATCAACATGATGATCCAGGCCAGAATCCCTCATCATCATCATCAACATCAACGATCTTAGAACCCTAGCTAATGGAGAATATAAAACATATATATATAAGAAATGAACAGCAACACAAGAGTATTAAAGCAAAGTGGGGTTGGTTTAAGACACGGCTGTGGATAGCCAGTCACTTTTGTTGCTTTCACACGACATTCTTTTATATACCTTTATACTTATATTTATAATCATAATTTCGCCACAAAAACTTCAAAATCGTCGCAATATATCTCTCTCACGATTGTTAGATGAACACGACTCTCTACAATGGTATGATATTGTCCACTTTGAACATAATCTCTTATGGCTTTACTTTGAACTTCCCCAAAAGGCCTCATACCATTCCCTAAATTAGCCGATGTGGGACTTTCATCCAACAACGATACCCGTTCGATATAAATTCAAAAATCTAGACTTTTCCAAATACCCATAAGATACGTACTTCAGACTAAGAAGAAAGCTTTCGGTTTTTAACTTAAAACGACATCTCTCCTACTGCAATGACTTGTTTCCTAGATACGTACTTCAGATATTTACCTTTTTTTTCAACCAGAACTTTGGATTATAATTCATTCGTTGCTTGTTATTGTAAGATCCCACATCATTAGTTGAGGAGGAGAACGAAACATTATTTATAAGGGTGTGGAAACCTCTCCCTAGTAGACGCGTTTTAAAATCGTGAGACTGACTGCAATACGTAACGGATCAATACGAATAATATCTACTAACAATAGGTTTGAACGGTTGTAGTTTTATTATTATTTTCATGCATGCATGTGACTGAAACATATGTCGATGAACTTATAACGATTTAATTTTTTTTGGGTTGAGGAATGTGAATTTATATGGTTTAGGGTTTATATATTTTTGGTATGTCTATTGATAAAACTCTTGGAGCCATCATGGCGCAGTTGTTTTTGACTATGTAGGCAGGTGCACACTTAAAATGGAGGCAATCTTTATTGAAACTTCAAATTACACCATCACCTTATTAATAATAATAATAATTATTATTATTATTATTATATTGTTAAATCATGACGACATTTCAGCTTAAAATTAAAATTAACAACCTTAATTTAATATGAAATTTTTTTCAAAGTCATAGTACAAAAGATTATAATAATTTTATTTAACTTAAATAGTTAATTATGAATAGATTTTTTAATGAATCCTATAATAATATATATATATAGAACTATACAGATAAACACATAATATTGGAAACACGAACGGATCAAAGCATGAAAAAACGTTGAGCCACCGAACATAAAAGAGAAGGAAAATTGGGGTTGAAATCCAAAGTTCCTTGGTCAGGCTCGACCGAGACCAACCCTTTCCCTGATCTCATGGGTTCATGCCCGTCTTCTAATCTAATTCTCTTTTGACCTAATTCGAAAATAAGAGGGTTGTTTATAAGTATTTTTCTTCAAGTAAATTTATCTGGCGGGTAGCGTTCTTCCCCTTTCTCCAAATAAATTTTATTGTTATGTATATAATTTTATTATTTAATCAACTAATGTCTATGTGGTTTGCCAAATTATCGTTGACACTCTCAAACGTCTCGATACATAGTAAAAGCATTATTTTTAGTTTATCTCTGAACTCCAACGAACGTTATTAAATAATTTATTTTATTAGGAATTTGTCAAAACTTATAAACTTCTGAATTCCAACCAGCTAGAGAAACAAATATTGAAAGTGAAGTGTTTTTTACGTTTACACCGTGTTCTCTCATATACTAATTCATAATCAAACTTGAATAATCATACGTCTTTGGTAGGTCAAGGACTGACCCTAGTGAATAGATATGTAGCCAATTAAATAAACATGAACTAAAGTATAAGCTTCAGTATCGTTCGTTTATACGATTATACGACCAATTTTCTGACCTTCAAAATATATAAAAACGACTTATTATATATATATATATATATAAATGTGAAATGAATTGTAAGAAAGCACAACTATATGACTTGTTCTTATATGTTGACGTGTTATCCGACAAATGGCTGAAGTAACCCATAAGAATTAATTACTTATGTATTTAAATTTGCTTTTTTTATATTTTTTTTCTGTTAAGAGTAAGCAACATTACAACAATTAATTACTTCAAAAAATAAACTAAATTATAATAAAGTTTCTTACATCCTGTGTATTTAAATTTTAAAATAGTTTATTCGATTTATATATTACACGGTCAAAAATCAACATAGTTCAACCAATAATTCACAAATATTCATTCTCTTATGGTCGTAGATTCGAATCGTCACACTCCAAATTTGTTGATATATATATATATATACATAAACACGTTAGATAAAGTGGTTGGTTAGTATTGCCCGATTGATTATGATATATATTGTCAAATAAAGTGTGTAAAGATTTGAATCCTTCTAATCTCATGTGTTATTGAACGCTAGTTAATAGGAGATTAGATATCGAAATTAAGTTAATTAATTTGTGTGGGAGATAGTGACAATGTAGCTACCCGGGAGAGTTTTGCTTTTAAAAGAGATTTAAGTTGACATTATTAGGGTTGGGTCGGGTTGTGATAATTATTATGTAAGGATAAAAAATATGTAATAACCCACCTTTTATTGTAGGATCAAACTATTATTACATGAATGTATGATCAAACCGTTAATAAACCGTAGTTCCAACGTAACAATGAAAATCATGAAAACTAACTGAAACACGAAACATACTAACTAAAGGTTCAATAGTGGAAATTAAAGTCAAACCAAGCTTAAAAATTACAGACTAGCTTAAAGGATCGTGTATGTCTAAGCTAGCACAAGACATTATTTAAGCTAGCACAAGACATTATTAAATGCGGAAAGAAACTATCGATAAGCAACATCCGTTCATGGCTTCCACAACAGAAGTCATCATCCGACCAGTGGTCCTTTGCCTTTGCATAAAAAAATTGTTAGGAAAAATTTATTATTTAAAAATACTCTGGAAGTAACCGGATACATGTATGATGACTATTGAGATCTAAATTCATTATTTTCTTTGAATTCTACCTCCGTTTTCATATATGATTAGATGCATAGTGCTTCTCTATACATGGTTCATGCACGTGCACAAGGGTTCACTAAATAGGCTCGTTAATATACTTTCTAGACTTATATGAGCTATCGCATATTCATGAGAACTTGGATTTTAGGTGTTCCAACAGTACGATGCAGGAAAAGGTTAGATATTTATACAACAACCTCAAATTAAAAGGTCCAACGGCTAAATCAAGAAACCTGTCAACGACCGACTAACTAACTAACTAACAACAGTTGTAAGCTTCAAACCCAAAAAAAAAAAAAAAAAAAAAAATTAGAACAAAGGCAGAGAGTCTCACAAACATGACACAAAACAGAACATAAACGTATATATAATATATATATATATATATATATATATATGCACGATTTCTATATTGTAATTATTTGTAAGGCGTAATATTTTTGAAGATATTGTTTCAGGTGATTCGAGATCATCTAGAAATTCAGTGTAATAGTCTAAGCACATAGCTAACAAATATTGTCTGGTTTAGCTCGGTACGAGCCTTTATCCTCGCACATATTTGTAATAAATATTTAGTTTTACTCTCCGATTGACATGAAATTCGAGAGATATTTAATATTAGAGATTTAAACGAGAAAATATTTAGAAAGAAAATGAGTGGAGCAAATGAAGAGTGCTTAGATCCACAAATTTTACTAACAAGTGCCTTCATTTCCACACCACAAACATTCCCAAAATATCCTCTCTTTTTTTTCTAATTTCCCCAAATTTCTCAAAACCCTAATTTCAAACTTCACAAAAAAAAAAAAAAAAACGCTTCGGTTTCCTCCATTCATAAAACGAACATAACAGCTCCCGGTTGCCCTAAAAGCTTCATCCATCTCCAATGGCGCTCGACAACTGTATACAACTGAGCACCGCCGCCGCCATGTATGGCACCACTTCCATCCCCAAATCTCACCCATTCTCTTCCACTTTCCACCAAAAGCCAACCCTCTCCCTTCAACGCCTCAACAAATTCCCCACTTCCACTGCGCGATTCAAGTCCTTCTCTCCTTCCACCTCCGTCTCCACTCTCGGAAAATCCCGCTCCGTCGCCTGTAAAGCTCGCGGCGCCGTTGACGACGGTTAGTCACCCGATCTAATCTTCTCGGTATAACAATTTGTGTTTACACAATCAAACATTCTCGTTTCTTCGTCTTCTAGGGTTTGGAAATTTGACTCTGTTTCTCTCGTAAATTGCAGTGAAGGAGGTTACGGAGTCGAGCTGGAACGAGTTGGTGGTGGAGAGTGAAAAGACGGTGCTGGTGGAATTTTGGGCGCCGTGGTGTGGACCGTGTAAGATGATTGAGCCAGTGATTAGGGAATTGGCGCAGGATTATGCAGGGAAAATCGTGTGTTTAAAGCTCAATACAGACGCCAGCCCAAATGTGGCCTCGAAATATGGGATTAGAAGCATTCCCACAGTTCTGTTCTTCAAGAATGGACAGAAGAGAGAGGGCGTCATTGGGGCTGTACCCAAATCCACCTTGTCCGCCTCCATTGACAAGTATCTCGAGGTTTGAAGAATCCCATTCATTAGAGATGGTTTTCGAATCTTCTTCTTGTTGTTCATCTTGTATATCAATATCATTATGTTGTGTAAAAATTGGAAAACTCATAATCGTTTCATCAAGAATCTCTTCTTTAATTCTCTGTTGTAGCGATGACTTGTTTGAGCTTGTGAATTTGAAACTTTTGTGCCCATTTTTTTCATTCTTGGCGGAAATCTGTTACCTGTTTATAGAATTGAGCAGAAACTGTGAAGGATTTCATGATTTTGAGGGAACATTGCAGGGACCAAGTTCAAGTTTATACAAAGTGATGATTCGTGGACAGAAAGCTGCTGTAGCTAAAAGAAAATTAATGAAATTTTCTCTAATAATCATCAATGATCAAATTCAAGTTAATATTTTGTTTATTTATCTCTTAAACTAAAAGAATATGTTATAATTCTACAAAATTCGTTGAAAATAACTTGAAAAAGCATAACAATTCATTACCTAAATTGAAGCTTCCTTCCCTTGGCCACTCAACTCAGGCAACCCATTTTGGATTTCTTTCAAATGAACAAAATCCTTGAAGAAATTAAATGATGAAAACTAATATAAAAAAGGATATATTAGAGGGAAAACTATAGAAATAGACAGATTACATTTGAGAAATCACAGAAAACCTGCCCCTATTCACCATCCCCAGCCGTCAGACTTTCCTTTTTCGTATAATATAAAAGCAAATATATTGGTACAAAGTGTGAATCATTAGGTCCCGCACCTGTGTTTGCCATTCTGTGCCTCTGCCTTTCTCTTGCAGGGCCATTGGCAACAAACTCTCACAATTGGAATGAATGCTCTGCAGAAGCAGCAGCTGAGATCATCAAGCCACCAATCGCTATAATAAGTTGATTCGTATATATATAGCTTGCTTTTCTTCATGGGAATGGCTTCCAGTCATATTGGAGATTACTTAAGCCGTTTACAGCTCCGAGTCCGCTTAGAAGGTGGTTTCCCAAATCCTGCTGTTGACCGTTCATGCTTTGTTCTAGAGCGAGCGACGCCATTCCTATTCGTCTGTTCATAATGGAGTTGTTTCCCATTGCATTCCTCATTCCATTAACCATGGCAGGCTGCCCAAGTCCGCTCCCCATTGATCCATATCCACCTCCCATGCCTGAGCCACCACCGTTGGTTGTTCCGTTTCCCCCTATACAATTCCCCCCATTGTTGAGACCTGTATTGCCTGTAGGTAAGATCCCATTCATATTTTTCATATCGTTGACCAAAGAACCCATGCCAACCAGACTAGATGAGCCATTCATTTGATTGTTCATCATCATCTCTTGTAAGATCTTCTGTACGGAGGACTGTGTATCACTAGGATCAGCATCTCCAGATAAAGCAGATTGTTGCATAGAGATGTTTGCCGGAGAATTAGCAGTACTCATCTGATTGGAACTCTTTGCAGCTGTATGCGATGGTTGTGAAGGATTGTTGGATGACGAGGGAGTTGGTGGCTGGAATGTAGTAGGACTCGGTTGCATAGGTGGAATTGTACTGGATGAACCAGGGGATGGAATCTGAACAGAACTTCCCCCATTTGAGTTGCTAGGTTTAGCCATAGTGTTCTGCTGTCTGGAGTTCATAGAATTCTGGTGAAGAAGCCCGACAATGGTGCTTGCTGAGTTTGTTGTCGAAGGTTGGTTGGCGTTGCTATTTACACTGGTCACACCATTGCTAGCTGAAATCTGCACTGCAGAAGCCTGAACAGAACTCTGATTATTATTTGGGCGCTGGGGTATGGATGATTGTTGTTGTTGTTGATGATGCTGCTGCTGCTCATCAGAAACTTGAGCTTGAGTTGTAAGCCCTGATGACGAACTAGACCTCCGAGGAAACTTGGCTAGACTATCTGGTTGATAACAAAAGAAGATACATTCAATAATCTAAAGAAGAACTTGTTTTTAACACATTGACTATTTCTTATTAGAAAAATATATGATCTAAAGAAAAGTGAGATCAGTCGATCGCCACAGAGATCACAATCAGATGACAGTTGGAAAAATATCTGCTAATGATCCAAAGCACATAAATATATCAACAACAAACATATAATCTTTTCTAACTCTTTAGGTCCATCTTGCTTCTGAAGCAAAACAGAGGGCATGACCCACAGAAACTATACAAACTACGGTTAGGAAGCTTCAGGTCCATCCCCCTCCAAATCTCTCCCACAATTAGATATGAAGGAGCCCTTCCATAACTTCAACAAAAGCTTCCTTTAGTTCTCCATCATACCCACAAGTTATCCCTTCAATTTTTTAAACAGTTAATTATTTTACCAACGATCTAAAGTCACAACACAAAGCACCACAGGTTCAGACTTTCAATCAAATCACTATAAGGACCACTAGACAATCACTTGATCCTAAGAATTTGGCAGTAAAAACTGAATAGTGCATTTAATATTCTAAGAAAGGCATTATTATTTTGAACCTATGATCATACGAGCGGTCTAGTTTCACAACTTGTTTCAATGATCATTAAGCCAACCCAGAATACTAAAATATGCTTCTTGCGATAGAAAACTGTTTGTCATCTGTCGTAGCTTTTGCAGCAAAAACTGCAGTGTATTTAATATTCTAAGATAGGTATTATTGTTTTGAACCTAGAACCTCAAAGAGGTCTAGCTTTACAAATTGTTTCATTGATCATTTGGCCAACCCAGGATAATTAAATATGCTTCTTGAGTTAGTAAACTGTTATTATTGTGTGTGGTGTGTGGGCACGCATAATAGATTATTAACGCAGCCTCCAAACTGCCTTGAAAAGCTGCTAAAAGCTCATAAAACAATAGCATCAACAAGATCCTACTTACCCATTGGACCGATCCCTGTTTCTTTGCTGTAATCAATCAAGTCCTTCATGCTATTAACCACTTCGGATATCTGAAAAGCCAAAAGAAAAGCCACAAGGGGGAAAAGGTCAAAACGTAGATATAAACATGTAAAAATGCTTCAGTTTTAGAGCCAGGGAAATGAATGACTGAAACATATCGATGAATCAATAGGTTACACTATATTCAATAAGCCATAAACAATTGAACATGAAAAGAAAAATATTCAAGAATGTATTCCAAAACTGAACACTACTGTACTTCAAATACAGTAGCGCAATCAATCAGATTTAACAAATATGGCAAATTCATACGCAGATATGATATTATCACAAATTGGGCAACTCCAACATAAACCAAAAGCATTTGTGATCTTCATGATCCATCCAAGAATTTAATTATTTGGACTTCAAAAGGCTGGCAAAAAAGCGGGCTTCTAAGATATGTGGAAAAAGAAATGGCTGCTGGAGTTATAAGATGAAGGTAAGGGAAAGTGGAGGAATATCGAGTTATATAGGCAGGAGCATAGCACAATATTTAAATTGCAGAACAAGGTTAGAATGTTAACTAGGTGAATCCACGATGCCAGTGAAACTATCAAATTTAACCTTAAATACCTAGTTGAACCTCATGAGAAAGTATGTTTATGATCAAGAAACCTAAGGAAACAAACCATTTAAAAGAAGGAACCCAATGGAAAACAATACGTATTTTCTATCTCGTTGCCAAGGTAACTCGTGGAATATCACATCTTAAGTAGGAGGCCACCATGGCTTAAACTCATTCCCTCTGAGCCCTTTATTATTACATCTAAGCCCTTTATTATTACATCTAAGCCCTTTATTATTACATGGCCCTTCTTAACCACCATGGCAAATAATATTCAACTACAATGCAGTTATCTTTACAAAAATATTACCCATCTAAAATACAATGAGTCCAAATAATGGTAGGTAAACAAATTAATTATATGCCAAACATCTTCAATACCCCAAGACTAGAAAAAATCAACCCAAACCTACATTCATAGGCGAAGAACCCTCATTTTTTAAGGACATGGAACAAATACCGTGTCTATTAAAATAAAATTGAAATTCATTCGTCATTAGATGCCCACAGCCTTCAACTTTTTTGACTTGAAATGACCACAAATTGATGTGAGTTATTTATTACCTGAAGACAACGTACATATCTCTTTGTATATCCCAAGTCATTTACCAGCGGAACTTCCAAGGCTTTAGCTAATTGTCGCGCTGAAGCCACAAACCTATGTGCAATTCAATAAGGGCTTCAATGAACTTCCAAAACATAATTAACTTCAAAACAAAGCATGTAAAAGTTGGTGTGAACCAATTGATATATTTCATGTATAAGAACGTGAATACTTGGTGTAGTTTACATATAACATCTCAGAGTTCAACCTTCTAAAGAGGACAGCATACACCATTATATAAGGCCGCCCATCTTATAGGTCTACCTAATATAAAAATCATGTCTCATTACATACAAATCTTTACAAACAAGGAATGAATGCCAAATAATTCCATTCTCACCAGTAAATGAATGATCAAAATAATCTGAGAACCACAACGCAAAATAGAACGAACCACAAAGGCTATCGTAGTTGACAAGGAATGAACTAAAAAAAATTATGTTTACAAAAAAAAGAAGCAAAGGCTCTATAGAATTAGAAGAAACAAATCATGATTCCTATGGAAACCACTGGCAATAAACTATCCCTCATTGCAAAAGCAACACGTAAAAGCCCAAGGTCAGGAGGGTGGAAGAATGGCCAGGGAACATATTCATATTTCAGGATGCTATCAAAGAGTAAGCAAATCACACTAAAACTTTACACACAGGCAGAAGCAAACAGACAAAGTATTTGTTGAAACACACATGTTAAAAAGGACGTACATGTTACAATTATTTTGCAATTCAGGAGTTGATAAATTGGATGATGCGCTTTGAATGGCAGACTGGTACTTTTGAGCTGCTGCCCCCAGATGACTAACCTGCATTAAGATAGTAATAACTGTCACTCACAAATTGATGGATGACAGGCTATAACAGTGATTATTATAGATAACGTTACAAATAACTGGGTCAATTAATGCGGGATAGTGCTTTTTTTGGGGGGGAGCAATATGGGCAATTTTTATGTGTAACAAGATGAAGCTAAACCTGAGGTATCAATAATCTCCTCGGAATAAGTTCTTCATGGCGTCGAGCACAAAATTCCCATGAACATATCTGAAAGGAATAACAATGGAAAAACATCAAGAACTGAATATTGCATGCAGGTCATAAAACATCCTAAGTTGTTGAAAGCACAACCACAAACATGCAGACACGCAGAAAAGGGAGGGAAAGTATATTTTGCACAACCTTAAGGTCTGGAGAAAAAACAATTCGAAGTTGGCCATCCCGAACAACGCGAAGTTGCTCAAAAACACTTTCCTGTATTGCTTTTGCATAATCCAGGACGATCTCACCAGATGCATTATGATATTCACGAGGCATGTCAAGATAAAGTAGCTCCTCCATAGTACCACTTTCATACTTGATCTTAAAAAGCCTGGGAAGAACTTCAGCAGTTGCTTCTGAAATAGTAAAAATAATACATATACATTCAAATTCCATCAAGATCAGAAGTCCTCGAGAAAGAACCTTGAAGAAGTATCAATGAAAGTGCTCAACAAAAGCCGTTAAAAATGAGCATGCAGCAGAAATTTAAAATTCAAATCAGTAGGCATGATAATTGAACCTACCAAAGCCACGCCCAGGCTTGCGTTTGCATATTTCACAATGCCATGCATCCTGAAAATTTCAAAGAAAATGGTGTTTCTATTGCATCAACGATGAAATGGGGACATGTAAATAGTAAGCTTTCAAAGAATCTACGTTCAAATGATTATTCCAAAAAATTAAAGCAAAAATAAATACATATTATTCCACATAACAAGTTTCATCAAATTTCTACTGCTATGATGCCAAAAAAAAATATAAGAACGCAGTGTATCTTGCAAAAGACCTGAGGAAAAACTCCAGTTGTTTGTCGCCCACTTCCATACATGGAAACGCACCACTTCTTTTTGGCATGAGGTGCAAAGTACTCGTTAACAAATTTTCTCCAGAAATCTATGTTGTTATCCTACAAACAAATTAGATTTGTCAGATAGCCCTCCCCATGGACACGACAAAAGATTCAAAGTAATATGTTCCTACTTCAGGTCTGTTTTGCTGATGATACATGTAATACGTCAGACGCCGAGCACACATTCCAGGTTCATATCCTGGTTTTACAGGAGATCTTTGTGGAAGGTTCTGCTGTTGGAAATGTTGTTGCAATTGTGGCCGTTGAGGAGGCATACTTTTTAAGAGATGTTGTTGCTGATGTTGTTGTTGTAATTGCAAAAGCCTTTGTTGGTGCATTAGATTAATTTGGGCAGCCGCTGCCTGAGAGGACTGTCTAGACATATGCAGAAACTGCTGCTGTTGATGCTGTTGATGCTGCTGCTGCTGCTGCTGCTGCAGAAATAATGACTGGTCTGATTGTTGGGGTTCCATTTTTACTGGTGCCAAACCTCGCATCGAATGAAGTCGTTGTGATTCTAATTTCACTGAACCAAGATTTCTCAATGTTTGCAAATGCTGCTGCTGCTGCTGTCCATGTTGATCACTGCCGGTTACTTGAGGCTCCAACTTTACAGGTCCAACACCAGTCAACCCTCGAATTGCTTGAAATTGTGATTGTTGATTGCTCTGAAGTGCTGAAAACTGTTCCATAGACTGTTGACTTTGATGGAAGTTCTGGGGTTCAAGTTGTTGTGACTGCTGCTGATCTGATAACAACTGGCTGCTAGAAAGGTTGGAAAATTGTGAATTCTGCCCTTGGACAGACGATACGGGGTTTGTCATACTTGATGCTACAAAAGATGATGAAGGATTATTAAAGTTCATTCCATTGCCAACACCAGAAAGAGGGTTTGGCTCTGCTCCGGTGTCAACACCACCAGGACATGGAAGTCCAGAATTAGGAGCCCCATTTCCAAATGATTGATTAAGGAGAGATGACACATTGGACATATTACCAAGCATATTCATACTATTGAACTGATTGCGGGGCGACACGAGTGAAGAAAAAGCCTGTGAAGGCAGCAGACCACCTTGAACTCCCAGCAATCCAGAATCAGATCGCAGAAGTGAGGGTGAAACAGACTGTGCACCACCACCCATAGGAGTGGGTGGCCCCGTAGTTACCATCTCTCCCAATCACAAGCTGAAATCACTCGCCAAAGAGACGCCTACCTACAAAGTGAATACAGTTAACGTACGTGGGAAACTGAAACAAAGCTCAGCTCAAAGAGCATTCTTCCCAATACCCAACCCTACGGACTACAGGTTCATCATTTTGCAGCGATATAAGTGGATAAGTTAACGATTGAACACCATTTGGTTCTGACCATTATGGAACCGCACTGCCTTCCCGAGAAGATCGAACCTGGATGTTCCGTACAAATCTCTGTAAAAAAAAACATGGCAGATCCATTCTAAATTCAACATTCAGAAGAAAAGCAACTACTACAACCAAATCAAGAACACTGATCGATAATCATAATTTCATCAAGAGCACCCGAGACGAACTTCAATTTCTAAAAAAGAAAAAAAAAACAATTAAATCTCCAAGAAGAAATCCAAATCTGAAAACCCCACACCCCACAGGAAAAAAAAATGATACAAACAACCTGCTAAGCAATTAAATAAAAACCAATCAATAAACTTCAGGTTCACCGCTCCAACAATGAACTCCCCTGGTAAAAATCCCGAAGAAAGATTCGAGCAGAAAAACTGAAACGTTATGACATTCTTACGCAATCCCTGCTCATATGAGGGAAAAGAAAGCAGAGAATAGGCAAAAGTGAGAGAGAGAAAAAAAAAAACAAGTCGATCAAAGACAAATCAACGATCCAAAACGTGAAACAACACAGCACCTCGCACGTCGAAATGGAAGAGCGTAGAGGAAGTGAATAAGAAAGGTATTGGTTGAAAGTGAGAAAATATAAAATAAAGAACATCAATAGCAGACCGAAATTGACTAAATTGTCGAGGCTTTGAAGTTACATCAGTAATTGAGCTTCCTTCGTCCTCCGCCGTCTCCTCCTCCCTCTTCTTCTTCTTGCTCCTGTTCTTGTCGTTCTTCTTCTTCTTCTTCGTCTTCTTCTTCTTCTTCTTCTTCGTCCCGAAATTGATATCAGTGAGTATCAGCTGAAGCTTAGAAGCAAAGAGATTTCACGCTCTGAAAACTCATGGAGGGATTCTCCCACAGTAAGCACGCCCTGCAACTTAGAGAGAGAGAAGGAAGGGGAGAGAGAGAGAGAGACTGTGTCCTTGCGGACGTCAAAATTATATTGGATCGGATTGAATTTTTTTCTTCATTCCTTCTTTTTCTTTCTTCTGCGTCTCTCTCTTTCTCTCACTAGGTCCTCAGAGACATGAAGTCAAATGGTTTATCGCATATAGCATTCATGCATCCATACATACATCCATACATACATACGTAACATAACATAACATGTGTGTCCGTCCATGGTGCGCGTGAGGTAGGATTATATAGGTTGCGGTCCGGTGTCCCTATAATTCCCCCTCTACCTCGCCTAAATTACCACACTGCCATCTTTTATTTTCTTTTCTATATTTTAAAATGGTATATAAAATTACATGTTTTTAAATTTTAGGAATTTTTTAATAGTAATATTTAATTAAACCCTAAAAACATATTCACAAAATAGAAAATAATAAAGAAAAAAAAGTCAATTGTTTTCAGTCCATTCGAACCCCTTTTTAGGGGTCTCTTCCAATTGTTTTTTGGTCCCTCCCACTCACAAATATATTATTTATACCTAACTTTTATATTTATAATTACAATTTGTCGCTAACCTTTAATTTTATAATTACTTAGTTTTAAATTTCAAAAAAATACAAAAAAAAAAATGAAATTAGTTATTTTGAGTAGAGATCCATTAAACGTGCAGGTAGAGATTTTCATTCCCTGTCGTTAAACAAGGGATTGAGAGAGGTCGGGGAGAGGTTTCTCTTTATTAGATATATGAGACCAGGGTCGGGGATTATTTTCTCCATCACTGCCCCGCCCAATTCCTCGACTCACCTATCCCTGCTCCAGTTCAAATAAAGACTTTTTAAACTCTATTTTTAATTTTCATACATTTTCAAATGAAAAAATATATATTTATATATCCAGTTCCGTTTAATATATTCTTTTCATTTGTTTGATTTTTTTTTTGTAATAACGAATACTCTTTTCACTTGGATTAGCATTGTGCTAATTAAACTAATTTATTTACATCATTTGGTTAAGTTATTATCTTAATTCAACTATTAATTTATTAATCGAAAAAAATTAATCACTCTTTCTTGAGGTGTTTTATTAGTCGAAATAAACTAAAAAAATTATGTTATTATAATTTAGACATTAATTAATTTATATTTGGTTTATTATGACAGGTGAAATGATTCCATTAAAAGAATAATAATAATTTACAATAAGGCGGTTAAATTTCAATTTCTAATACCACGTGAATCAACACAATTAATAGTTTATATTGAAAAATAAACCGTATACATTAAATAATTTTTAAAAATGATTATTTTTCAAAGATAACCATAAATGAGAAATTGATCGCTCCTTTTCAATCGATTCTAATATCAAATCGTACTCCTTGAGATTGATGCAAAAGTCGTTTCTTTGAGTCAAAAGTGTACTAATCACTTAAACTATCGACGATTAAAATAGTAATCAACGTCTTAATCACATATTATTTTTGTGGTTAGATATTACAAAATTTAATAGCTTTATTTCCAACAAAAATAAAATAAAATACATAGTTACTTGTACCGGCAAAAGAGAGGGACAAAATCTCCCTTTTTACGTAGAAAGCAACTCTACCAAAACTTTTCCTTTATTATTAAATAATATTCTATCTTTACTTTATTTATTTATTTATTTTTATTTCTCTAATTATTCTCAAAAATTTTATTTTAAGGTAAACATTTTAAAATTATGGAGACTACAAAAATTACATGACAATAATAATATTTAAATTTATTATTAATTATTTTGTTACTAAGATATTTGAAAAAATTAAAAAAGAAATAAAAAGTTATTGGTTGCGTGTGCACATTTTTTTAAATAATTTAATGCTTGCACACCTTGGATTTCAATTTCATTTAAAGCCACAAATAAATAAATATAAATATAAATATAATGCGTTCAAAAAATATACTTCTCAATTCAAAAGTAGGTAAAAAAAAACACGACAATTATAAAAATACACATTATCACGATACTACTTCTAACGTTGAGATTACCTTTTTCATAATTAAATATAATATTTAAATAATACAAATATATTTAGTCGTTGCTATATGATTTTAATTTGTTGGTACGTTAATTTTTTATTAAATATTCTAATAAATTTATTAGAGGTAAAATTAATTTAATTTTGGAGAGGTTTATAAAAAAAAAAAAAAAAAGGTTAAAAACGGGAAGTAGAATAGCGACAAGATACTGATGGGGTGGGTATGGAATGAAGGATACCGAATCATTTCCAATCATGAATATTAGCCCACAAACATAACCTTATTTTATTTATTTATTTATTTATTTTTACATTTATACCCCTCCCCCTTGGACGCCGCCCAGCCACACTCTCTGCCACGTCGCTCTATTATTATTATTTTAAATAATATATATATATTTGTTAGGAGACGGCAAATGAGAAGAAAATTATTATAAAAGTACACGTTTTTTATTATTATTATTTTTTTAAAATATTCTCTTAGTCTTTAAATTATAAATATAGTTTTATTTTTGAATTCTCAAATTTCAAAATATTAGTGACAACCACGGAATTTTTGAAGCCCAACTAAAAATATCTAAACACGAAAAGAAAAAATAAAGAAAAAGGAATACCCACAAAAAATTCACTATTTATTGAATTTAATTCAATAAATAATATAAAATTTTAATTATAAAAATTTGTCCCTTTTTTAAAATTACGAATTCTAAATATTAAAAATCTCGGAATTATAGAGATTAAATTATAAATTTAATCTAATTATTAAAAATTAATAGACCTTAATTGTAAAATATAAATATGACTCGAAGTTAAAAAATGTAAATAAATAGGATTATTACCTATACTATATATAATATGATTTTATATAATAAATTCTATGTGTATATTTATGTTTATAATGTATTTATCATGGTATGATGTGTGTGGATTTTATGCTTAAATATATGAAAGGCCCAAAACGCGGAAGCCCAATAGGAAAAAGGGCTGGCAAGCCCAAATGAATATACCAGTTTTATTTATTACGAAAAAATTGTTATTATTATCTGCGTGTGACGTAATATTTGTAGTCATTACTTTATTTATTTTATTCGGTCAAATTTTGAAAAATTAAGTTTATTTATAGTTCTAGAGAATATATATAAATAAATTTGTCATCAATAAATATTTACAGAAAATACGTGTTAGAAGTCAAATATGATAACATTAGGGGTTGGATTTTAAGGCGGTTTGAGTTATGTGATTTGTCAACTAATTTATAATATATTAATTAATTATGATTATTAAAAATAAATTTTAATAATAAAAATGAAATAAAGATAAGAATTAAAGAAAGGAGGAACATAAAACCATTTTTTTCCCCAAACCAAACAAATATAAACTATGGGTACAAGTGATTTGTACCTCAAATTGATTAAAGAGGCACTAACTTGTTGCCAATTTGAGCTGAATTCATTGGAAAGGAAAAAACAAAAACAAAAACTTACGTCTCGTAAAGAGCGTGAGTGTGGAATGTTAAGCATGTGTCGAATAAGTTTAAAAGTGTACGTTTCAGCGATTTGAATAGAGATTGTCGTTTTTCATTTTTTAAAGTTAAGTCTGAGTTGGACGATTGAGACTATCAGACGTTTGAATTTCACTCACGCCTTGATGTATTTTTTGAAAATAAGATTTATGTCTTCGGGTATAGGTACGTGATCGAGAATACGCTCGGTGGTGCTAAGATTGATGGTTGAAGTAAAAGAAAGATAGAAAATGGTGAAACCCTAGTGGAGTGATTGTTTGTTGTGGTTCAATATTTAGGAGGGAGGAGGGGAGGAGAAGGGGTATTAAAGGCGAGTGGCCAACCGTTTCCAAAGCTGCAACATACAAACAAGAGGAAAAGACGCAGTCAAGCAATTAATGAATTGGCCTGAGATTAATGAAACCCCCCTACTTCCCCTCCACATATCCATGTTTGTGTCTATTTATGTGAGATTCCATATTAGTTTGGGATGAGAACGAAATATTCTTTGTAAGGGTGTGTAAACTTCATCCTAATAGACGCGCTTTGAAAACCTTGAGGGAAATCTCGAAAGGTAACGTCGAAAGAAGACGATATCTGCTAGTGATGGGCTTGGACTGTTACAAATGGTATCAGAGTCAGACACTCGTTAATGTATCAGCGAGAAGGCTGAGTCCCGAAAGGAGGTGGACACGAGGTAGTGTGTCAGTGAGGAGGTTGAGCTCCGAAGGGGAGTAGACATAAGGTAGTGTGTTAGCGAGGAGGCTGAACCCCAAAAGGGAGTGAAGAGGCTGAGCCCCGAAGGGGAGTGGCTCCTGTGCCCCAAAAGGGAGTGGACACAAGGCGGTGTGCCAGCGAGGAGGCTGAGCCCCAAAAGAGAGTGGACACAAGGCAATGTGCAAGCAAGGAGGTTGAACCCCAAAAGAGAGTGGACACAAAACATTCTCTATAAGAATAAAAACCTTTAGAAAAGTCTAAAACGAAAAATATGACAATATTTATTAGCAGTGAGCTTAGACAGTTACAATTTATAACCACTTTTAAATTTGTGTCTATTTGGTCTTAGAAAGTAAGTTCGGGAAAAGAAAGAAAGGAAGGAAGTAAAAAAGGCATAATTATAAAAGAGTAGGAGAGAAACGGTTGCATTAGAGAGAGTAGAAAGAAAAAGCGGCAAATGTGCAAGTTTTTCTGCACTGTCCTCATGTCTGCCACGTCCCCCATTGCTTCACTGGCATCGACCCCTCTTCCACCCTCTTCCCCCCTCTTCCCCCCCTCCCCCCTCCACTATATATACCCACTCCCCTTTCACCTATTAACACCATCTCACCTCATTCAATATTCAATATTCATTCTCCTCCTCCTCCTCCGCCTCCGGCCACCCAAAAATGGCAGCCAACGGCCACGCCAAGCTCGAGAGGTCTCTCTCCTTAACATCCGAGCCCAGGACTCTTACCAAGAAGCAATACCAAATGGTCTGGGTACATTCAGTTCCTCAACCCTTTTCTCTACACTTCACGTTGTTTCTGCCTCTTTTTTAATCTAAACTTGTCTCTATCTTGCAGGCATTGGCTTCCATGCAGGCCATAGACAGACAGCAGCGCCTAGCCGATGCCACTGTAAAATCCCCTCCCAAAAACAAATTTTTAGAAAACCCCTTTGTTTTTTTGGATCAAAATTTCAAATTTTCATCCAAAAGGATTCATATTTCATGTTTTTCTTGTTTTTGATTTCTATGGGCTATACTTTTTTCATGACCATGAGTTTGTTTTTGTGTTATAGGATGCTGCTGAACCTGGACCAGAAACTGTAAAAGCTATGACTGAGAACGCGGCGTCCGGTGAGGCGGCGGCGGAGAAGCTTCCGCCTGAAATATGACAAACCGGTAGCCTACCATAGCCGGCCGGCGGAATTTGGGAGTTGCTTAGACGTTTACTTCTTTTTTCCTCCTGTTGCGCGTTTGTTTAATGTCCTCTCTCACGTGCCTTGCACGTGTTTTTAATAATAAAGAGTGCTTTTTATTGTATGATGTTATCTTCATTATTCTTTTTTTATTCTTGTGAAAAATATTTAATATTTGTAGTTGGTGAAATATATAATTTAAAGGTTAATTAAATTCTCTTATTTTTTTTAATAAAAAAAGTTCACAAATATTTATATCAATTAATCATATAAAGAATTAAACTTTCCCAAAATTTTATTTAAAGTTTAATTAGTTTATAAATTTTAAAAATTTCCATTAATTCTATGTGTAATTAAATATTTAAAAATGTATTTCCACTTAATTAATAAAAAGCAAAGCAAATATTAAGACATTATTAAACCACACATAATTCTTATATAAAAAAAACTATCTAAATATGGAAACTCAATTATTTAAAATATTATTAATTTTTACAAAATTTCTAGCTGACCATTTTTTTATGAACAAGAAATTTAATTATTATGAAATCTAAATATTTATATACTAAATCAAAATTTAACATAAATATATAACTTAACTAATATAAAATACATAGCTAAGAGTTAAATTTTCAATAATTATTAAAAATATAATCTTGCTTAAAATTGAATATATTTAAAAATTTATATGATACAGATATTAGTTATGGATTTTGATTTTTGTCTTTTTTTTTTATTTTTTATTTTTATTCTTTATGTAATACTCCTTGATACTTTAATAAATATTAAAATATCTTCAAATTTGTTGATTTTCCTTCTTAAGGAAACTTTTTTTTTTAATTAACCATGATAATATCTTCACTTCTTTATTATTATTATTATTATTATTTTGTTAAAAAGACAGTTAATTAAATGACCAAAATATGGTTAATTAATATAGTACTTTTCTAATTTGTTACTCTACCTTTGTCAACAAAATAAAAAAAAACATAAATTTGTCGTACTCGGTCGGACAATAAAATCTAAACTTTTGTCGTTTAATTTAAAGAAAATAATATATTTTTGTCGCAGAGTGTCGTGATAATGATACAAGTATATCTCAAAGATAATCTATGGATAAAATATTTTAATTTAATATCTTTCCCAATTCTCGCTCTCAATTGTAGGTTTGTCAATAAAAAGAAAACTAAATTTGTCGTACTTTGTCGGACGATAAAATCTATACTTTTGTCGTTTAATTGAAAGGAAGTAATACGTTTTGTCGTACTTTGTCGGACGATAAAATCTATACTTTTGTCGTTTAATTGAAAGAAAATAATACGTTTTGTCGCACTTTGTCGGACGATAAAATCTATACTTTTGTCGTTTAATTGAAAGGAAATAATACGTTTTGTCGTGGAGTGTCGTGATAATGATATTAGTAAATCCAAAAGGTTATCAATTGACAAAATATTTTTAATTTAATATATTATTTAATTCTCATTGTCAATTGTACGTTTTGTCGTATCTTGTCGGATAATAAAATCTAGACTTTTGTCATTTAATTTAAAGGAAATAATATATTTGTTGTGGAGTATCATGACAATGATAGTAATAGATCTTACCGTTAATCAGCTGAACGTTTTTTTATTTCTCGCTTTCAGTTGAATGTTTGTTAACAAAAAGAAAAATAATTTTGTTGTATTCTTGAACGATAAAAATTAAACTTTTGTCGTTTAGTTGACTTATCTAGTTTGAGTGTAAACCTAACTTTAATATTTTCTTAATATATTTTAACACAAATTTAAATTCATTTGAAATGTAAGTAAATAATTTGAAATTGATGGAAATGGATGAAAAAAAACGATAATGAGAGAACGAAGGTTGCCTAGTTCTACGCTACGTATCATCATCAGCCTCACGGTTTTAAAAACGTCTACTAGGGATGAGTTTCCACATCCTTATAAGAAATACCCTCTTGGGGGCAGCGTCCTTGTTGGTACTATGCTTGGTGTCTGCCTTTGATATCATTTTGTAACAGCTCAAGCCCACCTATTATCCGTTTTGGCTTGTTACGTATAGTTATTATCCTCACGGTTTTAAAATATGTCTGCAATGGAGAGGTTTCCACACCCTTATAAGAAATGTTTCGTTTCCCTCTTCAACCGATGTGAGATCTCACAATAGTCTTTCAAATTCTATACGATTTGAGCAAAATACGACAAAAATGTGCTCGCATCTTACCCTATTAGATACTATCTCGGGTGAGTCAAGTTCATCTTCATTCCGTTTCTAAGTGTTTTTAAAAGCCTATACACGTAAACACATAGTTTCTATATTATGTTAATGAAAATGTATTTTCAATTCGATCTTTTTATTATTGAATTTCACACCGCATGCAAACTTAAACTTAAGCGATTCGTTTAAGTTAACGATTGGATGTTCTTTATGTTAGTAAGGCTTTCTCTTCGATTTCATAATAAGAAGAACACTCGCACAAAATACAAATCGTCCCAAAACGAAACCTTCTTGTCTGAACCCATCAAACTTGTTTCCATTACTATTATTTTTCTGGATATGATACATATATTGTTGTCCATTACGTTTGGTCTTCTTTAATTCTCTACTTATTATTGTTTTATTCAAGAAATTGACCATTTTGAGGGCATTCCTTGAGGAACTCACCACTTTGGAAGTTCGAAATACATAAAAGGGAGATGGGTGAATGAGACGTGTCGTTCCTCTTCCTCTCCGATCGTTTTGTTCGGATTGTAGATCGACATGTCGTCTTGTCCACTCTTAACCCACAAGAAAACCGAAAGCTTAAAAACACTGACACAAACTGTAAAACGCAGTAGTAGGACAACTTAGAAGGCAAGGTCGGTCGCCGTTTGTGCATCACAACCACATGTGCCTAGACTTGATCATCACGACCCACTTTGGCAGTAGCTTGAGTAGCTTGTGGCTTCTCTAGTTGGGGCTTCTGTTGGTCCATCTCCACGTTGGATCCTTCGCTCGTGGGCTTCTTCTCTGGCCTCGGCTGGCCACCTCGGTAGATCATGTAGAGAATCAGTTGGAGCGCTCCCAAGCCACATCCGAACCCATTTGGCACCTAGATGCAGCTCAATTATTGCATTTATAAACAAAGCACCCTTTCCCCGCCATCTTAATTAACATATACTTTCGATGGAGAAGTCAAAGATTCAAATAAGCATCCAATATCCATTGAGGGTAGAGAGTGTATCCAATATCCATTGATGGTAGAGAGTGTATGGTGCTGTGTATGTGCATGGATTGTTACCGTGTTGGAACCAAGCAAAAAAGCCAAAAGAATGAAGTTGAAAATAAAGGTATTCATATAGTGCCAGACCAACATGGACTACCCCATTCAAACTATAAAAGTGATTAATTATTATTGTTATTTTTTTACTTTAGGGAGTAAATTATTGAAAACCATAAATTCAGTTTGGCTTCTATGTTGACATGACCCAACCAACTTTTACAATCCAACCCTTTATAATTAAGATTAGACATGTATTATTATTTAAATATTTAAATTTTATTTAAATTTTATGAGATTTCTTAAGATAAATAATAATATATAAGAAATAGTTGGAAAAAAAAATACTAGATTGTGAACACAACCATGATTGTTGGGGTCATCAACAGAATCCACTTCTATCTTAAAATTTCAGATTGATCTAGAAGATTATTCAAACAAAAAACATTGGATTGTGAACTCAGTCAGGATTGTTCGAGTCATTGACACAATCAACTTAATCTTAAAATTTTTTATCTAAGAGATTATTCAAACAAAAAAACACTGGATTGTGAACTCAACTAAGATTGTTCGAGTCATCAACCCAATCAATTTAATCTTAAAATTTCAGATTGATCTAAAAGATTATTCAAACAAAAAAACACTAGATTGTGAATTCAATCGAGATTGTTCGGGTCATTAACCCAATCAATTAAATTTTAAAATTTCAGATTGATCTAAAAGATTATTCGAGTCAATAATACTTACAGCAAGGAAAGGGTCGTGACCAAGAAGACCATATATGAACCAAGATGTGCCGCACAAGAACACGAACAGCGACAGAAAAAATGGCATGAACTCAACGCTCTTCGTCTTTATCACTGTTCTCTGTACACCACAAACTTCAAATCAAATTTCCATTTCATCTATTTCAAAAATGTGTGTACTCCAATTTTTTACCATTTCATCATTCATTTATTACCTTCAGTATAAAAAACGTCAGCAGAAAGCGCTTGAGATTCTAACCTTTTAAAGCAATAAATAGAAAAGAAGTTCTGCAAAAAATTGACTTACCATTATGGATAGTGGCGAGCCGTACATAATGATTGAAAATACCAAAGCAACCAAACCACAGAACACCTTACGGTTTTTGCCGTGCAAAGCAAAAACCGACACCAACGCAACGCCCACGAACGCGCCTATCGCTATCGCAAACAGCGCTCCCATTTTCGCCTTCATCTTCTTCGAAGCGTAGATTATGAAGATCAACACGTAAACGATCTCTATCACCGCTCCTGTTCCGTTGATCGACGTCACCAATATATTGTGTGGCGACACAAACGGCAGGCCGTACCTTCATCATTTTTCACAAATCAGAATTCGTTCAAAACAGAGAGAGTTTGGAATTTGAAATTTGAAAGAGTACCAAGCGGAAAGAAGACAATTAAGCATCGTCATAACATAGGGAATGCCGGAGAATTGCTCCGTCGATTTGCTTTTGATGATTCTCTTGAAAGTAATTCTAAGAAATCGAGTCAAATCCAGAGGCGATTAGGTTAAGAAACAGAAAATCGGAAGAGGAAATCGCAGCCAAGAACATGCAAGAACAAAAAAACAGAGAGACAGAGGCTTGTTTTACATACATTGGCGACAAGAACAGAAACAGAGCAGTCGCGTTTCCTGCAAATCGAAACAAAAAGTAAATTGAAAACGCTGTAAAGATGAACAAACTCGGAAATAAAAAAATGGTGAATAAACGGACCGAGAGCACCGAAGAAGAAGAAGAGAATGTCCATTTCGTCGATCTGGTTAAGGTGAAAATGAAAGGTAGGAGTAGGAAATAAGGAACGCCGGAAAGAGAAGGGCGGCGTAGAGGAGGGGGAGAAGGAGGAGAAGCGCCGGAAGAGAAGGGCGGCGTAGAGAGGAAGAAGAAGAAGGAGTTTATATAGGGAGAGAAATGGATGGATAAGTGATTTTTCAGTAAAAAAAAAAGTAATTACTGAGAGTAATTGGTTTTATTCTTATCCACTTGCTCAGTTGCTTCTACACTTGCTACAAGCAAACAAGAACAATGTGAGTGTTTTTTGTCCTTTTTTTTAATTACTTTTAACCATTTAATTAAATTACATAATATTTTCTAATAAAACATTATCATTTTTAGTCCATTTTTTTAAAAACCATAAATGAAAGGTAAATAATATAATAAAATTAGTGTTTATGAACTTAATATAAAAAGATAAAAATTAGAGTTTAATGAATATTTGAAAGATATTATTATATTAAAATTCAGGTATTTAATTATTAAACAACAAAAAAATAAATAATTTGGAGGTGAAATTATTAAAATGGCGTTACTCGTGCATTTTAAATGATATTTGATTATTACGACAAAAATTAGGTATTTTTCATGGGTCGGTTTTGGAAATATATATATATATATATATATATATATATATATATATATATTTAAAAGTTTTACTTTAATCTTTATTCTGTAAATGTTTTGGTGGATTTTTTTAATTTTAAATATAATTAACTTACCTGAATAACTAAGTTATTGAATGATTAATTTGTGTGAAACTTTGTATTATTAAAATTGTCGATTTTTATTAAAATTAGCGGGCAAATTCGCCTAAATGGAATACATGTTAGAACTAATTTAGCAATTTTAATACTATTTTTTTAAATTTATTTTTCAACCGATACTAATAAATCTCAATATTAGTATTGTAATTCTTATGTTACGATTCATGTTCAGGATTCAAATCAAAATTTAGCACTTGATGATCTTGATATTACTTACTCCTCACTTCTAAGAGTGAAGACTATCTTCATAGACCAACATGAGTTTTTTCAGTAAAATAAGGTTAATTTTGGAGTTTCTGTGATTCATTCATGAATAATAATAAAAAAAAAGACTCAATAATCATCCGTTAATTTATATAATTAAAAAATAATTTCAAGATAATACAAAGTTTTTTTATTTAATTTAAAAAGAATAATACAAAGAGTAACATTATTTGCATGTGAAGTAGTTGAAGGTTTTATCGTAATTAATAAAATTTGAATATTTATCATTTTCCGACGCTTACGTCACCGAAAATTCTTTTTCCAGTGTCACAGCTACACACGACAATGTTAGGGGTCACGTAACGTGGGCAGACATGAAAATTTGTGCATGTGGGGCCCACCCCCATTTACGTCTAAATTTCTAATTACCGCGTTAATTTATTAATTCGAGGGACAAATTAAACTTAAACGCATGTAAAGATAATTAACTATTAAGTAATTTTTTTTTATACTTATTTTTATAAAATGAAAAAAAATATATATTTAATTTTTTTCTTTTTTTTTTTAATATAGGAGGATCGGAGGATATTAGCAATTTTAATGAGTCTCTCTCGACATGACGGACACTAGTGTAACAACGTCAAGAGAGGCTCATTATAATGAGATGCTCCCGACATATGTTAAAAAGGGTGTGATGAGCTTCTCCCGACACCTTTCTTAGCACTAAAAGATTTTTTTTTCAAAATTGAGATCTCGACATTTTCATCAATATCAACAGATGTATTAACAGAGATTCGGTGTAGCTTTTGAAGTTAGCCAATAAAAACATAACAAGTTTTAATATGACGAAGAAATTTACGAAAATTGAATTAGTGGAGTTTGGATGTTGTGTTTGGCCAAATGTTTGATGTTTCACTATGTAAACATGTGCCATTAGGTTCATTTCTATTTTTGGAGTGACACTTCTACCACTCTCTTTTCCACTAACAAAACTCAACAAAAATTGAATCATGATTTCAATTCAAATAGTAAAGTTTGGTACCAATAACATAATTTGATGAATCGTTTATTAGTATTACTATTCGGATGTAAAAAAAGGTTTAGGATATCTTAGTAAACGTCCAAAGTGGAGAAGGGTATGTGAAGAGTGTTAGTCGAGTTCATGAGGTCGTCCACCACGAGTGTCAACCAAGGTTTGAGATTGACCTAGCGAAAGACGAACATGGTCGATCCATCAATACCTATTTCCCTTCATTATCACAATGATTTCTATAATAAGATTACAGCACTTTAGTATCACAATGATTTCTATATCACCCAATAAGCACAATAAGTTTGTGGATGGAAAAGTGTGAGATCTCACATTGGTTAGAGAGGGGAACGAATCATTTATTATAAGAGTGTAGAAACCTCTCCCTAGTATACACGTTTTAAAACCATGAGGCTGATGACGATACGTAATGAGTCAAAACGGACAATATCTGCTAGCGAGCTTGGACTGTTACAAATGGTATCAGAGCTAGACATTGAACAATGGTATCAGGGCTTGGATTGTGAGATCTCACATCGATTAGAGAGGAGAACAAAACATTTCTTATAAGGGTGTGGAGACCTCTCCCTAATATACTCATTTTAAAATCATGATACGTAACGGGTCAAAACTGATAATATCTGCTACTAGTGGCTTTGGGTTATTACAGAAAGGTACGTCCAAAACGCTCCCCTATTGCTCTCTAAACCTATTATCGACTCAATTATTCACTTGAGTGTTAATATGGTAGTGGCACCACACCCTCATTCATATCTCTTTATTTTGCGGGATCAACACGGTTCTAAATAATACAATTTTACGTTGATGAATAAATATATACCTATTGTTAAAGAAATTAGAAATATATAATTTTTTTTATTATATACCTAACAATCCTAAATAGCTCAATAATTGAGTTATATTTTACTTGAGTGACGTCAAACTCATTAGATAGGTTACCATACAATTTCACCAAAATAAGACAGATTTCGAAACATCTCAAGAAATAAAAAACTATTGACATCGGTCCATTTGGTGAAAGCAACTAAATCAAATCAATTTAGTTCTATATATGTCTCTCGCCCTAAAAACCTACCCACACTATACGTGCCTTTTCTAATGCAAGAGGGAATCCTCCTCGTCCTTGTTACAAAATCTACGAACCAAAAACATGTCACGTAAACTCGAGTTTACGAAATTGTTACACTATTCAACCATGGTATTGCACAAACTCGCTATCACGTGAATTCAAGTGTATTAAAACAATAAGCCAAACATGTTGAAGATGATATCCATTTCCTCTTATGCAATATTTATAATACTCCCTTCATTATCTTAATTGAGAATCATTAATGTAATAAGGGTGGGTGGCCTAAGAAACAGGTAAAGGGTGAGATACTACCAAAAACTTGCTTATAATCAATGAACAAATTCCAAAAACTTGCTTGAATTTGCATTTCACATTATTTATGATCTTCTTCAAATGCTCAAATTCTGTGTTTGTATCCACTTTTGGTCTCTTCAACGCCCCCAAGCCCGTTCTTGAGTTCTAAAACTTTCCTGTTCTTTTTGCAGTAAAAGACAACTAAAACAAAACCAACTTTGTTTCTTTTTATGAATTACAGACATCTCATAAAGAATGCTTCGTTCCGCTCTCCAACCGATGTGCGATTTCACAATTCACCTTTCTTGAGGGTCCAACGTCCTCGCTGGCACATTGCCCAGTGTCTGGCTCTGATACCATTTGTAACAGCTCAAGCTCACTGCTGGTAGATATTGTCCGCTTTGACTCGTTACGTATCGTTGTCAGCCTCACGATTTTAAAACGCATCTGCTAGGGAGAGGTTTCCACATTCTTATAAGAAATGCTTCATTTCCCTCTCCAACCAATGTGGAATCTCAGAATCCACCCTCCTTGAGGGCCCAACGTCCTCACTGGCACACTACCCGATGTCTAGCTCTGATACCATTCGTAACATCCCAAGCCCACCGTTGGCATATATTGTCTGCTTGGGCCTATTACGTATTGCCAACAACCCCACGGTTTTAAAACACGTCTGCTAGGGAGAGGTTTCCACACTCTTATAATGAATGTTTCATTCCCTTCTCCAATCGATGAGAGACCTCACAATCCACCCTCTTGGGGGCCTAGCATCCTCACTAGCACACTGCCCAATGTCGGGCTCTGATGCCATTTATAACAACACAAGCCCAATGCTAGCAGATATTGTCCGCTTTGGTCCGATACATATCATCGTTAGCCTCGCGATTTTAAAAAGGGAGAGGTTTTCACACCCTTATAAAAAATGTTTCCTTCTCCCTTCCAACCGATGTGAGATCTCACAGTTCAAATACCTTTTAACAGTAGAGACTACACTATTTATTGGGTTTTTATCGGAAATCTATTCGACGGATTAGATTCTAAGTTTCTACCAATCCAACTTCATTACAAAAATGGTTTTCTTTTGCAGAAAGCTAGCTTGATTACAGTGCTAGATGGTAAAAATAAAAAACTGAAGAACATAGATAGGAATTGGATGCCTGTGTATTGTGTTGTTTTGTAACGTTCAAAGAGTAAACGGGAAAGGCTATACTGAAAAGGTCCATAAAGGCACGAGTTCTTAGGCAGAAAAAGGGGTAGTATCTCACCAGTTTTATAGGCTTGATTTTGAATTTTGATTCTGATTTTCTTGTCGGAATTATATAGCTTCTTGGGTGTGTTCTGTTCTTGTTCGTTTCTGATCTGATACATAAGATGGGGAACAGAATGTCACGAGAAAATATGCCTTTTTTCACCCTTAATGATTTGATTGGAGAATTTGGTAGTGTCTTCGTTTTTAAATGAATTATGGGTGTTTTGTATTGTTGGTCCACAATCCCTGAATCCTGAAGCTATCCCTTTGGAGTGATCTTATAAAATACAAGATTTTGGTCCACAATTTTCCTCCCAAGATCAAGATTTGACTGACCGAACTGAGCTAAATGTGTCGAGTTTACGATCATCTTTCTATATTCGAGAAGGGATACATGAGTATAAAATGGGAGGTTTAGCGTGAGTCGACAAAAGAAGAGTCAATATCGAAACCTGTCGCAGGTAGGCGAAGACAAGAAGTTCTTCGCTCATATAAAGTTAAAAATCACATAATGCGACTCACGCTAAACCTCCCATTTTATACTCATGGATCCCTTCTCGAACATAGAAAGAGTCTATATTGAAACCTTTCACAGGTAGGCGAAGACAAGAAGTTCTTGCTTATGCAAAGTTAAAAATCACATAATGAATTACATTAACTATATAAGCATTTCTTATAGAGAATCATTTTACATTCCAAAGTATGAAAATACAAACTTTCAGACTATGGTAATGGGCGACGAGAACAAAAGCAGGCAAAATGGATGCTATCTTGTGTTTGTGAACGTTCTGTCAAGGCAAGGGCATAGGAGGCTTCCAATTTGAGAACTCAACTAATTGCCTATTTACAAAAGATCCATTGTGCAACCAAAATGTTTCAGTTGAATGGTGAAATAGCCTAACCTTCCTCTGAAGTTCCCACAGAATTCCCTGCATGGTAGAGCATGGTGTTGAATCTGAGGCATAAACCCATAGGCATCTAACTCGTCGACCTCGCGCTATCATCTCTTCTATGGTTGCATCTGCAAGAGCGAGCGAAGATTCGGGCCTAAGTTTTAAGACAATAGCATGTTGATCAAGATATAACAGGTGAGTGAATTAACCTGGAATTGTTTCCAGGTACTCTAACAGTTGTGGGCCTATTTCACTTGATGGCCATTTTATTGAGATCCGGGAGTAGTCAAAAACGTTCTGGAAAGGCAATTCGACCTGATCCGAGAGTATAACTGGTACACACTCCTGTAAACACACAGCATGATATTATCTTTATTACCAATTCCTCTTGTCAGCCTAATGCGTGTGTGAGAAAGAGAGACATACCACAAAAAATGACTCGTAAAAACGAAGTGTCCAAGATGACTCTCCACGAGGAGCAAGACAGAACTTAGCGTTGCGCAGGTGCTCGAAATAATCCAGCTTTCCGAATTTGTCAGGACCACTGAACTTCAAAACTGGAGATTCCAACTGTTTGGGATATCATATCCATTTTTTATATATATTCTCAATCTTAGATGACAAGAAACAGGAGTATTCATATCCCCATATTTGTTCGACTCGCTTCAGAGAACAAGATATGTTGAGTTAAGGAAAACAACGCACCTTTTCAGGAAATTGTTTAGAAAGTTCGATCAACTTTAGACGACCAACTTTTCCTTGATCCCGTCCTAAATAGTTGGCCAAATACTTCCTTTTAGATAAAGGCAAAGGCTGGACTATTTTAGTTCCATCCAAAGTCATCCCATCGTCAACATTGCCAGGAACGATGATATCTTTCCATGTATTGAAAGCACTAATGTCTTTCTTATCCGTCCGATCCCCCTATACTAACATGGAAAACAAAGATGTTATTGTTCTTTAAAAAAATTAGAAGACAAGTCAAGAAAGTTGAAGTCAATATAAGGCTTAACAACCATCCAACCAAAAACAATTAGACAATGTTTAGTTTCAAATGCATCTAGTCAAATGTTCCATCAATGAATCACCTACTGCCATCATGTAAGGATTGCAATTCGGAAGAGTATAATTAGGGGCAAAAGTAAAATGACATCAAAATCAACTGCCTCGGGAGACATTTGATTACTTAATTGCATAAATAATCAATGGCTGAAGTGCAACAATATCCTATGAAATTGTTCATACCTCAGGAGTAAGAATTATGGAACGATTTATGTACGTCGCCCAAGATTTAAATAAGTGAGCTCCGGCACCACTGCAATTGGATAGCAGGAGTGTAAGTAGTGAAAGTTGGAAGCAACACTCAAAAAATATGTTCCAATATAACCTGAAATTACCCTATTCTTGCTCAATGTGAAATTTGAACAAATCATCAAAACTGAAAGCTATAAAAACTGAGACTAACAGCGATATGTTGAAGACAATGTTTTAAAAGGCTATTGAGGCTTACGCCTTGAGGCTCACAAAAACTTAGGATTTGTATAATGTTTTTATTTAAAATTGAGGCTATGCTTTATATTGTTTCTTAAAGAGGACGAGCCTCGAGGCTGCCTTTAGCCTTTTAAAACATCGGTCGAATACTAAAAACATATTTGTTAACAGGCTCAATAACTAGCCCCTAGTGTTGTCAATGTCTAATTAGAATAAAAACCTTATACCTTGGGAAAACAAAAATGTGGTCACGACCCCCTGAGAGCCTGAAATGTGGCATTTGACTTAAAACCTGAAAGATGGTTAAAGTTAGCACAATATGCAATATGATTAGCCTTTTCTATACCCATCACAACAGGAAACATTGCGAAAGTGATGTAAGTTTTTTTGCCTGTTGCAATATCAATGAAAAAAAATGCACCTGCTTATATGCTTGATTAATCTCCTTGTCATTGAGACCACCTAGCATCCTAACACATTTAACATAAGCTGGTACAAAGAAAAAATCTGCTTCTTCTTTCTTTCTTGTTCGAAATCTCGACTGTTGAAGCAATGTGTGAATTTTCACCTGCAACCAATCAATGAAAGATATAGAAAGCGAGATGATTGTCAATGAGAAAAGGCCTACAAAAGATGTTTGTATTGAACAAAAAAGAGTTACGAGGTGGGAGGAAACGGTGATTAGGTGCCCTCCCTAACATGCCCAGATGGCTCACAAAAAGCCTCGAGACATCTGAAAATTAAAAAGAGGGGAAAATGGTAGAAGCTCAAATAGGAACCTCAAAGACAATCAATCTTAATCCCAACCCTCAATAACTTCTATTACTCAATCTAAAAAATCAATCAGTTCTCCTCTTTCCACAATTCCCACGAGATGAAACGGATGGCCCTGGACCAGAGAAGAATTTACGGAACTTGCAATTATTCCTAATAATTAAGGTAATGTCAATGGAAGTATAAGCTTGTGCACGCTTTCGGGTAGATTTTGCAACATGTTTTTTATGTTTTGTAACCGCCCAAGCCCACTGTTAGCAGATATTGTCCTATTTGGGCTTTCCTTTTCGAGCTTCCCCTCGAGGTTTTTAAAACGCGTATGCTAGGGAGAGGTTTCCACACCCTTATAAAGAATGCTTCGTTCTCCTCCCCAACCGATGTGGGATCTCACGATCCACTCCTCTTCGGGGTCCAGCGTCCTCGCCGACACTCGTTCTCTTCTCCAATGGATGTGGGATCCTCCAATCCACCCTCCTTTGGGGCCAGCGTCCTTGCTGGCACACCGACTCGTGTCCACCCCTTTTGGGGCTCAACCTTCTCGCTGACACATCGCCTGGTGTTTGGCTCTGATACCATTTGTAACGGCCCAAGCACGAAAAGGAAAGTCCAAAGAGGACAATATTTGCTAGCGATGGACTTGGGCCGTTACATGTTCCCTCTCCTTAAGCATTTTATCAAAATAATATGCAGAGAACTTCCACAAGCAATACACTCATCTCAAACATCCGCTGTTTTCTGAAGCAGGAAATAACATCAAAATCAAGCCTACACGCATTCATAAGACGAAAATGGTCGAGTTTACGAACTGTAAACAGCAGCTAAACACTAAATAATCCCAACAGAGGTCTCCCAAACCAGTTCAAAAAACGGAAACATGGCAAGCCGAATAATAGAATTACAAAACAACAATACCTGAGTGCCCCATTGGCCTTTCAAACAAGCAGCAGCCGTAATCTTCCCGTCCCTCCCATGCATCAAAGGTTTGAGCCCCTGAATTTCGTTCTCATCATAGACATAAATCTTGAGAGAAAGATGTGAACCGTACCCTCTCTCAGGCCACGATACGGATCCATCGTCATTTGATTCGACAACATAGTGTGACCGACGGAATACATTGAACGAGTTTTCAGGGGAGGAAACGAACAATCGATCGTATGCACGAGTAAGGAAGAAGGTGGTGCAGACTAGAAGCAACGCCCCGATCTGATGCGACCTGGTGCAAAGTGGAGGATTGCTGTGAGCTCCGAATTGTCTCCCTTTGTTGTTCATGCTTCCCAATCTTCGTCTCCCGCCCCTCCGATGGACGACGGAAGTTCAGAAATTCTGAAGGGTTTTTGGGAACTCTACAAATTTTAAGATACAAATTGTTTATCATTATTATTATTATTTAACATTATAAAAAATATTAATTATGAAGGGTTTCGACATTTACTTCTTCTCTCGATATTAAATGTTTGAATTTCTGTTCCTAAATAAATTGGATAAGATGAATGTTTATTGCAGGTCAAATTAACCTTTGGTTGACTATGAAAAAACGAATTGACTTTTTTTTTTCTACTATGGAAAAACAAATTGACTTATTTTTTGAATGGTAAAAATTAATACAAATCAGTGGAAATTGATATGGGTCCAAATTTTTTTGTTCGAAAGGGAAGAGAATGATCCGTCCTCGAGAATGACATATCTGCATACCTCGTCTCGTCCTTTCTTTGTAATCAAAGAATGCATGCTTTAACATACAATGTCATTTTCTCGTCCGTCAAATAGATCATTTTAAGACTTATTTTTAAAATTTTGAAGACTTAATTATTGAACAGAATAGACTATTCGTCTGATAATTTAGAAAAAAAAAATTTAGTAAGTCACTGTCAGTAAATGGACTGAAAAAAATATTTTTTAATTTAAATTGATTTTGGTAGATTTTAGTATAAATTGAAGGATGTGTAAAACGTGAATGGAACCGCCATCCATTTACCAAGTTCACACCTTCTATCATTCGAGTAACTCGCCTAGGGCATAGTTGAGCTTGCGAATTTTGGTCGTTCCAGTAAGCTTGGCTTAGGGCACAGTTGAGCTTCCGAATTTCGGTTTCAGAGATGTCTCGTCGTAGGGAAGACGATGACGACGACGACATTGACGCTGATGATGAAGAGTATGAGGATGAGATGGAGCAGCCTCTGGATGACGAAGAGGAAGAGGAAGATCGCTCGAGTAGGAAGCGGAGGAGATCGAATTTCATAGACGATGTTGCGGAGGAGGACGAGGATGAGGAGGAGGAAGAAGAGGAGGATGACGAGGATTTTGGTGGCGGTGCTAGGAGGCGGCGTGCTAAGAGGCCTAGTGGTTCTCAGTTTTTGGATATTGAGGCGGAGGTCGATAGCGATGATGATGAAGAGGAGGACGACGGAGAGGACGGTATGTTTCACGTAATTGGTTTTGTGTTTTTATTGGTCCTATTAGTTCAAATTTGAGGGAAAACTGGTTAGCGTATGAATTAGAGTGAGTTTAGGGTTTTTCTTTTTGCGATTTCCTCAGTGTATATTCAGTTTAGTGGTTAAAAATGGTTGATAATCCAAGCTTTTTCTGGATGGCCTATTTCATTTGAGGCACATTCAGTCAATCCAGTTGAATAGTGAATTAGAATGGCTAGTCAGGAGTCTAAATTGCGAGTTTCAGAGATCGAGAAGTATTCCCGTACTAGTTTCTGGCACGTTAGTCATGCCTCGAAGTTTGATTATTTGAACGGGAATTCGATGTATTTGGTTGTGACCAATTGTTTTTTCTTTTCTTTTTTCCAGTAATTTGGTGAAATGGCTGCAAGTCAAAATTTTTTTTATCAAGAAAAAAAACTCTTAATTGTTATGTGAAAAATAAGTAGTTATACTATTAAAATTTATAGCTCACAATTCGAGAACACTATCCGAAATCCTCGGTAAGAGTTTACAAAAAGACACCCCTACTATAATCAATTTCACGAGGAGAGGAATTATGAATCTGCTGGACATTGCCAACCGATAAGAGGCTTGAAATTTAGCAACATCCAGTCAAATGGTTGCTTTAGTTTGTGTCATTAATCCATTAAAGCCTAGTATTGCCTTAGAGCTCCACGCTTCGAAGTAATTGTAATACGTTCTCCTTAGAGGGTTTATCAAACATTCGCGAGCAACCAAAATTTATGAAGACATGTTCTCAACATCGTCTCTATGAAACATGAAAAAAGGCGTGAAGTGTGAACTGATTTGTTTGTCCTCCTCTGCCTTCGTAAAAAGTGCACATGTTTGGTTTAGGGTTGCCAACTTATTTTTTCTGTGTTAATGCCATCCTGTCATACAATCCCCTACAAAGCTTCCCCCTTTCTCGACTTCTCAATCTCCAGCAAACATTCATCCAAGTCTTCTTTCAAGAATTAAAGATTCAATGTTCTTGTGTTCAGCCGTTGCGAAGTACTAATAATAGTAGTAACAATAATACAGTGTGAATTGGAGTGCCACAATTCATCCACACAAGCACCATTCCGAAAAAAGTTCTCCTATCATTACTGATCTTGATTACCTCCAGTTTATGTTTCACCAATAATTTCTTTCACTGCCACATTTCCTCTTATTTATAGTATTACCATTCTCGCCCTTTCTGTAATTGCAAGCCACCACCTTATGCTGCAATTCATGAGGTTCTTCAGTAAATTTCTTGAATCATTCAGCTAAATGAGCTTCAATTTTCTTCCATCAGTTGCCAATTCCTTAACCTCCACACTCCAAGGGCCTGAAACTTTACTTTCCTTCCTTTATCAGCTACCAAAAAGCCCCTTGACTTCCTTCTCAATCTGAAGAACTATCCCCTTAGCCATGAGAAATAAGGACGTATAATACAAAAGAAAGCTTGAGAACCAGTTACAAAGAATTATCCAATCCCTTTTATAAGATACAAAACTTTCCATCATCTCACAATTTAGAGCACCTTCTCTACTGCAGGGCTTCAAAATTCTAACTGGATTACCATATAATACTAGGGAAGTGCAATTTTTACATGTATCTTAAACGGTCAGTCTAGTTGCTTTCTGTCAAACTACTGATCTTTGCCTAGGGTGTTCAGGAGTAGGTTTTCCCTAAGAGTATTACAATATGGGGTGGGGTTTAAGAATATAGGATTGTTTGGTTCAAACTCTCAGTAACCTTAATGCTTGGAACCATTGATAATTACTACCAATTTTCATGAGAATGTGCACTGTAAATAAGAAAATGGTCAATAAACACTTTTGGTCCCTGCTGTGAATAATCTCATAAAAATGAAGTGTCAACTTTTATTATGTGATGGTTTTGTCTTTATTTTACGAACACATTTGGTCTCTAATATGTTTATCAATCTGCAGACGTGAAAAAACTCGGTTAATTCTTAATAATGTTTTCACGATAAGACCAAACCATTACAAATTTGTAAGTAATAGGTAAGTTGTTACATAGTAAAGGGGAGGGACAAAACTGTTACATATTTGAAAGTATAGGTACTAAATTGTTACAATTAATGTTTAGGGACTAAATCATTACTTTGATGAGAGTACAAGGACCATAAGAGTTCTTAACCTAAGAAAATCAATATGGCAAATAACTGTAGAATTAATTATTCATTTCACTAGTTTCTTTATACACGTGACTTTCATTTATGCATGGGTCAAGTAAATCAGTAATCTTTTAATCATGCAGACTTCATAGTTGATGGTGCAACTGATATACCCGATGAAGATGAAAATAGAAGGATGCATCGCCGCCCATTGCTACCCCGAGAGGATGAACAGGAGGATGTTGAAGCACTTGAAAGAAGGATTCAAGCTAGATATGCAAGGTCGAATCGTATGGAATATGACGAGGAGACAACTGAAGTGGAGCAGCAAGCTCTTCTACCTTCTGTAAGGGATCCAAAATTGTGGATGGTTAAATGCGCGGTATGCCTACCTATACAAAAATTTCATATTTTCTTTTAGTTTCTTATTCCCCAAGATCTTTCCCTTTTGGAGTACTTGTCTGAGAGAATGAATGTACATGATTAATGCATACACAACTTTTTGTTTGTTAGATTGGCCATGAGAGAGAGGCTGCTGTTTGTCTAATGCAAAAATGCATTGATAGAGGGCCTGAAATGCAAATAAGATCTGCAATTGCTCTTGATCATTTGAAGAACTTTATATATATTGAAGCGGACAAAGAAGCCCATGTTAGAGAGGTATATTATGCTCTTTTATCATATGTTATTGAATAAAGATCACATTCAATTATGTTGGCAGTGGATCAACTCTTTAAATATGTTTTGGTTATTGGCACATCCTATTTTTAGACTGAATGCAATTCTGTACGTATTCCACTAACTCTTCACTTTTTTTCTTCTTTCTTTTAGGCTTGTAAAGGTCTACGCAACATATATTCACAAAAAGTAATGCTTGTTCCAATTAAAGAGATGACTGATGTTCTCTCTGTTGAAAGCAAAGCAATTGATCTTTCCAGAGATACGTGGGTCAGGATGAAGATTGGGACATACAAGGGGGATCTTGCCAAGGTAATTCTGGTTCTTTCAGCAAGTTTAGATATTTCACTCAATCTATCTCTCTTTGAAGCATCAAGCTTTTGTTTCTTTAGGTGGTGGATGTTGATAATGTGCGGCAGAGGGTTACTGTGAAACTTATTCCTCGGATAGACCTACAGGCTCTTGCAAACAAATTGGTAATGTTTTGAAGGACATTATTTTTTATTGCCTTTGGTTTTCCTCATTATGGTATTGAACTCGCAATCTTCAAATGTTGTCTCATATCGGGAAGTTTCTTAAGCTTTACTTTTTAAGTTTTCATCTGTCTGCAGTTCTTGTTAATATGTTTGTAAACATATTTTGTAGGTAGCATTTCACGTCTTCATGGATTTTAGTATATAAGTAAATATGAGTGTTTATATATTTATGTATTCATGTATAACATAGGTTCCTTCTCTTGGATATTGACATCTTTCTATGATTGAGAAGGAATGCATTTATTTAATACCAAGTTCTCTTTCAGGAAGGTAGAGAAGTTGCTAAGAAGAAGGCATTTGTTCCTCCACCCCGTTTTATGAATATTGATGAAGCTAGGTATCCAAATTGTTTCTCTGACTGTAACCTTGTCCCTTATATTTGTATAAATTGTTGTTTAAAGTCCATATTTACTTACTCTTCTTCATATCCAGAGAGTTGCATATCCGTGTAGAGCGCAGACGCGATCCCATTACTGGAGAATACTTTGAGAACATAGGTGGCATGTTTTTCAAAGATGGTTTCTTGTACAAAACAGTGTCCATGAAGTCAATAAGTGCCCAAAACATAGAACCAACTTTTGATGAACTTGAGAAATTTCGAAAGCCTGGGGAGAATGGTGATGGGGATATTGCTAGTTTGTCTACCTTGTTTGCAAACCGAAAGAAAGGGCACTTTATGAAGGGTGATGCTGTCATTGTTGTCAAGGGGGATCTCAAGAATCTGAAAGGATGGGTAGAGAAAGTAGAGGAAGAGAATGTCCACATCAGACCAGAAATGAAAGGCCTTCCTGTAAGAACTCAACTAAACTGGTTTTATCTTGTTTTTCATCATTTTATTCAAAGGGTCAAGTTTGTATCTAGTGTGACCCTTTTTTTTTTAAATAGAAAACTCTTGCTGTGAATGAAAGAGAACTTTGCAAGTACTTTGAGCCTGGAAATCATGTAAAAGTTGTAACGGGGACTCAGGAGGGGGCTACTGGTATGGTTGTGAAGGTGGAGCAGCATGTGCTTATTATACTGTCTGATACAACCAAGGAACACGTGAGTTAGACTTTCTTGGAAGTATTATTGAATCATAGGTCTTGCTTATTATTGAATGGTGTTTTACTGATAATGTGCTGAAATGCCCTAAATCTCTATCATCTTCAGATCCGGGTATTTGCTGATGATGTTGTTGAGAGCTCTGAGGTAACAACTGGTGTGACGAAAATTGGGGATTATGAACTTCATGATCTTGTGTTATTGGAGTAAGTAGTTGTTAACATCATTTTTTATTCTTAACTTTTATGTATAAGAATTGGATTCATAGAATTTCATTAACTTCTGCAGTAATATGAGCTTTGGCGTGATTATACGAGTAGAAAGTGAGGCTTTTCAGGTGAGTATGCTTTGGATCATGTATGCTATTCTGTCATTTTGTAGTAATAATTTCATGAGTGTGATTTTGCTCTAGGTTCTTAAGGGTATTCCAGATAGACCTGAGGTTGATATCGTTAAGTTGAGGGAAATAAAAAGTAAGATTGACAAGAAAATCAGTGTTCAAGATCGATTCAATAACACAATTTCCGCCAAAGACATTGTCAGGATTCTTGAAGGTCCTTGTAAGGTTAGATCTCTGTTTCATGATATCTATTTCCTTCTAGATGTCAACTTTTTTTTATTTATCAGAATGTTGCTTTGCTCCTACTATAGGGAAAACAAGGTCCAGTGGAGCACATATACAGAGGTGTGCTGTTCATTTATGATCGCCATCACTTGGAACATGCTGGCTTTATATGTGTTAAATCACATTCTTGCGTTGTTGTGGGTGGATCCCGAACTAATGGAAATAGAAATGTAAGTTCTTGTTTTGATCTAATATGGGATCTTTACTAGCACATTTTTGACAATTATATCTTGATAGTTGATTTCTGCTGCATTTTTCATCTTGCAGGGTAATTCGTACTCTAGGCTTGCTGGCCTTGGGGCTCCACCTCGTTTTCCTCAGTCGCCTAAGAGATTTTCCAGAGGAGGTCCCCCGAATGATAGTATGTTGTGGATCTCTTGTTTATCATGTACTCTTATTATTGTTTTGTGATTTTCTGATAAATGATAATTCTCTGTTTTTTTATTAAGTTGTTTACTTGTGATTCAGCTGGTGGAAGACATAGAGGTGGAAGAGGGCATCATGATGGTTTGGTTGGATCAACAGTGAAAGTTCGGCAGGGTCCTTACAAGGGTTACCGTGGGCGTGTTGTTGAAATAAAAGGCCAACTGGTTCGAGTAGAGCTTGAGTCTCAAATGAAAGTTGTCACAGGCATGTTTTAAACTTTTGCTGGAAATACTTGAATCTACCTGTTATATATATGTGGGATTACTTGTGTCATCTTTTTTGAAGGATGTCTGGGAAATGTTTGTCTCAAATGGAAGTGAAATATTTTCCATTAACACCATAATACTTGTTTTATTTGCAGTTGACCGCAATTTTATCTCAGATAATGTGGCTGTTTCAACCCCCTATCGGTAAATATAATATATGATAAAATTGATTTTGTTTGTTTCTTGTGATTTCAAGGTTCTAATGCTTGCTTTGTACCAGTGATGCATCTAGATATGGTATGGGAAGTGAAACTCCCATGCATCCTTCTCGAACTCCTCTGCATCCGTACATGACCCCAATGAGAGATGTGGGAAGTTAGTTCTCTTTCCATGTTGCCTTCTTTTTTTTAATTCTTATTATACTTTACAAGGTTTATTCATGTTTTACTATCTGTTTTTATAGCAACGCCAAGTTCAGGCATGAGGACACCAATGCGAAATCGAGCATGGAATCCATATGCACCCATGAGTCCGACAAGGTAAATTTTATATGGATTAGTGAACTTGATAAATTTATTAAGATAATATGGATAACAGCGTAGAATATATGTGCTATAGAGGCTCCATAAATTATTACTATTTTAATTCTTTTCTATGATTTTACTTTTTGGATAGTCTTACGGTTAAAACATGTGAGAAATTTGAATTTGAGGATGTATCAAACTGCTTCCATATCATGAATGAGCTTGAAAATATTGATGCTATTGCTTATGAAGGTTTATAATTTGTATTTTACACGTTTTGTCAGTCTTGCATTGGAAATTTGGAAACAATTTCTTGGATGTATATTTGTTGCCTTGTTCTTTTTCCATAATTCTTCGCTTGGCCATTTTCTTTTTTAGAAAAGAACATTCTTTTGCTTGTTACTTTTTTACTCTGCGTTTCTGAATTTATATAGTATTTTTAAGTGTTGTAGCTCTTAAGGCCAGATGCCAGAAGTATGAAGAAAGCACCATCTGGTTTATGCTAAACATGGCTATTTGAAAAAAATAAAAAATGGAGCATTATGTATATTAATCGTTGAAGTGGTAGAATTAAGATCTATTTAATCTACTTCAGTATTCAATTTTTTCCCTCATCAAGTCTCATCAGTGAACGTGGGGTTAGAAAAACTTAAATAAAGAGCAGTCAGACAAGATGTGGTATGTCATCTTTCAGAAGGCAGACTGTCATAGTTGGTACATATTCACCATCAGTTACCTTCTGAAAGTGACTGGTTATATGGTGTGAGTGGTGGCAGTGCGATAGTCAAATCCTGTACCTGGACCACCCAGAGGCAGATGTGATGATGCACGTGTTGTATATTGCTGCTCTAGCAACTCGTTTGATGTGGAAAACAACTTTGGCTGTGGATAAATCTCTTATATATCAATAACTATACAGCTTCTTGATCTGTTATGCTGTATTTTCCATTTTGCATCATGTATTTTGGGCACGGATTACCCATTTGATCTCTCTTTTTTAAACTTTTTGGTGCTATTGTCTTTGATGATTGATGTTGAAAGTTCTGATTTTGCTCAACCAGGGATGACTGGGAGGAAGGGAACCCTGCAACTTGGGGAGCGAGTCCGCAGTACCAGGTTAGATCTTTAATGACTTGCCAAAGGCCAATAACTATTCTGGTTTGTTAACCATTAAAGTCAATAATATCTGTTCTCTCTTCAGCCAGGAAGCCCTCCTTCACGAACTTACGAAGCTCCAACTCCTGGTACTGGTTGGGCCAACACTCCTGGTGGCAGTTACAGTGATGCCGGTACCCCTCGGGATAGTGGGTCAGCCTATGGTTGGTGCATTTGTCTTTATTTTAACGTTTCCTTATAATTGATGTATTTTATCTTAATAATGCTTCTCTTCGTTTTCAGCAAATGCCCCGAGCCCATACTTGCCTTCAACTCCTGGTGGACAGCCAATGACACCAAATTCAGCATCCTATCTTCCTGGTACTCCTGGCGGGCAGCCAATGACACCAGGCACAGGTGGTCTGGATATGATGTCTCCTGTTATAGGTTTGTATTACTCTTTTTAGCATGGCTTGTATTTCTATATGCCAGTATGCCATGATTTTTCCCCGGCTTAATTTTAAATAATTTGTTCATCACAAAAATATTAATAAACTTTTGCTACAAATAGAGTTCACAACAGTTTGTCGTTTAGATTTGCCACTATAAATTAATGCTGAGTGGAGCTCCTGGTGGGTCTGCATCAATACAAATTTCGTTTTTTCTAATAATATTGTATAAGGGCTTTATTTAAACTACCTCAAGAAAAATTGGAGTTCTTCTCAAGAGATCTGGAATAAAATTTATACCATAGGGTACGTTTATCAAACTTGAGGAAGTTCAATGTCTTGTAACGGGTTCATGACCGTGGAAATCCATTTCTGTCCATTTTACATTGTCATCTCCAATAATTTTATTTTTGGCGTATTGATGATTTTAAAAAATAAATTAAAATGGTAGGTGGTGATGCCGACGGACCATGGTACATGCCAGACATATTGGTCAATGTCCGGAAAGGAGATGAGCTGATCATGGGAGTAATCCGTGAGGTGCTTCCGGTATGTTCTTACTAAATCTTTGCCCTCTACATTTTATTTTTTATTTGTACATTATTACATATTTGTTTCTGATCATGGGAGTAATCCGTGATGCGGCTGGCCGTCTTATGGAAAATGTGGATAGGGTTGGCCCCAGTATCAGTGTTACATAGTTTATGTTGAATAACCCAATAATCTTAGGTTACAATGAGCTTCATTATCATATAAGATCCAACGGTTCTGTTTCTCCCAAATTCTCTCTTATCTAGTTTAGGACAGAAGTCGCCTTAGATAGGAAAGCGGGAAAGATATGAACATAAGCACCGTGTTCTATCACCTTTTAAGAAAAATGGAACCATAATACGGAGAAATTGGTAAAAGAACACCACAAGGAACTTACAAATCTGATAAAGAAAAAGAAAAACGAGCCTACCCTCATGGCTCTTTATTGGTGGAGTAGCATGCTAAAATTGGCCGTTTATAGAATTACGGCTGTTTTGACGAGGCTAACAAGAACATTTGGAAACCTTTAGGTTAGCAAATTTCACATGGAGAGTTTTGACGTTTAGAAAGAGGCAGGGTTCAAAAACGAGAACCAAGAATGCATACCACCCTCGTTCCTTATCTGTGATGTTTAATGAAAAATAAGCTAGCCATTATCATAAGCGTAGTTCGATTGGGTATATGATAAGAATATTGTTGATTTGGGTAATTTGGCTTTTCAGGATGGCTCATGTAGGGTAGGTCTTGGGTCAAGTGGAAATGGTGAAACAGTAACAGCCATTTCTAGCGACATAGAAGCCATTGTTCCTAGGAAGTCGGACAAGATCAAGATAATGGGTGGTGCACTGCGTGGCGCCACTGGGAAGTTGATTGGTGTGGATGGCACCGATGGAATAGTGAAGGTAGACGACACTCTTGATGTTAAGATTTTGGATTTAGTTATTCTTGCAAAACTAGCCCAACCATAATTTTATTGGTTATAAATGAGAATCATATTGTATACTACTAGTCTAGTGTAAGCTTTTTGTACAATTATAAATGAATTCCGGGGTTCATGTGCCAAAACTTTCTCTCCCTTTCAGTTCCTTGTTTCTTCACCCGTTGCTTCTTTGTGCTTGTAACCTAATTCACTTATTCATACCCCTGCAAACGAGTCCTCCAAATGGTAACTACATATCATGGTTTAAATCTTTTGTTTTACTGTGAACAATTTACGCTTGTTACCTTCGGGTCTTTTATTCTTTCAACCATTAGCTTTCGTTTCTGAACCTTTTATACAACCTTGTTTGTTCTTTTACCAGTTAATTTATGTTATATTGTTGTATAGTTGAGTTCTTGCATGATAAACTCATGAATTTATATTTTAGTTGTATATATCGAAATGGATTTGTAAATAGATGCAGTATGAGAAAGGAGTTGAGAAAATAACAACATCAAATTCTTTTTTAAGAAGTGTGCAAACTTACAATTCTACCGATACCCAAATTCATAAATTTGTCAAATTTGTATATGCATCTGTGTAGACTTTTTATAATATCTAGACCATCTATTTGGATCTGGAAACTAGTTTATTAGTTGATGTTCAAGATTTCAATTGATATAATTATAAGTTTGTATACATGTATACTAGTGTTTTTCAACTAAGATATGATACATGGTGTAAAATGATGCACCTATGAAAGTACCTATGATATAATTTTCCATTGATATAATTATTAGCTTAAAGATTTTTATATTAACCGAAAAATTTAAGAGTAAATTGATTGAGGGTGTTGCGATATTGTCCATTTTGAATATCATAATTCTTTGGAGCACATTACTAGTCCAATAGAGCTCTAACAATCTTTGACTATACCTTTATGACCATATCTTTGGAGTTCACAACTTCCTTACAAACACGAGAATTTTATTCATATAGTTAAGTTAAGAGCATGACTCTGACTCAGATATCACTGGTTAGAAATAATGAACTTTCGCATATCTTTCAGGCATAAATTTTCATGGTTTTATTTATAGTTTCTTAATAAGACAACATATCAACGGAGATGGTGTCTTTTAGTCAACCAATGGGAGACTTCCACAATTTGCAGCGAAAATCGAACATTCCTTTTAAAAGTTACTTAGGAATTGAAAATGAAGTTGATAGAAATGATTGTGTGCAATAGAAAACTTCCCAGCCATTCCATTCTTTGAATTATCAATATCGAAGCCAACAAAACAAACACAATGAAATTCAGTATTGTTTAGTTTCATTCATCAATGGAAGGGCGAGTTGTATTGGGCAGCCTCCTCCCTCGAACAAAAGAAGAGAACAAATGTAAAGATCTCGAGGGCTGCGCGTAGGGTACCATATGAGACGCCCCACGAACAGTTGCAAATGTCAGTATATTACCGTACTCGATGGCCCAACCGCCCACTTGTCCCTTGTGAAACCAAGCTCCGTATGGTACTGTGATCTTGAATTTAAGCTCATCAGCTAGCTCTCGGACCAACGTTCTAGATCCCATTAGCGGTACCACTGAATCTTGATCCCCACTGTACGTTTATTTATTAGTGTCTTAGTTCATTGAACAAAATATTAATTATCATCTCAAAGATAGATATAGTTTAATCTACATGAAAAGATATAATAATGATAAACAAAAATACACCTGAAGATCCAAACTGAGATGTGGTTTTGGACTATTCTCTTCAGTATGGGAAGCATGTTGATGCTCGTATCATTGTAATTGTAATCTAGTATGCTGCTCAAATGTACCAAAAATCATGATTTAGATTCTATTTGTAACGTGAACAATTTATAAATTTTGTACTTTGTCTAAAAAGATATTTTTTCAATTTTTTTAATAATATCCTTCGACATAAAAAAAATTAAAAATAACTTTTCTATTAGAAGAAAATCATTAATATTTTATTTAAAAAATACATTTAACTTTTATAAATTTGGTAAGTTCTTAGTCTCATTAAAACCATCTATTTACATTTCATAAATCTCTATTTAATTTTGAAAATACTAACGATAATTTCTTTTTTATCTTTTTGCTAAATTTTTTAAGATATTAACGTTTCTTTTGAAAGTTCATAGTATATTTGAAATGTGACATATATTAAAAGTTTTTTTTTTTTTTTTTTTTTAAAGTTTAAGATTATTAACAAATTGGTAATTTTTTAGGCAAAATATAAAATTCAATTATTTTTATTAATTTAAAGTTTATTTTTATAAACAAGTCCTATCAAATTAAATAAATAAAGTGAAGCATAGGATGTAGGCTTACCCACTGCACATGGACCATTCATAAGGCAACTTAGTACGATTAGCATGAAGAGCCATTTGAACTTCCGGCAAGTTCAAATAAAATTGCCTTTCATAGCTCATACACACATCAACTCCCATACTTATTTTACTCGCCTGCAAAAACAACCCAAAACAAAACGGATCACAATCAAACTTCTATCAAAACGTCAAAAGATTCGAACCCGAAAAACGTTTAACACGAACCAATTTCTTCAATCTGAGCTCTTGCTGGACAAGGGATGGATAGCAAACATCAAAAAGAACACCATAGTTGTTAATGTAATCGCCCACAATGCTGTTGGCATCAGCCATGGCTTGGTTGCACGACTGGCTGACATTGTGCGGATTGGTCAGCACATAATCATCAAAATCGCAGTCTCTCATGATTGCGAGCCCCACTTCATCGGAGATCATGCCATGCGACCAAAAGAACTCGTACACGGCTGGCGCGTCCCTGTCCAAATGAAGCAATGGGTTCCCGATCTGTGGGAACCATTACGAACAAACACATAGGTTGAGTTTTTGGGTTCAAATTATGGATCAAATGGGTTTTGATTTTTGGGTTAGTGATGGTGTTCTTACGGCAACTCCTTTGATGTTGAATTTGAAGGCGTTTGAGTGAGTGTTGTAGTCTAATATGGCATCGGCTAGCTGAGGAATGTAATGACCTGCGTCAAATTAAATATGTTTGAGTGTTTTGAGCGGTTAAATTACGAGTTTAGTTTTGTTTGTAGTTTTGGATTTACCGGCGTAACTTTCTCCGGTGAGGAAAAATGGTCGATCTTTGAAAGCGGGAAACTTCTCGTACCATTTTAACATGAAGGTGAGCATGTCCTTAGCTGCCAAGTTGCGTAGATCCAAAATTTTGACTAAATTAACGAAAATACTTTCGAACTTTGTATTTTAAAAGAAATTCAATAATATATCGAACTTAAAAAGAAATAAAAATTTATAAATAGTCTTAGGATTAATTTTGGATCGTTTCAAAATACCTTTAAACCTTTCCAAAGTTTTTTTTTAGAATTTCAAAAACTTTAAACCTTTTAAAAAAAATTAAAATACCTTTCCTATTAGTATATAGACGAAAATGATAGTATTACGTTTTAAAAATACTCAAAAACTTTTAAAAATTACATTAATACTCCTTTAACTTCCTTAAAATGGAAGATAGTAAAAATCTATGAAGTGTAAATAGATAGTTTTCGTCTATATATTAATGATAAAAACTTTTTTTTTAATAAAATGTGGTACTCATGGTGATAAGGGTACTTTTGAACTTTTCAAACTTGAAAGAAACTTTTTAAAATTTAAGGATATTTTTAAACATTTTTTAAAGTTTAAAAGTATTTTTTTAAAATAAAATATTAACGGCTCTCCTCCAAAACTAATAGTAAATATATTTTAGAATTTTTTAAAAAAATTTAAGAATAATATTAATTTTTTTTTAAAATTTTCCGAGTATTTATGAGATAAAGTACAAAGTTAACGAGACATTAATTTAGACATTTTAATAAAGAAATTGAAAAGAAATTTGAAAGTATATGAGAGCAAACCAGTAGAGGAATCGCCGGTAGTGTAGTCAGAGGGTGTGTTGGAGTATGACCATCCTACCCCAGCAGGAGACTCCACAAACAGCAGATTAGAGGCTAATAAAGTAATTTCAGCACATTAATAACAATTTTACAACAAACTTGGGAAATTAACATATGAACAATTTAGTGGCTTTCTTAATACCTCTATTCCAAGACATAGAGTTTCTTCGAAGCCCTCGACCGTCTCCTTTCGGATAAAACGGCCCCAACTCCGTGAACGCGCCGCCGCCCACGGAGGAGCAACCGGGTCCTACATATTGATATATATATATGATATGATATGATATGATATTCTCGCTATATGTATCAAACAGTACTAAATAAAGAAAGCAAACCTCCATTGAGCCAGAGAGTGAGGGGCAGGAGATGGCCATCTTGCTGAGCTTCAGTGAAGTAGTAAAACAAGCTTCTCCCGGCATCGACATCGACATCGACATAGCCTGCAAATTGTCTGAAACTGACCTTTGGCTGGCCGGGCAGCCTCCCAACCAGATCCTCGGCCGGGAAGCCCTCGACCGCCACCAGTAAGACAAGGAAGAGCCACCCCCACACAGCCCCAAGGCTTCTCCACCGCTCCATGCATCCAAACAGCCCCATCAGTGGTGAAAAAAAACAACAGCCTTGAGTTGATGATATAATGTCCAGAGAATTGGGAGTGAATATGTTTCCTTTTATGGTGCCTTTGAAAAGGTAATGCACTGATGGGTTCTTATAAAGACATATGACGATGGTGCATGAACACACCCACCCACCCACCAACCCCCTCACCCTCTTTTCGATCAAAAATGTAAAGGAAATCGTTAGTATTTTATTTAAAAAATATTCTTTAATTTTAAAAAAATATTTTTCGTGAGTATCAAGTTTAAAAAAATACACACGAACTCTTAAAAATATCATTAGTACTCTTAAATTTTATAAAAAAGAAAAAACTGTAGAATGTTCTTACAGTCAATTTAGAGATGAAAACTGTATATCGACCCCGCCTACATCATTTCTCTCTCTAATTTTAAGGATATTAAAGGTAAAATCTTTAAGGGTATTAATAATACTTCTAAAAGTTTGTGGGTATTTTAAAAATAGTTCAAACAATTTATTAATGAAAATTTTGAAAAATCAAGAATATTTTTTAAATTGGGAAGTTTAAAGGTATTTTTGAATTCGTTTTTTTATTTTTTATATAGTTTAAATGAATATTTTAAAAATAAAATATAAAGTTTAAAGATATATTTATTAATTTTAGTGGAAAAAATAAGATTGTTAATGAATTACATCCCTAATTAATCATGATGCATGTAATTAATTAATGAGTTGTTAGGCTAAAAACAGAAGGGAAATTAAGAAAATGAAATGGAAGGAAATAATAGGAATAAAAGTTAAAGGTGGCGACAAAAAAGGAGGCGTTTTCCATTGATCACTCGGCGTGGACTCTTGTGGTCAAAATGGTCCTATCATTTCTTTCCTTTGTTCTTCACATTTTTTTTACACTACCAAGCACGCTGTGAAAGAGGCTGATTGGTCGTTTTCTACCAACGACCAATTGAGGCCTGCATCTGTCGGTCTCGCATTGCTCCTTGCAGACAGGGTACCATAATTATAATATGGAGACCTTCGAGGATAAGAGAATGAGTATATCATTCGTGCCCGCAAGTACACGACGTTGAAATAAGAAAAGGGTGGCCTTGAATTTGGGAAGTTGATAGTAAGAATATGAGATACTACATCCGTTGGTGAGGGGAACAAAACATTCTTTATAAATGTGTGGAAACCAAACTTGAGGGGAGACCTAGAAGAGAAAGTCCAAAGAAAACAATATCTGCTAACGGTAGGTTCGGGCTGTTACAAAGAAAGTTCTAAAATATCCCATTGAGAGTTCACATAGGGATGTCAAAGACCTTGTAGTTTTAGATCCTTTGTAAACCGAACGAGGATGCATCTTCTGCGGAGGAGACTACTCCATTCGCCACCTCAGGGATGATATCGTAGCTATATGATATTTACCTCGTCTAAATTTAACTTAATCGACCCATGATCGACTAGAACATAAATATGACTCAAGTGTAACAACATAAGAAAGTATTTACCAAGTATTTGCTCAAGGAAACAGGAGGAAATTGTTTCTGAGAGGAAAACAACACTTGGACAGTTCCTTATATTTCTCTGAGTTACAGTTTCCCAAGAAAGCCATCGAGGCAAAACTAGAACGGTGAATTTCAGCAACAAGAACAAGGAGCACTTTCTCTATATGTAAATTTCACTTCTATCTACTGTCATAGGTATAATATAAATGCAAAAGTAAACCAAAAACAAAAGGTTTACAGAGATGAGAGAGAAACTGAAGTAGTAATACTTGGAGATGGAGTGACAGTAGAATTGTCTGTCCAGTTTGTTTCACCCCAATGCCACAACATACTCTCCCAGAAGCAAAAATCTTCGAAGCATGTATTCAAACGAGGGTCTTTGATCTTTATTTTCCAGTGGCCATTGGTGAAGTTACCTTTCTCCGCCTGCCTTCGGTCCCACTCCAATTGTGCCTTCTGCTTGGATCGAAGCAAACAGAATTTCTGCAGGTTTTCGGGCATGGCGTCGTGTACCTTCCACCATCTCTTATGTGCAACATTGCTAGCAAACTCCTGTAGAAGGTCTACATTCCAATTGCAATCGTAGTCCCGGAAGCAAATCCAAGGTTTGTTACCTAAATAATGGAGGACATAGAGGATTGGAGGGTCGGCTCCGAAAAGGCGAGTCTTCATCTCCTTCTTCTCTTCCTCGTCACCTTCCCAGAAGTGCTTCAAGAAGTTCATGTGCTTCGGTATGCGATGCCACCATGTGAAGATTTCATTTAGATACCCCTGGTCACCACCGTTATAAGACTCTATCTCATTGATATGATCCATTAGCAACTGAAACGTGCAATTTGATGGTTCGATCACCATAACTCCCGAGTTGAATAAAGTTGCATTGTTCCCTGTTGCAGTTATCTCAGGCATCTCAAAGAGAAAATCAATATTTCTAAGAATGAGCATGTCGGCATCTATAAAAATTATCTTATCATAGTTTGTCAACTGCCAAAGACGAAATTTGCTGTAGTTCCATTCGTTGTACGCATCTCGTTCAGCTTTTGGGTTCCTGATTCTTTGGATGGTATGGATCTTCCAACCAGCTGCCTCCAGGCCTCCTCTGTGGTAATCACCAATTGTTTCATCAACAAGTATTACAAGATCTCGTGTCGAACCAGTCATGCGGATACTTTGAGCAGCAGCAATAGCTCCACAGACGTATACATGTGCAGAGTGCAAAATTGTTGCATATGCTTCTCTGTTTGCTCGTTCTGAGTAAAAGTATTCTGCTCACAAAGTTTTTAGTTGGTCAGTCTCTAAATATAGCAGTAACACACCTAATCCTTTATTTTTGTTGTGCATTTCCAGCCTGTACATATCTACCAGGTTTGATGCACAGAATATACTTGATAAACAGACGTTTAACGATTGAAGCGCCCCAACGAGCAACTACAACAAGCCTATCTATTAAACTAGTAGGGTCCTTGGGGTATGCCCAATAAAGATAATATGCTAAGAAAAGAGAAGTTACTCTAGTAGGTAAGTTAATAGAACATTTCGATCCCATAACAACTAAAGAGGAAGTAAAAAGGTTTTGGACATTACGCATAAAGTAATAGCAAGTACCTTTAGCCTTTAGAGGAACTGAAAGTTCACATGACCCGATGGGGAGCCGTAGTTTGTCCCTCAAGATATTCAAGCTAGGTCTATAAAGCCATACATTCCCTTCATGTGTGATAAGTTCTTTGCATCGAAAGAGATTTGGGATAGGAAAGCATTCGGTCACCAACAATACATGTACGTAACGATTTCCTTTAGCAGATGCAGCAACCCTAGCTGCTTCAAGTTGCAAGTGCAACCGAGCCACATCTCTTGTCCACTGACCTGATTTGTCACATGGCAGCTTCACAGCTACAAGATCTATACGGGGTTTTGTAGGAATCTGAAGCTGTGGTAAAGAAGGACAAGAGGGGACCTCAAACTCTTCTTCCTCATCAATCCATTCGGGGTATAGGGCTTCCCATGTTAAATTGTTGGCTCCATGTTCTAGACGAAGAACAACATGCTCTGCTTCCAGAAAGAGTTCTTTCCAGTGGTCAACCTCACTATCATTAAAGTTGAGCAAACCAATTCCCTGATACTTGTCCCGGTCAGTCAGTGACTCGACAACATCAGAAATCTCATCCCAGTTGACTTCTGACAAGGATATATAACGAGCATCTCTACCTGTCCATCTGCTAACAAGAACTTATGAGCACCAAGCTTCTCGCTTAAATATTGCCAAACTGGATTCTTAGAATTTCAAGCACACAAGTTATCATGGGTAAATAGCAATATCACAAGAATACTGTCCTCATAGAGAAGTTAAGGTTATAAACTTCACAACCTCCTACTTTGAGAAGAAGATAGATAAGGTAAACTAAAACCAGATAATAATGAAATCGATAAGAGCCCATATCCCTAACAGAAATGTTTCAGATTATCATAGCCTTCTATATAATTTGTAACCAACAGATTCCCCTATCATCATTAGTTTTCTTATCTAGTTTCCTAATTTTGTGTTTCTTCTTCCAGTTTCATATTCTCCATTAACATTCCTTTCCATTTCTTCGTTATTTCTCATAACCACTAAAGCTAGGAAGTTAAATATAGAGATACTATAACATTTGGGAAATATAACAAGCTGAATTTTACAAAAGCACTTGAAAGCAAATTGAGTAATAAAAATGGCCTACCGAGATCCTTTTAATGGATGATCTGAAATATGAACTGCAGGTGAATGGAAGAGTGTCACTATCGTTCCTAATACAATAATAACCAGCACGAGTTTTAACGAAGGTTTGCAGTTCAAAACCCTATCACGAAAAGGAATGTGGAGGGCCCTCTCAACAACTTTGAAATCTTTAATTCTTTGGAACCTTCTCTTGCTTGTTTCTTCACTACTTCAGAAGACATTCAAGACAATATTAGCAAATTTTCATACATTCATGCATTCAGATGGTAGAAGAACACCCCGTATAGAACAAAGAAATAAGTACAATCAAGCTATAGTAAAAATCGTTTAAAAATTGGTCGCAATTTCCAAGAAGAAGAGACAAACATACAGTTCAGAGCAGCAATTCGTAAGCATTCTGAAATTGCTGAAATTAATTATTGATTGGATCTATAAGTTGCTTAATAAGGAGTTGGAGGGAGAGGGAGCTGAGAGCTAAATCAATGAAAAGAACAGAACAAAAAAACTAATTTGGGAAAGACATCATTAAGAAATAATTGCAGATAGCAGAAAGCTTCCCATGTTAAATCCCTAACTTGTAGTTAAATTGCCTTCCAAATTTAGTGCATTCATAAATCGCATTACGTTCAAACTTCGATTTCATTTTCCTCGTTTAGTTAACTGATAACTCAACTTCCACAACCTCTAACCGCTGGAATCTCCCCAATTACTATGCAAATCTTGACCTGTAAGCTCCCACACTGTTTGGGGGGGGGGGGGGGGGGGGGGGAGGGGGGGGGGGGGGGGGGGGGGGTGCTCATTGACGCAAAATTAGCAAAATGCAAGTGAGAAAACTAAAGAATTGAAGAAGATCGAACTTCGAAGTCAATACATACATTTAGCAGCAAAACTGAGCAATCATTCAACTAAGAAACTGAAGAGTAGCTTAAGAAAAAGAACAAGAAATGATGATTTCGCGGCCGGCGAGAGATACTCACTTAGAAGAAGAAAACAATCGATATCTAGGTTCAGTGGGGCTCAGGGGAAGCGCTCTCATCTTCAACAGCTAAAACACTACCGCATCAGAAACTCAGCTTCTTCTGATCCCAAGAACTCGGAGACCAAAAACCCAAAAATCCAGGAAAGTAAACGCGTAGAAGAAAAGAACAATAGCAATCAAATTCACCAAAAAGGAAAAGGTTCAACGCGTGATCAGAGAAATCGAAAGATGGCCATTGGATCCAGAGTTCATAGGTTGACGGTGAGGGAGTTGCAGAGAGAAGAAAAATCCATGGCGGTGAAGTTGAAATAAGGTCGCCCAACTGTCTATGGGAATTTTTAACTTCTCCACACTGTACCGTACGGGCTGCTGTAGGAATTTTTTTAATCCTTTATTTTTGACAAAAATAAATAAATAAATAAATAAATTTACATCAGCCAATAAAAATTATAAACTATACTAAAATTTAAAAATATATCAATACACACCTTATAAATATTATTAATTTATAATTGTATGTTTCAATACACTATTTATTTAAAAATAAATTGATTTATTTATACAAATTAATATGATGGGTTGGTGGTATTACATTGGGTATATAGAAAAAGAATTGTATTTACAAAAGTAAAATTCATCCAATGCCGACAGAGAAAGGGCAGTGACATTTTATTTATTTCCAAAATAAATAAGTTCATAAAAATATATTCAAATTTCCAAAGACTTTTAAAATAAATAAAAAATGTTTTCAGTCTACTCTACCTACCATTATATATATTTTTTAAATTAGGTTTATTTTCTCGTTATTATATTGTTGTGATGTCATGGAAAAAATTCGAAGGCAAAAAAGAATAAAAAATATAAATCCACATTACAGAGTGAAACTATAAAAAATAATTTAACCCAAAGTAAAATTTAAATGTTTGGAGATAATTTATAAAGTGTTGATAAATGATTTTTGTCTATATATTGATGGTAATAATTTTTTATAAAAATAAAGTGTGTATTACCAACGCTTTTTAAAAAAAATAATAATAATAATTAAATTTTTTTTGGTGAAGTTTAAAGATATTATTTAAATTTTTAAAAATTTAGGATTAATTTTAAGAATTTAAGAATAATTTTATTAATTTAATTGATTTTTACCTATTGAATTTGATTTATTTCAATTAGTCTTTATCGAATTAGAAATTAAGTGTGCAATCAAACCGCCATCAAAAGTAAATTATAAATCTCCATAAAAGATAATGTATAGTACAAATCATTTTATTTTGTTTTAAACTAATTTAATCTAAATATAATTTCAAAGCTCAATTATATTGACGTTGTGTTCTCTAATTTCATATTTTATTAAAACAAATATTATCCTAGCCAAATTTAAAAATAAAACAAGTCTCTCAAAATTATTATTTTATTTTTTAAAATTGGCTTTGATTTATTTAAAAAAAAATTGCTAGAAGTAATAACAAAACAATTAACTCCATTAAATAAAATAAAATTGAATTTATAATTTTTATGTACTTAGAGAGAGAGAGAGAAAACGGAAGAACTAATTACTTTTCAAAGAGAGTGGAAGAGTGAACAAAACGGTGCGTGTTGGAGATCATCGAAACTAATCGGCAACTTACCAACTGACGATCGAATTTGGGTTTCTTCCCTCGTCGGTCGTCGCAGATCTGAGACTCTCTGTCCTAATATCGCCGAATCTGCTCTCTAACCACTACAGTCGCCGAGTTTGGTGTCGGGATCAGGGCTGTTTTTTTGAAGGACTACGAGCTAAAAATGGTGTTGATATCGGTCGTTCGGGATTATATCAACAAGATGTTGCAGGACATCTCCGGCATGAAAGTTCTCATCCTTGATTCTCAGACGGTACGCGCCATCATATCTCTTTTACTTTTTCAATTTTCTTTCTGTTTGGTATCGAGGAGAAGAAAAGGAAGAAGTCGTGAAAATTTTGTTCCGGTCGGGGGATGGGGAAGAGGAAATCTTGTTTCAGTTTTCTGAGTACTGATTTAGTCTGAAGAAGGCGAAAATTTTGTATTATAGAATACTTCAGCTGTATTTCAGAGCATACTTCGATAATTTACTCCGTGTAATTTTTGTATACTGTTTCTTTATCTTATGAACGTGGAGCTGGAGGGGTAATAGATTCCAAACGAAAAAAATATTAATTCTTATATCATTCACAGTCCTGAATATCGATTTTGATCAAATAATCTAGATTGTATCGAATTATTCTTTTATTGAAATACTGATTGCCAATTCTGCTGGATAACGTTTAGTGCCATAATCCCTGGAATTTGAGCTTTTAGATAGGCATTGCGTAAATTCCTCTGCGCTAAAATTTTCATTTCCTGATTTCTGATGTGTAACGATTTATCTGGCTGTTGAATAAATATGTAGTTGTCAGGTAAAATTGGCGGCATGGTATCATATATTACAATGATGCTAGAACTAGACCCCCTCCGAGTGTTTGTGATGATGATGCAACGATTACATTATAAGGATCAACTTTTGTTGTTATTAATTTTGGTTTCAGGTCAGTGTTGTTAGTGTGGTGTACTCGCAGTCGGAACTTCTTCAAAGAGAAGTCTTTTTGGTTGAATTGGTAGATACTATTTCTATGTCAAGAGAATCCATGTACCATCTTAAAGCGGTTTGCTTTCTCAGACCAACATCAGAGAATGTACAGCTTTTGCGTCGTGAGCTGGCTAATCCTAGATTTGGGGAGTATCATCTCTGTGAGTTCTTCATATCTTTCATGGATTTTTGGCTTATGCAAGTAACTTTGAGACTTGATAATAAGCTGCTATTGATACATTAATCATTCTTCTGTATATCTGAATTACAGTTTTCTCCAACATTTTGAAGGAAACTCAGATTCATATACTTGCTGATTCAGACGAGCAGGATGTTGTCCAGCAAGTGGTGGTAATTTTTCTTCTACAGGAATTATATAAGATGCAAGTCATGGCCAGAGAACATCAATTTTTTTTTTTATAAATAATAATCTTCTTGGTGGCCCTTTCAAATTTGTGTTCATAAAGAAATCTTATATGTGTAAGAAATCGGGGAGGGATAATTCACGTGAAGTTCTTAAGTAGAATAGTTTTCTGGAATCCTGGTCCTTCCCCTTTGTTGTACTACGTCAAAATAGATGGCTAGTTTGTCAATGGTATGAACCTTATTATATGTCATTGAGCCTTGCATTAGGCTTAGAGTTAAAACTCCATTCTCTACTTATATTGTTTATCATCTGGTATAGTTGGTTTGTAGAGTTGTATTGTATTCATATGTTAGATTTAAGCTTGATAATCACACATAATTGTGGAATGGTCATGCAGGAGTTTTATGCGGATTTTGTGGCCATTGATCCATATCATTTCACTTTAAATATGTCATCAAACCATAGATACATGATCCCGGCAGTTGTTGATCCTCCAAGTTTGCAACATTTCTGTGACCGTGTTGTAGATGGCATTGCAGCACTTTTCTTGGCCTTAAAACAAAGACCTGTTATTCGGTACCAAAGGACTTCTGATATTGCCAGGAGGATAGCACAGGAAACATCAGTACGTAAATTCTTAATACTCCAAGTTGCATTTTGACATTTTGTCAGTTAACCCTTCCATAGAAGCAGTGTCATGACTTCAGATTCGTATTTTTTATTTGAGGCTTTATTTTCACAAGTTTAAAGTGTTAAAGGTCTCTAATATATATTGTTTCTGATGGGCCAGAAACTTATGTATCAGCAAGAAAGTGGTCTGTTTGATTTTCGAAGAATGGAAGTTTCCCCTTTGTTGCTGGTAATTGATAGGAGGGATGACCCGTTGACTCCCCTGCTGAATCAATGGACTTATCAGGTATTGGGGTCACAAAAAAATTACTTTTTTGCTTTATTGTTACTACGTGTTTGTGTTGGTTATTCATAGTTATGTTTTCTAGGCAATGGTTCATGAATTGCTAGGTATTCAAGACAATAAAGTGGACTTGAAAAGCATTGGGAAGTCTTCAAAGGACCAACAGGTATAAAGTTCACTCTTCTACTCTGCACTAGCATACATTTTCTATTAGACAATTAAACATGTTGACAATTTGCTTGGCTTTTGGGGTCATGCAGGAGGTTGTGCTATCATCAGAGCAAGATTCATTTTATAAAGCTAACATGTATGAGAATTTTGGAGATATTGGGATGAACATCAAGAAGTTGGTGGATGATTTCCAGCAAATTGCCAAAAGTAACCAGAACATACAGACAATAGGTTTGTATGAAATAAAGTTTGAAATTCTTCCTAGGTATTTGTGGAGGATCAACTAAGATGACTAAATTGTTTTTAATGCTTTGTTTTCTGCAGAGGACATGGCCAAGTTTGTTGATAATTATCCGGAGTACAGAAAAATGCACGGTAATGTTTCAAAGCACGTGACATTGGTGACAGAAATGAGTAAAATAGTTGAGGAGAGAAAGCTTATGTTAGTTTCACAGACAGAACAGGAATTGGCTTGCAATGGTGGGCAAGTGGCTGCTTTTGAGGTTATAATATTTTCTTCATTGCTTTTCTTTTGTGAATATAAGTTGTATTTTTTTTTTCTTTTCTGTAAATCGTGTCATTGTCCCTTCTCATGTTTTCTTGGACATCCATTTAGTGATTTTCTTCACATGATACTTGAGGACTATAAATCTGGTTCTGCTATTTTTCTGGAAGGAAGATAGGAGAGTTAAAGACTGTGAATTGTCTTTTGCTTTTATTTTTTTTGTCTATATTATAAGAATCAGATACATTAATTTTTGAGGAAGTTATTATGATTGAAACAGTTGTTTAAAATCTGTTCCTTGTTTTTTATTTCATAGTTCTAACTTGCGTTTTTGTTTCTTATGTGCCCATGGTCTATAAAAGGTTTGAGCCTCCCGACATTAGTGTGGAACTATTGATTAGCTATGAGATTGTTAATTGATGAGATTTAGTTGTTACATTCAGCATCACTTCCTCTGCTCTCGTCCTTTTCAGGCTGTAACAAATCTTTTGAACAATGAGAATATTTCTGATATAGACCGTGTGCGCCTAGTTATGCTGTATGCCTTACGGTATGAGAAAGAGAGCCCTGTTCAACTGATGCAGCTTTTCAACAAACTGGCTTCTCGTTCTGCAAAATATAAAACTGGGGTAATGTATACATTTAAGCGTTTTTTTTAACCAATTGTTTGAACTTCTACTTCTCTATTTAAAGATTTAAAACACATTGGACTATTTTATGGGTATTATTTATGCTATGCCGATTCATTATATCTTTTTCTTAGGTTTTGAAAAGATTTCTGTTTCTTCATCCTCTATTTGTAAGAAACTAGTCATCCTATGGCAGACTATTATCACAATGTAGTTCATATGTCTATGCTATAACTAGTGGGTTAGTCTTCAATTATCTTGATGTGCTCAACAACGTGATATGACAGCTTGTCCAGTTTCTTTTAAAACAAGCTGGTGTTGATAAGAGAACGGGTGATCTTTATGGGAATCGAGATCTTTTGAATATTGCTCGTAACATGGCTCGTGGATTAAAGGTATTCTCAATGCTCATAGAAATAAAAGAACTGCTTAATTTCTTCTAGTTTGCAATTTAGGTTGCTTATTTACTGTTATCTTCACTTATGCTTTAGGGAGTTGAGAACGTGTACACTCAGCATCAACCTCTTTTGGTCCAGACCATGGAAAGTATAATCAAAGGACGATTGAGAGATATGGACTACCCGTTTGTTGGGAATCACTTTCAGCAAGCAAGGTTTGTTGCTAGTGTGAGCGTGTGTCTCAGTGTCTCCTTTTTTTTTTTTTATTATTGCTAGAACTTTCATTTCTTTGCATATTAAATTATATGTTATACAGTTTGTGATTGTGCTTCTTATATAAAGCCATTTTTACATGGATAAGTATCATAAAGCTCTCCTTATTTATATAAACTGTGTTGTGTGTTGATGATTCTGATGCTTGTAGCATATGGTAACTTGTTATGAACGTTGATTTTTAATTAGGTAAAGGTTTGGAAAGGCATTCAGATGGCTGCTTTATAACTCCATTTCTATACCAGCTTTAAGTTTTTTTTTTTTTTTTTTTTCAAGAATTTGATATGCCGTTTGGAATCAGATTATAGCTTTCCTTTTTTCAAGAAACAATATTTTGATTATCAAAAGAGAAGTACAAGAAAGGGGAGATGAGATATCTCCACGTGCCTGAAGGATTAAAAAAGGTCTCCCAATTAGCAAAGATTTGTCATGCCATAATTGCAAAAAACTTTGAAAGTAGAAGACTAAGAAGCAAAGATACTAACTAGATAGCAAAAAATGTTCCTTTTCATGTTTTCCCCTTCAAATATTGTTTTGTTTCTCTCGTCAGTCTCCATAAAATGGCTGTAACTTCACCACACCAAAGGGAGTCTAGCATGACCTCTAAACGAAAATCAGATGATCATCGTAGGGCTTTCCTTTTGTGTTTTTCTAAATAAAAATAATTTTATGCTCTATTTATAGAAAGAATCTTTTGTTAAAATTAATGAATTGAACTTGGCTACTTTGTTCTGAAACAGGCCCCAAGAAGTCATCATTTTTATTGTAGGTGGGACAACATATGAGGAGTCACGTGCTGTAGCTTTACAAAACGCAACTACTTCTGGAATACGTTTTATACTGGGTGGTTCTGTCGTTCTAAATTCTAAGAGGTGAGCAATAATGGTTAGCTGATTTCATGATCTATTTTATGTGTTATTATCACTTTCCAATTTTCTATCTGGATTCTAGATGGAAAACGTGTTAAAATTTTCTATCCAGGATATTGTCATACTCTGTGTCTATATGAGTCGGTTTGTGTCTATTTATGATATGAATCTTATTGCTATAATTAGTAACTCTTCTATCTGATAAGTTGGATGAGGTGGTTGCAAGAGTAATTAAGTAATCGACGCTCCTACAAGTACTCTTGCAGTAATCATAACTCACAATATCCAACCACTCGAAAAATTTAAAATAAGAAGAGAAAAAAAAGGGAAAGAACAAGAAGCAGAACTCTCATACCACACAAGTTTATTGGTTTCCATATTGGAACCTACTATATAATCTCCTTGCAAAGACTTTGAGCAAGTAGTTATTTTCATGATGTCACCATTTGGCTGGTATAGGTTTCTGAAGGACTTGGAAGAAGCTCAGCGTATATCTCGTTCGAGCGCCACTGTGATTTGAAGCTCAACAGAGCTTGCAAAAACAACAAATCCGATTATGGGAGGTTTTCATTTGGTTGCTGCCAGCCACTATATGATTGCAGATGATAGAAGAAGAAAGAGGGAGTCCTGGAATATGCTTTACCATTAGAATCCCAAGGTCGCAGCCTCAGTCTCAGATGTCATTGTTCGTTACAAATTTGCTCAAGCGTTCAACAACAATAAACAGGGTTAGGAGCTAGCTAGTGAGTTCAAAGTTCCTGCTCATCATGTTAGAACAAATGTCCCACTCGTGGCGTATAGAAAAATGTCCCATTCTTTTTGTATATTTGGAAGCATCAAAGTCTTGCAGATGTAGAGTACACTATTTAGAGGTATGCCATATATATATATATATAGCACATTATACGCTTTCATATCCTAGGTCAGTTGGGAAAATTAACAGAGATTATGTAGATTATTATGTTCAGAAGATCTTATTCAAAATCCCAGATGTATTATTTTTCTTCTTTTGTCTGTCATTTCTCTTCCTTCTCTTGTTGGAAGAACTCTTGTTATAATGAAAGACATTTTCTTTCACTCTATTAGGTTTCTCTGTCTTATGAAAATATTAAGAAAAGAAAGAGGAGGTCGAAGTCCATTGTGACCGACTTAGATTGGCCGACCGCACATGGTCGACCAAAACTCATGCAGTTGTAATATTCAGTCAAATGAGAAAGAGGAGGTCGAAGTCCATTGTGACCTACTTATATTGGCTGACCTCACATGGGTCGACTAAAGTTCACGCAATTGTTCTGCTATGGCTTGGTCTAGTTCTTTATGTTCAAGATGGAGTAGGTTTGATGATCTAATTAAGTAAGGACGTGATTGAGTAACCGCGCGAGTAATGATTCAAGAGTTTAAAGACAAAGATTAGCTTGAGTAGCATCGTTTCCCAAGCAAGCTCTGAAAGTTCCCACGTTTATTCTCTAAGCTTTGTTTTAAATCCGATATTGACTTGAACAGTAGAGTATAGGTGACTTAGCGCCACGTCGGTGATTAATTTTACTTTATCTTCCAAGGCTTTCGTAGATGGGACCGTGTGAAGTCGTTCTTAATTCTTTTACTTTTACTTTTAATATTTACATAGCTCATTAATTACCTTATTTAAGAATAATGGTATTAATTGATTTCAGGTATATTTAAACATTTGATGGTTACACGTTAAAATCTGAATAATTAATGTGAAAATTTTATTAGACTAAAAATGGTAAAAAAAAAAATGCAATTTTGGAGATCAAAATTTAAAATTGACGAAATACATTTAAATAATTCTCTTTTGGACCCTAGCTACGTGGTAGGTGACAACTCCGATCCCATTTTGTCTCACTCAGAGATGACGTGGATTTAGAAATAATTCCATGCAGCCACGTCACATGACTCGTAACGCCGTTACATACGAAGCAAATAAGCCGTCTACATCATGGCAGCTAAGCTAAGGACGGGGAGCTTTTACCCGTAACAGCCCATCGTAGCCCTCCCCTTCACTTGTGGGTCCTTCAATCAACGGCTGAAATTCTACTGTGCTATTCGCTTTTTCACCGACTTGTCGTTTTAATTTCTTCTTTAATTTCTAAACCACGTTTCCGATTGCCGAAGCAACCGCCGATTTTCTCGTCTCTTTGTTCCCAATTACCGTATCGACGGCTTGATATTTCCTCCGGCGGATTGATATTCTACCGACATATTAATCGGTTCTCCACTCGATTTTTCACCGGGAAATCTCCTCCGCAGGTTTGTATTGATAATTTCTCTCCACCTCCCCTCTCTCTTTCGTTTTCTGTGAAGTGTTGTGGCTGTATTTTGTTTCCTTGTAATGTCTCTCCTCCATTCGTGTTATTTTAGCCTTTGAGGTCGCTACTTGTAGATTAATCGGTGTTCTAGGGCTTAACTCCGGTGTTGAGTTTTGAGACTTGATGTGATTACTCTATGCGCGGCGGGCGGGTAATTAGGAGCGCTGTTCTTTAAGTTTCAGTTATTGAGAACTGTAACTCGAAGCATCTGCAGAGGTTGAATTTTCAGTGATGAACACTAATTTGAATCTTTTTATTTTCTTTTTTGAAGTTCACACTGTATGAGACTGCTAGCTATCGTGTAATTTTGTTCGGAGGATCTTATTTTTATATACTTGATGGTCACTTATAGCGTTGAATCGCGCGTGCTCTCGTAGTTTTGTGTTAACTTATGATCATTACTCGAAATATCATCTGCATGCTAATCTGTGAGGGATGATTACCTTTGCTGCAACATCGACCACTGTCTTAAGTGAAAACGGAACATATTGATTTATTTTCCACGGGGAGTCTTCTGAGTCTGCCCAACCACTGGTGGGAGTTGACTTACGTCAAAGCAATTGTTTGTGTAGCCTATGTATCTAACATTCTTATATTAGTGTCTTCTCCCATGGTTTTTTTTTTCCTGGTAGTTTTGTTCATTTTCTGGGTATTTAGAACATTTTGACTTTTTAGGTCTTATGTATATCTTCGGTCTTAGACGTTCAACGTGTTGTCTTCCATTGGCTGTTCCTTTCTTAAGTGCAATGAAGTCTCAGTATAATCTATCGCAGGACAATCTGCATTTTTTACTTTGCAAGGGCTTGTCCCATTTTTCTCTGAGATCAAATTAGTAGTAATCTGGGAGAAAAATTAATTGTAGAATAAGACATTGCAAGATTTGTTAATAAGTTGGTTTTGATCAAACACATTCTTATTGAACCAGATTCTTCAAACATTTTTGCTTGATGGGATGGAGGATGTTCTTCTATACTTTTCTTATTCTATTCAAAATTGTGGAATCCTCTAGTAGATCAAGAAAGATGTGGTTGCTGAATCTAAGCACCGAAGCAGCACCTAATTTCAGCTGGACAATTCTCAGTGCTGGCGTATTTGTTCTTGTTGCACTTGTTCTGTCCACGTTTCTCATCATTGAGCATTTAGCTTCTTATAATCAACCAGAGGTTTGTTTTGTTCCTTCATTTGATTGGAATTCCGAAGTACTAGTTATATTATATCTTTTTGTTAAATTCTTGTCACTTGTTTGAACTCTTCTACTTTACTGCTTGGGTGGGATAGATGCCTACGTCCAATCATACTAATTGTATTAGCATTGGTGGATTTCATTTTGACGTCTAACTATATATCTTCTACTAGTCTAGATGATCATCTGGAGTTACTCTCTGACTAAAAAAGATAACTCTGGTTACATAGATGTGAAAAAAATATGAAGTGTGAAGAGTGAAGCTAATTGGAGTTTTACACCTTTGTCCTTCTGAATGTAGGGGATGTACATAAAATTGTGCATTTTCTAATCTTTTGCTTAACTTGTGAAATGATACTATCATATTATAAGTTCTTTTGGCGCTATTCTGTTGATTAACAGAGTACCTTCCTTCTTTCAGGAACAGAAGTTTCTGATTGGTCTTATATTGATGGTTCCTGTTTACTCTCTAGAATCGGTGAGAGGAATTCTAATTCCCTTATTCTTTTATTCTTCATTTATTTTTGTAGTTTTTTATTTTATTTTAATTGCTCCTAATGGTTGGGAATCTTTAATGTATGGTGCTAGTCCAACATATATCGTTGCACTTCTAATTAGAACAAGGGCTAAAAAGATTCGGCAAGTGCATTTATTCCAAGTAACATGCTTTCCTTGTGGTTGGATGGTTAGGTGATGCACGCTTGGGCTCTTAAGGATTTTGAATCTCAATATCTTTTTTTTTTCTTGTCAGTGTACTAAATTTTGGGACAATAGTTTTCTTTCTTTGAATTGGCGTACTATCTTTCCTTCAAACTCATTGGTCTCCTCCCATGTAATTGTTGGGGCATTTTTCCCGAAGAGAGAAGATGATTTTGGGTTGCATTTTATTAGGACTTCCTTTTGGGATCTCTTGCTTAAAAAAAGGATGGTACCTCATCAATGATGAAGAATCCTCTAGTCATTTTTTGGACAATCTCACTTTTGTTGCTTTTGGTCGATGAAACTCTGTGCCCCTTTGTAATTACAATTTAAGCTCCCTTTGTGCCAATTCGATGTGTTTTTCCTTTTTGTAATTTTATTTATACAATGAAGCTTGTTTAATATTGTTGGCTTTTGTTGGTAGGAGAAGTTTTGGAATGCGATTTATTTGCACTTGACTTTTTATTTTTTATTTTTGTGCAATTATTTATTTTTTTGCTGCAGTTCCTGTCATTGTTAAATTCAAATGCTGCATTCAACTGTGAAGTGATACGGGACTGCTATGAGGCTTTTGCATTATATTGCTTTGGAAGATACCTGATTGCTTGCTTGGGTACGTTAATCATATTGCAGTTATAGATGTAGATTTTTTTTTTTTTTGGTGCAGTTAGTCCAAACATTTTTGTACCTATTATTTTTCTTCTCTTTGTGCTAATTGTAAGGCTCTTTGTTTCACTTTCCTTTGCACAGATTGAGGCCTTCCTCCCTATATCTTGTATATTTTATATTTTCAATGAAGTACTTTCTTTAAAGAAAAAATTGCATTGCAGTAGTTTTATACAATCTGTTCAATTTGCATCAATTTCTATATGTTGAGCTAACAACTTTGTAAAATTTTAAAGAAGTCAACTTCATCTTCCTCTCAAAATAAAAAAGGTGATCATAATTGAATGGGCATACAGTTGATAAATTTTCTTCTCTCTTTCTCTGATTGTTATGTGTTCAAGTTTGGAAATCAGCTGAAAAAGTACTCCGCAATTTTCCTTTTTTGGAAGTTTCCATTCTCCCCCACCTCACGGAGGCATTCTTTATTGCATTTTATGTTAATGCTCTTGGTATTTGGCGTGTGTTAGTTGTATGCATGTCCTGTGAGATGCTAAAATTTTTTGATGGGTGATTAATTCAATTTACGAGATTTGTTTAATGCCCTCAAATAATGCTGAACTTTTTACAAATTTTATATGGTTGGAAGGTGGTGAGAAACGTACACTTGAATTCATGGAAAGTCAGACTGTTGTTGACTCTAGCACACCTCTTTTGACGGAAAAATATGCATATGGGGTTGTAGAACATCCTTTTCCCTTAAATTTGTTCATAAGGGATTGGTATCTTGGTTCTGACTTCTATCATGCGGTGAAAATTGGTATCGTTCAATATGTATGTGATCATCATTTTGCTCTTTTCTTATTTTTTAAATAAATATGCTCATGTCAGATTCATATCATGATTTTGGTCCTTGATTAACATCTCAGATGATATTGAAGATGATATGTGCTCTCCTAGCAATGATTCTTGAAAGTTTTGGGATTTATGGAGAAGGAAAGTTTGAATGGAGATATGGGTATGTGTCCTATTTCATTTGTATGGATACTTTAAATTTTTTACTATCACAGATACCCTGTAATCTCAATTTTCTATAATGTAGACAAACGTAGTTCAGCCTCTCTGCAGGATTTAGGACTTAAAAACTTCTAGTTCTAACCTTTCCTAGTCTTTGAGCATTGATTTTGACCTGTTCTGTTTTCTTACAGATATCCCTACTTGGCAATTGTACTTAATTTTAGTCAATCGTGGGCCCTATATTGCCTTCTCCAATTCTATTCTGTCACGAAGGACAAATTGGAACCAATTAAACCATTGGCAAAGTTTCTTGTTTTCAAGTCAATTGTTTTCCTCACTTGGTGGCAAGGAATTGCCGTTGCCTTTCTTTTCTCCATAGGAGCTTTTAAAGGGTCCTTGGCTCGGGAGCTGAAGACACGCATACAAGATTACCTAATATGTATTGAGGTGAGCGAGACTACATTTCTTGCCTGGTTGCTTCATTTATCTTACAGTAGTGCTTTTAGGCATGCCCTTTACTTGATTTCGCTCTTTTGGTTGAGATGATTGATCAGTTAAACTTATATGCAATCTGTATTTCGAAACTTGAGATGACATTGGAGTTAAACTTATACACAAGAGTATGGTATTAGCTAAACATTGATTGGAACGCTTGGGTATCATGTTCAAAAGTGAGAACCATCTCTATTTTCAAGGGGAAGAAGTAAACATTGTTGAGGCCTATTTGAGGGTAGTTTGAATTTTTTTTTTTTTTTTTTTTTTTGCAACTATGATATGAAATTTTCTTGGTCATCCCTTAATGTCAGACGGCTGACACTCCCTGTGGTCTGAAATTAAGCTGACTTTGATTGCAAGAATGTTAAATCTCTCATTATTATATTGTAAAAACTTCTTTTGTTCTCTGGTATCCTTTTGTAAGTTTGAATTTCATTTGAAATCCTTGCAAGTGTTGTAAATTAAAATTATATCTCATTCAGATGGGTATTGCTGCCGTTGCACATGTTTACACCTTTCCAGCCGTACCTTATAAACGTGGAGAAAGATGTGTTCGTAATGTTGCTGTGCTGTCTGACTATGCATCCTTAGGAACGCCACCGGATCCAGAGGAGGTTAGAGACTCTGAACGGACAACTAAAATACGCTTGGGTCGCCATGACGAGAGGGAGAAGCGTTTGAATTTTCCCCAGAGTGTTCGGGATGTTGTCATTGGAAGTGGTGAAATTGTAAGACCTAACCTTGTTCTTTCTAATCTTCCTCTGCTTCTCATTTATTCCCACGTTTTAATGAGTCCGTGGCTTTGTTTCCCATCAGATTGCTGATGACATGAGATATACAGTCACACATGTTGTTGAACCAGTTGAAAGAGGGATTGCAAAACTTAACAAAACAATCCATCGGTTCTCTGAAAATGTTAAACGGCATGAAGAGCAGCGGAAGAGTGCCAAGGATGATAGTCATCTGATTCCTTTGAATTCCTGGTCAAGAGAATTTTCTGAACCTGAAGAAAATCTTACTCAAGGCAGTGTAAGCGACAGTGGAATATCCAATTGTAAGAGACAACATTCCCAATCAAAATCCTCCGCTTCTCGAAATAGAATCGGCAGATAACATGGCGTTCTTTGTATAATGTAAATGATGAAACTCATATGTTGGCATGATTTTTAACCATGCTGATGTTCTTAGTTTAGAATAGAAATGTGAATGGCGGGGACATTAACTGGCAAAAAGTACCGGTCTTGGTCCCTTGTAGAGCTAACCCTTTACCTTAAACCCATCCAATTAGCCACAGATACAGGAGAAAACACGAAAGGAATGAACGATGGTTTTGGATTCTATCATCTGTAGGAAAAACCTGGTGACTTTGAGCTATAAATCTAAGTAAACTCTTATCTTTCCACTGAACAATTGTTGGGGGGGATGTAAATACCGCTGATTTCCCCTCAAAGCAAGTCTTCGTTAACTATATTGTTTATAGACTAATCAAGAACAGTGAACTTACCATAATTTTTGCTGTTGTTTCGATCTCAGGTTTATTCTGTTTTATTTTTCTGGCATTTTTGGATTGTATAAACATAATTGAAATGAGGTACCGACTAGAAATGTGAAGCTGAATTCCAGTGATGTTTGTGGTAATTATTGGCTGACAATGGTAATAGATCTGCCTGTTTTCCTTTTAAACTAAACTATTGAAACTAGAGACAGCATTTTGCATTAACTGGAAGAAAACTGAGTTCATCCCTTATATTTTAACTCTTTAACATTATTATTCTGTCAGGATTTATGATGAAACAATTGCAGGAGAACATCAGAATCGTGAAAGTGGCCATCAAGTTAACTGCAGCCATTGAAGATGAGGAAGCTTCAGGTTTAAAGAATGATACATTTTGACTGAAAACTTAGAACTGATATCTACTTTTCCTCACATATTAGTTTATTCTGGATGGACTAGGAGCAGATTAAGCATCTGTCAGCTATATATTAAGGGATTGGAACAATAAGCAGAATTTGGTAGCATAACAGAAGCATGTCTTTATGAGGTAATTGACTAAACAGCGCGGTCGAAGATTACAGACTTTTGACGTAAGGCCTAGAAACTCTACTAGTTACATTACGAGCCTAACCATTACATCTGTAAGAAAACTTAGATCAGAAGTGTATGAATACAATATGTGACAGTCCAAGTCCACCGCTAGTAGATATTATCTGCTTTGACCCGTCACATATCGCCGTCAGTCTCATAGTTTTAAAACGTGTCTGCTAGGGAGAGGTTTTCACACCCTTAAAAAGAATGTTTTGTTCTCCTCCCCAATTGATGTGGGATCTCACACCATACCTCTTGTGATATCTATGGATGTGTATTTACATGTTTTCTATACAAGAAGAAAATGTCAAAACTTGGGATCCGTTCTTCATTCTTTTGTCCATTAGTTCTTCTCTATGCAGACTTTAAGCGATCTAACCTGTACAGTCTCTGGGAAAAAACACAACATTCTTAGTAGGTAAACTGTCATTGAATTGGTTGTAGTGCTGAAAATAATACTTGAGTTTACCAGAATAGAATGGATGTGTTCTAGAAAAGGTGAGAGCTGGGAAATGAAGGAGTCTATTTCCTCCACAAGGGTGTCGTTTTGTTCGTCATTGGCCGTTAGGAGACGATCGAACCTTTCGCTATCGGGCACGAGTTTCAGAGCTATCTGCAAGAACCATATTTTTTTGGTTTATACAAAAGTACCATGATGATCATTTAAGAGAGAAGGCAAACAAAGCAAAAGAGACGATAAGTAGGAATACTTTGACAGCAGCAGATGAAATCCATCCATGCCATGGCTTTAGAGTAAGGTTGTAAGCATCCTCTACTGCTTGCTCCATGCTCTGCCTTGGTTCTTCTCTTGACTTCTGTAATAACACCACTGTAAAATCCAGGGACCTATATCAAAGTAAAGCTCCATAAAACTCCTTATCAACAACTCCACAGAGAAGAGAGTAGGGGGAAAAGAATGACAGGCAAAGAAAATTGTGAGATCTCGGTTAGGGAGGAGAGTGAAACATTTTTTATAAGGGTGTGAAAATTTTTCACTAGCAGACACGTTTTAAAAACCTTGAGGGGAAGCCCGAAAGGGAAAGCTCAAAGAGCACCCCTCATCGATTGGAGAAAGGAATGACTACCAACGATGGTCTCTGAAGGGGGTAGATATTGTGAGATCTCACATCAGTTAGGGAGGACGCTTGTCCCCAAAGAAGGTGGATATTGTGAGACCCCACATCGGTTGGAAGGGAGAACGAAATATTTTTTATAAGGGTGTGGGAACCTCTCTGTAGCAAACACGTTTTAAAAACAAAGCTCGAAAGGGAAAGCCCAAAGAAGACCCCACATCGCTTGGAGAAAGGAACAACGGCTAGCGAGGGTGTTGGGCTCCGAAGGGGTGGATATTGTGAAATCTCACATTGGTTGGGGAGGAGAACAAAGCGTTCTTGCGTTAAATCTTGAGAGAAAGTCCAAAGAGGACAATATCCGCTAGAGGTAGACTTCGACCGTTACCGAAATAGATTTTTTCTCATCGAATGACCACACAGAACACAACAAAAGCTTAGGAATCAACAATTTGCATCATAAGCAGTTAGCAGAAGTTAAGAAAGCAGCCAACAATTCGATGAATGTTCATATATAGCTTAGCTACCTTGTAAGCCATAGAAAGGCTCTGCTACAACTGGTGAGCTTCCTAGCAATTCCATCATTCATCTCTTTCTTCAAAACTTCCACCATATTCGAATACAACAAAGGATCAGACTCATACATACTCTCCAACCTCTGCATTTCAACCCACCACCACTTAGTATCAGTAGCCATAAACACACAGAGATGTTCCCCATTTTAATGCTCTGTTTCTACCTGAATGTTCTGATGAATGTCCTGTCGGAGAACAGCCATTGTCGGCCCTACCTTATCTGCAGCAACAACAACAACAACAAAAAAAAACCCCATTTAACACAACCATTCCCTTTCTACTGTTCTCAGAGAGGAACAGAGAAATACCCAGAAATCGAAAGATCAAATAGCAAAAAGAAAGAAAGGGCTTGGTGGGTATGTCGGGAGCAGCATGATCCACAGAAAGCTGCGCCGTTGCAGACCTCATTTCTGATTCCATTTCCGCTGCTCTCTTCCTCTTCATATGTCTAATCGAAACCAAACTCTTTATATTTTGGATCTTAAGAAAGCTCTGAAATTTAAGAAATGATGGCGACTACAGGATTTGACCTCAATTATCACTTGCTTCTCTGCTTAAATAATCGATTGAATCTTGAAATAGGATTTTTAATATTAATAAATCCATTAAGTTCTGTGAGAAGATAAGAATAAAGTTTTAGAAAATTCTTATATTCCCTTGATAATACACTGTTCTTGTCCCTAAATTACAAATACCAAAGTTTATAATAATTTAATTCTATTCCCTAATTTCAAGCCCCTTTCGTACCGTTTTCGTTTTAGTTTTCATTTTTTGGCTCGTATCTTGCAACTTGGAACGATATATTGTGACATACTTAGTCCTCTTAGTCCTCGAAGTTTGAGTTTAATTTAGCTGTATTTCGTCTAAAGTCTAAATTTGATTTCTAATTAGTTTTTTATTCATTAATGTACCCACCACGGGTAGGTATTGTCTCGTTTGGGCTTCAAGCCCACCACTAGTCGACATTGTCTTTTTTGGACTTTTTCCCTTGAAATTCGGTTAGGAGTTTTTAAAACGCATTTGTTAGGGAGATATTTTCACGCATTTATAAATAATGTTTTGCTCCTCTCTCTAACTAATGTGAGATCTCACAATCTATCTCCCTTCATAGCCGAGCGTCCTCGCTGACACTCGTTCCTCTCTCTAATCGATGTGGGATCTCATAATCCACCCTCTTTCGGGGCGTAGCGTCCTCGTTGGTGCTCGTTCCTCTCAAATTGTACTTGAAAATGAATACGACTCTTCTACTCATAAATGAAATGTTTCAAGAAATTCTCGACGTGGGATCCTACAGTAAAAAAAAAAAAAAAACTCATTTAAAATATATATATCATCGAATTTTTGTTTGCGTAGGTAATTAACGCGTCATCGTTCCATTAGGTCCCTTAATATTAAATTATTAGAGATGATTTGAAAAACAATTTCAAACTTTATAAACTAATTAAAAATTAAATTCAAAATTTAATTGAAATCTATGGAAATGTATAAATTAACTAATTTATTTTACTAAAAATATTATATTATTTCAAAGAGCGAAAGTTTGAATTTATATATTTATATGGAACTATTTAGACATTCCCGAAAATTTAAAAAATTGGAACAAAATTATGGGAATATTAAAAATTATGTTTTTTTTAATTAGGTGACGTAGTGGAAAATTGATAATTAATTAATTAATTAATTAATTAAATTTTAGTTTCATCTAAACCGTTCCCAACTGGAACGATCTTAACTACTATTATAAGTTGACGAAGTTTTTATTTATTTAATTAATATGATAAGCAGTTTCAAAATCATATCCATATTAAAAAAAATTAATTAGGATTAAGGTAACCAAATCTTTACTAATTCTCTTGATTACTCACAATATATATTCTTTACAATATTCTTCATCACAAATTACCCTTAATATATCTTTTATTTATTAAAAAATACTAATTATTATTGCAAACATTAATGGTTCGGTCTATAGTGATATGAACCAAGACATTAATCATACGACATAAACTTTAAGAAACATGTGAAGAAAATATTGTTCAAGTTTATTTACATAGTAGCTAATTATGGTCATAAAGTATACGTAGTGGTTAACTATAGTAATAAATTATGAAAATTATGGCTCTTGGAATACTTCATGTCATCTTCGACTTTAAAAAATGGAGTAAAAAGAGCCTTTGTGCTTTCTTTTAGCAAAGGGTTAAGTTTCTTTGCAATCCTATGGAGTTTAGATTGTACGTTTAAAATCATTTAAGCTAGACATGATCGATCTTACTTGTGGAGTCATTCGAATCTCAAACAAGTGTTCTTGTGTTCAGATATTCAATCAACAAGGTAATCTCAAACAGTGGGAACGCACCTTTTTTTTTTGGTCCCTATAATTATGCCTTATAATAAATATTACCCTAATTGTTAGTGCAATGAAATTAGGTATTGATTTAATTAATCTCACAAAAGATTTATATATATTTAAATGTTTTTTTATTAATTATTTATTTGTCCTCACTCTTCGTCTACGCTAAGTTGAAATAAAATATCCTTTTTAATTTTCAGATTTCTTGGCAATTCGGAATTTGACTTTGTTTCTATGTTCTAGTTGCAGCGTTACATTCGCATAATATACACTTTATTCACCTAAATAATACAAAACCATACAAATTTTATTTTAATATATAGTTTTCAATGTAACAGTATTAAATCCCATGTTCGAACCATAGAATAAATTTCTTTCTTTCACATAAGAGTATGTAAAATGTATATAATGTAATGATATATCACAAAAATTCGGCGTTGTAATTGCACGAGAAAGATTCCCATTCTTGAAGTTGTTCGATCTGTTGCGATGGCCATAGTTCATCAATGGTTAGTTCGGGTTGTAACCCAAATGGGAAATTTTCATAGACCTTTGTAATTCGATCTTCGGGTTGATTGAATAAATCGGATAGCTCTTCGAAGAAAATCTCGGGATTCTTCGCTGTTAGATTGTCTGATGGGTCAGCCGATTCCGGGGAGCTGGTCGATACGTGGGGCTTTGTGCTCGGTGGGGTGTTTAAAAATCTAGCGAAAACGGCAGCAAGATCGATATCGGATCCATTGGAGGAGGGTTCGGTAATTTGGGTTGAAATTACGTTGGATTTTGTGAGATGTGAGATAGTGGAGGAAGTTGAGGATTTGGAACGGCGGGTCTTGCGGCAGCCGCCGCCGACGGGGACGTTGCGGAGGGAGCCGCCTTTGGTCCAGTAACGGCGGCAGGATTTACAAAAGTAACGAGGCTGGGAGAGGCTGTAGTTGTTGTAATAACAGAATTTGGTGTTGGCGGAGGCGCAGCGGGGGCAATTGGGGGCTTTTTCGAGATGGGGCTTCCATTTCCGTTCGAGATGAGCGGCGAACGGCGGCGGTGGAGGAAGATGGGAGATCTGGTGGTGATCGGACATTGGAAGAGAGGGAGAGAGAAAGGGGATGTGGAGGTGGGGGAGAAGATGGGAATTATGTAGAGTGAAGGTGGGTGTGAAGAGAAACGTGGGGTGTTGGGGAGTCGTTGGGACCAAGGAACTGCGTGAGGGAGAGTGTGTATGGAAAGAAAAAATAAAATTAACGTGTTCATATTACTCCACAACTCGACCAATTTTAAAATTATTATAAAAATTAAAAATATTTGACGTTTGTAATTAATATCAATGATGTGCAGTGATTTATAATTTTTTTAAAAAATAATTAAAAAGAACCACTCATCAACCCAAAAAATGAGGTAAAGAAAACAAAGTGTATTAATTTATTATTTTACATAATAAAAAATTTGACAAAAATATTTCAAATCATATTATTATTATTATCCACGTGGCATAGTTTCATTGGGTAACAGTTCATTATTTGAAAGTGATGGAAGCTAATTAGTCAAACCTTAGTTGGTAGCCATTGAAATTTTATGTACGAAATGACTCTAATATCCTTAGCCCTCTAAATCAAACCACTACCCTTATAAATGTAGCTGAATATTTAATTAAATCATGTGACTAATATTATGGTATCCTTATACATAATGTAAAAACAAAACTTAATTAATTAGAATTTAAATTTTATATTATAATTATTACCAAATCAATTAAAAGTATTTATTTCTCCATCTTTAGGGTTGTTAAGCTATTTATGAGAAGGGTAAAATGGTCATTTTGAAAAGAAAGATGGTCGGCTCGAAATACAGTGGGCTGCCAGTTGTAGAATTAAGAAGTAAAAAATTATAATTATATTGCAATGCACGTGATTAAACGGGTTACGTGGCATATTTTCGTTAAATAAATTTAATCATCTTAATTATATAGTTTAGGGTTCATTAATCCTAGGTTTTCTTTTTCTCTCTCTCAATTAATTATAGGGTCAAATAATTTCTTAAGGTTTGTTATTATGGTTGACTCTCTAATTTATTATAAATTAATCCTCACATTTTTAAAATTTTTAAATATTTTAATAAATTAATATTAATTTTAATATCTTTTTAAAAGCTAAAATATGTTGATACAATATCCACCCTAAATTGTTGAGGAGGTGATTCGTGGATAATGAGTAGTAATGCCTATCAGGCAGAGCGGGAACGGAGAGGGGATATCTCATAGATAATTTATAGAATCGAGTTTTCTATAATAAATTTTCCCGTTTATTTATTTTTTTTAAAGGAGGGTGATAGTAAGGAAAGTTTTTAATATAAATTATTAATTAGATATTATCTCGTAATTAATTAGAATGAATTTTTAAAAAGAAAATAAATAAAAATATATGTGGTGGATATGGGTTGGAGTTTGAAGAGAGAAATTAGAAATCACGTGGTGGGTTTTGTATCATTTTCATGAAATATAAATATAAGAAGAATTCATTATATTCGGACCTCAAAAACATATAATAACTTCTACGTTTCAAATCCTCATCGTCATGCTCTCTCACTCATTACATTCCTCACACATTTTTCGAGTTAAGTTATTTTATGAATCGAGTTTAAAATGTTAGAGAAGTTAATTTAAATCTCTTGCTTTTATATATGGTTAGAAATATTCATTCTACGTGGAGAACTGTTCTAAACAGGATTGAAAATTCTCGTTCAAACGGAGATTAGAGGATGAGCCAGAGATAAAGATTGTGCTCCTCATCTCCGTCCTCATCCTAAACCCTAATCCAGCCTTAATTAGGCTTTGATATGTATATTTAAAACTAAGATTGAAAACTAACCTAATATACTTTTTAAATCTCGAATAGAGATAAGAAAAAGTGTGTGGAAACCTCTTCGTATCAGACGCCCAAAGAGAACAATATGTGCTAGCGGTGGGCTTGGACCGTTACACATACCTTAATCTGTAAATGTCGAACAAAGAAGTTTTGAGTCTCGAAGGTGTAGTCATAGAGAAGATCACCCGACGCATGCTCAAGAGAAAGAGGAGTCACCCGACGCATAAGAGATGTGCAACGACGACTGGGTCACCGGACACTCCCTCAAAGTCGAGGTTTAGAGAGAGACGAGCGCGGCCACAGCGAGTTGATAGCGTTGGAAGAGGCAAGGAATCATTCATGGAAGGTTGGTAAAGGAAAGTAAATACATATAGTTATTGCACGCGCTATGCAATACTTTTGTGTTGTGGGTCAAAGTCTGGTCACGCGCAAAGACTCCATCTGGTCTTCCTAATTCTCTATATTAGCCTTTTCTAAACCTTATTTAATTGAAATTAATTAGAGATTAAGTTAATTAGAATTAATGTATTATTAAACAACTCCATTTTGACAAGTTTTGTCTTTTTGTAATTGACAATTTCATATGGTTTACCCAAACCCTTTTGACTTTTGTTTTTTCTTTTTATGATCCCAACATTTAAATAGGTTTATGTTAATTATGTTTTTTTTTTTAATTTTAGAGCTTATGGATAATAAGTATCACTATTGTAACGAATAAAAAATAAAATAAAAAAAAGATTGCAGCAACGACACTCGCCCAAAAATGCGAGTTCTACAACGAGTGTCGTGGATCTCGCAAATCCAACCACCCACGATCCTACAAAATGCCCATCAGGCCCAAAGGGTGTCCGGCTACAATCCAGAGGAGCTAGCCCGACCATCAAGCCTAAAGGGTGTCCAATTACAGCCTAGAGGAGCTAGTCCGACCAACAGACCCAAAGGGTGTGCGAGCCTGTTTGTGGGCCCATGTTTGCACATGTGAGTTGTGTGTAGAGAAATACTACACATCCAACTTGCCGTGACTAGAGGCCACGTAAGAGAAAACAGTTTTAAATGATATGTCTCATTCATGTTGCATGTGTGTGCATTCTCCGACTTTAATAGTGGGGTCACTTACCGAATATTTCTTAAAATATTCAAGCTTTAAGCTACTCTTATATTTCAAGTAAAGGCAAGACACCCGCATTGCATCGCATCATATCAAAGACCATAGAACATAGAACATCGAATACTATAAAACATGCTTAGGTTAGTCTAAGAGATTGTTTTAATATTTTTATTTGAGTTTTATTTTATTTTTGCATCGGATATTTCTTTTTTGTTTTAAGTTCATGACAACCTTTTATGAAATTATTTAATTTAAATTTATTTAAAGTATAAAAACTAAATTATAATATTTAAAAGTATAGAAAGAGGGAGATTCATGTAGGAATGTATTTATTTATTTTTGAATAAAAACATATGAAAAACATAAATAGATATAACAGGTCAGCATGGAAATATCCGACGTGGCAAGGACATAACAATGACATAGACGGTATTCCAAGACTTGGGGTTGGACGCTTTCAACACTGAAACAATGGATTGCTGACTGGGTTTTATAAAGACGTTTTCAAACCTCTAAACCCTTTATATATTCATTACCTTTTCAACGCTCTTCAAACACCAACACCATGGCTGAAAGAAAACATCTTCAACTCCATGCCCACCGCCCCTCCGCCCTCAAAATCTCCCAGCACTCCCACAACATCAAAAAGCCGCCGCTCCCCCCGCCGCCCCAGCACCGCCCCGTCATAATCTACACCGACTCCCCCAAGATCATCCACACCAATCCTACCCAATTCAAGGACTTGGTCCAACGCCTCACCGGTTGCCAACCTGATGCCCCTGACATTCATCAGGTCCAATCGAACACAATATCAATGTCGATGTCGATGCCAACTAGTACCGAACAAGGAGTGGAGAGTGTAGGTCATTTCCCAACCGGGATATTATCGCCGATACCGGGTACTTTCACGCCGCCGTCCCAGACAGCGGCGTCATCTGATCTCAGCTCTCTCACCTACTACTTCCAAGACAGCTCCACAGCTCCTAATAATTTTGCATCATCGCTAGATTTCTTCGACAACTTCTCTGATTTTCATTAACTAATCTCAATTTCATCATTAATTTTGGCATAATTGTATTATTCTACCTAATTAATTCATCATCTCAGACAAAAAAAAAAAAAAAAAAGCTTTGACTTTTTTTTATAATTATTCTTTTAAGATAAAAGTCAAACAAGTAGAGCGAAAATTCAACTTAAGAAGGCCGCCAATGATAATTTTTGAAAGGAAAGGGAAAACAATATGAGTTCTTCAAGTCCGCCGTCAGGTTCTGGATCGGAGCACCCGCCGGTAAAACAGCCCCAAATACTCCAAATCTCCAAACAGTCCCGGAATATCAAGAAGCCCCCGCTGCCGCCGGGAGCCCTCAAACGCCGGCCGCCGCTCCTAACGGTAAAAAAGAAGACCGAAACCCCGGCCTCCTACCACCCTTTTCCTCCTCCTCCTTCTTGTTCGACGGTCCGGCCGGCGGGAGTCATGCCGTTGCCGGGTTCTTCCGATTATAATATTATTGCTCCGCCGTTGCCCACGTTCAAGACTCCTCTACCCCGCCTTTACTACAGACCCGAACTTCCAGACTCCGACGCCGACTAATTTCATTTCTTTTTAACTCAAATTTTATTTTATTTTCTTGAATTCCCTCCTCCATTTTGTTTAATAAATCTACAAATTGGTGCCAAGATTCACTCTTCTTTTTTCTTTTTTTTTTTAAGCATGTTTACTTCATACAATTATATATATATATATTACTACGTGTTCATGTGTAAAAATAAGTAATTTCACAAATCATGGTTGGATTTAATGAGAAATTCTGATATCATATTAAGAATAAGAAATAAAAGTGAGATTGAAAGTCGGAGAAACATAGTTAGGATAAAAAGTCCAATATTCATTAATGTTCACGATGTTTAAGTAGAATATGAGCTACCAATTAAATTCCAGAGATAAAATATATCAAATATAACTAATTTTATATAAAATAAGATAAAATATATCAAATATACTATTAAACAATTTCTAAACCTAAGAGTAAAATGTAATTAATTCTATATAAAATATATTCCAATACCATTGGTATGAAGCGTTTGTGGAAGCACAAAGCAAAGTCATGAGAGGCTTCATACCAATGGAGATGTGGGAGAGTCGTGATTTTTAACATTGTGGGAGAGTCGTGATTCCTAACATTGTGGAGAGTCGTGATTCCTAACATGGTATTAGAGTCATGCAGTTAACTTAGTTATGTCAATAGAATTTTCAAATGTCGAACGAAGAAGTTGTGAGTCTCGAAGGTGTAGTAAAAAAGTGACTCAAAGAAGGCTCCAGAGAAAGAAGTCGAGTTTTAATAAAAGAGAGAGTGTTGAAGGCTCTGAGATGTACTTTATTCGAACAGAAGATTTCATTCGGATTTTTATATATACCATATGCCATCCTACAAAGGCCGCCAATTTGTTCAAGAAACCAACGCGCATGGGTTTTTCAAGATTTTCTTCCGGCTTCTACCCACCGGAAAAATGGGTGGAGCAACCACTCCAAATCTCCAAGCACTCCCGGAGTATCAAGAAGCCGCCGCTGCCGCAGCCGCCGACTTCCGCCATTCCCCGCCAGACGATCATAAAGTACGAGGTGAAGCCGAAGATCATTCACGTCAAAACCCCCGCTGATTTCAAGTACATTGTCCAACTTCTCACCGGCAGCCCCAATCATCCGCCGCCAGATCCTCTTGATTCAGCTGTCCTCAGTCCGCCGCCACCGCCGCCGCCTGACCCTGTTCAAGAATCTGTCCTCAATCCGCCGCCGTGTGAAGAAATCAGCATTTATGATTATGATTGGGAGGAGCCTTCATATCCAATTCCATTTCCTATTCCTCCGCCCAATTTCAAGAACATTACATCCTCTTACTTACCCATTCAATTTTCCAGACCCCTTTAGTTAGCTCTCTAGATCTTCATAGTTAGCTCTCTAGATCTTCATCTTTTTTTCTTTTGTTTATTTCTTTTTTAGGATAGTTTCGACTTTCTTTTGCTTTCGATTCAAATTTCTTTTTCTTGATTTCCCTTCGTCCATCTTGAAAACATGTTCAAATCAATCATACAATGAATGCAACAAGAAAATATACATAATATTCGAAACAATTAACAATATTCCCCTACTCATGTTCATGGATTTGACGTCAACATACACTATTCAATTGGAAGACATTATACTTAAAAAAAATTCTTCGTTTTGCAAATTTGGAAGTCTTTCCAATCTCCATGCCGCCAATGACAAATTTGGTCGACGGTTCGGCTAGCTAAACTGACTCTTCGGGGTCGTCGAGGCCGAGATAGTAGCCACGGGTTTCCTTTGTGTTCAGATTCATCAGGAAAAAATAGGCTTGATGCTGACCCTTGGTTTCCTTGACGGCAGTACAGGGAGTGGTGCTTCCCCTCTGAGGATCCTTGCAGCTTCTTTAGCAGTTGGCCTCTTTTCATGATTTGGATGTACACAGAGAAGTCCCACCATTAGAATTCTTTCCATTTCTACTACATCGTACATTCCCATCAACCTTGAATCAGATGCTTCAATCAGTTTCCCCACTTCCCATTGATCCCAAATCCAACTGACAAGCATCGTCCCGTCTTCTTCTACAGCCATCCGTCCTGACGCAACTTCGAGCATTACCACACCGAAGCTGTAAACATCGGATTTGACAGTGGGAACACCAGAATAAACATATTCAGGTGCAAGGTATCCCATCGTTCCGGCTGGTATGGTTGCTTCTCTTGTGATTGAACCGTGTTCGTATACTTCTGCTAGACCGAAATCCACTAGCTTGGCGTTGAACTCTGCATCAAGCATAATGTTGCAGGTCTTGACATCCCTGTGAATGATTTGGTTCTCACATTCTTCATGAAGATATGCCAATACAGAAGCAACCCCAAGAACTATTGAAAACCTCTTCTTCCAAGGAAGAACAAATTGTGAACTGGAGGAGCTATTGTGAAGAAGTTCGGCTAGGCTTCCGTTGGGTAAGTACTCGTAAACAAGCACCAACTCGTTTGCCTCACAGCACCATCCATGAAGCTGAACCAAATTCTCGTGTCTTAAGCTACCCGCCATTGTTGCGAACTCTGTGGTGAAAGGAATGCACTGGCGATTGTTTGATGTGCCTCGCTCGAATCGTTTAACAGCTACTTCTCCACCGGATGAGAGAGACCCTTTGTAAACTGTTGCAGAACCACCTTCCCCAACAACTCTGTTTTGATTAAACCCCATTGTAGCCAACTCTATCTCCCCAAGAGACAATCTCATTGGAACTCTGTTCATATGAACTTGAGAGGTTAGATGGGCTGCTCTGCCTCTGGACATTCTACCTCTAAACTTCTTTATCAGAACATAACCAACCAAACAAACAATTGCAACAATGCAGCAAACAAATGCAGCTAAACCTCCCAATTCAAGGGTAGTCTCCCCAATCTTCTTCCTCTTACGAGAATCAACGACATGACTGCTATTGGCGCTCGACTCCTCCGATGAGCACATAAAACAGTCTCCTTCATTAATGGTATCCACAGGACTCAAAGAAGGGACCAACCCAAAAGTTCTAAACAGCCATCTATCAACAATGTAAAGAGCAGAGCCCTTCCCATTGGAAGCAGAGAATCCCACATACATAAACTCCTTAAATTGCTTAGAAAGGTCAATCTGCGCAACCAGAAGAGGATTTGCGGGTCGAGTCTGGGAATACCCAACCCAGACCTGGATCATCTTCATGTCATCCCTGTATTCAATCCAAGCAGTAATCTGCCTGCCATTTTTCAAAACAATGCCACTTGACCAAAAATCCACAGAAGTCAAAGAGGTAGGTGAGTTGAGATCAAGACCAAGATGGTTGTCGTTAATGTCGCCAAGATCAGGGTGGAAATTGGTGTCGAATTCAACAGCGATGAAAGAAAGGTGGGAATCCAGAGAGGGGTCGGGAAGGCCCATGTGCCCACGAGAGCGGCTGAAAGATTTGGTATCGGAGGTGATGAGAAAGGCGATTCCATCGGCAAAAGGGCAAAAAGGGGTGGGGACAATGGAGAGGGAGAATCGAGAGGAGAAAGAAGCCGTGGAATTGGTGGAGAAATCAAGAAAGCGAAAAGGGTTTACGTAGAAGGCGGTTCCGATTCCGGTAAGGGAATTGGAAGAAAAGGGAAGGCAGTTGTGTTCTTTAGTGAGAAAAATGGCATTGTTTCTGATATGAGCGTCGCCGGAGAGGGTAAAGTTTTCACTGGACAAGAAAGAAAGGGAAAGAGGGGCGAAACTGGAAAGGATGAAGAAGAAGAAGAAGAAGAAATGAACAGAGAAGAACGGCGAAGAATCCATAACTGAGCTTGCTCTGTTTGGCCGTTCGGCTGTGAAAAGAGAGAGAGCGGGAAATCATAGGGTAGCATTTCCTTTCTCGTTCATATTTCTTTTTTTTTTCTTTGTTAATAAAAAAATATATATAACTTAGTTACACTCAAAGAACAAGAATTAAAACAAGAACAAAAGAACTAGAAGCTTGAACTCCATGAGACAGAACGAGATACTCTTATTCAACATAACATAAACCAAACTGTCCTTTATATGATCAATTCATCAGCTTCCTACCAAATGAATACACAAAAAAGACTTATTATCTGCCAAGATTTCATGTTATAATAGGTAAGAATTAAGCCAACATTGAAAAAGAAACATCACTTCAGCATACACATGGGAGAACTCGTCGTCATAGATAGTAAACCTCATAAAAACGCCTATTGCCTACCTTACTCAGCTGCCTTCGAGAAGTCGATTCGAAGTTTTCTTAGTGGTATCAACTCTTCTGAAGGGCTTCAAATGTTCATATCTGCAATGGTAAGAATGTAAAATGAAAATGAGAACACCTACCACTGAGATTCTTACTTAGAACATGAAAGTTTAGTCAATCCATCACTACTTCACATGAGATCTCAGATACGGTTTGCTTCTCTTCCCTTAACATAACTATTGATATTTCAACTTGGAGTGCACAATAGGCTTCACAGAGATGATGGATTTCTTCTAATTCATGTATCAAATGCAAAAAGGTCGTGCTAACTAAAGATATCTTAGAGATGTTAATTCTTTATGGCACAAAATCATATATAGCAAGAATCAGATAGAAGACTGCGTGGTGCACAAGGATTAGCCGATTTGGAGCCTATTTAAGGCAACCTATTCAGGCCTTGGAAGCATATCTGTGAGATCCCACATCGGTTGGGGAGGAGAACGAAACATTCTTTATAAGGGAGTGGAAGCCTCTTCCTAGCATCCGTGTTTTAAAAACCTTGAGGGGAAGCCCAAGAGGGAAAGCTCAAAAAAGACAATATCGGCTAGCGGTTGGCTTGGGCCGTTAAGCGGTTTGAGCTTAAGAAACAGTGGAAACATTAGTTTCTTGGAGGATATACAGTGAGACTTTCAGCTGGAGGTTTCCCAGTCCTACGTATGCCTTGTTGAATCTAAGTAGGCAGTTCATTGCTTTGCTAAATGCTTAAATTTTGACCTTCCGGGGATTGAATTAGAGACCTTGAAGACCCATTTAAGATCAAGAAGTGAAGGATTGGATCATCCTTTCTACAACCTCTCCAAGTGCTCAGAGAGATGGCAAACAATGAAAGCTTGACTGATTGTTCTAATGTTTTAGATACTTAACCAAACCAGGTTTTCATGCTTTGATGGGCTCTCCCTCAATCCTAATTCTAAATGAAAACATTACAAACTACATATCAAAAACTAAACACTCCAGAAAGGTAAAGATGTTCTAGTGATCACCTGAGCTACAATGCTAATCAAGTTGAAGCAGAAGCCAATTCTGAAGCCTCCTTCTGCATAAGATATCGATGCAAAATTGCAAGTTTTGCCGTCTCGAAAGCGAAGTAACCAATAGCTGCAAAGCAAGCACTGTGAAGAACTCTAGGACCCATCCCTCGGGTTAATCCAATCCACCCCTCTTCCTGCAATATTTGCTTGATCGTAGCCGACACCCCACTGTACATATTTGCAGCCTCCCCATGAACTTGAGTCATCAACCTTGTCTTGACCACATCAAGAGGTGTTGTAAGAGTGGCCGATATAGCACCTGCCAATGCTCCACAACAAACACTCTGCAGCGGTTCCAAATTGTTGCTCTTCGTTTTGCTCAGAACAGCAGCTTTCAAATACTCAAATGAAGAATAACTCAAAACCCCAGCAGGTAAATTCCTTAACAACGTTGCAAAATAACCAGCATAAAGCCCCATTATACCATCTTTCTCAAGAATCTGAATCAAAACCTCCCAAGACCTCCCTTTAACCCCAACCTGCATTCTTTGAGTAATTAACTCCTTCGGCACCATTATAGCCGAGGAGATGATATTTCCCATAGCCCCAGCAGTTGGAGGAATAAGCAGAGAAGGGTAATCAAATTTCGACAGAATCGACTTACCAAACTCGCATGTTCCAAAATAAACGGCTGAAGAAGCTGCAGAGCCGACAATTACAGCAGAAACGCCCCTGTAAAACCCTAGAATCCCTCTGGATTGGAAGGTCTTGACAATGGCATCGAATGTACCCTTGTAAATCTCCGAAGCCCCTTTCGCCTGCATCCTGGTTTTGATGGTATCGAGCGGAAGGAGACACACGTAAGTGAAGGCACCAGCCATGGCACCACCCGCGGCGCCGACGACTGCCCGTTCGAGGACGGATAAGTTCTTGATAAGGGATTGAATTTTGGGGGAGTTTTTAGAGGGAGGTTTGAGCCAGTTGGAGGATTTGGGGGTGAAAACCTGCTGTTCGGTGGATAAGGACAATGAAGAAAACGGAAGAGGAGGATACTGGAAGTGATTCCGATCTTTGGGGGCTTTATTACCGGCGAGTAATGAATCGAAGTTGGAGAAAAGAGTGGGGAATTCGAAAAGAGAAGGATAACAAACTGGATCCGGCGGGGGAAGGCCAAGAGCGGCGGAGAGTCTGGTTTCCATAACTGGAAGTCTCTCGAATTTCACTCTGCTCTCGCCGGAAATGGAGAAGAAGATCGGAGATGTATATATATATATGTATATATATAATATAGGATCGAATTTGATAAACCCCTCGACTAATTAATTTGGTTTTATTGAAGGAGACTCAGAAACCTTGCCGCGGTGGCCGCCGGACAGCCTCGCAACGCTTTAACCTGTGCGGTTCATGCCTTAATCATATAAATAATCGCTAATTATTTATATTAATTAAAGAAATAAATCAGTAATTTATAGCGTTCTGGGCTGGGCCTAATGAATTGAGTTATATGTTTTGGGCCAAAAACATGGGCTCTTCAATTCCGACAATTGGGCCTTTGAGTCTCATTCCGAAGCTCGAATTTGGGCTTTCTTCGTAAGAGCAAACGGGGAAAGATTAAACCAAAGTTATTTAGTATTTTATTCAATATTTTTACATTTTAAAATTAGATGGAGAATTAAATTAGATTTAAAGTTAGATTTTCTCAATCTTTAATTGATTTGATGAGAGCATAATTCATAATTAGGTAAGCTTAATTGATAATTAGGTAAGCTTAATTGATAATTAGGTCAGCTTAATCGATTTGTTAGGAAAATCTCACCACCACCACACCAACAATAACATTATTAAAAATTATTAATCTTAATTTGTAGGTTTAAAAATTAAAAGAAAAAAGTTTGAGATTTTCTTTTAAGGGATGGAAATAAATATTATTATTTATATTTGAGTAGATCTTAAGAATTGTTTTTTATTATTATTTTTTTAATTGAGACTTTAAATGCAAACTAGATTTGGGGGTAGAATCGTAATAAGTGGTTTGAAAATAAAGACATTTAAACATCAAAATTTATTATTAGCAAAGGGATAGATCTTGTGTTGAGAAATAAATAAATAAAAAGGTCGGCAATATCTTAATATTAAATATTAAATGGAAAGTTGGTGAGTTATTGAATTAAAATTTTATAATATTTTATTTCTTTCTCTTGGTCAAAGGTCAACGTCAGGGTAAAAGGGTAAAAGTTTGTTTTTATTTAATATCTAAACTATATAATATAATTTTTTAATGCTCTTTCTTATTAGAAAATTTTAAAATTAAAAAAAAAAAACTTAATAGATATAAAACTCAAAGTTAAAAGATCTAAGGTAAAAATTAAATTAACCGTACAATATACCCAAATTCTTTTTTTTTTTGCTAAAAAAAGAAATTGAATAATCATATTATGGCTTTTTTGGGCTAATCATATGGGTATATCAATTGGAATATTATTACCAATGATTACCAAAATGTGGATTGACCCAAAAACAACCATAATAACTTAGGACCTTTTTACCCTCCCCAAAGTAAAATTTGTGACGTTGTAACCACACGGACACATGTGTCGGACATAAGTGATGTAAGGGCCCGTTCGAGTATTTTGTCTAATAAAATTTATATATAGTTGCATTTAGGCTTCGAAGGTACCACGGGCCGAGTTAAACGAGGGTGCCACAAGTGGAGGACATCTTGTTAGAAACAATGGACTGCCAAAATGTCAGAGATGATATTTCTTACTTATAAACTCACGAACTTCCTCGTTAATTAGTTGATGTGAGACTATTCATTCTGGGGATATGCCCCCTCAAGAGACCGAGAAGTTGTGTTTGGGTTTCAGCCCAAATTCTCTTTTCTCATTTACATTCTAGTTCGGTCTTTTTGTGTGTGCCCTAATTTTTCCCCGACTTTTTCCTATTTATTTCACCTCCAAATCTTTGTAGTTTGGGCTTGTCCTCTCACTCTAATTTTATCCTATGTAACAACCCACAGCCGACCGTTGGTAGATATTGTTCTCTTTGACCTTTTTTTTTACGAGCTTCTCTTCAAGGTTTTTAAAATTCGTATGCTAGGAAGAGTTTTCCACACTCTTATACAGATTGTTTCGTTCCTCTCTCCAACCAATGTGGGATCTCGCAATTCACCCCTTTAGGGTCCAGCAAGCTTCGTTCCTCTTTCCAACCGAGATCTCACAATCCACCTTCATCAGAGTCTAGCGTTTTTGTTGATACTCATTCCTCCCTCCAATCGATATGGAATCTCACAACTAAATTCTTGAAGCTAAGTTTTTTTATTTCTAAAAAAATCTCACAAACTAATATTTTAATTTTTTAGAAAAAAATATTTTTGAAATTCTAAATTTAAATATAAATGTTTAATTCATAAGTGTTACATAATAAAATTAAAAAAAAGTTAATATAGTGTCCATATGAATCATATATTAAAATTAGATGTCGTTTGAGGAACATGTCACATGTAAACATGAATGTAGAAAAGTTATATGCTCTATATCATTTAATTTCCTGATATAACCCTCACGTGACAATCACTTTTAATCTCCTAAATTAATGTTTTTTTCACTATTCTCTGGATCATAATATTGTAGGACTCGAAAATAGTTTATATTAACTCAAATTCCACCATTTAAAACCGTGTAGCAATAAAACGAGACAGAAAGAAATCGAAAAAAAAAAAACAAATATAGAATTAACGGTATGTGGTTGGAGAAATTATTTGAGGAGGTGCTATAATGAACTCGATAATATCTAACGTAGGTCGTTAAATAATTTGTTGGCGTAATTAGGTCAAATCAAGAGGTTGGGATGAGGTTTATAAGGGTCCCTCGCCTCTTTGAAATTTGGCTTCTTCTACACAAAGCTAGCCTTTGGAAGCTGCTGCTTTCGTCTGCCTGCCTTTTATTCTAAATATTATTTTATTTTAATGAATTTTTTTTTACAAGAATATAGATTAAAATGGGAAGTTGAGATGGAAAAGCCATTAAAACATGTGGTGAATATTGGGATAAGAATCCCATACTTTCATAATAATAATAATAAAAAATCCTTTTCCCAAGTGTGTAGTTTTTGTTCTTGTGAATTTTGTCACGTTATTATTTTTATTATAAGATTCTAATGTAACATTCGCATTCATAACCATATTCTTCATTTTTAATATAAAGTTTATGCTTTTTTAAATATGTAATAATAATAATAAATAAATACGAGAAATTAAGATATTCATAAATTAAGTTGAATTGGATTAAACTATAATAATAATAAATTAAAAAAAATAGAGTGAGGCTTTCAAATTAGTTTTAATATATTATTTTAAAAAAAGGATTACATTTAAAAAACTTAAAAATAAAAAATAAAAAGGGGCAAAATGGGAAGTTGATGGGTGTATCTAAAACCAGGAAAGTGAACCAATAGGTTATTGGAGAAAGAATGGGATGCTCTTTACAATTATTTTTTAGGGAATTTCTTCAATTTGGATAAAGAAAGTTTTCCCATTCAATATTTCAATAATAATTAAATTATTATGGATCTATATTTCATTCAGGTGTAGTTACTAATTTTATTATAATTTTACAATAATGTCTTGCTGACGGGAAAAATTGTATTAAATCAAATTTATACTTGTTGAATAATTATTTAATTTTAATTTTGATAGTCACCATTTCAAATCGTAAAAGAATATTAATTTATTATACATGGAAAACGATGATTACATTGCCATTTTTTAAATAAATAAAAAATAAAATTAGGAAAGTGCATTAATAGAAAGAATTTATTCCATAAATTGGCATAAAAAATGTAAACATATAAATTTTATCCAAGATTTTTTTTTTCTAAATTTTTTAAAAGGGAAAACTATTTATTTAATTTTTTTTTGTTGCTGCAAATGTGTCAGTTTTTCTTATTAATTATAATTTTTAAAAATATAATGAAAATAAACTGAAAGTCAAACATTCAAATGTCGACGGTCAACTGCATTAAAATATAAATATTTGATTTGGGTTTTTATTAAGTTCTAAATACTGAAAATTAAATCTGTAATTTTCCTTAAATAAATTAAATGGAAGAAGCTGAGAAATCTTTCTATTAAAAATTAGAATATAACGATTAAAAATAGTATTTTTGTTCGCATATTTTTTATTTTATTTTAATATTAATTATTTATAATATACATTTTTTTTTTTTTTTTGGGTTTTCTTCCTTTTCCCGTCTTTGACTCTGTACTTTTTTACAGACTTCCGACTACGTCTTTTCTCTCTCTAGACTCCTTGTCTCCTCCGCCGGTTTTCGCTTTGTTCCGGCACTGGCGGCTTCCTGGACTGGTTTATTCTCGCCGTCGGAAGCGGTTTTTTTTGCTGTGAAGCCATCTTTGTTTTCTGAGAAACCGCTTTGGAGGCTGTATTTCAGTGTTTGCTTCTCATTTCAAAGAGTTTAAGCCGAGGTATGAGGATGTTTTTTATTCTGTGTTTCGAATGGAGTTTTTAGGACTTTGGTTTCGAAGGAGCGTGACAGATCTACGAAGCTTTCGGGGAAGAACGAGGGGGAGGGAGATGTGAAATTTTGTTTTTGTTTGTCAGAGAGTTTTAGAGAGAGAGAGAGAGGAGAGAGAGAGAGCTCTGCGGTGGGCCTGATGTGACCGTTGATGTTAGTGTACGGAAGATTTAGTCGCCGTATAGGATGACCGGTGAGCGGTGGAGTGATCAGAGTGGGTGGTGGTGTTTTGGCGATTTTTTCACATGGAATGGCAGATCCTTCTAGCTATGGAAATGCCGACCGTGATATCCAGCAGGTCTTCTTTCTCCTCTCTGTTTCCGCGTATTTTCTTCATCGGTCTGAGCTCTATGTTCTTTTGGTCCCCGAATTTCTTGCGTTGATTTTTTCTATTATCCGAAACTTCAAATATTTCTTTTCTACCGTCATCAGCTGAATGTTCGGAATTGCTGAGATGTTCTTGGTCAAAATTGAATCGTGGAAGAGAAAACGGTTCATGATATTTTCTCTGTACTACACAATTTAACTTGGGCTCTCACATCTATCTCTACATTGACTGAAATCTGTTGGATATACGAAGTCTTAGATCTTTGGCGTTGAGCACATGTCGAACTTTGATGTCTTGATTAAATTCCTTCGGAGTTGAGCTTTTCGATTAATTTGGAGCCAGCAAAGAGGACTATTTCGAATCAAATCATGTTTCGCGTTCGACTCCCATATTGATTTTACAGACTTACCTTCGACAAAACAGCGAGAGAAAAATACGTGCAATTTAGGAATGTTATACCTATTCTAATTTCATTTAATGAAGAACATTGGTCGGATAATAGTTGTTTATCAATATTTTTTCCATCCAGGACTACCTATGTGGCCAGATAGTTCATTGGGAAGAGTTCTTTCGAGATTTATTTTTCTTCTTATACAGTGCAGAGACTGATTGTTGAAAGTTTTAATCATTCTTTGCCTTTCTTTTCGTTTTGGTCAGATAGTTGAGTCTATTTTGTTAACTTTTTGTTCATTTTGGGATGAGAACAAGAGTGTAAACTAATCTGGGACTTCTTTCTCGCTGCTCGGACATTTAACATTCCCTTAACTGTATAACATACTGATTCAGTACCTTCTACCGTTGTGCACTGATGACTGTGGGAACAATTCTTCAGCTTTGTATTTAATTTTAGTTCTGAACTGTAGAACTCCATTTTACCACATTTTAGCTAGCCATTGGGGTAATATATAAATTGTTAGAAGCTAAGTTCTAAACAGTTCAAAATAGAATAATTTGATGGATTTAACCTCATATATTGGTAACTGGAGATATGCTGATTGGCCATGGCTACTTTTGAGTTCGCTAAGCTGTAAGAGTAACCTGGATGCCAATACTCAGAGCTGACTGCTAGTAAAGTTCTGAAGCGAATCAAGTTATGCTATTGCTAACTTACTAGTTTTCTAAAATAGATTGGCGATGTTATTTTTGTTAAATTATCTGTTATGGAATTTGTGACAACCTGCGTTATTTAGAACCGACCTGTCACGGATGGCCCTGTGATTTTTGAGCACTTAATGTTCAAGGCTAAGGGTATTATAGTGGTTTTTCTTCCTATTCTTTTTTTCCCTCAAATATTTCCATCTGTTACTTTTTCAACCCCATTGTGAAGCTGTAACCAAATTCTCCAAGGCATATTTCTTTCTCTGCCATTGTTCAATATCCAACCTTGCTCATAGTTTCATTTTCCTCTTTGCGGTAGTTTCACAAGGTTGATTTCATCTTGCAGGCATTAATTACATTGAAGAAGGGTGCTCAACTGCTTAAATATGGTCGTAAAGGAAAGCCAAAGTTCTGTCCATTTAGGCTTTCTAGTGTGAGTTTGATTTCAATAGTGGTTTTAATTAGTCTCTTATTAAAGCTTTATATCCTTTAGACATTTCTATTTTCTGTTTTGGTAGTTTCCAAATTAGCTTACACTATCGATGAAAATTTGGTGGAAATACTTGCTCATCTCTCTTTGCAATGCTTTTGTGTTGCTGCTATTCAGTAACTTATTTAGTTACTAAAAGCTGATCACATTTTCTCGGAAGAAACTAGGGACCAATTTTAGTGATTTGAATACTAGAACAGAGTTGAAGAATATGGTTTTCTAATGTTTTTAAAGCTTGATCAGAATGTGATGTAGGGAAATTTTAATGTTTTTGAGTGATCTAATGCATAGGATTCTTTCTTTCATGAGTTTTGAGAACCTTGTAACTCAAATTATTATCCCTCTTTTGATTGTTGTTTTCACTTTATATTGAACAAAATGTTATTCAGTGTTTACTGGCTTCTTATCCGCAAGAATGTAAGTGGCATCATGATTTTAAATAATTAGTTCATTATCTCAAAGAAAGTCAGTTATTAAAGTAACTTTTGGCTGCATTTTGATGAAATCTTGCAACTTAGTATGATTGTTATTTGCTTGTTCGGTACACATTATGTTCTTTGGATTCTGTATGAGAGGTTGCTTTAGAGAAGAATCTTAATGATCTTCCATAGACTTTATGTGGATGTACGCATATGGGAAAGTTGGCTGTCAACTAAATTGTATACATATGAGCATTAATGTAGGTACACATACAATGACATTAAAAAAATATTTTAAAAACTTTGATGTGTTTTGTGGTGTTGTTAACAGAGTTCTGGAATTATCCTACAAATTAGGTCAACCATTTTGAAAATTCTATTGTTATTGGCTTGATGCACATTGCTACGAGTGGAATTTATTTGTTTTGTAAATAACAGGTGGTTAATAAGGAATATATGTTAATTTATCTTTTCCATCGGAAGTTTAATATTGGAAGTTGGAGCAATGAAGATTCAGTTTTAATAATGAAATTTATCAGGTCTTTGTTAATATAGTAACTATTTTTTCAGCTTTTTATGCTTCCAGTGGCTTGATAGTATTCCTTGCATTATTACTGTTGTTTATTTTTCCATTTTCAGGATGAATCTTCCTTGATCTGGATTTCAAGTAAAGGCGAAAGAAGTTTGAAGTTAGCTTCAATCTCACAAATTGTTCCTGGACAAAGAACTGTAAGATATTAATTTATTTGTTATCACTCTAATGCTCAGCTATAATAATTATTCTTTCTACTTGATGTAGCACACGTTGTTTCTTAGTTCTTTCCTTGATATTTATTACTTTTACATGGAATTTATTCAGGCTGTCTTTGAAAGGTATCTTCGTCCTGAAAAGGATTACTTATCATTCTCCCTTATATACAACAACGGGAAGCGATCCCTTGATCTGGTTGGTGACAAACATTTTTCTCTTTTTGTGCTTACTTAAAATGTCATTTATCTTTTACTGGTCTTTTGATTCAATGGTAATGGTGATATGTTCTTGCTCCTTAGATTTGTAAGGATAAAGTTGAGGCAGAGGCTTGGATTGCAGGCCTGAAAGCTTTAATAGCATCTGGTCAAGGTGGACGTTCCAAGATTGATGGCTGGAGTGATGGAGGCCTCTATCTTGATGTAAACTCTTTTTCTTGGACGTCTTTTATAGATTCTTTTGTTCCCTAGAAAAAGCCTTTTATAATTCAGTTTCTTATCCAAAAAATAAAAATTCAATTAAAAATGGAGATGCAGCTACAACAGAAGCAAAACTGAAGAGAAGAATAGGCATTGAGACGTTAATAGAAACTGGGAACTAAGTTGTACCTCTGTGCAGTCTGCTTGCATTCCCTTTGCCCCCGTAATTTACTCGGATTGATGTAATAATCCTTATATCATGACACACAATTCTAGAAGTTCATTCCCTGTGGTTTTAATTTAATTTGTTTTTCCAATTTTAATTCCCTTTTTGAAAAACACTACTCTTTTTGAAATGTTATGTTAAAAGAAATATGCATAATATTATATTGCATATAGCTTGGATTTCCTCGTGGAAAGCTGTTTAATACATGGTTTACTGATGTCATTTCAGGACAGTTGTGAATTGACTTCAAATAGCCCAAGTGACAGTTCACACAGTGTGAATAGAGATAACAGCTCTCCAGAAGTTTTTGTTAGTTTCAACGAAAATAAATCTCTGAGGACTTCTCGGCCTGAAAATTACATTGCAAACTCTGAAAGGGCTCATGTATCATTAAACCAAACAAGCATGCAAGTGAAGGGGTCTAGTTCTGATGTTATGCGTGTTAGTGTTTCAAGTGCTCCCAGCACCTCTAGTCATGGGTCTGCACCAGATGACTGTGATGCTCTAGGTGATGTATACATATGGGGTGAGATTGTTGGTGACAATGTTGTGAAGATTGGGGCTGAAAAAAATAGTAGTTATGTGACCTTGAGGACAGATGTACTTCTGCCAAGACCTTTGGAGTCTAACGTTGTTCTAGACATACATCATATAGCCTGTGGGGTCAGGCATGCTGCTTTGGTGACAAGGCAAGGGGAGGTTTTTACATGGGGAGAGGAATCTGGAGGCCGCCTTGGCCATGGTGTGGTGAAGGATGTAACTCAACCTCGTATGGTTGAATCTTTGGCAGCTAGTAGTATTGATTTTGTTGCGTGTGGAGAGTTCCACACATGTGCTGTTACAATGACCGGGGAACTTTATACATGGGGTGATGGTACCCATAATGCGGGGCTTCTTGGTCATGGCAGTGATGTCAGCCACTGGATACCAAAGAGAGTCTCTGGTCCACTTGAAGGACTTCAAATTGCTTCAGTGACATGTGGTCCATGGCATACAGCTTTGGTAACATCGATGGGTCAGCTTTTCACATTTGGTGATGGAACATTTGGTGCACTGGGCCATGGAGACCGAGAAAATATTTCATATCCAAAGGAAGTGGAATCCTTATCAGGCCTGAGGACAATTGCTGTTGCATGTGGGGTGTGGCATACTTCTGCTGTAGTTGAAGTTATTGTGACACAATCTAGCGCGAGCATTTCATCTGGCAAACTGTTTACGTGGGGTGATGGAGATAAAAATCGTCTGGGGCATGGAGATAAGGAACCCAGGCTTAAACCCACATGTGTGCCAGCACTAATTGATTATGATTTTCACAAAATTGCTTGTGGTCACAGCCTTACTGTTGGTTTGACCACTTCAGGACAAGTTTTCTCAATGGGAAGTACTGTTTATGGCCAACTTGGGAATCCCAGTGCAGATGGAAAGATACCTTGCTTGGTAGAGGATAAGCTTTTTGGGGAATCCGTTGAAGATGTTTCATGCGGTGCATATCATGTGGTGGTATTAACATCAAAAAATGAAGTTTATACATGGGGAAAGGGCGCAAATGGTAGATTGGGCCATGGTGATGTTGAAGATCGGAAGACACCAACTTTGGTAGAAGCTTTGAAGGATAGACATGTGAAATATATAGCATGTGGTTCAAATTACACAGCTTCCATTTGTCATCACAAATGGGTTTCTAGTGCTGAGCAGTCACAGTGCTCTGCTTGCAGACAGGCATTTGGGTTTACACGGAAGAGACACAACTGTTATAATTGTGGACTTGTGCACTGCCACTCTTGCAGTTCAAGAAAAGCATTAAGAGCAGCACTTGCACCTAATCCCAGTAAACCATATCGTGTATGTGATTCATGCTATGCAAAAATGATCAAGGCATCAGAAGCTAGTAATAATAATAGGAAAAATGCTATGCCTCGCCTCTCAGGTGAGAACAAGGATAGGATTGACAAGAGCGATATGAGAATATCTAAGTCTGTGCCTTCCAATATGGATTTGATAAAGCAATTAGACAACAAAGCGGCTAAACAAGGAAAGAAGGCTGATACATTCTCCCTTGTTCGATCCTCTCAAGCACCTTCACTATTGCAGCTTAGAGATGTTGTATTATCAACTGCTGTTGATCTGCGACGAACAGCTCCTAAACCTGTCCTTACTGCTTCTGGAGTGAGTTCCAGATCTGTGTCGCCTTTCTCAAGGAAACCAAGCCCTCCTCGATCTGCTACGCCTGTTCCTACAGCGTCAGGACTTTCCTTTTCCAAAAGTATTACTGATGGTTTGAAGAAAACAAATGATCTTTTGAATCATGAAGTGCTTAAACTACGTTCACAGGTAAAAGCCATTTTCCCCCTCCTGATTGTCATTCCCTTTCCACCACCCCTCTCCCCTGACGTAATATAAGAGACAAGTCCGTTTAAGAAAAGAAGATCCCAAAACAGCAAGGAATCTCCCTCTCCAGAACCATAGGAGATTGTTCTCATTTTTTAATTGGCAGGGATAAAAAAAGGAGAATAGTCACAGAATTCTTTAAAAAGAAAATTCTCCTCGAACTTGTCCTGTTCCTTTTGGCTCATAAAATTTGTGCACTTTTGATGAATTTGGCTTTATGACGGAGTATGATCTTATCTTGATGTCTAATAATACAGGTTGAGAGCCTGAGGCAGAAATGTGAACACCAGGAAATGGAGCTTCAGAAATCTATGAAGAAAACACGAGAAGCTATGGCATTGGCTGCAGAGGAATCTGGAAAATCTAAAGCGGCCAAAGAAGTCATCAAGTTACTTACTGCCCAGGTCATTTTCTTTTGAATGTATTTTCCCCTATTCTACAAAGCTTGCAGTCTCTGGAGCTTCTGGTTGATCTTTATTGGAGTACAAAGAGAAGAATGCATTAAATTTCTTACAATCACTTTGACAATCACGCAGTAAAGTGTGTGGTCTTTGTGTCTGATGCATAAAATATTAATACATAAAGAATTAACTTTTGGCTCTTGGTGTGGTTGAATGAACGATGATGCGTATAATCTAGAGCAATAACAGGAAATGACATGGACTTCTAATAGAAATATTCACTATATTATAATTGTTTCTTTTCCTCCTCAATGCTTAACCATCCTGTGAAATATTTTTGCAATAATACTTGTGGTTCTAATAGTAGATTATATCCTATAATTGTTCCAGCTTAAAGATATGGCTGAAAGGTTACCTCCTGGAGTATATGATGCTGAGAAAATGAGATCAGTTCATCTTTCAAATGGTTTGGAGTCAAACGGCGTCAACCATTTGAATATGAATGGAGAGCGTCATTCACGATCTGATTCACTTAGCAGCTACTCCTGTGCATCTCCCACGGCATCTGATGCTGCTGCTTGGCAAGGAAGCTATGGCGCAGCTCATTCATCCAGGGAGCTTTCTGGAACGAATGAAAGTATTCTGCAACAAGATAGAATTGACAGTCGAGATTCTAGACTGCCAAATAGTGGAAGAGCTCAGCCAGTAAGCAGTAGTGCCTCGGTGACAGCTGTTGGCAAGGAGCCTGAGTCTTTACAAGATGGTGAAAATAATTCTAGAGCCAAAACTTCTGTACTGGCTAATGCTACTCAAGTTGAAGCTGAATGGATTGAACAATATGAGCCTGGTGTATATATTACTCTTGTGGCTCTACGGGATGGTACTCGGGATCTAAAACGTGTGCGCTTCAGGTGATGTTTCTCTTTGTTTCTTTTTGGGTTTCAGCATCTAGAAATACAGTGATTTTTGTCTCTTTGGTGTGACTTGCAATTTGACTAGTTTCTGACTGAATTATTGGGTGAGAATATGCAATCCATGTGCTGAAGTTTAATTTGGACTCTAAAAAATGACCTCCATGATATCTAGAACATGAACTCATACAACCTTTTTGGACAAACTTGAATGATACTAATTTCTGTCAATTCTTTTACAATTATTTACAATTATAATGCCCATAATGTTGAAATTGTAGGGCAGGGACTTGTTAGAAATTGGATGGCTTTTTTGTGTTAGTTCCTCCTTGGTCGGTAGTTTGCTCTACCCCTACCCTTAGGTTGCCCTCTTCTGTGATTTTAATATACTCAAAAGTTCCATATTAAAAGAAATTGTAGGGCAAGGACACTCTTAGATTTCTTGAATAATTACTCTAAACTATGTCGCTCATGGTTTTCGACATCTAATGCCTTGTGTTAGAATCTGAGGTCGAGTTTAAAAAGCTCCAATGCACTGTTCATAAAATGTGTATTATAATTGAATTTACAGCCGGAGAAGATTTGGAGAGCATCAAGCAGAAAATTGGTGGTCAGAGAACCGTGAGAAGGTATACGAAAGATACAACGTTCGGAACTCCGACAAGTCTTCAGTTTCGGGACTGACTTCACAGAGGGCGGATGATGCAATTTCAATAGCTTCCCAGCAACTTTAGCAAAGGGGGCGGATGAATCCACCGCAGTCCTACTCCAAGCCAGCCATTTTACAGTTTGAAGATGAGCAGAAAATGGTATTGGAAAAGTAGTAGGATCTATTGACCTTTGTTCATAAAGTTCTTTCCTTCTAACCCTTCTCTCAAATTATTTTGTCCAATTTATTTATGGGTTGCCTGCCTCTACCCCTTACGACCTGTTGAATCTTTAGTGTATATAAAAATCATCCATTAAGATTATAGCAGCCAAAGAAAAGTAAATTTTGTTTCTTTGTTTCTTCACCCTCTCTAAAAAACCACATTCTTTATCTCTCCCTAGACCATTTCTGAAATCAGAATTTGGTTCTTTAGCAGCTGCAATGTTATTGTCCTTGTTGTTGTCGTCGTTGTCGTTGTCTTTGTCGCTCATGTACTGAAGTTGACCGTGTCAATGTCTTGGTTGGCATAGCCATTAGCTCATTCTTTTTAACCTTTTATGCACACAGGGACTCTCTTTTGTGTTTTTTCTCATTGTAATGGATGCTGTTCGTCCACTCGCTTAACCTTCAAACCATATCCAGGAAAAAGAAGAGAGAGAATACACTCAAATTCAAATGATTTGAGCATTTATCATGCTTTTATGTAGAGTGCTTTCCATTTTATTTTATTTTTGTTTCTTTTACTGTTTTAGTAATGATTTAGTTTTAATTCAGATGTTGGGAAATCTTAATTTTATTAAAAATAACAAAATATATTTTTATTGCTTTTATGCATTTTTCATTTTTTTTTCTTCAATTTTTTTAGTCAGTTCCCCAAGTGGCCTTAGGTTGACCTTGTAAGATATATTAAATTATAGTATATATGATTTTCTTAAAAAATTTTATATTTTAAATTTTAAATATAATATTTTATTTTGATTAAAACTCCTTTCTTTAAGCCAAATTTGGTTTAATTATAGATGAAAAATAATATAGGGAAAGTTCGAAAAAAAAAATCTAAAATTTCAAAAGATATAACTATTTTTTTTGTATTAAAAAAGATTGAAAATTTAAAAAACAATTTATATTCAACAAAAAAATTATTTTATTTTTATTTAAAAAGGAGTTTACGTTCTTTATGAAATTGTTTTGATGAAAATAGATAAAATAAAACAGGTATTTATTTTACGGTAATTGGATGCGGGATTTGATAATTGATCGCGTAATATCTACGGGGAGATCTTGCGTATCGGATCGTAGTGTGTTCATGGGGCTTCGCTTCTGCGTCTAGAATCAACAACGCACAGCTCTAAATTAATCGTCTGTTTTTAGGGTTTTAGTAATCTCTAAATTCTGCTTGAAGGTTCATACATTTGTCTCCACTTTCCAAGATCGCGCTTTCCCTTTGTCTGCTGCCTCTCTCTGAAGCTCTAATTTTGAAAAACTGCAGCATATATGGCGGATGATTATTGGAATCGGCAGCAGCCTCTGCTTCCCTCGCCTGGCATGCTTAAACGACCTCGTGCTGAATATGGTATGCCTATGTGTTTATTATGTTTAATTTGGTTTTTTTTTTTCTTGAATTCGTGAGCATTCTTGTTGCGTTTGATGGTATTGCAGCTATTCGATAGTGAATTTTGAGGGGCTTAATTCCGTAAAACTATCTGAAAACTAATGAAAACGTTCTTGTATTGTTTGTTTTGATTTGTTAATTTAGTTGTGAATAATCAGTGTTCATAAAGCAATTGAATTCGGGTTTGTTCTGATGAAGTTGTAGTTGAAAATTCTGAATGGAGAATGTATCTAGAAATCTTTGATCCAAGAGGAAATACTACTGCGGAGTGATGTCTGTCACGGCATATTAGAACAATTTGATGCTCCAATGCACTTCATCTGATAGTTGAGAGAACACAATTTTCCTTTTTTGGTTCTAGTGGTGGATGTGCAGCCAAGTTCTTCAAAAACCAGTAAAAGGCCCTTACTAAAGGGTTTTTTTTTGTTCTTGATTTCAGTAACATTTGGCGGTGGGGAGATTTTGGGCCTTATTAAAGATTACAATCTGAGCTCCCTAGGATGAAAACCTGATAGGTATCTCATTTATTTACCATTAGAAAACAAGTTAGAGATTATAGCCTATTGATAAGTGACTGATTCGAGAGGGCCAACCTTCTCTCCTGGAAAACACACCCTATCCAAACTACAGGAAGATATCTATATATATAGGAAAAGGGAACACACACATAACTTTCTTGGGAAGTTACAAGTCCCTTTCCAACTTCCTATTCAATTTTTCAAACATAAAAACTGTCTATAAAACTGAATACTCTAATCACTGTTCGGAAGTGAATTCCCCTGTTTATTCTTCTTAGCATGAACTCCAGCAATTGAGGTCTAACAAAACCTTAAACCAACAAAGACCCTTTTGTGCTGGAAGCCTTGGTAGTAAGTAGAAAATGAAAACTAGTCCCAACCGAAACTTTATACAATATATTTTTCCAAATGCACCTACCTATTTTAAGTCCCTCCTTAAGCCATCTGCAGTGGTAGTTGAAAAATGCTGTAGGAATTCCTTGTGGAAAGATTGAACTTAAGTCGAAGGAAGTTATCTTGTTAATTAGTGTAAGGATCCAACTTTTTAAGCTGGAAGGATTGTTACCACATTGGATGCGTGAGTGGACTTTTGAAAGTAAAACAGAACATGAGTAAGCTAAACAAAAACGTTTCAATAAGAAATACTAACTAAAATTCGAAGAAACCTTGAGTTTGGGATCACAACGAAACATTTATTTTCAAAGCTTAACGAATATATATTTAAAATAATTACAAATCAAGTAATGGAAGTATGGAGCGTAAAACATGAATGGGAAAATTTTTAAGTTCTGGGAAGTTTTAGTTTGATATTGTCTCTGTAGTCCCGCTAACGTGAATGCCCTCACCACACACCTTGTAGTTTCATGTATCATATGAAAAGGAAAGACAAGTAGCATGAGTGAGTATAAAAAAATACTCAGTAAGTAGCCTCACTTGAGGGGCTGAAAACTGTATTCATACTTAAAACTCATGATATTGAAAACATGCAAAGTCCTGGCTAATTATACGTCAATGTGTTCCGATACATAAGGGCCTTAATTGCCTCCGTGGGTCAGTCCAGTAGATAAAATGTCACTAGAGATTAGTTGACAACTCTTTAGTAATGCTAGACCTATCCCATCATAGCACCTCATGAAAGCATTCCTGATCATCAACTATAGTGCCTATGCTGGTCATTCCTGGAAGACCAAGCGAGTTAGTTGGTGGCTCTTTAATGGTGCTAGACCTTCCTAACATAGTACCTCATGAAAAACTTTCAACTAATATATAAGGGACTGATCCCAAAGCTGAACCAACTATGGTTCCTGTGTGCATTAGTCTTGAAAGAGGTTAGTTGACGACCCTCTAGTAGAACTCAGCCTATTCCAACATAATACCTCATGAAAAACATACATAGCGTAACATGCAGGGAAAGACAATTGTCACAACGATCATCATGAACTTGGGAATAAACATACATGTAACTGAGATCCTCTAATCATGCTAAACACTATATCATTCATCACCAGACCATTTAAAACTCAGACCCCTCTAATCACCATGCTATATAACATACTTAACATCACAGTCTATTCTAAACCGATGATTCAATAGTTCACGTATGCATTCCATATTTCCTGTACTCCAAAACTTTGGATTTAAACTACCATGGGTTGACCTAGCCAATAAGGGGCAGGTAAATAATAAGGGGTTTAGAGGGAATGAATACAAGTCATGGTGGCCACTTATCTAGGATTTAATATCCTACCTATTTCCTTGGCAAGTAAATATAGTATAGTTAAGCAGTTGTCCCATGAGAATAGTTGAGGTGTGCAAAATCTGGCCTAGACGTGAGGATCAGGCTCGTGATCTTCTACCATAATAATGTTTAGATACTTCCATAAATTTTGTTTGGGCTTGATCCACATTTGTTATGTATAATTGCTGACATCCTGCTATAGTTTTTAAGCCTTTCTGAAGGAGTTTTTCACTCGATTTCCTGAAGTAAATACGGAGGATTATTTTTTAGATTGAAAGAAAATTTAGCTTGATTTGCAAATGGTTCTTTTAGACCTTCGATTTTCTCTTTAATTTTTCTTTATAGAGGTTCCTTGTCCACCTAGCTTAACGTAATGTTATATAGAATTTGGATTGCAAGGATAATGAGATTAGATGTGTGGAATATGTGCATGGCTGAACTGTTAAAACGATTTATTTAAATAGTAAAAGAGGAATTCTGTACTGATTGAACATTATTGATTTAATTGAATATTACTATAGTAATGTCCTGGACCAATTTTCTTTGACATATCTTTTATTCCTTCGCTGTAGTGGCATCTGTTGTTTAATGTTTGTAATAATCTCATTTTGTTTTGTTTTGTTAGCAGTTTTCCTCCTTTTTTTAAAAAAGAAAATAAAAAATAATAAAATGGAAATGGATTTCGACCTTTCTTCTGTCTGCAGAACTTCCATCCTCTGGATTTCCTCCCGGGCATGATATGCACAGTCATTTAGCTGGTGATGATCGTAGTGGTCCTCCGGCTGTAAAAGATACACAAGCAATAGGGTCAGCATATGATCGTTATCTCCAAAGTGTGGTATGAAGAAATCTACATTTATTTTCTCTTCTTGCATCCAGTTTGAGTGCTGAAAACTTGTCATAATTGCTTTTGAAGCAACTTTCTTCTGCTGCATCCGGAGAAGTACCTACCCTTGGGGAAATGGGGATGGGAAGGCCTATTGCAAACAGAATCCCAGTTGGGAGTAGAATGCCTGGGCCTTCAATTCCCGATCCTGTTGTAATGAGTCGTCCTCCTGCAGTCTCTCCTGATCTTGCACCAAATGGTCGGAATATCGAGTATGGTAATCATCTTCCGGTAGAGTCGATGAACAGACCCGGGCGTGAAACTGTGCCTCTTCCTCCCGATGCCTCAAACACTTTATATGTTGAAGGACTTCCGTCTGATAGCTCCAGGAGGGAAGTAGCTCGTATCCTTTTTCTCAGTGTTGATGCCTCTGCAAAACTATATTGATTTTTCTCTTCCCTTTCAATTATTTACTTAAAAAACTGCGTTCCTTTACATTGATATAGATATTTTCCGTCCTTTCGTGGGATATAAAGAACTGAGACTTGTGAGCAAAGAATCTAAACATGTAATAGACCCTTGTTTTTTGTTTACCTTTGTTAATTCCCAGGCACATGCTAACGTTTACTTCGTTTTCCATGTCGCGTTTGATTCAAATTATAGCGTGGTGGGGACCCTCTTATATTATGCTTTGTAGATTTTGCAAACGCAGCCTGTGCAGCAACTGCCATGAGTGCATTGCAAGGTACAAATTTCTTCCGCATATGCTTTTGCAGTTTTTATAGAAGCAAGATTTTCCTGTTGTCACTTCTTTTTACTCGAGATAGAAAAGATGAACGTTTGTTTCCTATTAAAGAAAACATCTAGGTACATGTTTAGTTCATTTTTCTGCTTTAAATGGACAAAATTTGCAAGTAGTCTGATCTTTTTGTTGAAAGAATTCAAAAGAGATGCTAAAAAACTGTCTGATCTGTACAGGTTATAAAATGGATGAACAAGACCCGGATTCTAACTACTTAAGACTACAGTTCTCACGACATCCAGGTCCGAGGTCTGGCACTGGAGGATCGGGCAGCAAAAGGTGAATAAGGTTTAGAGACAGGACGATGACCAATTTAAATGGGAAACTTTCATCTTCTGGTGCACATTGTACTAGCTGCTCTGCTTGTACGCCCATTATTATATGTTATTAGAGATGCTGTTAAGATAGGCAAATTTTAGACGACCCCATATTAAAGTTGCATGTAAATTTAAGAGGCTTAGATTCAGAGGGTTTCAATGGTCAAACAATTTGAACGAATATGGTATTTGTTGAAAGAAGAGTACACACGTGATTATTTTTAATTGATTTCTTATTGAAATTATTTGAATATATTTTGTTATAAAATACAATATTCTTCCACAAAATAAATAAATGTGTCAAAAACGATGTCGTGACGTAGTTGGTTATCACGGTAGTTTAATAAGTATTTTGAATGGTAATGGTTGGTGAAATTTAATAAGAGTACACACCTTATCTTTTGACTCGAGAAACTAGTCATTAGCTAATTAATGGGACGATCAAACGTAAATTATTACATTATTATTATTATTATTATTATTTAACCAAATTCAATAAAAAGTTACCCTATGTGGACAAGTAGTTTTTATATATAATGTAAGTATGAGATGCCAAGCTTTCAATATTCATAGACATCTTCGTAGAACTGGAAATGGGGTCTCATAAGCTCCTCCTTCTGTCTTCCTGCTCGTACCATTGCTCATTTCAAATTTGCCCTCAAAATTTGCTGCACTCCATAGTTACCCTTCTCCTCTGTCGCCGCACTATGTCCACCGCCACCACAGAATCGCTCAGCACCGCCGTCCATGAAACGTTATACATCGAAGTCACAGAGGTCAGCCCCGCCACCTAGCCAGCGGCAGTGGCCAAAGGAGTTCAGACGTAAATCGCCGCCACCTCCTTTCTAATACTTCTACTATATATATTTGCATCATGTTATAAAGGTGGAGAAGCTTTAGTTTTTTTTTTGTAATAGGGATTTATGCATCAAGGAATGAAGAGCCAATGCGAAGATTTGTTGTTTATCTATTCATACAATATTAAGACTAAATAAATGCACCCAAACCCAAACAGAGATAGCCTTTCCCACCGTGCATGATAGCTTTACCTTTACCTGAAAAATATAAAGGTAGCACGTAACGATTGTGACCTATCCTTTAAAACTGTAACATGACCTTAAGCTCTTTCTAGTTTTGGGTAAGGTTGGATGGTTGGATGTGTGATACTTTCTCACACACGGTCCACATATGCGCACATGACTCGTATACGTACCCCTGAGCCTGACTTAGTCGGACATAACGCGTTACATGTCGTTGGATGCCACAGAAAAGGAAAAACCTTGCATGATATCATGACGAACATAAATATCAAAAGTATACGTCTGTACTAGCATAATATAATGGGGGAAGTATCTCGGTGCACATGATATACATACATGCATGATGTCCCCATGATTTTCATTCATAGCATAACATTAATATCATTCACTTTTTCCTTTCATCCATGTCATAATACGTATATGCATCGTGTATATATAGCATCATATGCCATTACATAGAGAACAATCACATAACATAAAAAATATGGTATTTTAAGAGCTCGTTGATTGTGGGCTTCAAACCCACGCCCACTTATGTGCAGAAGATCTTAAGTCTTCTCCTCGACCTCTCAGACAAACCAACTAATTTATTTTTTTAAAATTAAATTAAAGTAAACTTAATTAAATTAGTTAATTAAATATAAGTATGAATAACGTTGATAGTTTTTATCTTACCCACTAATTTTTTTTAGTATACCGGTTAAGATTATGAAAAGAGAAACTGTAAATTAAAAGTACGTCAAATTACACATTAAAAATTAAACTTTTTTTTTTATATCCATATACTTAGATAGTATTTTAATTAAACAAACCTTAAGATTTTCTTGATTTCCATCCGGAAGGTAAGAAGTTTCATAAACTGGTCTTTTTATCTTTCGATAGCGTGTCCTTTTAAAGTGGAATTCATCATTTGTTTTTTCCTTTCCATTCACTCGGATCTCTTCCGTTTCATCGATTTTGTCCAGATCCTCCTTTTCTTCTGAAAAAAGGGAAGGAGAAGTCCTCCGCTGGTACTTGTGGATTCAAAGGTCCAAGAAGAGGGACACCATTTGCCGCTCAAACTGCAGCAGGAAATGCTATTCGGGCAGTCGCAGATGAGCACATTGAACTATCCATGTGGCTGAGAGCCCTCACAGCCCAGGCACAACGACGCAATTATCAGCGGTGCGCTCTACCACTGAGCTAATAGCCCGTCGTGCGGGCCTCCCGCTGGGGCCCGCTATGCCAAAAGCGAGAGAAACCCCATCCCTCTCTTTCCTTTTTTCGCCCCCATGTCGCCACACGGAAGTCAATAAATATCTTATTTAAAAAAAATTAATTGAAGAAAAAATAGGAATACACAGTCTCGTTTAATTAGTTGATTTGACCTTTCATTTGAAATAACATTTTAACATTGAGAAGAAGTCATTATTCTATTCACTATTCATCTTTTTTGTAGGCCTAACGTCTTCGCTGACACACTATTAGTAGATATTATCTGTTTTGACTCGCTACGTATCATCGTTGGTCTCAGTTTTAAAACGTGTCTACCACATCATATATTATTTGAAATACGATCAAAGTCTCACATTTACTAAAAAAAATGAAAGAGATTATGAGTATATAAGTCATGAAGTCTTTTTTATCGAAGCAAACCCAACATCAAACGTTCAAACTTAAAACTATAATTTAACCAAACATTAACGTATACGATAATAGACAAAGGAAAGTTTAGAGAAACTTAAGCTCGAAACTGGTACCCCGAGTGGTTGGTGTGGTGTGGTGTGGTGTGACACTATATAAAGTCTATGAAAACCATATTAAGATGCAACACCCAAAGATGAAGCCTTCAATGGCTTCTCTCGTTTTGACCATTTTAGCAGCATCTCTCATGGTCCAATCTTTTCCCATAAAAAGCCTTCATTATTATTCACTGTCATCTCTTCATCACAAAAATACTCTTACGCTATCGTCAAGTGAAACGTCCTCATCGTTGGCATCGACGCCACCCATCCTTCAAGCACCATGGCCTCCCAGATACCTCCGTTCTGGATATATTACATGACTGTGTCTAATGTCTAATGTGTATGCATAATAAAAGTAAATTGTTCTACCACGGTTGTGTTTTGTTAAATGTAATAAGAGTTTCGTATAAATAAATAATACTATTTGCATCCACAATGCAACGTGATGATATCTGTGATATAAAGCCTTTAATACTCAAATCTGTCTGCCTCTTCGTTGGTGATTTTGGGTTTTGGGTTCTTATATTATTTTATCTATTCTGCTAATGTCTCTTATAAAATAATCATTAGATCACCTTAAAAAATTACTACCACCTTTACTTACCTATGTTTTACTGTTAAAAACTTAAGTTCATCAACATCCTGTGACCCAGGGCAAATTTAGTGGGTGTCACGTGTGACCTAAATTTTAGGGTGTCCACATCTAACAAATATTGTCTTCTTTAGATTTTTTCTTCCAGACTTCTCCTTAAGATTTTTAAAACGTGTTTGCTAGGAAGAAGTTTTCACACCCTTACAAATAGTGTTTCGTTTCCCTCACCTCTCACTAGCGGATAAATTTTAAAAACTTTGAGGGAAAGACCAAAAGAAAAAGCTAAAAAAAAGACAATATCTACTGAAATTGGGGCGGCAGAGGATCAAAGAGTCAAGCCGCCGCCGAAGCTTGAGAGAGTTTCCAAGTATGTTCCTATTTGCATTATAAAAATGTTCAACTTGCTGCCCCAAATGAGCATATAAAAAGGCATTATCAAAATCCAATCTTGGCATTGGAAACAGGACAATGAGATCTCTAATAATGGCCTCTCACCTTCTATCTCTTCTCATTGCTTTTCTCTCTTTACATCTCCCATCACAATTGGCTGCTGCTGCACACTACATTCACCCATATCAATACCAACTTCCTCCGCCGTGTTCGCCGCCGCCTCCGCCTGAAAAACTCTCATCTCCACCGCCAGCCAAGAAGATATACAAATGGAGGTCACTGCTGCTGAGGCGACCGCCACATAAGATGCCATGGCCAATAAGGGCCACCCGTAAATCGCCTCCGCCGCCTTTCTAAGGCGCTGCTAGTGTTTGCATAATTATTAGCTTAATTGTTTTGGAATTGAAAAGCATTTTCCCATCGTTTATTATTATTATTATTACCATTTGAGCAAATGTAAAATGGAGATATTATTCATTGTTCTATAAAATAGGAATCTTATTCCACGTTTCGAGGCCTGTTCTTATTAATTAAAAGAGGGAGAGAGGGAGGGATCTATTGTCGAGCTGCCGACACAAGTCAATATTGGCGGCTCTTATATTTTCTAAATTATGATAACTATGAGTGCTAGTTGTGGGGGTTTGAACCCACGTCCACATACTCAAGATCTTAAATATTGAAAATAAGCATGAATATTAAATTTGCTTTCCAAAGAAATATAGTACTTTTCAAAATGGTTCATCATGTTTTGGAGGATAATTTTGAAAAAATTATTGAAAAGACAACTACTCGAGTGTTATACTCTCCTTCCTTCTGCTCATTATCGTTGTCACATCTTCTCTACCGACTTTGTATGGTGACGACATTTGTTTCGACATCCTAGCTCTGATACCATGAAATATGTCGAAATAAACAACTAAAGAACTTGAGGGGAGGGAGATGACCCATTATCGAAATATGTCGAAACAAACAACTAAAGAACTTGAGGGGAGGGAGAGTAAATCTTATAGAGGCGGTTATCTAACCGGGCGGGCTTTGTTTCTATCGTATATCTTGAGGAAGACTATCTCCATTAGCTAATAATATTGCTCTTGATGATGATGATCTAGTTTCTCGACCATTTAACTTTCAAGAAAAATGCTGGTGCAGAAGATCTTAAGTCTTCCCCCGTAACTTCTCGGACAAACCAGCTAATTTTCTTTATCAAATTAAATTAAGTAAACTTAATTAAATATAAGTATGAATAACGTTGATAATTTTTGTCTTACCCACTAATTTTTTTAAATGTAACCGGTTAAGATTATGAAAAAAAAACGGTAAATTAAAAATATGTCAAATTACACATTAAAATTAAAAAAAAAAAGGTTATATTCATAAACTTAGACAGTTGTAAAGTCGACATGTCTTAATGTCGTTCTTTAAGGGTTAATTCAAACAAATATTAAAATCATTGACACAAATTTTAATACTCTAATGTCTCACAAATTTTAATACTCTAATGTCTTTCTATTCCAAAAATAATTTTGAAATGTTTATATATTTCTACTTGAAAATATATTTTATCATACACGCATTCAATAAAATAATTTTCAACTACTTATAAGATTTATTTAATTCAACTACTTATGAGTGCTGGCCGTGGGGTTCGAACCCACGCGCACTTATGTGCAAAAGATCTTAAGTCTTCCCCTTAACCTCTCGGGCAAACCAGCTAGCTTGTTTCATCAAAATTAAATTTAACCAAACTAATTTAAATTAATTAAATAAATATTGAAAATAAATATGAATACTAAATTTTTGCTTTCCAAGAAATATAGTACTTTTCAAGAGGTTCATCATCTTGAGGATGATAATTTAAAAAAAAATATTGAAAAGATAGGTAGTAAAGCGTTACTCCCTCCCTTCGACTCATTATTGTTGTCACATCTCCTTTAGCGACTTTGTATGGTGACGACATTTGTTTCAACATAATGGCTCTGATACCAAATGTTGGAGATGACCCACTATTGTCGAAACAAACAACTGAAGCATGAAAAACAACTTGATGGGATATAACTTGTAAAAAGAGAAACCTCTTTTCTATTCTCGTTGTTGTTGCGAGAAGAGCATGCATCTCACGAGCATTTAGAGTGGATAAGTCACTAACAAATTTACTAAACTTATTAACAAAAGACTAACAATTTACCCAAACTTATCCAACCCAATAAGTACTAAACAATTATCCTAAAATTGCTCTAAGTTAATAACTTCTTTTGGTAAGTGAAGCTTATTAACTCACATTCTCGTAAACTTACTTTGCTTCAGATACTTCACTTCGAGCAACTCCTGCATGTGTGCAAATTTGTTCTCTAGTTTCAACGTACGGGTCTTGGTGAGAGTATCCACACGTTGTTCTCTAGTTTCAACTTTGCTTGGTCCCTACTCAACTCTGCTACCTCTAGATTTTTTTGGTTGGGATGACAAGTTTGAAGTCTCATTTTTCTTATGCCCCGATGGCTTTGCTCCAGGCCTCCTTGGTTGAGATGATTAGTCTGGTGAAATAGTCTTCCCCTTAACCTCTCAGGCAACTCAACTAATTTTCTTTGTTAAAATTAAATTAATTAAATTAAAGTAAACTTAATTAAATATAAGTATGCTTCGAAACCTTTTATATTTTTATATTTAGTACTTCGGAAAGAACTTTGATAATTTTCGTCTTACCCACAAATTATATATTAAAATTTAAAAAAATTAATTTATATCCATAAACTTAGACAAATGTATCATTTATAACTAAAAGTCGACATGTCTTAACGTCGTTTTCTAAAGCTTAATTCAAACAAATATTAAAGTCATTGACACATATTTTTTAATTCAATACTCTAATGTCTTTCTATTTCAAAAACAATTATAAAATGTTTATATATTTCTAATGTCATACACGCATTCAATAAAAAATTATTATTTTGTGATTAAATTCCTTTCGTTAAAGCATTTTAATTAAACAAACCTTATGATCGAGTCAATGTCTTATGATTCGACCTTACATTTGAAATGACATTTTAATATCGAGAAGAAATTATTGTTCTATTCACCATTCACCTTTTTGAAGGTCCATCGTCTTCGCTGGCACACTACTAAGCAGCCCAAATTCATCGCTAATAGATATTGTCGCTTTGATTCGTTACGTATCGTCGTTAGTCTCATAATTTTAAAACGTGTCTACAACATCGAATAGTGTTTGAAATACGATCAAAGTCTCACATTTACTAAAAAATGAAGAGATTATGAATGTATAATCAAGAAATAATATTTGTATTAGCACGAAGTCTTTTTGATTGAATCAAACTATAATTTAACAAAACATAACGTATATGATAATAGACAAAGGAAAGTGTAGAGAAACTTAGGTTATTGTTTGAGCTCGAAGCTGGTACCCCCGAGTGGTTGGCGTGGTATGGTGTGGCACTATATAAAGTCTATGAAAACCATATTAAGATGCAACACCCAAAAATGAAGCCTTCAATGGCTTCTCTCGTTTTGACCATTTTAGCAGCATCTCTCATGGTCCAATCTTTTCCTATCAAAAACCTTCATTATTATTCACTGCCCTCTCTTCATCACAAAAATACGCTTCCGCCATTGCCATCGTCAAGTGAAACGTCCTCATCGTTGCCATCGTCACGGACCATCCTTCAAGATCCATGGTCTCCCATATACCTCCCACAGTCGCCGCCGCCTCCGTTCTAGACATATGATTGTGTCTAATGTTTGTGCATAATCAACGTAAGGGCTTCCCAAAGTTTAATTTCAATTGTTCTACTATCATTGTATTTGGTGTTAAATGCAATAAGAATTTTATATAAATAAATATATTTTTGTTTGATTAAATAATTTGAACCAATTAAATTAAATTTTAGGTTTTTGAGTTTATTAATAATTATTCTTAAATTTATGATTTTAATAAAATTATATAAACAAATGATGCATGAAGTTACGAAGCGTGTGACGAGGGCGTTCAAGTTAACAAGGCTATAGAAATTGTGGAAACTCTTTCTTCTAGACCCAAAGTTGATCGATCATGGTCGTCTGAGCACCAATCTCGAGCATTCGTTTGCTCCCTTGATGAAGAAAGATGTCACGGTTGTGGAAGCAATGGTCCTCTGAGTTACAATTCATGAATTTCCATCCGACAAAATATCTACTTAATCGAACAAGAAGTTTAATTAGTTGAATGGGTCTTCCATTTGAAATTTAATATAAGAACTCATGGTTCTATTCTAATAAGATGTCTATTTTGAGTGCAAAATTTTAAGTCACCAATCCATATTAGTGACTATTCTAATTACAGTTTAGGGTACCATCCTGATTTTTAGCCCTCACCCATTGAAGCTCCACTCTTTAACCATTGTTATATAAACGGATGGCAATGAAGTCGTCTTTTGAAGATCGTAGTCGACAATGAAGTCGTCTTCTTCTTCAATGAGCTCTCTTTGTTGGATATGCCTCATGATCGAAATATGTCAAAATAAACAATTAGAGCAGGAAGAACAACTTGAGTGGGAAGAACTTTTGAATAGAAGAACTTATAGTGGAGAAGTCATTAACAAATTTATAAACTTTATCCACAAGTTAACCACTACTGACAATCCTACTGAACAAAAGACTAACCGTTTCCTTGAACTTATTTAAGTCAATATCATGACTACTCAACAATTATCCTAAAGTTAATAACTTTTTTTTTGCTAAGTCAAGTTTATTAACTCACATTCTTATCAGTAAACTTGATCATACTCTTGTCCTTTCAGAGGTTGACATTGTCATGGATTTGTGAGGTACTGTCACGACCTCCTCTACCACTACATCCACGACCATGTCCATGACGATGTTCACGACCTCTGTTTTCGTTGTTATGGCTACCACATCCCCTCGTACCTGAAAAGAAGAGTTAACTGCATCATTCTTTTTCATCCATGCGAGCCACTCCTCATGTGTGAGTAAGAGGTATTTCTCCTCCTCTTTGTCTTCGTAGCCACGGAATCTCTCCTCATAGACCTTAAGACGACCAATGACCTCCTCAACTGACATGTTCTTGAGGTCGCCGAACTGTTCGACAGAAGTAACAATCTGCATGAATCTTTGGAGAACAGCTCGAAGGAACTTTTTGATGACGAAGATCTTCTCCACCACTATCGAAAAAGCCACACAATCATCTTCTAAGTCACCTTCATATACGTTCCTCGAGACCTATGAAATAGTACGTACCAAATGTGAAAATATAGAAACATCCTATCCAAGTGAATAATTGAGCATTCTTCAAACTATACCAACTAAAGTACCTTCGTGGATCAGTCCCGTAAAAAAAGTTCTACTAGAGGTTAGTTGGCAACTTTTCTCAATCATCAACTATGCGTTGACGTCAAGAGATTGCATGCAATACAATTCCACAGAGTTGTTAAGTTCATCGTTTTGGTTGGTGATTACATTTATATCGGGATTAAATCATTTTGAATTTTGTGTGGTTTTTGGTATTGACAAGTAACCTTGAATTTTATACCCTAAACTTTTCCATCTCTTCTCCAAGTTGATTATAGAAAGTTGAATTTTCCAAAGACTTGTTTATAAATAAGTGGGAGGCCATATGGTTGAGAAAGTGAAGAGAATGGGTTGTGCATTGGTGTTCTCCCTTGTCATTGCATTGGTCTCTTTGAATCTGCCATCACAATTGTGTGCATCATATCTTCATTATCCATCTCCTTTACCAAACAAGCTTAAGGACTTTGAGTCGCCTGTTGCTGACCATACTGCTCCCATTCATTTTCCTTTTCTACATACGCCAATGCCATACCCAACCAAAAACCTTGTTGAAGATGCCCCGGCCCCGTCTAAGTTAAGAAAACGCGATCCCTGGCCACCCAATTTCGTCGGGCAATCGCCTCCACCTCCTTTCTAAGCACACTACTATTTGCATCCACAACGTGATGATATATGTGGTATAAAACTTTAATACTCAAATCTAGGTCATTTTGGGTTTTGGATTCTTATAAATTTAGTGGGTGTCATGCATGTGACATAGATTTTAAGGTGTCACAAGCGGGAAAGAAAACTGTGGTCGCAGGTCAGATGATCAGGTTCGGGTCGGTTTGGGTTTGAACCACGGTCGGATCGATTTGGGTTATGGATCACGGGTCGGGTCGATAGAAGATGCGGCCGCGTGTCTTTGTCCAGTCAACAATGCGTTGCTCCACGTCGCGCTCGACATGTGTCCCTAGCCTAGCCGAACGCGCTTTACCCCGCCGGTTGTAACGTGGCATGTCAAAAAAATTTCTCTCCTCCTAGTAGAATTTGATTAAAATTTTTCTTTAATTTTAGATTTTTAAAACTTTTGATTTCGAATTCAAATCGAGTTGGTTCCTTCACTAAAATCATAGAGTGTAAAATATCTGTCTATACCATGACATTTTTCTCGAAATTAAATACCAACTATAGGATGAATTTCGAGCATTCAAAGTATGTACATTACTCTCTCTTATTGTTCTTGGTTGAACTTCTGAGACTTTGTTTCCAAATCGAGATCTCCACCAAGTTCCTTCACGAATCTTATACAAAATCCTTCCTAGGTGAACGTAACAAAAACTCAAGTCTTGACTCGCAAGATAGGTTTCGGATCTAAAGAAAAATCGTGTAGGATTACCCAAAATTTTACATCATGAAACGCCTTGATTCTTGACTGAAAAATACGATTCTGATCGCTCGAATCTTCTTCTTCCTCTCAAGAAGGAGTTCTTGTGTCAAGATCTTAGATCGAAATCGAACTCCTATACAAGGTATTTTCCGTCAAGCCCTTTCTTGCTCCTTACTCCAAACACTAAAAGGATTCGGTCAAGGCGGGTCCCTAAACATAGCGTGAGGGGGAAAAATGACCATTTTGCCCTTCAATTGACTTTTGACTAAGGGTATCAATTTATTTCACCAACCATCACTCCATCCCTCCGTCCTTATAGCTACCCAAATTTGACTCAAATTCATAAACTTTTGACCTGAGAAACTTGTTGGAAGCTTACGTATCGGTTAAGTTCTAAGTTTTCATATATAATGTAGGTGTGAGATGTCAAGCTTTCAATAGGAAATGGGGTCTCATAACCTCCGTCCACTATTAGTAGATATTGTTCGTTTTGGCACGTTACGTATCGTCATCAGTCTCATAGTTTTAAAACACGACAACCACATCGAATAGTGTTTGAAATACGATCAAAAAGTATATAAGTCGAGAAACAATATTTGTACTAGTATGAAGCCCTTTTGATCAAATCAAACCAAATATCAAATGTTCAAACTTAAAACTATAATTTAACCAAACGTTATCGTGTATGATAATAAACAAAGGAAAGTGTCAACTTAGTGAGAGAGAGATGAAGGTGGTACCCCTGAGTGGTTGGTGTGGTGTGGTATGGCACTATATAAAGTCTATGAAAACACCATTAAAATACAACACATCCAAATATGAAGTCTTCAATGGCTTCTCTCGTTTTGGTCATTTTAGCAGCATCACTCATTGTCCACTCTTTTCCCATCAAAAGCCTTCCTTATGATTCACTGCCATCTCTTCATCACAAAAATACTCATACGCCATCGTCAAGTGAAACGTCCTCATCGTTGCCATTGTTGCCACCCATCGGTCGATCACCATGGGATTCCAAATACCTCCCAAAGTCACCACCCCCCCCCCGTTCTAGATATATTATATGACTGTGTGTCTAATGTTTATGCCTAATCAAAGGGCTTCCCAAATTTAAATGGTTCTATTGTTCTACATAATGTATTTAGTGTTAAATGTAATAAAACTTTCATATAAATAAATAATATTTTTGTTTGATTCGAATGTTAGTTGGTTTTATGGTGACATATAAAGCAGTTACCAACATAAAAAGGGAAGAAATACTTGTCATATGGGCCATGCTTCTAAATATTCAAATCAAAGACCATAGCTACTAACCCCAAAGTATTGGTTGGGTACTTGTGTTCATCATCCAATAAGCATTGGAACCGAAATTCGCCTTCATTGGGTTAGAGGCATGCCCATCTCGAAGAAATCTTACACAAGTCGACAATAATGTCTACAAAATGTGTGAACAGTGAGAGCCATAACGAAACCCGACTGAACCTATTTGTTTCACATAAGAAACGAGAGACCCACGTCGTACAGTCCATTAGCTGGATGGGATAAGGGAGAGGTCCCCCTACAACGAAGTTGACTTTATATACCTCCCCTGGGTAAGACAACATATAGTCTCATAGAGCCATGCATGAAGTAGCGTTCAGAGGGTCGTCAGTCATTCACAACTCGGCGTAAGGAACTCTCAAAGTTTAAAATGAGAGGACAAAAAAACCATAGAAACCCCAAAGGAATAAGACAAGAACCAGACGTCCTAGAGCCAATAATAAGCCCATGGAAATCTATTACGCCTCGAACGCAACTAGAGCCTACAAGTAGGTGTCTTTCTGAGTATAACTTTTATACTCATCCCTGTTTTCCTTGCCTTTTCAAGTATTCGCAAACTGCTGGACGAAGTGGAGGAGCATTCGAGAGTTGTGCAGTTACAGAGGGAGTCGTTCCAGAGCGTCATTCCGTTTTTACATTTTTGAAATCGTGTATTTTCTTTTATATTTATATTCCCTTCGTACCATTTGAAACAACGTACTTCTCTCCTTTTATTTAATTTTATTGGACTTTCACCTTTTATTCTACTTTATTTTTATTTTATTCTAGTTTGTTTTTACTTTAGTATTTTAATCACTATCTGAGTTTCAAAGCCTCGAAATTTGATTCGTAACATTCATATTCCTCATCTGACCTAGAATAAAATAAAATAAGATAAATTAATACCAGCTTCCTCCACCGTCTTCGCCGCCGCCTCCGCCTGAAAAACTCTCATCTCCACCGCCAGCCAAGAAGAAATACAAATGGAGGTCACTGCTGCTAAGGCGACCGCCACATAAGATGCCATGGCCAATAAGGGCCACCCGTAAATCGCATCCGCCGCCTTTCTAAGGCACCGCTAGGGTTTGCATCATTAGCTTAATTCAACCTCTCAGCAAACCAGCTAATTTGCTTTAAGAAAATTAAATTAGTTAATTAAATATTTAAAACGGAGAGAAAATAAGTATGAATATTTTTTATATTTAATGCTTCTTAAGATCCTTCATAATTTTTTTTGTCTTACCCACTAATTCTGTAACCGATTAAAATTATGAAAAAAAAATACTGTAAATTAAAAATATGTCAAATACACATTATAATTAAAAAAAAACAATTTATATCCATAAAATTAGACAGTTGTATTACTTAACATTTTTGTAAGACTTAATTCAAATAAATATTTAAGTTATTGACACATCAATTTTCTACTCGTTATAAAAGATTTGTTTTATCATACACCATTCAATAAAAAATTATTATTTCGTGATTGAATTAGTTTAGTTTAAGTATTCTAATTAAACAAACTTTGTGATCACGTCATTGAAGAAAAAGAAAATAAGCGTAGTAGAATACGTAGCCTTGTTTAAATAGTTTATTTGAGTCTAGTGTTCTCGTTGGCTCATCATCTTATATTTGACTTTTATACCATTTATAATACTTCAAGTCTATCGCGAGTAGATATTGTTCGTTTTGGCCTATTGTGTATTGTCGTCAGCCTCACAATTTTAAACCACGTCCAATTTTCACACCCTTAGAAGAAATGATTTGTTCTTTCAATCAATATGAGATCTCACACTTTGTCACACAAAAAACAATTACAAATGGTCGCTATAATTTAACAATTGTCATTATGTAGAGCTTTACTTTTTGCTCATGCCTTTCTAACCAAGTTGGATAGCGATCAAACAATATTTATGCTATCATGAAGTTGTTTTAATTGAATCAAACTCAATATCAAACGTTCAAATTTAAAATTATAATTTAACCAAACATCAACTTCTATGATAATAGACAAGGGAACGTATAGAAAAACTTAGGTTATTGTCCGAGCTCTTAATTATTAGAGAAATATGAAGCTGGTACCCCAAGTGGTTGGCGTGGTGTGGGGTGGCACTATAAAAAGTCTATGAAAACGCCATTAAAACACAACATACCCAAAAATGAAGCCTTCAATGGGTTCTCTTGTTTTGGCCATTTTAGCAGCATCCCTCGTTGTCCAATCTTCTCCCATCAAAAACCTTCATTGTTATTCACTTCTGTTTCTTCATCACAAAAATAGTCGTACGCCATCGTCAACGTCAAGTGAAACGTCCTCATCGTTGCCATCGTCGCCGCTCATCCGTCAAGTACCATGGGCTCCCAGCCTCCCACAGTCACCGCCGCCCCCGTTCTAGATATATGACTGTGTCTAATGTTTATGCATAATCAACGTAAGGTCTCCCCAAAGTTTAATTTCAATTGTTCTACTACTTTTGTGCTAAGTTGCCTTTATATTAATAAGTCAAATTATTGAAATAATTTTCATTCGTTTAGAAAGTATATTATAAATAGTATGTCTTAAATTTTAGGTTTTTGAGACTATTTAATAATCAATATTAATAATTAATTATTTTAATAAAATTATACAAACTTTTAATTGTACATAATTAATATTGAAATCAAATTGAAGAATTAACTCACGATAGTTGATTGATCGTGGTCCTCTAAGTACCAATGTGAGATCCCACATCGGTTGGGAAGGAGAACGAAACATTCTTTACAAGGTGTGGAAATCTCTCCTTAGCAAACGCGTTTTAAAAACTTTGAGAGGAAGCTCGAAAGGAAAAGTTCAAAGAGGACAAATGGTATTAGAGCCAGACACTGGGCGGATGTACAAGCAAGAAGGCTTAGCCCCGAAAAGGGGTGAACACAAGGCGGTTTGCCAACAAGGACGCTGGGCCCCGAAGAGGGGTGAATTATAAGATCCATCATTGGTTGGGGAGGAGAACGAAGTATTCTTTGTAAGGGCGTGAAAACCTCTCCCTAGCAAACGCGTTTTAAAAACTTTGAGAGGAATCACAAACGAAAAAACCTAAAGAGGACAATATCTGCTAGCGGTGGGTTTGGGCCGTTACAAATGGTATAAGAGCCCGACACCGGACGATGTGCCATCGAAGAGGCTGAGCCCCCCAAAGGAGTGGATATGAGGCAGTGTGCCAACAAAGACGTTGGACCCAAAATTGAGTGGTGTCAACGAAGACACTAGGCACTAAAGAAGATGGATGGTGAGATCCCACGTTGGTGATAGAGAAGAATGAACATTTTTTATAAGAGCGTTTTAAAAACTTTAAGGAGAAACCCGAAACGAAAAGCCCAAATAGGATAATATCGGCTAAGTGGTGGGTTTGAGTCGTTACAACCGAATCTCGCCATTGTAGAAGCAATGGTGGTCTGAGTTAGGATTCTAGAATTTCCATCCTACAAAATACCTTATTCAAACAAACGTTATGTTATGTTGAAGTCAAGTATAATTAGTTGAATGGGTCTTCCATTTGAAAATAAGAATTTAATACTAACAAGAACACAACGTTCTATTCTAATACGCTGCCTATGAATCAGTGACTATTCTAGCCATCTTGACTTTGAGTCCTCACCCATTGAACCTCCCAAATCATTGATATATAAAGGGAGCCCAATCTTTGGTTCATAAACCAAAATCTTCTTCCAAAATGAACCCATCATCTTCTTCTTCAATGCCCTCTCTTCTCTTTGTTTCTTTACTCTTATTGTCTCTCTCTTTAATAACTTCACCCTCCACCGCCACCGCAAACTCCGACGACTCTTCGCCATCACCGCCGAATCTTCTAAGTCACCTTCATATACGTTCCTCAACACCCATGAAACAATTCTTACCAATATTTAAGAGAGTTGTTAAGAAACAAGAAGAATTGAATAGGGTTTTTGTAAATGCTCCGTGGCCAATGGAGGTCGTCGTTCCATCACCACCACCTCCTTTTCGCTAAGTTTTGGGATAACATGCATGGAATTTCAAGAACGGTTTAGATGCATTCTAGCTAATTCTTGTCGCTTGGTCGGGAGTTTTTAAGTATATACTATGTAGTTTGTCTCTTCATCTTACAAAATGGCTTTCTTTTGATCCAATTTTTTTGGATTCGATCTTTGTCGTATGTTTCTTACATGAGCTCGTTCGATAAAAATATCTAATTACAAGAAAATAACGAGGGTTTAGTGTATCGCTAAAAGTTTTACCAACGCGTTAGTCTTCGTCGCTGCATCCATCAATCATAGGCCTTTTGTTGGGCTTTCGTCTCTCCGCCGACTATAAAGAAGAGGGGATGTTCCCCTTTGTCAACTTAGCTACTTAATACTCAATACTAAAGTTGTAATAGCTCAAGCCTACACCCAGCAGATATTTCCTCTTTGGGCTTTCTCTCAAAAATTTTAAAACGTGTCTGTTAAGGAGAGATTTTTATACCCTTATAAAGAATGTTTCGTTCTCCTCCCCAATCGATGTGGGATCTCACAAAAGTAAAGGCAAACGTCATTCTGAGTTGTAAGGAGGCAAGTAAATAAATGGAGGCATTACAGGCTGACTACAAAAAAACAAAGCTTCATAGACTTGACAAGTTGCTTATAGAATGCTGACTACTAAGTTCAGACTTTCCACTTCATATAAAACGGGTAGGGAGAGAAGCGAAGCTTAATGAGCTATATAAAATCTCTTTGAGCTCTCCTTCTGTGATGTCCCACATTGGTTGGGAGGAAACAAAACACCCTTTATAAAAGTGGAAACCTTCCCCTAGCAAACGCGTTTTAAAGCCTTGAGGGGAAGCCCGAAAGGGAAAACCCAAAGAGGACAATATCTGCTCCCAGTAGATCTGGGTCGTTACACCTTCATTCGCTGCTAAGTTAAGGTCCCAGGTCTCCGAATCAGCCCGCGCTTTTTCGAAGAATCCTATACCTATGGTCATACGGCCTAGTAGTTTTAGATTTTTGCAACGCTTTTTAATGTGTGTTACTTGAACATTAGCTTTATTGATACTCATGCATCAGTAAAATTATGTCTTATATAGAGATGTCTATTTAACCCACTTCGAATAAGGATGAAACAGATGAGGAAATAGAGAGAAATTTTTCTTTGTTAGCTAAACAAAATCGATGACGTGCCAACTATACTTAGAAGGGTTCTAAATATTAAATATTAAGCGTTAAATTACGGGCACACATATAATATAATAAAAAGATGGGCTAAGTTTTTCTCATAAAAATGATATTTTAATAATAAAATAAACATCATGAACTAAAATTCATAATTAACAAAAATAAACCTGTAGACCAAATTCACCAAAACGATATATATAAAGAGGTGGAACCTAGAAACAAAACAAACAAAAAATGGGATCTTATTCGACAACCAAGCTGGTTTGTGCTGCATTGATAATATTATCAATCATTGCAAGCTTGCCGGTAAAAACCACCGCAAATTCCGGTGACCCGTCTCCTCCTCCGCCGCCACCGCCGCCTTCAGAAAAAGCACTTGGGGTGGCAGAAGTGGTCAAGTTTAAACGAAAGTGGTTTTCATGTTCATCATGCAAAAATGGGGACGGTGGCATAGCTCAATCATCGGTAAAGGCATCACGGTTGAATGGGAATCCTTGGCCGATCGACCCTCCGGTGGTGCCGCCACCTCCATTCTAGTGTTACAAATGGCTGATATTTGAAACAAGTTTTCGTGCACGATGTGCAATATTTATCGATATAGCTATTTTAATGTTTGTTAACGGTGTTAATATGGTTTAATATTTCATGACCCGTCCCTAAATATGAGATTCCACGTCTGTTGGGAGTAGAACGAAACAATTTGTGTGAAAACCTCTCCGTAACAAGGAATTCGAACTAAAACCACAAAAAAGACAATATCTACTAGCATGGGTTTGAACCGTTACACCAAATCACAGCCTCCTCCATTCTAGAGGTGTGCTTAAGCTTATAGACGTACCTCTGTCATTAATGAATGTGCATTAGTTTAGTAAGCCTACGAGCCATATTAATTTGTTTTTCCTTAAAAAATTATAATAAATTTAATTAGGGTGATTGATTAATTTTTTTTCATTCTCTTTCGCTATCTTATTTACCAAACTTCCGTTAATTAGGGTTGAAATTGTATATTCAATGCCTATTTTTTCCTACATTGTTGGTTAATCTATCCTTTCATCCAAAACCATCAATTTAATATATATATATATATATATATATATATATATATATATATATATATTATCATATGTACCTTGTTTTAAACTTCATTATCAAAATATAAATAAATAAAGACTTTTGTAGTACCTAACAAAATATTTTGAAAAAAGCATATCTAGAATTTTTAAAATTTTAGATTGGAATTTCTTTTTTTTTTTTTAATGTATTTTTTAATATTAAGTTAGGCGTAAGGTGTAAAGGATCATATTAATATTTATTAAATTGTATCAATTTGTGCCTTAAATGTTTAATTTTATCAAATTAGACTATAAATTTAAATAAATTTGTAATTCTTACTCCCGTAACTAATTTTTTTTAAAAATAAAAATAAAAACTAAATTTTTTTGAAATTTTATCAAATTTATATTGCATGTGTTTATCATTAGACATTTAGCTTATTAAATAATTAAAATTGATGAGTTTAAGATTAAGATGGTAATATTGTAATTTGATAAATTTAAAGTATATAGTAAAATTTGATAATAAATTTAAACGTAAATTTTAACTCGTATAATTTAGAGAGAGTAAAATCCCACGTTTAAAGTTTTAATTTGATTAAAAAATTTAAATAAGTTGAAAAATCAACGTTTGAATACTCTATTTAAAATACTCATAATAATGTTGATAAATTACGAATAATAATAATAATAATAATAATAATAATAATAATAATGTCCAATTTGACCTTGATGAGTCAGGTTTGGGCCTAATTTTTGGATAAGATATTGGAAAAGTAAAAAATATAATTTATTGGAAGAAAATAAAATAATACGAATATGAGTATGAAAATGAAGCCAGAATATCAAATATATACTGACCGCAAATGTCAATTTTTGTATATTAAATGTCACACACAATTGACCAATTCTTTAACTACTCCTTTTATTTACTTCTTTTTTTTTTTTATTATTATTATTATTATTATTTTCAACTTTCTACGCTACCAATTATTATTATTATTATTATTATTATTTTATGGAGTTTTTTCAAAATTTTATTATTACCAATTCTATTATATTATATGGGAGGACGAAAAAGTCATCTTTTATTATTGACGGCAGGAAAACAATTTCATATTAACTAATAAGTCCCTATGAATTAATTAATTATAAATAAATTACAAGAAAAATGTATCCATTATTTATTTATTTATTTATATATATATATGGTTTGTTTTGTAATAGCTACACTCACTGAAAATGAGGTTTCTACGCCCTTATTAGGATTCATTCGCTAGCAGATATTTCCACTCTTTCAACCGTTATTTGTAATAGCTCAACCCCACTGCTAGCAGATGTTTTCTACTTTTACCCGTTACGTATTGCTATCAATCTCACGGTTTTAAAACGTGTCTGCTATGGAGAGGTTTCCACATCTATATTAAGAATGGATTGTTTCCCTCTCCTCGTTCTTGCAACTCTCTTTAGATCTCTCAATGAATTCTAAATTTTAAATTATTAATTATGTTTGAAGGTTGACATGAAGAAACCGAGATCTCAATCATTAGTAGTATACAAAAACTTATTTAGATAACTTTTTAGGTGTAGGTGCATAAATAAATTTGAAAAGTTGATATGTTATTGGATGCAAGCTAATGTGATTTAGCCTCTTAAAACAAGTTACTGAAAGATAATTTCGTGTGACGAAAATTATTTATAACAACTTTTAAACGTTCGTAGATATTTATATATAGTTTTTTTTTCAACGAATCGAATTAAATGTAGTTTTTTTTATAAAAAAAAACTTCTTGTATTAATAATGGCGATGGCTAAATCATTGATTTAGTTAAACAATTTTTTCTACCAAGACAATCCTTACTTACCTACCCAAATTTCTCACCTACTCCCACCTTTAATTCAATAATTCCTTACCTAATTAAATCCACATTTTCTTATATTTCATCGTCAAAATTAAATCGTTATCGAACTAATATATATTAAAATTTAGAGATTAAATCGATACTTCATTTAAAAGTAGAATAAGAACGTGTTTTAAGTATTCATATTTATACCCTATAATTAATAGATTATAGATTCAAATCTTCCTGCTCTAAATTTCTTGTATTAAAAGCTCAATCTCAGTTAATTAAATAAATAAATTTTTTTTTGAAAGGATTCCATTATTGCATATCAAGATCATATAATAGTGTAATGAAATTATGTAAATATATAGTCGAGGATATGCATATTATACGAATCTCACCTAATTAAATCAACTTGTCTACCCATCTTATTAAATGTAATGGCAAATTTCATTTTGTATATAAACTAGGAATATTAACATATATTAAATTAATTAACAATGTATTATGTCATTAATTTCAAGGGCAAAAAATGGAAAAATATTATTTTGAAATGAATAGTTGAAAAAAGTGGATGAGAGTAGATAGAATGAAGCTAACCAAAAGGGAATTTTATTGTTTTTTTTTTAAATATTTTTTCCAATAAATAAATAAATAAATGTGTTTGTTTAAATTGATTTTTTATAAATTATTTGTTTGATTTTAATAGAAACTTTTAATTTCAAGTTTCATAAGTTTTAGATCTATTAAAAAATATCTATTCATTCCTAATAAAGTTTTTTTATTTATTTCTATTAAGAATAAATTTAATTTTATCTATTAGATTTATTAATTTAAATTTACAAAATATTAATTATATTAAAAAACTTATTAAATACAAAAATTTATTACTATAAAAAAAATTAAAAATTAAAAAAATTATAGTAACGTCTCATGTTCAAGATTCAGATCTGGATTTGAAATCCAAATTCGATTATTTGAAGACTCCAATATTCACCTCCATGCTAGAAAAACAAAAAAAAAATTCAAAAACCTCTGATGATCTGAAAAAATGAAATCAATCCAACCCAATCCAACTCGTACCGTTTAGATTAAGTTATGACTTATTGGGTTGAGTTAGTTAAAGTTTATGAATTCTCACTAGACTGTGTTTATCTACAAATTTTAACTATTTAGCCGGTAACTTTTCAAAATACATATTCAAATTAAGTTATAAATCTAATAAATAAATATTTTACAGAAGCAACAATTTACTTTCCTTAAAAAACACGGGTAAATGACTGGAACAATCTGAATCAATTTAATTAAAAAAATTTACGATAGTATTAAATTAAATTTATTATGGAATCAAAATTATTCGAATTAAAAAAAATTATAATCCAAACAATTAGATTAAGATCGGAAATAGGATGAGAAGTTTTGAAGAGAAGCCAAGTTGTAGCCCACAGAAAAAACCAAGTAGAAGTAAACGCCAACCAAGCCATGCAAAGATGTGAAACCTACCCGACAACTTGGACCGGTCCTTTATAATTTTAGAGGAAGGAAAAGTCAAGCCGCCGGGTCCCACTCCCATCAACTCTCTTCTTATTAAATCAACACTAATCCACCTAATTTCTTAAATTTATTTCTCTATACACTCTTTACCACACTCATAATTTCATTATTGGGTTCATTCAGACCGGTGAGAGAGTGGAACAAATTATTCCTTTAGGAGACACGCTTTAAAACTATGAGACTGATAGCGATACGTAACGGGTCAAAGCGAACAATATGTACTAACGGTGGATTTGAGTTGTTACAAATGATATAAGAGTCAGACACTAGACAGTGTATCAGTGAGGATGCTAGACCATTAAGAAAGGTGGATTGTAAGATCCCACATCGGTTAAAAAGGGAAACAAAACATTCCTTGTAAACATGTGGCTAATGACGATACGTAACGGGCTAAAGCAGACAATATCTACTAACGATGGATTTTGGCTGTTACTACTACTTCATAAACCATAGCTCTTGCAAAATCTTGTATTAAAGGTTAAAGGTTAGTGGAGGGTTCGTAATTAGTCCAAACATGATGACAACACATATTATTATTTTAACTATTTTTGTTATCTACCGACAATAATAGGTGTATATGTCTATGTTTTCATTTCTGTTATTAAATTGTGTAATTATTATAATATATTAAATTAAATTAAATTAAAAAATAAAATAAAATGGGAGATGAGTAATAAGGAGTGAGTGAAGTGGGGGTTAAGGGCCAAAGCTATATAAAGGGGAGGAAGAAGGGTGTTGTGATTCATCAAGGATGGGGAAAATGGGATCCTCAATGGCTCCTCTTCTTTTTACTGCCTTTCTGGCTCTTCTTTCCCTAAGCTTCCCATCAACCACCAATGCTAATTATGTCTATGCCTCTCCCCCTCCACCTAAGAAGGTGTATTACCCGCCCCCCGTCTACTCTCCTCCACCATCTAAGAAGGTGTACTATCCACCTCCAGTCTACTCACCACCACCACCCAAGAAGGTCTACTACCCGCCCCCTGTCTACTCACCACCACCCAAGAAGGTCTACTACCCACCTCCAGTCTACCATTCTCCTCCACCACCCAAGAAGGTCTACTACCCACCTCCGGTCTACCATTCTCCACCACCACCCAAGAAGGTCTACTACCCGCCTCCGGTCTACCATTCTCCACCACCACCCAAGAAGGTCTACTACCCGCCTCCCGTCTACCATTCTCCACCACCACCCAAGAAGGTCTACTACCCGCCTCCCGTCTACCATTCTCCACCACCACCCAAGAAGGTCTACTACCCGCCTCCCGTCTACTCACCACCACCACCCAAGAAGGTGTATTACCCACCTCCAGTCTACTCTCCCCCACCGCCCAAGAAGGTCTACTACCCACCTCCAGTCTACCATTCTCCACCACCACCCAAGAAGGTATACTACCCGCCTCCTGTCTACTCGCCACCACCACCCAAGAAGGTGTACTACCCACCTCCTGTCTACTCTCCCCCGCCACCCAAGAAGGTCTACTACCCACCTCCCGTCTACTCTCCCCCACCACCCAAAAAGGTATACTACCCTCCACCCGTGTACTCTCCACCACCACCCAAGAAAGTATACTACCCGCCACCAGTACACTCTCCACCACCACCACCGGTGTATTACTACTCATCCCCACCACCTCCCCACTACTAGGAACTAAATTCCCTTCCACATCAAGGTAATTTAATTGTCTCACTAAATCACGTAGTCTTTTCTCCACATAACTAACATAATACCATAATATATATTACTTTTATAAAGAAAGTGAGAAATGTGAAGTAAAATAAAAAGAAACAAAAAGTTTCCTTAAAAAAGTTGGTCCCAAGTAATAACATGGGTTTAATGTTGTTGTGGTGCAGGAAGATGAGGTGAGCATACAATATATGTCCAACTCAAAATAAGACGCTTTGAAAGATCCGAAGCACAGTGTGAAGTTCTTTTTCATATTATTAATGTATCAGATTTCAAATCCTATGTATTTGCTTCCAATCCTATGTTGTCTTGTAATGGAGCTCAGCTCAACCTTTTTTTGTGCTTTATTTTATCTATACTTAAATGCATTCTCAACTTTCTTCGTCCCTACTTCAACCGAGCAATACTTTAAGATCCTCCGCTTCAACTTACCTTTTTCGTCTCGTTGAATCAGACATAGATTTTCTACTCAAACGTTAGCTCCAAGTTTTGGATAACCCATTTAGTGAGAAACGCTATCACCACAGAAAGCTCTCGTTTTTATCTCGATAAGATTTTTATTCAAAACCTCATAACGCTTCCAAAAACTTAGTTTGAACTAATTTTACATTGACTAAATCATGAATTCAACAATTTGAATGTCGAGAATATAATAGAGATTAAAATGTTGCCTACCCAGAATAAACTTTAATATTAACGTTAAAATATAGTTTTATATAATTTTTTATATGGTCGATCTAATCCAAGGAGGCCACCCAGAATAAATAATTTAAAAAAATAATTTATTAAAAAAAGATTGGTATATAAAATTATTAATATTATATTGTAACATTCCCCATGTGAGATGAAGAAAATAATGTAATTATTATTCTCTTTCTTCCATGATTAAATTTTACATAAAATTTGTCATTTGAAAGTCAACCTTTAATTAAAAATTAGGTGGAAATTTGTAGCATTATTTCAAAGCTTCTTTCTAAAAAAATAATATAAAATCAATATCATACGACAATTATGCTTTTGTTTAGATCTCAAAAACATTAATAAATCAATTAATTGATTACATATACCTAGCTGTCATGCATAGCATCTTGTTTGGTTTTATTTTATATAAATATAAAAAATAACTAGACTTTTTCATCTCCTCGTAGCTTCTTTAAAGTAAAAACTATCTCTACACGCCAATACGAGTTCTTCTGATATGACATGACATGTCCTCACTCACATGCATTCTAGAAAAATTTCTAAAACATCCCTTAACATAAAATTGCGCATGTTTAACCATGAAGTTCCTATGATTGAGTCGCTAAAAAGGAAGGTGCACATTGTTGGTATAGGTAGTAACTTTCATGTCCTTTAAGCTTTTTTTAGTCATCTTATTCTCGAGTCGGTCTCATTCAGATGTGATCTTAGTTTATATATGTATCTCTTCTTTATTCGAGTGTGGAAACATAGGCCCGAATGAATTTAAATTTTGTTTTATTATTTGGGGCCTTCCTCTTCGACTTGAATGAGAGCAATTAATATATGATGGAAAATTATGAATGGTTTAAAAATTATTTGCCAACTTGGTTTGATAATGTTTGAAAATTCATGGTATATGGAATATATTCTTTTATTATAATGGACAAAGAACATGAATAAAAAGATGTCTCTATTCCTTTTCAATCATTTCAAAACAAATGTCAAACTTCTTTAAAGATATCAATATTTTCATTTTAATCTTTAAATTTTAAAATAATTTCAAAAGATATTCATCCATTATTTTCTATTAAAAAATCATAAACGATTGGCATTTATGATATTATTTAAATGTTGGTAATATATCTTTAAATTATAATAATTTTAATTTTTTAAATATTTTAATTAAGTTATAAATTATGTAGATATATATGTTTTTTGTCGGTTGTTACGTCAATTTTTATCATTTATTTTAACGGAAATGCTCGAGTCAACCATTTATTTTGAATTCGAATTTTAATTTATGGATGTCCTAAAAATCTACGCTCCAAACCCCACACGTTTTCAAGAAAGTTATAGTGTCGTATTGCTTTTTATTATTCAAAATTTCTTAAAAGTAAAATATGTTCATAAATTTGATTGTGACATTTAAACTTTTACACCTTATTGTTTACGTCAAGGGTTAGGTCTCCATTGTGTATTGTTTTCAATGTGTTCTCTTAATGAATTTCACTTAGTATTTTAGAGCGTTTTTTGTAATCGTTTTCCGCTCGATTCAATTTTATCAACCTAAAAATTTAAGCTAATGGGTTAGGGTAAATTTAATAGTTTGTTAGTTTGAAATTTTTGTAGAAGCTCCAACAATTGGAAATCAATATTACCTCGAGAAGAAAGGAGAGGTTTGAATATTGGATCCCATGCTCTATAATAAATATAAAGTATGTGAATTTGAACCAGAGTTCTTTTAGTATGTTTTGTTCTCACTCACATGTTTCGTAAAATATTGAAGTTATAATGATTGAGTAATCAAAAGGAAGATACACGTCGTTGTATAAGTAGTAACTATCAATTGTTTTTTGCATTTTTAACTACTCCATTCAATAGATCACTCTCGTTCGGATATGATCTCAATTCATTCACGTATCTACTCTATATCATGTTAAACCATCAATCAACCCATTAGACTAAACAATAACGAAGAGAATGTGATGCTAATTGGTATGTATTTTGGAGTACGAAAATATGAATAGTTGATTGATGTGAACGTGGAGGTGTCGTAATCGTATTTATTGGTGAGGTATAGTTGTTCATAAGGGTGTGTAAACAGTAAGAGTTTGTTGAAAAGAAATGAGAGTGGTTAGTATGAAACAAGAAGAAGAATCCAAGTTTGAATATATCAACAAAAATGGCAATGAGTGGATACTCTTTTGTTTGATGAGATCTTCCTGCAAATTCATTTATGAATCTCAACTTAATTGGTTACACCAAACTTCCATTAATTCAACTTGGATGCATTGCAAATTCTTCTACAAAATTATGAAAACAATACTCTTTAAACCCTAAAATACACATTCACACAAAACATTTAATGAGAAAATATACTTAGATAGAAATATTTTCGATTTCCATTAGAAATTTTGTATTTTCACTCTTAAACTTTGAAATAGTTCTTCAATATTGAAATTTGAAAGACGTACGTGACATTATATATGATTTGATTATATAAATAATTAAGATTGCTACCATTTATTTTTAATTTAAAAGATATTGTGTTTTAGTATAAAAAATGTGGGGTACGAAAAATAAAACACGTGTATATTAATAATTGCTGAGTTATGCACTCTTTGGTAATTCAAAAGATAACTTTAACATCGTTTATAATACAATTCACAAAATAAAAATAGTTAGCTACTAGTTACATGAATAATAATGCTATAAATGATATCATATGTCTCGTAGTTTCAGTACAACCATGTCAATTTTCATCCATTATAAGAACAATTTCAAAAGATAAAGTAAAAAACTAATCGAACAACTTTACTTACTTAATAGTATGTTATATTTGATGGAACGGTTCATTAATTAATTACTCCCTACACCGATCACTTTTTTGAAAAATGAGGTCTTTTGAGTCTATGGAATAGCTGTGATGAACTGTAATGAAATAGTTTCATTTGAACCCAGAAATAACAAATCCATCCAAATGAAGTTAGGATTAATGCATACCAAAATTGAAATGATCGGACCTCTCAACATCCATGGATTTTAGAAGAGGTAATGGAGGAAAGTCAGTCCCCATTGTTGCTTCAACCTACTTGTCTTACTTAAAACGAACAAATACTATCATTATTGTGCCCAGACACTATACCTCAAATAAACATTCACGCACTAGCCTTTACGCAAACTTGGCCACCATTTCCATTTTAGTATGGCTGCTACAATAATCAAGCTTGATCGACTCAAATAGCTGAACTTGATTACAACTCTTCTTCTACCAATAATTCATAACCATTTAGAGTGAAAACTATCCAAATGGTCATTGTGAAACTTTCAATGGTGAAAATTAAGTCCTCGAAACTTCAAAAGAAAAAAGTCGTATCTTGGCAAAGCCTACGTCTTGAGTTTACAGGTGGAGAAGAGTTGACATGGGAATGCAGGAAGCGTAACTAAGAGAGTCATTCTATTATTTAGGGACGAGCACAAGCGGTCTCTAGAACTTTCCATAACAACATTAAACCCTGTAAAACTTAGAGCCCATCTTACTCTCTTCATCTCCCAAATTTCCCTTACCTTCGACTGTTAATTTTAATTACAAAGAGATAAATCAATAGAGATCGAGATTATCTTTCATTAATAATCAGCAAGTACAGAAATCAGTAATTTACCACTGATAGAAGCTTACTCTTGATGAAGTGAAGCAATGATTGCCCATTCTCAGCAATCGAAACAATCAATAAAAGGAAGATATCTTACACTTCAATTTGTATTATTTTCTGCCCTTTTTGAGTAAATTGAGTACCTGCAACTTCAAATAGTTTTTCTAAAAAAACCATTGATTCCTTTGTTAGCTAGCTCCACACTGCTTTTCCCTAGACCCCCTTTGCTTCATAGGAAAGGGTGCCAGCCAATTTAGAAACTATCGATATCACTTTTCCCTGCTTTTACATTCAATAAAGACGTATCCTTTACCACTAAACAACACTTTACCAAAATTCACGCATGATTTCCTAAAGCATAAACACAATTAAAGTTACTTGCACGGAAAAAATACATTTTGAGAAAGAAATCAGAAAGAATCTGATCGCCTACTAATAATTATATAAGATATTGACAAATTTTCTATAATGTATGGCCTCTAAATAAGTGAGAAGAAGAAGCATTATGATGTGCTTAAGGAACAAAGCAAATATATACACCTATACAAGGTTAAGAAAAAGAAATGTGTTGAACAACTTGGAAGGCTAACAACAGCTCATTTTACTATATTTGCTGAAATATCCCGATGGGTCAAGTAATTTTGCAATGAGAACATGCTACTTCTTTTCTCTTTTTGCACTGAGTAGCCTCTATGCTTCTTCTTTTTTTTTTTTCACATGTACAATATTTGTATGACTATATGGAGAACTGAAAAGGGGAAAACAAAATAAATATCCTCACGCAAGATACATACAGGGTAAAGCCGAATTGATTTACTGCACCTTCTACAAGTACATCAGCTCCCATTAACCGCTGCATGATTTTCTTCATATTTTGTACACATCTAAGCCCACATGGGAGAAGAAAGTTAGAAAGGTTGCATATTATCCATGAGGCTGAAAAGACGGAGGAAGGTATAAATAAGCTTACCTGAACTTCTTCCAGGAGATTTTCAAGTTCAACTTTTATCTCAGAAAATGGAGGCCGATTGACCGGATCTGCATCCCAGCATCTTTGCATCAAATCCAATACTTTAGGGTGCACATTTTCGGGAAGATCCGGGCGTAGTCCCTGAAAATAGATTGTAAAATCTAACCCTTGAATACTGTGTTCTGTCAAGTTGCTAAATGGGAAATAATGCAATGCTTTGGACTCCTCCAAATCAAAAACTTGAGGAATTCTAAAGAAAGGTAAAGAAACAGCAACCGGAGCATTCTTCTAAATCTATCCTCAATTCATCCTAATAATTATCTGGATTTTTGTATATATTTATCAGCAACCTTTTTCAATTGCCCTCATCTTTCCTTTCACAAACTTTAAATTGAACCTTCTGTTTAGTTTTCCCATTCGTGTATCATAAGCATGAGTTTTCTTATCAAACTGAAATTTATACAACAGCTACGTCAAGTTTCCTCATTTATCATTGATCAATAGGTGCTACAGATGGGAAGGAAGACATTGATCTTCTTATATATTTTTAGTAAAGCAAAAATTAGAACATATACAAACCTGTCTTACTCCTAGGGCAGCTTGTAGCGGTGTCATGGAATCATAAGGGACCTGAGATGCCAAAAGATTGGGTCAAAAGGATAATCACAAACATGAAGTAATTATCGTATAATATTAAGCGATCAACAAAATAATGATAAAGATATCTAACCATCTTATACATAATATTGTTCGGTAATAACTGCCCTATTATATAACAGGAAAGTGAAAAAACAAAGAAAATGTAGCATTGTAGTCAACTTGAGACGTACCTTTGCTGTAACTAGTTCCCACAGCACAATCGCAAAACTGAAAATATCTGCTTTCTGATCATACGGCAGATGATTTATTACCTTGAGGTAAAAAGTATACATCGCCAAAAGATTGAAGTCAAATGAAATGCTGTCAATACTATAAAATACAATTTCTAAACTCAGAAATTAAGTTGGCTTGGTAATTTGTAAATCTTAGTAGTGAAAGTTTTGCTTCTGCTCTCATGTCTTAAAAAAAAGCATAAAAAATAAATAAAAATTGGAACTCCATGTATATTATTGAAAATAAAAAAATCAGTTTATCTATGTATACATAGAGCAAGAGAGAGGAAACACATATTTAAAGAAAATAGCTAATTCATATGGCAACCTTGCACTCAACCAACAAATCAGTCCCAAGAGAAATTTTCAGGCATTTCCAGTAAATACAGGACGATCAAATGGTTTTAACTTCTAAGAGATGAAAGATCTATTAAAATATATATACATATATATACAGAATATCCACTGACAGATCTATCACCTCAGGCGCCATCCATCTATATGTTCCAGTTTCCGCTGTCATGACTCCTTGGCTCTGGAATCGCGCGACACCAAAATCAGCCACCTTTACAACCTTGAACACAACAAGAGGGCATGCCTATTACTCGTGAGAAGATTGAAATTTTTTCAGTACAAGCTCATAAAAGCACATCAATAGGCGACTATTGCCTTATATCCATGCCCTCCATTAATTCTCCTTAAGTTAAATGAAAGCAAACAGAATCCTCAGATGAGGCTCACTAAGCAACAGGAAGTAATTGTAAGGTTGCAGAAAATTTACAATAAAAAAACATGATGTAAAATTGTGAGCTACGTTAACAGTTTCCTAATTTCATCTCTTTAAATGTTGGCATTACTATCTTTTAACAAGAGAATATACAAAAGCTAAACAACCCAAATCCTGCTACAACAAACAATGAACACAATATTGCCGACTTTGAAGTAATAATGAGTGTGTGCAATCGGTTCAGAAGTTACAGAAATGATCAGAACAGCCAAAGGATCCCAGCAATGTTAACCAATAATACAAAATGCCATAATGTTATGTACCTATAATAGGTACAAAACGCCAATTCAGGAAAACAACAGACTAGTTCAAAGTAGCAGTTATACATGAAGACACCATATATATTTCGTAGAGGATAACATGACACCACCTAATATATTAACCTTTTCAGGCAGCTTGGGGCAACAGTGACTGTTAATTATTGATGGTAGAGTGAATTACTTAGAGCTTAGAGCTATGTCTCGTTTGTATAGCTTTTTCAGTTTGGTTACCCTGGTTTTTTACCCATTATCCAAGGGAGGGAATGACTTCTTTCAAACTCCAAAAAACTTTGAAATATATTTCATTTTTCTTTTATTTTCCAACACCTAATACAAATAAAACTCGTTTGACATTAAAATAATCATTTAAGATGCCTACACTACTACAATTCAGAAGCTAACAAAGCAAATTGCAGTAAGAATAAGGTTCTAGTCTTACATGTTCAGTGTTCATTAGCAGATTTGCTGTCTTCAAATCTCTATGAATAATGTTATTTAAATGTAAGTATGCCATTCCTTCACAAACATCAATAGCAAACTTCAGCAGTTGTGGGAGCTTTAACACGCAATGATTCTTGTGTAAGTACTCATAAAGACTCCCTCCAGGCATATACTCTGCAAGAAACAACGAATTAAGATTTATATTCCACAATACAAATAGAACACAAATACAATAAAACAGAAGAAAGAGAATTTAAGATCACACCAGTTGGAAAGACATTTCAAGGGTATAGTAAACATACAGTTGGAGAGACAGAAGTTGCAATAAAATTTCCCTACTCTCTTATTGTTGCAACAACAGTCATCCCTACTAAAAGATCACACCAAAGTTGTGATCCCTACATTACAAACTACTTTCATGTTAAACTGATTTTGTGGTCTGTCATCAAATTAGTTGATACCAAAATACTCTTGATCTCCAATGGAAACTGAGACAGCTTCATCAATATTCAATTTTAGATTCATGCTCCCAGCCTCCCAGGGTACCAATTAGATAGACATGACATACTTATTTGTATTGAAATGGTAGAAAGATCAAAATGGGGAAGAAATTAGAGCCCTCATCTCAAACTCTGTAACTACCTATCTACCCCACCTCAAACTCTTCATTTCTTCCCTGTGGTCTTCATCTAAATATTTTTGTAACTATTGTTGATCTAAGACATGTTATTCCCAGGCTTTTGTTTATCTTAAGACAGTGAAAGTTTTTTTTAACACCTTTTCAAAGAGAAAAAAAAATCATCAAACCAATTCTTTTCTTCCCCCCTGTTTTAGACAAAATAATAATAATAATAATAATAATAATGAGTCCTTTGCCTCCTTGTGCTGTCTAATACCATCACGAAGTATTGCATGACGAAGACACCAAGTAGTCTTGTCTATTTGCCAAAACTATTGTTAGGTCAATTTTTCAGACGGCCAACTTACTCTCTAAGGACAGTGACTATTTCTGGGAACAAACCTTGCACTAGAACGTGAAGTTAGGAAGCTTCAATAGACCAACTAACTTCTGATTGCTGCAGAACAGCACTTTTTTGCGTGCAACTCTATTCGGTAGCAGGCAAACATTTATCAAGATAGATATGTAAACTACAGAAGAAGATCCTACAAGAGTGCTATCTAATATCATCACGAAGTATTGCATGACGAAGACACTAAGTAGTCTTATCTATTCACCAAAACTATTGTTAGGTCAATTTCAGACGCCAACTTACTCTCTAAGGACGGTGACTATTTCTGGTAACAATGAGGCCCTCAATCAAAACCTTGCATTAGAACTTGAAGTTAGGAGAGCTTCACTAGACCAACTAACTTCTGATTGTTGCAGAACAGCACTTTTTTGCATGCAACTCTGGTCGGTAGCAGGCGAACATTTATCAAGATAGATATGTAAACTAAGCAAAGATTGATGATGGAAAAAGAAGAAACAACAAAATAAAGAAGGAACACTAGAGAAGAGATTTCTATACCTGTTACTATACACAAATGTGGAGAGTTTGTAGATGCACCTATAAAACGAACTACATTTTTATGCTGGACCTTCCTGCATATCAGATTAATTAAGATCCCTTCACAAAGGATGTATGGCGGTAGATACACCTATAATAAATTGATTAAAAACATAACTCTGGAAATTATCCCTCCATAATGTTGAGATAAAAGGAAACCATTATCAATGGGTAGGGGAAATGTGAATTGGAACATCAAAACAGTTCCAGGAATATGAAGATTTTTTAATCCGTAGCACCTAACCAATATTACTATCTGCTAAAAGATTATTTCAATACGAATGTATTTAATTCTATTACCATCATTGAATGCCAAGAATTTCATGAACATCATATTCTTTAATTCCACTTTCAGGAGTGCAAGTTCATTTCTGATTAATTAATTGAACAGTCATAAATTTTAGGAAGTCTCTTTCCAAAGCCACCTATATGTAAAATAATCCAAACCTGATCACCTCTAAAAACAAAATAAAGAAAGATATCTCATAGGTTCATCACCATTTAGTCCATATACTTTGGATCATGCCATTTTAGTTTTTGTACTTTCAAGTGTCCAATGTTAAACCATATACTTTTAATAAATCTTAAAATGATTCCACATTGTTGGTTTGAAGTTAATTTTTATCGAAATTAGTTAAATAATAATAATAATAATTTCATTGAAAAAAAAAACACAATGTAAATATGTTTCAAAATTTTATAGGAGAAAGGCTAATAGAGTCTGTTTTCGGGGGGGAAAAGTTCACATAAACCAACGATAGGGACTATTTTTAAGGTTTATTGAAATAATAGGGAAAGTAAATTTGGACAATTGAAAGTACAAAAACCAAAATAGAACACGCCCTAAATTAGATGGACCAAAATGATATTTCAACCTATTCCATAATATCTATCATAATGGGTGAAAAATGTGCATCTCCCAGTGTGTACACTTTCAAGCTGAAACGGTGCACATGTTCTGCATGATTTAACTAAATAGCCTATCAACTTATATAAGTTTGAAAAAAAAGCATAGCCATAAATAAGCAACAAAAATAACTACCATCAGTATATGGTGTCCGCTGGCAGAAATACCTCGTGGATTCTTTAACTGACAATACAATAATTTTTTAAAGACAAATATCAACATTTTTCATCTTTCTGTCTGCATTCCCTAATTTCATACCAGAAACTCAGATTTGATAGTTTTCCAAAAAAATATTATTATCACACACCAAAATTACCTGAGAATTGCCACTTCTTGATTGAATTCATCCTCTAAATCAGCATTTAGATCTTCTGATCTTAATATCTTGACAGCTACATCTTGACCAAGATAAAGTCCATGATACCTGTAGACGAGTAAAGCAAAATGAGTCACATAAAAAGGCTGTCAGAAATCAAAGAAAAAATAAATAGCAAACATCTAATTTTATCATATGAAATGTGAATGAATGGCAACGATGACTGCTTAATTTATATTATTATTATTATTATTTATATCAAGAGTGTTTGAGCCAGGTTGGAACAAATACTAGAGAGGTGGTCACAATAGCTTGAACTCACTCCCTCTACGTCCTAGAGCTTGGACTCATTTGCTCCAAACCCTTATTGACCATTAATGGTTGATGGTCACGTAACTTTATTGCTCAATTTGAAAATAATATGAGTCAACTTATATATCACATATCACGACAATATACCCAGATGTAATTAATTCATTTGCTCCAAACCCTTATTGACCATTAATGGTTGATGGTCACTTAACTTTATTGCTCAATTTGAAAATAATATGAGTCAACTTATATATCACATATCACGACAATATACCCAGATGTAATTAATTCAGATGCAATTTTTGTAAACTCCTAATAAAGGAACCATGGTTCTAGACGTAGTCAAATAATAGTGTGTTTTTTGTTCAAACTTACAAATCACCACAAGATCCAGTTGCAATTCTTTCGCCAATCTTCAGCAACCGTCTATCTATTTCCCAATCTGCTGATTTTGTCTGGGCGTCTAATGCTTTCTTGACTGCCGAATGAGAATGTGAAGAACCAGACCACGACCCCTGATTGCAAAGAAGTTGTGCATTATTTTCCTTATATTCTCTCTTTGGGAAGGAAAAAAGGGTGGAAATGAGGTTCAGGCAATAAAAAACAAAGCACTAAAATTTGCATATGACAAAAGACAAATATAATAATATATAGTTAAATTATTATAACTTATTGATGCAGGCATTTGCTGCAAAAATATCTAAGGACTATTACTCATTCGGCAATAACCATTTCACTTAATATCTCTTATAAAGGAATCATGTCCAAAAGACATAGTTTACCTCATATCTAGCAACTGCTTTTTCCATAGCTTCGTACAAGCCATCAGTTTCCTGGTCACAAGATTGCAAAGTCAGCAACATTTGAACTCAGCACAGATCCTGTCATAAAGGATACATAATACCAGTCCTCCTTAAAATATTAGAAGGTGGCAGTCCTGGGATAAACCATAATTTTTTAAGCAACCCGTCTGATACAATTTTCCATTTAAATTCTTAGATACAAATGCAAAATGTGAAGAATCTTTGTTAAACATCATATCCAATAATATCATACATGTTTTCATCTCTCTTTATTAATATCCGCCAGTGTCCAGATCAGCTTGCACATACCTCAATATATTAAGATGTCAAGATTCAACTGATGTGTACCTCAGCTATTCTTAGTAGTCAACCGTCCAACCCAACTACATTTGATTGCCAAAGCACCTCCTAGACACTAAAGTTGATAAGACCACCATAACTTAACCTATTCTCTTTGACCTTTCTATTATTTACATTTTTACCCTAATTGACCACTAGGCCAATCCATAAAAATATTTAAAACAGACATGTTAAAAAACCGCCTAGTTGAATGGACAAATTTATTAGTTTGGATCCTAGCATAGAAATATCATTTATTTTGATTAATCTAAATTCATGTCATTTTCTTTTTCTTTTGTTTAGTTGTTGAGAGAAAAAAAGTTCTTTTAATTTCTTTCCTTTTTTTAAAATTCCCTAATAGTGTAATCTTTTTTTCCACTAATACTCTTACTCCTCGATGGTAGATACCTTCCTTATGTTTAGATTATTCGTCTATTTATGTTCCCTAAGTGAATCTTTAGCCATGATTATTTTTCCGTGACCTAAGTTTAAAAAAAATATATAATAAAACTATGATCAATGATGATCCTAGGTGGCTGTTGCAAACATGCAACTTATAAGGCCGATGTCAGGACTCAGAGTAAATCTACAGTTCTTCAACCAAGAATTTTTTTTTTTTTTCTGGAGGCCAGAGAGAGACATGAGGAAGGTAGGACCAAGAAATAATGAGGGAAATAGGGAAAACTTTCAACAAAATAGCAAAGATATACCAGAGTTTACCATCATTCCATATGATAATTGCATATCATACAAATTTTGGATATGATAAGTACAAGAGAATAAAACCACAAAATTCAACAAGATAAGATATGAAAATGTACAGTACAGAGGCCTAAACTATACATTGAACATATATCACAATACTGTACCTCAGCAGGCCATCCATCCACCACAAATACATCCAAGGAGTAACCATCAGATGTCGAAAACACATGTGCTTCTCGAATGTTAAGTCCTATATCAGAAAGCAAAGCAGACAGCTAGAAAAAAAAATTGAAAACTTGTTAGGAAAAAACAGAGTGAATTCTACCACATTGACATTTTCATAATGTTGATCTACTGAAAAATGACAAGGAGAGAAGTCGAAATTATTCTCAACACCTAGTATGAGCATTAAACGCCCCATAATTGTTCATCTACTGTCCATCTCAGATACAAGCTCCTAGCATTTTTAGTCCTCAATTTGCGTACCCTTGGGTTTGAAGATAGATATATTCCATGCATTAATTGATGACCTCTCTGATAGTCAGAAGAACTTTGTGCTTGTGGTTCAATGTTGTCAAGGCTTTTTTTAGGGTTTTTAGTTATTCAGGAATAGAAGTCTTTCGGGCAAGATTAGAAGGGCACCATGAAATTTGGGTCAATATATCTTTTCATTACTTCTTTACCGAGTACAAGCTCGACTGCTTTTTATAATTACGTCCCTCCATCTATATACATTGGAAAGGTATTCTTCTTCTTACATTATATAGCCTTTGTTAGAAACAAGTAATCATATAGTCCTAAGTTGAACCTAAGGGTTCCCTCAAGTATATTACATTCTTTCAATACAAAAGGTTTCTTGATGAAATAAAAATTCTCCCACCTGCCAAAAACATCTTTTAGACTCTAGTCGTTCAAAAGAGAGTGACAAACACGTAGATGTAGCCACTAAAATTGATTTTTTTTAAGAAAAACTATCGAAAAGTTTCCGCCCTTGCTAAAAGTTCCGTAGTTCCTTTCAATCCATCTTCCAAAGACTGTACCAGAAAGCTAGTAAGAAATGCTAAGCACCTATCACAAAACTAAGTGGATGGATAGGAACTAAAAAAGAAAGAATGATAAATTCTATAACTCCCACAAATGTGGAATTCCAACCTTGATATATGTCAGTTCATTTAGTACAGGAGCATTAAGAACAAGCCACCAAAGAGCATGCCTGGCTAATAAGGTTTGGCTTGTTAAAAGATTCATATACGAGACATAATAAAAAAAAACAAAAGATAATACACAGTCCAGCTTACCTGGCTAAGAAGCTTAGGCTTGTCAACAGTTGAAAATATCACTTCATGTACCGGTACGTGTGAAATACCCTGCCTGCATTGTGCTTTTAGAAAACATCTTAATTTCTTTTTACAGATGGCCAGAAATAATTATACGTAAAAAATGAACCCTAAGGAGAACTACAAGAATTTTCAGCATGATGAATCCACAGAAATACCAAATACGAACATGCTTGTGATAAATCATAAATTTCATTTTCTTCAATTAAATTATACCTTTTAGAAAAACTTTCCATATGATATCTCCCATCCATGGCCTTTGAATTCTTTCTAACATCCAGTTTTAAGTCTTCAAGCTTGGAACAAGGCTCAAAGTCAAGTATATTGCCCCTTATTCTACAAACCAATGATTAAGAAACCAATTGACATAAATTATTTGTTGAAAGGAAACAAGGTGATTGGAGAGAGGGCAGCAGGGAGGGGAGAGGCAGTTGGCCTGTTGATGAAAATGCAATAAGCCCAAGAATCACCTCTTGTGTGACACTGGAAAACTTTTATCAGCTGCCTCATTAGATGAACCACTTAGAAGAATACTATCAAGTTCTTCATCATCATTGCCATCTGTTTTAGTACTTATGTGCTACAAAACAAAAAGAAAAATGTAGAGCAATAAAACCTCCGACCACTAAAACAAAGCTGAAACAAACATGTGATCCTTTGGGGAAATGAAACAAAGTGATTGGAGTGAGGGCAGAGTTGCACGGGTATAAGAGAGATTAATACAGAGTATACCAATACGAGAGATTGTTACAGAGTTACAAGGGTACAAAGAATCATTATGAAAAAAGGACAATAATTTCATACCTAAATGCAACGGGACAAGAGAAGAATCAAAATACAAAGATTTTACATCGACATTTCAGACCACCAACAAGTAAATATCCTCCTATCACCTATATCCACATAATCGGTTTTCAGAAAATCTCTCATTTCTCTTGAACCAAATGACTGAACATAATGCAAAGTTTTCAGAATCCCAAAACAACTATTTCCTTATGATTGTCCTTAAAGTCAAAATTATCATTAGATCTATTTTGGCATGTGGACTACCAGAAAATAAATAAATAAACAAATAAATATATAATAAAAGGAAAAAAATTACAGTACTTTTATATCTTACAAAATATGAATGACCAATGCAGCCACTAACTTATAGAACAGCTTGTATCAATCAATATTCAGGAAAGAACATAAATCGTTGTCAAATATATAACGTATTATCTTAATTCTTTCGTACAACCATCTGACTTTCTTCTGTGCAACCATATTGCTGAAAATCCAGACAACCACATTCTAAATTCATTTTGTATTGGATATTCGAGAAGATGCAGGGGCTGGGGAGGATTATATTTAACAAGCAGAATAGCATTCCTACCCTCCAGGTGCCACCGATGGCAATTTGATGCAGTCCGTCGCAATGTGCCATCCTCAGTTTTTTTTCTCTGATATTAGGAAGTTTGACCTTCAGCAGTTGTGGTTATGACCCCATACACAGTAATTCCAACTTGTCCCTCTCTAACTAGTCATCAATAGGAAACTGACAATATCTCTCTCTTTCTGCAAGCATTTTTCTAATTTTTGCCTCAGGTTATATGTTTTTCACCATATGTTTGGGATAATCACACTCTATGCACAAAACTATAAGAACGTTTAGAGCCAAGCAACAATACCCATTAGTTTCCTCTACAAATTTAACAGATAAAATTGAAAAAATACCTCGAGAAAGCGAATGTGGTAAACAGGGCACTTCTCTGGATCCTTTGCTAGGGAAAGAAGATTTTGATGTAACACAACATCTTCCACCTTTTCCATGTTAACATCAAGTCCATAACTGACACAGAATAATTATCAAAAACAAAGTTAATAATTTAAGAAGAATGGAGTAGACCATCCCTACCCAAAAATACCATATAGCAATGTGATTTTTATAGGTTTTACTCCTATACTTGCCTGCCATTCAGAATTCCATCTTCTATTTTCCAATGAGAAAAAACAATCAAAGAGATCATAAAGTAGGGGATGAAGATAAGGCATAAGCGCCAAGCCCAAGCCATTGGATTATTATTTGAAAAAAAAAACTGAAGTAGTTTTTTATAACATTAGTAAATTTCTTATCCAAAAAAGTCTGAGGTGACACAATACAAGTTTAAAAATTCTATAGTACTTCAAGTCTTGATCCTTATGTTCGAAAAATCTGCCTTTCTTTTCCACTCACAAGTACTACCAAAGAGCTCAGCAAGCATAAGGGATGTGATAGCAAAAAAATTTAATCATCAAAATAAAATTTAAAACGCTTTAATCTGTTCCCTGTGTCTCCAAACAAACTACTAAATACTTTCAGTTCTCATTTAAATTTCAGTAACTTACCCAGAAACACATCATTTTCTAAAGTCAGAAGATGCACTGATGAACCCGGAACATATTAGTTATGTAGGGAAGAAAATGTTGAAATGTGAAAGACTTTTTTAATGGAACAACTAAGGCAATAACTACTGTGATGACAAGTAAAAATGCTTCCCAAAGTCTGAATGGAATCAGAGAGAAGTTCTTTTATTAAAATGAACTCATATAATAGAAGTGAAACGTTGTGAAAGAAAAAAAAATACAAGTGCAATATATGACCCTTAGCTAGCATTATGAATAGAGACTTTATCTTATTAAAGGTCCACTCGACTAATAGGATGATCAAGTTGAGGGCAACCACGTCTTCCCCTAACATTCTTTCAAGGCCAAAGCAAAAGTTCAATGAACCTCACAAAGATCACTTGCGGTTACTCCTTGCTCTTAGAGTGAGTTTTCTTATAAGCTTAAAAGCTAAGTAGCTAGTGGCTGTTCGTCTGAGCCTAAACGTTTTGTTTTCAAGTCAAGAAGTGACACCATTTAGGATCAAATTTCTCACCTTGGCCATTGAATAGCTAGGAAAGAAGAACAATATCTCACCATTTATGGAGACAACGTTTGAGGGCTCTTTAGAATATTATGTATCAGGACCATGACTGACAACAACACTTAAAAAAGATTCATTGATAAGAATAAACTGAACATTTTACATGTTGCTATGAACACTAGTTCTAAATTCTAATGTCTACAGTACAAGTCAATTATAAGCATCTCAAATAATTATGTGCCTCCAGCTCCAAGGAGCATTCATGTAAAACAACTAACCTTTCTCTTGACTTGAATATAAATGGTTATTTTCGTAATCAATATAATTGTATTCTACAGCATATCAACCTTTGATCAAATTACACATGAACTCTCGCCTATCCATATCATGACTACGCCATTGTTCCTTCATTGTTTGTATTATTTAAGCACTAAGTTGTTAAGCTGGGAAGTTCAACCTTACTACAAACAAGTAAAAATTCAATCCAAATTTAATATATGTCGTCTAGTAATAATTATTTAAAAAACAATGAAGTCCCAATTAACCATTCAATTTCTGAACACGCTTTTAGAATATAACCTAAATTTTAAAAACTAAAACAAGCAATTAAAAAGAATCCGTTCTTTGTTATCAAAAACAGAAAATTCAAAAAAGAAATCGTCATCTCATGAACCTTCCCAGCATCAGAATACAACATATCAATTACGCAGAGGTAGTAGGATTATGACAGACGTGTGATAGAAAGGAAAAATCCCCCCACCAAAATCAGGAATCACTAATCAGCTTCCTAATTCAGTTAGACAAACTACATCCACTACAAATTCCTAGGAAAAAATCGAAAAGCAAATAAAGCAAGGATGCAAAAAGCACTTACACTTACACTCACACCATTAAAGCAACTCAAAATCAAACACAAAGAGAGTGAAAACACATAGAAAACAGAAAATAAAACAAAGCTAGAAACAAAAAGTCAAAAATCCAAATCAGAGTTAAAAATATCGAATGATACCTTGGAGGCAAGCGATTGAAGTGTGCATCCAAGTTCTCACGAAATAGTGGATTAGAAGCGGCCTCCTCATGTCCACTCTCAACCAACCGAGTATAAACATCGTTCCGAATATCGTGGACACCACAGAAGGCACCAAAGCTTCGAGGCGGCGAAGAACTCTCTCCAACACCTTCAACGAAATCCATATCCACCAAGGAATCAACAGAGACGAGGAAAAGCCATTAGGAAAGAAAGCGAGATAGGGAAAAATTGGAGGAGAAAGGCAGAAAAGAAGATTAGGATATTTATTGCTCAGTAGAGAGGATCTTTGACTGCTGAAGAATCTTGAGGAAGAAGATGGACTGGTTTGGTTATTTGGAGTGAAGAAGGAGGGCAATTTCGTCATAAAGATTTTGAAATTTGAGGCCAAATAAATTAGCGAATTTCGAAGGTTGTTTTAATACTTTCTATTTATACACAGGAAGTTGGTGCAGAATGGAAATGGATACTGGATAGGGGTCTGTAAAAGGCTGACGTGTAAAAAATGAAGAATGTTCTGTTTAATTGACGAAAATACCCTTCCGTTTTGCTTTTAATTACGAGATGCTAATTAAAGTCCCCACGCGGCTCTGTAATCTCAACCAGTTGGCTGCAGGTCATACTGTCTAATTAACAGCTGTAAAATCTGAGATCCTCATAAATTTTTACCAATAACTTTTTTAAACTATATTCTTTTAATTGTTATTTTTTTAATTTTAATTATACTTTTAAAAGTGATATTCATATATCATAAAAATATTTTTGAGTATTTTTAAGTTTTTAAAAAGGGTATTAATTATAAAAAAAATTATAAAAATTATTTAAAACCAACCCGTTCTTTAACAACAATATGCAAAAATCTAGTCGATGATTCATCTTTAGTTGTGTGTGCCTTTCACGATGACCTGTACTCCAAATTGAAGTACCCATAGCCAGTAGAATTCAAATCTACAAGTTTTATTGCTCTAACATTATTACGAGTGAAAGATTTTTTATGTTGTATCGTACTTTCAAAACGATGTTTTGCACGTGAGACCTCATGCATGCACGTTCTCATAAAAGTCGTGAAATACTAAAACAAAATCTTTTTTATTTTTTAATTTGTAAAATATGAATGATTATAAGTGATGTATATCTAGAAGCTCCAAGTACGTGAATATGTTGTGCATAGCGTCTGTGTATATAACAATGATATCTACCTAGAGAGCTTAATATACATCAAAGTAACATGCATAAATTCCAACATTAAAGTCACTTACTAATTATGTTTAAGATAAAGGGCACATTGAATTGAATAGGTCAAAAGTTACCATAATTTCGGAATTTATATTATTTAATGTTTTTAAACGTATATTTTAATAGTTACATTATGAGAATATTTATTAAGTCGACGAGTTGCAATAGATCATATAAATAAATGCGTGGAAAAATTAATTTCCTTATCTTTGCCTCCTCACAAATATCAAGATATTTTCTCTCGTCAAACCCTATCCTCATAAAATCAAATACCATAAATAAAATATTATTTTAGTCACAATCTAACTCCAATTATGCCCTTAAATTATGAAAATACCATTTAAACCCATGCACTTTGAAATGTAATATTATTTTATTTTATTTTTTTAAATTTGAAAGTACAACAATAAATGAATAAATAAATAAATAAAAAGGTTGACTCTTGCTTAACGATATTTCTACTCCAAAAGAGTTATAATTTATTTTTAAATAAATAGAAAATTTTAAGTATATATATTTTTTATAATTTAGACTAAAAAGACCAATGGGGGTAGAAACGTAAATCTAAAACCTGACGTGGCTTTCTAGGAGATTCCAAAGCGGAATCACGTGATTCGGGCGATGTCGGCTCTCCTTTCATTTTCCGTAAGAATATTCAATTACTTATTTTATGGGGCCCACCCTTCCACAAGTGTATGCCCTCCCGACCATTTATTTTTTTACCCCAAAAATATCATTGCTTTAAATCCTAACCTAATGTACATTAATTAATTTATTATTAAAATAATTCATTAATTTTTTTAATATTGGCGGCGTCTATTATCCAACCCGACTTTAAAAATATATATTCTCAATCACGAGATTAACTCATAGTTATTAAAAATAAATGTAAAGATGTTATATTAAAAATACATTATAATTATTAAGAAAATACATATTTACTATTGTATCCGATAATTATATTCGAGGAGGAGTTTGGGGATTTGAAATTTATTTTGACCATGGAGAATAATGTAAATTTATAAATAATTATTAAAGGAATGCATAATTAAGCATTAATAAAAGGGTGATGGATTCAATCATTTTTTCGTTATCATCACATGTGAACTTAAGATTGTACTCATCTTCATTTCTCTCTCTCTTTCTTCCTCCTCTGGCAAGAGCACACGGCGCAACATTCTTGATTCCATCACATTTCCCTCTCAAGCGCGAATCCTTGGGCTAGCCATTCAGGTTCCGTCTTCATCTTTATAACTGTCTCTTTCGTTTACTTTCCGTTTCTGAGATCTGTTTGGAGTGTAAGTTTTGATTGGTTTTTGAGATCTGGAATAGAAACAAAGAGATAAAGAGTTGTTGAGAGGAAGATTAGTGAGATATGGTTGGCAGCGCGATCGGGATGAGTGAGAAGAACGGTGGGGCTGAGATTTTGATCGGAGATTTGGATCCCAATGGTGTTTTTTTGGAGTCTCTGGCCAACGGCGTGGATCTCGATGGAGAAAATCATGCGGAATTGAAACAGAATGGGAAGAGGGAGATTGTGCTCGGTAGAAATGTTCACACTACTTGCTTCACCATCACCGAGCCAGATGCCAATGATGAATCCACTGGTGACAAGGATGCTTACATGGCTAGTGTGTTGGCTCGCTATAGAAAGAATCTCGTCGAGAGGACTAAACATCATTTAGGTTTTTTAGTTTCTTGAAACCTCTGTATTGTTTCGGGTTGCGAAATTGAAATGTTCGTTGTTCTGATTTGGATTTGTATTTCTGCTCTGTGTTTTAGGTTACCCTTATAATTTGGACTTCGATTACGGTGCTCTGGGTCAGTTGCAGCATTTCTCGATTAACAATCTCGGCGATCCGTTCATTGAAAGCAATTACGGTGTGCACTCGAGGCAGTTTGAGGTTGGGGTTTTGGATTGGTTTGCTCGTCTTTGGGAGATTGAGAAAAATGACTATTGGGGTTACATTACAAATTGTGGTACCGAAGGCAACCTTCATGGGATTCTCGTCGGGTTAGTTTCATTGAGTTTGATTTACTCTTATGTACGGTGTTTATGTATGCTTTTTTAGCAGTGGTGAAACTGTAAGCATTGGTTTTCTGTAGGAGAGAAGTTTTGCCAGATGGGATTCTATATGCTTCTCAGGAATCTCATTATTCCGTTTTCAAAGCGGCTAGAATGTATAGAATGGACTGTGTGAAGGTTGGAACTCTGATATCTGGTGAGATCGACTGTGCTGACCTTAAACTCAAGTTGCTTGCTAACAAAGACAAGCCAGCTATACTCAATGTCAATATTGGTAAATTCTCTTTCCTTTTCTTCATGTTTGCAACTAGAAAGGGGATCATATTCGTTTTATTGGTGGGAATTGAGGGAATTCTTGTTGCAGGAACCACTGTGAAAGGAGCCGTGGATGATCTTGATCTTGTGATACAAACACTCAACGAATGTGGATTCTCAAATGATCGGTTCTATATTCATTGTGATGGAGCATTGTTTGGACTTATGATGCCTTTTGTCAAACGTGTAAGTGACTTTTTTGCCTACTTACAATTTTCAATAGGGCATGTTCAGACTTTCGCTGTTTTTTCTTTACTTCTTACACGAGGTAAATGCCCCGTGCTCGAGCTTAATTGCATCCATAAGATTTAAATTCTTGTAGGTTGTGTACTGACTTGCAGGAACTTGGTTACTATCCAATTTGGGTCCTATGCCTTGGAGCCTTTCCAATGAGCTATGCTCTAAATGCTGGTTAAAATTCGCACAACCACCCTCATCCCTCTATGATTCTATATACATATCTATTTTCTTCCAGACCAAGTTACTGCACCTTTTTTTCTTTTGGGTTTTTCCGACTGCCTTCTAGTTATTTCAGAAGGGTGGTTAGTTGCTACTTTCCTATCTTACCGTAGTTCTTGGTTGCTAACTGTGGCCTCCTATCCTATCAATGTTACGGTTACATTTTTAACCTCACCCATTCCAAAGAATACTCTCTCTTTTTCATACTGCGTCTGTAAGCACATTGTATGTAAAATTTTGCCCCTCTATTGGAACAATTTTGACTTCCCCCTTGCTCCTAAGTAAGGAAATATACAGTCTAATTCCTTGCAAGTGGAATTGATTCCTAAGGGGGAACTGTCCCTAAACACAAGCCACTCTTTGGGAGTTTCCCCCATCATCCTCAGACCCTGCACACTAGACTTGGAGTTTCTGATTCAATGGATTTGGAACAACCAAATGAGGCCTCGTTGGAGGTGTTTGACTTAATCTAGCTTAATTTAACTATTAACTTCTCACCTTCCCATCTTGAGGTAAGGTAAAAGTTGGGGGGCGCCATGTCCGTATTGATTGAAACCTTTGGGCCTCCATTCACTTTATGTATGCTCGAAGAAGAGGGTGAACAGTGAGTGAGTACTGTGATGCAATGTAGGGAATGTGAGTAACGGTGGTGCTGTCCTTTCTGCAAACTGTTAGTGGCCTTGGGCTCATTAGAACCATGGCTATTGTATAGCAAGTCTATCAGGCTTCTCAATGTATTTTGGTTTGCTTCTCTTTTTAATCCTTTTTTAGTTTTGACCGTACTATCAGTGCTTCACTTCTATCACTGCTTTCCTGCCAAGCCACTGCTCCTAGAGGAGCAGACTGCATTTTTTTCCACAATCAAGTCTTATTGAACTGCTACTCTCCTGTCCTATACTTAACTCTTCTCTGCCAACAAATACTCCCTTTTGCCGTTAGTTGACTTCTTCTGGCTATTGAAAGTGAATCATATGGAAGGCCTAGCGGTTGGATAGGCTAATTTAAGAATGCCTATAAATCCAGCTGCTAAAGTTTTCTTGATTGAATATTTAGGTAAATCCATGGATGATATATAGTTGTTTAGCCCAAGAACGGTGAATCCTTTGATTAATGAATTGAATATTTTTTTCCTATATTTAATACATTGTACCATTCATCCAATTAAGCGTCAACTTTTTGTACTATTTGTTTTCCAAAGTAGTTTGTTAATTGAATGTTGAACTTGATCCATCTCCCTGCTGTTAGACTTCTAGTCATTTTTAATTGTGCGGTTGTCAGTGGGATTTTTTCAGTACCGGATGTGCTCACCTTATGAACCAACGAATTAAATGAGAAGTTGGCATACAATATTTGATTAGTGAACGGCAGAATTATTTTTATACATGTTAAAGCTTTAAAACATACTCGCGATGATCTTTTGGTTTTATGTTCCCCTTCACTGTTGTCTCACATGAAATGGAAACAAATATAGAACTCGGTATCTCTTTTTTTTTTCTTCTTTGCTGGTAATTTTCAATCTGAATTTCTGTAATCCATCCCGGCTCACTAGTGTTGTTTTTGAGCAGGCACCAAAGGTCTCGTTTAAGAAGCCCATCGGAAGTGTTAGTGTTTCTGGTCACAAGTTCATTGGATGTCCAATGCCTTGTGGTGTTCAGCTTACAAGATTGGAGCATATAAATGCCCTCTCAAGGAATGTTGAGTATCTAGCCTCAAGAGATGCCACAATCATGGGAAGCCGGAATGGCCATGCTCCTATCTTCCTTTGGTACACCCTCAACAGAAAAGGCTATACAGGATTTCAAAAGGAAGTTCAGAAGTGTCTCAGAAATGCACACTACCTGAAAGGCCGGCTTCTTGACGCCGGAATTAGCGCAATGCTAAATGAACTCAGCAGCACCGTCGTGTTTGAACGACCCCGAGATGAAGAGTTTGTTCGTAGGTGGCAGCTAGCATGCGAAGGAAATATTGCTCATGTTGTGGTAATGCCCAATGTTATCCAAGAGAAGCTGGATGATTTCATTGCAGAATTGACCGAAAAACGCTCAACCTGGTATGCCGAAGACAAAGATCAACCTCCTTGCCTCGCAGCAGAGTTGGGACAGGAAAACTGTGCTTGTAAGTTGCACAGGACTTGATATGCTTTTATTGTAGTTTTATTATGTTGCGTTGCTTATTTTGTAGTGAAACTCTAGATTCACTTGAATTCTGGTTGTTATAGTCTGTGTTTCGAGTTAATGAACGGCTATAGGCGAGTATTCCGAGTATCAATGAATAATAGTATGTTCTAGAACTCCTCCCTCATCACTATTTATCTATTTATAGACACTGAACCAAATAATTGTTGAACATATATCTGATCTCTCTCAGGGAACTTGATATTAAATGAGGAGAACAGTTCTTCATAACAAGAAATATGATTTGGTCGCTCATAAAGAAGTGAGAGGCCCTATTATTTGCTGAGTGGTATTACAATACAATCCTCAATCATCAAAGAGATAATACAGCTTTCTATACACATGTATTTGTTTGTTTTTACAAATGTACTCATACAAATTCAAATGTACTAGACACATGCTGCTACAATTCCTTGGCTTCCGAAATAAAATATCAAGTAATGGATTAGCTGAAGATGTTACTTAGGAAAAGTCATTCCAGGAAGATCGATAACTGACCGGGAGTGGCTGGTTATGCTCCGAGAAGCTGCGATGGTGGAGCATCATAGCCAGCAGTAGCTATTACGGTTGATGATTCTGAGAGTTGCCAAACTGATGCAAGGATGGCTGGAGAGAATGGAATTGAGGGGGTAGCGCCCCTCCAATGTTGAACGAGCTGCCATTTGCAACAGGCAATTGAGCTGCAGCTATCTTCAGCCGTTGCACTTCCTCCTTCAATGTCTCGTTCAGTGCTGTAACCCACCACCTCAAGTTACCATTTTTATATGAGCCATAGTAAGTAAGAAGATGAATGATGAAGAAGAACCACACATACCATCTCTGAGCTGGGCTTGTTGCTCCATGGCCTGCAGCCTTAGTTTAAGCTCTCTGTTTTCAGTAGTCAATTCAGTGGTATCTCTCTGCACCATATTAGATTACAAGGGTTGATTTAATCAACAGTTCCCCACCTTTTCTAATTCATCAAGATACCCACAAATTATAAAGCCTGATTATCTGTTCAACAGTTCTTGAAAAGTCAAGGTCACCAGTTCCTCCATCAGCACAACAAATTAACAAGTCCAGTTGATAGCTACAGCCCACCCGTGAGACTTGTAAAGTAAGAACAGATAAAAGATTATTGTTCTGATTCCCTTTCCCCTTAAGCTACAACAAAATAGAAGCTATACCTGTAATACAGTGACCTGTGCAGAAAGGGAAGTCGCTTCTGATTGAAGCATCTGCACCTTCTTCTCTAATTCGTTTGTGTAACGTATTTTCCTCTCCTTGGATCGTGCAGCAGATTGTCTGTTCGCCAGGATCCTGAAATGGAAGATTAATCCCAAACCGATCATGAATTAATCAAAGTTTAACAAAACTGGCCTATAGACAGCGACTCATAAATTCAATAAGCCAACCAGAAAATGACGGATGAACAACCTCTTAGCTCTTTTAGGGTCCATCAAAGCAAGCTCAGCGAGTTTATCAGGCGCCAAGGCCTTCTTGGAGCAATCAATTACGACGGTGGATTCAGCTTCAAATGACGAGGTCAAAGCGCCATCCATGGAATTGCTATGCCTATGGCGACCGATCTTCTTCTCCCCGACCGTTACCCTCCCGCCAAGTACCTCACCGTCGCTGCCGTCTCCGGCGATCCCTAAGCCGTCGAAGAAGTCTGAATCCATCGACAAGCTCCGGCAGTGAGAACCAAAGAAGTCTGAAGCCGAGCTGTCGTTACTAGCTTTAGGTTTCGAGGCAGAGGCGTCATCGGAGGACTTGGAATTGAAGGAATCAAGGGCCATACGAGCGCCCACCGGCGTCGGAGACGGCGACGGTGAGGGAGAACGAAGGGAAGATGATAAATCGTGGTCGGGATGATCGAAGAGGAGAAGATCGTCGAAATTAGCAAAGCGGAAAGATGTATCGGAGTGAGAACGGCGATGGTGATAGCCACGCTGTGGAGTCTCCGGCATCTGTTCTATGTCCATCCTCGTCGCCGTCTGCGGCGGTTTCCGAGCGGTGAAGTTCAAATCCATCATCAAAACTTAAGATGAACTACAGAGCAGAAAGAAAGTAGCCGAGCGAGCTCAAGTTTTGGACATGGTTAAGAAGAAGAGGAAGCTATTATAGCGGGATTAGTGGGGTGAGATTGTAATTTTCTAAAATGAAGGGTCAAAAACACAATAAGGGAAAAAAGTGGGCATTACTTTGCTTTCATATTATCAAATTTTGGTGGGTATTGTGTAATTTGGAGGAAGTTATTTCAGTTGTAAAAAAACAAAGAGAAAATAAAATAAAATAAAAAGTATTCGAGAATCATTCCATAAGTAAAGACCAAATTCAAATAATCCAAATCTCGACCACGTGACCTACGAACTGAGTTATTATGTATAGAAGACTGAAATGAGTTGATACAGTGTCATATTAATTCGTGTCGTGATCTACAACGTTTATCAGTTGAGCTATCTACCTCGAGACCCAGCCACTTGGAGATCGAAACCTGCAAGTCATCCAAGTCTAATCAGTTGAGCTACCAACCTCGAGACCGCACACCCTTGAGGTGTTTCGATGATAGAATAATTAGCCCTAAAATTATAATATATAGTTGTAATTAAGTTGGAGCAATTAGGTTAGAAATTGATTGAGGTGTTTCCATCCCTACCGACACTTATAATCCATGAATCAAATTGACATCTTACCATTAACGATTAGACAACATGACTTCATTTAGACTTCATTCATAATTAAGGTAGAAACAATAATAATAAATAAATAATTCTTTTTATTCATATTTATGACAAATAAATTTGACCCGACTATATACAATTGACTTAATTTTGTATTATTAAAAGTTTAGAGATTTTAAGTAGGATTTATGACTAATACAGCATATATGGTAGATTTGGACGTTATTGAATTATGTTGAAGTTCAGATTGCTTCAAAGACAATATATTTTACGTTGTTATTGAGGTAAGTAGGTCAGATGAATAGTATGACGTGTGCTATATATATAATCTGATAACATAATGATTATGATATATGCTGTGCCCTCATGATTTTTTTATTATAAATATTAATGTTGTATTAAAACTGATGTTATATATTGTAAGGCCTCATGTATGTGTGTAATTCATTAGACATGAAATGAAAGGAAAAAGAATAATGATGTACAATATATTCGTGTTCCCTTCTTTCTACGACTCTTCTGGGTCCCAACTTGCAGTAAAGCGTTTAGAATAAGGTTGATGCATCTGTAAGTGATACCACTTATGTACGAAATGATGCATACTTGGCAAGACCCATAATGTAATGTTCGAGTCCCGACGAAATACTAGATACCTGATATTTCCTAGTGAGACAAAACTTCTGGGATTTTATTGAGAGCCTTAACGATGAAATTTCAAGATAGTGTAGAAGAGAAAAAGTCCCAATTAGAAAAATGGTATCAGAGGCAGACACCGGGCGATGTGCCAGCGAGGAGGCTGAGCTCCAAAGAGGGTGGACACCAGGCGATGTGTCAGCGAGAACGCTAGGCCCCAAAGGGAGTTGATTGGGGTCCCACATCTATTGGAGAGAGGAACGAGTGTTAGCGAGGATGCTAGGTCCCGAAAGGAGTGGATTGTGAGATCCCACATCGGTTGGAGAGGAAAACGAAACATTCTTTATTAGGGCGTGTAAACCTCTCCGTACCACGTGTTTTAAAAACTTTAAAAGGAAGCTTGAAAGAGAAAGCAAAAAAAAAAGACAATATCAATTAGTAGTGAGTTGTTACACATAGGTTACAAAAGTGGTATGAGTTTTGGGGTTCTGTGTGTGCAAAAGTATGCACGTAAAATTATGTCTACGAAAGTGATACACATCTCCGACATAAAAAAAAAAACTGAAACTTAAAGTCACGAATTTAGGTCCCACATTTCATAATTTATAAAAAAGAATATTTTCTTTCCTAAGAAAAAAAATAAAATTTTAAAAATTTAATTTATATTTCATGTTAATTTAAAAGGGGTTACCACCATATACTATAGCTATGGAGGCTAAAATGTAATGCTTGATAATGACAAAAGATATTAATATTAGCCCAATTGGCAAATACAATATGATATTTACCTACCAAATATTTGACATATTGATTCAACTCTAATATTTTTTATTTTTTATTTTTTTATGACATTTTTATTTAATATTTTTTATTTTTAAAAGGTTAAAAAAAAAACTTTAATAAAATAAGATATCTATATTTTCACAATTTTAACTATTTAATTAGAAAAAATCTATTAATTTTTTATTATCTAATAGCTCAGTATTTATAGTTTTTTTTTAAATTTTTTTTATGAAAATCAATTATTTAATAGATTAAAAGTGTTGAAGGAAAAAAAAGTAATTTCTTTATTAAAAATAAAAATGTACTTAGCCCATTGTGTTATGTGGTATAGTGGGCCAAAGCCCAAAAGATCTATATTGCTTTTCAATTAGTGGGCCTATTTCGAAACCCAATCTACTTCTGTGATTCTTTTGTTGAAGCCCAATATGGATCCAAAGACAGAGGATGGCCCAACTTCAATTTGGGCCTTACTTATTTCTTGAAACCAATCAAATCACAAAATTTCAACCAACCAATAAGCGGAATCAACTGAACATCTCAGCGGCGGGATTGAATATTCGAATCGAATCAAATCAGAGTTCGTGTCCTGAAAAAATAGGTGTGGACCACAGGTCGCACGACAGAAGAACACCCAAGATAAAGATGCACACTCCTTCATGTGAAATATTCATCTTCATTGGAGTTTTTTTAGTAGTAGTCGTGACCAACAATTATCAGTTGTCGGCACGTAGGTAAGGCAAGAGCTTCAAGCTCGATTTTTGGTAGCACACCCCACACACAAGCACCACCCGACAAAGGGTGGACAAAAGCTACAGGTTTTACTCAAGTTTCGTTTGATATATTTTTTTTCATAACTCTCTTAAACACTCACACACCTATTTTATTCACGAGATCTAATATACGAACATTTAGATATCAAATGGAATAGAAAAATACCGTAATTTCAATTTCAACATAGAAAAACATGTCACAACTTTTGACATTTAAACAAAACCGAGATAGTTTTCCTATAATGACCTAAATATGCACATTCGAGTGGTTTAGACACTTCCTAATCAGTTGTTGCTCGTGCAAGCCCAATTCCAATTGGGGTCGTAGACACCTCAACCTCCTACATGGTTAAATCAAAATTTGTAACCATATAGCCAGGAATAAAATTGATCTATATTTCCAAACTCACATAACACATATTTGAATCTAGACTTTACAGTCGTATATTTTTCCACTCAATTATAATTAAAACAAAAAAATCTTAAGAGATAATTACAAGTCACATCAATTTTTTTAATATTTAATGTATAATTATAATAATTTAATTAAAATTAAGAATCATCACACATTTGAATATGAAACTTCCGCCACTAAATATGGATCATTAAGGCTTTAACTATAATTAGAAGTCAAATTAGTTTTTTAATACTTATATTAAGATCATGATTTGGGTAAGATTAAGAAGGAATTAATGAAGAAATGGATGGATTAATAAGATTAGAAAAAGCAAAAAAAGTTGGATTTGGTTGAATAAAATAATGATATAGTTGGTGGTGGTCACGTGGATTGCACACTCTTCAATTATTTTTTATGTTATCTTCCTTACTCTCCACACTTGGTGTAATCCTTCTCACCATTCCAATATTATTTTTGTTTTATCAAATTATTTAAATATTCTTTACATTATTAAAAAAAAAAAAAAAAAAAAAAACTTATTATTATCTTAATTAACATATTTATTGAAAAACTATATTCTAAATTATAGTTTTCAATGTTACATTTAAATCTATGTTATTTATATGTATGCTAAGGATATTCGATACCTAATAACTTTAGCATTTTCCTACATTTTCTGTAAGCAGTCGATATTGTGAGATCCACACATCAATTAGATAGAGGAATGAAACATTTCTTATAAGGGTGTGAAAATCTTTCCCCATTCGACACGCATTTTAAATTTCGTAAGCCAAAGCGGATGATATCTTCTAGCGGTGGACTTGGGCTATTATAAATAGTATTAGAGCAGACATTGGGCAGTGTGCCAGCGAGGACGATGGCCCCAGAGAGGGTGGATTGTGAGATCTCACATTGGTTGGATAAGGGGAATTAAACATTCTTTACAAGAGTGGAAATTTTTCCCTAACAGATACACGTTTTAAACTTAAGAGGCCAAAACGGATGATATCCGCTAGCGATGAACTTGGATTATTACAAATAGTATCAGAATCAGACACTGGGCAGTGTGCGACGGTGACCAAGGAGGGTGTATTGTGAGATCTCATATCAATTGGAGAGGAAAACAAAACATTCCTTACAAAGGTGTGAAAACCTCTCTAAACACACGTTTTAAAACCATGAGACTAACGATAATACGTAATAGGCTAAATCGGACAAGAACTATTACAAATGATTTAGATTAGATAACCTAAGTCTGTTGGATTTGTGTTCATACGAACACCTATATCAAATATTTTAATTCTTCACACTACTTTTATATTTCCCCCTTTTTATTTTTATTATTTTTCCTTTTTTTTCGATTTTTTTCAAATATAAACAAACCCCTTTATTAATTTTCGAAAAAATAAATATAAAAAGATAAAAAGATGATTTAAAAGTGGGATTAATGTAAAAATTAATATTTCTTTTTTTTATTATTAATCTCACTTTTGTGTTTTTTAAGCTTCGAATCCCTTCCTTAATGATTCCTTTTATAAAGCTTTCTTATTTTTCCTAATTATTCTAATTTTATAATATTTCTTTAATATATTCTTAATATTCAATTTCTTTTACCGAAAACTCGAAAATTTGCATTTAAGTCAAAGAAGTTAGGCTTGTTCGTTCATTCATCTGGCTTACGTTCTTCACGTAGCGGTTTAAAATAATCAAATTTGAATAAAATAAAAGAAGAATAATATTTAATTAACCTTTTTAATGTGAGGCATAGGCCACCATGTTTGATCCATCTTTTTTTACCTTCTTCAAAGGGGGATAGAATTTGCATTTTTCCACTCTTTTTTTTCTTTATTTATTTTTTAATTAATTTTCTAAATATCACTTTTGAATAACTTTTTATTTAGGATTCTTTATTTATTTTTTAATTAATTTTCTAAATATCACTTTTGAATAACTTTTTTTTAGAATCCTAAATAATTCATTTATCAAATGTCTAAATTTTCATTAAAATATTATGGAGTAGTCTCAATGTTAGAAAAGTAAAAACTCTTTTTTTAAATTAAATTATACTTTTTTTTCCGCTAAATTAATAAAAAAAAATTTTGAAATTTTAAAAATTTTAATAATATCATTACAAAAAATTACCCTTTTAAAATGATTGTTCTATTAAGACATTTATCGGTTAAAATTTGAAAGTTTAAACATATTTTTTAAACAAATTATGAACGGTATTCATCTAAAACTTTTTTTTTTTAAAAAATTGAAGGGTATTATTGTAAACTTTCAAAATTCATGAATATGCTATTGTAACAGCTCACCCCTAGTAGATATTGTCTGCTTTAGTCGGTTGGAGAGAGGTTTCTTACAACCAATGTTTAGTTTACCTCTCCAACACGTGGGATCTCACAATACACTCCTTTGGGAGTCCAACGTTTTCGTTGACACACTACCCAATGTCTAGCTTTAGTATTATTTCTAACAGTTCAAGCCCACTGCTAGCAGATATTGTCCGTTTGTTACATATCGCCATCAGTCTCACGATTTTAAAATGCGACGGGTAGAGAAAGATTTCCACAGTAAATAAAAGTTTGTTTCTTTTTTTTGTCATTAATTTTGTTCTTTCTCTTCCTTCTTTAAGTGGCTGTTGTGTGTGAACTCCACTTTGTTGTCTATTCTTCAAACCCAAATGAAAGCTTTTGTTTTTCCTCCATAAATACCCTCTTAAGGCGTGTGTCTTCCACAATTCCCCCTTTCTTCTTCTTCTTCTTCTTCTTCTTCAAACTTCATTGCTTATCTCTTCAAAAATGGAGTCCAACAAGTTAAACCTAAGCAATTTAGAGCAACAATCCCGGTCGGAGATCGAAACCAAGGAATTCGACTACTCGAAACGCGCCCAATGGCTACGTGCAGCCGTGCTCGGTGCCAACGACGGGCTCGTCTCGACCGCGTCGCTTATGATGGGAGTTGGAGCCGTGAAACAAGACATCAAGGCCATGATCCTCACCGGCTTCGCCGGGTTGGTCGCCGGTGCGTGTAGCATGGCAATCGGCGAGTTCGTGTCGGTTTACTCACAATTAGACATTGAAGTAGCTCAAATGAAGAGAGAAAAATTACAAAGAGGTAGGCATCTAGATGGGCAAAGCCAAAGCCAAAGCCAAGAGAGCAAAAGTAATGAAAAACTGCCCAACCCACTCCAAGCCGCAATAGCCTCCGCCTTGGCTTTCTCTCTTGGAGCAATGGTGCCATTGTTGGCAGCTTCCTTTATAAGAGAATATAAGGTAAGGCTTGGCGTGGTTGTCGCAGCGGTAACGTTGGCTCTCATCGTGTTCGGGTCGTTGGGTGCCGTCCTTGGAAAAGCGTCACCGGTCAAGTCATCTATCCGAGTGTTGATCGGAGGTTGGCTAGCCATGGCTATAACCTTCGGATTAACAAAGCTAATCGGAGTAAGTGGACTCTAATCGTTCTAATATTATTTAAAGAACTCGAACGGGAACTTACGTAGCTAAACGATTAGTTTATTTTGTATACATTGGAAAGAAAAAGAATGGTGTGTGGCGTGTGGAATTCATATGTTTGTTTAAATTAGAAAGATGAGCAAAGCAAAATCAAAAAGCCAAAAAAAGAGCTTATTTTGTTTAATGAATAACATGTAGCAGGTATAATTATTATTAATTTATTATTATTATTATTTAATTTTGTTTGGTTTAAGACGTTAAGGTGACAATAAATACTACTTCGCATGATATAAATAAATAAATAAATAAATAATTTTATTTTCATAGAATATCAAGATTTTAATGAAAAATAATTAAAGAAACTGAAATAACTAAAATTGAAAAAGAGAATATTAGACGTTTCCTTCTTTAATTGAACAGTTCCTTGTTGGGTTAGGAAAACTATGCACAAGTTTCGTGCCTATTAGACGTTAGAATTACGCTGTATTTTTTATTTTTTATTTAATTTAATTTAATCGTCTCGATTATAAATTACTATTCTACCAATTTGAACATAATTCAACTCGTTAAAATATATATTTTGACTTAGAACTAAAAAGAGACAAATATTACTCGCTCAAAATATTATAAATATTTCGAAGATTTTGATTGGTCTCGATTTACATTTTTTTTTAATTTAAAAGAATTTTAAATGAATAATTATTGGTGAGTAAATTTTTTTTTTTAATAAAACAAATTTTGTAGTTTGGGTTGGTGTTAGGGGTTCTTGGAGAGATCAAGGAGAAGATTTATGCTGATTAGATTAATTTAATCTTTTGATTAATATAATATGTGTTAACCAATGTTCTAACTTTGGAAATTTTGATGATTTAAATTGTATTATATATGATATTTAATTGAAGTATTGAAGCACTTTTTAATACTAAATTATAAATACAAGGAAGAGTATGTCGACTTAATTAGAGACTAAAATGATATTAATAAAATAATATAATAATTAGAACTTCATATCTTATATGTTATAATTATGAAAATTTAACCCATAAATTTTATTTATTTGTTTGTTTATTATTATTATTATAAAGTTTCTTAAAATAAATGGCCCGGATGAAATTGGACCAAAGATTTGGGGGGCCGAATTAGAAAGGAAACCGGCGGCCATGAGACCAGTGGCCGAAATTCGGCGCGAGGATTTCTCCTTCCTTCGCCTGAAACGCAGCCCCGATCACCAACGGCACCGGCGTTCGCCATTTCCGGCGAAAGAAGCCAAACATACTTGTACAGGTACAGAACGGAATTTCTGGTTCTTTATATGCTTAAGAACGAACGCTGATTTTTGTACTTGGAACTTTCAGAATCTTTTACTTTTCTAGGGTTTTATAGTTGTCGGCTTTGACTCTGGTCTGTGCAATTCGAATCCATTTTGCGAGAATAAATTTGCACTCATTGTTTAGTTGATGGATTTGGATAATGAGTTTTTCCTTTTGGGGCTTTCAAATCATGTTTTGAAGTGCGTCGGCTCTGGGTTTGAGTTCCCGGTGTCTCTGCTTCCCTTGTATTTGACTATATGTTGTTGAGGTTCTTTCTTTTTCCTTGTACTTTATTAGGCACAGAATATGCTTGATGGGGCTGTGATTATCTATAAGATCCCGCATTGGTTGGGGAGGAGAACGAACTATCCTTTAGAAGAGTGTAAAAACTTCTTCTTAACAGAGGACAATGTCTGCTAGGGGTGAGCTGAGGAGTCCCACATCGATTGGAAAAATAAACGAGTGTCAGTGAGTACGCTAGGTCTCGAAAGAGAGTGGATTGTGAGCTCCCACATAGTTGGGAAAGAGATACGAAACATCCTTGTATGAAAATCTCTCCCTAATAGACGCGTTTTAAAAACTTTGAGGGGAAGCCCGAAAGGGAAAGACTAAAGAAGACAATACTGGCTAGCGGTGGACTTAGATCATCATGAGTTTGTTTTTCCTTTTTCTGACCAGGTTTTAGTAATCTGCTGGCTGATACTAAGCATTGAGTTAAAATAATGATTGATTAGATGAAAAGTAGAAAATATTGTCTGAAATTTCAAAAGAAAGCCATGGGGTCTTTCTACAGATTAGAATTTCAAAAGGAAACCATGGAATTCTAACAGGTGCTTCGGACTGATAGTGATAGCCAAACGTGGATTTCACAGTCTAGCTAGGTTTCAATGATCCATTTGTGTTCAATGCGAACATAGTCCACATGAACCCAAGCTTCCAAACCTAAGGCTTGTTTAAGAAGGAAAAACCAGGGAAATATCTCCAGTTCCTTCAAGTTCATGAATAGATTTACTTTCTCCCAATGATCCTACCCCTACTCAACCCAACAAGTCAATTTTTTAGTTCAACAACATGCGAGGATAGACAACAATGCTAATAGTTCCAAAGCTAAATTGGGGTAAGTTAGCAACACGATGGATCAATTCATGATACTCGCTCACAAATACATAAGACCGTTTCAACTATTTATAAAAACAAACGACTTCAACAATGCAATGTACGATTACAAGCATTTCAGTAAGGGAGGATGAAAACAATTTTTTCAAAAACAAAACAAGCGATGCTTCATAACAACTCTGGCTTAGATGCATAATGTCGAGTTGCCCTTACTTGGCCTTACATGTAAAACCTAAAGCCATTCAAATAATGCAGCCAATGAGAATATCAAAAACTACGGTTAAAGACTCAAATATATCAGAAGCAACTAACAAGTTGTCTGTTCTAACTTAACAAAATACAACATGCATATCAACTAATGAAGGAGCTAGTCTATAAACGAGGTCAAGTACTTGATATTTCTGAGAATGTCGGATCTTCAAACTTTACAGCTTCAGTAAATCAAGTAGAGAGATGAATAAGAACTTCCCATTAAGGATGAACACAAGCGAACTTCCAATGCAAAACTTAAACAGTCCTCAGCGGAGGAGAAACCAATATAACACCATCTCCTCTAACGAAAAGAAACGGCACAGTACGCCTGGATGTCTGGAAAAGAAAATCAATAAGTATACGAAATCTCCATTGAAGTACATACAAGAGATATCATACTCAACTTAACATAACAAGTATGGAGATAGACTCAATGAACAAGCTTGAGGGACCCAGGGTATTCTTTTCTTTCTTTCCTTTAGTTTGAAACTTCAAACTTTTGAGCTATATGTATTTTCTGTCCTTTAGAAACACAATACTTCACTAGTAATCCAGTGTTCACGTCTAAAAGCCCATCTGGTTTACTTGTAAATGAGATCAATTTACGAGTATTCAAACCTATCTTCCACTTGTTAGTGAATTAAGTGTTTATGGAATGGACTCTTGTGCGTGGTACGTATCTATTTTATAGCACGAAACTGAATGCTTCGAGTAAATATCAAGATTTTCACAAACATTCCTCATGCAAGACTCGTCTTTTTCTTTTCCTTTTTGCAAACTCTATTTCCTATGAATAATTCTCCTATTTTATAGGGGGGGTGGTGGGAGCGAGAAAATGATCATACCCGAACTATCTCTTCATAAGTCTCATCATCAATTTCAACTGTGGTAACAATTTCTTCAACATCACCAAGAATCATATTTAGATGCTGATCATAAGCCTGCAAAACAAGAGAGCCAGAAATCGATAATAAAAATGCAGAAACGTTTCAAAGCTTGAAAATTTTCCATTCGCAATGTCATCTCAAAACTAGAAATGCAATACAAGAGTCAACAGGTCAGTTATTGATCATATTCAACGTCATGTAGATGAGTGTGTCACAACCTACAGGGCACTGCAACAGGGGTTTGTTAAAAAAACAAGGTATCCACTTAGAACATCAGTACTAATCACTAAATTAGAAAAGGTAGCTCCAAGAAACCCGTCGGTACCAAAAAAATCTAAAAAATGGACCATATTTGTTTAAGAATCAATAACTAGCAGACTTGGGCCTCGATATTGTAATCTATGGAGGTTCAATTGGGAAGAAACACATTCATAATGGTACATTGGCATGGATAATAGGGAACATCCTCCAAGTTCATGCCACTCCATTTCCAAAAATAAAGAACATTGAAACCATTCCCATAAAGGGGTAATTTCTAATCGGAAGAAACTAAGATGTCGCCATAATGAATGTAAGCAAATTTCAAGAGAAATCCATCAAGAAACTCGAACAATAACAAAACCCTAATTCCCCAAACTACTAATTTGATAAAAATTTACTGAAAAACAAACAAGTGAGGGCAGTCGATTCATCATTAGTGAAAGAAAACAGAAGAGACAAAAGGAAAATAGAAGAATCAATCGAAGGGGATGGGTATAATACATGGAGCTTGCCACGGAGTTCGCGGTCAGAGCGAAGCTTGACGTAAATGCGCTCGTCAAGACTCAACCTAATGAGATCCAACGGCTCCTTGACAGTGCTTTCTTCCTCGGTCGCCATTTTCGATCTCTCGAAGCTCTGAATTCACGAACCGAATACTGAGGTTTATAGTTCCGATTCCCAGTCACCGGTCCACCCCTGTATTTAAGCCCGACCCGACCCACGTATTTTAGGATCCAATAATATTTTTGAATTTTGCTATTTTGAAGATTAACTATATTTAATTTATTGATTATTGTCCTGTTTTTTCAATAAATAAATAAATAATTGTCGAAATTTTAAACTTAGTTAACATTTTTTTTTTTTACTAATCAATTAGTGAGAATTATTGATTTTTTTATTTTCTATTTTATTTAGAGTTTTAAAATAAAATCACTACTTTTCCTGCTCGATTTTTTATTTTGCCTACAGTGCTAGGAGCAATACTCGTGCACGTTTCTTTCGGTATCTAATCATTTAGAGCATATTTTATTGGTAATTGGTATGTACTCATTTTTTAATTGTAAAAGGTACAGTCATGTAAACGCTTCTCTTACAATTTTTATAATGTATTATTGACCGAAAAATTGTTTGAATTTCTCCTCAAATAAAAAATATTAAAACTTAAAAGGAAAATACTTTTAAAGGAATCATTTTTAAGATAGGAATATGGGAATCAAAGTTTTCTAGTTGAAGAAGCGAGAATCAAAAACCGATCGCTAATACTCATAGAGGAGATGCTTACCCAAACATGGCATTTGATGAACCCCAACCCAATAGCACGCAAAAGTTTTTCACCGTTACGTGAAATTTAATGACCCACCAGATCCTCCCATTCATTGAACTTTCATAAATCAAAACCTACGCATTGGCTGTTCTGTTCGGTTCTTTCGCCCACTAATTTGACGTTTTCCCTCTTTTTCTTCTTCAATTACAAAACCCCACATCCCTGCTCTTTCCCCTCGCTTCTCGATCGCCACACGCACCCAATAAGCGCCGTGGTGTCTTGTCTCCGCCTCTTTCCGTTTCCTATTTTCTGGGTTTTCATCTCTTGGTGGGTTTTGCTCAGATAAGTGATTCTGCTGCTTCTTTCTTGACTGATTTGCTTTTAAGTGTGAAGGGTTGTTTCTCTTATCTTCCCCTTTTTGGGGTTTATTCGCGAAATATTATGTTCTGTTTGGCTGATTCCTGTGTGTTCTTTTGCTTTTTGTGCAAATGGGATTTGTTTGAATGATATTTCCAATAGCCTACTGTGGAAATTTTGATCTGGGTATGCTTGATTTTCCCGTCCTGTAATGTTATGGATGATTATTTGGTGATTTAGTAGTTTTAGAATCATGTGAAAGATAGGATATCGTGTGGAATGTTCTTTTGATATATTATATGGAAGGGAGTTTATCACAAGAAGGGTTGATTCCAGGAGGGGCCTCTTATGGAGGTCCTGATTTGCAAGGCTCGTTTAAGCTTCATAATCAGGCACAACATCATCTTCATACTCATCAGGGTTCTTCAGTAAATCCTTCCATTCAGGAGGGTTTTTTACTTCTACAAAATTGTGACCATACCATGTCTTTGGTAGATTATAGCAAGGGAGAGAGGTGTAAAAACTCACAGAGTGACGATGAGCCAAGCTTTAACGAGGACGGTATCGATGCTCATAATGAGTCGATTAAGGGGAAGAAGGGATCGATGTGGCATCGCGTGAAATGGACGGATAAAATGGTGAAGCTTCTGATTACAGCAGTGTCTTATATTGGAGATGATATTGCTTCGGATTATGAAGGAGGTGGAAGAAGGAAATTTCAAATTATACAGAAGAAAGGTAAATGGAAATTGATGTCAAAGGTTATGGCTGAAAGGGGTTATCAAGTTTCACCACAGCAGTGTGAGGATAAATTTAATGACCTCAATAAGAGGTATAAGAGGCTGAATGATATGATTGGGAGAGGCACTACGTGCCAAGTTGTTGAGAATCCTGCACTTCTTGATGTTCTTGATTATTTAACAGACAAAGAGAAGGATGATGTGAGAAAAATTTTGAACTCAAAGCAATTGTTCTATGAGGAAATGTGTTCGTATCATAATTCGAATCGACTCCATCTGCCCCATGATCCTGCTTTGCAGCGTTCTTTGCAGTTGGCTTGTAGAGTTAGGGATGATCATGATTATGATGAGCCAAGGAGACACCAAAACGATGATTTTGATGAAAACGAACATGGTGAAACTGATGAACACGATGATTTTGAGGAGAATTTCGCACCCCATGGGGACGACACCTTATCTCTAGGAGGCTCAGTAAAGAGGCTAAGGCGAGGTCAGGACTTCGACGATGCTCATCCCTGTGGAAATTCCTTGAATTCTCTTGATTACAATAGAGGTTCTCATGCTTACTCACAAACACAATTCACTCAAGGCGATATAGCTCATTTAGAAACTGAAAGTATGAAAGGTTCTACGTCGCAAAAGCAGTGGATGGAGCTTCGTTTACTTCAGTTGGAAGATCAGAAGCTTCAAACTCGAGTTGAAATGTTGGAATTGGAGAAACAGAAGTTCAAATGGGAGAGAGTTAACAAGAAAAAGGACCGTGAGCTTGAAAAAATGAGGAGGATAAATGAGAGGATGAAGCTTGAAAACGAGCGCGTTGCGCTTGACATAAAGCAGAAGGAAATCGGTTCGAGAATTCATTAATTGGCTGCTATAATCTGAACTATTATGAATCGTTAAGCTTCTGCTGTTTATACATATCTGGTATTGCTAGAGTAATGAGGTAGAGTTGTATTTGGGTTCTTTTACATTGCCTGCATCTAGCATGTAAAGTTAGAAAGGTTTCATACAAATGACTGCGTTTCATTGTTTTGTCTCTACTTATATGGAATCTATTGTGGTTTTGGAACTTGATAAAATGGTTGGATATCTTGTGTCAAATTGATGCCATTTCTCTGAACTAGTTCTAAAATTTTGGTCGTGTTCAAGTTAATAAATTGTATAGTATAGAAGTTGTGAGATCTCACATTGGTTAGAGAGGAGAACGAAACGTTCTTTATAAGGGTGCGGAAACCTCTCCCTAGTAGACGCGTTTTAAAACCGTGAGGTTGACGGCGATACGTAACGGCCCAAAACAGACAATATCCGCTAGCGGTGAGCTTGGGCTGTTACGCAAGTGATCATACTTTACTATTGATTCTTGGGCTCATGAAATAGAGAATGGCCTACAATCATTTCTGAATGTGTGGATTTAGTGTTGCTTTCTTCTTTCATTTTACTTTTCACCATGATCTTGATAGTCAGATATTGGAAACTTCTCTCTGCATCATGCTTATGGCTCATCTCTGATACTGAGGCTGTTTTTCCCTCTTGTTCATACTGATACTACAAACACATTTCCTCATCAGCCACCGTCACTTCTAGCATCCATACACAGAAATCTTGACAATGTGCAATCCTGATAGAATAGCCAAACTCCCCACTACTTGAAGGGCTTGGCTCGAGCTCTCACTTGGAGGATTCTTGCTCTATAAACAACTGTATGTATTCTTGCTCGTCCAGAAAAGTTCTTTCTTTTATGCCTTTTAGTCTGAAAATGGACAGTTTGAGGTCTGATATCTGTGTTGATTCACCAACAGATAGGAAGAATTAGCATGTTTCCTTTCTTTGCACTGTTTGCTGCACACTCATGGAGTGTGATGAACTTGAATCTCGGACTGTAATTTTAAACGAACTAGACCTCATAATATGATGTTATGACTGTAAACGTTAGCATTTACATTGTAAAGCAAGCAGGGCGTTGTTCGAACAAGTCGAACCGCCCAAATCACATACTTTGCAGATGAGATCAAGTGTCACAAGCATTTCAAGCTACAGTTTTGGTCATGAGAAGCAGACATTCAAGGCTGTTCTTTCTGTCTATAATAATAATTATTATATGGCACAGAAAGTTTTTGTATATTCAAATGAATGTCATTTTAGCACTAAGTGGGCCAAGCTGGCCCAGTGATTGGAACATCATGTGATCCAGCCCAATTCACTAATGCCTGTCCTCCTCTCACTTAGGAAAATAGGTCTCATTCATAAAATTAAATCATTGAAATATTATATATATATATATATATATGAGAGTAAACTGACCACATTAGCCAACTTGAACATAAGTCAACTGGTTAAAGTATGTATGTGAGATCCTATATTGGTTGGAGAGGGGAACGAAACAGGATAACGGCAATACTAACGAGTCAAAGCGGACAATATCTGCTAGGGGTGGGTTTGGACTGTTACAATATTTCATCCGCCAAAAAGTGGACAATATCTACTAGCAATGGACTTGAGCTGTTACAGTGTTTTATCAGCAAAAAAAATCAGAGGTCAAAATGATTATGTGAATTTGATTTCGAGTCTATTATTTTCAAAATTTTATAATTAAGTCTACTATTTAATTTTACATTTTAATAGGGGCATTTATGCAATAAAACTATACTTCCATAAAACCAAATAGTTGTTTCTAAATTAAATTTTCTTTTAACTAATTATAATTTTTATCCTTAGAATCATTTACAATTTTACCCCTCAAACTCGATTTCAAGTTGATAGTTCCTAAAGTGTTGAAGGACAAAATTGTCATTTCACGTCATTTTAATGCCCAAATTGGGACCTCCAACCTTATAAGTGGTCCAAAATGAAATTACAAATGTGACCAAATTAAATATTGGTGAATGATGGGACTACCTATGAGGTGTGCATTATGTCAAAAATAAAATTTTAAATTTTAGAAAAAAATAATATCTAACATTAAAATTTTTATAAAGTAAAGAAATAGTATATCAACACTTTGTATGGAGAAAAATAAAACTAAAAACATTATTTGTACCAATTTTTTAGTTCATAATTAAATTAAACGCTAAAAAATTGTTTCGTAATTATTCTTCCACTCGAACGAAAAAGACCCAAATTTATTTTTCGTTCATAACATTAAATAATTAGAAGAAAAAAAAAAGATAATAACAAATATTATTATGTTTCTAGAAATGAATGAAAATTTTGTTATAAGTCCTTTGATTCTTTTAATATTTAGAAATATTGTAATGTTCTAAAGAAGATGAGGTAAGATAGAGCACATGAGATTGCAAGTAGTGATGAATGGATAATGGTGAAAAAGTTCCAAAGCATTTGAAAGGGAAAGTGATTGCACACTAACACCCACTTCCTTTCCCATGGCATTTCGGTCACATGGTCTATATCTTCGACTTAAGTTTAGGTTACAACGGATATCATCATTACACTACCATGTTCAAGAAAACTCGATAACTTGAAGAATTTTATCAACCCAATTGAACTCCTAGGGTTTAGGTTAGATTATAAATCCGAACAGCCTTAACAGTTGAGTTCATTACCTAATAAGAGTTGCTATGATTGAAAAAATGTATAACCAGACAATTGGGTCGGGTTTAAAAGGTATTCCAACCTGACCCAATTCAACCCATGAACATCTGTAGATGATGGTACGGGATGACGATGGTAGCTAAAATCGTAGAGCATGGGAAAGTAATGGGACGAGGAAACCATCTTCGCCAAAGGTTGTCTTTTTTCATTAATTGTTATCTTGAAGCATAAAAAAAAGAAAGTGGAGAACTTTATAATGTGTCATATTCAACGTAGAGTTACAATGTGTTATTCCTTTTGGTGGTGTCGTACCTATTCAGCTATTAAAAATTCATATAAAAGTATATGAATATTTGCCCTTTTTGGGTGCCATGGTAGGAGGGAGTCCTATGAAATGCAATTCCAAATCACCCTAATTCATGTCCTAGGTACCTATAAAAAACGTGGTAAATTACACGTTCAGTTTCTAAATTTTGAGATTCGTGTCTATTTCTAGTCCATTCACTTTCAAACTCTTTTATAATTCTCGAATCTTTGTGGGAGGGAAACGAAACATTCCTTATAAGAGCGTGAAAATCTCTCATTAGTAAACACGTTTTAAAACCGTGAAGCTGACGGTGATACGTAACAGGGCAAAGCGGACAATATTTGCCGGCTGTGAGCTTGGGTTGTTACAAATGGTATCAGAGCCAAGATCGGGTGGTGAGCTAGTGAGGACGTTGGACCTCAAAGGGAATTGTGAGATCAACAAAATATTCCTTATAAAGGCATGAAAACCTCCCCCTAGTAGACACGTTTTAAAACAGTGAGACTGACGATGATGCGTAACGGCCAAAGTAGATAATATGTGCTAGAAGTGGACTTGGGCAATTACAAATGGTATCAGAGCCAAGACCGGGCGGTGTGCCAGCGAAGAAGATAGGTCCCAAGGGGGGTGGATTGTGAGATCTCACAATAGTTGGAGAGGGGAACGAAACATTTCTTATAAGGGCGTGGAAACCTTTCCCTAGTAAACGTATTTTAAAACCGTGAGACTAACGACGATACGTAACAGATCAAAAGTGGGTAATAAACTCAACCTCATGCCCCCGTTAGATTGGATGTTGATACCTTCTTTTGATTTTTGTTAAATGCTAACACTATTGCTCTTAATTGATCTTCATACTTTTGGTAACCAAATAAAGTGGCTTTATTTTCCACGTTTGGAAAATAAAAACTTTATTTTTGCTACACGCAAATGAATGTTCGAGATGTGTTATCCATAATAGATAGTGATCGTGACAATGGAATGAGATAGAATGAGTCGTAGATCTTATGTGATTACGTCGTTCTTTATATAAAATAATTTTTTTAGGTTAAATTAATGAAAATACCTGTAAATTTTATATGTCGTCTAAAAAATATCTCTAAACTTTCAAAATTTTCAAAAAAATAGTTGGACCGTTAGTTTTAGATATATATAAAAAAAAAGGTTGATACTTTGTTTTATAAATACCCTTAAAATTTTATGCACGGTGGAATAAGTTGTGCTCGTGGATATAACCATTACATGCAAATCGATAATTCACAAGTTATTCGTAATTACAACTAGGTCAAAATTTTGTTTTACCTCTGTAATTATATGTTTCCATTGATTCTCTAATGAATAATAGCTAATTATTCATCTATTTACCCTATATGAGAATGAGTAAATTTAATCTCGTAAGAGAGAAGAGCACTGCTACACACGCTCTGATGCCTAAGTCAACTAGGATGCATGGCTCATAGGCGCACCTCTCACTCCTAATAATAACAATTTATTAGGGTTTCTTACATGCACCCATGCATATTAGGTGATCTAACGTGCGTGTCGAGGGTCTTTGGACACAATGAGATTGATTAAGTGAACGTTGGTAACCCTCGGCCATGCTCTACACTACTCGACCTTAGCCTAATAACAATATTTCTCTCTTAGTTGGGCCAACTTTTTGGTCTTGATTCGTGTTAGATCCCACATCGGTTAGAGAGGGAAACAAAACATTTCTTATAACAGTGTGAAAATGTAATTGCCTAGGCCCACTACCGGCAAATATTGTCTTTTTTTAGTTTTCCTTTTCAGGCTTCCCCTCAAGGTTTTTAAAACGCGTCTACTAGGGAAAGGTTTCCACACCCTTATAAAGGGTGTTTCGTTCTCCTCCCCAACCAACGTGGGATATCACAGAAAATCTCTCCCTAGTAGACACGTTTTAAAACCTTGAGGGGAAGGCCAAAGCAAACACTATCTGCTAGCGGTGGGCTTGAGCTGTTACATTCGAGTTAAGACTATTTTCACTCCAACATCACCGAAACATATATCATCTAAAATTTTCTTTTTTTGTAATCGCGTCGATAGCATTCACCCGAACTCTCTCTCCTACTTACCATTCCCTCACGTTTCTATTTAGTAATAGTTTTGAAGTACAATAATATATTACATTATTCAACTAAGTTATTGATCCCTACCATATAATAATCGTTCCATTATCTCATTATTCCTTCCATTATCATGCTATTAACTAGTGTGACTAGTGAAATTAAAGTAACATAACTATTATTAGATTAATTGTCACATGTTTAAATTAACATCCACTAAATATATATACATATATATATTATATAATATGCTTTAATTGTTCTTCTACATGGAAAAGAAATGAAGGGATGAGAAATTAAAATAAAAGTATATATATTTTTGTGCATTTGTTCTACTTTGAAATGATATATCAAAGGATGACAAGAAAATAAATAAATAAATAAAAGTAAAAGAATATTTTTTTTCTCCGTAAAAGGAAAAGGTTTCTCGAGTAAATTTGTCCTTGTATGTCAGAACAAAAAATGAAGTGTGATTTGACTAAAAGACCCTTAGTGGCCCAATTGGTTTACCTTTTTTTTTCATATAATTTCATGGGGTGAATTGTTAGTCATAATATTTACTGCGCTGTAAATAGTTATTGATATCAAGAATATTTTACTTGACACAGTAAAAACAAGATCTTAAAAGAAATGATTATATTCCTATATAATAGGGCAAAGCTTTTACGACCATTAATAATTAAATACACCAGAGAGAACAAAAAGTATTCTTTTTTATTAAAAAAAAAAAAACCAAATAACACGTCATAAAGTTAATAACCTAAAACAACTAAGAAAGCAAATAATTAGTCTAAAATTAAAAAAAAAGTTAGGTATGAGTTTCCACGTTGATTGGAGGAGGGAGACACTGAGCGGTGTACCAGTAAGGACGCTGGACCCTGGTGAATTGTGAAATTTCACATCGATTGGAAAAGGGAGACACTGGGCGGTGTAGCATCGAGGACATTAGGCCCTCAAAAGGGGTGAATTGTGAGATCTCACATTGATTGGAGATGGGAGACACTAGGCAGAAGACGAAGATGTAGCATCAAGGACATTGGAAAAGGGCTTGGCGGTAGAAGACGAAGATGGGTAGCGAAAGCTTGGCGGTAGAAGACATATAAAAACGCCTCGTTTTTTTTATATTATCTAATAGAGAATCCGAAAAACAATTTCACCGTATAATTTCTCGAAAAAGTCCCAACTTTTTTTGTGTATATAATCCTCAATCACCTTCCTAAATTTGCAAAAACCAAGGTGTTAGAAAGAAAAAAACACACACACACACCCCCAAAACAAGCCAACAAACATGAGGAGCTTGGTTAGTTATGCAGAATCAATGGAGGTCCACAAGCCCTACATTGCTATGCTGTTCGTTCAGTGTGTATACTCAGGAATGGCTTTGTTCTCAAAGGCAGCCATTTCTCAAGGCATGAACCCACCCATCTTCGTCTTCTACCGTCAAGCTTTCGCTACCATCGCCATGGCTCCGTTCACCTTCTTCCTGGAAAGGTTCGCTTTCAAACTTTCTTTCGATCTTCCTCTCTCAATCTTTGCGTTAAGTTATCGAAATCGTTGCAGAAAGAAGGCAGTTCCTTTATCCTTCAAGTTCCTCTTCAAAGTGTTCTTGATTTCTCTAAGTGGGTATGTAAAATAATCTTCAAATTCTAATCTTTATAATTTGATCTTAAATTCATCACCAAAAAAATCACTTTTTTGTTTGTTTTTGTCAGAATCACCTTGAGTTTAAACCTTTATTACATAGCTATCAACCACATATCAGCAACATTTGCAGCCGCTACAACCAACACCATCCCCGCTATTACACTCCTTTTCGCTCTCCTCTTCAGGTAATAATAATAACAGTTCAAGCCAACGGTTAGCAGCTATTGTCCCTTTCAAAAATTTTAAAATGTTTCGTTCTTCTACCCCAACAGATATGAAATCATTTCCATGAGAAAGATGGAAGGAATTGCGAAATTGGTTGGGGCTGTGATAGGTTTTTCTGGGGCTTTGGTGTATGCGTTTGTGAAGGGTCCAGCGATGAAGTTCATGAATTGGTACCCACAAAACACTCAAACGTCTAATTCGTTTCAAGGGTACTCGGGTTCGGAATGGATTAAGGGTTCATTTGTTATGCTTTCAGCCAATATTGCTTGGTCTTTGTGGCTTGTTTTGCAGGTTTGATTCTGTTTATTTTGGCTCAAATTTGTGAAGTTGTTTGTAGGGTTTTGGAGTTTTGAAGGAATTTTGGTGTTTTGTTTTAAGGCCTCCATTGTGAAGGAATATCCAGCAAAATTGAGGATTACAAGTTTGCAGTGCTTCTTCAGTTTGATACAATCAGGTTTGTGGGCTGTGGTGATGGAGACAAAGGCTGATGCTTGGAAGCTTGGATGGAATCTTCAACTCTTCTCTGTTGCCTATTGTGTAAAAATTTCTCTTAAATATTTCCGCTTGGCTTCATTCGAGGATTTAAAACGTGTATGCTACGGAAAGGTTTCCATACCCTTATGAAAAGTGTTTCGTTCTCCTCCCAATCGATGTGGGATCTCACAATTCACTCCCCTTCAAGGCTCAGTGTTCTCGCTTCGTTCTTCTCCCAACCCATGTGGTATCTCACAATTCACTCTCCTTCAGGGCCCAACATTCTCGGCACTCGTTCCTCTCTCCAATCGATATGAGATCTCACAATCCACCCTTCTTCGGGGCCCAGCATCCTCGCTGGCACTCGTTCATCTCTCTAATCAATGTGGGATCTCACAGTTCACTCCCTTTGGAGCTCAGGGTCCTCGCTGGCACACCGCTCGGTGTCACCCTCCCTTCGTGGCTTAGCATTCTCGTTGGCACACCACCCAGTGTCTGGCTCTAATACCAATTGTAACGGCCCAAACCCACTGCTGCAAATATTATTCTTTTTGGGCTTTTCCTTCCGAGCTTCCCCTCAAAGTCTTAAAACGCGTCTACTAAGGAGAGGTTTCCACACCCTTACAAAGAATGTTTCGCTCTCCTTCCCAACCAATATGGGGATCTCACATTAATAGTCTGTCACCTTAATCTACCGTCTTAATCTTTCGAGTTTGACCATCTATCCAACTAACGGTTTAAAATTACAGGGTGTAATCGTGACGGGAATGACGTATTGGCTACAAATATGGACAGTAGAGAAGAAAGGACCAGTGTTCACAGCCATGTTTACACCATTAGCTCTAATCATAACAGCAATCTTCTCAGCATTGGTATGGAAGGAAGCCCTTCATTGGGGAAGGTGATCAATTGCTCTAACTTCAATCACTACATATTATCATAAACTAACAAAACAAAGGGAAGAAAGAACACAAATCCTTGAATTTTAGCAGAAAATAAGGTTAAAAATCAAACAAAAACCATGAAAAGACTGAATTTTTATTGAAATGTGGCAGTCTTGGTGGGGCTATATTGCTGGTGGTGGGGCTTTATTGTGTTCTATGGGGGAAGAACAAAGAAGAAGATATGAAAAGTGAGGCCATTGAACAAAGAATTGATATCAAAGAGGAAACCAATTCAGCCTCCATTTGCTAATTCATCCTATGATCATCACCATATTAATATCTAAGAGATTATTCCATATGTCACTGTCATTAACCTATGGCCATTGCTGTTTAGCTCTCTTATGATCTTAATGGATGACTTGGTCATTCGATTTAGTGGATGACTTGGGTCTATGTCGATTGTAAAGAACAGACAAAGTTATTCCAAATATCTTTGTCTTTTTCATTGTTTAATATTCGAGGGTCGGATTTCTATATTTGAAACGATCCCACTTAGTGAACTGGACATAAAAGAATTTCTGATAAAAACGGGCATGATATGGACGTTCAAGTATAGCAAAAAGGAGAATTTAAAGCATAATAAACAGTTCAAATCCTCAAATATTAGAAACAAAATTTGGGATCTGATCTTATTGAAACCAAACAACTGAAAGATTCTAAATAGTATTGCTAAACTGAATCTTCTCGCCACATGACTTGTAAGTTGAAGAATCATATGAGAAGGGAACGAAAACGTATCATAGATAATATTTTGTCTAGATGACAATTTACCTACTCCTACACTGTACAAACTATGGTGCTTATGTGAGTCAGTCCTGTAAGGCAAAGCACAATAAACTGTCAGTTGCGAGAAGGAGAAGAGAACGAGATAGCACTAATTGAATCAACTGCACACAACCCACGACAAATGAACGAAACTCATACGAACGCTCGATCATGGAACGAGGGAGACAATGAAAATGGACAAAAAATTCAAAATTAATACTATATGAACATTTGAATTCAAGATGATGGGATTCATATGAATGCAATTTGGGCCACAAGTGGACACTATTTGGACATAAAGTATGTGTGACCCAATTAAATGAGCTACTTGTCTTTAGAACCCATTTGGTTTTGGAATTGTAAAATAAATAGAACCGAACCAACCTGAATTTTTTCATGAATTCTTTTCAAATTAGAGTAAGTTGAACCGAACCAACCTGAAATTATTATTAATATTAAAATATACATTTTTGCTTACGAAATGGAAATTAAGTAGGGGTTAAATGTCTAGAAATAAATAAATAAATGTTTTATTAACTAATTTTATTGAAAATAAAATTTTAAATAAATGATCCGAACAACCCGAACTTAATCCAATTGTTCACTATATAATAACAATTATTTTAATTTAAAAATTTATAATCTGAACAATTAAATTTGGTCTATAAATATTTTGAGCCTATGGAAATTTGTCCACATGAATTTAATATAGTATGGTATCATTGTTATGAAATTGTAAATTAAAGGAAATTATGACCAATAATACTCTTTGAACCAATCAAAACTTGCCACATGTTAAAGAAATTATTATATCTAGTGGACCATATGATTGCAAAATAGGGGAGAAATTTAATTCCCAAATTGCCCTTATTTAATATACCATATGCATTGTCTCCCATCAAAATTCAAAATTATTTATACATTTTTATCCAATTTGAGCATAGTTCAGTTGATTAAAACATATAATTTCAATTTATATTAAAATGAAAATAATTAAACGTAATTCAAGCAGTATCGATCATTAAAATAATAAAATTAAGTTAATTTATTATATATCTTTTATTTAAATTTATTTATGTAAATATTTATTTTTAACTAGTAATGTACTGAAGTTGAACTTCGAATCATTAACATATGCTACAGAGTTCAATGATAGACAATAACTCCTCCCGAACACAGTAAGTCATAATAATTGTACCTATTTTCTCTTTCAAGTTGAGACCGTTCATTTTAGTAAAAGAAATACGCTATTTTAATGAATTTTTGTACTTACCTTATCAACCACTTTATGCTATAATTATTTAGTACCAAAAGCGAAAAGAATTCAATATGGTACTCAATATTACCTAACACTATAGGTTAATAAAGTCATTCTAAAAGCTATACTCTATCTTACGACATTATTCTAAATATTTATACATTTAAATTTTCTTATTGTTCTTGGTTGAATTAAAATATGGTCTTGCTTAACTATAGTGTTGTCAAATTATTTTACGTGTCACGCTAGCACGGATCGTTACACCTCACATTTGTTAAAGGACAATCTAATCTTACTGGCTATGAGCACGACCCTATAATAACTATGTCCCTTTGAGGATCACATATGCTCCATCACGTGCACGCGATCAAATAGTTGCTAAATTGAAGCCTCTCTCGAGTTTTCTCATATGCTAGGGTTTTCTTTTTAACCCATGCATTCTGATCTACGAGCAATCGAGTGAAAGAAAAGACATTTTTCAATGTATAAATCTGGCGATATAAAAATTTAACGATGAAAATAAAATTGTAACGTAAAGTTTAGAGATTATTTTAAAATTTTAAAACAAAAATAAATAAATATAAACAATTAGACTAAAAATTAATAATTTGACACAAATTTGCACGTCAATCAACCTCTATAAATCATATCAACCAAATAATTTCACTCATCATTACCATAACTTTGTTTAAATAATAAAATAATTGTTTAAATAATAAATAATTATTTTTGTATCGAATATGTTTTCAAACTTATTCAACAATATTTTCTAAATTTCACGAATATATTATATTGTATACAAATTTAAAAGTCTAGGATCTACATAAAATTCAATTTTATATCTAATTGATTCATTAATTTTAAATAAATATAAAATATGTTACGAATTTGTTAAAGAAATCGACCAATTAGACAATACCAAAAATTCAATAGTAAATTTGTTGTAACAACCCATGTACGAGATTCGATACCTGATGACCTCTACATCCCCTGCAACATGGTCATATTACTTACTCTTAGTTTCTAAGAGCAAAAACTATCATACAAGCCAAACACGAGTTGTTCGGGGCATGTTTTGTCCTCACTCACATGTATCCTCAAAAAATTCTTAAGAGGTCACCGAACATAAAATTATTCAAAATAAAACATGTTTAACCATGAACTTTTTATAATTATGCCATAAAAAAAGTGCACCTTGTTGATATAGATAGTAACTTTCAATTATTTTAAGCTTGTATTAGTCTTCTTATCTTCATGAGCGTTTTCATTTAAATATAGTTTATTCATGTACCAGTAGAAATCACATTTTGTAATATGTAGTCGAACAAAATAAAAAATTTAAATTTATTGGAATTAAAAAATATAATAGCACTAAAAAAAATTGGTATTAATTAATGTATATAGGCTTTTGAATAAATAAATAAAAATAGGTATATGGAATATAAGAGAAGCCGTCGAGATTTACTGAAATTATGGAATCCTTGTTTTCAGCTGACACTCCAACTATTTTCCAATTTTAAGGTTTATAAAAAATATAAATATTTAAATTTCAACGTTAAAAAGTATAAATAAATAAAATAGAATAGAGCGAGAAAATGATGATTAGATGACGTCATCACTCCGTCAAATTAACGTCAAATAGATGCGTCCACACAGAAAAAACCATGGCCTACAACGTGTCTGATAACTGCCCCCCTCCCCCACCTGCTCTGACGCCGTTTACCATTTAACGTGTCGTTAACCGTTAAGTTAACGTTTAAAAAATGCACGCTCTCTCTCACCTTCCAAACTTCTGCTTCGTCAGCTAACGGAGGAGAACCACCGCTTAACTGTCAACTGTCCAAGGGTATGTTTGTAAATTCACTTTCTGAAGGTAATATATTTAAGAGAATGATTTTTTCAACGGCCAATATAACTTTTTTTTTTCTATAGGTAATTATTATCTCTATCATGTCATCATAATTTTCTTCCCCATCTATTTCTAAAAGAAAATGTAATAAAAATTTAAGGGGAGAGGAATAAAATAGTCTAAAATGGTTAATTATATAAATAAAATTTTAAATAAGGTAAAGTTATGTTCGTCATTAGTACGTAGATAAATATTCAAATTTTTAACTCTTACGGAAAATATATAATATGCTCGAGTTCATTAAGCTATTAATTACATCAATAATTGTCAAAATCGAAAAATTAATGAAATTTTGAGAATTTAAAGAGGGATTTGTTTGTGTAAGAAACTATTTATTATTAAATTGTTTAATTGAGGAGGAGACAAAAAAGTAAATTAAAGAAGGAACTTTAATGAATTGTAGACATATACAGGTCATGGGTTCGATCCAAGAGAAAGGAATTGAAGTCCGGTCTTGAAGAGAGAGAGAGAGAGAGTGCAAAAAGTTGGGGCTCTTCTGGGTTCCCTTCGAAGAAACGGTGAGTAACTTGCCTTTTCGCTTAAGCAATGGCCGCCTTGTACTGCTCGCATTTTTTCTTGTTTTACTGAACCAATTTATCGTTTTCTAGAGCTGGGGTTTCCTAATTTCCTTTTGTTCTGTTCTTGATTCTGTGTTTCCTCTGCGATAACATCTTCAAATCTTCATGACCCATGTGTTCTTTTTGCTCTGATCACTGAATTTTCCATCTCAATTCCTTGTGGGGTTTCTTATCTTTTTGTTATCAATTGATTTTACTGTAAGAAGTTCTTGTGATTCTGGTTTATGGAGCTTCTTAGTGGCTTATCTTCAACTGGGTCCTGCCCCAATCCAAAGCTTTTGCAATTGTTCTTCACTTGCTGGTATCTGAGGCCATTTTCTTTCATTTGTATTGGAATTCTCTAGTTGTTTTTCTTGAATTTATCCTCTTTGATCTTGAATTTATGGTTTCTTAGATTAGTTTGTGTTTAGAAGCTAGCATTGTTGCTGGGTTTTGTTGCTTGGCTTTGATCTTTTCCTTTTATTGTGTGTTCCTTGTTGATCTGTGGAAGATTTAGTGGTAAAACAATGTGTCTGTGATCATCATTGAGGTTTGCTTATCTTTTCCATCGTTTTCTTATTCAAATTATTGGATTATTGAATGAGAGTAAAGAACACTATACCCAATGTTGAAGTTTTCTTGACTCTTTAGCTTCTGGGAAAGATCTTATTGGAAAGAAATGTTAACCATTCGAGGTGGGAAATTTGACGATGTTGTGCTGGATGCTCCTTTTGAAGTGTTAAAATGTGTGAGATCCCACGTCGGTTGGAGAGGAGAACGAAACATTGCTTATAAGGGTGTGGAAACCTCTCCCTACAGACGCGTTTTAAAACCTTGAGGGGAAGCCCAGAAGGGAAAGCCCAAAGAGGACAATGTCTGCTAGTGGTGGGTTTGGGCTGTTAGACATGGTATTAGAACCAGACACCGGACAGTGTGTCACGCGGCCCCAAGGGGGGTAGATTGTGAGATCCCACATCGGTTGGGGAGAAGAACGAAGCATTGCTTATAAGGGTGTGGAAATCTCTCCCTACAGATGCGTTTTAAAACCTTGAGGGGAAGCCCAAAGAGGACAATATCGGCTAGTGGTGGCCTTGGGCTATTACAAATGGTATCAGAGCCAGACACTGGGCGGTGTGCCAACGAGGACACTGGACCCCCAAGGGGGGTGGATTGTGAGATCCCACATCGGTTGGAAAGGAGAACGAAGCATTGCTTATAAGGGTGTGGAAACCTCTCCCTACAGACACAATTTAAAACCTTGAGGAGAAATCCAGAAAGGAAAGTACAAAGAGGACAATATCTACTCGTTCTTATTCAAATGGTACTATAGAAAGTTTGGTATCAAGTAATGATAATTTGGTTGTGTCAAAATTGAGAGAGCCAACCAAAAGAGTGGTATTTTATGCTGCTTTAGGGGTCCATCTTTAGTTTGCTTTTGTTCTTTTGAAGAATCTTCTTTCCTTGCTTTTTGCTTTACTCAACCCATCTCCTTCCCTTTCTTTCTTGTTTATTAAGCATGGTTAATCGAAATTAATCGATGTTTAGTGAATTTGCAGATGGATTTCTTGTCGTTCTTCAAGCGCCTTTTTGTTCGTACTCTCTCCTCAAAGATACATTAACGCGATTAGGCCTTTTGTAAAACTCGGACTAAATGTCATTCCGCAGCATACTTCGTGATGTGAGGGATGGATTTGGAAGCTTATCTCGACGCAGTTTTGAACTGAGGCTGGCTAGCCATTCCAGGGGTAAATCTCATGGACCAGTTCATGAGTTTGATGATGAACCTCTGCTAATCCAAACTAGCCGCTGGGCTAGCCTTCCGCCCGAGTTATTATTGGATGTGGTTCGGAGACTAGAGGCAAGCGAGAATACTTGGCCTTCTCGGAGAAATGTTGTTGCTTGTGCTGCTGTATGTAGGTCATGGAGGGACATGTGCAAAGAAATCGTCAAAAGTCCCGAGTTCTCCGGGAAAATTACCTTCCCCATCGCCTTGAAGCAGGTAGGTATATGCTTGACTGCTCAATGTCTATATGCGACCGACGCTATTATATAGCTTAATCGTGCTGATATGCACTCTTTTTTTGGCAGCCCGGACCTCGTGATGGTACTATTCAATGCTTCATCAAGAGGAACAAATCTAATTTAACCTATCATCTTTATCTTTGCCTTAGTCCTAGTAAGCTCACTTTCTTAATATGCAATGTTCTTGAACTTAAGTTCCTTGTTGCTGCAATTTCTTTTCCATATCAATGTCAGTTCACAAATTGTTTTGAATGTCAAAACTGTGATTATTCATATTATTAAAGAAGCCCACATTGTAGTAGGGAAGCTGAACTAAGGGGGTAGCCTTCGTGCCCGTGCTCTATGCTTGGCTTAGCACGGTTATGGGGTAACATTGAAAACAAAGCTTGAGAAAGCCTTTGGATTCAAAACCGTTTTTGTGAGATCCCATATTAGTTGGAGAGGGGAACGAAGCATTCCTTATAAGAGTGGTAACCTCTCCCTAGCAGGCGTGTTTTAAAACCGTGAGACCAAAACGGACAATATCTGCTAGCAATGGGTTTGGGCTGTTACAAATGGTATCAGAGTCAGTCATCAGGCTGGGCCCCCAAGGGGGGTGGATTGTGAGATCCCACATCGGTTGGAGAGGGGAACGAAACATTCCTTAGAAGAGTGTGGAAACCTCTCCCTAGAAGATGTGTTTTTAAACCGTGAGGCTAACGGCGATACGTAATGGGCCTAAGAGGACAATATCTGCTAGCAGTGAGCTTGGGTTGTTACAAATGGTATCAGAGCCAGTCACTGGGCGGTGTGCCAGCAAGGATGCTGGCTCCCAAGGGGGGTGGATTGTGAGATCCCACATCGGTTGGAGGGGAACGAAGCATTCTTTATAAGAGTGTGGAAACCTCTCCCTAGCAAACGCGTTTTAAAACCGTGAGGCTAACGGCGATACGTAATAGGCCAAAGAGGACAATATCTACTAGTAGTGGGCTTGGGCTGTTACAGTTTTTTACTTGTTCGTTCAAAAAGGAGTTAGCATTTTGTAAGGATGGTAACATGGTCGTGGAGTACTAGCATGTCGTCTTTCAGTGAGAAATTGAATGTTTATACAAGTTATGCCTGCACGTACTATCGAAATTTTATCGTTTTGACTTCTGTTTGTAAGCTTCGTTGGCTTAATGAAAGCCGACATATCTCACATAATATGGATGCCGAGTAACGTTTTATGTCAGTCGCTTTATCTTGCCCTGCACATACTAATCTAAACACGACCATTGCATAACTATGCAGCTTTACTTGTTGAGAATGGAAAATTTCTTCTTTCTGCAAAAAGAATGAGGAGAACTACTTCGACCGAGTATGTTATATCATTGGCTGCAGACGATATATCGAGATCGAGCAATGGTTATATCGGAAAGCTAAGGTATGCTGCTGGTGCACCTTTAATTTTCAGGTTCATTTTGATCTGATGCATTATTATGAACTTCTGAGACTCTGCTGAACTATGATCACCACTTCACTAAACTTGGGAAAATGAAAATGAACTGTAAATTGGCTTTCTGTTTCAGATCAAATTTTCTGGGAACAAAGTTCATTATATATGATACACAGATTCCTTACAACAGCAACCAAATTCCGACCCTCGGCCGAAGCCGGAGATTCTACTCCAAAAAGGTCTCTCCGAAGGTACCGGCGGGTAGCTACAGCATAGCACAAATTGCATACGAGTTGAACGTATTAGGTACAAGGGGACCCCGGAGGATGCACTGCACTATGTACTCGATCCCAACTTCATCTCTGGAGCCAGATTGCTCCGTTCCAGGACAGCCCGAGCTCAATCCTCGCCCCCTCGAAGACTCATTTCGAAGCATTTCATTCTCCAAGTCGATCGATCATTCAACTGAGTTCAGCAGTTCCCGCTTCTCCGATGTTGCAGGAATTCTTGCTGATGAAGATGGGGAGAGGAAGGACATAGACATACCCTTGATTCTCCGAAACAAGGCACCAAGATGGCACGAGCAGTTGCAGTGTTGGTGTCTCAACTTCCGGGGGAGGGTGACGGTTGCATCTGTAAAGAATTTTCAGCTGATCGCCGCAACGTCACCTGCTGCAGAAGTGTCTGTACCGTCACAGCCACCTCCCCAGCCCGCCCAACCTACGCATTCCGACCACGACAAGATCATTCTGCAGTTTGGGAAGGTCGGTAAGGACATATTTACGATGGATTATCGATACCCGCTGTCTGCATTCCAGGCTTTTGCTATATGTCTCAGCAGCTTTGACACCAAATTGGCATGTGAATAGACAAGAAAAAGACCCCAACAGAAAAAAGAAGAAAAATTTTAGTTGGAAATTAGTGGTTTTTCGTTGTGTTTTGATAGGATGCTGTTGTTTGTATGCAGTTCTATTAAATTAGTGACTCACCCACTGCAAAGAATTAGAACAATTTTTTTTTTTTAATTTCATTTATTTATTTTTTTTAAATTTCTTAGTTTATTTGAATGGTTTTTATAAAATACTTTGTCAGTGCGAATTATTGATATATTTTCACTCGGGATATACATGAACTTGGTGCACATGGGTTGGGTTAGGTTGGATCGAAAGTTTTTGGACCAACTCAAAAGTTCAAGTTGATTGGATTAGTAACACAACACAACCTGAAAATTTGTGGTTGTCCGATAATTAAAAAATATATATTTTAAAAAACTTTTATTTATCTACCCTATATAATTATTTAATATAATTTTAGTTAAAAGATATTAAAAGTTTACAAGAAAATATAAATCAATTTATAATTATTTAAAAAATAAATTTAAACATAAGAGTTTATGTTTTTAAAATCATGAGCTTGTTTCTTGTGTTTAGGTTTGTACTCTAGAGTCATTCAAATTCTAAATTTTTTTTATCTAAAATATTTATTGAGTACAATTATACTACCAAACTATACACGTAACTTGTTAAGCGTATATCTAAGAGATTACTATTAAAAGGAAAATAGAATACTTTGAGATAGTTGTGTTGTGTAAGTTAAGGTCGTCCTCGATCGTTCTTCCATCCCTTCAGTGACTCCATAATTGATCGGTACAACAAAACAACTCGAGAGAGACAGATACAAATGAGTACGAACCATCTAATAACATATGTTTATCCACAAAAAATAACGTTTGAGTTCGAGTCATATGAAGAACTATTGTGACAGACTTACAAGGAGTGAGCATCAAATATATCCTCCCGTTCATCCATCTTTGCATCTTTTACCCTTCACGAAGCTCAAAATGCTTCTTCTTTGCCCTTTCATGGCGGAATCTCCCTTCCTTCTCTCACCTTCCACCATTGATAAAGCTCTCTATTTCTCTGCTTAATACATGAATTTATACACCATATAATATAAGAAAAGCTCGAGTAATTTTGAATTAAAGAAAGGTTCCAATCATATCATTACCATATAGTAAAATTAGTGATGAAAGTGGATGTTTATGATCAATTAATGTAATGATTATGTTATGTTAGGCTGTTAATTAGCTTAGCTTAGCTTATAATAAGATGAAAAATGAAACAAATAAAATAATAATGATCACAAAATCATTTTACCCAACTTGAATCTTGAAGGGCCAACCAAATTTCACGTGAATTAAAGTTTGATTCTTGAAGATCTAATCCCCATAATAAGATTGATTTTAAATTGATGAGTGATATGATAGTGCTTCATAGTGCTATCATCTTTTCATCTACACATTAATGGGATTTCTTGGTTGGTCTAAACTTGCTTTTAAATGGCTTTAATTTCTTAAAGTTTGTGTTCTTCGGCTCCATTAGCGTTACGATCTCTTAAGCAGTGAGTAAGGATTCAATATCTGATGACTTTGATATTCTTCGGCGACAGGGTCACGTTATCTATTCTTCGCTTCTTAAGAGTGAAAACTATCTCCCACAGACCAACGCTAGCTCTTACGATATATTTTGTTCTCACTCACATGTATCTCAAGAAAATTCATAGGAGGTCACACAATATAGAACTTGTGGGATCCCACATCGGCTAAGGAGGAGAACTAAACAATTCTTTATAAGGGTGTGGAAACCTCTCCCTAGTTTAAAAATTTTGAGGGGAAGCGTGAAAGGGAAAACCTAAAGAGAATAATATCTGCTAGTGATGGGCGGACGGTTACAAATGATATAAGTGCCAGATATCGGACGATGTGTCAGCGAGGAGGTTGAGCCCCGAAGGGAGGTGAACACGAAGCAGTGTGCCAGCAAGGACGCTAGGCCCTAAACAGGGGTGGATTGGTACAAAAGTGTGGAAACCTCACCTAAAAAGACGCATTTTAAAGATCTTTAAAAAAAATGACAATATTTACTAATAGCGCACCTTATTAATAAAAAACCAATATTATAGACTAAAAACAAATGAGCAACCAGTTCAGTTTTATTAGAACTTAATAAGAAGAATATATTTTAAAGTTAGAAAATAAGTGCTTTATTAGTGCATATTTGGTTGAAACTTAAATATTATTGATTTAATGTATAAATCCACAATATTTTTATAATATTCGGAATTTACATTTTGGTTGATATTGATATTTTAAAATCATGGTATTAATTTGAATGTAATAATAAATAATCTAATAAAATTGAATTTAAATTGTATATTCCATAAAAGTGAATAAATTTTCCCGCTAGAAATCAATGCCATCCTAACCCCAATTCCCAAATCCCGTTCTGGATCGCCGTCCCGTTGCCATTCTACATTTGGTTAATCACAGAAGCTCTGGATCTGTTAATGGTCACAATGCACAAATACAAGTGTTCTTCAACGTCTTCAACTTGCTTTCTGATGCTCACATTGCTCCTCTTCATCTCATCCATGGCCACCGCAACTGCAAATTTATCCTCCTTCCTTTCCACAAACAACCGCACCATTGCCTTTCCGTGATCCACGGCGTCGCCAAGCCGTACCACGAGTCGGCTCGTCGTATCGAACTCTCTGTTCAGTATGTAACTTCCCTTGGCTGCCGCTTCCAGTTGTTCGCCTACTCTTTCAAGGCCGCCATTTCCAAGCATCTGATGCCGGAGAAGCTTTCTGCGGATGGATTTCAGTCGGAAGTACCGAAGTACTGGACCTTGATCGGCTGCCATTACTAAGGCAGTCAGACCGCGGGAGGTAATGGCGACTAATCCACAGGTAAATCTATCGATTATTTTGATTGATCTGATTTTTCTCGCTACCTTCTTTCTCGTGATGTTCAAACTACGCGAAACCGCAGCGTAATCGTCGTGGATTCGCGCGAAATCGCGTTTGTCGAGATCGGATAATGGAGCTCTCTGCGCTAGAAGATCAGAGGTAATCGTTTCAATTTCTTTCGGAGAAGAGCATTTCTCGATCGAATCGAGCAATTTTTGAACGAAGCGCGAGTTAGATCGGGCTAATTTGAGGTTCGCAAGGAGACGATGGCAGAGATTTGAAGCCTCCGCACTAACATTGAAGAAATCGATTAAGAGGCCTCTAAGCTCCGGCAACATCACAAGCAATGGCGATTCGAGAATCGAAGGATTGGCTTCTAATTGATCAGACTGCAGCAAGATCGTTTCCGAAAATTTGCGGCAGTGGTGGTCGGTGGAGGAGGATGTAGACGGCGGCGATTCCTGGACAATCAATTGAGCTTTTGCGAAGAATTCAACGAAGGATCTGGACCTCAATGCACAAAGGTATTCTTCATTTACATTGAAACTTTTTTGAGGCATGTTTCTAATTTGGTGTTTCACATCTGCAAAAACCGAAATCCAAATGAATCTTGAAGCCCTAAATTTTGTCCACATAATTGAATCTTGAGTAGGAAGAAGCCAACAATTTGTTTGAGAAGAGTAATAATAACTTTATTTATATATAATATGGAAAAGGACCCAACCAGGGAGAAGGAAGAGTTGCTTGTTCAAATTGATTGGTTGCCGGAGAATACTCCAATTTTTTGGGTATGCTGATTAATTAGTATTGCATAAGTTTGATCCCCCTTTGTTGTTTTGTGGTCATATCCAAATTTTGAAAGCTTCACCCTTCTCAAACAATTTCTCCAAAAATTTGTAATAATTTCTAAGGTATCTAATAGGTTCTTGACATGTTTAACTTTCTTAACAATCAATTTTGTACCTAGCCACATTGTCTTATCCCACCCTTTTGGACTATCTTTCCTTACTTTAGGGCTTGCTTTCCTGCCTTGGGCCGTATATACGGTATGCTCTAATAGATTTGAATTTTTTTTTTAAATGTCAAATAAGTCAATAGTCGTTATACATAATTAAAAGTTCAAAAACTTATAAGGTACAAACGGGGAGCTCATGGACTTATTTGAGACTTTCTAAGGTGTAGAGACATATTAGACTCCGAATTAAATTGTAATTTATTAGATTTCATCTATTAAATACTTTTAAAATATAGAGTTTTATTTGTGAAAGAGAGATGAAAAAGGGAGTGATTAGAGTTTTATTCGTGAAAAAGAGATGAAAAGGGGAGTGATTAGGTAATAAGCAATAAGCAAAAGCCGTTGGCTTTAGACACGTAGAATTTGATTACTTCTACTCTTTTTTTCAATTGTGGAATTAAGGAAGCAAGCGAGGAGAGAGCCCAAAAAGAGTTTAAAGTGTGTGGTTTGAGTATGTATTATGTGTTAGGGGAAGGTTTCCAAGAGGTTTATTCTTAAGCTAACTACCGTCTTTGGCCTAATTATAGGAAAGATGTACAAGCCATAAAATATGATGATTATTATTATTATTATTTATTTAAACATTATGTTATATAAGCCAAGCATAAATACATGGTCCCAATTAAAACTTAGATTTCTAAAGAAATACTAGTGAATACTCATTTGTCGGGATTGTATTATTGATTGTAAATCTTTGTTTGTTCCAAGATAAAAAAATTCAAAATTTCTGGTCGAAAACTAAGTATATGTTAATTTGAATACAAATTAACTAGTTAAGTAAAGATTAGAGGTTTGAATTGTCAGACTTATATGTTATTTTTGAACAAAATCAATTCATGAGAAAAGACAAAACTAATATAATTTAGAATCTATTTAAAGGGAATAAATTCATATTCCTTAATGTTTGACAAAATTAGTATGGTTGACAAATGATTGATGGAAATATGGAATCTTGTGGTCGAAAATTCTAGAAGGAAAAGACCTAAACAAACGTAACACTCCAATCAAATACTACAATTTAATTTTAATTTTAATTATAAATTTCTTATTTGATTTCTTTTTCTTTTTTAAATTGTATTGATTTCTTCATCATTTATCGTCAATTAATTTCATCCTTTAAGAAAAAAAATTGAATTTTAGCCGAATTTTAAAACATTATATAACAATCAGTTAATTGAAAAACAAAATAATTTTCAATTACTTTGTTTAAATTACTATTTTTGTCTTCAAACCATCCTAACAAAAAAAAATCGATTATACAGTTTGAGTTGGACTATAAATTTATTTATTTTGAATTTAAATAAATAAAAAATTTATGAATCATAGTTCATAATAATTCACCTAAAACTAGATTTAGTTTCAATTAAATAACTTGAATTTATTGTTAATTTTAAAAAATACATTTTTAATATAATTATATTTATATATTTTTATTTAATGTCATAATTTTTTTCCTAACTCTTAAAAATAACTTTTCACTACTTTTTCAAACATGAATTGTAAATCTGAATTAAATATTTAAAAATAAATAAATAAAATTATTTTCACACGACTCAATTCAATTCACACACACTAAATTGTTGACGAGTAAAATACAATTAAGAGATTTAAAAAATAATAATAAAAAAAAGAAAGTTTTTTTTTTCACCTTTTTACCGTGAATAATTGAATAGTTGTGTGCAGTAAAATTTTGGTCGGGAGGGAAGGTCTTCACAGGGTCCCAAATGTTCTAGAAACTTCCGGTAGAATCTAGTTACTAATTACAATGCCCTTCACCGGCAACCGGCTAATCCGGGTTCCCTGTTCCTCTCACTCTCTCTTCAACTTCTCACGCTCTCAGTCGCCATCTTCCTTTTTCCTCTGCCCCAACAGTCACACACACACACGCAGAGACCAAAATCATAATCGAAAACCCAAAAACCTCGCCGCTCTCAAATCCCAATCCAGACACCCCGAAATTCCTCGCAAAAATCTTGTTGTGTTGTATTACTTGAAAGATTCCCATTGATTTTCGAGAGAATCTTCGCGAATTCCTTGCCTATTTTAGGGAACAAAAATGGCATCATCCAAGCTCTGGGCATCTTCCAGTTCGCGAAATTCGGATCTATCTCGAGGTTCTTCTTCTTCTTCCTCTTCTGCTTCTCTTTTAAACCCTAAATTTCTCTCCAATAGTTCCAGGAATAATGACAACAACCGGACTCGCAATCGAAGCCATAGTCTTAGCTCGATGAATCTCGATGGCTTACTTCCTGATGGGTATGATTCTAATCCCACGGAGTCTATTCTCTTAGATGCGCAGATCACTCTTGTTGATTCCCCTATCCCCTCTACGTTTCCCATGAATACGACTAATTCCTCTGCCGTCATTGATAGTTATCACAATACTTCCTCCGGCGCGCCCAAGACTGTGGATGATGTGTGGAGGGAGATTGTGTCGGGTGAGAGGAAGGAGTTGAAGGAGGAGGTTACTGATGAGTTGATAACCCTCGAGGATTTTCTTGTGAAAACTGGAGCTGCGCCTGTTGAGGATGTCAAATTGCCGCAGACGGAGAGGCTGAGTGGAGGGATTTTTTCGTTTGATTCAATTCCAGGCAGCTCGTTTCAGGCAGTGGATAAGGTCGAAGGATCCATTGTGGGGTTTGGGAGTGGAGTCGATTTGGTTGGCAGTGGAGGAAGTGTGGGGAGAGGGAAAAGAGGGCGAGCTGCCTTGGAACCTTTGGATAAGGCTGCTGAGCAAAGACAGAGGAGGATGATCAAGAATAGGGAGTCTGCTGCAAGGTCTAGGGAAAGGAAGCAGGTGATTTGATGTGCTCTTTATAAACAAAAACAACTTTCAGCTTTGATTCTTGTTTGAAATGTATTTGATGGTATACTTTTGCTGTTTGGTTTCTCGATCTCAGGCTTATCAAGTGGAATTAGAGTCGTTAGTAGCAAAATTAGAGGAGGAGAACGAGCGGCTTTTGAGAGAAAAGGTACTTTTATTTTCAATATCATACATATGAGAACATCTTTTTTATTCAATTTTCTATTCCACTGGATTTGGGATCTATTTGTTATTGCTTGCATTTGCCTGTCGGAGAAAGTTGCTTAAGAATTTGTAAAGTTTTTTGAGAATCTCAAAGTGGGATTCGAATCCAGAATGCGTCAGAGATTGCTTTTCTTCTTATGAAAGCTACAAGCTATCATTATATTGATCCAGAGAGATCTTACTATATATTGGAGCCTGAACTTTTCTCCTTCCATTTGATCCTTCAGACCTCCCTGAAGTCTCTCTTTTATGAAATCCCATTCTAATTCCCTGTTTTTTAGTTCCCAAAAAGTATAAATTTGAGTACAATGGGCTACATCGAATACTTTATTGTATGTTAATCTTATGTTGTTATTTTATATCTTAGATCTTGAGCCGTATCTTTACTGATGTGCATACTGAATTATCATTTGTCTGATTAGGATCAATGCTGGATATATTTAATAATTACTATTTGTAGTGCCGGGTGTTCTTAATTTTGCTGCATACTCGGGCTTCCTAATTAAAGTTGGTGATTAAGGGCTTAAAATTATTGACAAAAAGAGACTGCAGGGCACCAAGGAACAGTTAAAGCTATTGGTATTTCTGATTATAGAAGAGTCCTGAAGGACACAAATAATTGTTTTTTACTAGACAAAATACTTGTTATCCAAAAGGAGCAAAGTGGAACAATATGTTGGAAAAATGACGAAGTATTCTTACATGTTGTATGCGTAGGAAAAGGGAGAGAATAATGGCTCTGGTAGCATTTTTGTTATTTAGAGAACAACAATGAAAGACATTCTATAATTTGTGCTGTTATTTCAAAGATCTAGAAGACTGGAAAGAAACCATTTCTGAATGGAGTCTTAGATGAGTAGGATCCAACTTAGTATAATTCTGCTTTTGACAAATCTAGGTTTATCCTTTGTATAGTGTAGGCTAGAGTTGGGAAGTCGGATTCGCAGTCTGTATTTTGGTTGTTCAAGTGAATGGTTACTTAAACTTTGGGTTTAGACTTGCATTTGTTTGGTTGATAGGTTTGTAATTTGTGGAAGTATGTGTGTACATTGTAGATGAGTTTCAAAAGTTCCAGGTTTATGCCTGTGAGATTTGCAAACTCTAATATGGGTTTAATAAGCCTCCTTTGAGATCCCATATCGGTTGGGGAAGAGAACGAAACATTTTTTATTCGTGTGTGGAAACCTCTCCCTAGCATACGCGTTTTAAAACCTTGAGGGGAAATCCGAATGGGACAGCCGAAAGAGGATAATATCTGTTAGCGGTGGGCTTGGGCTTGGGCTGTTACTCCTGCATTCTTAATGCATGTTCAACTTCACAACTTAGAGCTATATATGGTAACTCATGAGTTAAATGCCGCCCGAAGACTTATAGCTTATTTATTTCGAGGGTGGGCAAAAACGTATTGTATTTGAGAAAAGGAAACCTCTCGCATGTCCATGGATTTAACTTTTGAATGTCACCTCCATATTTCATATCGTTTCTATGGTTGTGCGCATAGTAGTTAAGAACTATTATTTCTTGTAGCCATGTAATCAGAGGACTGTTGTCTGTTTTGCAGTTTTGTTGGTTACATTGTAGCACTTAAAAAATTCATCTCTTTTGCAGGCCGAGAGGAGTAAGGAAAGGCATAAGCAGGTATTGATTTTTAACTTTGATGCTACTATTGCTGTGTTATGAAAGAGGTTTTGTTTTGACTATTATCTCTCAGCTCTCTTGTGCTGTCTCTCTTGTTTTCTTTTTAGAAGTAATGGCACGTAATGGCACGTAATGGCACGGTGAATTTCTTCTAGAATCTGGCTGTTCTGTTAAAACAATTACAATGAATTTCCTTGCTCCATGTTGATTAAGTATTTTTTTTTTCTGTTACCGAGGGCCATCATTAAATGTAGTATTTGTGCTCCTCTTGGCTTGTCTACGAGCAATTGAAGTTCATCAAATATTGGATTATCGAATATTTGATTGCATTAGATAATCACTATCATCGAAACATTCTGTGGATGACCTCTATCGTTTAGCCTCTTCTAGAACTTTAAGTTGTCTTAAAAGAACTCTATGATACATTCTAGGACAACTAGCAGTGGAAACTAGAAAGCAGCAATATCTTTCACTACAAGTCTTGATTATGCACTAGCCAACAACAAAGGTCTTGGTTATTCCCAAAAGAAAAAGAGAAAAAGAAAACCGTTCTTGTGAGATCCACAAAGCATTTAAGAAGGAAAAAGCCTAAAGAAGACAATATTTGCTAGTGGTAGGCCTGTTGTTGAGGGGTACAAAGCATTTAAAAACTTTGAGGGAAAGTTCGAAGGAAAAAGTCCAAGGATGACAATATTTGCTAGTGGTTGGCTCAAATGGTATATAAGCTTCAGGTAGTCTTGCAATATCAGAATTTATGCAGCTTCTTACATACATTCCTTTATTTGTAATTTGCAAAGTAGAAGACTAGTTTCCCTTTAAGCAGAATATTGAGGATGTAAGTTTTCGAACTTTACGAGCTTTGAGCCCAATCGTCCATGTTGATGTGATTAATGCCAAGCAACTTATTAAACTTTTATGTTCTCTCTTTTGAATGTATGTCTGTATATTTATTCGTACTGAAAACAAAATCTGCTTATACTCATCTGATAAATATGACAAACTGGTGACCTCAGTTTTATTCTATAGTGACAAAGTTCCAAGTTAAACTACATGGAAGTGTTTACATGTAATGGTACTGCTGGTTTGATATTTTCCTGGTACAGCTAATGGAAAAGGTGATTCCTGTGGTTGAAAAGCGACGACCCCCGCAAGGGATTCGGCGAGTGAATTCCATGAAATGGTGAACTACTTATCTTCCACGAGATGCAAGATGCATTCAATAGAGCAGAAGAGATGGACATAGGATTAACGTCATTGAAACCATATTCTTTGCTGGTAATAGCTGAGGTGTGGAGCAACAGTGATCGCAATCCATCCATCAAAGAAGAGATTGACAGGGAATGACAAAACTACAGCAGGATACATAGATGTAAAGGTAGATATTTAGAACAAAGTGGATTAGAGCAAATAAAAGTAGAAACTTTGAGGTGCTCAACTGCCTCCGTCTCACAATTTTTTATGTACGAGTAAATAGAGGGAGTTGGGTTGAGTTGATGATTAACTTGTTGATAAGACTATAAGTGTTCTAAAAAAAATTCCCCTATGTATTTAGTATTGTGCTAAAATTATAATGGCAAGTATTTTCAAAGACTTATAAAGACTACATTTGAACAGTGAATTACTTTCAATAAATAGATTTAAATTTTGGAGATTGTTGACAAAAAAAAATAAAAAATGATATGCAAAATGGGTGAGAAAATTTAACCATCTAACTTTCTAGTAAGAAGTCGTACTTTCGTATTCGTGAATTAGGTCTAATTCCTCTCACAACATTATTATATAACAAGGTGAGAGAATTCGAATGGATATGGTATTTGCTTATGGCCAAATGTAGGCGTGTACATTCAACCCGACAACCCGGACCAACCTAACCCGAACTACAAGGGTTGGGTTGGGTTGAATTAGCATTTCGGGTAGGGTTGGGTTCATTTTTCTGAACCCGAACTGAATCGGTTCGATTTCGGGTTCGTGGGCAAAACCCTCGGGTTGACCCGAGCCAAATTCAAATATATAAAATATATTAAGAATTCTAACTTATAATTGGTTTGCCAGTGTGGCACTTTGTCTCTTCTAAGAAAGCTCACGCCCGAGTTCGAATACAATTGAACGTAAGCATATTTCAATTAAAATTTTTTTTTTTTTTTTTTTTTTTTGTGTGTTATATACAATATCTTTAGAGTAATCTTTTTTATTTTTTATTTAATTTCATGATATATCTTTATATTTTTCTTACTTTAACCAATAATTATAAATGGTGGATAAATAAAACTTCAACAAAAAAAAATTAACAACCCAACCCGAACCCAACCCAAAAATAGAGGGTTGGATTGGGTTGGGTTGTGAAAAGTTTTGGGTTGGGTTGGATTACCAATCCAACCAACCCGAACTTTTGGGTTGGGTCAAAAAAACCCCTCAACCCAACCCAACCCGGACCATGTACACCCCTAGCCAAATGGATGGACAAAGGCAATTTAAGTGGAAAAATCCAGTCAAATATACAATGTGGTGAAGGCAAAGGATAATAGTAGCTCAAAGTTATGGAGGACACTTGTTACAAAGTTCTATTACTAGTAACACGTAGCTTTCTAATTTCGTAACAACGACACCGTGTGTTCCATGTGATTCGGTCTTATTGTTCTTAATTATTTCCACACAGCTTGGCCCCTAAGGATTCGTTTTACATTGGCTTTTAGTTTAATAATTTGGTTTGTGATTATTGGCAAGAACATATTGTTTGGTCACCATAGGCTCGGGATATCATATAATGTTCATTAAATACAGGGGCTAACAAATCTTTCAAGTTTCTGAATGAATGGTCAAATTTGTAAACATATAATCAAAGGTGTCTTTTCTTGCTGAAAGATATTGATTTTTGGTGGGCGATCTGCTAAGGTATCATGAAAAGAATATCATGAACTAATGGCCAACAGAAAAGAAAGCGTTAACATCAAAAGATGATTTGTAGGCCAGAGCCAGTTGTTCATCAGCTGTGGAGAGAATGGTAAGGGCCACCCGAAAGGGTCGAAATCGAGTAGGACAAGAAGAAACCAGAATTCCCAAACGTCGAACTCTACAAAAATGAGGGACCTATATGGGATTCAATTATCAGAAGGAATCCTCTAGAAGGGCCATACCACAAAAAACCATCACTAACAAAAAAAAATGGGAGAAGGTTAGATTTTTTGTTAGGGGAATGTAAGATTACAGGGCACAGTAAAAGTCGACCTCTACCAAAAGAGGGACCTTGGTCATCCGTGGAGTTGGATATAATGCTGACTTTCTCGAAAGGAATCATTAAAAACGAAACGTTCCTTATAAGAGTGTGGAAACCTTTCCCTAGTAGACGCGTTTTAAAACCGTGAGGTTAACGGCGATACGTAACGGACCAAAACGGACAATATCTGCTAGTGGTAAACTTGAGTTATTACATAATCAACAACCAGCACCTAATAGAAATTGGTTGAAGGTTTAGATATACGACCTCGAAAAATGTAGACTTTTATAGAAGGGATGATCAAGAAAGATGATATTACAAAAGAAAAAAGGCAAAGCAAGGCAGAGGCAGAAAGAAACACAAAGCATTCAAATGGGAAGAAAGCTTTTGGGAGATTCATGAGAAAAGGAAGCAGCGAAATCATCCAAGAGGGTAATTAAACAAAACAGAGAAGCATCATCATAACTAAAGCAAACAAAGAACCAACCACAACCAGACAAGGAATAAACAAACAGCCCTTGATGAACCCAACAAGAAAAAACATGAATTTCAGCTACCAACTATAGTGTGAGACAAGGTCTTACCTCGATTCTTGACAACAAACAAAGCAGCTGAAAGCTCCAAGTCTCAAGACTCTCAGTGCAGAGTAACTTTATGACTAACACTGTAAAAAAAATGTTGTGGAGAAAGGGGAGAGTCAAACACGGTGTGGATAAATTTTCTGAGTCAAATTTAGACTTTGACCAAAAGTGTAAGAATAATTCTTACCATTTAGCTGACCAAGTTGTCAAACTCTTTCCTTCAAGGGTCAGCATCCTCTATCTTTGCGGATCTCCTGAGGATGACCAAATCAATATCAGATCTCTGTAATAAAGTAATCATATGACGAAGACCAGTATGCTTACCAATTGTCAAAGCTTCCACACAAGACCTTCCATTCTGTCAGTAACGATGTTCCATGCTCGAGGAACATGACAGGCACCTCGAAGCGTAGAATCCGACCCCCATATCCTTCATTGTAGCCACAAACCAGAGTGATGCAGGATAGATTCTCCCATCCTATTGGGCAACTTAACAAAGAAATCAGACAAACTAAAACACATTCATTGATCTGGTCAGAAACAACAAAAATACTAATGGGTTTGTTTGAAAAACTGCTTTGTCATTGCGTAACATGTTCCACTGAAATTTTGATCCTCTGTTCTTGGAAACAGTCGTAGCAGCAACACTTCATTATGTCTTTTCAGTGCATCAAAACATTATATAAACTTAACATAGTATTTCAATCCAAAAGGATCGAAGAAGACTTCGGCGTTCGAAATGATTATATCATACTTTCCAAGGAGGTTTATTGGGAAGGAGAAGAGAGGAAGTTCCCCTTCCCATCTCATAAAACAAGTAAGAGATCCCAATTACAACGGGATGAAGAGAGTTTTACAGAAGCTATCCCTGAAACAAATAAGATTTCCAGAGGCATGAACTCGATTTTTTCACAAAATCTAGAAGAACACTGAGAGAGCATGTCTAAATTGACAGAAACAAATGAAGATTTTGACAATAATGTCATCTTTTGCAGTAGAGTTCGTATAAAACATGGACCAACAGACAACAACTGTGTAACAATGAACGATACATGTCAGCCATGAGCTGATAAATATGAAATTACCACGACGTCGATGGAGAAGATCCATGCCAATGTTTTCAAATCCAAATTTCTTTACACAAATATACGCTATGGGTAAATAAATACAGAGCCCCCTCACCATTTCATAATCGTCACTCTCGTGTTCATATTTCCATCCTCTGTTCTTTCTCTTATTCCTAGAAACCATGAAAACCCAAGTAGAACATGTTTCAGAAACTCCAACAATTCTATTCAGAGTGGTTAGCTCGTCCCAAAGAGTCTAGCCCTTCAGTCCTGCTGCGAACAATCCTGTGAAAAACTTCCCTCACCTGCCGCTCCATTGAGTCCAATCCAGTCCTCAGAGTATTACAAACCCCGGTTAGCTCTTGCACTCTCTGTCTCAGCTCTGCTTCTTTCTCCTCAGCCAACGGGAACTGAGCTGCATCGGCCAAATCATTCATGAGACGCGTGCACTTTTCGATCTGATGAATCTCCTTCAACAGCCCACAGGAATTCCTTCGATCTCTCTTCCTGGACTCCTCCACAATTCGATCATGGAGTTGAAGGATTGGAGCCGCCCATGGGAAACTCCGAGGCAACGAGAAATGAACCTGCAAACCGCGATCCTGGCAAGGAATGGCCGCCACCAGAGCCCACATTACAAACAATAACACCATGTTCATGGTGAAAATAGGAACTGCAAGCCCATTAGTAGTCAAAAGCTCAGTCGCTTTAGGGGCGGCCAAATTGTTACCGATCGATTGTAGCTGCCGTGCGGCCGACCACGATCGCGAAACGCTCCACGACAGAGATCGAAAGTGGCCTAAAGACCGTGAATCTTTCGAGACATTGTTCCGTCCGAAAGAACGGTTGCGGTGGGCAAGGAAAGAGGTATGCGAATCTTTCTCATCAAGCATACAAATAGCCAAATCGGTGAGGGCCTTCTTGGCGCGACGAAATTGGCCCTCCCCAAGAGTTTTCTGGTGATTACAATTGTCCAACGCACTGACAACAATCTCCAAGAGCTTCTGCCATTGCCGTATCTGCTCAACCCCATCACGAATCGCATTACACACATCAAGCGCCTTAACGCTACGCTCCGAATAATCAGCAACCAATCGGTCCAATGGGGGTCTAGAGATTAGAGATTTTTGGCTGTCGAGAATGAGCTTAAACTCCTCCTGACAGCACAAAAATGAATCCAAAAGTTTCTGAACCCAAGACAAGGAAAGCAAATCATCAGCACCAACCGACGCAAGCTCTAAGAACCGATCAGCAACTTGCCTCTGAAACCCGTCAAGATCCTGTTCATGAGACGTGGGAGAACCATTCATAGCGTAAAGCTGATCTCGGCGAACACCCCAAGCAGCCGATGAACCCTGATAATCTGTAGCTGGCATCTTCACACGAAGAAACTCCTTTCACATATCACGAACCCGAAACCCTAATCGCCAAATTCCCCAATCGAACAAACGAATTAAATAACTCAAACGATAATCCCCCTTCAATCAAATCAAAATTCACAGAACTCCAAAATGAATTTCCCCCCAATTCAATGCAACACCACACCGATCACCCACTCAGCTAAATCAACGCCAGAATTTCAAACCGAGATCCGAATTCAACCGCTAAAATCTAAGAACAGGGATTAGAGAGAGAAAAGAAAGGATCGAAAGATAGAAAAAATTTAGAAATGGCGATGAAGATTCGATGAAGAGGAGAAATGGTTTGAGATGGAAAACCTAGCGGACGCCCCTTTTATTGGGAGAATTCAGGACCGCGTATCTCCCCTACGGCAGTTGAAATTGAAAATCAAATTTTAACAAATTCCCTTATTTTTTTAGTCATTAAATATTTTAATTATGCTTTACCCCAACGAAAAAAATATTATTATTTTCTCAAATAGTGTAATATAAAATTAAGCTACCACCGCTAATAATACATTAAATGTGAATACGACATCCATCAACCTTATATTATATGTATTATAAAATTTTAAGGACGGATTCAAATATGTATCTAATTATTACTTGAGTTAAACAAAAATCAAGATTTTTTAATTTTTAATTTTCTCGTATTCAATATTACAATTTTTTTTTGTTATATTACTAATTTTGTGAGATCCCACGTGGATGGGAGAGAGGAACGAGTGCCAGCGAAAATGCTGAGTCAGGTGGATTATGAGTTCCCACATCCGTTGGAAAAGGGAACAAAGCATTTTTGTTGTCTGGGTGTAGAGAAAGTTTCTCCTTAACATATGCGTTTTAAAAACTGTGAGGGGAAACACGAAAAAGAAAGTCTAAAGAGGACCATATCTGCTACTAGTGGACTTAAGACAATATTAGGAGAGAGCAACACACATGACGTTCACCACAACAAGAATTAAATTTATTAAATTTGTTTTAAGGGAAAGAAGGCATCTTACTAATAAGAAAATCTTGTATGGGTAAGTTTGATACACAAAATTTGATGAAGAAAATTAAAGCTAAACTATATTAAAAACATATTTAATTTTGGTATTGATATTTTTAATGCCTACATTAAATTCTATAATATTTTTTCCCATCAAATTTAATATTAAATTTTCTTCAATTATTGAACGTTTTTTATTTTTTTATTCCGTTTCCAAATATAGTACCAAGTTCAATAGATGAGGCTTAAATAAGTACACGTGTCATCATAGAGAAAAAATTATAAATAAAATAAAATTAAAAACAGCATTTAATTTGGACTTATATGGTTTATTAATGTTGACAAAATCTATTAAATTTTCTTTCTTGATTTTATTTTATTTTATTTGACCGTAATAGAATAAACTAAATTTGGATTTATTTAAATGAGCTGAATAATGGAATTTATTTTGGTTAAATAGATGAATGATTGAATCTGACCAGGTGAAGAGAATGTCCTTATTACACTTTATTTATTTATTTATTATTACTATTATTATATTTAGAAAAGGTCCCTAAGATAATTTTATTTTTTAGAATAGCCCCTAAGATACTTGAATGTTTCCACTTTGCTTGAAATTTCATTAATAAGCACATGTATATTTAAATGTGATATTTATTTAAATATGAAAAAAAAAAAGATGTACAATGTATGGAAAAATTATGCAGATATTTATTTATTTATATGAATCCTTAAATAACAATAATAATAATAATAACTTTATTTCTATGTAGCTTGGATGTTGGATGATTTTTAAATTTGAATATTTTAATTAAATAAATAATTGATATTATCATTTTTACGTATAAATTCTATTAGATTCTCGAGATTTCACGTTAACAATTGAATCAATTTAAATCCTAAACTTTCATAGGGATAATAAAGCTTTCTTAAATATACATATTAAAATAAATTTTAGAAATAAATAGATAGTAGTAATTTTTTATAAATATGAGCCATCCTATCATCTTCCAAAAAATTAAAGAAATTTGAGAAAATAATAAATTTATTTAAATAATTTTCAGTTGAATTTCAATTGAATCGAGTAATATAAATTATTTTTTTCCTTCAATTAATCAAATCAATATAAATTATTTAACCCAAACTTGGGCACCAAGCAATTAAATTGATGGTGTTTTTGTTCCTCTGAAAAGCTAAAGCAATGTGACAAAAAGGCAGACTGAAATATTTTAATGGGACAAAAAGAAAAAGAAAAAAGAACAAATTGTTTTTATAGGAAAATAATAATAATAATAATAATTAGAGTGAAAAAGAGAGGTGTGGGACCTTGATATTTTAATGATAGGAGGCATTTTGTGGTCCAAAAAAATATATGATCAGATATTGCTGATAATTGAATAAATAAATAAAAGAAAAGGGGAGTGGGGGCCAAAAAGAAGAGTTGAGGTGAGTTGGTGTGAAAAGCTAGAAATTGAGGGGCCTAAATGCAAAATGTTTGGAATAGGATTAGGGATTTCTCAAATATATTTCTCTCTCTCTCTCTCTCTCTATATATATATATATATATTATTTGTTGGGTTTTTCTAGCCAAAATTTTAGACAATAAAATTTCTTTAATTTTTTTTTTCAAACAAAAACAGTAAATAAATAAAAAAAAGACCAAAAAAATCAAACAAGCCCTGAATATTAATTACGTTAATTACTAAAATTATTGAGGCATCTCCCATAATTACAAGCCCTTATCATCATTCTAAGATTAATTAATCCTGGAAAAGGATGGTTCAAAGAGTTGACCATTTCGTTGCCTTTCACTTCGAAAATATAAAAAGGAAAGAACTTTTAGATCAATCACTGTTATCATATATTTTAGTAATATTTTAATCAGTAAGCTTCCAATCTTAGCTAAATTTAAAGTCTTGCTACACGTGTGAAATGTATACCACAAAATCATGTCTCCATCTTCTAGAATTTCATAGGAATTCTGAATAATTCAACAACTAGTCTATACTTTTATCAGTTTTAAATCCTATTATAGTTTTGACCTTGGCATAAACAACAATTTTAGATCTTTCCACTAGCCTTTAATAATCATTCAAGAAAATTTCAAATCTCATACATTTATGCACTATAAATATCTACTATTCATAAAAAAAAAAAAAAGTTATAAAGAAGATTCCCCATTTATTTAGTTCTAACGGTGGAGATTGAATGTAACAGCCCAAGCTCACAACCGTTAGGAGATATTGTCCTCTTTGGGCTTTCCATATTGTCCTCTTTGGGGTTTCCATTTCGGGGTTCCTCTCAATGTTTTTAAAACGTGTCGACTAGAAAGAAGTTTTCACTCTTATAAAACCCTTATAAAGAATATTCTGTTCTCTTCTCCAACTGATGTGGAATCTCACAATCCACCCCTTTGGGGCCCGCATCCTCGCTGACACTCGTCCCTTCTCATCTCATAATATTGGAGGTCTCACATCGATTGAAGAAAGGAACGAGTGTCAACATCCTCACTGGGCTCCAAAAGAGAGTGGATTGTGAGATGAGAAGGGAACGAGTGCCAATAAAGTGTGGAAACCTCTAGTATTCATGTTTTGAGTTACATTTAAATCTATCATTTTTATGCAAAATTCAGAAATAAAAAATAGAGCATTTTAAGAATTTAGAAAGATGTGATAAAAGGGCGGAGAGAAAAGATGTGACGGGAAGATATGTGATGGAAGAACAGCTAAGACAGGGGCAAACTAGATAATGTAAAAAGATGGTAGTTGGTGAGCTGTTTGATCGGATGGAAGATACCAGAGGAGGGGCCTACAATTTGTAAGGTTTTCCAGGTTGCTGTGATGAAAGAAGGGGATTAAAACCCCAGAAAAGCTACCCATCCGGAGAACGGAAGCAAAAGCCCCAAATCCAGCTTTTTTTACCCTTTTGACTTTGAAATGTTCATAACCAAAGTTTAGAGAGTCTCAAAATGAAGGGTTGAGGACCACAGGCCCATGGCTTTCAAGTCTGTCCTATTCCTACTAAGTTATTGATTTCATTTGTCAAAAGGCTATCGCAAATGACCCAGTCCAATCAAGCGGTTCCTTGTTGCTAAGAGACTGTTTGATTGATTTAAGATTCCATTTCATTCAGATTTGCTTCACCCCAACCAATGAAATTGAAATAAACCAAACTGACCATGATAGTGAGAGTCTAAATCCCTACCCATTAGTTGTATATTGGAAAGACTTTTTTACGAAATACTGAACTGAAAGAATACAAGATCATACCAAAAATTAAGTCTATGAGAAAGGGAGTCAAACTAGAGATAATGGCTCCAATTAGAAGAGTATTGAAAGAAGACCGAGCAGGAACAGTGCAGAGAAGTCTTTAAAGATTTTTGGTTCGAATTGGTCAAAGTTGCTGCTTTGTCTTTTTCCCAATTAGAAGTTTTTTTTTTCTTTTTTCTTTTTGTATCTTCCATGGCTGGGGAATACCGCTTTCCTCCCCCATTTGGTAATATTTCATACCTAATAGTAATATTATTGTTGAGGATTGTTGGTAGAGAGTCCCACATCGGCTAATTAAGAAGATGATCATGAGTTCATAGGTAAGGAATACAGGCTTTTTGGAAAATCTAAAAGCAAAGTCACGAGAGATTATGCTCAAAGTGGACAATATCATATCATTGTGAAGGGTCCGTTATTTCTAACAATTACTATTACTCAAAAAGGGGTGGGTGAGAACAAAGTACAACCTCACCCGTGTTTACTATTATTCAAAAAGGGGTGGGTGAGAACAAAGTACAACCTCATCAGTGTAACTACTATTGAGTTCCTTAAATAATATGTAGAGTAAGAGGTTACCTCATGTGCAAGGGTACTAGAATCACCAAACAATGTATAAAGCAAACTGCTGGATCAGTACTAGTAGACACATGCATAATTGATGAGTAATAAATAAAAGGATTGTTTGACTAAAACCTAACTAGCTGCTTTAGAACTAACTTAACATTATTGATATCAGTAGGAAGAGTACCGTGTTAAGAGAAGACAGCAGAGGGAAGTAGTCGGGAAAGGCCATTGATGAAACCATTTGATGTGTCGTCGTTGACGTTGGCAACATACGCCAAGAAGATGCTACCTGAATCACACCATCTGCCAAGAACAGTTGTAATAACTTAGACAAATTAAGACCATTGTTGCATACATGCTTGTGATATTTGCATATTTATGAGAAAAAACATGGAGAAATATTTTTTTCAAAAATAATAAAATCTATTATTTGGAATCCCCATGAAAATATTTTAAAAAATTGATATACAATAGATCTTTAAATCAATTGACTTCTAAAATAACTATAAAGTTTAAAAGCATAAAATAATGTGAACGTAGAAGTTAGGTTGACTTGGACTAATGATATATTTGGCAAACTCCACTCACGAGGTTTGTATATTCTTGCATTTACCTGAAAAAATGTAGAACATTAAAAATATCAAATAAGTGTCCTCACAATTGGAGTCTGGATATGTAAACATATGCAACATGACTTATACTAACATGACTATAATGAAACCTAAACTTAGTCTTTTAGTTTTCACTTCTTTTCTTTTCTTCCGGATTTGCATCAATTTCATACCAACAGTTTTATGTAAAATAGTTCTATATAAAGTTGGATGTATAAAGTTGGAGATATTGGCTTTCGGTGGAAAGAATCCTTAGGGAAGATTGCATCAGGTGGAGCAATTCTATGTGGTCAATCGTTTGTCAGAATCGAAAAATTAGAGGCCACGGTGTTGTGCTTGGAGGGCCAAGCATTTGATTGGCATCTGGGTAGAGCATCGACGGTCAATCAGAGCATGGGACAGGAGATTTATTTTTCTTGTGACAGGAAACAACAGTGAGCAAGAATATCGAAAATTTTGAAGAATATTTGACTCCATTGAAAGCATTAGATGACAATACCCTAGAAGGAAAATTCATTGATGGGCTGAGTGACGATATTAAAGTGGAATTAGGGGTAAATTTACCTATTGGGTTCACGAGGCAGATAGAGATGGCTCAAAAGATTGAAGATAAATTGATCCACCAAGAAGGGAACTTTAGTCCAAAGTTTGGAACCATAAGCCCAACATCGACCATTAAGACCGCTACGTATGGGGCTGGAGCAACACATACAATTTCAGTCAATCCAAATCGGTCAGGGGTGGGATTTAAACGTGAAGGACTTTAGTTACAAAATCTCATTTCATACGAGTTAAAACCCACACCATTTGAAGTTGTATATGGGCGATACCACCTACTATTTTACCATATCAAGTGGATGGGTCGATTTTTGAGGTGGATCAACAATTAAGGGAGCGGGACAGTACGTGAAAGTTAATGAAGGAACAATTGCTCAAAACCCAACATATGGTATGTAACGGACAAGTCCACCGCTAGCAGATATTGTCCTTTTCGGACTTCCCCTCAAATTTTTAAAACGAATCTACCTCAAATTTTTAAAACGAATCTACTGGGAAGAGGTTTTTAAGTCTCTACTCCATTTTATTTCATTTTTCAATGCGATTGTTTCCCTTCTTAAAAAAGAGAGACTCCGTGATCCTTGTAGTTGACAGAAAGATCCAAATGAATTGAGAAGCTTACCTCATAGCCAACTCCCTGGACATAAATGTAAACAGGGTGGATGGATGAGAAGGTCAGTCCCATAATCTGCAAATAAGAACAATGGGCATTGGTAACAGTACAAATAAGGAAATTACACAAATGTGTAAAGAATGTATCAAAACAAATTTAAAATCAACAACAATATGTCGTGTTGAACATCAGCCATCAACTAATGGCAGATCTATCCTCCAATATGCAGTAGAGATATCATTGTTATGCCGGTTCACTAAAGTACGATCATTATCATATGAACCCATTAGCATTTTAATGAAAGTAGGCAAGAATCATATGAACCGATTATCATATCAATAGAGTCTGAAACAGACATTATAAAAACAGAAACACAAAATCTTAATCTTTTTAGCAGAGGAAGACAGAACAGATGTTCAAGAATTCAATTAATGACAAAATGAAGAAGATTAAAAGTAAGGCCCTAAGGGAAAGATGGTAAAGAGAGGGATACTAAGATTGAAAATTTTGTGCTCCCAACCAAGCATCTTTCCAAAATAGAGTTTTGTCTCCTCTCCCTATTCTTAACTACAATATGATTGTAAACCAGATCAACAAATTTAGAATAGACTTCCATGGCTCCTTGGAAGTTTGTACAGAAACTCTGTCTGGCTTGAGATTATAATGTTCCTCTTCTGTATATAAAAAATCCTCAATCCTCATTTTTCAGTAGGGGATTGTATATAGGCTACTTGAGGAGGTAGCTACCCTTTTTCTCAGCCCAAAATGAATTTCTATCATGGTAAGTAGGATCAAGAATCCCTGGGTTCCAACTTATCATCTCCTACTCTTTCTATTATGAATATCAAATACAGAACCTTAAGCAAATAGTGATACAACATGACCAAAACTACCATATATTATGATACCTTCGTCTGTTCAAGGATCAGTAAGCTATTCTATCCCTCGATGACTGATGATTCTATTCTTCCATGGAAATCTACAGAAAATAAAGTGGAATATACTGCATTCAATATTTTACACAAAACAAAAGGAAAAAAAATAAAACAGAAACAAAATCCAGCACGTCTACACATTCCAACTACATTACAAACAAATAAAACTAGGCATCAGAGTAACACGCTCCCATTACTTCGCATTTCACAGCACCAATACGCTCAAGAGAAACTCAGCAGACAGAAGCATACCTGGAGTTCAAAAACGCGGGAACCGGAAGCGATGAAGAGCCAGCACGAAGAACCATCCGGACTAACCTAGAGAGTGAGAGAGCTTGAGAGACATTGAAAGAGATGGAAAAAAAAAGCTTAGGGTTGATGAATAGCCAGTAAAGAACGAGAGATGCGTTAATGGAGGGTGAGGCGAGTGGGCTGGAGGTTTCCGGGAGAAGGAATGCCGTCGAGAATAGGCGGCACAACCGCCTTCCTCAGACTCTTCGCCTTCAACATTGCTTTGGTTTGCTGCAGTCGGAGCCATGGCTAGTGAACTGGAAGCGGAATGCTCTACTGGGCGGCGCCATTTTGGTGGTTTGGTTGGTGATATTAAAACAAATATTCAAAAACAATAAATTAAAAAGAGATATATTTTATGTTAATTAAGAAATTGGATTCTAATGTCTGTTACTAACTAATTAGTAGGATATAAATTATTATTAATTAGTTATAAACATGTTTTGTGTTATAATTTTTAAATTTAATACTCCAAAACAAAACTTGTAATTTAACAAATATATATATTATTTCCTTTTATAAAAATAAAAAAAAATATTCGTAGACATGTAATAATACGAATCATTCTACTCCATTTCAGAAATAAAAAGGGAAAAAAGAGTTCTAAGACAGCGAAAATTGGGGGAAAGAAATTAAAAAAAAAAAAAAAGGCTAAAAATTGGAAAAACAAAAGCATAATGAAAACACGCTAGAAGGAGGGCTTGAACCTCCGACCTTGTGGTTAACAGCCACACGCTCTAACCAACTGAGCTATTCCAGCCGTTGTTGTTGATTGAGGAATATTAGTTTATTTATTTTTATCTATTTTCTATTTTTCTTTCTCTTTTGGAATAATTTACAAAATCGTGACAGTTAATATGTTAAATGTATTTAAATTGCGGCGAATAAAGTTACATTAAACTATTTGTATAACGACATTTAATTGTTTATAAAGTTGGATTACAAAGCCAAATACTCTGAATGAAGTCAAGCTCAAGCTATATAGATTTTATTTTATTTTGTCCTATAAAACAAATGGAAGCTTCTTTTTTTCTTGGTCAAAATTAATGCAAATTGGGTTTTTTTAATATTAAAACAAACAAAAAAACCTAATTTCAAAGCCTTCTGGTTTGCCCCTTTATTTTGATTGGATTAGAAGTACTAGTTTAACAATAGATAAATTTACTCTGACTAGCATTTATTTAAAAATAAATAAATAAAACGTTACATCAAATTATCACATATATCTTTATATCACCTAATTATATAAAAAAAATTAACATGGATAATTATATTAAAGTTTCATTCGGTAACAATTAGAACAAGGCAAGGATGGAAAAGCCTCTCCGTCCCTGTCTCTGGCTCCCATTTCAATTTTCATTTACTTTTACTAATATCTAGATATAAATTTCTAGCCGGAATAAGATTTTTATTTTTATTTTTATTTTTTTTCTATTTATTTAAGTTAAGCTTGAAGCCCAAAAATATGTGGACCTTGACCATGAACCCTGGCTAGATGTTTGTTTGTTTGGTGGAGGAAAAATGCCAGATGATTTGAACCTTATTAATAAAATTTATTAAAAATAAAAACAGCTAATTTCCACTCAAAATGTGACAACTTGCCAAATCATTTGGTTAATGAAATTACCATTATACCTCTAAGTTAGATGTGAATTAAAAAAAAATGGATTTTAAAAGATTTAGATTCATGCATGAGCTTTTTATTTTTTAAATAGAATATTAATTATATGCAAACTTTGCCCAAAAAAAGATATTTTAACTAAAATCCAAAATATCCGAACACTATATGACAAATTAACGTTGTCCTAATATTAATGTGAGCAAAATTCAAGTTGTTAAGCATAGCTTCTCCGTACAAGTAATAAATTAAATTATTTTATTAAAAATATATTTAGTTGATTTTTTTTTTCTAAATTAAAAGTTTTAGAGTTTTATTAAATATAATATTCAATTTAATATTTAAAAAATTAGTTAATTTTTAAAATATAAATATTTAAGAGACTTTTTAGGCATATAAAATAAGTTTTAAATTTTAAAGGCTAATTAACATAAAATTTTGAAAGAATAAACAATTTGATAAAGGATTAAAATGGTGTGTAAATTAAAATCTTAATTTAATTGTGACGTGTATTCTTAAAATTATACTTCTTTTTTTTATTGATTTATATTCTTGCACGTGTGCGATATTGGCACCCCGCCGAATAAGTTTCCCCATTTAATTATTCTGCCCCCGCACGTGCAAAATCAATCCTTGCACTTTTCTATTTGGTCCTGCAAATCATTTTATTTCCAATAAATTAGCCCATTTAATTTTTCTTTTAAATAAACCTTTAATTAAAATATTTATAATTACTTAAAATCATAAATACTTATTAAATGTTAATAATACTTTAATTATGCTTATTAAAAAATAATTAGCCGACAGAACAGTCAGCCTAGAAGCCAAAAGAAAAGCAACCGAAAGCAAATAAAATCAATATAGATTATAAATTATATATATATAAACAGACAATTTAATATTTTATTTGCAATCTATAAAGTAATAATTATTTATTAAATAGATATGATGAATTTTCTATTTATTGTCTGAGGAGGTATATTTTATTTTATTTATTTCTTTTAAAAGGTAGACACTTGTTTTAAACGTGATGGAAAATATTATTTTTATTAATTAATTTTAATATAATTTTTTAGTAATTGAATGCTCTTTCTTAATCACATGGGTTGCTCTATTTATATTTTCAATATAATTAGTCTAAATTGGTATTATTATTATTATTTAAAATTGGCTGTTCATAATAATTTTGAAAAGTCAAACAAATTCAAAGGCTTTAATTTCGTTAACAGAGACTTATTATTGAAATTAAATATAAAATAACCATAAGAAAATGATAAATAATTCACGTTAAAGTTTAGAAATGAATTGATTAATGTGAAAGGAAATTACTTAATATTTAAATAAATGGTCAATTTTGTGCTTCTTGTCAACAAATTATGTTGAATATAATTTTTTTTTTTTTTAATATTTGGACATTTTGGTTTTATTTATTTATTGATTAATAAATAAATGTCGGACTTGCACGCAGAGATATATGAAAATAAAAAAATGTACAAGCACAATTATTTTTAACATTTCTTCATTATTGTGGAGTTTATTCATAAATACATTAAAATTTTAAATGAAATTATAAAAATAATTAATATGTCCAGTTGGATTAAGAAATTTATAAATATTTTCATAATTTAAAATTATATTCATCCTCGAAACAAAATTGGTCGGCGGTGCCAATGGAACTTCTTGAGTGGGCCCCACTTTCAACACATGATGTCGACGTGGATTCAAAGTTTGACCTCACGTGGAAATCTTATCTAAAATAAAGCCGTTAAATTCCAAGTTACGTCTTTAGATGCCTAAGTTTTCATAACAATCGAGTGAACGAAAAAGGTCTTTCAAGGAACATCGGGGATGGAATGACAAATAAACCTTTTTAAGGCTCGACCAAAGAGCTAAAGCAAGACGGTCGAGCTCGTAAACTGTAGAATCTAATGTGGGACTAAGAATCAATGTTCTCTTAGAGAATAAGAGAGGTGACCTACAATTCTTCTCCAAGACGACGAAGGCGATTAATAATCGAAAACTCGTAGGATTAAGCCCAAATGCTCCCTAGAGCTCGAACGATTCCACAGCATCGAGCTTTAATCAATGTGCTATTTCAGTCTACTTTCGTCAAAGTTTAATACAATTATTTTAGGGATGAACCTGATATTACAAACACGAGAGCGACCTCGTACCTCGACCAACTACTGAGAGACATATGCATACCTTATCAATGTAGACAGTTCAATAGTAAGAGTTATTGGCGACCTTCTAATAGTCTCCACGTAATAAGCCTATAAATCTGGACCATTCACTGTAAGAGGTTAGTTGACAACTCAAACTTTACATCATAATCTCGTATACCACTTCATAACAGTTAGTTCTCATTCATTTGTGCATATCACATAATATATCACAACGGTTAATTCAAATCAAGCTCGAGTAGAATAATAATTAATATTCGCAAATTTATTTTTGCAAATAAATGTGTGTGAAACCATAAAAAGAAATTAAAAGTGCTAAGTTTGAACTTCTTTTTGACGTATACTTTTCTTTTCTTTAATTTTATAAATAGCTTTTAGTGTTGCATATTTTTTAAGACCGAGACCCTCTGATCGCTGTAGACTTTGATCATTTTGTATCTAACGGTATAAAAATAGGGGCAGATCTATAAAAGAGAAGATGTTATGCAATTATCTCTCGGACCCAAATTATTAATAAGTTCTCTTAGCTCGTTAAAAATTCGGCCGGGAAAAGATATTATGCTATGAAATTGATGAAAATATATAAATCCTTAATTATTATATTTATTTGTTTATTTTGGAAATAAATGTGTGAAACCACATAAATAAATAAAATAAAGTGCTAAGTTGAAATTCTTTTTGATATGTACTTTTCTTTGCTTTATTTATTTTATATATTAATTTACATGTGCTCATTATTTTATTTAAATACAAAATTCTCGAACGAAAATAGTGAGGGTCAAATTAAAATTATATAAATAATAATAATAATAATAAATAAATTATTGCATTCGCGTTTATACTTCACGTATGAATAACTTGGTTATGATTATTTCTTTATTAAAGTAAATTTTTAATAATTATAAATACCAATTTTCCCGTTATTCTCATAATTTGTTTTGAATTTCCTACTTTCGGTTTGATTAAATTATAAATTTAGTATATAATTTTTTAAAGATTTATATCTATTTCACTATTAAACTTTAAATAATAATGAATATATAATTATTCCGAATAAAATTCAACATTTGATTATTTGATTCTCCCAGTATTATGTAACTCTTGAAAGTAAAGACTATTCCTACAGATTCGGCATTTGGTTGTCCTGGCATTCCCGTATGACGTAGTTAGGTTAGTTATTCTTCGCTTCTTAAGAGTGAAAAAAGTGAAGACTATCCACACAAACTCACATAAGTCTTTCAAACATGTTTTGTCCTCGCTCACATGCAGCAAAATTACTAGAAGGTCATATAACATAGAATTGATACAAACACATTTAACTATGAAAATAATGTTATTGAGCTACCGAAAAAGAATGTGCACTTTGTTGGTATAGATAGCGACTTTTACTTCTCTTAAACGTTTTTTAGTCATCTTATCTTATTCGAATATGATAACGGTTCATTTACGTGCCTCTCTTTTATTCGAGTGTCAAATAATACATTATTTTACAATATTTTTTCTATTTAATTATAAATTTAATGCATAAACTTTTAATAAGTCGGTCTCATTTAATTGTTTCAGCCTAATATTTTCGAGGCATAATAAATGGCATTTATTTTTATTTAGAAAAATAAATAAGCAAAATTGGCCCAAATATAATGTATAAAAAATAAGAAGAAAAAGAATAAAAGAATAAAAGAATTATTGTGCCCATATCCTCAGTCGGCAAAACAGAGAGAACAATTCCAATATGAACTCTCTTACGGGAAATAAAAAACCGACAATTTAAAATTCGTATCCAAATTTCCCATTTTAATCCGTAAAAAAAATATAAATAAATAAATAAAATCCAATTCCTCTTATCCAAAAAAATATTTAAATAATAATAATAAGAAGAAGGTTGGGTCTAATTACAGATCCCAAATCTAATTCTTAAGAACAGAGAATCACTGTTCATACTTCGGCTGCGCGTTTAAATTCCTTACAACAAACATCGGCGAGGAATTGGAATCAAAATCAACAGCCTCTGTTTTTTTTTCTCTCGAATTTTCCCAGGGTTTTGCATGTGCTTGCTCAAGGTGGCGAATCGGCGAGGAATTGGAGGTGACTTGGGACCGTTTCCAAGTGGCGGCGGCGGCGATGGCGACGGGGATAACGGCAACAAATTATTCTACAGTCAACACAATGACGGCGATTATTATTCCGCTGTCGGAGAGGTTTCGGCGATGGTGTCGGTGTTGACCGATGTGGTGTCCGGGGTGGGGGCAGCCGACTCAAACTACAGCGGCGGGCAGGTTTTCTCGTCGTCATCGTCAACGTCGACTTCTTCGCCGTTGTCGAGTTTCTCGTCGGAACCGACATATGTGTCGGCGGTGAGTTCTTGGGTTGGCCAGAAACGACTACGTGAAGGAGAAAATGCAGAAACAGAGGCTAATTTTGATTCTCTTTCGCGGGTTTTTAGTGGTTTTAATGGACAATCTTCCACCGGCGTAATTACTGCAGGTTCGTAACAGAGCCGAGCTTGAATTTTTTAATTCAATTTATCTTTGGATTTTAAAATTTTAGAAAATAAATGTGGAAGAGAAAATTAAGCGATGGAACAGTGGATTTTTTTTTTTGTTCTGTAGTGAAAGAAGAAGTTCCAAATCCGTACACAGGAATTTCAAATCCCGGCACCGCCGTTGCGGCGTCTCCGATGAGCGAGACGGTGGCGGCTACGGCTGCCAGCGATAGAAGACGAAGGTACAGAGGAGTACGGCAGCGGCCGTGGGGGAAATGGGCGGCGGAGATTCGTGATCCGCACAAGGCGGCTAGAGTTTGGCTCGGGACATTCGACACGGCGGAGGCTGCCGCTAGAGCATACGACGAAGCTGCCCTCCGATTCAGAGGAAACAAAGCGAAACTCAATTTCCCTGAAAATGTCGGATTACTTCCTCCGCAGCAGCACATTCCGATATCCACCCCCCAATTTGTTCCGCCACGGACGGCGGCGCTTCAGATACAGAATTACCGGGATTACATGGAATATTCCAATTTTCTTCAAAGCTCCGGCGACTTCCTTGGACAACCTTCGAGTTTACTGCAGCAAATGTATTATAATTCGCAGTTGACTCCGTTTCAATATTTGCCGGCGCCGTCGCCAGCGCCGTCGTTGTCCTCTGTTTCAAATTCTGTTTTTATTCCGCCGCAGCAGCAGCAGCAGCAGCAACAAATGGGGTTATTCCGGCCGCCGCAGCCGCAAAATCCAAACCGGGATATCTCCGATTACTTCCCGGGTACGTTGTGGAATGATTCCGGTGGTCCGTCATCCGGTTGATTACGCTGTTTTTTTTTTTTCAAAAGTAAAATAAAAGCATATTTATTTTGGATTATTTTATTTTTGCTCGAGAGTTTATCCATTTTCTATTTTGTAGACGATAATTTCATTTTAAATCTTTATTCCGAGTTTTTCGTGTTTTTTTTTTTTAATTTTTACAATTATCTTATCAACATTTCTTCATTCTGAGGTAACATTTTAGTTAGTCTTTTTTTATATATATTAACCAAAAAAACATTTAATATTAAGGGCGACGCGTGTACATAAAAATATTTAGGTGAAGTTATAAAAAATACTTCAAATTTCATAATTTATTTTAAAATATTTTTCATTGGAATATTAAATAAAAATTAACGTTTTCAATTCTCTTTAAATTTAATTCAAGCAAATTTTGTACCTTGCCTTAAACTACCACTAAGACTTTAAAAAAAAATCTAAAAAATATATTCTTAGATCTTGGATTTAAAAAAAATTAATTAATACCTCAAAAATATTCTAATTATTAGTACTATAAAAATGTTATCTATTAATTTTTACCTTTTTATTTATAAAAAAAAATCAAGTTATTAATATATGGACGAAATTTTTCATTAACACTTCATAGATTTTCTTCAAACGTTTTAATGGTATTTTTTGAAACGTGCAAATAATAGTATATATATATATTATATAATTTAAGAGTGTGTTTGACGTCTTTTTAGGGGTATTAATAAAACATTTAAAAACTCAATAATATTTTTTTAAATATTTTTAAAAGTTGGTTATTTGATTTAAATTATTAGTGAAAATAAACGCTTAATTTATTTTAATGGATTCAATTTGGTCAATTTCAGTCCATTAATTAAATTTTATTAAACAATTTGGTTTGAGATTAATATGGGTGTTTTTATTTCTTACCAAATTGATAGACCAATACTTGACATCAATATTAAAAAATAAATTAGAAATTAGAAAAGCAAAAAAAAAGAAAAGGTCCCATCAGGTATCCACGTGTCACTGTCTAGTTTGCAATTGTGACACACATGTTTTCCATATGAGAAACACGTGGACAAGATCTTCTAGAACATAATCAAATATAAAATTTTAGAAAGAAACTAAATTAAATTCGCATATAATTTAAAAAATAAAAAAGAAAAAAGAAATTCATATATTCAATTTACTCGAATACCCCTTTATTGAAGTTTACGTCATGAACAGCCTTTCGCCATGTCCTTTTCTCAACTTATTTAAGAAGCAAGAAATAAAATAATTAAGAAAAACGATGATGCCTTTTCTTTTCCTTATTATTATAATAATTATTATTGACGTCACTATTAACGACACGTGGGTAAAATATAAGTGACGGGTCAAAAGCGATCTCAGGAGAGTGGGACCACGTCGAACTTACTTGACTCTAAATTAGGACACGTGGGTAATTATTAGCATCGCGCACACGTGTCCCACTAAAATATTTTAGGTCGGTCGGGTTTTGCGTTGGACCGATTGGTCGTTTACCTACCGCCAATTTATCGGCTACGGTGTGAACCCATGAAGTAGGATACGGGTCTTTATCGAGTTCGGTTCATCAGCCAATGCTCGAGCCGCCACGTCATGGATAGTCAGCGTTGACCATGGGAATGGGTCCCACCAATGTCCTTGCATTTCGATTGGTTTGGTAATTTTATTTTTTTCTGAAGAGGTTGGCGAAGAAATGAGAAAAAACTCAAATTATCAATAAATGCTATATCATATAAAAGTATTTTTTTTAGGAAATAATGAGTCATTTTTTCATGGTTATTTAAAAATATATAATACTTTAATCAATTAAATTATAAAAAAATTATGAAGCGAATTTTTATTAATTTTACAAATTATATTATTATTATTTTGTGATTCTTTTATGTGAAGTGTTAGTCATAAACTGACAAAAATGGGGACAGAACATGAAAAGTAGGTAGATTTTGATGTGAAATCTTGTTATATCATTATAAGGGAAGCTGGTCGCTTCAATATTTGAAGAAATTTAGGTCAATTTTATTCACATCTTTTTAATTATTTGAAAAGAAAATCTCTTAATTTGGCAGTGATGTTGGAAAAATTGACTCTTAGAAGGGATCGATGCTATGAGCATCTCTTGCTCGGAGGGCGGCGGTAGATTAGATCCCAAAGAAAGTCAATCGCCCAGACGGGATTACCCTGACTTGACACTTAAAAAAAAAAATCAATGTATATAATGAAAAATCATACTCTAAAAACTTCCAATTTTATTTTTAAGAGTAATTGGAAAAATAAATAATAAAAAATATTACGAAATTAAATAAAATTAAAACAAATATATGTATTATCCTTAAATAAACCATTTCTAAAAATTTGGTTTGATTTAACCTAACTAATTTCTCAAGCCGACCGAAAGCCTCTCCCATTGACGCAAACTCCTGGGTCCGCTTCTCGGGTGGCTGGGCCCAAATAAGGCCCAATCCCCACATTTAGTCTACCTTTCAACAGATCCTCGGAATGGGCTTTAAGAGATGAGAAAAGCCCATCTCCTAAAATTGAATCATTTTCTACGTCAATTACTAAACTATAATTATGTTAATCATTAATATCTTATTACTAATCTTTTAATTTAATAAAAATCAAGACGATATTCCTAAATAAACATTTTTTTTTCCAATTTTTGTTTTTATTTTACACAATGGACTAAAAGTAATGATTTTTTAATATATATTTATACCCAATATAATTCTACAAAATTCATTATTTAAAATGACAGAATTTTGATTACATTTTATTTCTTGGCCAACCATTAAAATTGAAAGATAATAATAAACAAAATTTAAAAAAAAAAGACATTAATTATCATTATAATTTTAAAAGTTAGAATTTGTGCTTCTAATGTAATAAAACATTTATAAATACACTTTCGTAAATAATTCAAGCTATTTATTAAGCTTCATCAAAATATAAGGAAGGAGTTCTAAAATTTAACTTTCTTAATTTTAATTTTTAAAATATCATTATTAAGAATAAAAATTGACAAAAAAAAGTTTGAAAATCAGATAATTAAGGAGTTGACTGTTTAAACACGTACCGTACTCTAATCATTGACTAGCAATGCGATGTGCCCAATTCCTCAGCCCCATCTTCCTCGAACGCTCCTCCGTCTTCACTCGCCGCCCTCCCTTTCATTCCCCTTCAATCTCTCCTTCCGCCATTGAAATTCCTTCCATTTTCTCTCTCAGAACAGGCCATGCTATCCTCCTTACTCATAGTTTTTGCCTCCCTCGCCAGTTTCATCGTCGGAACCCTAGTCCTCTTCTGCGTCTTTTTCCTCTACCAAAAAATCAAATCCAAGCATCGAATTGCTCGCCATCAGCGACTTCGCAACCGTAATTTGGATCTCTCCTCTGTCATCGCCGATGGAATCGCATCCTTCGATCCTTCTCTCTGTTTCTCCATGGCCGAACTGCGTTCCGCGACCAAGAATTTCAGTAACGATTTGATCGTCGGCGATGGCTCCTTCGGCATCGTCTACAAGGCTCGCCTCTCCTCCGGCGATAACGTCGCCATCAAGAAACTCAATCACGACGCGTTTCAAGGATTCAGAGAATTCCGAGCCGAGATGGAGACTCTCGGAAAACTCCGCCATCGGAACATCGTCAAGATCTTGGGATACTGCGTTTCCGGCTCCGATAGGCTCTTGATCTATGAATTTCTTGAGAGAGGAAGCCTCGATGACTGCTTGTACGAGACCTCCACTTCGGCGGAGGCAGATAAGGATTCCGATGGATATTTGACCTCGACGCAGCCATTGCCTTGGGAGATCAGGTTGAAGATCATGAGAGGCGTTGCTAATGGGCTTTCGTATTTACATGGGCTTTCTCAGCCCATTATTCATAGAGATATTAAGGCCGGCAATATCTTATTGGACTTTGAATACGAGGCCCATATTGCTGATTTTGGGCTGGCACGTATGATTGATAGCTCTAGTTCGCACGTGTCGACTCAGTTCGCCGGAACTTGGGGATACATGCCGCCGGAATATAGGGATGGAGTGACGGCGGCGACGGTGAAGGCTGACGTGTATAGCTTTGGGATTTTAATGTTCGAGGTTGCTATGGGCCGGAGGCCCAATTTGCCGATGGTATTGGAGGATAGAGAAGTGGGCTTAATAGAATGGGCCAGGAATTTGGTGGCCCAAAATAAGCACATGGAAATGGTTGATGTAAGCATTTCGAAGGAGGATCTAATGGAGGCCAATGTGAAGGAGTATTTTAGGATTGCTTGTTTGTGTACGAGTGAGAAGTCCAAGGAAAGACCTCTTATGTTGAATGTTGTCGAGTTGTTGGATCGGATTTGTGATGTGAAGTTGGGCGACGACAGCGAGTATCAAAATAAGTTCGATGTGTAGTTAAGACAGCGACAGCGAGTATCAAAATAAGTTCGATGTGTAGTTAAGACAGCGACGACAGTGACAATCATATTCATGTGGGAAGGAGATGGATAACATTTCTATTAAGAGAAATGTAAATAGTGCTTTGAGCCAATTATTCACATAGGTCAAATGTAGAGGGGTGATGTTGAGATTTTGTTTATATTATTATTATTTTTGTAAATATATATAACATATATGTGTCGAGATCCTTCAACGATAATCTTAAAATAATTGAAATTTTTGTTGGTATAATTTAGCAGTAGGTTATGTTGTTATATTTAGTTTTCATCGTGAAGACATTTAATAAGTAAGCTTCACGTCCAATTTTGAGTAAGAAATTACATTTTCGATCAAAAGGTCGACAATTTGAATTTTCATTTTTACATATTGTATTAAGAAACTGGCAATGGCAATATATTTTGGTCAACCGTTGAATTTTCACTTCTACGTATTGTATTTAAAAGAAAAATTAGAGTGACCGTGTCACCCAAACTTTTAAGTTGGTAATGTACTTTTGACATCATGTTGGTTAGAGTAGACAGATTAAGTTAGCTATGACTATTCTTAATCTTAAATAGTGAGTTAATATTATTAACGTTAAATTTCTTTCTAAGGAGAAAAGTGCATATATATAAAAATACTCGTATTCATTTAAAAGTTTAAATTGCAATATCATAAAAGTTTCAGAACCATCTTTGAGGTAGAAATCGATAAGAATGTTGGAAGAAAAATCGTTGTGACAGTGAGCAGAAACAACATAAAGGAGACTAAACGCTTGCCTTGATTAAGTTTGTATGAACAACGTTCCACCTTGACGATTTTCCATCCAACGTTCTAACGGATCTCTAACTCCAAGAGTTATTTTGAAACGTTCACGAAACGTCAAAAATAATATTGCAACAATTCAGAGTACCAAACTTCAAAAGTATTTTTAATAATTTAACAAATAAAATTTATTTTCAAATATCGAAAGTTTCGCATTCAACCATTCCATTGCACCACATTTTGATCTGCTCATCTAAATTTCAAGTTACCCAACCAAAAATACAACATTTATCGATATTATTATCGACAAAAGTATTTTCAAGATTGATTATGATATATGAACTCATAAAAAGAAAAAGAAAGAACTTTATATATAACAGAAAAAACAGTAAGCATTGCAAGAAGCACAAACTTGAATGGCAATTTGTGTATCAAACAACAAATCTCAAGAACACTATCAAATGAATTACAAGAAGATGTAGATACATTAAAAATTAAACATCGACCTTGTTCATCGTGTCAATCGAGATCAACTATCCCAAAATTTGAAAGGAGGATCTTTACTTGATCAACAAAGTTTGAACCAGTTGCATACTCTGTCAGCAATCCAACAGCAAAACCAAACATTGCCCACCTGTTGGGGAAAAACGCCTCAGTAAGAGTAGTGATGACCCTTAACCAGTAAACAGAACAGCTGATTTCTACTAGTAACTATGAGATTCAGTAAAATATGGAGGGATGGTACACAAAGAACCAGATTAACTCAGTCAGATTCAAATCTTCAGGGGAAACATCTAAATCAAATACATTCCATTTCCATAAAATCAACACAAAACACCGTAGATATTTGTGAGATCCCACATCGATTGGAGAGGGGAACGAGGGCTAACGAGGACATAGGGCCCTGAAGGGGGTGGATTGTGAGATCCCACCTCGGTTAAGGAGGAGAACAAAATATTCTTTATAAGGATGTGGAAACCTCTCCAGAACGAAATATTCTTTGTAAGGATGTGGAAACCTCTCTCTAGTAGACGCGTTTTAAAAACCTTGAGGGAAACCTCAAAAAGAACCATATTTGCTGGATGGGATTGGGCTGTTACAATATTTGATCTTTACTGTGCTTCTTCTATCAATTAGATCTTTTATCCATAGAATAAAGTATCTACGCATACCTATTTCTTTATATTTCCACTTCTATGAAGTTTCTTTCTTCTCTACAGCTCATTAAAGATCACAGTCATATTATTAAAAGATTGTGGTAAGAACGGGTTTTGTTCTAGTGCCCGAAAATAATATTCCAAAGCTTTCCTATGTTATTCATTCCTTGTGTGGATAAGACCTATGTTATAGAGTATATAACTTCGATCATAGGGATCGATTTCAAGTCGCAAACATCTCAATCAAATACATTCTTAATCTAAACTGAATGAGGTAACATTTGGATTTTGAATAAAATCAGCACAAAACACAGTGGATATGATTCTCGAGCAGAAGCAGTCGTACAAACGATCCTCCAAACTATATGGGAAATGGATTGGTTATCCATGAAGATAAAGGAAGAATTCTTGTAGTTCCATTTTGTGCTAAAAGGAATGGAGTTCACAAGTTTAGGCACTTCAACATAATCAAAACTTAATAATCATCAAAATTATATTATAATCAAAACTTAATAATCATCAAAATTTAATAATGGAGTTCACTAGTGAGAATATCCAGCTTCAAAATTTAATAATCATCGATAAAATCGGAGGAGAAAATAGGAAATGAAATCACCTCCCATTGGAAATTTCGTTCTTCCCGATGAAGCCAAAGAACGGTCCCTGATCAGCCTCATCAAGCTTCTTCTGCTTAAAATACTCCTGAAGCTCCTTAGCCTTCTGCCTCTGAAACTCTAAAGTGATCGTATCATTCTGTATTGCAACATACGCCTTCGCCGACGGCTGAGCAACAGGAGTCGGCTTGAGAGGAGGCGGCGGCGAAGGCGGCGACGGCTCTCTCAGAGAAGGAGCTGCCGGTCTCCTGATAGGGCCGTCGGTCTGAGAGCTCCGAATGGTGAAGACAAAAGGTTTGGAGGAGGAGAATCTGATGGAACTGTGAGCGGACGATGAAGAAGTGGAACTGGCAGCCGAAGCCGACGGAGAAACGGCCGCCGACGACGAGGAAATGGTGGGGATTTTGATTTTGGCAAAGGGGAATGAACAGGCCCCCGACATTTCGCCTTCTATCTCTGAAATTTCTCTTTCAGATTCTTGTGGAACTGAAATGGATTCGGATATGAGGAATTGAAGTCAAAATGGAGTGGATATGTTTGGTGTGGATGCGATGTGGCCAAGTTTCAGAAGAATACAAGCCATTGAGGGGTTTAGTTTAGAGAATGAAGAAAGATGGCCCGTTCAATCGACTTTCAAGCGTGTGAAATTTTCTTGATCTGATTATATAATTAAATAACTGAGGATTTGTTAACAAAATGGTTCTATGGTCTAGTGGTCAGGACATTGGACTCTGAATCCAGTAACCCGAGTTCAAATCTCGGTAGAACCTTATTTTCTTTTTAGTTTCTATAAATTAATAATACTATATTTTTTTTTATTAATTAAAATACATTTGAGATGTTAACAAAGTGGTTCTATGGTCTAGTGGTCAGGACATTGGACTCTGAATCCAGTAACCCGAGTTCAAATCTCGGTAGAACCTAAATTTGTTTTTAATTTATATAAATTAATAATACCATATTTATTTTAAATTAAAGTATCTAATTAATATAAATTTGAGATGTTGCTACCAAAGTGGTTCTATGGTCTAGTGGTTAGGACATTGGACTCTGAATCCAGTAACCCGAGTTCAAATCTCGGTAGAACCTAATTTTTTTCATTTTATTTATAATTAATATAAATAAAATATTTTAGTCCTATTATAATCTATATGTGTTTAGTTCAAAGTTATAATGTTCTAACCACGTGCATACTTTAAAAAATTTATTATTCTGTATTCATGTGAATGTGTGTACTGTTAGTTAACTTAAATATAATTTGACAGAGTAAAAAATCAAAATTTTGAATTCACTTTACTGTTTTTATTTAAAAAAAATAAGTTAGCAAAAAGCTTCTTTAAAAATAAATTTAAAGTTTCAAATAATAAGAGTATAATGAGAACTTATTATATAGTTTATAAAATTAAAAAAAAAAAAAATCGCCGTTCTATATACATCTCAGGCATATACCATAAACTAATAACACTCATATTTATTTTCCAGAAATTAGCCAAAAAGGCATTTAAAAATAATTTTAAAGGTTCATTTTCATTTTCAAAGTGGGGTTAGTTTGAACTTTGAAGCAACCTTAAGAGAGGCAACGGTAAAAACATTTCCACAAACAGAGCATAGACTTCAATGATAGTATTGAATCAACAAAACAGAGTTCATAGGGTAATAGCCACTGCAAATCCTTAATATCATCCTAATCTCAACCAATCAAAAGCTTCCTTTTGAATACTCAACAGTAAATATCCCCAAAAAATTGTTCATAGAGTAAATAGTAACAAAGAAATAAGGGAAAATACAGTGAAAAAGCAACAAAAAGTGCTAAAAAGTGAAGGCATTCATGTGAAAAAAGAAACTTACTGAAACCAGCACTACCACGGATAGATGATCATCGTGAAGAACACGGGAACCAGCAGAATTCCTGGTCGGTTTCTGTTTGTCTAAAATTGTTGACACAGCTTCCTCTATCATGAAAAAATCTTGAACTGATTCGAGTCAGCAGATTTCTGAGGATCTTGAGCACACATCATCAATGGTAAAAATGGGGTTTGAATTACATGATACTGCATAAACACCTTCTTTTTCCAATATCATTTTCATCGTCCGATACATTTATTTCACTGCATTCGGGATTAAGATTCGAACTGATTAGAAATACAAACTTAGATGGGATACAATCAACAAATTCTGAGCAACAGGGTTAGGTTTTTGGGTTTACTACGCCAAGAATTTCATCAGTAGTATGAATTCGATCTAAGGTCAATAGACAAAACAGTGTGATTTGTATATTTTCAAGCTAGAAGGGTGTTTTAAGTTGTTTTTAAAACATGAGAATATGATCTGCACGAAGAACTATTTCTAAAAAATAACTGCAATCTAATGTGTTCTACTTATTGAGCAGGGTTCTATAGTCGGTCCACGACCCCTGGATATTGAAGGCGTCCTCGGGGTTATCTCGTAGTTCCTACGGGTGGAGACGATGGGTTCACAGGCTTTACATCGTAGTTCCTACGGGTGGAGACGATGGGTTCACAGGCTTTACAGAGGGTTATAACTAACTCGCATTAGTGTCACTACTAAAATTTTCCATTTTTCAAAAAAGAATGATGTGATGAACATTGAAGCTGTATAGCTTCTTGGGTATAACGAAGAATGCATGGAACATGAACCTAGATGCAATATTTCACAAGCTTCAAACATTATGATTCTTCTAAAAATTAGATTATTTCAAAAAATTGAAATTTTCATACCTTGGTTCAAATTCTTTGACTTCAGCAAGCTCGCTTCCACAAGTATCTATCCACTGCACTTTCCTTCTTTCTACATGACTGGAATCACAACTACCCTTTCCTCCCAATGCTTCATTTCCATCAGCATTCCCAACAGAAACTACAGTAGCATCTGATGCTTTTTTCAAGCTACTTTTAAGCACCATTTTGCTTGCAAGATTCTCAACATTTGAACTAAGAACTTGATTCTTGCCATTATCAGAATGAGGAGGTGTTTTTACACTATCTTGACGCTGTGTACTGCCTGCTTTCTTCAAAATAGATGAATTTGGCCCTGCTGGATTATGGCGAAAGCAGCGTAAGGAGGAGGAGCCACACCTCCAGGAAATCCACGTCTTTGTTGAAGCCAGCTCGTTAAGGTCAGGCTCTCGGTCCAACAACAATGGCAAAACTCTCATGGGTTTAACTTCGCTCTTCTGACCCAAGAAAAGAAGGGTCAAGCTACTGCCATAACCAGAAGCTGAAGAAGAAAAGAACCCTCCGCCTTCTACTAACAATAACATCAGTTGTGTTCATCTGGGAACCCAAAAAGAATGTCAACAACGATCCCTTCTCAGAATATATGAGTACCTCTCCCATTCATCCATCTATAACTCAGAATCAAAATGTTCATTGTACCTATCACCATCGAAGTGCTCTTCTGCTCGTAATCAAGACCTCAGATGTTAAATTTTCTCTCTACTAATCCGTGCCAGGTTGCCTGTAGTTTAGAACTTAATCAAAGTGGGCCTAGATTTCTAGTTTCTTAAAGCATTCAAATACAAACTAAAAGCGTATACACAAGCAACAAAGTCCTGCGAAATCTACACTTCAACAGAAGATTATTCAACATCGTGATGCCATTTTCAGTCATAAATTACCCTACAAAGATATCGCCAAACAATGTGCTAAAAAAAATCGAAGTAAGAAGACAGAATCAGATAAAATCATGATATGAAAATAGCATTCTCGACCTTTTAAGCGCAGAATTTTCTCTACCTCTCCGACAAGTTCTCCAAATTTCAAAACTGGAGGCTACGGCCGAACTTCAATATTCCCTATTATTGAAATCCAACCACTCCTATGGATCCAGTGGCGATTTTACATGGTTAAGAGAATGTTCAAATCATCAACATTATTGAAACAGAAAATCGGAACAATTTCATTGCAGCCAAAAAGTAAAGAAAGAAAATGACAGGCAAACTAATAAATAATTGAACTAGATAAAATTAATTCGTGAAAGAGGAAACAGAGAGCTACTACTACCGGACCACATGAAGAGAATCTCCCGCCGTTATTCTAATCTTCACGAAACTCGATAAGATAAAACTTTCTACTTCCTCCGAAACTCTTAAACGATGCAAAAACTCGGATAATGAATTCAAATCTACAATCTCCTGCACAAAAATCAAGAATCGTTTCAAACGAACATTAACAATCAAAACGAGCATCACACTGGCCATTACGCTCTGTTAAATGCAGACAACTATACAACGATTTCAGAAATCTACAAATTACTTCCACTTGAGAAGACCACTACAAATTACCAAACAACTCTTCGCAAAAGAAAGTTTCACATTCTTCGAAACAAACACAAATTCGAAGAACGAACGATCCATTCGATTCGATTCCTCGGGTACACAAAAAAGACATCGAACAGAGAAGGAGAAAAGTGTGGCTGTACCTGACTGCAGATTCGAACCAGATGTGACAGAGAGAGAAAGAATAACGCAACTTAATCGGCAGAGTTTCGGGAGTGAACTCGGCGGCTCTGACGATTTTGCTGGTGAAAATGGCAGTAGAGGTAAAAATCGCCGAGGAATTGGGAGAAAGCAGAGAATATCTTAAAGAATAAAAGAAGAAAAAAAAAATGAGTAGAGCAGGGAAGACAAAGATGGTGACTCTCGGGCGCATGATAGTGATGGGTCCCACCTATAATTTTTTTATAATATTTAATTAACCTTCATTTATAATTACTTTTTTTTTTCTTTCTTTTAATCAAGCAAATAAATTATTTAAAAATGAAGGTGGGGCCAATCGTCATTTCCAACATGGATTTTATTTAAATTCTATTTCCAATAAATGGAGATAAATTTTAATAATTTATCGACAGGAAATAGTCCGACTATTTTAATAAGTCACCTTGTCTAGTTTGGAATCATTTTTTATTTTTATTTTATTTTTTAAGGAAAAAAATCAATACCTTATCTCCCTACCAATAGATATAGTATTCTTTAATTATAAATCTATGATTATTCTCTAAATTAGCGGATGCGAGACTTTCATCCAACGATTATAAATAAATTAAGAAACATGAACGAATGAAAATGAATCATTTTTCAATAAAAATTTTCAAAATAAAAAAATTAATAAAAGATATCCCAATAAAAGGTTGCATGGTTAAATTAATTACGTAAATGTTATATATATATATAAATGTTTATATTAATTAAAAGCGTGGGGATGAGTGTTAGAATAAAATTAAAGAATATATATTTTAAAAAGTAAGAACAAATGATTATTTTATTAAATTTTATTCCTTGTTTGGAAACTCTAAAATAAGAAATGAAGCAATCTGAAAAAAAAAATTAATTCAATTGAAAATTGCTTTTTAGGCATCAAATCTTCCTGACATGCTCTTATTTTGGGAAACACTTCCAAGATTTTTAAACAAAAATTATTTTAATTTTGGCTTTCATTAATTACATGTCTGCCCTGTCCTTTTTTTTCTTTTTTTTTTAAATCAATAATAATTATGACTTGTGTTCACTTTTTAGGCACTAATTTTTATGCTAATTGCTATTATCTTTCATACATGTACATTAACTTTATTAAACTAAATTATGTGTTTAGTTGAAATCTTAAAAAAATTCATTTAAAAAAAAAATCCAAGCTTTTTTAAATTTTTTTATTTTTAAATTTTTATTAACTTAACCATTTTTTAATTCGTAAAGTACTTCAAAATAATCATATTTCAATAATAATTTGCATGCATTACTTAAAAAAAATTAAAAAAATTAAAAAAATTAAAAGTTTGAATTTTCCCATTTTTAACTAAAACCTAAATGAAAATTATAATTTATTATATAATATATTTAAAATAATATTGATTAATGAGTGAAATAAAAGTACTTTATTCGAGCTAAAAAAAAGTAAATGTGGTCCAAATATTTATTTATTTTTTTTTTTTTGAACCGTTAGTGAAGAACATAGTAACTTTAAAAAATGAATAATAATAAATAATGTACTTTAGCCACTAATATTGATTTTTTTGGTAAGATAATCGAGCTCAATTATTGAATAAAAACATTAATTTAATAACATTTTTTTGGTAAGATAAACATTTTTAGTTAAATTAACATCACTTTTCAAATTTATCATTATATTTAAATAGGTAAACGAAAGTGTTATTAAAAAGTTTTAAAACGTTTTGAACTATTTTGTGGGAAAATAATAATTAAAGTTAGAATTAAAAAGATGCTATATTATAAAAAAAATAATTTGACGGACCATCCTTACAACTTCAAAAAGTTTATACGCTTAAATAAAAATATTTATAAATTTTGTATTTTGTTTAAAAAATATCTTTAAATTTTAACAAAATCAATAATATTTTTAAATTAAAAAAGAAGTCTAAAAAATGTCATCACATTAATTTTGGACAAAAATTACTAGTACTTTATTTTTTTTTTAAATCAATTTTTAATAATGTTAAAAAATACTATTACGATTAGTACTATGTTTAAAAAATACACGTGAAAAATTAAAAACATCAATAACATCATTTACCTCTATAAAAGAATTCAAATTTTTGTTGTCATCAAGCAGACTTTTAATCTCTCATAGATTATCTCCTAACTTTTTTAGTATTATTTTTAGAAGTTAAAAAATAGTTTGGAAACATTTCTCAAAATCTCGGTTTATTTTTTTTAAATAAATGGTTAACGATTATTACTTAAAACTAACTATTAGTATGCTTTTGAACTTTAAAAAAAATTTAAAATATTTTAAAAATAAAATATAAAATATATTTTTATTAATTTAATCTATTTTTTTTAGTCGTAAAAAAATAATAATAATAAAGTTGAAATAAACTGTGTGGGTATATGTAATGAGTAAAGCAGAAAGTTAGAGATAAAAGGAAAGGAGAAGATTGGAAAAGGGGTATGTAAGATTTGACCTTTCTGAAATAGAAGTGACAACCGTGGCAGCCTCCCATTATTCTGTCCCTGACCCAATTATGCCATTGCTTCACATTTTTCAAGCTGTCTTTGTGGGCCCAAACAAGGCCCAACTCCCCTCTCTCTCCTTTTTTTATTTATTTATTAATTTTATAACTATTTGTAATTTTACTTTATATTTTATGCTAACATTTAAATTTATAATGTTCTGTCCGACAATATTATATAACATTCAGCACAAATATATTATATAATATTCAGCACAAATGTACTTTCAAAATTGAATCTTATAATAAGATTAAAAATAGTACCATCAATAACAATCTTAAACTAAAATAATTAAAATATTATTGAGTTTTATATTTTATCTACCAAATATTCCCGAACTTTTAAACGTTTTAATAATATTCTTAATTTTAAAAATTTTAAGGACATTTTTTAAATACAATATTAATTATTTTCGTAGTCTTTATTTCAAGATTTTGGTTGAAAAAAAGGTCGGAAGGTGGGGTTTTTATGTAACACTGTACCCATACAAAAGAATTAATTTTTAAAACCCATCATTTGTTTCTTTTTTTTTATATTTTATTGTTATTTTTTATTTTGTATTATTTATTATTTCAATGATTTGGTTTTCTCAATTTTCTTTCCTTTGTTACTTTTCTTTTATTATATTTTTTTGTTGTTGTTTTTTTTAATATGATATTTTCCTATTATTTATATTTATTATTATTATTTGTTCTTTTTATAACTCTCTTTAACTTATTTTATTTTTTTCAATTATTTGTATGAGTGGTTTTGGGTTTTCTTTTAGCTATTAATTATAAACGTTATATTTTAAAAAATTAAATATATTAATTTATTTCACTTTTTCAACAAAACTTAACCTAAGCACATTATTTCTTCGGTTATTTGATAAATATTTGAAGTCACCTTTTTTTTTTTTAAAAGTACTCATAGTTACTGTGTATATAAAAAAATGTTTTTTTTTTCTAACTTAATCGTAAAAATTCTCTGTTTAGTTTGAATCAGTCATATATTGAGTGATTTCTTATAATTAAATAATTTTGAGATATTATTATCAAAATGGTTTTATGGTCGAGTGGTTAGGACATTGAATTTTGAATTCATTTTTGTTCTACTATAATATATATAGTTTGGTGACATTTTCGCGAGAGGCATAGGAATGATTTATAACCATTATCTATATTTTTCTTTTCTACTCGATCATAAAAACTCTAACATTTAAATTGGATCAATCCTATGTCAAGTGACCTCCTATCATTAAATACTTTTGAGATATTTGTTTCAAAATGGTTCTATGGTCTAGTGGTTAGGACATTGGACTCTGAATCCAGTAACCTGAGTTCAAATCTCGGTAGAACCTTTTTATTATATAGTTTTTATAAATCAATAATACTATATATATATATATATATCAATAAGGTAACGCAACAGAAGTGAACATACTATAAAGGAGCGATGGAAGGTGGGCCCCACGAAAGCCCAACTGGAAATCGTGGGCATCGAAATTAAGCTCACATCTCTCCACGAGCCCTTCATTGGCCAACTGACCTTCGCCGTTTCCATTTTCCACAAATCCAAAAAAAAGAAAGAAAAAAACTCTCTGAATCTCACGAGCACAAACGCCACTTTGATTCAATAAAATTCGTAACCGTTCGAAATCACAACTCTTTGCTCTTCCTTTTTCAATCTGCCTGCCCTAAACTGGCTTTTTCTCTCTGTCACTCTTCATCCTCTCCGATTCTTCGCCCACACTGTGCCCATGCTTCCTTCGATTTGACGGTATCTGTCGTGTTTTTTTCTGATTCTAAATTCTGTTTTCATGTCATCTCATTCTGTAGTGGTGGACTGTGATTTGGTTTCATATGTGATGGATCTGTGTTTGCTTTTGCTGAATTGTTTGATTTTGGATCTTCTGTTTTTTTAATTAGATTTCATTTCTAGATCTGCTTCGACTGTTATATCGTGTTTTCGTGGTTTTTGTTTTATGCTGCCTTGATCGTGGTTTTTTCTTTTGATTTTTGGTGGATCTGTTGTAGTTTTGTTGACTTGTTTAATTAGGATGAAATTGCTACTGCTGTTAATGTGTGATTGGTGCGAGTCCTAAGTTTTTGAGTCTCTGACGTGATGCTGTTCGATTTGCAGTGTATTTCGTTGCGTCTTCTGTAAACCATGGGATTTCTGTAGATGTGATCCAATTTTCATGGAAGCTGAGGGATAAAGGTTTTCGCAGAAGTCGTGTAAGGAAATTTGTGACAAATGGCTCCATCCAGCAAAGCGGACAAGAAAGCGGCTGTAGATGCAGCCGCGTGGATGTTTAACGTTGTAACTTCTGTTGGAATCATAATCGTGAATAAGGCTCTCATGGCTACCTATGGCTTCAGCTTCGGTAATTATTTTCTTCATCACTTCCTTTCCTATCATTTACTGTATTTATACCATCTTTGTGTTCGCCATTTCTGTTTCTCTATGATATAGAGATTAGGGGTTACTTGCTGGAACTGTCTGTGGTAGCTTAAGAATTTAGTGACGTTTTATTATTTCTCAAGTATGGTCTATGAATTATGATTTTCATTCTCCTTTTTTTTTTTTTCCATCATCAGTCTTGTCATTTCCTGTTTTAAGAAGGTTCCTACCATCTTTAGTAACTCCTTTTTGTTTTCTGCCGCTGTCCATGTGATAGCTTGAGAAATCATAAGATTCTCAAGTTCCACTTTCATCCACTGTCTAAATTTGGACACTTGCAGATCCTTTTTAAAGCAAAATTTTAACTTATATCTTTAGTTAACCTAATAATGGACTGACATAGCTGTAATCTGCACGTAATGTACATGGCTATAATTTTTTTAAAAAAAGGCAAAATAAAGAGGGGGATAGAATAAGACAGAGTTATGTATGTGCTCTCTCCCTCTCTGCCTCTGCCTCTCCCTAGAAAATTATTAGATTAACTAAAAATGGAAAAATGATGGGATGACTAAATAATGTTCTTCCAAACCAAAGCCTTGGAGATTAAACGAAAGCTCTCTAGGTGGCTTAACTGAAAAATAGATTAGTTACAGAATGTGTGGGATAGGTGCTCACAATTAAAAGCTGCTGCTGATTTTTGTTGCTTATCAATAACTGGATTATATGTTTTTGGATTTCTCTGAAAATTTTCGTTTTACCAAAATAAAGTCATCCCACAATGTTATCTTTTCTAAGTGTGCTGCAGCTCGTTAATTTTTTTGAACAAAAGAAGTATGTGAATTGAAACTGGGAAAGAATAATGTCATGTGGCATGAATCAAACATCGGGGGAATGCCTTTGAGTATTAATCTTGTAGAGAGAGGTTAACTGATGCTTTGAACGAGTGAGTTTTACTGTGTATAAAACATCTCAGTGATACAGTGGGTGAATGTTGTATGCGTTATTGCTTCAAGCACTTCCTGGACTCAAGTTCAATGGCAAATTTTTTAAGAATGTAAAACTAAAAATATTATTTATAAGAAAGAAACAGGTAAAAAATTTCAGTCCAATTGCTCTAGTTTGATAATGAACCTAGAAAAATTAGGTATGGGGTACGAGTCTCTTTAAGTATGAAGTTTGGTAATTGATGATGGAAAATGTTAGGTCATAATAGTGATCATTTAATATGATTTATACATTCACAAGATGCTGCTCGTTGGTTGTCTAATTCTAATTATGCATACAACATTATCTTGCAGCCACAACCTTAACAGGTTTGCATTTTGCGACAACCACCCTGATGACTGTTATTCTAAGGTGGCTCGGTTATATTCAACCCTCCCATCTCCCTCTACCAGAGCTTCTTAAATTTGTACTATTTGCCAACTTTTCTATTGTTGGAATGAATGTTAGCCTGATGTGGAATTCAGTGGGATTTTATCAGGTAAATCTAACTCTTAGTTTTCTTCTTTCATTAGGCTATCATAACTATTCTAATCTCGAAGTTCATATTGTTCTTTTTCTGTTGTCAGATTGCCAAGTTGAGTATGATACCCGTCTCTTGCTTATTGGAAGTGGTCTTGGACAAGATTCGATACTCCCGAGACACGAAGTTGAGCATTGCAGTAGTTCTCTTGGGTGTTGGAGTATGCACTGTAACTGATGTCAGTGTCAATACCAAAGGCTTTATTGCTGCCATTATCGCTGTATGGAGCACCTCTCTGCAGCAATACGTGAGTTATTCACATTCCTCTAACATTTATCTCTAAATCTTTTTTCGTTTTCGGGTAAAACTTTGATCTACTTCATTTATCTCTAAATCTTGATAAAACTTTGATCTGCAGTATGTGCATTTTCTCCAACGGAAGTATTCGCTCAGTTCGTTCAACCTGTTAGGCCATACGGCTCCAGCACAGGCTGCATCGCTTCTACTGATAGGACCCTTTCTGGATTACTGGTTGACAAGAACAAGGGTAGATCAATATGACTACAATTTACCCTCTACGGTAAGTTCCTATTACTTCCCTTTTGTTCTAAAAAACATTGATGATATGATTTATATCTTTTTTCATTGTTCTTTGATATGCTTCGTGAACATGCTTGCTCAATACTTTCCCGTTTTTGCACATTCACAGATTTTCATAATTCTCTCCTGCTCCATAGCCGTGGGGACCAATCTTAGCCAGTTTATCTGCATAGGCAGATTCACAGCTGTGTCATTTCAAGTCCTTGGCCACATGAAGACAATCCTTGTATTGGTCATGGGATTCTTCTTTTTCGGGAAGGAGGGGCTTAACATGCAGGTAGTTTTGGGAATGGTCATAGCTGTGATTGGGATGATCTGGTATGGAAATGCCTCGTCGAAACCCGGTGGAAAAGAACGTCGGAGCCACTCGCTCCCGACTACTAGACAACAAAAGCATGGTGGTGGTGGTATATCAGATTCTACTGAACATGATGGGAAGGTCTAAAGGAGTTGGGCTCATTCCAAAAAGAAAATTTTAATTTAATTTAATTTGCTGAGTTTAGAATGACGATCTTATCTTTCATATTTATTCATCCCCCCCCACGTCTCTAATTTTCATTTTTTTTTTCTTCACAGTAATTCGATTTCTGAGAGGGCATTGTGTAATTCAGGATAGGGGAAAGTTTTCTTGGAATTTTCAATTTTTTTCTTTTTTAAAACATTATGATCACAGAATCACAGCCTACTAATTTCGGCCATAAACACATTTTCGTTGAAATTATCATGCCATCTTGTGCTGACATCTTTACATAGCACATTTTTCCGACGAAAAAGGAACTGAGCTGTTGACGCCATTTATCTCTAGAGATTAAAATAATGTCTTATACATTAAATTAAATTCTGCTTGAATGAGCAAAAGAGAGGCTAAATATTAAAGAAACCCAATCTACATCAGAAAATTTAACCCAACGTATGAATAATTTTCTAATTTTGTTGGTTGAATATTACAAAAATCAATTTATATCCCTAAATTTTGTATTTGCAATTCACACTTCAGTATCAACTTACATTAGATCTCATATGAAAAAAGCTTTGATAGACTTAGATTAAAGGGATACAATTATTAATTTATGGGATGAAATTAATATAATTATTAGTTAAAGATATTAATTGAAAAAAAAATTAGGGTTGCTTTACAAATGAAAGTCAGTATTTTTTTTCAATTCAACATGCTAATAAAGTAGATGCTTTTCAAAAAGAAAATAAATATTTTAAAAAAGTACCAAAACAATGAATTCAATTTAATTCAACAACCTAGGAATCATCATCTGGTTAAAACAATGAATCTCATAGAAGATTGATGAACCCCAGACCAAAAGAAAAGGAGGGGAAAGAAAGCATAATTGACAAAAACAAATAAACTCAACCGGGATATATCTCAATCTCTATTATAACGAGCAAAAATGAATGACCCATATGAAATATAAACCTGGCAAAGGTTTTGAAAACCCAGCCAAATCCAAAGAGGTCCACAAGCCAATCTCAAAGACTAATTATATTAACCTATTGCATTCAACAGAAGCTTGGAAAACAAAAAGGAGAGTAGAAATTTAACGCTTCTTAGAGACACCGACAGTCTTCCCTCGGCGCCCGGTAGTCTTGGTGTGCTGACCACGGACACGAAGACCCCAGTAGTGCCTCAAACCACGGTGGTTCCTGCACAAGATTGATCACACAACATACGCATTAACACCATATTCATCCCTCAAACTAACCCAAGTACCCAAAAATTAACATTGACGAAACATGTTCGCCTCATGCCTCGCACACAAAAAGAAGATAATAAGCAGACACGGAAAAAGGTCACTTCAACTAATTTTTAGGTGAAGATTGAAGCAGATCGCAAGTTGAAAAACCCGTCAACCTATTGGCTATAATTTAACAAGAACGATAAACTATTCCTACATATAACCCCAAGAGCTTGAGAATTAACAGATTCACCATTGTTCAAAATCGACAACATAAATGACATAGTTGTTTATGTTTGCAATCCAATAGATATTTAAGTGTTCAGCTAAGAAACTTCCTAACAATGCAGAAAATTATCAGTTCCTACATCTTAACACCATACTAAAATCTCTTTGTTTACAGGATTGATCTATAACAACCGTAGCAAAATGACAACATGAAGTTGAAGGCTTATATCGTAGGGAGCCTAGTAATCTAGTGTTTTGTGTTCAATCTTCATTGTAAGCAAATCTAAGAGTAAACTACCATATATATTGCTAATAAGAATCAATCACCTGATCTTCTTCAAACGCTCCAAGTCGTCCCTCAGCTTCATGTCGAGAGCATTGGATACCACCTGTGAATACTTGCCATCCTTGTAGTCCTTCTGTCTATTCAAAAACCAGTCAGGAATCTTGAACTGCCGGGGGTTGGCAACAACGACCATGAGATTGTCCAGCTCCGCAGCAGTCAACTCACCAGCCCTAAGGTAAAAGAAGCAAACATTTAAAACACAAAACTTACACAGAAGATTACACAAATATAAACAACATAGAACCATATACTACACACGCCAATTTCGAGTGAGAAATGACAAGTAACTTAATTATTTTCCTTTTCCTATACTCGTTGAACTAGACAATTTGCCTTAAATCCTACCATATATATCAATGGATCTTGACAGCACCTGAACAGATTATCAAGCAGTGGAGCAAGAGCTTGTGGGACTATTCTAACAATAATTTAACGGATTGAAGAACACGAATCCAATGAGAACATGGCTAAATATTTCACAGGAAAAGTTCTCTTTACGATCTCATGACTATAACAATGAAAAAGTAAGCATACATTGAATCTGCATACATGAACAATAAAAGAAGAAAAATACCTTTTGTTCATGTCAACATCGGCTTTTTTGCAGACCATGTTGGCCAAACGCCTTCCAATACCTTTGATGGAAGTAAGAGCGAACATAATCTTCTGTTTTCCATCAACGTTTGTGTTGAGCACACGCAATATGTGCTGGAACTCTTCGTTCGCTACCAACGACTGAATCGACGATCAAAAAAAGGTTACAGACTTCGAATACAGAAACAGATTGATCCAAGTAAAAAGAATAGAACGACAATGGTGGAGCGCTAGGGCTTACCATTTTGACGGGAGAGGGCGCGCAGATTCCTCCTGATGCTTCTTCTCTCTGAAGCCGCAACGCAACGAACGCCTTACCTACGGAAGAAGCTGAAAATGAGGAATTTATAGTAGGGCTCTTCTTCTTCTTCTTCTTCTTCTAGGGCTGAATGTTTCTGTGAAAAGTCCGCTTTACCCTTTAATGAACATTTTGAATTCGGCCCATTTGGCAGGCCTGGTTTATCTTTTAAATCGAACATATCGAATAATTATTTATAATAAAGCTAACAACAAAAATAGCCTAACAATTAAAGATAAAAGAGGCCAAATATTAAAATACTAAAATTTATACAGTTAAATTACCAAAATACCCCTGATCGAAATTTGAGATTAATTTAAGAAATTGAAATTGAGCTTACTTAGTGTTCAGCATAAGAAACCTTAGAATTAATAGACATAATGAATCATTATACTCACACATGAAAATGGACCAACGAATTCAACGAGGATCTCCAAAATCTCAACCATGGAAATACATAACATTGCTAATCCGAATTATATTAGATTTTGTTGGACTCAATTTTATACGAGTACGCTATGATTAAACTATCAGTAGACCTAAAATAATGATCCAGATTACTTTTTATCTTACGGTATAATATTGCAAGCTATAACAAAGACATCTCAACTATAAAAAAAGAATATAAATACATAAACAACCGTCGACCATACTTGATGTTGGAAACAAGATGTGGTCAAATGTTGTTAAAAGTGAAGAACTAATACTAACTAACTACGCTAACGAGAATTAATCGAATGTAAATAGAGGATCAAAAATGTTTGTGAGTTGTGAACGGGTGATAAACAAACAAAAAAAAACAAAATTACCTAATCTACACTATAAAAATATATTGAAATTGCTATGTGTGTAGGGGTAGGCATCGTGAGAGTCGGACGCTTGCATGGTGTGCTTCCATTTATCATATTGGGAGAGAGCACAGTCTTCCATTTATCAAATTTTCTAACTAGGTTTTTTAAAACTTATATTTTCTAAGTTTAAGGTAATAAAAAAATTGATTTTTTTCTTAAAACTAAAAATGTCATCTTGAATTGTTTCAAAAGAAAAATAATATTATAATAAATACTCTATATATATCCTACTTTGGTTATGATTTAATAACTTTTTAGCGTCATAATCAAAGTAGAAACCAACAAATGGTACAAATATGACTCAATTCATCTCATAGCCCTAAGCAAATTGGCAAAACCTGGTACACACTACTTACTGGTCATCGTTGTGTTTCAAATCCTTCCTGTTGGTAAGTCTGATTGCCTTGCCTGCTTCGGACTAATGGTTAGCTTCAAAAGTGTACACCTCGGGCACCGAATGTCGGGGTCGTGTGGCAGCCGAGGTCGGCCTTCCTATCGATAGCCTCATTGGTTGAACTAAATGTAGACAGATCAACATGTCTTCCTCAAAATAATTCGCTCCGACTAAACTACCAAAACGACATCAAAACCAACGACAGCATGGCATGAACGAAATATACGAACCTTAAAACCCGTACTTTTCGTAGCTGCAAAACCGACCGGGTTGATATCAATTAGGAATCAAATGGGGGTAACATATGCACTTACCTAGAGAAACAAGAACCACAGTAGATGAAATCCCTGCAAGTTCAAGCTACTCTAAACTCATTTCATGTAAGAAAGAGCCACAAATTACATGTGCAAATTACATGTGCTAGACCAATCACTGAAATACCACGGGTTTATAACGTAGAAAACCGACACGACTGGATAACAAGATAGGTGAGACTTGGTTGCCCTGTCATAATGTTACTGTACACGATCATCTCATCATATGAAAAGTACCAACCTCGACTAGAATAAGGAACTATAATGACATTATGAGATCTTACTTTTCAAACAGAATGAGAAAAAATTAGCAATAGCTAATAAGAAACCTGTTTCTTTCAAATCGATCGATACTTACGATTTCTCTATGTAGGCCTCTCGCTTGTGGTCCGAGTAATTTTGGTACTAAAAGCTAGTTAACTTCACAAAGAAATGGAGCAGCCTAATTCTTTGGCAGCAACATGTAGAATATCGATTGGCAATCCGGTTACAAGTCGACTATGAGCTTCCCAGGTCAAGCTTTGTTCAAGGTCAGCTTTCCAGTTAATGGCTTCCATATTGAAGTACTGATAAGATGGACCGTGGACACCGTTTGTGTTCTTCGGTTTAAATCTACAGATATCTGAACCTGTTTGCAAAATATCGCGAAGAACCAATGTACTCAAAGTACGGACATGCGCACTTGGATGAGAAAGGCAGCAAACTGTAGCTGGTAGACGACACTGTATGGACAAAATCATTTCGATCAATGTGTCGTTAATTGACAAGTGGCGTTATGGTTTCTGATTTCAGAGGCATAATAAATTTGACTGTTCTAAATGTCTTGGCCTGTTTCTTCAAATCATAATGCATTTGAGAACACTTGAGAAGTGGAAAGATGTTACCTTCAAAAGGTTGGCAAGACCATCGGCGATCGACAACCCAGATTCTCCCCACTCCATCACCGGACGTACTGCTCGAGCTGTTGCTTCTAGGAGCTGTCCACATAAAGAAGAAGTTAGCACCAGTAGATAGCTAAGTTCTTCCCTCCCTCAGCATCTCAGTCATTTTTTCTTCCTAAAAGACTAGATTGCTATCACTTTTTAAACTTTCCCTCTAGAAGCCTATGTTAAGGTCAAGAAACTTTTAAGGTCAGATTTTAATATCACCTCCAGTTGGGGCAAAGTGCAAGCTTCTCCATCTACCAGCAATCCATCTGTAGCACGTAAAAGAAGGTCGGATGCGCTTGCTAAAGTTACTAATGATTCTGGTATATCATGATTTCTCATGAGTTCAACAATCAATTTGATGATCCGCTGGTTGATCCTCCACATCTTCTGCCCTTGATTATCATCTTTAGCAATCCAAGGCTGGAATTCTCTATCAGCCTGCAATCCAAGAAGGCAAGATAAGTACCTAAAGTAATCGACAAAGGTAAAGCCACTTCAAGAACCATCTTGATTCGACCTCCTCAAATACGAAAAAATTAATGAAATTAACGTATTTATTTACCAAGGAAGAACAGGAATCAAGAAAGTTTTAATGAAAAGAATATATAAAAAAATTTGAAATAACGAGCAGGTTGAATAGGAAATAGACCTGGAGCACAACAGCTGCAGCTGCTTTTGCCGGGGATGCAGATACAACATTGCATAGTGCATCAACTACCTATAAAATTAAAGCAAGATCAAAATAAACAGTTGACTAAAATGTATACATTAAAAAATATAATTTGATGTGGAGAGGAGATGAATCTTTTTTCTCTAAGTGTCATTAAATGATTAGTTTATGAGTGATTTTCATATAATCATTTAATATTTGGTTTTACACTTTAAAATACATTTTTCATACGACAAAAAATAATTTTGAATGATTAAAGACATGTTTGGGAGTGATTTTTAATATGACGAAAATAATTATAGGTATTTCAAAATCACTCTCAAACATGTTCTAAGTAAATAGATGCATTGCCTATGATCTCTCAATACCTAAACCAGAAATATAATGGGCAGAAAGAAGGCAATAGTTAGCTTACCTGTCTCCATCCCTGTTGGGCAGACGTACCCTCTGCACTTGGTTGAGTTTCGGGTGTCGCGATTAACTTGTGCCATAGAAGTGAAACAACAGAGAAGCATAACTCTTGCTTCTCTGCTAACACTGATCTCAAAAGAATTTGTGCACATCCATTGAATCCTATGTGCCTATCAATTGTGAGAAAATTTGCCAGTTCAGAAGCATCTAACTGGAAACTTGCTATACGTTTGCCTAACGTATTTTCCAAGTCAATATTTGAATCTGATGATCTTGCTCTAACATGGCACGCCTCTTCACATTGAGGGATAGACTGCTGATCAGTCTCACAGTAGACATGACCATCTAGTTGAGTTGGCTTTTGGCCTGCTAAAGATACGCGAGAGTATTCAGAAATTGGTGCAGCCACTAAATGCACTTCTAATGGCTCAGCCCTGTTGACAATAGATGCAACAGCTTTGCTGTGAATATCAATGAGGTTGTACAGTGATGATGCCCGGGTGTGAATTTCTTTGTCCCACTTGCACCGCATCAAAACAGAGAGAGCATGCATGCAAGCTCTTGACCGTCGAAATAGTTCTGAAACATGGGCAGCAACCATAGCTGCAGCGACTATTTCATTTGAACTGTAGCTCCAGGACGTTCCTAGAGATGAAGGCTTAAGAGAAAAAAGAGCCTCCAAAATCGATAAGATTCTATGCGTATGGCGAATTGCCGAGTTAATGCTACTTTGAAGTTCAAAAGAAGATCCATTTATTTTGACTAACTTGGCAACATCTTGCAAGCCTTTAAAACGCAAATGCTTCCTTCCCCGTGACATCAATGGAAACAGCTGCAATTCACAAGAAAGAGCACAAACAGCAGCAAGAACATAAGAATCAAAAGCAGATACAGCTCCTTGTTTATTCATCCTACTTTTTGTTTCTCTTCTTTCACTGGAAGTGTCTTGATTTTGCTCGAGCCTTTCTTCCTGAAAATTACCACTATCACTTCTTCTTTTCTTTCTCCCGTTTGACTGAGCTTCATGACTAACACAAACGGTTAACACAACAAAAAGTAAGCGTGAAGCAAGCTCTTCAGAAGCACACGATTCTAAGAAAAGAGAGTGAACCATCATCCGGAGCTCAGATTTAGAAAGGTTTTTAGAGGCAGATCCAATTCCAGAAAGATATTTGAGTCTCCTTGTACGCTCTGTTGAAGACTCGGATGGAAATGCTCTTTGAAGAATTGCTTCTACAGTAGCGACAAATATCTTCATCAAACATGCTTCGGATGGACTACCACGAGGAAGATATTCAAGGACTTTAAGAAGTGGTATGTACAAATTCCATGATAATAGGGGTGGTTGTAGTGGCGTTGCAACAACGATTTCTGGAAGATCAACTGCAGAAGAACTTAACGGAATCAAGCCATAAGCAGCTTCCCAAATGGTACAGATTCTCCATTCAACTTCCTGGCCATGGGCACAAAGCATGGATGCAATCCCTTGGGCAGTCGCTTCAATCGTTGCTTCTGCTGCTGGCACTTCTATCTGGCATAAACCAATATGGCTTGAATGTTAGATGATATAATTGTTACACAAGAACATTCATAACATCCTAGGTTATATTTTTGTTTAAGTGCAGCCAGCTCTTAAGGGTTGATTAAGAGGTACCTGTCTCTGGTAGGATGATATATAATCGCCTAATGGTTCGTGTTGAATTTCATCTCCCTCAACTTGCCTCAAAGGAGGAAAAAGCAATGCAGGCTGGGAGAGTATGCGGAAAAGTAATGCTGCAGCTGCATCAGCAGCAATGCCCACTCGCATTGACATTGCCGTTCCTATCGCACGCAAGAAATGCAAATGCATCCAGTTCCTAGGTAGCTGCAGGAAAAATCCAGTAAGAATATTGATGAATCAGAAACATGACCATTCCATTAGCCACTATATCATATTTTATCAATAAAAAGAGTTAAAAAAGAAAAGAATATATATGTATGGGAGATTCATTAACCAATCAATTACAAACAGCATATAATCTTTCCATCAACAGGAGACAATTCCTGGAATTCAGTAATTATGTATACCTGTTTACCAACTATGCAAGCATGCGAGACGAACCATATCTATACCACTTCGACATTTAAATCGTTTTCTTGTGTGGAACAAACCCTGCAGTTGGGTTCAATGCAGTTATGGATGGGTACCATATTTTATTAATAAAATTAGTTATTATGTGCTTAATTACATTTGCCTAATCTTAGACTCTAGGAAGTCTGCAAATTTAAGCACAAAAGACAATAATGTTGTTTAATGTAGGTGTTCACAACATTCTTGGATAGCCTGTTTTTTTCCCCATCCAACATTACTTCCGTCCTAAATTTGGGAGCGAAGAATACATGAAGCAGAAGTTCAAAAAAGAGAGTGGCAGTGTTATTTTTCTCAATTAGTTTGTGTCTGTGATAACGATTTTCAATGATCATTCAATACTGGAACTAAAAGGAAAAGGAAATTATGTCAAGAAAAATAACAACATGATCACTAAAACTAGCTTACTCTTATTCCAGATGCGTAGTCTTCAGCAGCCCGAAGGAGCTCTACAAGCTGAACAGCTGCATCAAGTGCATCAGGAGCCCATGAAGGAGGTGCTTCTAAAAGCCCCAGAAGAAGCCTTTGAGTAGCACTTGGAGTAGCAATAGCATAATACCTACGTAAAGAAAATATGAGTATCCATTGAGGCTAAGTTGAAAAGATTCAAAAGCTTCTTAATTTTCTTTCTTCTGAATTAGAATTCGACCTGTGAAATAAACGTGCATAAGGCTCCAAAGCAGGTAGCCCAGCAACTAGATGTTCATCCAAAGCTGTAGTTGGCGGAGGAAGTAGAAGTGCAGGAACAGCTGCTGCTGTTAAAGTGGCAGTCTCATAACGAGCAACTTCTTCATCACATACACTTAATATAACGCCAGCACCATTAGCAACAGCCCACCTTGGGGTTGATGGTACAAGTTGAGGATGCTTTCCAGACCCACGAGATGTAGCTAAGAGCAAAAAGAAAAGATAGCATTCTAAAGGCCTTCTCTCAATATGGAATATTAGCCAATGTTTATAATGTTAAATTTATCAGACATTAATGGAAAAAAGGGTAACATCAATATATAAAAAAAGGGTAATGAACAAACCAGTTGTAGGCGGCTTTAGTTCTCCAGCAGCATATTTGCCCATAACGCCACTACACCTGCCGAACAGAAAACCATAGTAAGATCATGTGAAATAATCCATCAGAAAGTGAGACCAACATGATCGTGTTTATAGCATCAATTGACTTCAACAGTTAAAACATCTTTCCTTCCAAATAGAATCAAACTCTTTTGAACTAGACATAAGTAACCATATCAGAACACGAGTCAAATGTGACCCTATATTTTAGAGCATCCAAATATATATGGATTCAAAATTGGTTTCCAGGGTACTCTATTTTTGTTGATGTAAATAGTAAAACATAGCCACTTACCAACGGAAGTAGTCGCTTCTAATGCCTAAAGGTGCCGCAAGCAGTATGTCAGTAATCCATGGGGATAGGGGCCTTAAGGGCTTCCTATCCTGATTCAGAGGTGTCTGGCTGGGTGGCACATTAATTGAGTTACTACTCGTTGCATGGTTGTCACAACCACTTCTTTCTCCTTCCATATTCTGTTGTTCCGTCTTATATATGGGACGATTATAATGAGTCAAAATTCTCAATATCTCACCACATGCCATAGCCCACTGTTCAGAATAATCATGCTGAAGAAAACAGCATATATGAGACAGCACACAACTTTGAATCAAACCCAAGCTCAAAAGAGAGATAAAGTAGGAGGTTCTCATTTAAACTTACCTCTGTGTTGGGGCAAAATAAGGATATAAAAGACGAAAAGGGAGAACCGCTCTTGGAGTACGCCACCGTACCGTCAATAATACAAGAAATAATTGGAAGAATAACAGCATGCCCATGTTCCGGATGATGAAGAACAAAAGTTGCTGGAGATTGTTTTCAATGATAAAAGGCAATTATTTAGTACTCACTCATAAACATATAATGGCAATGAAATGATCAATAAACGACTAATGATAAGGCAGGTTGGTCCTTACCTAAAACATCATCAATAAGGCGCTTTTCCTTCCATGGATAGTGGCTACGGATTAACTGCAGCAAGAGTGCACATCAATAAACTAAACTCATAAAAACTAGATCCACAAAACATAGGATTTCCCCTCCATGTCAGTATGATTAGAGTGTATTTCTCTATAGCAAAATATTAGTGTAGAAATAAGTGCGAGAAAAACCTCAGCAATATCCTCTGGAAACTGTTCTGATGTGAACTGACCCAAGCACTCAACATAAGTAGTGATTTCAGCCTGAATGTCAAGATGTAAGAGAGCACGTGCGTGATGAAAGTAAATATAATTAGATTCAAGGGAAAGCTGAGTGATATCTTAAAGCTTTTGACATGTAATTTACAGATTAACAATAATGTAAACTTGGTATAATGTGTATATTTTTCTTTGAAAAGATACTCAAATATGAAAAAATGGCTGTCGTCCCATAATCATTTGAGTTTTTAGGGATAGATACAAGTATACGAAAATATATAAAAGAGAGAGATGCTACTGCAAAAGAAATATAAAATATATGAATAGAGCAGATAGATATATCCAATCTGAGCATAAAATACTCTTCCAAGATCTAACCATTTTCCCAGGCTGCACAATTTAAACAAACAAAAACTAACGAGGAGGCAGTATAATTTACATAATCTTGAAAAATTGAAGGATTCAACAGAATTAGAAGGAAGCATGGAAAACTGGCTCACCTTTCTTTGATGCTCATCTCGAGGCGGAGACCAAAACAAGGACGAAAACTGGAGACGATCTATCCACCTTTCAGATGAACTAGCCATCATATAGAACAAAAAAGAGTCTACTTCTCAAGTATTCACTGGGAGCAGCCTACAACAGTTTCTCATTTACCATCCAAACGATGGACCCTCAAGCTTTAGCATCCAAAACACCGCTACCAGTCAAGAATCAAAATATCGAAACTCAACATCCCAAATCGGCACCCAATTTCGATTAGCTAATTTGAAACAAAAAAATAAACTGAAAATCAAGGCTACGGAGGCAGCTCCGTCAAAGAAATTTTACGAGTATGACTGGCTCAGAACGTTCGATTTCGCTCCAGAGCTACCAAAAGTCTTCAAAGTTACAAGAAAACCACGCAAAACCTGGTTTCTGTTGAGATAGGGCCAAATAATCAGAGAATACATCATGAGATCAAACAACACCAAAAATAAGAACCGAATACCCCAAAATTCATCTATATGAACCGAAATAACCCAAAAATTACGAAAAATAAACCAGTAAACACAAATTTATAACAATAACCAAATATTCTCACAAAATCTTCAGTAATAAAGCAGATGAATTCTATTTCGACGGAGAACATCATGTACGATCATAAAGAAAAAAGAACCACAAAGTGTGAGAGATACATCATGCAAAACTCAACCGGATTAACATGAAGAACACAAAAGAAAAAAGAACAAAACAGAAACAGAAACAATATAGAATAGAGCAGAAACCTGGACGTTTTCAGTAGAACAAGCGGCTGAATAAGAAACTCCGATGGAAGAAGAAACAAAAACTACTGCAATAACTGAGATTATGAATCTACAACAAGAACAAGAACAAGAAAAAAAAAATTATTGCAGCGTTTTTTTTCTGATTTATTTTCTGATTTATTTTCAGAGGTTGAGTTTTGGTACAGGAGTAGAGAGAGAAAGATAGAGAGGGGAGAGAGAGGGAAAGAGAGGAGGAAGATATGACAGATCTTTAGCAGGGCTCTAGGCTTAAGTTGGCTTCTTACGTGGCACTGATATTTTCCTCTCGTCTTGGGGTCTAATTGTCGTGTCGCGTGATGCCCATTGTAAGGAACCATACATGTCCATCCATGCATTACACATCACATCCATACCCATGTGGTTTTTTCTTTTTCCATGGTTTATCGAAGAAAAAAAGAATTTTCACAAAAATTAAAAACGGTAATAAAATAAATAAAAAATTGGTTTTAAATAATACAATTATGATTTAATAAAATTTTCATAAATAATTATATAATATAGACTATTGATAAAAAAATATATATTTTTTAAAATATCGTAGTTATGAAAGCTTTTGCTCCGTCTATCACTTTTGACATCAACATATACCCTTCGAGTGTCAAACGTTGGCAACCAACATTTGCTCCTTATCACTTTTAATGTTAGTTTTGGTTCAAGGTTTGTCGAGAGTCTCTCGATCGACTCATAAGGGATCGATTAAAGTCTTGACCGAGCAAATTAAGATAAATTCTTTAAGAGATTGGCTACATGATTTGGCTGAACGAGACTTTGAACAAACTAAAAGGGTCGATCGAATTGTCATGGGCCATTTAGTCAACCCCTTAAGGAATCAATCAAATGGATCCAATTTGATTTGTTGAGTCGGCTCTTCTAGAGTCCACCAAGTTTAACCTCGTGACTCTTTAGACAACACATAAATTTGCAACCATCGTCTTTTCGTTGAATTTTCTATATCCAATCTTACGTTAAATTATTAAAGGTATTCATATTAAAATGTCGTGTCGAAGAATAGTTGTGGAAAAAAATATAAAAAATAAATATTTTACCCTTTTTAAATATCTTAAATACTTATATTAGCATGAGATAAAGTAAAAAATAAGAAATCGAGTATTTTCGATAAGTGTGTAAACTTCAAACTTGTTAAAGCTGGTGGGTGGAATAATGATCGTTCTTTAAATTGGCGTGCCAAAAAACATAATATTGAATTGAATATCATCGATATAATTTTATTTAATAATTTTTTTTTCAACTAGGAACAATATTTATTTTTCAATCATATATTTAATAAATTACGAAGAATTTCTTTTATTAATTTATTAGTGATTGGTGTATATTTGAATCAGCCACCAACGAAATTAATGAAACGACGAGAATATTTAATGTAAAAAAATGTTACAATTATATATATATTTGACATGTCATTTTTCAATATCAAATGACGATATTCAACAAATTCGTTTATAATCCGAATGTCCAACTTATAGAAATTCTTTTTAATATCTTTAAATACTAAAGTTGTGTACGAAAAAAAAACGAATTTATACTATCGCAAGATAGTTATTATATTTTATTATTATTATTAAAGAAAAGATGGATAATAATGATAATAATAATATCTCATGTAAATATTATATTATAATTTGTTTGTAAGTAAAAAAAATGGTGGTGTAAATTTATAAAATATATATATATATATATATATTTTGGTTGCAAACCAACCTAAAATGTTCATTTAACCTTAGTCGAACTTGGTGAATAATCCCTATTTAAACGAGTATTAAGAGAGAGTAAAGAAAAATGTCTTTGCGTAACTAAATGAGGCTAAAATAGAGATATATTTTTTTGTCTTTGTCCCTATCCCACTCAAATAAAACAAGGGTAACGGTATAATTCAATAATTATGGATTATTGATAGATATTAAATTATAAATTTAGTTTTTATTTATAAACTTTAAAAACTAATTTTCCATTAAAAAAAAATTTAAAACACGTAGAATTGAAACTTCATTCATAAATTTATTTGGCATTTTTTAAAATTTAATAACACTAAAAATTAAGGCTTATAATTTAACCGTTTCTAAACTAAAAAAATAAAATAAATTCCCTCCTCCTGATTTAGGTTTGGAGGCAACAAATCCACGAAGGAGATAGAAAGCATTGGCCAATGGGCGGTGGAAAAAGCATCAAAACGCTCCACAGTTTTCGTGACACGTGGTAGATAGATGGGCAGCAATATGACGGGCAGGCAGGATACGCGGTCAGAGCCCAAAATATCTTCGCCTAGTAGACGTCTGACCTCGCCACTAGCACAAAGCATCTCTAGATATTTTGCACATAGTGGGTCCCGCAACCCCAACGACCAATTGGAGTGCAGCTCGAGATATGGACAGAATACGGATCTTTCGACTTCCCCTTGCCTTCTGACGTGGCCTATTGCGATGTGAGGAATTTATCTCTTGTCGACGATCTCGATTTCCTTTACTGGCCGGTGGATCCGCGTGGGTCCCACTATTCTAAAAATGGGTCCCCACTGTCCTATGTATGTATGTATTACGAAGATGCATGCCATGTTATGGCCAGGCGTGGGGACCACCATTCATACGTGTTTTTTTTTTTCATTTTTTAAAAACTTTATTAATATCATTTATTCCACAAAATTAGGGTGAATTTTAGAATTCTATAGTTTGGCCTTATATAATTTGAATAAATTTTACTAATTATCGTAAATAACACTTTGTTTGCTTAAAAAAAATCACTTTTTTTTATTGAATTTTACATTACCCTAAACTTTAATATATTCGATTAACATATAAACAAAATCAACGGCATTAATATAAGATATATACTATTGGTCAAATTTTACTAATTCTAAATTAAAATTTTTCAATTTATGAAAACTAAGTTGAAAAATACTCCAAACATACTATACTGACTCGCCTGCCTTAAAATTGTGGTAAAATTATAAAGGTTAAAATTGTAATTTTATTTTTTTGTATTTAAAATATTTTAAATATCTATAAATTATTTTACAATAAGTTTATCCTAAATAAGATTGAGGATATTTAATTTTAATTAAGAAAACAAGTTCAAATGAATTGTTGGAGCATGAAAATAGTTTTTTTTAATAATTAAAGTTTAATTTGGTCTATGGAACGGTTTTTAATTACTAATGTCATTACACAGCTGAATTATTCACATATCTTACTTAAAAAATAATATTCACTAGTTTAAAATTTAAAAGCGAAAATAAAAATGAGCTTATTTAATCTAAAAATATTATTATCGTAGCTGTTCATTTCTAATTTTGTATTAAAATTGTTTTAAGAAAATTTAAGCCATATTTTTAGTTTTGGGAGTTCCTGGTTACGAAGAGAAATAGAAATAGAATTTGAATCGAAGGTGTGTATTCTCATCGATATTTATAACCTTTAAATAGGATACAAGCTAACAAGTAATACCTACCAACAACGAAAATATAAACTAATTAAATATTGAGAATAAAATAAAATATACTACAAATCAAATCATAAAAAAAAAGAATATTAAGATATAATATCGAAGATATATTCCATAACTAAATATATTCTCCAAATATTATATCTCAACACTCCCCCTTGGAGTCAAGTTGGGGAGTGTATGTAATTACATCCAACTTGTAGTGTATGTCTTTTGTCTTCCCAGTATTGAAAATAGAGAGTGTAGGTCAATAACACTCGACTTTGATAGTATAGGTCAATAACACTTAACTTGTCTTTGACAGGAGAGTGTAGGTCAATAACACTTTTGTTATCCTAGCAGAGTGAAAAATAGACCGCATTTGATTGGTTTGCATTTTTAGACTTTCAAGAAATGATTGAATTTACAAGAAATATGCAAAACTAAAAACTAAAAATTGACCGTCTTTGATTGGTTTGCATTTTTAGACCTTCAAGAAATTATTGAACTTCCAAGAAATATGCAAAACCAAAAAATAGACCGCAATGATTGACTCGAGAATTGGTAATTTGTCCCATTTAATTTGATTGGAACAAGTGAATATCCTCCTTGATTATTTCTTGGTCCATGCATAAATGATTTATGTCATGACTTGTAATTTGTTCTATTTAATTTGATTGGAACGAGTGAATATCATGATCCGAAGTTTTGAAGTTGGATAATAACACCATGATCGGTGCTCTGGATCACTTGAGAGGTTGTGAAAGAAAATACGAACATCTTGAATATGCCACATTTAAGCTTAGTGAGAAATTTGAAGATGCTTATAACGTATTCTTGATATTGGATGATCGGCGCCGGTAAAAGCTTCACTGATTGAGTTAGAGTTTGACTTTAGTTTAATACTCCCCTTGAACTCAGAGTCCAAAAAGGTATTAAGAATACTAAGATCGGTGCTCTAATACCATGTTAAGAATGAGAAATAGAAATAGAATTGGAATCAAAGATGTGTATTCTCATTGATATTCATAACTTTAAGTAACATACAAGCTACCAACTAATACATACAATAAGGAAAATATAAACTAATTAAATATTGAGAATAAAATAAAATATACTACAAATCAAATCATAAAGAAAATAATATTAAGATATAATATCGAAAATATATTCTCCAAATATTATATCTCAACATTATTTTTTCTTTTAGTTACAAATGCTTACCGTATTTTATGTTATTATTGTTAGGTTAAATTGTAAATTTAGTAATGTGATTTTATTCATAAACTATAAAAAATGTCTTAGCAAATCATTAAACTTAATTTTTGTATATAATATGTCTTTAATATATTAAACAAATAAAAAAATTAATTTTTTCGTATAAATCTATTTGTGTAATAAGATTTCAAACTTTTAATTATATCCTTCTAAAAAATAACAAATAATTTTATTTTAATATATTTTGTTATGATTTTTACAAATATTAAATTTATTGTCCATTATTAGTTTAAAGTTATAATTTATCTAAGTTAGAAATTGGATGATAAACTTAATTATATTAATTTTCTTTAGCAAATTTTAATTATAAATTACTGATGGATATTAAATTTAAATTTTATTATAATTATAAGACGAAATTTAGAATTTTTAACAATAAATGAATTGAGAAAAAAAAAATAGTATAAATGACTCAAGTAACTTATATATTTGGGTGAACTTTATATAAAATCACGTAGTATTGATCGGTTAGTCCGCCTCCAATGAATTTATCAAAATTATTTTATCGAATAATAAAACATAAATTCAAACACGATAACAACTTGTTCTCTATTTGAATTTTGTGATCTACAATAATAATAAATATTTAATTATAATTTAAAATTTTAAGATTTTCGTATTTAATATAATGTACTATTATTTATTTACTGATTATAGAAATGTAAGTGTATGAACTTTGTTTTAATTTAATTTGTTAAATTATTTTAAAATTATATTTGTCTTCATGTTATTTATTTTTTTAGGTTTTTTTAATAATTTCAGCCACAAAAATAAGTTTCGTGAAATAAAAAACATAAATTCAAAAATTAAATATGTATAGAAGAAAGCCATAAGATTCTTTTAAACAATAAAAATAAATTCATAATTTAAACTGTGTGTGTTAATTTTTATCTATAATAATTTTTCTCACTCAAAATTAAGTTGGATTAATGTACAAAATTGATCTCAAATAATTATCTTAAAAACTGATAGTTTAGTTAATATAAACGTGCAATTTTTTTTATAGGGTTCAGCAATTTTGTACTAAATAGGTAAACTAAATTATCAAAAAATAAAATAAAAGGGGAAATGGACCTGGCGCGTGGGTACAACGGAGAGAAAAGGGCCCAAACCAAACCATTACGTTCCCGTAGGTTGAAGTGGTCAGACGATACGATTGGTGACTCACCGTCATTTGGTCATAAAGAAAGTAAGAAACGTGTCGCGATCTGAGACGAACACGTTGAGCCATTTGCTGTCTGTAACGGTGACCCATGAATTGTCGTTTTCAAGAAAGCTGAAAAAGGTTGGAAGGTACGAGATAAGTAAAGCGCACAAATAATGCCGGACCTCGTTTGGTTTCCTTTCCTATAAAGTGCCAAGTGCTAAGAGCCAAAAGAGACACTATTTTTGTCGCGTAATTAAATAAAGTAAAAATTTATTTCTTTTTTGCCTTTGGATGTTTGGTTCAATTTTGGATCACGTGGAGTTTTCCCATCTAATCACGTGGGAACGAAATTTGAGCCAATTTTTTTAGGGACTTATGAATACTAATTAAAAATCGTGATTAAATTATCAAAAATATATTTTATTTATTTTTTAAAATAGTAGTTTTTTTTTTTAGTTTAAAATTTTTTAAAATGTTTGATATAAAGTCGACATAATAGCAACCTAAAACGATACGTTGAAGTTCGTTTGGTTTGGTTTAGTTTGGCAGATTTTGGTCAAATTGTAGGTATAGAATTTATTGCCAACCGGTGAGCTTGAGCATACATTTAAAGGTATAGATTTTTTTATTTTTTATTTTTTTTATATGTGAGATCGAGAGAATTATTTTTTTTACGAAACAACGGAAGAAGTTTGTGGAGAAATCAAGAAGTGTTTGGGATCAATAGAGTTTTGGGTAGTAGTTCGTTTGGAATGGATGAAAAGGGCGACAGTTGAGGAAGCTGAACTATACGAGACCTCGTGTATGCATTCAGATCTAATGAAGTTATTTCAATTGTGTTATGCCCCCGATGTAGGTGCAAACCAAATCGAGTTACTAATTGCTGTCTCATTTTTACTTTTATGTAATTGTGGATGGTGTGTTTGCATTGATTTAATTTGTTAATTTATTTTTTAACGATAAATTGTTATATTAAAATTTAGCCAAAAACCATATATAAAAGATAAAAACACTAACTCAATCTAGATTCTCGTTCACGTTTTCAAATATGACAAACAATAATAAAAGTGATAAATCTCAATCTAGATATCGATTTTTAGTTCACGTTCTCGCAAAAAAAAAAAAAGACTAAACTCATAGATAAAAAATGCTTCCTCAATCAAAATCATGGGTCTCATTCTAGCAAATATGACCAACAATAACAAAAAAAAATAAAAAGACAAATGACAACTCTCAAGAAAGGGAGTGTGTGATGTCCCACATTGATTGGAGAGAAGAATAAAATACCACGGATTGAAAACCTTCCCTACCAGACGCGTTTTAAAGCCTTGAGGGGAAGCTCGAAAGGGAAAGCCCAAAGAGGACAATATCTACTAGCGGTAGATCTGGGTCGTTACAAATGGTATTATAGCCAGACACGGGACGATGTGCCAGCCTTCTCGCTGTTCCCCGAAGGGGGTAGACACGAGGCGGTGTGCCAGTAAGGACGCTGGCCCCAAAGGGGGTGGATTGTGATGTCCCACATTGGTTGGGAGGAGAACTAAAGCCTTGAGGAGAAGCCCGAAAGGGAAAGCCCAAACAACACAATATCTGCTAGCGGTGGATCTGGGTCGTTATAGAGTGAAAAGGAGAATTGGTTTCCAATTCCAAATCTCATTATTCCTTAGCGTTGTTTCATCTCATTTTGTTTCAATGAAAAGAGTAACGAGTTATGAAAATGCAAGTAAACGGAAGTCTTTGGCAGAAAAAATTAAATCGAAACAAATTGAACGACGCTACTAGGAAAAAAAAATGGATCTAATTTAGTGTCTTTTTGCCAATTTTCGAGCACCATGATGAGAACTAAATCCATATCGATATCGACATCGATGTCTAAATTGCAAGTTAGCGTTTTTTTTGCTTTAATTGTGATTTTTGTTATATCGATATCGAATTAGATAAATTGATATCGATATGATTTAAATTGGTACCACGTTTTGATTTTTATTCTTGATTTTTTTGTCGGACCAATATCAGACTATATCGAAATGTGCTTAATTTTTTGTCATGCATGTTTTTTTATATATCATTTGCGAGAACAAAAATGAGGACTGAGTTGAGTTTGTCTTTTTAGGCATGAATTTAATCATATATTTTTTTTATTTGAATTTACAAAAATATAATTTTGAAATAAATTAAATAATATTGTCTTATTAAATAAATAAATATAGATTTTGTTTTGAAAACTATGATTGGAAACGTTTATATTAAAACTGTGTATTTTTTCAAATTTAAATTTGAACGAGAGGAGTGAAATTAAAATACTAATTTTTTTTTTTAATCCTACAATTTTAATTTTATTTTAGGCATTAATTCTTTTTTTCAAGTAGGTAAAAATAAAATTTTACGAAATTTTAATTATAATTAATTAGAATATAAAACAACATTCGATTTTAAAGCAAATACGCCGCTAGTATAAATAGATGCAAATTTAAAAGCTAAAACATAACCTCTCTTTTTTCCTTTGAGAATTATTTTGGCTTCGTTAACGAGAACGATGGACCGTGAAGCCCTCTATCTTTATTTGATTTGGATTTGGCGCGCCCAGTCTTCGCTCTCCGAAAGCGGCAGCCAGAATGAGAGATTCTCCAGGTAATTTTCGACGGCATCCTATTCTCCGATCTCTTTTCTTGTTTGATCTCAGTATCTTCTTTCTTGCCTTAAGAATTTTGTGACGTTTATTAAGCAACTCGTTATTGGTGGAAGCAAACGAGCAGCCATTGATTCTTGTCATTTTCTGCCTCCTAGAAGGAATTTCACTATAGCAATTCATATTTGCTTACTTTTCACTCTCATTCCTGTATTGATTTATCCATTTGGTGTTGTCGATATCGTAACGAGATAGTATCGCACCGTCAAGTATCTAAAAGTTTAACGCGTTGTTGTTGTCTTTTTTTTTTTGTGAATTTTCCTTTGCATGAATAGGATGTATTCGTAATGTTTTTTCTGGAACATTTTGATGAACTTGAATTTCGTGGTTGCTTAGAGAATGTAGACGACGAAATTAGCCGTCGAGTAGTGTAGTCAGTGTAGCACTGTTTAAGAACGCGGTGTAGGAGTACTTTGTTATCTTTTGATAGGAATAGTACGACGTGAAGGAACTTCTACTTTACGGTAATATTGAAACGTAAAATTTCTTCCACGAACTCGGAATTCCTTGTTGAAGGTTCTTTTACTGATCCGTATATTTCAGTTTGGAGCTCATTAGTTTCTCAGTTATTTTGGATTAGTCAACTGAGATTCAGACTCCGTCCTGCTGTTTATCGTCAATTTTGGCTTGATTCTCGTCCATAGCTAAATTATTAATAATGCTCGTCAAAACTTCGAGACTTTTAGCTGCAGTTTCGCTGCTTCCGTTGCTTTACCCAACCTAATCATGTCAGAACTGTAGCTAATTTTGTATTTCAAACTAACTACTCGCCTGCGAGTAAATTCAATATTTTTTCAGCTTCGAGGCTAGAATCTTTGTAGACTTTTTGTTTGCCTACGACATTCATCTCTTTAAAGCTCCTACGGTTTATGTAACTTTTGTATTATTTCCATTTAAATTCATCCTACTTTTGGTTCTGTCTGTAATGAAGAATCGATTTATTCTACAGATGTTTTGGTACACAAGATGAATGACGCTAATAATAAGGCCATCAAGGTTTCTGCAGCATTTAATGTCGGAGAGAATAAGGAGTTCGATTTTATACGTACGTTGTATGGTAGGTATTATTTTTTGAGAATTTGAGCTGATATTTTGGTAATGATAAAATATTCTTTAACTAGTTCAGCTAAACTTAGGTTGATAGTATTATTTAATTCATTAAACTTGAACAAGTTTGTCGTGGAACTTTCCAGAATTTCAGACTATTGATCGGATGAGTTTAAGTCTTAGTGCACATTATGCAGAGACATGCTTGAATGATAATAAAAAAGTATAACATGGAAGGAACCGCTCTCAGAGCATGCCTATACTGTAGCAAGGCTCAACTCGCATTGAATTAGCTAATTACTGGACTTGAGCATACTAAGGGGGGAAGTAAAATTTAAGGTGACATATAAAAATAAGATTAATTATATTGTGCTCACCGAGTGTTTACTCTCTATTTTTAATGTGAGGCGTTTTAGGGTTGTGAGTTTTTTCTTTAAAGTATACTAAGTTTTAGTATCTTAAACTTCATTCTATAAAGTTAGATTTAAAATTCATTCTTTGTTTTTCTTTAAAGTCACTAACTAGCCCCCGTCCCTGAAAACCATCATGATGCTCTACGTTTGCATGATAGCTGTTGCAAGTTTCAAAACATGATATTATTGAGGAAACTACACATCCATTCTACAATATATATTGCGTATGAAGGCATTATCCATTTCAAACCCCCTGAAACACTATCTATGTGATGCAAATGACCTATTGAATCATCATATGATTTTAGGCACTTTGGTCTTCAAGGCTTCTAAAAGTTTGTTCCATCTACCACATCATCTCATACAACCACGAACAGCTTAAATAACATTATATTGATCCCTTCTAATGTCTTCGTTTGAAGTTGTTCATTGTTACCAAAGATCTTGTTTATCATGCTTGAAGTTTACAAAGAGTGTTCCAATTTTATAGGATCTGTGTTTGCCATTGTTATGGCCTTTTGCAGAAGGTGCTATAGCTGGAGGTGCTGCTGGTCTCGTTGTAGAAGCTGCTCTATATCCAATTGATACAATAAAATCTCGTCTACAGGTAGCCTTATATGCGGGGGTTACATCCAATTGGACAGTGAATATCTTTTAGGCTCCTAGAACTTCCAAGCCTAAAATTTTTGGTCCCTACTGTTGTTCTAATTATTTCGTTCACTTAAAAATTTTATGCTGTACTCTTATTTCGTCTATTCAAGCTCTCTGCTTCTTGGAGACATATTTTTACTTTTTTTTGTTTTTTTTTTATCTCAACTGAAACTAATTGTCCTGGAATGATTCACCATACACTCTCTACAATGGTATTTCTGAAGCTCATCATCCATGCCTGTCTGCCTATTTGATTACCTTATGCTCATTGAACCAACAATAGGGTTTTTTCCTGCTTTGTTTAGTCATATGTTCGCTTTTGAATGTGTAGCAGCTGCAGATTTCTGAATTATACTAAAATAATTTTGATAGGCCGTTCGTGGAGGAGGGAAAATTGTAGTCGAGGGACTTTATTCTGGATTGGCTGCAAATCTTGTTGGGATGTTACCGTGAGTGTACCTAACTCTCATCTTCTCGTCCGCTAGAATATTTGATAGTGCAACTTTAGGGCTCAATTTTGGACTGGACATAAGTATTTCTCATATGTGATTTTGAATACAAAAGTTTGTGATATGAGAAACTGAAAATTCATTAGTTTGTATGAAAGACAAGAATGTTTCATGTTTCAATGTCTTCTTTTTAACCTGATTTTCTTGTTATTTTTCCACAAACACCTTTAAATAATCTTTAATTTATTATTCTTATGTTGATATTATGGCCTGTAGCGATGGCTATGCTTTTCAGCCATTTGAGTGAAATCCATTCTTTTTAAAAGCATTGATTGTTGCTTTCAGAATTTCTAACCATGGAACATTTTTTTGCTTAGTGTCCTATCTGTTAATGAGTCGCTTACGGTTATAGTTGACCATTAGTTTATTGAAAGAGTTATATGTTAAAATTGTGAGAGTTGGTTCATAAATGCAGCAGTTATTCGAATTTCTCATCATATGACGTCTGTGCTAAATGTTTTATAATTTCACTATTATCAGTGCCACTGCCATGTTTGTTGGTGTATATGAACCTACCAAACAGAAATTGCTGATATCTCTCCCTGAAAACCTCAATGCTTTAGCTCATTTGGTAAGATTTATCATCCAACCATGTTTCAGCTCACATATCCATCCAGTCTGGCAGGTGTTCCCCCTTGGGTATTTTACTACTGCAAAAAAAAAAAAAAAAAAAAAAAAAAAAAAAAGTAAAAAGAAAGAAAGAAAACCGTCAGTTGCATGAGGCTTTGTTTTCAAGATATTTTAGAGTGAACTATTGCATCAGAATGTTGGATAGAGCTCTTTATTTGTTAATTTAATAGGTCTTCAAGCTACAGACTGCAGGTTTCATAGGAGGCGTGGCTTCTTCGCTCATCCGTGTGCCAACAGAGGTAGTTATACTTAGCTGATCTATTACAGTACTCCGTCCAATCCAGCTGAGCTTGTTATTTGTTCATCGTCTCCAGGTAGTTAAGCAAAGGATGCAGACTAGCCACTTTGCTTCTGCATCGAATGCTGTCCACGTTATTATCTCAAGGGAAGGTTTTAGAGGTCTTTATGGGGTAATAATACAATCATTTTGTTACCAACTTTTTGATTTATACTGAGCGTTCATAATGTCATTCTTCAATGTATATCTTGCCAATTGACTGCATAAAAGATGTCTAATTTTCTTGAGATTAAATATCGGTGGTTTTACTTGCACACATTTTCCTGTTTCTTTGTTTGATTTTTCAGGGGTATGGATCTTTCTTATTGCGAGATTTGCCATTTGATGCCATTCAGTTCTGCATTTACGAACAACTTAGGATAGGGTACAGGCAAGCGGTAAGTTCACGTATGGATTACAAGGACTTAATGTAGAGTTGTTTTCTTTTCGTTCTTCCTGGAGGTAAATTTTTCTTTAGCATAAATGGAACAAAGGAATCCATTCGACGATTTTGTGTTCTTCAACATTCTGTGAATGTTGGATGAAAGTGTCCCACATCGGTTAATTTAGGGAATGATCATGGGTTTATAATCACGGAATACTATCTCCATTGGCATGAGGCCTGTTGGGGAAGCCCAAAGTAAAGTCATGAGAACTTATGCTCAAAGTGGGCAATATCATACCAGTGTGGAGAGTCGTGTTCATCTAACACATTCCACTAAGGAAGTTCAGAGTACTGAGCTATTGGAAGAATGCCGCCAAACAATATTGACTTCTACTTTTCTATCCCTTAAGTTTGTTGAGGATTGTTGGGAGGGAGTCCCACATTGACTCTCCATTGGTATGAGGCCTTTTGGGGAAATCGAAAGCAAAGCCATAAAAGCTTAACAATATCATATCATTGTGGAGAGTCGTGATTTCTAAAAAGTTGAACTCTTAACCTTTCATGATCGATATACAATTTTGCTAATGGTGAATGAATGGAATACACCTGGATGCAGGCGAAAAGAGATCCAGATGATCCCGAGACTGCTATTATTGGTGCTTTCGCTGGTATATAATCGAATGGCATTATTTCTTCTTTGATTCAAAGTGTTTCCATGAGAGTCCCGGAGAAAATATGCTTAAATTCCACTACCTTATTAACCCGAAGCTAATTTTAAAATTTGTCTCTGTATGATATATTTTAACCCTCTTAAGAGGTTGTGGAAAAATAGTATATGATATCATTTTGTTGAATATGCACGCTTAATGATATTCTTCCCAACATTTTTCTTCTTGTGTAGGTGCTATTAGTGGGGCCGTAACCACTCCTCTTGACGTGATAAAAACCAGATTAATGGTTCAGGTATTGATCCATGAGCTGTTCCAACTTTTTGTTTGGTAGAAAACCAACTCAAATGTTGACCTACTTTTCTTAACTTTTAATGTTATGCAGGGATCAAATAGCCAATATCAAGGTATTCATGATTGTTGTAGGACTATAATGAGGGAAGAAGGAGCACATGCCTTTTTAAAGGTTTGTTCGTTCTTTAGACCTACTGATAGGAAGGGAATTATTGTTTTCAAATTATAGATAAAGCTAAAATTTTTGAACTATTTAATCGGTTCCATTTAGAAGTCACTATTGATGTACGTCCCAACTAGTCTATGTAGGAGAGGCACATGAAAAAGAAAATTATTTGGGAAGGCTTAAAAGATGACTTACAATTTGTTTGAGCGTAAGTTAGAACTAGAAACCTATATTTCGAATTTGTATTAAATAGATTAATATTGGTAGATAGATTTAAAATGATGGAATAGTGAATGGTTATGTGAGATCCCACATCGGTTGGGGAGGAGAACGAAACACCATTTATAAAGGTGTGGAAACCTCTTCCTAGTAGACACGTTTTGAAAATCTTGAGGGGAACTCGAAAGGGAAAACCCAAAGAGGACAATATCTGCTAGCGGTAGGTTTAAGTCCTTACAAATGGTATCCGAGCCAGACACCGGACGATGTGCTAAGAAGGAGGCTGAGCCCCGAAAGGGATGGACACGAGGCAGTGTGTCAGCAAGGACGCTGGGCCCTGAAGGGGGTGGATTGGGGGTCCCACATCAAACGAGTGCTAGCGAGGACTCTGGGCTGCGAAGGGGGGTGGATTGTGAGATTCTACATCGGTTGGGGAGGAGACGAAACACCTTTTATGAGGGTGTGGAAACCTCTTCCTAGTAGATGCATTTTAAAAACCTTGAGGAGAAGTTCGAAAGGAAAAATCCAAAGAAGACAATATCCGCTAGCAGTGAGCTTGGACTCTTACCTGTTATGAACTATAAGCAGACATTTTAAGAAGAAGATATGATATCGATGAATAACCATGTTATTTCTAACTTCCATGAGGCAATATTAGTAGATAGATTTTGAACTTGTTTTTAACAATATTTAGGAAGCAACTAGATTGTAGAAGCCTTATTGAATAATTTTTTTTCTTCATGCAGCACATTTACTAAATGAACCATAAATTATGACACACTTTATTCTATTCCTTGTTGCAGGGCATAGGGCCAAGGGTGCTGTGGATAGGGTTAGGAGGCGCTATATTTTTCGGCGTTCTTGAAAAAACAAAGCAAATGCGTGCTAATAAGAGGCGTCCACCGCCTGAGAAACCCTTCGAGCCGCAATGATGAGGTTCACCTTCTATTTCGTCTTTAAATTTTAAGAACGCACTGCACGGCTCAACTTCCTAATTTTATTTGTTTTCTCTTCTAAATAAAAATAATTTGATTTGTTTGCCTGTCATAATTTTCACTGCCAGCACCGAAACATGGTTCAGGTATCTCTCTAAACTTTCTTCTATTCTCTCACCTGTTTTGAAAAGACGGATTAAATTTAAGTTATATCTTAAATTTATGTTTAATAGATTTTTAATCCATTCGAAAATTTTAAAAATTAATTGATCAATTAGTAAGTTAATGTCAGAATGAAATCTCATATTCGAAAATCTTAAAAAAAAGAAAAGAGAGTTTAGAGGCTAAATTCATCCTTGAGCACAATATCTTGTGAAAGAGGAAATATTTTTACCCTTCGAAGGGATCCCTTAGGAAGTTGATTCAAACACTAATAATATTAGAACTGGTTAATGAAAGCTGGTGCTTCTGGTTGCTTGTTACTTGTAGAATGTAGAAGCTGCCAAGTCAGGAACTGCAAACTCGTCTTCTTATATGGACCGAACATACTGAATTCATGGAAAAAGGTACTAAGCAGTTGCTTTCTAACCGCCCTACCCCCCTGACAAACTTTTAAAAATCTACTATTTTTTTCTCTCCAAACTTTAAAATATTTTTATTTTCATTTTAGATGTCTGAGTTTTTTTAAATTATTCATTCTTAGTCTTTAAATTTTTATATTTAATTACTCTAAACATGCTCCAACTATTTAAAAAGAATTTTTATGAAATGAAAGTTGCAATTAGAAGTGTAAAATTGAGTGCGAAGTTGATTTTGAATGATTAAAAGACATGTTTTTGAATAATTTTGAATATAACACTGACAATATTAGATTACAGAATAATAGTAAAAATATAAATGATTATTTTTTTCTAAAGTTCATAAATTAAAATAGGTTAAATACAAATTTGGTTCTCGTATTTGAATTTATCTGCAAGGCTTGGTAGAACTCACCCTATTTATGAGAGTTTTATAAAATTATAGGGACTTATAGTAATATTTAAAAATATTTAAAATTAGAACAAAATTTATAATTTCTTTCGATGTTTGTAGAAAACTTGAAGCATGTAACAGATTCCATTACCCAAAATTTAGATCCCCTCAAAAAGGCAAAGGAGATTAGAATGAATATGGATATAAAATCACAAGTTATTCAGATTGAGCATTGACGATGGAGTACAAAGGAAACTTGCTCAAAGATCTTTTCTTCCTTTGTTAGGAAAAACCCCTTGAAAACTGTTACTCTACAATCACACAATCATATCTCTACTGATGAAAAGTCACATAAAATAAAATAAAAAACTGAACTAAACTAAACCCAAACCAAACGATATCAGACCACAGTCCTCTTTGGCAATGCAACTAATCTTTGCTTGGGAAGTCTAGATTTCATCCTCTTCTGAAATAAAAAGCAAATAAATACCAAAACAACCGCCAAGAAAATATACGCCTCATAGTAGTGTCTCCAAATATAGCCCACAAAGTCCACCCCATGGCCACGGTAGCAATCACAGTTTTGCATTAGTTTTCCTTTGGTTGTGGTGTCCGGATCCAGAATAAAGTCCACAGACATAGCTCCCTCCTCCAACCAGATGCTTGTGTTCTTCGACTTGTACCCGGGCATCGATGCACTTACTGCATAAACATATAATCATTCTGCTTTTTTATCACCAAAACTTTAGGATAAAAAACTCAAGAAATTGTCATACTTGAACAACAATGACACGGGTTGATGCAAAAACTTTAAGAACACTAGCTAGCTGTGACATCAAACTTCCCATATGCAAATATAAACCGGTACCCTGTTTTTTAGCAATGAAAGATGATGTTCCAACTCCAAGGCCTTAATTGATAATTAAGTAGTTTATAAAAATTAAACTTATAAATATTATTTCCACACATGAATTTTCTTTACTTTTTACGTATATTTTAAAAAACCAACTCATGTTTTGAAACTTAAGAAAAATAGTATTCAAAAACTTGTTTTTGTTTGTAAAATTTATTTAAGAATTCAAAATGTTTTCTTATGAAAGAGGAAAATCATTGTAGAGAAATAATGAGAAAACCAGCACAATTTTCAAATTTAATTAATTGTTTAAAGTGTGTTAGGATAATATTTTATAAATCAGTTATCAACTAAATATCAGGTTAAATATAAATTATTATTAAATAATTTATGAACATGTTTAATGTTATACATTATGTATAATTATTATGTTAACATATCATATAATTTATAATATAAATATTATGTTTTTTTAATTTAACAAAAAATGGGTTTATAATTTTGAAATACTATATTTATTAGCATTTGTATCTTTTCACCATTTTAAAAATTTTAAAATTTTAAAATTTTAAAATCTAGATACTCTCGACACATAAAATCTAATTTTCAAAGTTTTTACTATTTGGATCATACAATTTGAAAACAATTTCAAATGTATATTTATTGAACTCAAAATATAAAATAAAATAAAATTCAGATTGCCAACCAAACGGGCAAATAAACTTCTCCTTAGGTTTGATAGGTGGTTCTAGGAATTTTGGCTTCAAATTAGAAGAAGGGAGAAAGTTCTGTTCCATCTAAGATTCAAAATTTTCGCTAGACATTAGGTTGACAAGGATAATTATTTGGCTTTCCCTTAAGGTGATAATCCGTGTCAGGGAGATTATTTGAAGCTGGTAAGATACAAGATGCTTTACTCTCTTGTCTCCTATTTCAAAGTGGATTAGTTTTGTTTTGAGCTTTTTGAGCTTTTAATGCAATCCTTTACGGTGTTTTTGTTTGATTACTAGTTTATGTTCCCAAAGGAGAAGAGGTAACTTTTTTCCTAATACCACCAACGAGAAGTTTAGTTTCCTTTTCTTCTATTAAAAAAAAAAAAAGGAATTTTAAGTATTAAAAAAAAGTGTTCATAAGTTCTTATGTTATGCCTAGGTGCTATGACATGTTTCAAGTAACTGCTTATAAAATTCATCTTAACCTAAAGTCTTGTATTAAAAATTCCATGCACCGAGAATTTTAACACAATTGAATGAAGAAGATCATGGCTACATAGAAACAGTTGAGGGAAAGAGGATTGATCGATAGGGGTTAGAAGCACTTACCTTCATATTTCTCTTTTGGTGCAGCTAAACGATGGTAGACCCCAAGCGTTTCACTAGCTTTAACCTGTCGATTAAATTTAAGAAAATTCGTTACCGTGGGGCACACAGTTTTGATCAGGGCATGAGAATTCTCTCCGCCATCCCTCTGGTTTTCTTCATGATTATAATTTAAAAAGCCGACAATTATGCAACTATATATTTTCCATCACTTAAGTTCGAATAAAAATGGTCGTTGATCATGTTTCAACAATAATCATCACAAGATAGATTGGGTTCTCCACACAGTTTCACTATGTTAATAATCTACATTTTTACCATATGCCAATCAAAACGAGCAGCAGAAGGAATAAAAAAATTACACACAAGATATTTGTTAATTGTTTTCAACTTAACCTTTCTAGTTCTTAATATCATCTAAACTCAACCCAACCATCCTTCACCTCTATATACTTTTCTTTTTTTTTTTTTTCTTTGAGCTTATTTGGTCAAAGTCTAATTTTTTAGTAACGATAGATTTCACGACCTGAATCCTCTGATGTGAGATTCAAAGGAATCAAGTTTTTTTTTTGTTTGTTATTTGTAATGCATGCTTTAATGCAATATAGACGTGCCAGATAAGGCAAACGGAGAAAATTTGAAGATTTGAAAGTACCGAGTAATCTATTCCCTTGAGTGTAATGGTTCCAGGTAATGGCCTTCCACTCTCTGATGAAAAAATCCTTCCATGAATTCCTGCCTGAATATAATATATTAAACGCTTTATACCTGACAGCCAATTCAAGGCGAGAGAAGTCTATACTGTATTCTTAGACGCAAATGCAACTGAAAGACAAACTAAGTTGTACCTGAGCAAGGCTCGCAACGAGATTCAGCATGCTCAACTTGTTATACTCAAAAATGGTAGCAAGCTGCACATATGTCAAAGAGGATAACCATTTCATGAGTAGAAATAGTAGTTATGTGAAAGGCAAATGTCACTAAAATTATGAGATCCCACATCAGTTGGAGAGGAGAGGAGAATGAAGCATTCATTATAAGGGTGTGGAAACTTCTCCATAGCAAACACGTTTTAAAAACTTTAAGGGGAAACCCAAAAGGGAAAGCCCAAAGAGGACAATATCTACTAGCGGTGGGCTTGGGCCGTTACAAATGGTATCAGAGGCAGACATCGGGCAATGTGCCAGCGAGGAGGCTGAGCTCCGAAGGGGGTGGACACGAGGCGGTGTGCCATCAATGATGCTAGGCTCCGAAGGGGGGTAGATTGGGGGGTCCCATATCGATTGGAGAATGGAACGAGTGCCAGCGAAGACGCTGGGTCACGAAGAGGGGTGAATTGTGAGATCTCACTTAGGTTGGGGAGGAGATACGAAACATCCATTATAAGGGTGTGGAAACCTCTCCCTAACAGATGCGTTTTAAAAACCTTGAGGGGAAGCTCGAAAGAGAAACCCCAAAGAGGACAATATCTACTAGCGGTGGGCTTGGGCCGTTACAAAAATCTACCCAAGAAAAAATGACTACCGATACTTTCTAACCCTCTACACTTCAATGAAAGTAACAGGTAACAAGTCTTTTGTTCATTTCTATTGAAGTAAGGATGGATTGAACTCAGCTCAAACCTCATTAGCAGGAGGCCATTTGTTGTCTGTAATCTCTAAAGTCAACTCAAAACAGCCACCGTGTATATAGTTCCAGTCTTGCATGCCACCATATATAGGGTACCTGCACAAATGTTGCGTAAATTCCGAAAAGTATTTTAAAAGAGAAATTCATTAATTTCAGAACCGTGACGCACGGATACCATTTTTAAAAATAATTTTTCCAAGCATTTATTGCCATACCACGAAGCTCCATTTGTAATTCCTCCTTGAAATTCTTGGCTTAAAGACATGTTATGATGTGAGCGACTATAGACACTAGCCATGAACCGGAATGTTTGATCATCAGGACATGCATAGTAATCTTTCCTGAAAAATCAATTTTAGGATGTGTAAAGAGAGCAAGTAACTGAAATATTAACCAACACTCAGTAATGAATGTTGAAAAGCATAATCGAATGGGCAATACTTTCTGAGTCTTAAAGCAGAAATTAAAGCAAACTAATTCCTCAGGTGCCGAAGACAAAATATGATCATAATTCCTCGAGGAAAAGAAGTCCTCGACTGACATTCGGCACAGATAATGAATGAGAAAAAGTGATTCGATAGAATAAATTTAAAAAAAAAAACACAAACATTTTAACAAAATAAGCACGCCTACAGAAGAATAATCGGGGAAAATGATCAAGAAATGAAATCTGGGTCCAGGTTCAATTAGTAGTCCGTAGTCACTTGAGCAAATATATATGACACAAAAATAAAACATGAAAGAATGTGGCAATACTGGGAAGAAAACCGAAGTGAAAAAGAAAATCTTTCTTGCCATGAAGGAAAATTTTTAATAATAAAATTATCACCTTTTATCTGCAGTGCCATCCCATGGGTAATTTGCAACAAGTGCACCCTGTAAAGGGCAAAGACATCATGAAAACTTCTTTTATATGTTTCTTAACACTGCATTCATCAGTCAAACATAGAATATAATACCAATACATCAATGTCTAGGAGACGCAAACAGTCTTTAAAATAATGAACAAGATATCTTCTAGGTTCTTCTTAATTTACTTTACTTGGGGATAAGAATTAATTTAACAACGGATGTTTCTAAATTGATTGTTTCTCATGAGGGAGAGACTTCTCATGGTAAGGAATATGCATAAATAATGTCCAAATGATACTATTCAAGAGTTTAGAAGAATGACTAATCAGAAAGATAAGGCAGTAAAAGAAGACAAAATTAGGTCTTATGACTCTTACCCCATGCAAAGTGGCAGAGGCAGTGAAATGTATGTCTCTCATCCACTTCATAATTGCCCTCGTTTCAGGTTGCCGTGCATATTCATCATCGTTGATGAAAAAGAACTGACATTAAATGTACAGTTAATCCCTGCTTAAAATGTATAACATCATAGAATTGGTTTTGGCCATTTAATGCAGAAAAGCAATTGATCCCAGGAGAAAAAAAAAAGTGTGAATCAAAGTAAATTGAACAAGGTGCAACGACAGAAAAAGAATTATAGAATAGTTAATGAGATTAAGACACATAATTATCTCTTTTTTTTAATGAGAAGTTAAACAATTTAATTTGTAAATGAAATAAAATGGAGTGTAACCTCAAGGACCTAAAGATGAAATACGAAAAGAATGTGATTATCATCCAAAATCTTAGATTTGGAAAAACAAATAAAGATTATAATCAGAATTAGTCAAATAACGGAACAGATATGGCATCGGAAAATATTGTTCATTGAATCTTATGGACAAACAAAGAAAACAACTGGATCAAATTCATATGTCGTCCGTCCAATGAGACACTAATGTGAGGAAGAGAAAAATCACTCCAAAGTACATTTTGGGCAACAAACTTTTAAGACTATGCAACAACAAAACTGGGAAATAACAAGTGATGAAATTATTCATATACTGATGCCCATTTCCAACTTTTCAAGCAAATGCAAAGCGGTGCAGTGATGGGAAAAGCATTCTCTTGGAGGATTGATGAACTTAGATACAGGACGCCAAGGTTAACAGATAGCTTAATCATTTAATGCCCTTTTTGTTTCAGTACGAGCCTAATCATTTGATATCTTCAGAGTAGATGAACAAAAACAATAATCACGATAGGCAAATATATATACTAAAATGAAAATGCCTTTTCATATCCAAGTGAGCAAATATGGAACTGGAGATCAATAAGCAGTGCAAATAACACAGCTGGACCAGCCTATTACTACCAATTATTTATTACTATTTTTTCAATGACAAACCAAAGGGAAAAAAACTATAGGGAAAGGCTCATCAAAAGAAGACCTCTACCAAAAAGAGGTAAGAATTCAAAACATTTGCAACAAAGAACTTATTATTACCTACTAATATTTGCATCGCATCTACTATATGAATGTGAATTTGAAACATATTAAACACCTAATTCTTCCGTAGATCTTTCCTATTAATTAGGTTTCTTATTTATCAAATATGATATGCTTTACGGCCATTGAATATCCCATAACTTTCCACTTCAAATTATTCATCCAATCTTGTATTAAAATGACATGGACTTGCAAAATAAAACCTATTCTGCAATAGTATCAGAATTCAATCAAAAGTAGGGAAAGCCTGCTAAGACTTCAATTTACTCGCACATAATAAATTAGGATGCCAACAAATGTACCTGGTCAGGGAAATCTCTGTTTAGATCAACATTATTTGCATTATTACGTGTCCTAAGAGAAAATCCATCCGGATTCATAGATGGAAGTATATGAAGATGAACATTCTCCACAATCAGTGTAGCCTTCAGAAATAAATAAGAACTTTGGAGTGAGACAAAGTTGCAATAGCACAAACTACACAGCAAGGGAAATTAAATATTGCATCTCATAAACAATCAGAAAAGCAGAGTTCTATAACACAGGTCTTTTGAATAGACAGCACTGGCTTTGAGATAAATAAAAGGATTATTTCTTCGAATTTGGCCTTCTGTATTATACCAAACCACCTGAGCTAAGATCCCAAATAAAAACCAATTGCAACAATTAACTAAGAGTACAATAAGGGATTCATCGAAAAATTGAGTCACTGAAACATGTCATATTGAAACCTTTCATTCCATTAAGCCCACATTGTTCTGCTGTTGCATAAAAATATACAGTTTTTTTAAGATAAAAATATAACAGACAAACATAAATTAACAACTAGGTTATAGATATGGCACAAATAAGGCAAGAATAAAACAAGAATGACTCAAGGAACCACGATGGACGATATAATAATGTCATAAACGCATGTGAACTGGTGCATATGACTGAGAACGAAGATGTATGTAAATGAAAAAGAAAATTATATAAGTTACCAGTGGATCCTTCAGGTAATTATCACATATCCAGTTTGCAAATTGCAAGAGAAGCTCCCTGCCAACAGGTTCATCTCCATGTACATTTCCTATGTACTGCAATATGAAATAAAATCATTTACAACCTCCTCAAGTAAGTCTACAGGTGCTCCAATAAAAATACACGATTCAATTCTATACTAAATGCATACAGATAAACAGATACTAACGAAATGCACAGGGTAAAAAGCAAGAAAATATGGTTTTCTTTTTAAATGGTACTTGCAGTCAAAGAAAAACTATTATATCAACAGTAGACCAGGAAAGAGTTGAATGACTAATAAACAGGAAATTTTAGCATGGACGCATGCTTTCCAAATGATCATGGCATATTATTATAGCCACATAGAACAGGCAAATAGAGACAGTACTGTTAGTGTACTCGGACCTTAAACAACATACAATGTTTTTATTTCATTTTATATTACAATTGCATATTTAAAATTATCTATCACTCATACAGAAGGAAGAAAAAAAGAGAATTCAAAAATTAAAAAAAGTGTCAGGTGTGTGGATTGGCGGTCAGGTGTGACTATTATACGCAAGTAGTAGATCAGTCACCTTAAATGCAGGCTTCGCTTCTTCCTGGCCAGGCTTGTCAGAAATTTCGATTACCCACTATTACCAATCAGATGACAGCACTTCATCAGATATTGTATATTTCGACTTAACAGCGTTGATATTAGGGAGAGAAGAATTAGAAAAAACAAAAGAACTAACATTTTGGAATGATTACCAGTGGAAACCCTTGCACGCTGTCTCCAATACTGATCAAGCAACCAAGAGAGAGGAAAGGAAAGCGAGAGAGAAATCAGCACATTAATTAGGCCTTCTTTGCAAGATAGTAAGGAAATCACAACTCTTGGAATTACCTGTATATCTTAGAAATTTTACTACATTTTTTACCAAACGCTTTAACGGCCCGTTCAAGCTCTTTATTGGTCATATAACCTTGCATGATATTGTTACTGAACAAATTTTGAAATGTTTCAGAACTCAAAATAAAATACAGAAAACAAAATTAAAATAACCACAAGATACTGAAATCTCCATGGACTAGCTACCTTCGTTTAGAATTATTGTCCTCGAGTAAAAATCTAGCAGAACCTCCATATGCAAGACTAACGAAATCTACTGCATAACATCGATTAAAAACTACAATCAAATTCTATTCAAATCAACATAGACAATAATCGAAAATCCGAGCCGAACAAAACCTAAAGTACCTGCATGACAAAGGAAGACGGAACGAAAATCTAGAATAAGAACACGTCAACTAATGAAAGCTACCGCATAAAAGAATTCAACACCGATTTAAAGACATTCAAACTCAAATTAAACGATCAAATACAATAATCCAAAGACCGAGACGCGCAAGTTAAGATACATAGCAAAGAAAGAACAAAAGAAAATTGAGAACGATAAAGAATACTTGCACTTTCCTCGTCTCAATTCTCAAAGAAAACAAATCAAAATGTCATGTATGAACATGAAGAAAAACAGATTCCAGTGTGGAACTAAATAAACTCGTGGAAAATTTTCCTCAGTTCAAAATCATCTACTACACAATCACACCAATCTCTCGGCTGCCAAAACGGAAAGCATCGAATTCGAATATGCACAAACAAAGAAAACTAAACATTACGTCGAAAACAAAGCAGAAACCTGGCGAAATGGAGCGATTGAGGCCGCCTCGAGCGAGTGCAGAGTGAAACAAAGCTGGAGAAACAACAGAGAGAAGTAAGAACGAAAAGAGAAACTTCATTTTTCTTTTCCTTCAGGCAATCAGAAATTTGGAGCGTATTGGTTCTTCCGATTTTTTGTGGTCGGTGATCTGAAGACGGAAACACTGAAATCTGAATTTTATTCTATTTTTATCATCGCCGGGCCGAAGAGGAGAGTCGATCACGACTCACAAGTGATGCACGTGACAAAGACTCGCGCCATGTTTTGGACTTTCCTCCGCTTTACTATTTTTCGATTATTGTGTCGTATTTTGACTTTTCCCATTTATTTTAATTTTAAATTCTAAATTTTAAAAATTATAAAATTAAAATTTCATCACCTCATAAATCAACTAATTTTTAGAATTTTTTAAGTTGAGATGGATCAATTAAATATAAAATTGAAAGGCAAAAATTAAAAAATTAAAACTCTATTTGAGGATTCATAAATTAAATGAATTTAAATGAATACAAAATTCATGATTCACCTTCTAATTTAATCTTTTAATTTTAAGAATAAAAATTCATTTATACTTAGTTTTTCTCTTAACTAATAATTATATAAATTTAAATATGTAATTTGTACCTATTTACATAGGCTATTAGATTATATTTAGAAAAAAAAAAGTTAATATATATTTAACATATCAATTAATTTTTATGATGTTTTTAAACCATTTTTGGGCATGTTCTTTAAAAATGCTTTAAAACAAATTATAACAAAACTTTAGAAATTGAAAAAAGGTGTATTAATTATCCACATTTAAAAAAAAAACACAAGGTATTTATATTATTTTTTTTAATTTATTTTTTAAAATGATAAAAAAAAAAAAAAAAAAAAAAAAGGAGCCGTGACGAACTTGAATGGTGAAAACAAAGTTAGGATAGGATACCACTTCGTCCAGTAACCCTTCCTTTTTCAACAGGGAACCTAATTCCCTCTAAATGTGGAGGCCTACAGTTCTAGTGATTATTCTAACATATAATCCTATATATATATAAATATATATATATATATATATATATACACACACACACAGAACATGTCATCACATTAAAAGTAATATGGATATTTAATTTTTAATTTTTTAAAAATTTAACTCAGAGATATTACTATTTATCGCATTCACTGTCACATTCTAAGCCAACATTCTCGCACCTGTATTATTAAAGCACTAGAAAGGAGCATCTCGATACTACAAATACAAAGTTTCCACCTCTCGCTTGATGCTCAAATAGTGTCAACACACCTAGCTCAATTACGAGAATCACACATACACAAAAATCATTTAATTCGTTATAATCAGAAATCTCGAGCAATCATGAAATGACCCTCCAAGAAAATTAATAAAAGGTACAAACAATACATGACACAAATCCCAATCTCCAAACATTCGTACTTTATTGCTATACAGTGCTTAGTGCTAAGTTCTCATAATTTAGGCAACCCTTTAGGAAGTAGAAAGAAACTAAGAGAAGTACATTCCTATATAACTGTAAATGAAACCCTACAACAGCTCACTCATGTACACAACCACTACAATACACATCTCTAGCTACAAGAAGAATATGATCCAAAGAATGGCAATAAATACAAGTTATCAACAAAGTACACGAGCCACATGATCTCAAAACATAACCTTAATTGTCAGCCAAATTTTGGTTTGGTGAAAGATTAAGCTCATTGGAATTATTACCTTGCAAAGCTTGTTGCTTATCTTTGTTGATTGGTAAAAGAACCCTCCATGCACGTATTGAAGCTCGTTACGATGCATATGAAAGATCAGATAAAATTTTCGGCATCCATTGCTGCTTCCCCGTTTTCGATCTCTGCATCTGTGAATGTTAGAGCTCGTTGTAGCTTACGGGGACAGAAGACCTCGACCTCGGCCACGTAGGTGGCTGTCACTGGTCTATGATCAGAAAATTTAATTTCAGTCCTCCTATAACTGCACAATTTCAATCCCTTTCCATATGAAAGTATGCGGTCACACCTGAAAATGCAGAAAATAAACATTAAATGTCATGCATGAGATTTGTTGTCATAAACATTCCAAAAGAGTATTCTAAGAACTGGGGGTAGCAGAGATCTCTGTTCCTAGTTTGTGAAAATTCAAAGGTTAAATTTTAATATTTTAAAGAAGCACAATAAATTTTAACAAATACGAATATTTTAAGAGGATATCCACGAACTATTTGTGAGATCCCACATCAGTTGGAGAGGCAAACAATGCCTTCCTTATAAGGGTGTAGAAACATCTCCCTATTAGACGCGTTTTAAAACCATGAGACTGACGGCGATACATAACGGGCCAAAGCGGATAATATCTGCTAGCGGTGGGCTCAGGCTTTTGCAAATGGTATCAGAGCCAGACACCGAGAGGTGTGCTAGCGAGGACACTAGGTCCCAAGGGAAAGTGGATTGTGAGATCCCACATTGGTTAGATAGGGGAACAAAACATGGCTAAAGCAGATAATATCGACTAGCGGTGGGCTTAGGTTGTTTCACTATTCAAATCATAGTCGTCGTTTAAACAATACCACATTGCCAATGAACTCATAACCGTTTCCGATGTAAATTTTCTTAACTATGTTTAGACAGAGTATTCTGACATTGTTGTCACTCCTGCATCCTCATTTTACTGTTCCCCTCTCTATTTAGGAATCGAACACAGGCGAGCAAAAATAAATTACAGCATAAGACATCATTTACACACAAAAACATGACATCAATGCATTCGTAGATTGAATATGAAAGATACTCTACAACTAAACAAAATAAGATGCTGAAATCAACATGGACCACAATAATAAAATCTTACCATGCTGGAGTCCGCCTTCCAACTTTTGGATCTTCACCGTAATACTTTTCTGAATTGATCTCGTATTTATAGGTTGGTGGGAAATTAAGGTTTCCCTCAGTCCATCCATCAAATGCACGGCCCTTCTTAAGTTCCCTCAATAACTAAAAAATATAGGCAAAAGACTCCATTAACAAGTAGAGATTTTGTCACATCATACACAGCTTAACACAATTACTTGCTTAAATCATTTCTCATCCCCTTGTAACAACATAATAAAAAGCAACTGTTTTTTCCAGCTTAGATCTTACTGTCTGCAGAATCCCGGCTTTTGATCACAAACTTCAGTTTCCAAAGAATGGATCAAAATGGTATTCGATTGAAGTGCCTTGAACATGGCTTTCAATCAAGTTACATACTACATTTTCAGTCGAAAAAGTCATCTTTTTTTCTAGTTCATTAATGAAACGTTATGTTGTCTGATTCTAGAAAGAGGGAGGAAAGAAAAAGGGCATGTTTGAGAGAGAGTAATTTGAGAATGACCAAAATCATTCCAAATAAGCCCTAAGAAAATATAGGAATGTGTGTAGTTAAGGAGTAGTCTACTTTGAAGTAAGTTGCTGCATACGCACTCCAAGACATTTACATTACGAATGTACCTGATCACTCTCAGCTAATTTGGACCACTCTTTTCTCGAGATAAGATCTCTTGTCCTCTCATAAGGCAAGTTGATACGATAATTTAAATCACCCAACCAGATTATCCGCCTGCAAAGAAAAGAGAATGAATTGTCAAAGTGTTAGGTACAATTTGTAGTTCCTAGTACTACCTCAACGATTTTGTGTTGAATATAAATAGTTTTTATTTCATCAACCTAAAGCATTATCAAGGACAACCCATGAGACCAGCTAAATATACAAGGACTGATCAATAATCTCAAGAAATTGTTCCTTTCCTTGCCTTTAATGACCTTCCCCACCTCTATCTAGACCTACCAGTCATCTTCACGCCCCATAGATACTTGACAGGACTCCCCGGTTATTGTGGGGTACACCACCACCTGCAGTATGGCTTGTGTCCTCTACCCCGTCATCTTAGCCTGTCCCACGTGCTCCTATTCCCCCCTGTGAGTTAGCACCTTATATATGTCCCGCTCCCATAGCTCCGATTCAGCTGCTATAATGGTGCGCACCTACCCCCCCCCGACCAACTCAGCGCACCTCTTTCTCGTACCCCACTACACTGATATTGATGCGCGCACAGGAATTGTACTCATCCCCCCGTGCTAGCAGATCTGTTGTGAGTCCCTCTTGTCCCTTCTGTCTGTCACTCGCAGCCCTCGTCATATAGACAAAGTAAGACAGCAACCCCGCGCCTCCCCACAAGACCACGGAGCGAGGTCACGCGCGTATGTCAAGCCAAGGGACAGGATGTTATGTGACAAAAAAAGCAATCGATCTAGCAAATGTAAGTGACAATAAAAACAGAACAGAAAAACGAGAGAAGGTGACAAAATTTCACACACACGAAAAAGTAAAAATTTTCCTAACGGCACACGAATAGCGAATGTATAAGAACACGGAAAGAGGAACGTGCACTCATCATAGAAAGATGATCACAATGGTTATATGTTACGGACCAACAAGGAAGAAAATACACACAAGTGATGAAGCAACAAAAGAGAATAGAAAACAAGACTGGAATGAGCAGGAACAAAGTTAAAGCAGGATGTAAGAAAATCCAGACTTGGATGTGTGAGTATCAATATAGAAAGGGCAGCTTTATCCCACACAAGATAAGCTATATATAAAAAAAAATAGCAGATATGGATACAAAGCCAAAAAATAACAGATTACAGGCCAAACCAGAGGAGCTCGCGCATGTTCGCAGTCTGTGAACAGGGAAATAATAGAGTAAAGTACAATATCACACACTATTGCAAAGTGTACGCAAAATAGGGTCTGGTATATGGACATGCTGACAGATATGGATCCCTGAACAAGTAGATGCTTTGATAAAGAGACTACTAGAACTATAAATACACGACGCATTATGAATATGAGCAGCAAAGATGGTTAGACCAGAAAATTGTTTTTGGCTTGATGTAAAAAGAAACAAGCCATGGCAAGGAGAAGAAACTTCAAACTATCTATTCATTTAAAATTGCATTGCACAAGAACTCTAGTGGAAAGCCATAACAACATGCAATATGTAGAGTAGAGAGACTCACAAGATTGCATAACAAGCTAACTACAACATGATACATAGATTAACAAAAATTGAAGAACAATGAAAAAGGGAGCGAACCTTGTTACCGATGTAGCCCATTACACCAACACCAACAGTAGAAACATTTACATTCTGAATGTGCCTTCGCAAACTCCTACGAACCCATACTGTGAGGAAAACACCAACCATTTGTTTACTTACTATTCTAATGTATGACGATCTTCTCTTCTGTTTTAGGAGAGACTCGAGATCAATTTCTCCAAGCAAAGCAACCCCTGACGGCATTTCGTTCATGGTTGACTTGAAAGAACTATATGTCCTAAAGGACTTGGTTGTTTTAAATGATTTCATTGATTTAAAAGAGTTGGGTCTCTCAAAAACATGATGGGGTAGTAAATGTAGTGGAGGTTCAGGCCAACTCAAACCGATCCTTTCTGTCCCACTAAGCATTTTAGTTAATCTTCTGTTCTGTTGAAAGACAGCCTCCTCATTCTCTGTGAAGCAATTTAACCGATCCAATCTCTTTGGAGAAGAATATTGCCTCACTAAATCCTGTTCTACAGGTATCTCTGGTATGGTATTTACAGAAAGATCCGAAATTGGGAACTTCCAGCTTAGATTTTTATCAGCTACTAGCCCATCGCCATTTTCCTTCCCATAGAATTCTTCATCACATGGATGCACTTCCACACCAACATCACTATCACTTTCCTGCAAAATCTCCTCCTCTAAATCTGGGATGTCATCAGATGGCTTAAACTTTGATGGGGACGGTGGATCACTAAAGCATTTAATCTTGGTTGTAGCAGGTCTAACTCTATTCAATGTTTCACGGATAATATCTTCCCACCTAGCAACTGGGCGACTATCTTCAGCACCAAATATATTTCCAGCATTCAATGGTACAATCTCCTGGAGACTTCAAAGACAAAACAACACTAACTATTAGTAACAAAATATGAGAAAAACATTACAAAATAAATAAGTGAACAAAATGTACCTTAACTAACTAAATCAATCTAGTTTTTTTTTTTTTTTTCTTAATTAGTGCAATAGATATAATTCAAGATAGCGTCAATTAAATGAAGAAAATAATAATAAAAAGTACTCACCCAAGGACATAGATATCAGCTGGCTCACTGGTATCTATCCAGCCATCAATATCCAGATCTTCAGGAGGTAGTTTTCCTCCAACATTCCAAGTCGCAACACATATTCTGACACAAGATAAAGTAGATAGCTCAATTCAACAGAAAGAAATACTAATCAGATATTTCCAAATTACTATAATATTCAAATGATCGATCATACCTGAGATCTTTCGCGTTTATATATTGCATCCTAAATGTTTCTGAATTTCTTCTTCTCAACCTCGGCAGCCCATCTGAAGTTTCGAGCAATTTAATGATGAGTAGATGAATTGAAAAAAAAAAACGAAGAGTTCTTTACCAAGAAGCTAAAGGAGCTAAAAATAGAAACCCGCACACACACACACACTCACAATTTTGGCTGCAGTTTATACAGCTGAGAAAAGCATAACATATGATGAGAAGTTGAAGTCAAATTAGTCAAAAAGAAAGGTATGTATCTGCTGAAACCTGACAGTAATTGCATAGAAGGAACAGGGTGTCCAAACATTCGAACGCCCAGAAAAGGCCACTTACTTCTTTTGAAGATTATCAAATTGAAAATTTAAAAATATGTATGAATTTATATCATAAATTTGGAGAAATGTGAATTTTCAATTTCTGTAGATAGAGAGAATATGTTGCATTGAATTTTCTTTGTACACTCCATCTGATCCATTTCTATCTCAAACACCTTAAGGTAAACTACATATTCCCAACAGATTCTTCTAATTTCCAATCTTTTGGCAAGTACTTCAAGTAAAGGTTGCATTGGTTATAATTTGTAAAGAGAAATAAGTGGCAAACTAATGTGCTTAAAAATTTACCATTAGCATCAACCGGTGGTTCATCTCTGTTGTCTACCTTAAAGCGTGATTCTCTTCCCCTATTGCATTCTGCTAAAAGCAACCAAATAATCAAATCAGAACACGAGGCATTCCTAAAATAGCACATTGTATTGTACTAAACTCGCGAAGATTCGATAAATTTCTCATTCCAAGCACGGAAACCACCAAACCAAGAATACATTGCATTTTCGCTACCTAAACATCCACGCCAAACGTGGATTTCAAGCATCCGATAACTTTAAAAACTCTAACAAATTTCAAGAGATTAGACGCGTCACCTTCAGTCTCAGAATCGGACGAATTAACATCCTCGTCGTCTTCGGTATCGGCACTGTAATCCGACTCTTTAGCACTGATATTGAGCCATTTCCGCAGGACCACTCTTGGCCAGAAAAGCTGTAGGAACGAGCAACCGAAACAACATAATTCAGCACATTTTCTCTGCAAATTCTCTCATCTTTTCGAATCAACAAAAAAATCAAACAAACGACAAGAAAAGAGTGAAGTACCTGAGGTTGATTCTTGGAATTATGCTTCATCTGATGAGCTAGCTAGCTTGAAAACTAAGAACAGAGAAATAGAGAGAATAACGAAGCAAGAACTTGAGAAGTTGACGAATGAAGAAGAAGAAGAATGTGTCTACTAACAGCCAATGTTATTTCGGTCGTTGTGCGTTGGGAGAGTGGATGTATGGCTCCCTCGTTTTCTGGCGCTTTTTATTAATTATACACAAATATTGTGCAAGAACTGTAATTTACTATTAATTATTGCAATTATCCACAATTATTTTCTTCATTATATAATGGAAATTAAAAATAATAAAATAATAAAAAAGCTTAAAATGATTAGAAAGCACTAAATTGATAAAAAAAAAAAAGTAAATTTAAAAAAGGATTAATTCAATTTTTTTTATGGGATATTTGAATTTTTTATTTGTTAATTTTTCAGTAAATTTCTTTCATTAATTATCTTTGTGCATAATGCCAACTATATTTAATATTATTAATATATCAACTATATTTAATTTTTCATTAATGGTTAATGGTGGGGCCCACACATGGACGGCAGATAGCGGGTGGAAACCCGGCCACCCCTCAGCCAAGCTTGTGTTATTTTATTATTTTATTGACTATTAATTTTGTTTCACATTTTTATATTTAAATAATATATATTTGTATTAGAAGAGATTTATACCGATTTGCCAATTGATTTTCAACTGTAAATATTTTATTTAGGCCAGATATATTTTATATTTAAAATATCTAAAAAAATATTCTTATATTTACCTTTGGATTAAAATTATATATATTATATATTTTTTATTTTAAAAATATACTTAAACTTTTAAAAATTTGTTTACAATAATTATAAACTTTTTTTCAAAATTCAAAATCACTTTTAACTATAAATACTCATAAATTTTAAAAATAACATAAAAGGTTTCAGAGTTAAATCAATAAACAGAACTATTAGAAGTTCAAAAGATATTTTTAAATAAATATTAACGATTCTTATCTAAACATTTTTAGATTTTTTTAAAAATTTAAGAATATTATTAAAATTTTAAAAGTATTTTTTAGATAAGATATACAATTTTATAAAATAATTTTTATTAATTTAACCTTTTATTTACTTGAAAGTTAAGAAAATTGAGGTGACGTCATAACTCCTCAGCCTTTATTTATATATTTTTGAACAACAAAACAAGCTTTAAATTTTAGACTCAATAATTACGTTGGATTTTCTAACACACAATATTTGCTACTTTTGGCCCACACCACCTTTTCTCCCTCTTCCACTTGAGAAAGAAGTCTGGGCCAGGCACATGATCTGCTTCGTTCCACCATTCTTTTTTTTTTTATTTTTTTATTTCAATCTATAATTCATATTACGAATAAAAAATTTAAATTTTATTTTTTCACTAATAATATATATATATATATATATATATATATAAAAGGAAAGTGGAGGGTGTGACAGACAACTGCTGTGAACTTGTCGCCATAAATAGTGGCTGATAGCCATTGTTATTGGGATGGCCCTCATGTTAGAAAAAATGCATCATTTTGTTGTCTCTTATTTAATGTCCAATGCATCATGAGAGGGAGATTGAGAGGGTCTTTGTTTTGTTACAATAATATTGTTGAATTTCAAAATTAAATTTAAAATACTCTTACTGAAACCATAAATATATTTGAATTTTTAATAATAATAAAAAAACCCTTAAATTTTATAAAATTTTATTATTATCCTTCCACTCTATAAATAAATAAATAAAAGTTTACATTTTTTTTTACCATTGGGACTATATTTTAAAAATACAATACAATTTTAAAGATAGCGTTAACACTACTATCAATATATGAACGAAACCGTCTACCAACACATCATAGATCATCCCCAAACATTTAGTGTTACTTTTAAAAGTTCATAATTTTTTTCTAAACGTGGTACTAACTCTAAGAGCATTTTTGAAGTTCTTTTTTTTTTTTTTTAATTTAACCGTATATGACATTTAAACACTCTTAAAAGTAAAAAAAAAAAAAAAAAAGAGTATTTTTAAAAACTCTTTTGAAAAATTCAAATCTATTTTTTAAATAAAGTAAATATGTTTTAATATTTAAAAAAAAAATTGTAAGATTATTATTGACAATAAGGTTATTTTTTCTCGGACAAAAGGAAAAGTTTAAATGTATTTTTATTAATAAAGTTTTTATTATTATTATTATTATTATTATTATTATTATTATAAAAATAATAATATTCTTTGATTTTTAGTAAAATTGTATTGGGAATTTTAATCTTAATTCTTAAATAAAAGGTTGTTCGTTTTTTTTTTTCTTTTTTGGTGTCTAGAACTTTCCGAAAGTTTTAGGCCTAAAAATTAATAATGGAAACTTTATTTTTTTTCTTTCTTTTACTTTTAGTATCGTAAAATTTATTATTTTTAGACAAATTTTCTAAATATTAAAATTACCATTCAGCCAATACAAATTCATAAATTAATTGTAACTCATAAAATTAAGTTTTTTTTAATTTGAAATAAAAGAGAGAAAAATATTAACATTGTTCTAAAAATGTCATAGAAGCAGAAAATCAAAAGAAGACAAGTGGGAATTAATCGATTATTTTATTTCTTAAAAGAAAAAATTAAATTAAAAAATCAGGTTGGGATGTGATCTAAAGAGAAATCAAAATTAAATTTATAAAGAGAAAAGGAGAAATTGGAGAAGAACCTGGAAGATGGTTTACGAGCAGAGGGAAGAATCTTGGTAGCTCTGCGCCTTTCTTCAACAAATTTGATGTATTTGGAGAGAGCTTTTTGGGTTGGTTGTTGTTATTTATAATATTGTGGTCTTCAACAAATGGGCTCTCAAATTTTGAAGGTCGCTTCAGGATTGGTGATAGTCACCAATTTTTTATTCCGCCAATTATGTTGAAACTTTATATATATATATATATTTACGGGTGTAAAAAGGTTGGATCGAAAAAATCTTTTGAATCAATAGGTTGGGTTGGCTGGAGACTCGAGTCACTAGATTGAGTTTCCATTCAAACACAACTTTGAGTTGGATTTAGTTGGTTAGATTATCGGTTTTTTTTTAATTATTTTAAAATTTGTATATTTATATATTGTACATGTTACATCTATAACTAAAATGCTCAAATATCAAATATTTATAAGTCACCACGCATCACTAACCCTATTTTCGGGTTGACCTGACAAAAAAATGTATGGTTGGATTATAACTATATTTTCGGGTTGACCTGACAAAAAAATGTATTAATTAAATATTCAATATTACAAAAATTCAACCCTAACCCATTTTAACCAAACCCAACTTTTATAGTTTGAGTTGGATAGTTCAGATTGGTGAGTCATCGGGTCATGTGAACACTATTATTGTTTTTTATTTGTTAGTGTGTTAACATAAAAAAGTCAGACTTGTTATTACAAACTTGTTTAGACAATATTGTTGGGCACGTTGATTTTATGTCCTACGATCTAATGGATTTTCACTCCAATAGTATTTAAAAAAACGTTTATAAAATGACAGGTATAATATTATAATTTTTTAAATAATAAAACATTAAAAAGTTTAACAATATTTGTAATAGTGTTTTTTATACAACAAACACGAGAGATAATTTGGTTTTGTAACCTTTAAAAAAAATAATTAAAAATAAATAAATTATAAATGGAGGTGCAAATTAATGTTGCAAAATATTTTAATATCATGACTAATAAACATTTTCACACTTTTAAAATGTTTAAAGTATATTTGAGAATAATTTAAAAAGATTAAAAATTATTTATAGTTTAATTTTTTTACACGATAATTTTAGCCACTCGAAAATCATTTTCAAACCTGTATTATATAATTACTAAATCATAAATTTACATATTTTCGAGCATTAATTTAAAATTAATTAAATATATTATGAATTAATTATTTTATCATGTTTGATTGGAGGTGTCAAATATTTGAACTTATGGGTTGCGTCAACATATATTTTTTTGTATTAATGAATTTGCAAGTTGACATTAGGCAGCAATCCACCGAAGACCTCCTCACAAAATATCCACCAAGATAACGTCCGTACGACGTCGTCCTACCGCAATCACTTCATTTTCATTTTTTTTTTTTTTTTGGGGTTAAAATTCGTTAATTAACGAATTTCGCAGGGGGCTGCCGCTAATTTATGTCAATTTAATTTGACAATTTTTGTTATTTTTTATTTTAATTTCCTCTTTTGCTAAATATATAGTTTTACAAATTTAATCAATAAAAAATGCTATGTAAAATTATAGCAAAACATAAAAGAAAATCATTTAACTATTTTTATCTTTCCGGAAAGAATTCACTTTAAAAAAACCGCCACTTTTAGTTAAAAATGACAAAATTATATACAAAATGCATTTTAAAATATATTTATAATATTTAAAAATTATAATATTACTTTTAATATTTATAAATAATTAAAATACATATTTAGTGTTAAAAAAATATAATATTTGAATAAAAGGTCGACCTGACGTTATTTGAAAACTTGTTTGTATTAAGTATAAGAGAACAACGTTATGACATAATTACACAATTAACTCTATTCTTTTTTTACATAATTTTCAAACCGATTTCAAATATTTTTTAAGAATTTTAGAAGAAAAATGGTCATATTTATTTTGGAAACCAAAAAAATTAAAAATTGTGATGAACAATAATTTAATAAAAAATTCAAACATCTGACCTCGACCTTTTATCGTTAAGATGTGCTCGTTTTGAATAAATGTTTAAAAATATTTTTTGTAAGAATATTTTTTAAACAAAATTATGACAATAATTTAAACCCTATTAAAAATTTTGTATATACGAATGGATTTTTGTGTATAATTTATATGTTAAAACATTGTCTAATTTTAATTTTTAATAAAAATCTCATATCATCATAATTAATTAAATTAAACTATCACACATTATTTTAATTCTAGATCTACCTCTAAATATTATTAGATTATTGAAAAAAATATATAGGATGAGACAATAATATATTATTATTATTTTAATTCATTATTGGAGCTAAATACCGCATTCAATAAATCCACAAATAATTATACATATAATTGAAATAATAATTTTAAAAAAACTTTTTTAAATTTTGTATTCCAATATTATTCTATTTTATTTTCAATAATTTCGAACCATTTAGGTTTTTATTTTAAAAAAAAAACATTACAGAGATGACAAATTTCCATTTAAATCTAAAACCTTGATTAAATATTTATTATTGACAGTATGTCTTTAAATTTAAATTTGTGTTTTTTAAAATTAATATAATATTAATAGTTAATTTTCTGTTAAGAATTTAAGACATTGTGATGGGACATTAGATACCCGTGACATTCTTCTAAGAAAAAATAAGATTTTTTATTTATATTTTTTAATCAAATCAAGACAAAATAAAAATAAATGATTAAAAGTACAATATATAGAAGAAAAAATATTTTAATATAATAATTTTTAAATGAACCAGAAAATGCCAATGTTATATTGAGATATTTTAGCTATTTATTAACAAGACAACGAATATTCGATAAATTATTTTCCCAACAAAAATAACATAATTAAGTTCCAGGCAGCCTTTTATTGGTCGTATTTATAATTGAAATGAAAGGAATCTGGTGCGTTTGACTTAGGGTGCCTACGATGTACGTCACATGGTAGGATCATTGTACGATTGACACGTGGTAAATCAGGAGACATCCATCGTTCTTGTCTGCCGTTCCATGTGATATAAGTCAACGGTTAGGATTATTATATTAGTTTTAGTGAAGTCATCGAGCTTCCTCATCCTTTTATTTTGTTTATTTATATTTAAAATATTGTGCTTGTTTGACACCTGGCTGTTGAGATAAGAACATTAATTTTATTTATTTATTTATTCAAATATTACAATAAAGATATAAACTCAAGTTTGAATTTACGACTTATGAAAGTGGATGAATTACTTAATTATGGTTTGATGATAATATTCCTTTAATTAATGACATTTTAATTTAATACTGTTGCGTTTATTAGTATTTTGTTGTTACTAATATTGTTAAATTCGCGGGCTGACTCCGTTAGAAATGAAGCAAGATTTCTTCTTGTTAGCTAAATAGAGTCGTAGATGAGGATCGTAGCCTCTGTCCCCGACCTTCACCTGCCTCAATCCCTACCCTTACCGACCTCGCTTCTATAAATATTTCATACTTAGCAAATAAATAAATAAAAGATACACCCATTAATCAACACAGAGTTAGAAATTAGGATTATAGCCCTTGTTCTCGGCGCTGTCTTGCCTCAATCCCTACCGACCGACCTTGCTCTTATAAATATTTCATACTTAGCAAATAAAATAAAATAAAAATACACTCGTTAACTAAATAGAATCAGAGATGAAGATTATAACCTTTGTCCCCGGTTCTTGCCTCAATCCTACCCCGTTGGACCTTGATGTTATATAATTTTCATACTTAATAAATAAATAAACAAAATAAACAAAAAAAATACATCAGGTTGAAAAGTACATTGTAATATTAAAATTTTAATTTTTAGAAATTATATTCATCCATCTATTTGAAATAATTTTTTAAATACTTTAAAAAAAAAATTAAAACACTTAAAAATATTTCAAAAAGTTTTTGACTTTTCTAATTCCAACAAAACAGTCACACGAGCTCAAAACAACCCAAGCCCAATATCAGGCCCATTTTGGAGCCCCAGCCCACGGCCCATCTCTCCTACTTACTCCCCAGGCCCAGAACACTCGCGCCGAAGAATATTAACAGAGGACGGATATTGCACTTGAAAATGCACTTTCAAGTTTCATCCAAGGCCGAATGCGACGGCGCCGAGCTCAGCTCATGAGGTGGACAGCCAAAAGAGATGCTAACCGTTGCGGGACTTCGATCCTGTAAGTATCTTTCCGTTCCCAATTCGTCATTTGAGCCTCAAGATTTCTTAGTTTCATCCAATTCCTTTAGAACATTTCGTACCTTTCCCAGATTTCTAACGCCACTAATCTCAAATTCAAAGTTCTGTTCCACTTCTAATTGGTCCGATAACTGCAATAAATCTAAGAAGTTTACATTTCGGGAAAGAAATAGCGTAGTATTTTGCTCTAGGAACGATGTTTTTCGTAATTTATCGGGCAACCAGGATGGAACCGAAGAGATTTATGAACTTAGTTTGTTGAAAAAACCCTCTCGTGCTTCTATAAGCAACGGGAGTTCATCAGAAGTTCATGAAGAAGTTGTAAATCCCGATGAGAATGAAAGCTTGACGCTATTTATGAAGTTCTTTAAGATTATAGATTCTGTAGAAGATGAAGAAGAGGAAAAAGCATTACAAGCATTTGAAGAGAAAATTGATGGAGATGATGAAACTGATAAAGCCAATAAATTAAATGTTGAGTACTATGAGCCCAAACCTGGAGATGTCGTGGTTGGTGTAGTCATCTCGGGTGACGAAAACAAGCTTGATATCGATATGGGGGCGGATTTATTAGGGACAATGTTGACAAAAGAAGTGCTTCGTTTGTATGACAAAGAGATTGAATTCTTGGATCTCGACAAGGATGCCGAGTCTCTTATGGTGAATGGGAAGATGGGGTTGGTGAAATATGATAATGCTGTTAGCGATGGACCGGGGCCAGGGAAACCTATCATAGAGACTGGCACGGTTTTGTTTGCGGAGGTTTTGGGAAGAAGACTCGGTGGTCGACCATTGCTAACGACTAGAAGATTGTTTCGGTGGTTAGCTTGGCATCGAGTGAGGCAGGTTCTTTTCTTGACAAGCTTCTCTGCTTACTGAAGTTTCCGTCTTAGGGGACACAAAGAAGAAATGTATGTATTTGTTGTGGTTTCCTTGTTCGACAGATAAAACGACATAACGAGCCAATTGAAGTTAGAATATCGGAGTGGAATACGGGAGGCCTTCTTACAAGAATTGAGGTTGCTTATGTGATAGTAATTCATTTGGTCTTGGACTTCTGTTTCGTTTTTCTATGCTTATGTTTTGTTTCGGTTCGGTTGTGAACTTTGGTTATGCAGGGTTTGCGAGCATTTCTTCCGAAGGGGGAGTTATTGAATAGAGTAAATGACTTCACGGAGTGGAAAGAATACGTGAGTAGGCTTCGGTTTCTTCGATTTTTCAGCTGCTATATGTGTTATCTTAGAAAAGCGTTCGGTTCACCGGTCATGTAAATGGCCTCTCCCCGTTCCATTGAAAATCATTGTTCCCACGAGACTACGAAGTTACCATGTCCTATAAACACTGATCTGTTTCTTTCTTTCATGAAAATGTTGTTGTATCACGTTCTTATTCATGATTACTCAAATCCCTTCGAACTGGTGCGCCTTTCGCATCAGAGACTTCTTTGCCTTGAACCGAGCTCTTTGCAATAGCGATCTTACTAAACACTCTTTGCTTGCTGCAACATTTGCTTGACATAATTGGACAAAAGGACGGTATGGACGACCTTAGCTCACTGTATTGGTCTCATATCGTGCAGGTGGGACGTCGGATCTTTGTGCAAATCACTCGAATAGTTGAAGCTAAGAACGATGTGATACTAAGTGAGAGACAAGCTTGGGTCAGTTCCACCTCTACATTTTTTCAATTTTCTCAAGGTATTGCATGAGTACACCAATAAATAGGCGATTTTGTGTCTTTTATCTCAGGAAAGGTTGTACCTACGTGAGGGAACGCTTCTAGACGGGACCGTGACGAAAATATTTCCGTTTGGAGCTCAAATTAGAATTGGTGATACGAACAGATGGTGAGTTTCAATTTACTTAGCCTGCAACTTTCTCCCGAGTTCAGTTTGATGCGTTATGTTTTGACCGGGCATACCATATTATGTTGTTCTTATCGATCTTTAGTTTTTGAGAATTATTGATACATCCATCTAAATGTTCCTCAGCGGGTTACTCCATGTTTCAAACATCACCCGTGCCCGAGTTACCTCTGTGAGTGACTTACTTGTAGTGGGCGAAAAGGTCAAAGTTCTAGTCGTGAAGTCAAATTTTCCTAACAAAATATCTTTAAGGTAATTCAGAAACATGTTATTATTTAATTTAACAGTGTTATGATTGGTGCATCTTATAACTTAAAATTTTGCCTTTATGGTTTTACAGTATAGCTGACCTCGAAAGCGAGCCCGGACTCTTTATATCGAACAAAGAGGTAGCACACATCGATCCTCCTCGCCGATGAACTTCATTTTCTTCAAACATTGACCGAGTCGTTTTTTCTTTTCCTTTATCAGAAAGTATTTTCAGAGGCCAAGATCATGGCAAAGAAGTATAGACAAAAGCTACCTGTGATCGAAGGCATATCCAGGCCGTTACCTGCTCCCGTTCCAAGGCCCGAACCTGCTCCAACTACAGATCTTCGATTCGAAAAAGAATCGAGCATGTATGCGAATTGGAAGTGGTTCAAATTCGAAAGGTAGTTGTTTATATGATCTCTCTTTCATGCTTCCCAACCAACCAACCCTTCATGGAAAAGAATTTGCAATATATTTAACTAGGCAAGAGTTCCCTTAGTTCGACGAATGGGTTTTCGTTATCATTTGTCGTTGACTGTTCCTGTTCGATTTTAAGGATCGGGATCGGGATCGGGATCGGTGTCCTTGAGTTTTAAGGAGATAAAATCCAGGGAAAGGGAAGTTTTAAAGATCAAATTTTGAACATCAAGTCTTCTACATAGTGAATTTTTCTTTGTTGTTGCCTCACTTTTCCTACCTAAAATAAGTTTTTTTTTTGAAATTATTTAATAAGTTTTTTCAATTTTAGTTTAATTTTTTAATTTTGTGTTTAATAACAAATGAAAGCTTTTATTTTATACAGTTTAAGTACCAAATTAAATTATTTAAAAATCAACATAAATCAATATTTAGTCATTTTTAATCCAATAGGTATACATGAGGTCAACCATTTTTTATATTTAATATTAAGTTATAAAATTACTTATATTTTTTTAAATAGTTTTATTGTTTCAAATTTACAATATTACCCTTTAACTTTTTATAAATCAATCCCGAACCTAGAAATTTCTTGAACCTCTAAACAAAAAAAAGAAAATCATTAGATTTAAGAGAGATTCGAGAATTCAATCTTCCTGCTGAGATACTCAATTGACTTCTTAAACTTGATAAGAAGATGACTAAGTGTATAAAAACTATTTAAAAAAAGTTATTAGAATATTTGACGAAAAATAGAGATATCTAAAATGTCGTTATTTTATATTTAATTATTTTATACTTAATGATATGAATTTTAAAATATTTTTTACTATTTAGTCTTAATTCAATATATTTGATTTTTTTTTTTGTTTTTTAAAAAAAAGATGACGAGGATCCATTGGGCTTCTAAATATTTATTGGAAAAATAACACAAATAAAGTACATTTAAATTAGTACTTATTTTTTTAAAAGTATATCTAAATTAGGGGTTTAATCTTCTTTTTTTCACCCTCCTGTATGGAGCACTACACCCAATTAATCACCGCCGCACACACAATCTAAATTCCAAAATTACCCCTGGAAATCAAAACTCATAGGGACAAAATCGTCTTTCTAAATATCATTTTCAAATTTTCGCTCCAAAACTGCCTTGCGGCTAAAAGTAAACATAACAAACAATATAAAAGCAAAAGCCCAAACACGCACTAATCGTTCACTGTGCCCTAAACAATAAAATAATAATTATAATTTTTTATTTTTTATTTTTTATATTTTATATTTTCCTCCCTTCCCAAAACAAACCCACCACGTTTACCTCGGTAACCAAACTAACCTGGACCTCATCTTCATATTTCCACGGATGATGGTAATTAATGACGCAGTAAAAAGAGGGGAAAATTAAATTAACTTGTCTGCGAAATGTCGATTATACCCTTGGAACTGAGCTTGTTTCCCTTTTGACGCCTACCCTTCAAATATAATAATATAATCCTAAAGGCTAAGGCCGCGTCTGGGGGATTTGTTATATAATTTAGTGCTTTGATTTGGGTAGAAAAAAGAACATGGATAATTGGTTAAATTACGGAAAAGCCCCTACCCGAACATGGGCAATATGTTAAATTACAGAAAAGCCATTACCCTTAAAAGTTTTCATAATGTACGAAGTGCCCTTAACAAGGCTTAGTGTTTTTTATTTTTATAATTGTCTTTCCAAGGCATAGGCTTGGACATGGCCCTGAAATCTTTGATTCTCTTCCGCCTGTCCTAGGCTTGATGAAATTCCCATTTTACCCCTATGTCGTACTACTTTCATTACGTTCGATCCAATTAGGTAAAGTTTGTTCGATAGATATATCTTAGTCTTTATTGAGTTAATGTCGTTAATGATAAAAGTTATGATTCACCGTTTGTGAACCATAATTGATTTTACTTTCTCACCGAGTTATTTAAGGGATTGGAAGGATCTCGCTCGGAAGGTTACATATGTCGTTTATGTTCTTGTGTCTGACGTACTTAACTTAATTTTCTTTTGTCGTTTTGGGTGTTATTAATAGTTTCAGTTATATCGATCTATTTTTTTCTACTTTTCTTGAGGTATACACTTGGAAAGACAAATTTAAACGCTCTTAAAATGCGTTTGATTTCTCCTTCTTCCTTATTTTAAAAAATATTTATTGAGTGACTTCACTAGGAAACAAAAAAAAAAAATCCTATTAAACTCTCGACTCATAACCTTCTACGATTGTTTGAATTATTAAGGAGCCCTGATAGTTTATATGTTAGCGAGTTCAATTTTAAAGTTTTTGAATACGACTAAACTTATGTTTGACTTTTGTTCTTCTAAAAGTAGTTCAATTTATAGAGGGGCGAGAAGATTTGAACCTAAACAAGTGCGTCAGTATTGATAGGACAGTTGTGTTGTCAAGATCAGAGTCAATTGTGGGTTGAAGCCAAGACTTCTCCAAGCTCATTAGTGTCGTATCTCGACACCTCAGTGAGCAGAGTTCTACCCGTCAGAAACAAGAACCAAGCTCATTTGCTAAGATTTTGGGGTTCCGAATTGGTTCTTTGCCAATAAAAAACTCATTTTCCGCACGGGATATTACCTACAATAAGATTTTAGAAATGTTAGGAAAAGACATAAACACCCTTGAAAAAGAATACAAATATAACAAAGAAATAGCAAATAAGGTTAAATGTAGGGTTGAAAACCCAATGGAAATGAAAAAAAAAAAAAAAAAAAAAAAAGCTGATGGCTGCAAGCAAGATAAAGTCATGATTGTTTCCAATTTTTAAAAACAATAAATAGGGAAAGAAGTTCGAATCCCACGTCTCGATAATATAGCATGCATTTGCACACTGCCCCCCTCTTATTCTCTCTCTCTCACTCACATTTTTCCCCCATCCGATAAACGCCATTGAAGCAGTTCGACCAAGCTCCTGCAAAAACACTCTCTACTTTCAACCACTTTCCATAGCTTCCATGGTTGAGGACTTTCCAGCTCCGGTTATATCGGCTCGGAACTGAAGCGGTGGCCGCCGGCGATATCTCCAATTCCGGCTTCGGAGGGGGTTGGTTTCATGGTGAGTTTCAGAGCCTTCGATGATGATCATTAATTGCTTTTGATTGACTTGAGGAAGTTTTTTTCCCTTGAATAATATATGTTTTCCCGTTCACATGCTGTATTGAGTCTGATTTAAGCATTCGTTCTATTTGATTCCACCATTGAGACCTCTTTCACATGGATTTTGTCACTGAGAGTGAGTGAAAATCTTTTATCCGCCATTGAAGCAAAGCAAAGCGGTTACCGAGACGGCGGCCATAGTTAACTTTATTCGTTTTCGAGGTCAAATCATTTTTTCCAGAGCTCTAATGGAGGGAGCAATCTATGGATTTCTTAAACGGTGTCTATTGTACTTCATAGCTATGTGGTTAAGCTTAACAATGGGGAGTTCATTAGTCGCTTCTCTATCTCCTGATGGAGAAGCGCTTCTCTCTCTCATATCTGCTGCTGGTCCTTCTGTTCTTGCGTCTTGGAATCCATCTAGCCAAAACCCTTGTTCTTGGGAAGGAATCACTTGTTCTCCTCAGAACAGAGTCATTTCATTATCTCTTCCTAAAACGTTCTTAAACCTCTCTGTTTTGCCTCCTGAGTTGTCTTCTTTATCTTCTCTGCAGCTTCTCAATCTCTCTTCCACCAATGTCTCTGGCTCAATCCCTTCTTCTTTTGGCCTACTCACTCATCTTCGCCTGTTGGATCTTTCATCCAACAATCTCTATGGTCCAATTCCTCCTCAGCTTGGTTCTCTTTCTTCACTTCAATTCCTTTTCCTGAATTCCAATAGACTTTCTGGTAAGATTCCTCCGCAGCTTGCTAATCTGGCTTCTCTGCAAATTCTTTGCCTCCAAGACAATTTGTTTAATGGCTCTATACCATCACAGTTTGGTTCTTTGCTGTCTCTTCAAGAGTTTCGAATCGGAGGGAATCCGTTTCTTTCGGGAGAGATTCCGTCACAGATGGGGCTGCTTACTAATCTCACTACATTCGGGGCAGCGGCTACGGCGCTTTCGGGGGCTATACCGTCTACATTTGGGAACTTAATCAACCTCCAAACTTTGTCACTCTATGATACTGAGATATCTGGTTCAATACCTCCTGAGTTGGGGCTTTGTTCTGAGCTAAGGGATTTGTATTTGCATATGAACAAGCTCAATGGTTATATTCCTCCTCAGCTGGGTAGGTTGCAGAAGCTTACTAGTTTGTTTCTCTGGGGCAATGCTCTATCAGGGTCGATACCGTCGGAAATTTCAAATTGTTCGGCTCTAGTTGTTTTTGATGCGTCGGAGAATGATCTTTCTGGTGAAATCCCAAGTGATTTAGGGAAGTTGGTTGTTCTTGAACAGTTTCATGTATCGGACAATTCGATCTCGGGCGTGATACCGTGGCAGCTAGGCAACTGCACAAGCTTGACTGCCCTTCAGCTTGATAATAATCAATTATCTGGTGTAATTCCACCAGAACTTGGCAATTTGAGATCCCTGCAAAGCTTTTTCTTATGGGGGAATTCTGTGTCAGGGACCATACCATCTTCCTTTGGCAACTGCACTGAGTTATATGCCTTTGATCTTTCAAGAAACAAGCTCACTGGGGTAATCCCAGAAGAAATTTTCAGCTTGAAGAAGTTGAGCAAGCTTTTGCTCCTCGGAAATTCTTTATCTGGCGGGTTGCCTCGAAGCGTTGCAAATTGTCAATCATTAGTGAGGTTGAGGCTTGGAGAAAACCAGCTTTCAGGCCAGATTCCAAAGGAGGTAGGGCGGTTGCAAAATCTCGTCTTTCTCGACTTGTATATGAATCATTTTTCGGGTGGCCTTCCGCCTGAGATTGCTAATATTACAGTTCTTGAGCTACTTGATGTGCATAATAATTATATAACTGGTGAAATTCCTCCCCAGCTTGGGGAGTTGGTGAACTTGGAGCAGCTCGATCTCAGTCGAAACAGCTTCACCGGTGAAATTCCTGAGAGCTTTGGAAACTTCAGTTATTTGAATAAACTTATTCTCAACAATAATCTACTGACAGGGTCAATTCCAAAGTCCATCAAGAACCTGGAGAAACTAACTCTACTTGATTTGAGTTACAACAGTCTCTCTGGTACCATACCACCAGCAATTGGCTACATGAAGAGCTTGTCGATCAGTTTGGACTTGAGCTCGAACGGGCTTACCGGAGAAATTCCCGAGGCGATGTCCAGTTTGACACAGTTACAATCACTTGATCTTTCCAATAACATGCTTTATGGAAATATTAAAGTGTTGGGTCTCTTGACTAGTCTCACTTCTCTCAATATCTCCCACAACAATTTCTCAGGTCCTATGCCTGTAACGCCATTTTTTAGAACACTATCACAAGATGCGTATGATCAGAACGTGAATCTTTGTGAATCACTCGATGGACTTACTTGTTCTTCGAGTTCGATGCGAAGAAATGGCTTAAAGTCTGTAAAAGCTGCTGCTTTGATTACCATCATTCTTGCTGCAGTTCTCATCCTAATTTTTGCATTGTGGATAGTAGTTTCACGAAATCGCAAGTACATGGCAGAGAAACATTCCAGGACGTCGTCCCCTGCATCGGCTGCCGAGGATTTCTCTTATCCATGGACCTTCATCCCATTTCAGAAGCTCAATTTTACCATAGATAACATCTTGGAATCCATGAAAGACGAAAACATAATTGGAAAAGGTTGTTCTGGGGTTGTTTATAAAGCAGATATGCCAAATGGTGAATTAGTTGCAGTGAAGAAACTATGGAAAACAAAGCAGGATGAAGAAGCAGTCGACTCGTGTGCAGCGGAGATTCAAATTCTCGGGCATATTCGACATCGAAACATAGTGAAGCTCATTGGTTATTGCTCTAATAGAAGCGTTAAGCTACTTCTCTACAACTACATTTCCAATGGTAATCTACAACAACTCTTGCAAGGGAACAGGAATTTGGACTGGGAAACTAGGTATAAAATTGCAGTTGGGACAGCACAGGGTCTGGCTTATCTGCATCATGATTGTGTGCCTGCAATTCTTCACAGAGATGTCAAGTGCAATAACATACTTCTAGACTCCAAGTTTGAAGCTTATCTAGCAGATTTCGGCCTGGCAAAGTTGATGAACACTCCAAATTATCACCACGCAATTTCGAGAGTAGCGGGATCATACGGTTATATAGCCCCAGGTAGATTTCCTTTTCTATTTGTTCGCTTGAATATATTCACGGTTGAATTTGTTTCTAAAATTTTCTCAAACCAATGCAGAATACGGATATACCATGAACATAACCGAGAAGAGTGATGTCTATAGCTATGGAGTTGTTCTGCTAGAGATACTAAGTGGCCGTAACGCAGTTGAGGCACGAGTTGGAGATGGTCTTCACATTGTTGAATGGGTGAAGAAGAAGATGGCAAGCTTCGAGCCTGCTATATCGATACTCGACGCAAAGCTCCAAAGCTTACCAGATCAGATGGTCCAAGAAATGCTTCAAACACTTGGTATAGCAATGTTTTGTGTGAACTCTTCTCCAGCCGAAAGGCCAACAATGAAGGAAGTGGTAGCATTATTGATGGAGGTGAAGAGTCCTCCAGAAGAATGGGGCAAAACCTCCCAACCTCTAACAAAGCAGTCCTCAAATTTAAGTTCAAATAACTCTTACTTATCCACAAGAAAATTGGGGTGAGAATCAAGGGAAATGGTTGAAATAGAGAGATCTTTGTGGCATCAAATTGAACCTTGCAATTTTGTACAGCTTTAGTTTAATGGAAGAGATTTCATGCTTCTGAACCCTACACTTCAACTAGCCAAAGATCAATTCATTGGCCCATTCGAAATAATCGAACTATGAACTTATATCAACCCCATGTATTATTATCAATATATCGACATTTCGTCCATATATTAGTTAATGAACTTGTCTATCCACCCCATATATTTTGACGAGACAATACCTACTCGTCGATATGCAACTAAGTAGTTTCTATACATATTTCAAAACGAACTAAAAACTTGATATTTGTTATATTATTATCAATATATCAACATTTCGTCCATATATTAGTTAATGAACCTGTCTATCTACCCCATATATTTTAACAATCTACCCCATATATTTTAACAAGACGATACGTACTCGTCGATATGCAACTAAGTAATTTCTATACATATTCCAAAACGAACTAAAACCTCGGTATTTGTTATATTATTATCAATATATAGACATTTTGTCCATGTATTAGCTAATGAACCGTCTATCCACCCTATATATTTTAACGAGACGATACCAACTCGTCGATATGCAACTAGGTAGTTTCCATACATATTTCAAAACGAACTAAAAACTTGGTATTTGTTATTATTATTATTTTCAATCCACAAGATGGGCACCTGAAATAAAGGAGAGCAACTCCTTGGCAGTGATCTTCCAGATTTCCAGCATGTGCAGTGTGGCGTAGTAGGCCATATCTTGCAGGGAAAAAGCAGACAAACTGTGGAGGGCATGCTTCTCTTACTTTGAAGGGCACATGCTTCAGAAGACAAATCTTGTCTCCTCTCCACAAGCTACAATACCCTTCATCATATCCAGCACCATGTCAAAAAAGAGGTCAAAAAGATGCAAACCCTATTATCATTCATATTCTATTTCATGATTTTGGTCAACTTTTACACAACTTTCATTCTTCTATTCCTTAAGCTTTTGAATCCTCAACTTTATTTCTTTTTCCATGTTAGTTCTTCCATTATCAAAATGTCAAGATTGATCCCTTATCTCTTCTTGAATTCTAAATTCATGAACATAAAAACAAGATTTCTATGACAGAGACCAAACAAGAAGTCAGGGATGAAATTGAAGCTTTAAAGAATAAGTGATCCAAACGAACATGGGTAAAAGTTCGGAGACCAACTATGAAACTATGAGTAAGAGTTTAGAGATCAAAATCATACCAATAAAAAAGATGAACATTGAAAGCAATGAACAATGTACCAAGAAAGTGAGGGAAGTTTGAAAAGTAATGAAGTACATAATACAGATAATGAAAAGTTATGTAATCTTTAAGAATGCCGTTCAGAATCAGTCCACAAAAGCTAAGATAATGCTATAAGGACCACTGCTAAAAGTTGTAGACAGCATTTGGAACCACCAAAGATATCAACCTTTTCCAACCATGTGCAAAGGGCCTAAATGAGTGATATCATAAAATGCATCACCCCTTCCCTCCTTTTTGAATGGTTCCTCCACTATATAAATCAGATTAAGAGACAGAGAACCTAAATCTTATATACAACTCTTGGGACCTTTTTACCCAAACATTTTAGAACTTCCCAATCATACCTGATTAACAACTTCTTAAAGTTCATAATCTATAAACAATTAAAGATGAAATTCACCTCAGTCCGTATAAACTAATGAACTGCAGCTTTATGACTTCGACGAAACTATTAAAATCATCACCTGAAAGAAGTTCCTAAGTTTCATATAGCAGTTGGGCATCAGCCTATTATTCCAGCATCTAGAACATTAAAAAGTTTTAAGGTATTAAACAGGAAATTGATTCCATCTATCCAGGAGACAGGTATAAAGGCTGCACAACTCCAAAATTTTAAGTCTATACATGGTCTTTTACTCCTTTGTTTATATATATATATATATATATAGAAGCTGGGGATCAACAGCCATTTCATCATTTTTTTTTTCTTTTTGAAAAGAAATGAGATTTTATTGAGGGCGATTAGTAAAACGAAAGAATAGTCTTTTCTGCAAAGGAGCCTATAGAAAACTACTTCGGTTTAGAACTTCAAATTTTGAGAAAGTTTCCATTTTCAGGCACAAGATAACTCTAATACCAATGCAACTACAGTCAATATTAATGAAATATGGTTTCCTTCTCAAAGAAAAAAAGAAAAAACTATGCCTTTCAACCCCATCAAGCCCGGAAAAGAGGAGGCCAAAAATCAATCACATGCATAAAATTATAAATCACTGGGTCTACAATAAAAATAAGCAGTATAAAATTGAATTTGTGCAAAAGTTGGTGCAATAATTTATAAAAGAAATAGTCGGTCCAATAATGGAAGAGAATCTTAACCACACGTTCGAAGATGAAGCAAAATGAGGACTGATAACTCCCCAGAGATTATCATCACTAATTCTATTTGAGCTTCACTTCAGTAACAAGTCCTTCTGTTCCTCCATACAAGGAAATTGAAAGAAAAAAAAAAAACACAGGACCAAGAAAGAACTGAACAAAATTTAAATTTAAATTTCGGCATTCAGACGAGCGAAAGGTATGTCAATTGAAATATTTAACAGAAAATTAAGAAATTATAAATTTAGATATGCCATGGGAAGTTACAACTTCTAAATATGTCCATGTTAACTTCTTCCCGACAAGTAGATCTTAGTTACCCGCTTATTGGAACCTGCAAGAAGCTTTTCTTTGCTCTCATCACATCCTTTATTGCAAAAAAAAGTATGTCGGAGAAAACTCCAAAATTAGGCTCCAAAAAGCTTACCATAGAGCAAATCTTCCGATGAGATTCAGCAGGCAGTGTAAGCTACATTTTATGGTTGTAGGTTGTCAGGAGTATGGTATATCCTACAGACATTCTGTTTCTAAGTTCAATGAATACCTCCAATAGTTCATTTTGCTACATACACATCATCTCCCTCAGTTTAATGTATAGTCCTCATCAAATCCACCTCTCTTTTGTTTGGGCGTCAATCAATTATTTGGTATGGTCCTTCAAAAAGATTCTGAAAGGCTGCTAGAAAATTCAGGAAGCAAACTGTATTTCTAAAGTTGTAGCAGACCAAGTGGTCTGGAAACTCTCAATTTCGTTGAACAGATGATGACATTGGTGGATGAATGTTTACCTTGTAAAGCAGATCCAATTACATGGTGTTGTAATTAGGAATAACAAATATTGATCTTCGATCCTTTATTCTTCAAATGTGTTTTAATACTATTCTTAACTGTCTTGTAGAAAGATACCAAAGTGAAGTTAGCAGTCTCTTGTCTTTCATTAGGAGCTTAGAACAGCCTAAGCCCACTGCTAGCAGATATTGTCCTCTTTGGGTTTTCCCTTCCGAGCTTCCTCTCAAGGTTTTTAAAACGCGTCTGCTAGGGGAGGTTTCCACACCCTTATATAGAATGTTTTGTTTTCCTCTCCAACCAATGTGGGATCTCACAGCTGACATATGGAAGATTCTGAGCTGACATATGGAAGATTCTGATGACAATGGAATTGGAGGAATCTTAGTGGAGTGATCCCTCTCCATCACAGGCACATCAAGAAAAAGAACACGTATTGGCCAATTTTTCTACAATCTATAATTTATGGACAAGTCCAGATGAAACTTATCTTCCTTGTAGCAAAGTGATTCAGACAATCCAGCAGCATGGAAACTAGTGTGTTCCAGTTTTCCAGAGGATAAGGTCTTGCATGGCCCTTACTATGAAGGGTCAAATATACAAGATGAGAACGTGACTAAGAACATGTCATACACACACACACACGTACATACGTGTAAAACAAAACCATAGAAATCTTGCAAGACCAAGATATACAGTTAGGAACTATCCACTGCCACCTTCTAGAACTAATATAAGGCAGCTATTAAGATGATAGCAGTATAGTTTGCACAGGAATCTTGTCACTGGTAATAAAAATTGCAGCAGAGGCAGATCAATTTCAAACAGACTAGTTCTACTTCATTTATAACTAAACCTTAGCCTTGAATACTATTGACACTCTTATGATCCCTAGCCCACAGGAGTCTTAATACTGATGATGAAGGCAATGTAGAGACTAGGCCCTTCTCCCTTCAATGTGCTGCCTTTGCAAAAATGAGGAATCTTCAGACCACGTCTTTCTTCACAGCGAATTCATTAAACAGCAATGGTGGCGGCTCTTTGAGATGTTTGGTATTGCTATTTGTGTAAAGGCCCAAGCCCACTGCTAGCCGATATTGTCCTTTTTGAGCTTTCTCTTACACGCTTCCCCTCAAAGTTTTTAAAACACGTCTGCTAGGGAGAGGTTTCCACACCCTTATAAAAAATGCTTCATTCTCCTCCCCAAACGACATGGATCTCACAATTTTCCTTCCCAGAAAAGTTGACGACTCATGGTTAGAACCTTAATAAGAAAGCCAAAGTCCTGTGGGATTAAGTATCCAGAGCTTTTTTGGAGGGAAGTTGGCTCTAAAGAAACCGTAGACTCTTTGAAAATAAGCCTGCCTCTTTGCAGCTAAACGCATCTTGGTGGTGTCATAGCGTGAGTAAATTCTTGTGTAATTAATTATCCTTTTGATGTTACTCAACAATTAGAAAAGCTTTTTGTAAGTAGCTCTCGGGTGGGGGTTCTCTCTTCTCCCTGCCCTTAAGCTGTATCATTTCTCTTGAATAGTATATACACACACACACACACACTAAGCATTTCTGCATCTTTAACTCCAAAAAGCAAGACATTGGATCGCCAATCAAACACAATTCCATAAAATGCAGAACCAAATGCACCATGAAGTGCAAAATGATATGTCAATAGTATAGCTATAATGCTTTCATGGGTAGTTCAATCCTCAATAACAAAACGATAATCAAGATTTAGTAGCATCAAACCATTCAGAATAAACGCAAATTGGAAAAATGAAATCCATTTTTTTAGCAGTAGCGAATTTTATCGAGGAAGAAACAATTAAACAAGTTCCCACACGCCATTCCTAACCCTAGAGCTGAGTTATTAATGCCAAACTTGCTTACAATGTCACAAGCAGCAATCAGGCAAGAAAATGAATGGGAAATTGGATTATGTTTAAAATTGGGAAGAACAAAATGAAATACATGAACCTCAATTACTCGTCAAGCTGTTTAAGCTCAGCCTTCAACTGCTCAATCTTAAGCCCCATGGACCTCTGCAACGCCTTCCTCTCGTTCTCGCACAATTTCGCAAGAAGCCCCTCGTACATTTCTAAAACTTCCTTCACAGCATCCCGAGCACACTCAGCCTCTTCATCAAAATAAACGGTCTCTTTAGACTCCATAGCCGACTCTATCTCTTCTCTCGCTTCGGCGAACTTGAGATTGATCCTATCCACCTCTCTAATCTGATCAAACTCTGGCTCCGAGTTGCCCGAACCACCACTGTACCTCCTCAAACACTGGAGAGTTACAAACTGACGATTCGACCTCATTACATACGAAAAATGGAGATCATCTGGTCGCAATTTGTAAGGAAACTCAGAATTTGGCAACAGAGAAGAGTCCAGAAATCGACGAACGCTACACGAAGACGAAGAAGAAGAAGCCTGAGATTTTCCGGCAAGCAATCTGCAGAGTGAAAGGCGTAAACGAGGGCTCATTTTTTTGCAATTTCTGGATATTACGAACAAGGGGGCCAAGGTAATCACGGTTCAGTGAGAGAATGAAGCAAAAAGGCTGGAAGCATCAGTTCGGCGACAGTGAAATATAAGGGTTTAACACGTCACTGATTAATTTTATCTTTGTAATTTAACTTAAATTTTTTTATCAACATCCTTCCCATATCAATCCAATCAATAAAAGATAAAAAAAAATTCATTTTCTTTCTAAAATTTTAAAATTTTAAAATTTTAAAAAATATATTTATAATATATAAATGTAACCATAAGTACCTTTTAAAAGACTTTCATGTACTTTCAAAAGTAATAAATATCAATACTACAGTATACTTCTTGAATACTCTCCCATTTTTTTCCGCTAACTCCTCTAATATCAAAACTTTAAATAAAAAATGTGATAATTTTCTCATTTATGAACATTTTCAAACATAAATGTAAAAAAAAAAGATATATATCTACTAAAATAACAATTTTTTAAAAATTATCTCGATTAGAAAAAAAAAACCAACTTGAAAATAAAATTATTTATTTGGGTATTAAATTCTTTTATATCTCTATTTGAAAAAAATGCTAATAAATGAGAATTTTATTTTTTAAGCATTTTATCAAAATTTGTTGAAATAAATGCCCCTTATGTTTATTATTTATGCAAAATCTAAAGAATTCAAAAAGTGATTTAAGTACATTAATAATAATAATAAAAGCTTCAGTAGTTCCTCTCTCTCCCCGTGAAAATCCATACATCTCTCTTTAGCAATATGGACAACTATTTCTCGAGGACAAATTTAGATACCTTTGACAATCGCAATGTCAAAGGGTCAGGTGGTCACTAATCTAAGCAGAGTGACTTATTAAATTTAAAATAGTAAAATGTATTATATAATACAATAACACAAATATATAATAAAAATAAAATTTAATTATTGGATATTCATCCAAAACCATGAAAAAGATTATAACTCAGTCAAAGAGTTGTTGGGTTAATAAAATAATGCAAAGTTAATCAGAAGCAGAGATAAGTGGAAAGTGATCACCAAACCAAAATCAGGTCAACAAAACCTCCAAAACCAACAGCCCCACGTCCCCAACGATGTATAAATACCTGCTGCCTTCAAAGTTTCTTCAGAGCAAACTAGCTTTCAGATCTCCCCAAAATGGCAAGGCAGCTACGAATGATGCATCCTTCACAAGGCGCAGCTCAGGTTGGCATGGCTGGTGCGAGCCTTCTCTTGTGTGCTTTTGCGTTGTTTATGTGTGCTTCCCATGCTCGGAAATGGCGTCGTCGTTGGAATGCTTGCTTGGATTATGGCTACGAGTTTGAGGATCCTGTAATAGAGATTAACCAAGAAGCCACAGTCATGACTACGCAACGAGTGAATACCTGTGTTGTGAATGCCACCGAGCCGGAGAATGGCAACGACGAGATGTTCTTCAGCAGAGAGCAACGAGCTGCTGTATGGGAGAAGAACATAATCATGGGTGGGAAGTGTCAGCTACCGGACTTCTCGGGCGTCATATTATACGACTCTAATGGAAACGTTGTAACCCCTGCTAGAACTCAGCTTCCTCTACTCACCTGGAAGTGAAGAGAAACATTGACAATCACAGACAAAAAGTTATCTCAGAATCTACCTTTTCATTTGTTTTTCTGTCCTCTCCCTAAGAGCTCGCCATTGTATGCAGCCTTGTATCTTTCAAACCCCTGGAATGTAATCAGTCTTGAAATGAAATGATAATTTTATCACCAAAAACACAAAAACAACAGCCCATTCGTATTCAGTCTTTCAAAGTTACGTGCAATCACGTAAAACAAGTCGATATCAAGTCTTAAGTTCTATTTGTGGACGCACGAAGTGACTCGACTGCATCCGCAAGTTTACATTTCAGAGTATCTGGAGATTCCATAAGATGGAATGCCTCTTCTTCCTCGATTTCAAGAAGCATAGCAGCGATCTCTCCTGCATCACTTCGCTTAAGAGACTCCAGAAGGGACGAATGTTGTTCGTGCAACATCTATAATTTATACGACAAATTATTAACTCGGAGAAAAAGTTTCATGAACCAACCTATGTGTATAGATGCACAAAAGTTCTATATCTCGTAATGAGGCAAAGTAGAATAAAGAACCTTAATCAACGTTGAGGTGACCACAACAGATTGACACTTTTGATTGCAGTGTGTTGATGTAGATTGTTTTACTGAAGTTAAAATCTTTTTAATGTTGGGGCCAAAGCCGAGATCGAACATTGTGTCCAACTCATCCAATACCTGTTTCATAAGAACAATATAAATAATCACAATCTTGATGGTTTCCCGAGAATATGAACCCAGATATCGGTATAGTTTCTTATCTAAATTAGCAGCCACAACACCAAGGTCATAATATCTTTCTCCGACAAAAGTCAAATAACAGAAGTATGAAAAAAAAAGGACCTATGTGAAGCAGACCAGAAACCAGATATTACCAAAGGCAAGAACGGTCCGCACTAGTATGGGGCACGAAATTAGAGTGAATAAGGAAGGAACATGTTTTAAACTGAAAACTAGTTATCTTTTAAAAGATCACCTAATCTTAAAGGTAATTATAGCAGATTTTCAAAATAACAAAGGTCAATCCTATACATTAAAAGTAACAGATCAGTTATTGACTTGATGTTAAGTTGCTTAAAAAAATACACATGCATAAAAACAAACAAAAAGGCCCACCATACTTTTTTTCTTTTCACATAATGGTTATAAATGGAAGGAAATTTAGAAGATGTGATATCTGCGGCTTAAACAGAGCAAGGAACAGTTTATTTTTTTCAATTACTGGCCAAGAAAACTTTGGCTCAAAATTTATTTTTAGAGATGTAGTACGAATAGTTGACTGCATACCAAGTACTTGATTTCATCCGAAACCACGCTCCCGTCTTCAATGAGTTCAGAGACCTCATTAGGGGTGCCGATTAACAGGCCGATCGAGACATCTGATGCACCTTTCTGAAGTTCTAATTGATCAAAACCATTGTCCTTAGCAGTTTTCAACTGCTTGTAATTGCTGATGAACTTCGCCATCTGAAATACCTGCAGGGTGCTTCTTATGTCAACCAAAATGTAGTTGGACTTAACATCTTATTCGTGAAGGTATGAAAGCGATACCTCATCAGATAGCTCCGTGGTTGAGCACAGAACGAAGGCTCGAGGATGCTTGGACCTTACACCATTCGTTTTTGCATCCCTTTTTAGATTCTAATAAGAGCCAATTGTAGACATAACAATGGGGGAGAAGATCATGAAAGTGAACAAGCATTTTAGTTCTGTACTTTATTCAAATCTAGATGGAAATTGGAATATTAAAACATTCCAAATGCTGATCAAATAAAAGGCACGGTGACGAGAGTGAAAATCTCTTACAATGAAGAAGAATAGACCAAGCAAGATAGCCAATTCCACAATTCAAGAACTGGGAATGAAAATTTAGGAGGATATTAAAAGACTACATTTATCATAGCTTATTAAGCTAAAGCTTTTGGGTTTAGTGTAAATTTAACAGGCAATTGCAATAGATCTTAAGTTTATAGTCTAACTAGCTAAGACATTATATGTAACCGTCCAAGCCCACCGCTAGCAGATATTGTCCTCTTTAGACTTTACCTTTTGGACTTCCTCTCTCTCAAGGTTTTTAAAACACGCTGCTAGAGAGAGGTTTCCACACCTTTATAAAGAATGTTTCGTTCTCCTCCACAACCGATGTGGATCTCACAATCCACCCTCTTTTGGGCCCAGCATCCTCCCTGACACTCGTTCTTTTCTCCAATCGATATGGGGACCCCCTAATCCACCCCCCTTCAGGGCCCAGCGTCCTTGTTGACACATCGCATCGTGTCCACCCCCCTTCGGGGCTTAGCCTCCTTGCTGGCACATCGCCCGGTGTCTGGCTCTAATACCATTTGTAACCGCCCAAGCCCACCGCTAGCAGATACTGTCCTCTTTGGGTTTTCTCTGTCAGACTTCCCCTCAAGGTTTTTAAAACGCGTCTGCTAGGGAGAGGTTTCCACACTCTTATAAAGAATGTTTTGTTCTCCTCCCCAACCGATGTGGGATCTCATCACATTATATCATTGAATAAAAGCAAAACGGTTGAAAGTTCAAATTTCCATCTATACGTTGTTGAACTGAACAAAGGTTCAGGATCTCCAATGTAATTTCTTCCTTATATCATATTAATAATCCATATATGGAGTCTCATTAGTCAAATTAATATTCAAGCACACAAAATTCAAACGCACATGTTCCAAAACATATTTAAAATTAGAATAGCCTATACTTTTAATCTGCTGCTTCTGAGACTTCATTTGACAAATACCGACATCGGAAATCCCAAAACTCAACCCAATGATAAATTCTAATCAAGAAATTGTAAAATAGTAACAAACATCTCCATGAAATACACTTTTGAATGATATTATGAACTCAACGCCATCATAAATTCATTAAGTGCCAAAGGATAATTGAATTCAAATTGATAAAAGAAGAAGAACCTGAATGAGAGGCAACAAGTAAGCTAAAGCCCTTTCTGGTCCATAAAGAGATCCCAATACCACATTCTTCCCTTCCAGAAGAGCTGGAATCCCTACACAATGCAACTCAGAAGGAACAAAGAATCCCATCCCTTCCACAGCCTCCGCCACTTCATCATAAAGCCCCAACTCCTTGAAACCTGTCATCACCTTCTCACCTCCGTTCCCACTCCCTTTCACAGAAGAGTTAGAATTCAATGATTCTCTCGAGATATTCGACGAGCCTTTGAGTCTCCTGTTCCTGAACTTTTCAAGCAGCATTGCTTCTCTGTCCGATTGTGGCAGTCGATCATTTTCCGTTGTGGAGGTTTTGGAGAAGGAAGAGGAAAAATATCGAGAAGCTAAGAAAGCGTTCGTGGAGATTGCCGGATTGTGGGAAATGGAACGTTTGGTTGGACATGAGAGGGTGTTTACATAGTGGGAGAGCTCAAGAAGAGCTTTCCTTCTATTTCCCATGGCGGTGCTGTTCGGCCGTTCAACCTGCCTCTGGTTCAATTGTTAGGTTACGTATTTAAAATTTCGTAAGTTACCGATATTTATCGTCATTTTTAGTCAATTTATTAAATTTGATTTTGGGGAGAAATTAATAAGAATTTTATATTAGGTCAAATTACATATATTTTTTTTTAAATCAATAATAGACTTAAACCATATAAAAAATAAATAATAATAATAATTTTATAGGTAAGAAGTTAATTTTCATCCTTATAGTTAACTGCAATCATGTATTTTTAATTTTTAATTTTTAATTTTTAAATTTTATGTTGATTTCTTCTTAATTTATTTCTTATGATCTTGAAAAAAAAAAATAAACATTTTTTCTTTCAATTTTCAAAAACTTGAAATCATTTTATGCGTTCTTTAAAAACAAAATAAAGTAAGAACTAAAATAAATATAGTTCAAACCCAATATTTTAAATGATCAAAATAAAAATAGAATTATCTAAAAAAAATTGAGATCAAATGAGATTTAAACTAAAAAAAAAAACTATTATTATTGTTATAATACTAATAATAGACTTAAAAATCAATGGTAAGAAAACAGTCCCAATTTTAGAAAAATCTAAAACTAAATGATTATCAAAGAAAGCGTAAGCATAATTAATTAAAATTAAATTAATTAAATTAACGCCAGAATAAACAAGAAAATAATTATCTGAACATTCATTGATATTATCTTCATTTCCAATGCTTGGATGAAAGAATTTTATAAGGCAGCCCTTCAGAGAAAGGTGGATTTCTCGCTCTAAGAACGGAAAATGTTTGTCCTAACCACCCAACAGCTATTCCATCCCCGTGGTTCATGAAACCCGCTCTGAATAATCCACCTTTTGCGGGATTTGTAATCATAGAAATTTTATACCAAACTTCTGATAAACTTTGATTTTCGGCTGGCTAGCCCGGCACTAAGAGTCCAAAATAAAGAAACAAACAAGTGCACCAAATTTCACAAAGGCTCTCAAAAGAGTAAAAGAAGAGATTCAAGAACTGGCTCAAAATTCTGTGTCATTAGCTGCTATGTCTTACTTTTCCAAGGCATAGCGATGCATGTGGGGAGGGTTGATGGGTAGATACTCAAAACATTGCAATTTCAACACTAAAAAGACAGCAATTAAGCAGTAAATTAGAATGCTTCCCTTACAGAGAGGTTGGATTTAATCATTCACTGGTAACATTCAGGCTTCAAAACGCCAATATATGGCAAATTTCTGTACAGTTCTGCAAAGTCCATTCCGTAGCCCACGACAAAGTAATCTGGACACTGCTCAAAACAAAACCATCTAAGAAATTAGTTTAACTGAATCAAGTAATGGCAACCCAAGAATGTGTGATTGGTGATTGTGGTGCTTTCATTTGTCTACTGGTTGGAAAATAGTTATGAAATCTTCGATACGAAGAAAAAGGATAGATAGTGGTTGTAGTTAACTTGTAACAGTCTGAGCCCACCACTAGCAAATGTTGTCCTCTTTGGACTTTCCCTCGAAGTTTTTAAAACGCGTGTGCTAAGGAGAGATTTTCATACCCTCGTAAAAATGCTTCATCCTCCTCCACAACCATAAATTTCAAAAAATTAGGCTAAAAACACTACTTTCACCCATGAGTTTCTTTGGTTTTCAAAAAATGAAGCCAGTTTTTAAAACAAAAAAAATGAGAAAAAATGAGAAAAACAGAGAAATGTTCTTGTTGTTTTGGAATTTGATTAGGAATTCAAATGTTTTTCTTGAAAGAAATTGTGAGAAAGCAAGCATAAATTTCAAAAATTAAAAACAAAATGGCTAAATAATCCATTTCAACTTACTTCAAACCCCTGGTAGAACTTTCCTTCGCCGACTAGCTGAAAATGAACCTTTCGTCTAGTTGGTTTATCAAGAAAAGTGCATACTGATACAGATGAAGCTCCTTTTGCCTCCATATGAGCAAGGAGACATGATAAAGTATTTCCAGAATCTACAATATCCTCAACCTAAAAGGAGATTCATTATAAAAGTCAAGAACATGCTAAATATGCTTTACATGAATTATGGGAGAAATGAATCATTCTCAAATAGTTGGCCAGTAAATCTATTAAATGCTGACACAAAAGAAGAAACAAATGTTCTTGAAGACCGTAAAGACCATGAAAGAGAGGCCCACCTCTCAAGGAGATTTAACTTAGTAGAATAGCGAAGGGCAGATTAGCTAAAGGCATTTGCATTATGATTTTTCATTGTAGCCTCTAGGCAGATACATAGAATGATGCATAAACATTCATATTTTCTCTGTTTATTCCAAATGGGCAATCCTCCTGTTCTGACAAGTTCTTGAGAAAATCGGTTTATAACTTCATATTTTTTTAGAGGAATCAAATGGTTTTGTTAACAGCTCAAAGGATACACTAGGGGTTGCCTAGAATTCCACCCAAAGTCAAGAACAGTACAAATAGACCTCCAAATGCTAAGAATCAAAAAGAAAATAAAAATCTAAGATTCAGAGCTCCTTCAAAGTGGAAAACAGGGACTAAGTCATAATTTCTCTCTTCAAATATATACTCGATCCTGATCAGATTAATTTTTAGATGGAGAGAGTGACAAATTTTATATATTATGAAATTTTTTTAAAAAGTGTTCATATCAGTAAGGTTCATATAATTGTTCCAAACCAACATTGATCTGGAGTATGATCTTAACCTCGATTAATTTTTAATCGGACCGTACTCTTTGCTGTATTTCATGGATTGAAAAGTACTCCTTTCAAATCTATGCCAAATTTGATGAATTCAGAATCTAATTTCAATAACCCTATTTTCTTTCCCACCCGAGTAGTAAAATCCTGGCATGCAAAACTTCCTAAAAAAGAACACCTACATTTGAACAGAATCTACCTTTACCAGAAACTCCACCAAGCATCAGTGATTCAGTATAGAGGCATAAAGCAAAGAAAAACACCGAAAAAAGGAAGTCCAAGGCCACCACGTAAGCCGGAGTAGTTAGGCAAAAAATAAAACAAAAATACCAAGAATGACAGAGGAAGGCCCTTTGTGCCACTGGGAATCCGAGTTTGAGTTGCTGACTTAATCAAGGGGAGAATAAGTGCGGCACAATCACTTAGGGCGCAGGAAGAGAAAAAGGAAAATCCAAACACAAAGATTCAATGGACGGAGCGTGTAAGATTGAAGGCAAATACCAGAATTACGTGCTTGTTCTTGATATCCACTTTCAAGTCCGACGAAATTCTAGGAGCACCATTAGACTCAGTACCAACACCGTAAGATTCGACCCGAACAAAGTCGAGAGTGATAGGAAGATTGATGCGACGGACCAAGTCAGCCAGGAAGATGAAGGCTCCAGTGGCGACGCCGACGATGACCGGCGGCGAAGAGGTTTCAGAGAAGTCGGCAGAGATTTGGGAGGCGAGGTCGGCGACTCGAGCCGAAATCTGGTCCTGGTTCCAGAGCACTCTCTCAATGTGAGAATGGAGTGCCATGAACGACGATAGGGATCGGCGCAAAGTTGGTCTGTTCTAAAATTGAGTCCTCCCTGTAAATCTTAATTTAATTTAAACGTTTTTTTGTACAAAATAGTAATTTGCTTTTCTATCAAAATTTCATCTTCTTACCTTATTAGTAGATACTAATTATCTTGAGAACTTACCATGTCTACTAATTTTTTTGAACGGAAACTAGGTAATTGAATTTTCACCGACTTGAACGATTAAGTAGATATAAAAATCTAGATAAGTGAGTCATCACTGACTTGAATTAAGTAAATATAAAAAAATTAGGTAAATAAGTCCTCACCGACATAGACGATTAAGTAGATATAAGAAACTAGGCAAGTGAGTCCTCACCGACTTGAATGATTAAGTAGATATAAGAAGCTAGGCAAATAAGTGCTCACCGACGTTAACGATTAAGAGATATAAGAAACTAGGCAAGCGAGTCTTCACCGACTTGAACGATTGAGTAGATATAAGAAACTGGGTAAATGAGTTTTCACCGACTTGACCGATTAAGTAGATGTAAGAAACTAGACAAATGGATTTTTACCGACTTGAACAATTTCAACCACCGAGCAAATATTTTATTTTGTGGGCAACATCATTAGGGTGTATTATTGAATTTAACTATGAAGAAATGCACTCGAAATCGGACAGCACCGTCTTGTGTAACACAATGATAAATAGGCTTCTATCATTTTTGAGACCCAACATTCATCAACTAAAGTAGTCATTTTAAAAATATCGAGATTAGAGTGGAAAGGATTAGAATAGTATAACGCATTAAATATAAATATAAAGTAATAATTAATATATAATATTGATATTATATATTACATATAAATTAAACTTTATACTTTGGTAAATTTTACAATTTATACCTTATTATTGGCTTGATTTTTTTAATAAATAAAATAGCGAGATATTTTTACCATTTTTGTTATAAATTGTAGGAAAATTTTAACATTTCTATTTTTTAAAAAAATAATTATGAATGCTTGGATTTTTTAAAATTTAAAAACTCATAAATTTGATTATTACAACATAACATAGATTAAAACATTATTAAAAAAAATTGGATTTTCCATTTTATAAAAACATGTAAAATAAATAAATAATTATCCAACAGAGTTTTTGTTTTTTACCTTATAAATATTGAAAACAGAAAACCAAAAATCTCATAACCGTCACAGATTTAACGGAAAAAAAAAATTGAAATTTGAAGTTACCATGATAGCCTTCAGGAGCATTGATGAAAACCCTAAATGAATGGCCCATGAGTTTGAATATGAGAGCCTGAAACGAGAAGCCCATCTGCTAAAATTGGCCACGAAGGAGACAGGGATGGCCCAAATTTGAAAAAGAATTTGGCGCCAAAATTTCCCGGGGATCCCTTCAAATTGAAACACAAACAAACACAGAAAAATCGAATCAAAATCTGTAAAGCAGGGCATGTCGACGATCTATCTTCATCGTCGTACGGTGTTACCAGTTCTCTTACCCGTGGATCTTCATCGTCACCGATCGCGTTCCGTCTCTCTCTGTTTCTCATTTCCTTCTGCGTTTCTCTCTGTGACTTCTGTAATGGCGGTGGTTTCGATTTAGGTGAAGCAGCAGTGGAGGAGCGGGAATTGCACGAGGAACAATCGATGCAGAAGGTGTTTTTTCTCAAGCACCTATGACGCAAGACATCTGTAAATTCGAACAGAGCTTCAATATGTATTAGCAATATGCGGATGAACAGACGAAAGTCGATGAGATACTGGATGGAAGAATTTTTGACGAAGATCAGATTGCCGGCAGTGCGAGGAGAAAAGGACGCAGTGATCGGAGTGAGTACCTTGATTTGGAAGAAGATCACAGCCAAAGTGGAGGAAACGAACGAGAAATAGGTCACTGATTTTGTAAATAGCCATCAGCCATTAACGCCTCAAAATGGAGAACAGGCGTTTCAAGAGATGAAGAAAAATTTCTCTCGAAGACCAAGCATTTGAGCTGCAAAGGTAAAACTATGAGTATGATTCTAATACTTGCAACTTTCCAGCACCAAAAAGTTGAGCAAAAACAGTCATAAATTTACAGATGACGTTCGAATCTGGGAGTCGCCATCGAAGATTCAAGCATCAGAATGGAGAGTAAAGGCATCTCAAAAGACCGACAAAAAATGCAAGAACAAGAACTTGCATATTAGTGAAGGTAAGAGGGCCTTAATGAATACTTAACTGAATAAGACAACTGCGGAGCCAGAAATGAAGAAAATATGGCAACAAAACAGAGGGCATGGCATGGACATCTTCAAGACAATCATTTCAAATGACAATGACTTCCAGCTCCAAAGGTAAAACTTTGAGATCATTTCAAATGATAATACTTACCCCTTCACCATCCCCAGCCCAAGACAAGCTATAAGAACGCTTTCCAATTGTTGAAAAGAGTAGAAAGGTCGTAATTACGAAAGAATTTCCTGCGACTATACCCCGGAGAGAAGCAGTGAGCTCTACATTTCTACATAAAGAATCCATAGAAGAAAACTGTGAGATCCCACATCGATTGAAGAGGAGAACGAGTCAACAAAGACATTGGACCCAGAAGGAAGGTGGATTGTGAGATCCTACATCGGGTGGAGAGGAGAACGAAATATTCTCTACAAAGGTGTGGAAATCTCTCCCTAGCAGATGCATTTTAAAAATCTTGAGAGGAAGCTCGAAAAGAAAAACCCAACGAGGATAGTGAGAACCTATCGGGTGGGGAGGAGAACGAAATATTCTTTACGAGAGTGGAAATCTCTTCTTAGCAGACGCATTTTAAAAACCTTGAGGTAAAGCCTAAAGAGGACAATATCTAGTAGTGATGAGTTTGGGCTATTACAAAAATAGTCCCTAATTCCTTTCTAACCATATGTACCATGTCAATGCTCTAGCACACGACCATAACATACTAGCCCTTCCGGGCATCCTCCAACCCAACAAAGCTTCGAGGAGCCAATTGTCGAGGGACCTTGGCAAACGACCTTGGCAAACGACCGCTCACCACAAAAATATTCATTGCTAAAGGACCATAAATATATGTTCCCATAGTACCTGAATCAGAAAGTGGCAAGTTCTTTCAAATATCCTGCAATCGAAACATTTTCCCTTGGCTTTCAATTTCGAACTCCTCGATATCGTGCTTAGATTTAGCATTAATATCGCACCCGATGACCGATGATCATCGAGACATCCATTAATCTTGAGCAATAATAATATGAAATAGACTCAAAATATTAGCAAAAGCAAACATATGCAACCATAGTTTAAAAAATCCAAAAGGAAAATGCTGCATAAGTTAGATAACGAATCTGTCATCAAAGGTTCAACAAAATGAAACAAAATTCTAAAGCATCCAAAACTAGAATTAAATAAAATAAAGCTGCCCGTCAAGACCCTGCAAAAAAGAGACAATAACCTAGAGAGTTATGGAGGGAAATTAAAAAGAAAAGGAAAGGATAAAACCCGAACCACACATATGTTCACCGTGCAGAATAAAGAATGCTCTAAGGAAAATTGATGACCCGGGAACCGGGAACCGGTGCTCTCTTTTTCGGTCTTTGTTCATTTGGCCAGGGCCAATGCACCGAGCTGATCAGATAGCTCGGGTTCCGAGGAAGCTTTGTGGAGGACTTCCATTGCCTCAGCCACCTTACTCTTCAAGTCATCCGGTGACTCGATGAGATGAAGGACCTCTGGTTGGTCCATTTCCAGCAACATTCCAGTAACCTTTGCTGCATGACCTGGCTCGAGAAATTCCACAAGTGGATACAGCTGCTCGCCGAGCATCTGTAACAATATAATGTAGAAAGTATGGTATTTGACATGTCTCGTCTAACAGATATGATTTCATTCTTCTCTAATGAAGGAAAGAAAGATAGTGACATACCACACGTTGGTTTTCGGGTGTAGCAGAAGCTAATGCAGAAGCGAGTGTTGATGAAGGCACGATCCTTGATCGTTGGATGTCAATGGGGGAGCTAGACACTCCAGAAGTATCAAAAGTCAGAGGCATCACTGGACCAACAAGACCTTGGGGCAGAACAGGGGGCAGGACGGGTGGCTTTAATCCATTCCGTGCATTGTTCATGTAACTAAAACCTTGTCCAGTGCCACGGAGCAGTGACTGGATTCAAGAAACAAGTCCACACAAAAATCAGAAGAAAAGAAAGAAAAAGGAAAGAAACTCGTTAACGAAGTACATAAATTTCTACATAGGCTTCAATGGTTTGACCCCGTCAACCCCGTCGAAAAAACTCGTAGGAAGGATTTTAATAGATCTCTGAATAACTCAGGGTGATGCAAAATCGCAGACAAATGCAGCACAAACATTGAAATGGCATGTACTAATGAAACTGACGAAAAAAATAGCGAGTAGACAGATGATCTTAACAGCGTAATTCACTTTACCTGCTGCTGCTTAAATGGTTGTGAATTTCCACCTCGCCTCATCCCAGGACGTGGCCCGGGCTGTCCTTGCCTCTGAAACTGGTAAGGCATGATGAAGTTTGGACCCATACCAGGTCGCATTCCGGTCATGAGTTGAGGCTGGAAGCTGTATCCAGCAGGCTGTGAGGGCACCAGCCCGGGATTTCCCTGACCATAATACAGCTGCTGAGGTGCAAGTCGTGGTGCACCTGGATGAAACCCTGGAATTCCTGAAGGCAAAGACGATATTCCGCCACCTGCTCTGGCGGAAGCAAATTGAGCCTGAACACAGAAGAATATATGCTATTACAAGAATTCATAGGATTGACACATTATAGAAAATGCATGATAAAGCGACAACTCGCAAAAATACTAGTAAATAAGTATTTCGATCCATCAAATGGGACTATCAAATTTCACATAATTGGATATAGATATCAAAACGCCACGTTATTAAATTCAGAACTGAAATCATCAGAGGAAAAAAAAACTTGAACGATAGAACATTCCTCGAGAATAAAAATCACACCTGGAGCCGAGCCTTTCTCTCTTCTTTGTGCTGGGCAACAGCCACATACAGAGGTTTCCTTCCCTTCATTTTTCCATTCAATTCATTCAACTAAAGAATACAAAAGAAACAGAAAAGTTAGTTTCCATTTTCATATCATATTCGGATATAGAACACCCAGAAGTAGATCGTAATGAAAAAAATAAACAAATTTACGGCTCTCGTTGCTTCATCTGGTGAAGAAAATGCTACAAAACCAGATCCCTTGCTCAGTCCATGTTGGTCAAGCATAACCTGGCAATAATTCAATCAGGCATAGAAATCAACAAAATATCATCATACAGTTATCTATGCAAAAGTCAACACGTAGGCTTCGACGGTGGAGGTTGCCAAAAGAAAAACGAACCTTGCATGATGTGATTGTTCCATACTCAGAGAATAACTCTTTGAGCTTCTCATCATCAATATGGTCATCAAGGTTTTTTATATACAAATTAGCACCTTGTAATTTTTCGAATCTACTCTTTCGTTCCTGTTCAAATTTTTCTTTCAACTCAGCCTCCCTTTCTGCTTTCTTCTGAGCCCTGGCTACATACAGAACCTTGTCATCACCAAGGATGGTACCATTCAACTTTTCAACTGCAGCAGCAGCAGAGTCTGGGCTCTGGAAGTTAACAAAACCAAAACATTTGGACTTCCCGTTCGAATCTGTCATAACAGCTGCACTAGTAATGGCACCATGTGTAGCAAAAATAATTTTTAGGTCATCATCTGTGGTAGTTTCTAGTAAATTCTTCACATAAACATTGGTAAACGTTGATCCATTTGCCTGAATCCTTTCCTGACGTCGAATAAAATGTCCAACAAAAACTTGCTTATCATTGAGCAGCATGCCATTCAATCTAACTATAGCAATGTTTGCAGCTTCCTCATTTTCAAATTGCACGAATCCATACCCTTTTGATTGACCATTGCTATCAATGGCAACTTTACACGAAAGAACGGTACCAAAGGTAGCAAATGTATCATGCAACGCCTTGTTATCAATTGATGTGTCCAGATTTTTGATGAAAACATTTGCTTGGCCACTTTTTCGGATGCTAGGATCTCGATTCGACATCATAATCCTGATAGGCTTCCCATTAATGGGGGTGAAATTCAAATGTTCCAAGGCGCTGGAAGCTGAGAAAATTTATGAAACGATACAATAAGAGACTCAAAGCCTAAATTTTGGAACCAAAAGATGCTTTTAAAAATATATATATCCAACTTGAATGTGTGTATCAGTATGAATCAATATATAACTTAATAAAAACTGATCCAATAACAACAGAAACCCAAAACATATCCAGAATAATTCTTTAAATGACTAAAAATTCGATTCATAATAACGTAATTTCCAGTAATCGAATTTCGATTTTTAAAATGCAATAGCCTAAGTAGAAAATCAGAACAAAACGCAACAATATCAAAATCAAAACTCAAGCATATCAAAATCATCCAGAAATTAGAGAAGAAAAACAAAAGACGCATATAAACATAAAGAACGAAATAACAAACCTTCCTGATGATTGCTGAAATTAACATAAGCGTATCCAAGCGATTGCCTTCGTGTCTGATCCCTGCAAACCCTAATGGAGACAACCTGAGCCACTTGGCTGAACAGTTCCAAAAGCTGTCCCTCGTTAACAGTCGGGTCCAGATCGCCAACATACAATGAAGAACTCAAGAATCCGCCTCCAGTGGCCACAGAGTCAATCGGAGGAATCGCCGCCGTTTGAACTGTAGCGGCAGTCGCCGGAGCCGTAACTGTTGCTGCCATCGCCAACTCGAGACCGAAAAAATACCGGCGGAAATCAAATAAAATAGATAGATAGGGGACTAGAAATCGGAGGCAGTCTACCGATGAGAGAACAGCCGAAGAAGATCACAGGATCACTAGGGTTTCTAAACTCTCTAAAAATGGAAATTTGTAGATTTTTTTTTTGTTTTTATTTTCCTTTCCAATTCTTTTCCTTCGTCAATTCCTCTGCGGAGAGGGAGAGATAGAAGCGAATTGGAGCGAAACTTATACCTTTATACTGCCGGAAACAAGTGGACTTTTCAAACTTTTTCGTATTGTATAACTTCTAGCTTAATTTATTGACACGTGTCCAATTGTTACTTGAATGTCAAGTATGACAAGTAAATATTCTAATATTTAAAATATTCCAATATTAAATGATTATTCTTTTTCTTATTTATTTTATTCTAAACATGGACATTTATAAAATTATCTAAATTAGAAAAATATCTAAACTTTTGTATAACTAAAATATAATCATCTTTATATTTGACACATACATTATTATTATTTATTTTTTTTTTTTAACTTTTCATTATGACTTTTTAACTACTTTAATTTTAGTAACCCATTTCCAAATTTGAATAAAAAAATTTGATTTTATTTTATTTTCACTCTCACATATTCCAATATTTTTCTATATTAATTAAGAAAAAATAAAACCTAATTAATAAGTGTTTGGTCAGTCCAAGCTCAAGAATTAGATCATGGACTTTATTATCAAGCGTTTGATCGGCTCAATTCAAGTCCAGTACAATATCTTAGATTGTTGGACTACAATTTGAGCTGAACTTGGACTTTATTATCAAGTGTTTGATCGACTCAATTCAAATCAGTATCTTAGATTGTTGGACTACAATTTGAACTGAACAGACCTCGTAAGATTGGACCATATTTTATTTTTTTATTCATTGGGTAATTAATTTTTTTATAGTAAAATTTAGTTATTGAATTTAATTATTATTTTTTAATGAAGTTTGTTATTGAGTTTAATTATTATGGTTTAATAGAGTTATTTAAGTGAATCTTTTTTGTTTCAAATTTCATATGGTATGGTTAAAAAAAAACGTAACTATATTTGCCATATTTACTAAGTCTATTTTTAGTATAATTTTAATTGTCTACTTAAATTTATGATTTAGTTAATTCTAAATAAATAAAATTAATAATTTTGTATGCTTCCAATGTTAAGTTAAATGCTAATAAAGAGTTAATTATAAATTTGAATTTTGTGTGCAATAAAATAACATGATATCTAATCTTTTCGATATGAATCGAAAGTTTATAAACTAAATTTGAAATTCAATACCCAAATAGATATTCTTCTCAATCTTCTCATCGACCATTGCAAGGGCGAGATTGTAATTTAACTTATTTCTGCTCGTTTTTTCAAACTCAACTTCACCATGGTTAATTATGTAACTCGAGTTTAAATGAACAAGAGAACATTTAAGATTGTGAATGAACTTATGACAAACAAGTTATACACATAAATCCAAACTATATAACTCAAATTAATGAAATCTGTCACAAAACCTAATTAAAAGCCCTTGGGTCAAACATATTCCCTTTTCAGTCCACGTCAAAAAATTAGATCCAGGCAGGGAATTTATGATAGCAATGGACCAAGAACGTTCCATTTGTATTGTATCATTATCTTCTGTTCCCAAAGTTTCAAATCAAGAAACAATAATCAACATAAGACATTAATTTTACCTTCCATAATCAAGATAGGCCTGGAGAATGAGATTCACCAACCGTACTTCTTCAGCAAGTCCCTAGTTCTCTTCCTCGAGCGTGTGAAGACGATAACGACGCAAGCAAGAATCCAAGGAGGGAAGTTCCCAGTGATGTTTAGTTTCTTCATCCATCCCTGTGAGTCTCTTGAGGTCGAGAGAAGCGTTATCAAAATGGTAATAATTGCCACGACAAAAACTATCCTGGTTACGGGTTTGATCAGGGAATCCTGTAGTAAAGGGAGAATATGTGGAATTAGCTATTTGATAGAATATGATGCAAAAGAATAAATAAAAACGAAGCGAACAAAATCGAACAAAATCGAACAAAATGAGAACATATATGCATCCATTTTCCAGTTACCATCCAACACGTTAAGGTTGTCATCAACTGAATCAGTTGACAAACACAACCTTAAATAAACTTTTATCATATGGTTGTCCTAGCATCGAAAAACATCTATGAATCAGGACGACATCGAAAAACAAAGACCAAAAATCAAGAGGAAAAGAACACGAAATAGGATTTTTTTTGTAACAGTCCAGCCTAAGCCTACCGCTAGCAGATATTGTCCTCTTTGGGTTTTCCCATTCGGACTTCCCCTCAAGGTTTTAAAACGCGTCTACTAGGGAGAGATTTTCACACTCTTATAAAGAATGTTTCGTTATCCTCCCTAACCAATGTGGGATCTCACATTTTTTACTTAAACTAGCTCAGTAAAAAAGAGTCGTATCCCTGCAACTACTCACACTCACAAAAATTTGTGTGTTCAATTCTAACACAATAAACCAAATGAAGCAAAAGAGTCCATTGGAGAGCATTAATGCTTTGGAGACTCCTTTTGACTATCTTAACTATGAGTGTACATTAAACTCTTGGTGTAGGGCGCTTTTACTTGATTGTAATTTCATCTCATTCATGAAATACAGTCTCGCTATCAATGAATACACACACACACACACATACCGGTCAAGAAAAGATGAAGAGCAGAATATAAGTCAATGTGGAAAAAAGATAGTCACAGGGTAATTTGAGAAAATTGAAATCTTTACAAACTGGATCCATTGATACGACCTGTAACCTTGCAATTAAACTTCTTGGTCAATGAGGTATATATTTTATCATATGGTTGTCCTAGCAGTAAGATCAGAAGTAAATCCTAGCTTCCCTCTTGAAAGCATGCTTAAAACTTAAGACGTAGGAATTTTAAGCACTGTACGAATGGAAAAACTTACTTCTAACTAGTTGTCACGTGAAATCAACTCGGAGAATATTAGACAGTTTTAACCATATGCCAGCCCAAGCACCCGCCGTTTATGTGTGTGTGCAAGTGTTATGACAACTAGCACACACTTCGACTAATGTCAAAGACAACTACCTAACCTTAAATATATTTAGTTGACATGGTCACTTGTAGGTTATTAAATTCTAGGTAGGTTGTCACTACGACTTAAACCCATATCCTCTAAAAGCCCTCATTGATCACTATGCTAACAACCATAGCCGCCCAAACAGCCACAGTTATCAGAAAGTGGCCAAATCTATGAATAAGTTTGAACTCGTATACTAGGAAACAACTTATAGAGTGGTAAACAATTCATACAAGGGACTGGATTAATTCTAAACCAAGAAAGAATTACAGGGAAGGGCTCCGAAAACAAGCCATCGTAAAACGAAGGATAAAGATGAGTATACTAAGAGTTTGTTTGGTATTGACTTTTAGAATAGGGAAATGCGTTTAATTAGACACATTTCTTTTGGCTCCATGAACAAAAACGCTCCAAAAAAATTCTAAAAACATTATTTGAAGTACTAGAATAAGCAACTAATTTATTTTCCTTTTCAAAGGTGCAGATAGAAACAGTAATTCACTAGAATCACTACAAGATGCTCTACTAAAAAGTCGTTCCAAACTCACTCGTGGATCTAATGAAGCATTAAAGTGAACTTCAACACAAATCTTTTCCAGAATCGTAGGATACCCAAAATATCCCTCTTCTTCTTCTTCTTCTTCTTCTTTTTTTAAAAAAAAAAAAAAAACTAAAATGTCCTCTTATGAGCCATTAACATACGCCTAAAAAGAATATGGTTCACATTGTGGATCTTCCCAAGGATAATTGGCAAGAAAAGAAAGAACTTCACCTTCTTAGAGATGTTAGTGGAAAAAAAGGAGAAGGCAAGGGGTTTCAAACGAGGAAGCTCAAGCATTTCCAAGTTAAATGAGGCTATTCAAACAAGAACTCTTCAGATAAGTAGGTCAACGATAAAATAGACTACAATTAAATTAGTGCCAGTGCCAATACCATGATACCCCAAACTCAAATCTGATTATCATCCAAACAGAAAACTAAAGTTTAATAAAAGAACAAGGCAAACGTTGAAAACAGCTTTCGAGGAGTTCATGCTATTAGCATCCCAAAGGTTGAAGCTAAGTCCATGCTTACTAGAGGCAACCTTGATCAAGAACCAAGAAGTTCTATCTCCAAAAGTGTAGGACTTTCGCTCACATTGTATCACTTGGTATTTTTCAGGACTAAATTACCAATTCTCAACCGGACTTTACCCGTTCGTTTCAAATCTACTTTGAGTATAGCCATCGACTAGACTTACAGCCACATATCACCAATTACAACATTCAAGAAAAATAGGTTGTATTCTGTCTTATGATTCTCATCCATAAGATCTTCAATTCTTAAAACCTCAACTCAAACCAAACAAAACTTGAGTGCATTATATATCTCTAAACAAAGCTACAAACTAAATTTCAAACAATTACAGACTATGTATAGTGTTTTTCTTCACTCTTTAACTTCGGTCAACCAGTTCCATTGTTACAGACCGAGATCCACGTAGCAGATAGAGTAAAGATGATCGATTTCGCAATTTGAAATGAATAGAGCAGAGAATCTTTACCTTAGGCTCTCCGTCGATGTAAATTTCGGCTCCATCTCTGTAAGTCAATATAGACCTACCATTTCTAGGGTTGAATCGAATCGGGACGCCACGACCGGAGTCAGGTTTGAAGGCGAAAACGCTTTTGAAGCCGTATTTATCGAGAATCTCTCGGACCTCGAGCTGGTCTTGTTCCCAACCCCCAAGGCTTGATTTAAACACATCGATCGGACCTTTGCCCTGCCGATAAAGATGGATCTCAACCTCCGGAACCTTCGTCTTCACTGTTTTGGATTTCGAACTCGGGTTCTGGCTCTGAAGAAGAGGTTGCAGCTCTGAGTTCGAGCTGGTTTCTTCAATTTCACGGATTTCGCTCTCGCTCTGATGATCCTCCATTTCGCGCAATGTTTTTGATGTACGGTAATGGATTTTGTTTGTTCCAACCAGCTAAAATAAAATATCGGTTTTTGTCGAAATAACCTTCAATTACAATATATAAATATATATCTAAAATAAAATTTTGTAGTAGTAAAAAAAAAAAAAAAGAGGCTGGTCAATAAAAAGAATAAAAATCTTTCAAAAAGGTTGACTTTACTTAACTCCCGAGAACAAAACGATCAAATCATTCAACACATTTACCGCTCGTACCCTTCTAGTTAATCCAATAGGGTCCGGGATCGATATTCTCAAACCAAAAAAGTCTTTGTATGTATTGTCTGAAAAATAGGAAGACTCAGTAATATAATTTTATTTCGAGTCATAGGTCAAAACTGATATTTTCTCGAGAGGAGTAGCTGATGGTCCTGATACTACTACTTGTATATGAACCTTTCTCATTGTTGCTCGACTCTAAGCCATATACTTTCGATAAAAAAGAAAAAAATAAATTATTTACTTACAAATATTATATTAAAAATAATTTGTCGTGTAGTTTAGCTTCCTCACTCCTTAACCCACCTTTTTACTATTATAAAAAAATATATAAAATACAATTAATGGCAATACAATATTTATTTAAAAATATAACTATTTTTGTTTTAAATATATATTTTTTTTCAGATTTTTATCGGTGTTTTGATAGATATTTATATAAATTTGAGAAATCCACATTCCGTTATCTAACAAAAAAAAAAAAAAAAAAAAAAAAAAAAAGGAAAATTAAAAAAGGCCGTCTGTTGAGACGCGAAATATTGAGGCCCAAAATATGGTCTGGATATGTTGATAATGTGGGCTTCATAGCCATTATGGGCCTCGAATTTAAGCCCACGACAGAGAGCGTACGTACCGGATATGCTTGCTTGCCCTATAAATACGTTCCCGCCTTTCGAAATTGATTCAAGAATTTCACTTCGTCCGTTTCTTCTCGTTTTCAATCTCTGAATCTCAGTTAAGAAATGTTTACTTTGCCGAGGTTTTAGGGTTTCTTTCGTGCTTCGATGCAACCTGTTATAATTTGATTTGCAGCATTTTTCAATTGTAGTAACATTGTGATTCTTCTGTGTTGCAAGAAGCTTTTGTACGTGTTCTTTCGTCATTTCTCTGCATTCTCGTTCGGTTCTGTTTTGCCTCACGATGAATTTTGATTCCGAATTTCGTCTGAAATAGGGGATCGTATTACTTCTTTTGCTGTTGTTGTCTGCACTTTGGAGTCGTATTACTGATTTTGAAGTGGCCATCTAAACTTTTGGGCAGTAAGGATTAAGGGACGAAGCGGAACATCCTCTTGACTTGCCAATGGAGTAATCGAAACAATCTCGGGAGCTAACGAGTTTCAAGCGTTCGATGAAACCTAATCAAGTCTTCAATCCTTGCTTCTTCTTCTCCAAGGCAGGGTTTAGGTTTGATCGTCTACTCTCATTTCAACTTATTTTGGTCAATGATGAACCGACGAAGTCTCGGTAGAGCCGTACTGATGTTCGATTCCAATCAATTGATCTTATAGGGATTAGAGGATGAAAATTCGAAGCTATGCTCCCAACTTGTAAGTTGTTTCTGTTCCCTGGTTTGGTCGACTATGTTAGGATGAAATATGAATTCTTTAGTTATCAAGCTAGGGCTTTGATGATATTAGATACACATTTTTTGAAATTTGTTTATAATCTTATAATTGTTTTTGTTTTTTTAAATTTAAAAACCAATAGGAATATGTTTGAAGCAATAAATAAATAAATAAAGTATAGTATTTTCATTTTTCCGTTTGACAATTTAGACAAAGCCAACAAGTTTAGGTCGCGAGCCCTTTTACTGCGGAGAGAAGGGCGAATGGCCTACTTCGACCTCCTGTTACAGAAGTGTTCTTCCTTCTCGCAAATCAAGCAACTCCAAGCAACCCTCATCACCAATGGCTATTTTCACTTCTCTTCCTCCCGCACCAAGCTTCTCGAGCTCTGCGCCATCTCCCCCTTCGGCGACCTTTCTCATGCCCTCCATATTTTCCGCCATATCCACTCCCCTTCCACCAAGGATTGGAACGCCCTCATTCGCGGCACCGCCTTGAGCTCCAATCCCTCAAATGCCCTTTTCTGGTACAGAACCATGACCGCGTCAAATGGGCCTCATAGAGTCGACGCTCTCACCTGCTCCTTTGCCCTCAAAGCTTGTGCACGTGCGTTGGCTCGTTCTGAAATGATGCAATTGCATTCACAGGTTTTGCGATTTGGGTTCAATGCTGATGTTCTCCTGCAGACTACATTGCTTGATGCGTACGCAAAAGTTGAGGATCTTGATCAGGCCCAGAAGGTGTTCGACGAAATGCCAGAACCAGATATCGCCTCGTGGAATTCTCTGATTGCTGGGTTTGCTCAAGGGGGTCGACCAAGCGATGCTTTAGACTTGTTTAAGAGAATGAAGGAGGATGGGAATTTGAGGCCCAATGAAGTAACCGTTCAAGGTGCTCTCTCGGCGTGTTCCCAATTGGGTACTTTGAAAGAAGGTGAGAATGTTCACACATACATAGCAGAGGAGAATTTAGACACAATTGTGCAGGTTTGTAATGTTGTTATTGATATGTATGCTAAATGTGGATCTGTGGATAAAGCTTATTGGGTTTTTGAGAACATGAGATGTGAGAAAAGTTTAATCACATGGAATACAATGATAATGGCATTTGCAATGCATGGTGATGGACACAAAGCGTTAGATCTTTTTGAAAAGTTGGGTGGATCTGGTATATGTCCTGATGCAATATCATATCTAGCGGTGCTATGCGCCTGCAACCACGCAGGGCTCATAGAGGATGGACTTAAGCTCTTCAATTCAATGGTGCAAAGGGGTGTGGCGCCAAATATAAAGCATTACGGAGTAGTGGTCGATTCGTTGGGTCGAGCCGGGCGTCTGAAAGAAGCTTATGAAATTGTAAGTTCAATGCCTTTTCCTAATATGGTTCTGTGGCAGACTTTGCTTGGTGCTTGCAGGACTTATGGGGATGTAAAAATGGCAGAGATGGCATCTAGGAAGCTAGTAGAGATGGGCTTTATTAGCTGTGGTGATTTTGTTTTGTTGTCGAACGTGTATGCTGCTCGTCGGAGATGGGATGATGTTGGGAGAGTCAGGGATGCCATGAGAAGAAGGGATGTGAAGAAGACGCCTGGATTTAGTTACATAGAAGTGAAAGGTAATATGCACAAATTTCTTTATGGCGATCGAAGCCATTCGAGTTGTCGTGAAATTTATGCAAAGCTTGATGAGATCATGTTTAGGATCAAAGCTATTGGATATACAGCTGAAACTGGTAATGTATTGCATGATATTGAGGAGGAGGACAAGGAGAATGTGCTGTGTTATCATAGTGAGAAGCTTGCTGTAGCCTTTGGGTTATCTTGTACTGAAGAGGGGACCCCAATCCAAGTGATTAAGAATTTAAGGATTTGTGGGGATTGTCATGTTGTCATTAAGCTAATATCAAAGAGTTATAATCGAGAAATTTTCGTTAGGGACCGAACTAGATTTCACCGGTTTAAAGATGGTTTGTGTTCTTGCAAAGATTATTGGTGATACTTATTGGAGCAAGGGGTTCTAAAATAGAGACGTTTTCTTGGTAAATATCCCGTATCTCACCCATCACGAGTTGGCTTAGTGGTTAATAAGTAATGAGTTCAATTCGAGGTGAACACCTACTTAGGATTTAATGTCCTATGAGGATCAAACCGTTGTTCTGTGAAATTAGTTGAGGTGCATGCAAGCTGACTTGAACGAACATGATATTCAAAAAGAAAGTAATGCCCACATATCTCAAGTGTCGGAATTATTTAGATCTTTCATTGATTCAAGGTCTAAGAGGCATGGGGTGAGTCGAGAACGAGGAAGAAGGCAGCTGTGGATAATGGAACATAGGAGTCGAAACCGAGAAAGAAGGCAGCTGTGAATAATGGAACAGGAGTCGGGACCGAGGAAGAAGGCAGCTGTGAATAACGGAACAGAGGAGTCGAGACCGAGGAAGAAGGCAGCTGTGAATAACGGAACATAGGAGTCGAAACCGAGGAAGAACGCAGCTGTGAATAACGGAACATAGGAGTCGAGACCGAGGAAGAAGGCAGCTGTGAACAATGAAACATAAAACTTGTAACTTGGATCAAACGCTTTTGGTAGATTCATACAGAAAACGGCAATGAACAACTACAATGTGCTATGAATCTGGTAAGTCTTTATTCATCGCTTACTTCCCTTTTTCCTATTTAGAAAAAGAAAAAGAAAAAAAAAAACTTTTTACCTTCCTAATACAGATACAAATGTCACTGTTAAAAAGTGAAGTGAAAAATCTACTTGGTAGGATTCTTCGTAAGGGCTATAGGACTTCTAGACCTTAAGATAAATTTTATTTTTTAAAAAATATTGTTGAAAACAATATATATTTTATTATTTTTTTAAAAGCAAATAAATACTTGGTCAAAGGTTTTAAAATGGGATATGTTTGTTTAAGTTTTTTAAAGCATATTTCACGGTGAATCAAAATAATCCTATGCATCGCGAATCACATGAAACATTCGTTTGAACGAATCAAACGGTGATCCAAGCACCATCTTTCATCAAGCCATTAGTATCCTGCCACCTCAACACTGATCGATCCATTGTCCAGTTTAAGCAATTGACTCAGTCTCACCGGTCGTCGCCGCTCCAAAAAGAAAAAACAATAAATTGATAAAAATATTTGAATTTGTACGGATTATTGTATTTTTAAAATTCTTTTATTTTCTCATTTTTAAATATGATTTCAACAAAATACTATATTTTATAATTTTTTAAATCAAATATTAATATATACCTTAGTCATTAAGGTATAATTTTCTGGTGATGTTATATAATAAGAAAAGTTAATAATTATTTTTTAAATATTGTCATAATCTTAAAATTAAAAGTTTTTCATTATATATAGAATTATGTTAAGATATTAAAAATATAAATTGTTATAGTCACTCTTCTAAAACTAGTCTCTTATAAAAATTTAAATGGATTAAAATTAAATCTAAAATCAATAATTAAAATAAATTAAAAAAAAGAATATAACACATATAACAAAAAAGATTTAAACCTAATTAAAATAATAATAATAAAATATCCGATCACTTCAGGAAGTTTCCGCGTATTACCGTAATAATAAGAAGCCCGCCACCACTCTCTTCGATGATTCATCCCCATTACTTGGTTTGACCAAATCAGCCCAACTCCGCCATCTCTCTCATTTTTTTCTCCCTGCGACGATCTTTCAGCCGTCGCTGGTGGTCGGAGTCTGCCGATCTTTCCCAAATTCAGTTTTGGTTGTATAGATTCGTCGAGTTTCGGAACGATTTTTTTCGCCCTCGCTGACGATTTTATCATAGGATTAGGAGTTTTGATTCTTTATTCTTTTATTGAGGTGTTGTTCGTAAGCGATTTGATGTCAACCGTGTCGTCGTCGATGGGATTGTGCGACGAGGGGGATTGGCCTCCAGGGTTTCGGTTTCACCCGACAGATGAGGAGCTGGTTCTGTATTACTTGAAGTTCAAAATCTGTAGACGCAAATTGAAGCTCGATATCATTCGCGAGATCGATGTTTACAAGTGGGAACCCGGGGAGTTGCCTGGTAAATAAACTTTCCTTCCCGCGCTTAATCTGATTGATTGATGATCTTGCCGTTTATCTTTGACCTATTCTGTGTTTGATTGAATTTGTTGTAGATTGATTTTATTTAATTGTTGAGGATGGATTTTGGGATCTTTCTGTACCTATTTGCGTGATTTTCGTTTGATTTGTTTCTTTGTTTGCTGATTTTGCTTTGCTAGAAGTCAAAGCGTTGTTCAGACGATCACTCAAGTTCTTCATCAAATTTAAATTGCATCTTTTGGTACATTTTTCCCGTTTGGTTGTTTCTATAAGTCACGCAACTAAACTCAGAAATCGTAGTTGTAGATATTTCTTGTTGCTCCTTTCTGTTTTTCTTATGAATCATTTTTATTCAATGAGTTCTTATTACTGAAAAGGAATCATGTACTAGTCAAAGACATAAGCCCCTTGTTTTTGGATTAAAAATTTAATTGATATAGCCAATTCATCATCTATATGGTAACTGATTATCGATAATAATCTTTTTTCCCATAATTTTAGAAAGTTGGTTTCCTTCTCTCTGTAAATGCAAGTCTTGCTCCATGTTTTTGGATATTAATGAATATTGCTAGTTTTTCTGATCATGAATAAATGAATGCAGGTCAATCTAAGTTAAAAACTGGTGATAGACAATGGTTCTTTTTCAGTCCTAGGGAACGTAGGTATCCAAATGCATCTAGATTAAGTAGAGCTACAAGAAATGGCCATTGGAAGGTCACGGGAAAGGATCGAATAATAAAGTTCAATTCACGTAATATTGGAGTGAAGAAGACCCTGGTGTTCTATCAAGGCCGCGCCCCTAATGGTGAGCGGACTGACTGGGTTATGCATGAGTATACCTTGGAGGAAGATGAACTCAAGAGGTGTAAGAATGTAAAGGTAACAGTGTGTTTCAGCTCTTCACTTGCTTAATATTTTCTTGCAGGATCTTGTTTTACTAATCTTAAGCCTTTGTTGCAGGATTACTATGCTCTCTACAAACTTTACAAGAAAAGTGGACCTGGCCCTAAAAATGGTGAGCAATATGGAGCACCGTTTAAAGAAGAAGATTGGAATGATGGTGAATGCCAAGTTTTAGTTCACTCCGACGGTCAGGACCCACAAGTGAACATACTTGATGAGGTTACCTCTGTCGATCGTGAAAGAGCGAATGTTCAAATACAGCTTTCATCAGATGATATTGAGGAACTTTTGCAACAATTTACAAATGATCCTGTGCTAGAGTTTCCATCGGTCAGTGGTTATCATCAATTTGACTCGGCCGTGCAGGTTGGCTGCTCTGAACATTGCATTCCGATATTTTGTTCCCATTCCCATGTTAATTTACCTTGGTGAATAAACTGGTCATCCCTTCGAGATAAAAATGTTTCTTATTCAATTGATCATAGCTGTAGGAATTTGGAACATCGGAACGTATGAACTGCATATCGAAACTTCTAAGTTGTTGCAAAAATATAATGTCTATGGTCAATAATATTTAAAATCTTTAAAAGTAATATGCTGGATAGTGGTTCAGGAAGAAACATCTACTCTAATTTGACATATATGCTGTATTTCATTGGATATTTTGTCGGCCATTCGTTTCTCTATGTGCTTTATTTGTTCAGTTTCATCAGTTAGCTTATGATTTGTGTACTTTATTTGTCTGTTTAGGTTGATGACAAAGAAGAAACTGCAAGTACTATGATTGATACTTACTCTCAGAATCACGTACTTCCTGAAGCGGATAAAGTATTAAACTTAAGTGGCCAGCCAAGTGATTTGCATGCATGCTTCCAATTTACCCAGGCAGGCGTCGTCCAATTGCAATCCTTTGAGAGCGAGGTATCATCGGCTCCCAAATATCGTGAAGAAGAAGATTTCTTGGAGATTGATGATCTCATTGGTCCTGAACCAACGTTCGTGGCAACTGTCAACCCCTTGGGAATTTCGGAGTTGGATGGATTGAACGAGTTAGAGCTGTTCCATGATGCAAATATGTTTCTTCGCGACTTGGGACCTGTCGTCCCAGAAACATTTTTAGATCCATATTTGAGTGCTGACGGTGGTATTCTTGTTGCCAACGATGTGAATGGCCATTTGCAATATGATCAGATTGGCAATGGGTTCTGGGAGAATGAGACAGACAATTCCTTCAGCTTCCCAGAACCGCATCAACAGTTTGGTACTCAACCAAATTTAGGTATATAATTCAGCTCAAACTTGATATCTGCCCAGTTTTAGCAAACATTAAGCAGTCTACTTTTACTAAGCTGTTTCTTTCTGTTCGATTTTTGCGAAGTTGCTGGCTCGATTAGCTCATCGACACAGGGCTCTTGTTCAGATGAGTGGGGTTTGTTTGATAAGCCATTCTATACTCCAAATGGCAAGAGACCCCTCTTGTGAAATATTGAGCCAGCTTCGACAGATACCTAGAACGAGTATTCTTCTCGTACATTGAGTATTCTTCTCGTACATTATCGAATTCACTGATTCAAAAGGAGCTATTCTCCAATTATACATGTCAACCTCATCATAAACTGCCATTTTGGTGCCAATTCCAGGTGCCATTTTATCAATGTGAAGCAGTAGGGCAGTTGCTAATTCTGAAACTTTCTGGTCTTGTTTAGGTGTGGGATATGAATCTGTAAGTTCTGCAGCACCAGGAATAGGGGAGAACCAAATAGCAAACGATGGAGGCAGTTCTGCAAGTAAGTTCTCTTCCAATTTGTGGGCATTTGTAGAGTCGATACCGACCACCCCCGCTTCAGCTTCCGAGAACGTCAACCGCACTTTTCAGAGGATGTCTAGCTTTAGCAGATTGAGACTAAATACCCTGAACACCTTTAACGCCAATGTCGCCGTAGGTAATCCGAAAACTAGCGCGAGGAGAATGGGTACGAATAAGGGATTCTTTTTATTTTCGATTCTTGGAGTATTGTGTGCCATTCTATGGGTGTTGTTAGGAGATGTTAGATTACAGGAAAGAGGCATTGCCTCATGAATCTGTTTCATTAAAATTCTCCTATCTTCTTTTATACCTTTATTATATGCATGTCTTATAGTTCCAATCTTCGTGGGAGATTCCTCTTCATGGAAACTGAATTTTGTATGTAAATTATAGCTCAGTGATAGATGAAATGAGAGTTATAAGTCTTACTAATAGCTTTGGTTCTGATGAAATATTAGTCATTGATTTCAATTCATAGGTCTATCTCAATTACGGGTTTTTTTCTCTCTGTAATATAGCTCAGTTATGGATGATAATAGATGAGAGTTATAAATCTAGTAAATATACTATGAGTAGCTTGAAAATTGTTTCGATGAAATATTAGTAATCGATTTCAATTCACCCGTCTATCTCAATTATCGTTTTTTTTGTGTGAGTTTTGTAAAGTATAGCTCAGTTATGACTGATGATCGATGAGTTATAAATCTAGTAAATTTACTATGAGTAGTTTGAAAATCGTTTCGAGGAAATATTAGTGATCGATTTTAATTTTCAGGTCTATTTCAATTATGTTTTTTTTTTGTGTGCGAGTTCTCTAAAGTATAGCTTAGTTATGATTAATGATAGATGAGAGTTGTAAATCTAATAAATTATACTAAAAGTAGCTTGAAAATCGTTTCGAGAAAATATTAGTGATCGATTTCAATTCACAAGTATATCTCAATTACGAGTTTTTTTTTTTTTTTTTGTATGCGAGTTCTAACGATGTCTTAATCAGTTGAGTTATGCTCTAATTAGCTTTATTATGAGAAATCGAGTATTTTAATCTCTAATGAATTGGATAATTAGTTTCAATTTCAATTTATAATATTAAAATTTACTTAGGAGGTATACATTGATTTGGTGAAATACTTGTTCTTTATAATGTCAATTTCAAAAATAAAATTAAATAAAAAGCATTTACATAATAAGAAAAACATAAGGTTTAAGAGATCTCGATGTAATGACCCAACTTTTTATGACTATAATAAATGAATCGACGCTAAAAGACAAATTTAAACTATGATCATTAAATTTTAAATTAAGAATATTAGTCCTAAATTTCAAAAAATGCAATTACCTATATATAATTTTATTAAATCCAATCTACTAAAAAAAATTCAATTTAATCTCTTAATTATTATAAAAAGAAAAATTAATAAAATTGGCGACATTAAAATAATAAATTATCTAACGCTAGTTTCTTATTTCAATATCAATGATCATATTGTAAAATTAAATAATTAATATCAACAATAATTTATACAAACTAATGCGTTAACCATATTAAATTATATCAAAATATCTGCTATAATTGGATAAATAACAATCCCAAAATTTAAATTTTTTAATAAATTTAAAATCCAATGAAATCCAAATAAACAGTTTTTTTTATTTTTTATTATAAGATAAATTATTCGAGAAAACCGTCGATGATAAAAAAAAATTAATATCCCGCATTATTTAAATTTTGTGTATTTTAATGATAAAAAAAATAAAGTTATTATATATAAACGGTAAAATTTGAAAACGTTTTATTTTATTTTGTATCTAATAAGTCTTTGATATATTTATAATTTTGTTAATTTTACGAGCTTATTAGAAACAAAACCGAAAATTTAAGAGTCCACGTAAACATAAAATTAAAATGTTTTAGTTAATAAAAATAAATAAATATGTGAAGGATCTATTCACATAAAACTAAAATTTAAATATTTATTAAACTTAAAATTAAATAATTTTTTTAAACTAACTTATATTTTAACCGTAATAATAATAATAATAATAATAATAATAATAATAATAATAATAATAATAATAATAATAAAATACATCTATACTTAAAAAAGTGCATGCGTCCACCTTATTATTTGACCAAATTTATCAAAGAAATCGATTATTTTTCTTTTTCCTTTTTCATTTTAATTTTTAAATTTTATATTAATTACTATTCGCGAATCGCTGACTAGTTTCGTCTCTAATAAATAAAGAATATAAATCCCCAAAATTATTGTATTTATTTAAAAAAAAAAACGAAGAAATATTAACACTTGCAGAAAGTGGGGCGGCCTCTGGAATTAAATCTGGTTGGAACAGGATCTTCTCGGAACGTTTCGTTCTTCTTCGCCGTCGCCGTTGTTTTTGTTTGGAATCTTCTAACGTTCATTCGATTTCTTCAGAAATTTTTGTTTCTAAAGAAGAAACTTCGCTTACTTACGAACTCAATTGATCTGCGTTCCATTTGCGGAGCTTTTGTTCAGTTTTGAGGTGCAGAGCATCAGTGGGAGTCGGATAAGTTCAGGAAGTGTGCTGAGGAGGAAGAAGATGAAGCAGTGCTTCACCTTCTTCTTCTTCTTCTGTTGATTCATGGCCTCCTCTCAGCACCGCTGTGTTTTCGGTATGTTATGTACACTTTCTCTTTACGTTGTTGATTTTGATTCTCTAATTTTGCGCGTTGATTTGATGGGGGAACTGTTTGTGTGTGTTGGAGAATGGCGGATTTGAGTTGTATATCTCGGCGAATCTGCAGTGTTGCTTCTTTTTTTGTTTTGTTCTGGTTTCAATTGTGGCGGCTTTCTTAATCTAAGCACGGAAGGTTGGGCTTTTTTGGTGATTTAATTGCTCGTTTTTTTTTGTGCGTCTTATTGTGTTGTTAAATTTTGATTTCAGTTGGGAATATACCTTATGATGCTACTGAAGAGCAGCTTATAGAAATCTGCCAAGAAGTTGGGCCCGTAGTGTCGTTCAGGTCTGTATTCTCTGCTCTTTTTCATGGAAAATGAACCTAAAACTTATATTGGATTGAAATTTAGGATCTAGAATAAGATTGAGAGCTTTGAAGAGGTAAAGTTGGGTTTTTTTTTTATAAATTTCCTTGAATTTTTTTTAGTTTCCTTGCTTTTTATTCTCTTGCCATCATCCTTTTCTCTTCTGCGCGTAGATTTTGTACCTATGATTCTCTTATTCCTCTCTGAGTCTTGTTTCGGGGGTTTACTTCTGTCATTCTCTATCTGCGACAAATTGAGTGGCTTTGTCATGCTAGAATAGAATTCTTCGTTTTTGCTAGGTTTTCTGCAGCAAGCCCCTGTTAAGACTGAGAATTCGTTTCATGATGGTGTTCTTTATGTCAGTTTATCTGATGATAGGGTTTTATCAACTAAGTGATATACATATAGTCTAGTTAAATCTATGACATGCCCAACTCTTTCTCTATTTGATAAATGGATAATTTTCCGATGTCTGGTCTGCTTGATTGAGGGGGCGTAGTGGATTGCAGTGTGCTTGATTAGAATTGATGCGTTTAGACTGTTATATTTCATCACAGACAGAGCCATTTATATAACAGATGTAACTCACTTTTTGGTTCTATCATGGTACACTGTGATAAGGGGCCTCTCTTTGATCTGTAAAAATTGAACTAATGTACTACTTTTAGAATTTGAGCCCAGTGTTGGAAGCTGTAACTTTTATCTAATTGTAGTATGTCAATCTTGAAGCTTCTTAAGTCTCCCATCCGAGAAAATGAAGGAAAAAGAAAATAACTAAGTGCAGGACATCAATTATGAGAGTCATTATTTTCGAACTTCTGAGTCCCTTATCCAAAAAAATTTTGATTATCATATTAATTTATCATTTCCGTCTATTGTTTGCCAGTACATTTAAAAGTTAAAATTAATAGTTCCTTCCTTTTTCAGATTAGTTATTGACAGAGAAACTGGAAAACCAAAAGGCTACGGGTTTTGTGAGTACAAGGATGAAGAAACAGCTTTGAGTGCTCGTCGTAATCTTCAAGGTTATGAAATTAATGGCCGGCAGTTACGGGTTGATTTTGCTGAAAATGACAAGGGTGCAGACAGAAATAGAGAACAGGTGAAGTGTTTAACCTCTTCTGATTTGTCAATTTGACTCATTGACTGTTCTTATCCATCCAGCTAGTCACATTAGAGGTTTTTGGCATTATTTTCAATAAAATACTTTAAAACATTATTGACTGAATTATATGAAATTTTAGATTATAATGCTGCCAATATTTTCAAGGAATGTGCTGTAAATATTAAATAGATATAATTTTTAAAACCTTGGAGGCTGCTTTGATTACTCTGCTTAGAGTAATTTCCGGCTAGTAGTTGAAGAAATCGGTTCCAAGGAGCCTATTTTGCAGTCTTTACTCTGATACCTTTGTTTTTCAAGTTAAGAATGGATTCAGATATGTGTTTGATTGCTCTATAGGCTTCCTAAGTGCCGTGAACGGATTTTGGAATTTGATTATATATATAAAAGATTGTGATATTATCCCAAGTCCCAAGTCCTGACATATTGATTTACAAGAAGAAAAATCTTGGTACTTGTGAATTTGTCGATGATAGGATTTCTTTTGGAAATGTTGGCGATGTCCTTCCAGAAGAAAAGGATTATATTTTTTCTTTGAAGCTATCTACATAGAATTTCCATGCTTATTTTAATGTTTTTATTTCAAAAAATAGAAAGACAAATTCAGTGAGTAGAGATATATATTTATTAATTGGAGAATTTCTGTCGACAAGTATTCCAAAGATAAATGCATAGGAAATATTTCAAAGATCAAATACTCTTGGACTGATAATAAATAAATAAATAATCCATCTTGAGCTGCATTTACTTTTTCTTCAATTATCGTCATGCTCCTTTCCAATCAAATGACTTGTCAAATTGATGGAGCTATGCATTTGAAAATCAGATTAGATTAAAGAATAAAAATTCTCCTTTTATGTTCCCTTCCACCAATATACCCGGACTACATGTAGCATGTTAATTATTATTTTATTTGAAACAATTTTTCCTTTTTCAGGGTCGTGGCGGGCCTGGATTGGTTACAAATGCTGGTTAGCTTTCTTTATCTTAAACATCTTTTGGCTTATGGTTTGTGCAATAAATTCCGATTGTTTTCTTTAAGTTTTGTGTTAACATTCAATTAGGTGGCCCAACAGCCCATGGGGAATCCAGTCAACTTCAACCAATTGGTCTTCATATAGCAATAACTGCTGCAGCCGTCATGGCAGGAGCCCTTGGTGGTGCACAAGCTGCTTCTAATCAGAATATTTTGCAGAGTACAACAATGCCCAATGATCCTTTAACTCTGCATCTGGCTAAACTTTCTAGGAGTCAGCTTACTGAAGCTATGTCAGGGCTAAAGGTAACCTTTTGAGTATGTTCCCTCTTCTCTCCTCATTCTTCTGAATGGCTCCTGATGATTGGTATATTGTTTGGACTTAGATAATGGCTACACAAAACAAGGATTTAGCTCGTCAGCTGTTGCTGGCAAGACCACAATTGTCAAAAGCTCTTTTCCAGGTACCTATTTACCCTTTCTCTTTTGTCGTTTCTTCAAGTGCGGAGATCCTCCATAATATCTTATGTTTGTGACTTTCTTTTTCTGTAGAATCCTATTTTCCTAATTACTACTAGTTATTCTCTTAGTTCAGTGTCAATTCCATTAAATACGCTTTTATTTCCAAAGGTAGGTGATGCTCTTATTTAAGCTACCCTTCAGCATGCCTGTTTTGTTTAAGCTACCGTCCAAGGTTGCCCCCACTTTGTTTAAACTTATTAGAGATTTATTTTGGGAAGGTTCTAGAGAAGAGGGTGGTATGTACAATAGAAATTGGGAGAAACTCAACTTTCAGCTAAGGAATTCAGCTGTTTTGGCTGAATGGATTTGGAGATGTTGAACGAGGGAGATGCTCTTTGGCACAATATCATTGTTGGTAAATTCTATAATTCACAGGCAGATTCTATTTGGCCAGGACAGATTATTGGAGGTGCTGCTTGGCGTTTCATTTGTCCCATGATTGAGCTCATTATAGGCGCCTTGGAAATGGCCTTTACTCATCCTTCTGGAAGGATTCTGCCCAGGCTTATCCAAGATTTTTTCGGTTAACTAATAAACCTAATCTTACGGTTGCACAAGCTTGGAACATTCTGAATGTTGCATGGGATTTGAGTCTTCATAGTCATCTAAAAGATATTGGAGGTGGCTGAATGGTTTAATTTCTCCCAATTTCTTTCCCTCATAACTTTTCGTTGAGAAAATGACTCTTGGAATTGGTCTCTGGATACTTCTAATTCCTTTACAGTTAAATCCCTATGAATAATCTAGTTCATGCAATCAGTCCTTGTTCAAACTACCCTTACTCAGTGATTTGGAAAGAAGCTTATCCCAAGACAATAAACGTTTTTTTGTGGTAGCTTTGTCTTGGAGAATTAATACGGCCGATCGATTTAGAATGCCACATTTCACTCTCTCCTTGTTGTGTGATGTGTGTTTGTAGTTCAGAGCATCCTTGCCATCTTTTTGCTAACTGTTCTTTTGCCTCTCAATATTGGGTTTTCATGCTAGATATTTCCCTAACTGTTCTTTTGCCCCTCACTATTGGGTCTTCATGCTAGATGTTTCTGGCTGGTCTTTGGTTTTGCCAAAAAACATTTTTTATTCTTGGAATTCAGTGTTTGTCGGTCATCCTTTTCATGATGTGAAAAAGAAGCTATGAATAGTCTTCTTTTGGTATCTTTAGTGCGAAAGGAAGGGAAGACTTTTCCTGGAGGCTTTCCCTACATTTGATAGGTTCTTCTAACATTTTCCTTTTGATTTCCAATTGGAAAGCCCTTTTGTAATTCACCTCTTCTTGATGGTAGAATTTATAAACTCATTTCATTTCATTTAGGAGTGAGATTGTGTCCAATTCTATTATCTCTGTGTGAAAGCAATGTTGATGAATTTCTACTTTATGCTACTCTTATTACCTTATTGTCTACGTGCTTCTACATTCTAAACACGTTTATGCCATCCATTTCTTCCTATTCTAGTAGTTACATGGGTTAACATTAATACGAAAAAAAGAAAAAAAAACTATTAGGAGCTATTCATGACGTGAATAAAAATATGAGATTGAAGGTGACTGGTGAAATCTAGGTTGTTTTTGAAATGTGGATGGAAGCCATAAACGTCAAGGAAACCAAAGTACCAATCTCAAAACCTAATTTTGGGTTAAATTTTTATTGAAAATCAATGTTGTTAGAATTACAATAGATTTTAATTTAGAGAGAGAGATAAAGGAACAGAAAAGACTTCAAATAAATATTTGGGAAAAAAGATTGCTGATGTGTTTATATTTATCATTGTACCTTATTTCGTTGACAATAGTCTTTCTTTTTCCTCCCAATTTAATGGACTATATCTCTCTTTGTATGCAACACCAGCTAAGCATCTTTATTTTCCATCTTTTCTTTAATTTTGTTTGCAGTCACAGATCATGCTTGGAATGGTCACTCCACAAGTGGTATTTCTCTTCACTGCCTATATTTTCCTTTCCTTTTTTCTGCCTGTTCTGTTAATTGCTGTTAAAATTTTCTCACGAACAACCCCATTCTTTTATTGATGCAGTTGCAGAATCCTAATTTACGGCAACCTTCAACTCATCCTCAGCTTCCTTTGCATGACATTCAGCAGGGTCAGTCATCATCTCTTCAATTTCAACCAGGGCTGCCCCCTCTTGCACCCAACCGAATGCAGACTGGTTTTGTACCTAAAAAAGAAACTCAAGTATCTCTCACGCCTCAAAATCCTTTGGCTCCCCATCAGTTTTCTGCGTCCCAACGGCCTCCGCTTCAGTCTCAAATTCAGCCCTCACTTGCTTTACAAGGCACTTTGACCGGAATACCTGGAGGCTCATTGCTTCCTTCCGTAAGTTTGCCGGGAAGTATGTCTGTTAGACAACAGGTTCAGGTGCCCACCTCCTCTTCTTTAAAGCAGCACATGCGTCCCCCTTCTCAACAGTATTCAGGGCATGGTGGAGCTGTAATTCCAGGGCATAATTCTCAGATTGCTAACCCAGAAGCTAAACCTTCTCTTTTGCCTCGCCCTTCCTTACCAGATGCAGACTTTCAGGTTATACTGTATGTTATTTTTTTGAAAAAAAAAATCATAATTTAATATATAAATGACTCAGAACTAGAACATAGGTGTCAAAGCTATCTTGGCAAAAAATTCACGTTTTTCTTGGAGAGCAGGTGGGCCCAGTTTGCTTCTTAACCTGGAGTCTACCTTAGATAGAATGACAAGTTAATTTTAAGCTTTAACTAAACGGAAAGGTGGAGGGTAAACAATAATGCAACTAACCCTTAAGTTGATTTTTTGCTGGCTGTTATAATTGTAAATTGAAGTGTTCTTAATTTATTTTCTTTCACATGTATGATCAATAACTGTGGCTTTTCTTATCATGGTCGTAGCGTTCTATTGATGGTTATATGCTTAATCATTTTTTTTCCTTTTTAAGAAAAAAAACAAACTTTTCATTCATATATGAAAAGAAAAAGGAGAAAAGAACTACCCACCAAACCAATAAAGTAAGAATCCCAAAATTACAAAATCCAAAACAAAAAGTTGAAACAGTACTCAAACAAGGAACCTGCTGCAAGCTCGAAAAATTTAAGAAGGTCCCTAGAAATATCTGAAAAGTCTTTGGAGCGTGCTCCCCTTGGTTCGGAAGTCTTTTTTGTTTTGTTTTGTTTTTTTTTCCCCGGTTATGATAATGTCTTCTTGTTTCTGACTTGCGCTTCGTAACAGCCTGGCTCCTCCACAGCTTATGGTGCTTCTCAGATAGTGGGCAGTGATGCTGATAAGTCTTCTCAAGTACCTCTTGGTGTAGATGGTAAAAGAAAAATGCTTCATGGCTTTTCAGGAACAACTAATCGCCCTGTAAAGCAGATCAAATTAGAGGATGGAAAAGGCAGCCCTTTCTCGGCCGGAGGTCTAAGTGCATCAGTAGGTAACAATGGAGCTAGACAACTTGGAATTGCCTCAGACCCCAATCTTCCGGGGATTCAAATCTCAGAGAAACCGACTTCAATGGTACGCGATTTATTGCAATGCAACATTCCTATTTGAAAAATATTTACTCAGTTTGTTACTCATCATAATTTGGTTGAATTTGTGGCTGCAATTTCCATTTTTCAATATGAGTTTGTTCTTTATAATTCTCTATCTGAATTAGTTCTTAGCTCTCAGTGCTCATGTCAAATAGGAGAGTTATGTATACTTTCTAATTAAGTGCTTGCTCATTTAAGTGCTTTTAGAATTTTCAAAATCACTTTTGAACACATTGGAAGTACTTTTAATTGGCTAAAGGTCGCATCGGCTCACATGATCAATCCAAGGTTTAATTTCATGATATATATATATGTGTGTGTGTGTGTGTATGTATGTATATTCTCCAAGTATGTACTACTTTTATTCATGAGAGCAATAAAATATCTTGTTTTAGTTCAAGTCTGTGGCCCAAAATCCTCATAGCAGAACAACATGATGGATGTAGGTTGAGAATTTTATCTGGCTATCAGTTTTAGTTCAAAAGCATCACCATTTTCTTTGTGTAATTGCATTTATAGCCAAATCTTCGTGCTTCCGTTTTTTTTTTTTAGAGGCAATTTCATTGATGATTGAAATTTACGAAAGGGATGTATAATCCATGGTGTTTACAAAAGACCTTCCCAATTTGCAATGAAACTACTACTAGAGCGTTTCCCATTTTAGTTCCTACTGATTATGAAACTACTACTAGAGAGTTTCAATTTGTATTAATTTGAGTGCCTTGATTCATTCTTCTTTAGTTTCTTTGTTTTTATTTTTGTATTCCTTTTTTCACTCCCTGAAGTTTGTATCTTGAACCTTTTGTTTTTTTCATTAAGCAATGAAAAGCTTGTTTCGGTTAAAAAGAATGCGTCACTATGCCAAGATTTGTGCATGTGAAACTCATCATTCTGGTGAAATTTCTTGATTTTTTCAGCTTCACAACTGAAAGTTTCTTGTTTTTTTTCCCTAATCTTTTCCCTCCACAGCTTCCCCACGACGTCGAGTCTGCATTACTGCAACAAGTTTTGAATTTAACTCCCGAACAGCTTAACTCGTTGCCGCTCGAACAGAGGCAGCAAGTTATTCAGCTCCAGCAAGCACTTCGCAGAGATCAAATGCGGCCATCCTAGCAAGCAAATTACCGTCGATCAACCCGCACTCTTGCAGCTCGGCTCCAAGCAACAAGTAGATTGTAAAATATTTGGCACCCCAAAGATTTAACGAGTGACAGTCTAAACACCTGTAAAATTATGCTTGCCAAAGTTGTCCAAAACCGACGGGTCCTGCCAACGAGGTACGAGTTTCATAAACAACATTCATGTAAGGCTTACAAGTTTGTGATTATAGTGATTCCTGAATAATAACAATTCAAGATAGGGAAAATCAACGGTAGAAGAATTTTGATTTTTTCAGGTCTCTCTTTTTGCCACTTTTGCACCCTTTCCTTTACATCGTTTAATCGTCGTTTTCAGATTCTCGAGCTGTCATTTTATGGTTTCGGGTCACTGTTTCTCTGCGTTTTTTGCATGGATCTTAATTTTGTTCCTTAATGTCGATGTTCGTTTCGTTATATGTAATATTTCAAATTGCTAATTTGGATTCCAGTTAGGTTTCTGAAAATCATGCTTGTTAATTAATTATCTTTGTTTCTAAAAACTACAAAAGTTCAAATTTTATTATTGTTTTTACAGGTTGACTGAGATGAATATAAATGGTTGGTAGATTGAAGTCAGGTTTCACGATGATTTCTTTTTTGTTCTAACAGTTTGTTTGTTGGCTGCAAGTTTTAAACATAGTTTTTACTTTGGTCTTTAATCTTTCTTTCCTTCTGTAGTGTTTTATTTTATTTTATTGATATCTTTTGAGATGCGATAGTATATCACACTCAACTTTCTGATCAATAAAATCTCTGGAAAAATACCATTTTTAGTCCTTAGGTTGTTTATTTAGTTTCTATCTCATCCTTATGTTAAAAAATATAACATTTTTGTCTTCCAATGACCTAATGAAATGTTGACTAGGACCATGATTGGGTTCGTTTTAATCTCCTATGAAGGCTATTTTAGTTAACTTTTCTTTTAAAATAGTAACTAAAAAAAATATACAAGAGACAATTATGAACAATCGTCTCTCCACACTGCCAAGTATTTTTTATTCTTCTATCTTCTCTTTCAACTTTTACACTCTCTCCACGGGTGAAGGACCCTTTCCATACGTTAGCCGAGAACGTGCGGACTGTATCGAGCATTTTCTAGAGAAAGTTGTCGTGGAAGGGGGCGGTGGCCGGGTAAAAAAAGATGGTTGTGGTGTTGGGGGAATCGGATATTCTTTGGACTATGAATCCGAATATTCCAAGATTTTTGTCGAGCAGGTAGTCTTTATTAGTCAAGTTTTGACTCTCAGAAATGGATTCTCAATCTCAATCTATATTTATTTAAAATGGTTTTGTTCTTGTATTATGTGGGTGATCTCGTGCTTTTACCTTTTATTACTTTTTTACTCGTTCATTAATGCATCAATGGAGTCAATTTTTGGTTCCCCTTTGCTACAAGGTTGAGCTACAAGGTTGAGTTTGTTGGGATTGGTTTAAAAAACTATTTCTTTATTTTTTTTAAAAATTTATAATTTTATATTTAAAATATTCTACGTCCCTTTAATTATTAAAAGATTAATTAGGCATAAAATTAAAATTTTTTAAAAAATTATTAATATTGTGAAGTTCATACACTTTCTTAAATTCAAAATTAAAAAATAGGGTTTAGGGTAAATTTATTCAAAACGTAAAAAAGAAAGTGTTCTATTACAAATATACACCCCATCTTTTCCTTCTTCCTCCATGCCATTTACGCAGAGCCCTAAACCACCTCTATTAACCTACCATTCCTCGGCACCACCACCGTCAAAACTCCATTCTCCAAATCAACGTTCTCTCCGACAGCCGGAACCGCCGCTCCATCCGGTGCCATTTTCGTCGTCTTGTTCCTCTTCTTTCACTCGCTCACCGCTGACGTCGAGGACTCTGCCGGCTTCTATCTGCACCTTCAGATCCTCTTTCCTGACTCCTGCAGCGATTGTTGCTGTTAGGGTTAGGGTTAGGGCGGTGGCGTAAGTTCGTGAGTATGGCTTTAGCGAACTCGCAGGCGGGTGAAATCATGGCGCATAATGCGATTCCGCACCCTATCCCTAAGGTTTCCCTCTCCCTACGCTTTACCATTGAAACAGATTTGGATGCATTTCTACCCTAACATTTACATAATTTATTTGATATACAGATATATCATAGCGGATTTGAACCGAACACACGACGATTTTCAGTCCCCAACTTTACCAACCGAGCGATACCGACCATTTCCTACACATTATCTTTATTTATTTCCATAGTAGATTTAAACCGGTGACACAACAAAATTCAGTCCTTTACTCCGATCAGTCATTCGGCTGTGAATTCGTTCCCAGGCCTTGTACACACCGCCCGTCACACTATGGGAGCTGGTCAAGACCGAAGTCATTACCTAAAATGCAAGGAGGGGAATGTCGAAAGCAGGGCCGGTGACTGAAGTGAAGTCGTAACAAGGTAGATAATATTTTGAAAATTTTAAAACTATCTCCACAAAACAATATGAAAGTTCATTAAAAATCATTCATCGAATGGCTTAAAATAAAACACCTTTTACAATAAAGGTTGTGTCGCCGTGCACTTTGTTAGTATAGATATTAACTTTTAATAATTTTTAAATTTTTCTTAATTATTCTATTTTTAAGATTGCTTGCTGTCAGATGTAGTCTTGGTTCATTCTTGTATCACCATGTCACATCTTTAATCTCAACTTTGAAAAGAACCATCCAATTATATAATTATAAATTTGAAAAGAACCATCCAATTATATAATTATAAATTTGAAGGCTAAATTAATAAAAATACTTACGTTAACATTAAATTTTAAATTAAAGTTTCATAAATATATATATATATTTTTTATAGAAACGGTTAGTTGTTTGTTAGTTTAAATTTTTTTAAAACGTTTCCTAAATACTTTTGTCATTGACGAGAATAGCTGAGTTTGTTTAAAAAATATCCTTAAATTTTTAATTTTTGTTATTAATACACTTTTAACTTAAATACCATATTTAAAAGATTTAAAAATAATATTAACACCTCAACCTTCATCAAAGAAAAGTTAAAAAATTTCATACGGTCAATATATCTCCAAACTTTTAAATGTTACTTTTGAAAGTTCATGAGTATTTTTGAAACGTGTTACTAACGGTTTCATTTATATACGTATTTTTGAAGAAAAAATATTTTTAATATTTAAAAAAAAATTAAGAATATAATTGTAATTTTTAAAATTTGAAAAATATATATTTTTGAAACAAAATACAAAAATTTAATAGATATTTTATTAATTTAAATCATAAACAAATATTTTTCAAATAAAGGGAAGTTACAAATATGGATATATTTATTAAAGTTGAGAGTTTAAATGATTATTTTGTTCTCGTATAATACCAATAATTGAACTTTAAAAACTACCTTTTCAAATGTGGAAAGTGCCTTTCTCGTTACACAAGCGTGGAGTGGATTGAATATCACATTCTCATCAGCTGCGCTTCCCTTATCTCCATCACACTTCCCCACCAACCTCCAAAGATCCACACCGCCGCCATGGCCGACATGGTTGTCCGTTTCGGAATCATCGGCGCAGCCGAGATTGCGAGGAAGGTTTCTCGTGCCATTGCTCTTGCTCCCAACGCCACTCTCTCGGCAATCGGCAGCCGTTCCGTCGAAAAGGCCTCCAAATTTGCCGTCGATAATGGTTTCAGTCCTCAGGTCAAAATCTATGGTTCTTACGAAGCTGTTCTTGACGATCCTGAAATCGACGCCGTCTATGTTCCTCTTCCGACTAGTCTTCACTTGCGCTGGGCCGTGCTCGCCGCCGAGAAGAAGAAGCACTTGCTCCTTGAGAAACCTGTAGCGCTTAATGTATCTGAGTTTGATAAGATTCTCGAAGCGTGTGAAGCCAATGGAGTGCAGTTCATGGACGGTACCATGTGGATGCATAATCCTCGTACGGCCTTGATGAAGGAATTTCTTTCCGATGCAGAACAATTTGGCCAGCTCAAATCGGTATGTGATTCAAATTCCATTCAGAATGATGTAATTCATATACTGTACTCTTTGACTAACTGCGATCCTTCTGGAAACTTGAGATATTCGAGTCATTAGTGTTGAGGATATTTGGTTCACCCTACATACCATATTTGACAAATATTTAGATATTTGCCTCCTATTACAATTTACCTGACCTAAAGGAAAATATCTGTTCAAATTTTCCTGCACGGATTGTAAATTAGGGCTGTTTTTCGTAGTCTGGTCTTTCCTGCTTGGTAAATGCTTGTGCACCGGCGTACAGGCATGCTGCCCTGTTGCTCATCCAAGTTATGGTCATGGTTGAACAAGATGATATGAAATGAAATGGGTTGCCCTTTACCTGACATATGTATGCTTTTCTAAACAAGAAACAGTTCAATTTGTTGATCAAATGAAGTCACTAAAGATGGAGGATCCTACCTTTAGGAATATTACAAACAACTTTTCCAATGGGGTATGAGAGATGTGAGGCTATAATTACAAAAAGGTGGATACTATTTACATGAATGAAATGCTAAAAAGTAGTAGAGAATATAAGATCGGTGCTTGTTCCTTTTATGAGAAGATGCGAGTATTTCTCCCTAACCACATGGTTCAAAAGAATGCCTAATCAATATTGAGCTATAAGATCTTTTCTCCTTCGATGTAGAGATGTTAACGGGGCGGAGATCGTGTTTCCCCTGGAGATTTTTTTTTCTTTCCGTTTTTTATAATATACATATATATTTTTTAAAGATTCTTTATTTCAAAGAATCGTTTTAATGGATAATTTTCATTATCCAACATAATTTCTACTAAAAAAAAGTAAAAATATCATCAATAGTAACTATGTAGTCATCAACACTTAAAAAAATCTTCAACATGCTTTATTTATATATGTAAAGCGGGGTGGAGAATCGGGTGGAGTTGGAGAATATAATTCTCGTATCTGGTTCCATTTATCTAGCGGGGAGAAATCTCTTATTGCTCCCCTCCCATTCCCCGTTTAAATGGGGTTTCTTGACCTCGATTGGGGTGGATCTTGGATTAAATGGGTATCTCTACTTCAATGACGGACGAATGAAAGCGAGAGAAAGACCCTTTACTTTATACTGTCACGAGGGCACTGGTCTTTACTATTATCATTGCAGTTGTTAATCTTAACATTGTAGTTGTTAATCTTAACATTGCATTTGTTAATCTTAACATTGCATTTGTTTGCTCTTATAAGAAAAACATTGCAATTGTATGCTTTAGGATATAGTTATGAATAAAAGGTTAAATTTTGCTTATATATTTTCTACCAATCGTTTGCACGTGTTTTCGTTGTACGATCAATGATCAGAAGTTCAAATTTTCTTCTGGTTTTGGACAATTCATTGATTTGTAGATTGATCTTTTTTCTGTACTGAACATCACAGGTAAACAGTGTTTTTTCTTTTGCGGCTGATGCCGACTTCTTAGCTAATGATATTCGAGTGAAATCCGACCTTGATGGTCTTGGTGCTTTGGGCGATGCTGGATGGTACTGTATTCGTTCCATCCTTTTTGCTGCCAACTTTGAACTGCCTAAACGAGTGATCGCGTTTCCTAATCCTGTTTTGAACGAATCGGGCGTGATTTTATCGTGTGGAGCTTCTCTCTTTTGGGACGATGGGAAAATAGCAACCTTCCACTGCTCTTTCTTGTCAAACTTAACCATGGATATCACTGCCATAGGAACAAATGGGACATTACATGTGAATGATTTCATTATACCTTATGGAGAGAAAGAGGCCTATTTCTGTACCAATTCAAAATCTGGCTTCACTGAACTTGTGACTGGTTGGGAACCCCTACCAAGCAAACACATAGTCCCTACTGATCTTCCTCAGGAGGCTCACATGGTGAGAGAGTTTTCTCATTTGGTTAAAGAGATCAAAGCAAATGGCTCCAAACCCGAGAAGAAGTGGTCGAACATCAGTCGAAAAACTCAGCTGGTGCTCGATGCGGTGAAGGCGTCGCTCGATGGAGGATTCAAACCTGTTGAAGTCGGACCGTGATTCCAACGGTATTCTCATTTGATCTTGTATTGAACAACAATGTGTTAGTCTATGATTGTGATTAGGTTCCTTTGCACTTGAAGTGGTTCTACCAGTCTTAGCTTATGATTTGCATATGCTTGTAACTAGCTCTGCGTTTATCAAGATTTACTGAAGTCTTGAAGAGCCATAAACTGTGAGCCAATCCTTCAAAATAATTATATGGTTGATTTTTGTCAATTGAGTTTATGTTGTTCAAATGTTTTTTACTTCAATTTGGAAGATATTTTAGAGCCCGACTTGGTAAGAAGAGTATCAAACAATGGGACGTGGACGGAAAAGCCTTCTCCGTTTTTATCCCTACCATATATATAAGTGGTGGTGTGGTCGGTGGCGAGATTCTCCATCCTCGTTTAGCTAGTGGGGAGAAATCTATCAGCTCCCTTCCCCATTTTTTATTTAAATGATAACCGACCCTGCGGTTAATAAATATATCTACAATAAAAGAGGTTTATTTCTTTTAAAACAAATTTGATAGGTAATCAAATAGAAATAATTGACTTTTATATGAAATTAAATAGAAATAATTGACTTTTATATGAAATTAAATATTATAAAATATTAAGACTAAAAAGTTTAAAACAATTTGTTGAAAAAAAATCAATAAGTTGTAATATAAAATATACTTCAAAATGAACCAATTTACTCAAAAAAAAAAATGTTATTATATCAATTAAAATCGTATTAATTTAAATCTTAAATGTACCGATTTCCATAAATTTCAACTTTTCATTAAAATTTCCTTAATAAAATTATTACCGTTCTCATATTCTATTAAATTTCCAACAAAAATTATAATGTTATTTTTTATAAATAGAAAAAAAAAATAAAAAGATTAAACTATGAAAAATGATCGCATTAATAAAAACTAGCTATTTTTTTAAATTTAATTCTAACCTTTTAAATAAATGTTACCAGCGTGAAAATTATGGGTTTATAATTTTAAAATAATTTATATTAAAATATTTAATTTGATTAAAAAAATAGTTTTAATTGTTCTGACAATGTATAAATTGATATTTTTTCGGTGTATAAATTGATATTTTTTTTCGGTTTATTATTTTGTCAATGGATACATATTCTCTTTTTACGGAGAACACAGCGTTTGATAGATAAAATTCTATAAATCATTTCAAAGCAATTTCGCTCGGCCTTGAATTTCATGTTGTGGCCCAATTCGTCGTCCATCTGTTAAGGAAATTTTGGAAGCTGCCTCGTCAATCAGATCCATTTCCATTCTGATGAAGAAACATTGTTCGGTAGCCGATTAATCTGTTTATCAAGCATCAGAGATCGTTGCTACTTTCGGAAATCAACTTTTCCTTTAATTACATTGATTATCTGCTCGATTGTCAAGTCTCTTGTGTTTCCATTTCTTGTTTACTGCAAGATGATGGTCGAGGATCTCGGTATCGAAGCAAAGGAAGCAGCCGTACGCGAGGTTGCCAAGCTTCTGCCGCTTCCGGAGCTTCTGCAGTCAATTAGTTCGATCAAGGCTGATTACATTACTCGTCAGCAGGTACTTGTTTTCAACGATTTTTTTATCACATTCTTCAACTCTTATGATCTTCTGCGACATCTGCGTGAATTTTCTATTGCTGAATTTTTGTTTCCAGTTCTTGTGCTGGAGCTTTGCTGGCAGTAATTCTATCGGTAGGATGTAGAGCAAGTGATCCAATTTTTATTTTTTATTTTTTATGTTTTGTTGAAATAGTTACTGAAGTTGATGAGTCTTTGATTTAGTTAAGTCAAGAAATACTAGAATGTTGCACCATTACTCATCTAGATAGTGATTCTAGCTATTTTTCGGACTCAAAATTTCTCAATTCCTCACCTGAAGACTTACCTAATGCATTTAAGACTTTGGAGCACTTGCACTTACAAATCTACTTCATCCTTTCATTCATTGAAACGTATGGGGGACATAGTCTACTAAATTCCAGGGGTTGATGCTTTTAAATAGTTGACAAATAATGTACATCTGAGAGCGATGAATTAAAAAATTGCTACAAACAAATCGTGAATGAAGGTTTTAACTATAACACTTGTCCATGCTATGAATTGCGGATCTCACTTAAGCTTCCACAAGATGAGGCTAATTTTTGCTTGCACTTAATTTCTCTGGTAATCAAGTTTGGATGTTGCACGCTACACCAAGGTACTCTTGATCATGTGAACACCAGAACGTAAATTCTCCCATTTTGCCTAATATTGTGGCATAGTTGGGGTACTTGATTAAATTTCTCGCTGAAAATGCAACATATGTTTTGTAGATGAAGGGAGTTCTGTAGTTTTATTGTTGCTGTAAGCAGTGTAAAAATAGATTTAATTCAACTTCCTGCCATAGTATCGGTTAATTCATAATTGTATCAATGCTTATAGTTATTGATTTCAAAATATGTTTTGTACAGCTAAAGCGTAATTGCCTGTATTCTGATGTTCTATTCTGGCACGATTACTGTGTGCTTCTGAGTGTTTCATCTTTCTGCTAATCATATAATTTTTCCTAGTTTTGTGGGGTTTACTGAAAATAGTTAATGCTTCATTTTCAGGCTAATGATGCACAACTCAGTACAATGGTTGCGGAGCAGGTATAGCTGACAGCTTCTTCCATTATTTCTGAAGCGATCTGCTGTCTCACCATTGTGTATTACCATATTTACTAATGGACCAAACGTTCTGAGATGCACTTGAAGATAAAATAGCGTGTGTTGCTCAAATAGTCTTGCTTTCCCAACGTGAATGCAGGTTGAACAAGCACAAGCTGGATTGGAGTCGCTTTCTTTATCTGAAAAGTCAATAAACCAGCTTCGAGAAAACTTTATTTCAATTGAGAAGTATGAAAAAAGATGCACTGGCAGTCAAATAATTTTTTTTGATTCAAGTATCGTGATAACTCAATTGCCTTGTGCATTCAGGTTATGTCAAGAATGCCAAACATTAATAGAGAACCATGATCAGATAAAGCTCCTTAGCAATGCAAGGAATAACTTGTTAACAACCTTGAAGGTCAGCCTTCTCCTTAATTATAAATGTAATTAAATTCTAAAGTATGTCTCAAATGTGCCCTTGGAATTTAACACACTCTTGGATGATTTATGTGGCCGTCTTTTTATCATTTTTGTTCTTTTTATTTTCACAAACTTTTAGGTCTTTATAGCATTTTAGTCGCATTACTTGAGAAATTGGTTGTAAATTGAACTTATACACGTGGGGTTGCAATTGCATCAAGTACTTAGGCCATTAATTTAACAATCCAACAATCAATTTTTCTTCTAGCAAAATCTTCCATGTCCAACATGATATACTTAATCCATAAATCGATTTTCTTTTATTTATTTATCTATTTGTTTGCTCTCCATGGTGGTTAGCTGTATTTGTATGGTGTTATAGAACTAATGTTCTATGCCTTGAATAGGATGTTGAGGGCATGATGTCCATATCTGTTGAAGCGTCTGAGGCCCGAGATTCTTTGAGTGATGCAAAAGAGCTTATAAACACTTACGAGGTGAAGTGGTCTTATTTTAGTTTTTAAGGTTGAAAAGTTTTCTCATCATTTTGACATTTGTGCATTTAAAAAAAAAAAAAACTAAACAGCATAGTATCTTCATGTAGCATTTCATGCATTTATAATCTGGCCCTTATAATTCTTCCCATTACATGCACACTTGTCACAGAGGCTAACTGCACTTGATGGAAAACGGAGGTTTGCTTTGGCAGCTGCAGCATCTCACAAAGAAGAGGTTGGAAGACTAAGGTATGTATCTGTTTTTTTCTTTTCCCTCTTCTTTTTGTTCTTTTACCCTGAATGTAGATCTATCCTATTTTCGTTAGGGAATAAAACAAACTACCTGGTATTTGCGATTACATGCAAATATCCTCTAGTTTATTATCCATTTTAACATCTTATTTGGAATGAAAGGAGCTCTAGGATCTTTCAAGACAAAGAAAGATCCCCACATGAGGTCCCAGAGGCCTAACTTTTTTTGGCTCTTTATTGGTGTAGAAATAATGTTTACCAGCAAGAGCTTAAATTCTCTTCTATCCAACTGGAGAAGTTTTTTGTAATCTCTTTGGCTGAGTTTTCTCTTTTGTATCCTTTCATTTGATCAAGAAATTGTTTCCTCTCCAAAAAAATTTCAATATCTGATCTGTGGTTAGTATTGAAAAATGGGATTTTATAAAAAAAATCTTTGTAATTTTTTTATCTGTGGCTGCTTTTGCCTTGTAGGGGTCTGGCCCTTCCTCCTTCTGTACATTTCATACTTCCAATGAAATCCGTTTCATTTTTTTAAATATATCTAACCATGTCTAGAATAATTTTACAATAATGGAATTCAATGATAAACTTAAGTGGCCTACTTATTTGGGTGTTCGAAGTTTTTAGAGGAACTAGCTATTGTTGGTGGGACAATGTTAAGAGGGCAGAGAGAATACTTCAGTCTTTAGAAATTCTCTATGGGATAATTTCCTTTATTAGGATAACAAACGATTAAATAAACTTAGGATGATGGTCATGGTGAAATTTTATGTTTCATTTTGTTTCTATTAGTTGTTTAAGTCAATGTTATTTTATTATAATTTTATCAATATTTTTTTCTTGATACATAGCGTGACCTTCCCTGCTTCCTAACCTTTGGAATAAACAACAGAGAATATTTTGAAGATGTAGATCGAACGTGGGAAACATTTGAGAAGACCTTATGGGAACATGTGTCCAACTTTTATAAACTTTCTAAAGAGAGGTACATTGTGTATAGTTTCAATGATATTATTAAATTTAATGTTGTCTTATTTGAATTTCTAGTTTTTTACCTCCAAAAAAAGATTGATTCTGTTATATGAGACATTTTTTTGTCAACAGTTGTGTTTTCTTGTTTAATCTAACTAATTTTATTTGTTTGTACCTCATTACTTCTTGGAGGTTGATCTTGGACTAAAGTTTTCATGTTTTTTGATTTGGTGTCCCTTTGGAACAGGGAGGTGTAAATTCTGATTATCTTCTCTAGATAAAATGTCTAGTTTGTATTATATAAATATTAACATTTTTTTAATAGGAGAAAATATAGTATAATGAATAATGTGATATATTTTTTTTTTTGGGATTTAGACTTATTTTCATTTTCTAATTCACAAAGCATTTCGTCATTTATTTTCCCCTCCCGTGTCTTTGTGCCTAGGTATCCACCATAAGCCTTTCCTCACTCTCCAATATTCATTTGTCTCAAAATAATTTTTTGTTAGGCTCCTTGGATCTACGGGTTGGCAGATTTGCAAAAAGATGGAGTGAAATTCTAACATCCCGATGTGGGATTTTTTGGGGAGGAATTTTTTTTCGAACAACTGTTTTCTTGTCCCATAATTGGTGTATTATCTTGCTAATATGCTGAAATTCATATCTTCAGGTTTGCTTGTGGAGTCATTTTGGATTTGATTTGATGAGTGTGAAACAACCATTATCTTTATAAAAATTTTGTTTTGGTGGAAATTCAAAGATGATATCTATGCTTTTGAGTTCTGAAATGAAGACTCATGAATATTCTACGAGTTAATATAATAAAACAAAAAATTGTACATATCTGATATGCACTTTAGAGGGATTTTTGGGATTGTGACTTGCTGAGGAAGACGTGGGAAGATTTTGTAGGGGAGTAATCATGGCTTCCTTAAGGTTGCAAGATGGATTCCTCCTCCCTCACCCCCTTCCCGTTTGCTATGAACAATATAGAATTGAGTAGCCAAGTTTTGTTAGTTATGTAGGTGAAATCTTGCCAAATTGTTGTGATAATAATTTAATGTCCAGTACAAAAGGTGTTTGTGTGTGTGGGTGATTTAAACAACTGTAAAATGGGTTAATATAGATAAAAACAGTCGGCTTAGAACTTATTCATTGATAAAGCTTCATTTATAGCCGTAATTATGAGTTTGATCCTTTTTGTACTCTTTTTCTAACTGTGTAAATTTTTCCATTTTGCAGTCCACAAACATTGGTTCGTGCTATAAGGTACAGACATATTGACATTTGCCAATCTTGGGCTAAATTTTGTTTATTGTAGTAATTCAGTTAGAATAATCATACATATGTTTTGGATCTCATAATGCTGAGAAAGAACTCAGAAGTTTTTTAAGAATTAGAATCACCTATCCTTCTATATTTCCAGTTTCCTAATTATCTTGAAAATCGTATGGTATTTAAGTACTCCCTGGAGAGAAAATTTAAAAGAGAGAGAGAGAGAGAGAGAAACGATGAAGGAAGAGTGGTTGTCTGATATCTTTAGCTGTCTGTTGATACTTCCTCCATTTCTTTTATGTTTGATTGAGGTAAAATATATTGTTCATTATGCTATGTGATGCGTTAAAGGTCATGTCTGATCCTATCCTTTATCGGCTCTATTCAATAATCACATGTGAGAGAAAATGAGGGCTAAGGGTTCTTTTGCATAGACAAGAAACTTTGTAGGCTTATATGCATTTTGGTTTGTTCCTCTCTTGAAAAAAATTCTTGTTCATTCTTAGCTACCCTATTACTTGTTCATAACTTTACTAAAGGTAGGAGGAACAAAAAGGTGACAATTTTATTTTCTTACTTTCTGAGCTGTTTATATTATCTATATAGAATAACTGCCATTTGATGTGGGGATGATGAAATGCAAAGAAATCCTCAACTAATTATTTCTTCTAATTCTTTAATTCCTGAGATCTTGAGATAGAAGTTTCTGGGAAATCCTTGTTAGAATTTTCTAGGATAGCTAATTGACTGATTGAAATTGTTTTGTGCTTATGTCAATTATACCTTTTTAGAGTCGTTGAAATGCAAGAGATTCTCGATCAACAACTTGCTGAGGAAGCAGCTGAGGCTGAGGGAGGTGGCGCAATGGCAACTGTAGCAAACCCTCGCAGAACCACAAAGTATTTATTTTAACATGTTTAACTCATTTTTGATAGATTATTTAGTGTTATTTTGTTGATCAATAAATTTTCAATTTAACAAAGCAGAAAGACCACCACAGCAACAGCTTCTTCTAGAAACCTAACACAGCAAAAATTGAAGGCTCAGGGGAAACAATACAAAGACAAATGCTATGAGCAAATAAGGAAGACTGTTGAAGGAAGGTTTAGTAAACTTTTGACGGAGGTATTTCTCTTCAAATTTTGTATGGAAAAAGAAAAATGAAATATAGTTTGTACTGTCTTGGCTTCTTGTTAATGTGTCTCATGAAGTTTAATTCTCATCAGCTTGTTTTCGAGGACCTGAAGGCAGCTTTAGAGGAAGCTCGAACGGTACGCATCATCAATTATAAACCTTCTAGGTTACTTTTATTTTTATCTATCTCTGGTTTGGAATGAGGATCAGCAATTATGTTTTCTATGTAAAACTAATGGCCAGATAATGACGTCCGAAATGATGGGTTAAGCTTTGCTGTCATGCAACTTCATGAATCTTTTATTCTGTACCTGTAGGAAGTGATTCAGAATATCAGAATATCTGAGTAGATTTTTAGACGGAAAAAGAATGAGAAAAACTAATGTTGCACCATTAGAACTACTTACACTCGCAGAATTTCGTGGTACCTGAAGTGAGTCTATATCATGCAGTCCAAAGAACAATTTTATAAACAATCAGAGAAAAACCTATATTGGTGCTAACTACACTCATTTTGAACTTCGGGTGTAATTACAAAGTTTCTACTTTGTATAAAGAGCGCTCAAGATTGAGAACGCAGAAAATCCTTAAAATTTAGAGGTTGTAGTCTGATAAGCATTAGAATCATTGTAAACAAAATAATTTAATAAGTGGATATGTGGACGTCAAGATCATAGTTTTTGTCTCTCTACTAACAGGAAAGGTTACAAAATTCAAATATTTCCAGAAATTATCGATGTTTACGTTAAATATATATTGTAGTTCCTATGACTATTGGAGTTTTTTTTTTAAAATATATTATTTTTAGATTGGTCCCGAATCTTTAAATATTTCTTCCCTTATGTATAATGTATTGAATTTTTTCAAATAATTCCCTTTTGTCATAAAAATGATTGAAGTTAACTAACAAAATGAAGGTGTAATGTTCAAATACTCTTTATTAATTCAGTAGAAAAATACCATATGTTTTAAATTGGTGAAACAGACATGTCATTCACATATAAACTAACCAATTTACTCAGTTTCGTATCAATCAGCATGCAGCAATTTACTTGACCTGAAATTGCTTTTTGTTCAAAAAAGTTAACCCATTAAAAATTGCTTTATCAACAAATTACAACCTCCTAATGACACCAATTTTAAATTGATGTATTCTCATTCTTTTGACACTTAGTGCTTGCAAAGATTTAATTGAGAACCGTTCAATGCATAAATGATGAAATATAATTGTTTAAAAGATCGAGGTCCAAATAAGGAAAAAAAACCAAACATTATGAAGTAAATATATATTTTTAGCCTTGATTTGTATTTTTCTTAAAGACCTCAGACAGTTTATTTACAAAAGAAGAAGACCCCATGTGGATTGTGGACCATTCAGACAAATTAAAATCATTGCTCAAGCCTTAGAGCTCACTTGGTTATTATTCACTTTTAAACGTCTTTGATGAGTTTCCAGTGGTGACTTAATTCGCATGGTTATTCTTCTAGTATCATATTATATATTAGACTCTTTGTTTAATCTTCCTCTTGCCATTACAATTTTTCACGTTTTAGATTGGAGAAGAGCTTGGTGATGTCTATGACTACGTGGCTCCTTGTTTCCCTCCAAGGTTTGCTTATCTGGTTGCTTTCCTTTAGATTTATATATTTATCATTATTCTGCATCAGTAACAAGAATTTCTGTAAGCCCAACAAAAGATCTGCAGTAACTGGATTTGTGCTTCCTCATTTTAGCTTTGTAAAGAATATATGATTTGAAATTTCTTGGTAGTTGATAAGATACCTTGCTTCTTTGGATAAAATTATTATTTTTTCTTTTAAATAAATTAACCTTCCAACTTCTGATCTTATGTTTTTGTAGATATGAGATATTCCAACTCATGGTCAATCTGTACACTGAAAGGTTCATTCAGATGCTCAGATTACTCAGTGACAGGGCAAATGAATTGACCAATATAGAAATTTTGAAGGTACTGGTTTTGTCTAAGCGGTCAGTTTTTTCATCTTAGATCCTTTTTAGGGCGATGAATGTTGCCCTTGACTTCTAGATTCCATCTAAAGCGGTCCTTCCTGTGGGCAGAAACCATGGTTTTTGGTTTTGATTGGATAACGGACGTACATTTACTTTTATAGTACTCAGCAGATAACACAGAATACAGAATCCTACTTAAGTATATGGATTAGTACGGGATAAAGAAAAGAGATCTCATAATAGTTTGCTTCTTAAGTAGATACTTTCCATTGATATTTCATTTTGTGTGGAACAAAAACTTGTACCAAGGATTCTATGAAATACGCAGCTTGATTAATTGATAGATTTTGTGATATTGCATATCCCTGTGGAAGAGAGGGGATTTGTCCCTAACTTTGGTCATAATATTTTCAAATCGTATTGGCACTGTTCTATATATATGCCAAATGGGTTGACCTTGCTAGTGTGAACAAATTGTTACTGGATATTTATTATTGAGCACTTTCAGTAGTATTTGCAGCATACATATTTGTCATTAATAGCTTTCTTGCAAAGAGAACAAAAAGTGCAGTAATTTGCTAAAATCTCCAGTTCCTTCTTTAGGAATGATTCGACTACCACAATTTTAAATGATATCCTGTCATTTGAGTTTTTATCATCACATGAAAATCTTCGTTTCTAAATTTTACTTTTCTTCCCTCGCTACTGGAGTTAGGTTACTGGTTGGGTTGTAGAGTATCAAGATAATCTGATTGGACTAGGTGTTGATGAGTCCCTGGCCCAAGTATGTTCTGAGAGCGGTGCTATGGATCCTCTGATGAATTCTTATGTTGAAAGAATGCAAGCTACTACAAGGGTAATGACATAATACGATCTGTCTATAATAATTTTAAGGATTATGATGTTGGAGTCACTGATCATTTTCAGCTGTTATCATTGTTGGTTCTTATGATTCCTAGAAATGGTACTTGAATATCTTGGAGGCTGATAAGGTTCAACCACCCAAAAAAACTGAAGATGGCAAGCTGTATACACCTGCAGCTGTTGATTTGTTTAGGATCCTAGGTGAGCAAGTACAAATTGTTCGTGATAATAGCACGGATGTCATGCTTTACAGAATTTCCTTGGCTATTATTCAGGTGCGTTAGAATTTTTTTTGCATTCATGATGTAACTTTAACTACTACTAAAATTTCAACGACACTTCAGAATTAGACATTACTATTCAATTCTTGCCTCAATAACATGAGGAATTCTTTTCGCACGACATGTAGACATCCTCTTCAGTAAATGAATGAAACATATAGATTTCTTTGGAAGAGTCTTGGCATTTAGTATTCGCATTTTAACATTTTTCACTTTTTGTTGATGCTCATCTGATTGTTGTAGTTGAAGTTTTAGCTTATTAAGTATAACATGCACTTTTTCCCTTTTGTTACTATTATTCCTTTTTTAAATGGTTATTGAGCCTTTTTTTTTGGTCCCAAGGTAATGATTGATTTTCAAGCAGCTGAGAGGAAGAGACTTGAAGAACCTGCTTCTGAAATTGGTTTAGAACCTTTGTGTGCAATGGTTCGTCTTTTCTTATGTAGGATTTATTATATTTTTATGCTTGCATCGAAACTCCTGCGCTTACTACTTGATATTGAAAATACCTGCAGATTAACAACAACTTGCGTTGCTATGATCTTGCTATGGAGTTAAGTAATAGCACGATAGAGGCGCTCCCTCAGAATTATGCTGAACAGGTGATGCAATGTTGATCTCTGTGCGTTTTATTTTTTGTTATTATCTTGCACCTTGATGGTTAGATGCTTTCCACCATAAATAAATATTTTGAGTTTTTCTTTAGAAATATATTATCCTAATGATTTTCTTTTTCTTTTTTTAAATCTTTACCTGCCTATTAATTAATAATTGCTACCCTATTTTCGGATTGAATTTGTAATCTGTGTTTTTAATTGAATTTTGCATGATTTAGATAATGTGTATTGGCTTGATTTTCATTTCCAGTTTGGCTTAAAATTGGAATATGAAAAGTGCAATGATGTTTGAAAAAAAAACATATTTCTGACAGACTTCGCTTCTACTGGGTGTCTGTGCCTCCTTTCTAAATACTTTTGTAATTTTGATTTCGTGCAAATTATGCCCATCAGGAGTCATAAATTTTTTTTGTACATCTTCTCCTTTTGGTTATTAAATTTTTTATTTCTTATTAAAGAAAAAGTGTGAATATCTGGGAAGATAGGGCCCTCAAAACTTATTTGATCTTGGTTCGTTTTCTCCCTATATTTCACAGATAAATTTTGAAGACACTTGCAAAGGCTTCCTAGAAGTTGCCAAGGTACTGGATATTTCAAGAATTTTTTCCTACAGTTGTTTGTGTTCTCTTTATCTTAATCCTTATGCGCAAGTATATTATGTGTCTGAGGTAGGTTTGAGTCAATTCTCCAACGAAATGCCATATAACCTGTACACATTGAACTTTAGCCTTTGCAATGTCAGCCACAAAAAATGTGACTGTTTTTAATTACTTATCAACATATTTAATATTATGTAAAATATTAAAAAATTTAAATTTATGACACATAGCCATATGAAATTGTGCATCACATTCTTGTTAAAAGAATGAACGGAAATGTAACTTCAAAGACCAATTAGAGCTTGTTTTGAGTGACTTTTTGAAAACTTGGGACCAAATGGAATTTTTACTCAAATCTCAAGACTAAAAGTGTAAATTTCCTAATAAAGAGTTTAGATTTGAGACAACAAAAAATATAACTTCCTGAATCTCTTCTGCACTTCCCCTGTGTCAAGGAACATTACACACGACTTCTTAGGAGTGATTTTGTAAAATCTTGTCCTTAATTTTGGTATCATGACAAAGAAATCTGTGAAATAACTAATATCTCAGCCTTCTATGTATTATCATTGCTTGGTAAATTACATTATAAGATCTCCGTTTCTACATCTATTTCATATTACCAATGAAATGATTCATCGTTCCCTAGAGAGAGAGAGAGAGAACATTGCTTGTTAAATTGATTAAAAAAAATCACAAAACTTCCACAAATGCAAAAGAAGAGATGATCTGGACCCAATAAAGGGATTCTTTCTTTGAGTTTTGCTATTAGTGTTAGCTCCTTGTCAAAGGGCCCAATTGAAAGCCTTCCGTGACATTTTTTGAAGAACCAGTTTGCCAGATAGCACTCTGTAAGTAGAACAAAGACCTTGGGAAAAAGGAAGCCACTTCTCTTGAAATTCCTCACCCTTTGATCATGCCCCTGAGAAAGCGAGAAACCATCGGGCTCCATTGACTAGTGTCTAATTGCAAATATTCTCTCTTAATATACAAATAATGCCCCTAATATTTTCCGACTAATATTCCTAACAATGGATTCATTGTCCGTATCTTTTTATATTTCTAGTTTTTTGTCAATTCAAATGTTTCTTATTAAAAAAAAAACATGATTTCCCGCTATTTTGATATTCCAGAGATTGTAGACATAGATCTTGTATTTCAAATTTTCAGCATCTCGTGTTAAATTGCACTTTGCTTGTCTATGAAAGAGATGACCTGAACAATTATATCATATTAATTGATGCTAGGAAGCTGTGCATCTAACGGTCAGTGTCATTTTTGAGGACCCTGGAGTGCAAGAGTTACTTGTCAAGCTTTATCAAAAGGGTAATTAATATTCCTTCTTCTCTGTTGCAATCCTCTGTAAGTTGGTCAGTATATACGTTATATTATGTTTGAAGGATATATGGTTTATAATCATACCACGACAAGAATAAACGGTTAGGAAATTTGTGCCTTCGCCTGGGAATGCTAGATTTTTTTTAGGCTTATATGTTAACTTTATCCCTTTTCCTATGATAGAATGGTCCGAAGGGCTCGTTACAGAATACCTAGTCGCAACGTTTGGAGACTATTTTACAGATGTGAAGATGTAAGTTCTCATTTTCTTTTTCGCTTCAGTCTTCTTGATTACACAAATCATTGTACAAAGAAAAAATTCTTAATCAGTGAGTCGTGAAAAGAATCTAAGACTGAAAGTTAGACCGTACAGTGTCACTATTCATTTGGTCAGACTCGTAAGTTTTTCAAACTGGAAGAGAATTCTTGGAGAAAATTTTCCGTCATGCTACCTGATATATAAAAACCACAAATTGTTCAGTATGTTTATACAGGACATCCATCATGTGTAACTTATAAGAAATGAAGTAAAAAAGTTTTTCACAGTTATATTATTTCTACTGTATAAAATTTTATGACGATACGCAATACACCTATTTTTATCTTTTTGTTTTAATATGGTTATAGGTTTTAAGCTTTACTATCTTCATATAATCTTCTTTAATGCTTAAGGTACATCGAAGAAAGATCGTTCAGAAGATTTGTCGAGGCTTGCCTAGAGGAAACTGCGATCGTCTATGTAGACCATTTGCTGACACAGGTTTCATTCTTAACTTCCCGAGCCTAATCTCGACTTCTTTTATCCCTATGATTTGAATATCTAAAAACCATCTTGTGATTCTAGAAAAACTACATAAAGGAAGAAACTATTGAGCGGATGAGGCTGGATGAAGAGGTCCTCATGGACTTTTTCAGGGAGTATATAAGCATTTCTGTAAGTAGTCCCTGCAAATTTTTATTGAAATACTCACTGCAAATTTTATTGCACTTTTTTTTTTTTTTTATAAGAAAAATACCGTCCTTTAGTTTCAAGTGTCCAAATTTAGTTTTAGACTCTACTATTAGTTTACGATTAACTTTTTCGAAAAATGGAAAAAAAAAATAGTCTCTATTAGTTTTCCCTCTATAAATTTTGAAAAGATATTTAGGAGTATATATTCAATAATAATTAATTTTAAGATTTATTGAAAGCACACCACCTAAATTTAAAATTTTAAAAGTACAGAATCAAAATGATATTTTAACGTACATAACCAAAATGATATTTTAACGGACATTTATTATTTTCCTTCTATTCTCTCTTTGTAACAGAAAGTAGAAAGCAGGGTAAGGATACTGAGTGATCTAAGGGAACTTGCTTCTGCGGAGAGTCTGGATACTTTCACACTCATTTACACAAATATCCTTGAGCACCAACCAGACTGCCCGGTAAACAAATTTCTTCATCAAGTCCTATAATAATGCTTACATATTAATTACCAAAAAAAAGAAAAGAAATCAGGATTGTATTATGTTTGCAAATTAACTGTAAAATTGCAGTTTTGGCTCCGGTTTATCATAATTTTGTGTTTATCTAATTACAGCCCGAGGTGGTCGAGAAGCTCGTTGGACTTCGGGAAGGCATACCTAGAAAAGACGCCAAAGAGGTATTTCTTTTATTTTAACCTTCTTATATTATTATATCATGTGAAACTTTACTACTCTCTGACCGTCACTTAGTTGGTAGCTAATATCGCAATTACTTGTTTAAATCATCATATGAACTATGGGTTACTGTTTTAAAAAAAAAAACTGGAAAACAAAGATGTCTAGGAAAAAGAAACAAAAAATGTTATCAACTGGGTCTTAAAAAGAATCTGAATTCTGCATAATCCAAACAAGGGACAGAAACTAAGTTATAAAACATCGCGAGAGTGGCCAACATGAGCTATCGTCTCTGAGGTCGAAGGTTCATTGAAAAAAGTAATAGGGTTAAGAGGAATGGGTTCGAGCTATGGTGATCATCTGTCTAGCTTATATGGTTTCATTTTAACCAATTACCGTGGAGTCTAGAATGTTCTCTTGTGAAATTAGTCGAGGCGCATGCAAGATGATCCAAGCACTATATGACTAAGCTATGATATCTTTTTACGAACACGACACGGGGCAACTCTATGTTGTAACGAAATGAAACGAGAAAATATGAGAAACTTATATGGGGGTGGGGGTTGTGGCAGGTTGTACAAGAATGCAAAGAAATATACGAGAATTCGCTGGTTGGAGGGAATCCGCCGAGAACAGGGTTTGTATTTCCAAGGGTCAAGAGCTTAGCACAATCCAAAGCATACCGATGGAGGAAGTGAGCTTAATTAAGTATTGTCTCTCCCCATATCTCTCTCTCTCAATTCATTTTCAGTTTTCCTTCATTGTTGTTCATAGTGTAGTGTTCTCTTATTTTTTTTAATTATTAACTTTTTTTTCAAGATTTTGGTTGAAATTTGGTGTGTAGAAGAAGAACTTGTATATTTTTCCTTTTAAAAATTTCTAACAACTACTCTCCAATGAAGTTTCAGACAATGCATGTCTCTCTTTTTACTCATTTTCATTATTCTTTCTTATTGTTAGTCTACTTAATGAAAATCAGTATTTGCTATTATGGTATTATTTTTTGTTCGCTACAATAATCAATAATTGTTGAATCTATATAGTTTAAAACACGAAACAGTCTGGGTAATAAAATTGGTCTTTTCTATCCAGATATTTGCATTTGATAGTATTTAAATCTTAAGAAAATGTTCAACTATTTTTTATTTTAAAATTTTAAAAATACTTTTTTGTTAAAAAAATTATTAGAACGCCTAACTTTGGATCTACCTACAATAGTAGAAAAGTGAACTAAAATACTACCAAACTCAAATAACTATATATTAATCATCTTTATAAGTTTTGAGAATATATATTGACACCGTTCTTTCTTTTTTGCATTAAATTATTTAATCAATTCTGATAAAGAAAAAAAAAATTAACTTTCAAACTAGCCTTAAACACAAAACAAACAAAAACAGCTTCAAATTTCAAATGATTTATTAAGAATAAAATATAAATATCATTTTAAAAAAAAAATCCATATAGATCTAAATAAGTTAAAATGAAGCTTCGAAGTTAAGTAACGTTCTAAGTTCTACCAAAATCTCTATTATTCACTCGTATTTATCCATAATCTCTATTATTCTAACACACACACCCATCTCTTCTTCTTCCTTCTAAGTTCTACCAAAAATGTTCAGAGTTGGAAGAATCATTGCCAACCTTATTCGTTCAACTTCACACGCTTCGAGTGGGATTCCCGAATCCAATCTTGGCATTCTTCGAATGTCCCTGAGGGTCGAGCAAGCTGCCATGCAAGTATCTTTTGTTGCTGCAGAATGCACGTAAAAGATCAGTACCAAAAAGTTCGTTTCTTTTGTAACAATAATATTTTATCGAGTTAAGTTACACATTCGATCCGTATCCGTATGTTTTGAAGAAAGTTAGAATTTGTCAAAGAATATCGACATTTTAATCCTGAAAATCCACTCACCCATTCTCTAACAAGAGGTCCTCCTGATTTTAGCTGCAAAATGTTCATAATCTCTTTCCCATTCACTAGAGGTTTCACCTCCCACACATTTTGCAAACCTGAAAGCAACAGGGAAATGGTAGTGTGCCCAAGGAGTGGAGTTAGACGCCAAAGATTGAACAACAAAACACACAACGTTTTCATACGCTGAACGGTTCATGGGTTAGCGGGTTTACCTAATTTAACGATCTCATTGTAGACAACGACAAACAATTCCTTTCGCTTTTCCAGTTCGAAACGTCTGTTTAACAGATCTTCAGTATAATCTACATTAGCGGGATATAACAATGTGGCCAACAATAAAGCTACAGGCCAGAAGTCTTTAATTTCCCGCAAAAGAAGACCTGAGGAGGACGAAAAATATGTCAACGAAAACAATCCAATGAATCTACATGCTAGAATCGTGACGACCGCTAAACTTTCTTTCAGAGATATCAATTACACAGGCTCTTGATTGTGCAGTAATTCTATAATTTGATTTATATAAAGTTCTTTACAGTACCAGTCAATACTCGAATCCTTGATGTATCAGGAACATCCGCACATTCAACACCCCAATCAACGCCATTGGGTTGGATTTCCTCTTTAGATACGAGAAGCGGAATCAAGGTCAAAAATTTTTCCAAGGCGTGATGTAGGTGAACAACCTATATGGGAAAGATGTAATCAGATTAAAAAATCCGTGGAAGTGCGATAATTCAAAGATATATATAACCGCAAAGAACAAACTAGCTCAGAGTGTAACTAACTGTATCGGCATCGCTAACTTTTCGCTTGAGGGATTCCCGAAAAATATGGTTGACAACAGGAATCTGCAGGGCAGAAGATTCAGAATTTGAAGCAGCCAAAATATCTTAAGCACACAAAACAACATGAGTGAAACGTTAAATACCTTTTTGGATTTCTTATCTTTAAATGTGAATTTTCTGATTGGAAGGAAGAGAGAAGCATACATAGAGAGCCTTTTCTGTTCGTCCTAAAACTCGAATGTTATAGAAAACCATTAGTAAAATAATTAAACACTGAATCAATTTATGCATATAAAAGAAACAAAGCCATCACGGGACGAATTGCAGGCCATAAAACCTCTAAAATCTTCACTTACATTAAAGGTGACGCATTTGATTAGTTGGAGGAGGTTCCATGTGGCCTCTTGACAAGCAATGCAAAGCCTAACAAAAGGGGTAACCCAAAAACATGAGAGAGAGAGAGAGAGACCGAGTTTCGTCTATTCTTGTTTTGAAAGAATAATTATAATGCCAAAGATACGGAATGGTGTCATAACACCCGAAGTGTTCACTCTCCGACTTCTCGGAACCCAAGACACCTCATAATATTATATACTTAGCAAACTACCTAAACACCTTTATGGCAAGATGAATCAAACGTACCTATTACACACGTCTGGTATTTCGGGTTCAGTGTTAGAAGGAAGTGTAAAGACAGTCCAAAATAATGTCAAATCACAAATGTAGCTCATTGCTTTAACTGGCTGATTCCCAGCCATCATGAGATCGATCTACATAAAACCAAGAAACGGAAGAAAACTATTAGATCAAGTATCAAATCCAATATCAAACAACAAGTAAGTTTTCTGAACAAGAGATATTCAATATAAAACTCACTTCAACCCCGATACGTTCTCTGCTAATCTTGGCAGCAAGAGCAGCCTTTACATCTTCACATGATGCGGCAACTTTCAATTCTTCGTCCAATGTGAATTCAAATCTGGAACCTGAAATAATTACAGGAGAGTAAAGTAAAGGGAAAATCATAAATAAAGTAAACATCATAAAATCAGATGCAAGGTTCACACATACAGAAACGTATGGCTCGAAGGACTCGAAGCGGATCATCCATAAATGTAGCTTTCGGAGGTAAAGGAGTCACAATTTTCCCAAACTTCAAATCCGAAATGCCTGCAATTCAAGGTTGTATAAGGAGGGGAGAAATATAGAAAATGAACAACTAGTAGTCTCTTCAGACCTCAATTATCAAGGAAATTTCTCATATTCAGTCTGTTTTTTTATACATTAAATTGAACATTTCACCTCTTATAATTATTTTATGATAAGAAAGAAAATAAAACAAAGCAATTCTCAATATGGATTGTAACAAAAGCAAATCAATACAAACCTCTTTTCGTCATATCTTCAACTAAGCTCGAGTTGATGTTGTAGAACAAGCTTTAAGGGGGAAGGGGGAAAAACAACATTAATAAAACAAGAAATATAATCTGAAGGAAAATAATATCTTAAATGGGCTATGTGATGAACAAAAATATACCTATTGATCGTTAGATCCCTTCTATAAGCATCCTCTTCAGCCTTCCCGAACTTTTGCTGTGAAATCAAGTAAACGTTAACCTTCACGCACATAATAAGAATTTAGACAAAATATTCAGCATAAGTAACAAAAAATTACATGATTAATTAAAGATGTCAGCCAAAACATCAATAATCAATGAAGATTTCTGCACTCACAACCAGTCATCTTATGCCAAAAAATACACTATTTCTTACAGTATCAAACAGAAAGATTTTAATCTCCATAACAAATATCGACATAATAAAGGGAAAAATGCATGATCCAAAAGCTAAAGATTTCGTCATCGTTGTTTGACATTTTAGAGCATTCATCAACCGCGTCTTTCATGCTAAAATTTCAACCTATAATCTTAAGCACAACTGAAATTTTCCTTTCAAACCACAAAAATGTGAACTTGGAAATCAAATGACTACATACCTTAGTAGGAATTCGGCTATTCTCACTGTATTCCTCACACCTTAAGTTCACAAAATCAATCCATATGTCAAAGATACGCATCCTTGCTGTTTCTAGATGTTTTGATTGCTCAGGGTTACTGGAAAAACATAATTCGAAGTTAGGAATCGCTTCCAAACTGTTCAAAAGAACCAAAAAATAAAGCCACAGCATAACAAACTTGAAGAATCATTCTCGTTCTTAAACTAAAACGCCACCCAATTCCTCTTTAGTACTCCTAATTAGCATATAATTGCGCAAATACACATGATTATCGTACCATGGAATAACAGCGACTCCTTGCGCTTCTTCCCCGACTGTCAACAAATACTCTCTAACCTTGTCCACAAACTCGCTGCCCAGCATGTTGTCCAGAGCGATGTCAATGTCGTAACAATCTTTGCCTAGAAGCTGTAAGGTAAATCATCCAAAAACACGATCAAATTTTTTTTTAAAAAAAAAAATCCCCCAAACCCTACAAATAGTTCGTGAAATTCAGCCTCATCAACAGCAAAAAACTTACAAAATCTCAGAGAATTAGAGAGAGATAAAGATAGAGAACGACCTTATCGCGAACCCAACCGCCGGCAACTCGAAGCTGCGTTTCGAGATTGAAGTGACGAAGAGTGCCAAGAAGCCTATTAAATATCTTCTCCTCGATTTCAGTGAGTTCAATCTTGTCTTTAACTTGAACGACTGGTTTCGGCGTAGAGATTGACGACGCCATTGATTTTGTAGACAGAATCAATGGAGCTCTGGTTCTTCTGGGGAATTTGGGGGCGCCAAAAGAAGTTGATAACTTGGCGATGGAACTGCGGAAGGAGAGTGGCGGAAGGATGAGAGCGTCGAGTTTCAGAGCAATTTTGAAAGATTTAAACACTCTCATAGCTTTATAGAGAAGCATCCAATACCGCTATTATATAGGAGTCGATTTGGGATAGAAATCTTTTATACTTCCACGAATTTAAATATATATATATATATTTAATTTATCTCATCCATTAAAATGCATTAATATGAAGGCTATTAGATTTAACATATTTTTTATTTAGGTTAAAATATCATTTTTAAAAAATCCATCCTACAACTACTTAATTGCTTCATATACTTTCATTTGACTTGTTAATTAATTAGAGTTAATTTTAATATAATTTAGTCGTATTTTATATATTTCATCTTATTCTCATATTTAATTAATAAAATATTTTATATATTTTATTTTATTCTTTAGTATAATATTTTATCTTATTCTTAAATTTAGTTAATAAAATATTTTATCTTATTTATAGCATTTAATTGGTAGCTTGTATCCTATTCAAATGAATATTAATGATTATTAGACTTTTAATCCCTCCTCTGTTTCTCATCCTTAACACCCCCATAACCACACGCCCTCTCCCTAAATGGAATGACTCTCTTAGTGTTACGCTGCGCCCTTACCCGAGTCCTCGTGTCCGTTCTTCTCCGCCCGCAGCCCAAGAAGTTAGCTTTGTCAACACAATATTAGGGTCGTCTCTTTCATTCTATGTTGACTCTGACCCCGAGCTGATATTTTAGGAATCCCGTTCCCATCGCTTTTACAGCCCTGGTCTACCAATGGTAGTGAAAATTCTTCCATTCCCTAATCAAAGACTTGGTTGGATGCGGGATTTACTCCACGGCAATCACTCGACATGCTATCTTTATCTTAAGAAAGTAATTACAAAAACTAACAAGAAAAGAGTAATTTTCTAAAGAGTAATTAACTTATGGCTCAGTAATTGTAATAAATCAGAAAGATTTTACTGTGATCCTTTATGATTTTTCTACCTACATCCATTTCCTTGTACACCAGCTCATTCCTGTCTCTGATGAGAACAAAAACAAAGCCAATTAGAAATAAAAGAACTGGGTGAGCTCAAGCATTTCTACCACCCTTTCTGCTCACAGCATCACATACCCGACACGGCAGCGTGTCGAGGCTTGCAGCACGGGTCATTGTATAGTTACCCAACGTGCGGCATCGTCTCCAAGCATGGTACTCGGCATAAGCTACCGGGTCATTGGCAAGTCGCTTTACATAAGAAGCTAACTCTTCCAAGGAGCTGAATTTAGACCCATCAATTATAGAATGTGGAGGGACAAAGTCCCAGACATTTGGGGCACCAAAATAGATCGGAACCGAACCAGAGTCAAGCGCGTAAAATAGCTTCTCTGTCACGTAACTTTCGGTCATCGTGTTTTCGATTGATAGAACAAATTTGTAATGAGACATTGCGCAATGCAAATGATCCCACCATTTTGGGGTGACACTGCCATCATTTGCACATTCAGGGTACATAGAGAGGGCCATATCCAGTCCGCCTACATTGTTCAAGCACTTGCCAAATGAATGGTGAGGCAGCAAAGTTAGAAGCTTTTCAGCTAGCTGATTTCTTTCGGGAAGACAGCGGGACGACGACCAATAAACGAGCGTATCCTAAGAAAATCTCAAAATTGTAAGTATCAAATTCCTTAACAAAGACAAAAATCAGATTGGTAACCAAAAAACTCACATTGTTTTTAGAAGACGATACATGATAGTTTCGACCATTGTGAAAGAGTGCTCCTGCATAAGTTGACTGAACGTCGTCTTCTGCATGATAACTAACAAATAAATCCTCAAAACCCGAGCGCTTCCGACCAGCCTCGAGATCCATATATACGCGAAGAGGATCTCCCCTGCGCCTCTAGAAAACATTAAAGAGAACAGTAAACAAAATTGGTCCAGCCCCAACATAACAATAAGGATGACCAAGGAGTTTGTATTAAATTATGTACAAAGGGTATTGACTAAGATAACACATTACCAATACCACCAAGCAGTTCTACTTTACAATAACCCAGGAATTCTGGCAGTCCTCGTGATCTATGGTCAACGAGGTACGACATGGTAAACAAATTCTATTCTACTGCTATAGATTAATTTTGATTTTCTTCCTCAAAAAGTAATATCTATATTGTATCGTCCATATGAGATCCCACATTGGTTGGAGAGAGGAACGAATCATTTCTTATAAGGGTGTGGAAACCTCTCCCTAGCAGACGCATTTTAAAACCGTGAGGCTAACGGTGATACGTAACGAGCCGATACGGACAATATTTGCTAGTGGTGGACTTGAGCTATTACAAATGCTATCAGAGCCAGACACTAGGCGGTGTGCCAGCGAGGACGCTAAGCCCCCAAGGGGATGGATTATGAGATCCCACATTGGTTGGAGAAAGGAGCGAAGCATTTCTTATAAGGGTGTGTAAACCTCTCCCTAGCAGACACGTTTTAAAATCGTGAGGCTGACGGCGATACATAACGGGCCAAAGCAAACAATATCTACTAGCGGTGGGTTTGGACTTGTTACAAATGGTATTAGAGCTAGACATTAGGCACCCTCGAAGGGGGTGGATTGTGAAATCTCACGTTGGTTGGAGAGGGAACAAAACTGTAACACCCGCTCTTCGACAACGCGAATTACAGGAGTTACCAATAACACCGACAACCAATTATAATATTTCCAAAACATTTTTACTAACATCCAGTAAAATGTTTAAAACCAATACTATTTAAAACATTAACCACCAACATAAATTTTCAAACAGCGAAAGCATATATACATAAGCAGACCCTGACATGGATTCCCAATAGTCTCTAGCCCGCTGGTCTCGACCTCGATTGGCCTGCATCTACCAAATCTGGAAAGAAAAGTAACAATAATTTTGATGAGTAATTAAAATTACCCAGTAAGTAGCTAACTTAACTCTCATGAGTCATAACTAATCTTTCCAGGTGTTTTAAAGTTTTATTCGCCATTGACTCCTAGTTTCTCTTACTAGGGTCATATGTTCATTAATGAGGTATCTCAGCTACCTCCAACTTAGGTTACTAACTCTATCTCGATATGTTTATCTAGAATTTTCGGACTCGTATGTAAGACTCGCTCTCGGTCAAATACGGTCCGTCTACTAATTTCTCTGGCGGCCTATTTATCTAATATACCAACGGTCAGGAGTACTCATGCTCCCTGACTTAGCACACAGCGCGTTGGTCAGGAATTCCGCGGGAATTAGTAGACTATAATACTCATATAAATAAGCCATGACGCTCAATCTATAAGCATATCTTAGAGTCATAACCTTTCCATTAACCTGAACATTATACTCACATCTGATACATGCTTTCATATGTTCAACACATAGAACATTCCATTAATCATTTATAACATGCTTACATCACAAGCAAGCAGTTACAACATACAGATAGACATTCAATATCATCAAAGCACATATTATCATACTAAACTCTTATTCATGTAAACAACATACTCACATGTTGTAAAACTAGTTAAGAACTAGTTTAAAGAACGATATGCTACTTGCCTGGTTTTGAACCCCTTTTTTTTCTTCAATGTACGTCTAATAGGGTATTTCAACACAATATCCTCCAATCAGACCTATATTTCACAATTTTCACGGTAAGTACAGGTCAATCCAGATAGAACAGGTCAAAACTAGTCGAACGGGACAAACCGGAAGCCAAAATGACGTCTCACGCGCCTTCACGCGCCCTCACACGCGGGGGAAATGTTTTCTCACGCGCCTGATCTACAAACAGTCGCACTCTCACTCGCAGTCTCCCACGCGCCTCGTCTTCTTCCTCGCGTTTTCTGCAATTTTCCAACTTTTCCATTAATACCGATTACGTCCCGAAGCTATATTCCACCTCTACAACCCGTATTTCGTCCCGACTTCTTCTACAACTTTATCGATCTCCTCATTACGATTCTAACAAGCTCTATTTCATAACTTATTACGTAGTATAAACCAAGATATCGGGATTTAAGGATTCGGTAAAATGGGTTTTGCATTACCTTCGTATAAACGTTCGATTCAGCTCGTCGCCGTGTCTCCTCCTCAAGTAATACTCAGTAAAACTTCTTTTTCCTTACTCTCAATCGACAGTCGAATTTAATCGATCCAAACTCACGCTAAATAACAACAAAATCTCAGATTTTCCTTCTCTGTTTTCTGGGTTTCGTTTCTTCTTCTTCGTTTTCGTTTTCGTTTTCTTTTTTTAATCTCACACCATCTCTCTCATTTCTACCACCCTTCAGCACCACCACACACCTCCACCTTTCTCTCTTTCCACCCATAAACCACCTGTCCATTCCTTCTTTCTCCATGGCAGCAGCTTCATGTTGCTGCTGTCTTCTTCTTCTTTTCTTTTTTTTTTTTTTTTTTTTTTTTAAATTAATTAATTAATTTATTATTATTATTATTATTAAATACAAAACATTAATTCCAAAATACATTATATATTTTTAAGATTATTACAAAAACATTCCTAATAATGGTGTGGAAACTCTCCCTAGCTAACGGCGATACATAACGAGTCAAAACAGACAATATCTGCTAACTGTGAGCTTAGGCTGTTACAACAAAGTCCCTCGTTATTTATCCACTCTTCCAATCCCAAACCATTGAATTTAAATTCTCTGCAATCTTCATTTCCATGGTTGAAGAACCAATTCAAGACGGACCACAATTACTAAATATCAATGTTAAGGCAGGCCATAATCCATCAGATCATAGTGTACTAAGTAATACTATCTGCAGGCTTCATGACATTATTAATACAAAACACAAAACCACCAACAATTCTCAGTTCAAAAGCCAAGCACTTTTCAATATCCTACATGGTTCAAGCTGTTGGAACTAATAATGACTTCATCCAAACAGATCATAAGAACTGAATGAGGCAGAACGAACAATTATCCAAAATCGTGTAAAATGCAACAGAGAGAGAGATACAGATAGATCGTAAAATTCAAATAGAATAATGGAAAGCTATGAGAGTTAAAAGAATCTACCTGTCGCGGAGGCGTACTGGTCTCGAAGAACAAGGCGTCAGGTTTATCAGCAAGAACAGAAGATTTAGTCCAAAGACAGCTCAATCCGCAAGAACACGAATACAAATTGTCTAAATTATCCGGAATCCAAGTCCATTCTTTCACCAACACAGCAACATGAACCAATTTCAGAGCCCCACATTCAGCACTAGACTCGACGCCGACTAGCTGCAGCGAAGAAGACGAAGACCCATTACCCAAACCGCCGCCAATTTTCTCCCGGAACCGATCACAACTGACCTGAGAATCCCATTTCTTGAAAGCGGTGATCAAGTCAGTGAAAGGCTCAGATGAAAACTCAATAGCTGAGAGATTCAGATCGTCGGTCGGTGGTACGATGGAAGTGAACGCCGGTGGAAATTCGAGGAAACCAGTTAAGAGGAGGATGAAGAATGCGAGAACAAACATGAAGATGACGGGGACGGTGTTGAATGGCTTCAAGAGCATGGTTGGTCGGAGATGGCGGTTGCCGGTGGGTCTTCTCCCTCCGGCGAGAGAGAAAATGGGGATTAGTGACCGACCTGTATGCGTAGTCGTTACAGAGAACAAAAATGGAATTAGTCAGAGAAGGAAGTCAAGACATCCTAATGTTTTTACGTTAGAGAATGCATTTTTTATTCCTATTTTCAATATATTAAAAATATTGTTAAATTATTTATGTCTTATTGTTTAACTTTTATTGTTGTTTCAATTTGAACATTAGACCCATTACAATTACCTTAGCTTTAAGCTTTTAATTTTAAACGTAATAAATTTTATATTTAATAAAATTTTAAAATGTTCCAAAACCAAATACAAACATTAAAACATAAAAGTTGTAAAATTGAACAATTTAACCTAAAAACATTATACTTTCTTCTAAAATTTGAAAATATAACAAATTCGTATTTATATGTGAATGAGCATAAAATAGTATATAACATAATCGAATAATAAAATAATTAATAATTTAGATAATATTTCTTTTTAATATTTGTGATTATCTAAACTAACTTTTTCAGGCTCATCGAAGAAGTTATTGCTATTCAACATTTTTGCAAATTTTTTTTTTTATCAGTTCTCATAAACATTCACGGACAAAATAGTCATCCCGACCAGAACTTCTACAGCCTCCACCACCTTTTCTATAGGAGCTCTTGCTCTGAGTGGCAAAAGATCCACTTTGCGAGTTTCTCCAAGTACAATGGTCCAAAACTTGTTGTCCGCGGCCGCATGCCCATTGCATGTCAAACCCCTCATGTTATACTACTTTATCACTTCCATGATGTAAAGTTTTATCATTGCATTTTTTAGGAGTACGACGTTTCGGCAAAATAATGTCTACACCTGGTAGACTTGAAATGCCTTAAAATGGAGTAAAGGGGTATGCTACTAGTCTTCAATTCTTCCTGTCTCGGGTTATATGCTATCTAAGCTATTGTGTTGCTTTTCTTACTTCCTTGCCTATAACATTGCTTTCAAACTCTCTTTCGAAAATCTCTCTGCTCTTGTTTTTTAAAATTTTCTTCTCAGAGCGAGGCCATAGAATTAGGTATACGTTGTTTGGCCGATAGTGAATCAAATTTGAATTGGTTGATTCATTCAGTAGTGAGAGTGAGTATCACACAATCGCTTACAAACGTTTCGAGAAAATGCAATTGTGACACACCACATGAGAGTTTGAGGGTAAATGGTGTCACCTTCCATCAAGCTTTAGACTCCGTTTTTAACCCAAACACTGATTACTATATATCTTCAAATACTTGTTCATGAAAAGACTTCACTGTTTGGTTTTTGTTAAATGTTTTATCAGACAAAAGGACTAAATCGCGTAACTAAAATAGAATGTTTGAAATGTTAGGGACTTAGAATAAATTTGAAAACTTAGTACCAAAATAGGGCTTAAAGTTGAAGCTACAAATTTCACCAACCTGGTAGAAATCAGGATGATCCTCTGAAGTCGAGACTGAACAATCCTGAGCCTGGAGAGAGATTAAGCTCAGCCTGAAGACATTACAGCTCCATAGTTAAATCTAGTATGATGAACAAAACGAAGTTGAAAAAAAGATTATGAAAACAACATGATTGCTAGAGTTACCATGGACGGTTGTTCCAGAAATTGAGATTAACTTTGATGAAATCACACTGCTTCCTCCAGTTCACATGGTAGCAGGCAGTATCTCTGGCTCAACTCCTGCATTTTTTGTTATAGCAGCAGCCGCAGGCAGAATCAGTGTGTTCTTTCCACTCCAGTCACGTCTGGCCGTACAGATGAAAGCCATAGCCTTGTAAGGAGTAAAGAGATAGGTGCATCAGCAGGAGATCCACATCGCTTAGAAAATAAACTTTGTAGATACTCCAGAACGTCCTTAAATTGGGTTTGATTCTTAACTTTTAAGTAAAATACCCAGATCGTGGTGTATGGAAATACTTGATCGACTGACAGATCACACATCGGTTGGAGACATTCTTTATAAGAGGGTGAAAACCTCCCCCAAACAGACGCGTTTTAAGAACCTTGAAGAGAAGCCCGAAAGAGAAAGCCCAAAGAGGACAATATCTGCCCACGGTGATGGGCTGTTACAGATGTTATCAGAGCTAGATACCGAGCGGTGTGCTAGCAAAAACATTGGGCTCCGAAGGGGGGTGGATTGTGAGATCCCACATCAATTGGAGAGAGGAACGAGTGCCAGCAAGGACGTTGGGTTCCAAAGAGGGGTGAATTGTGAGATCGCACATCGGTTGAAGAGAGAAACAAAACATTTTTTATTAGCAGACGCATTTTAAAAATCTTGTACGAAAACTCGAAAGGAAAAATCTAAAAAAGGATCATATCTACTAGCAGCACTCTCGAATTCCTGAACAAACTCTGATGCCGACTTCAGCAATGCATTTTCAAACTCATTCTTCCCAATAAAAACTATCTCCGGATGCCCCAGTCTCATGTAAGCAAAAAGCACTACTTTAGCAGGGTACCAAGATAATTTAGAGGGGCCTTTGGCGGCTTTCCTGAAGCCAACAGTCTCTGACCTACTTGTCTTAGTTACTTGATTACAGCTTCACGCAATCCAACACGCTTGAGAAGGTGATCTACCTTTTCCATGCTTAATTTTTATCCCGAAGTTGTTCTGTTAACCGTCTAAGCCCATTGCTAGCAGATATTGTCCTCTTTGACTTTCCCTTTCGGGCTTTCCTTCGAGGTTTTGAAAAAGCGTCTGTTAGGAAAAGGTTTTCACACCCTTATAAAGAATGTTTTGTTCCCCTCTCCAACCGACGTGGGATCTCACAATCTACTCCATTTTGGGGCCTAACATTCTCGCTAGCACTCGTTCCCCTCTCCAATCGATGTGGAATTTCACAATTCTCAAGAAGATTGTAAGTCGACTCCACAGGCAAACGAGTAAAGCTCCTAAAGTTCGTATGGTTGCAGTTTCATTGATCTTAAGAGCAACCTGCTCAAATTCCATTGACTTCACAGATTTTTCAGTAATGTCCAATGCTTGAAATGCTTTTGCCAAAGCAAAAATAGATTTTCTCCTTCGTACAAAACTCCTCCAGAATCTGAAGATGGATCATATAGCATTATAATTTATGTTATCAAACAGGAAAAAGAAGTAAATGATAACTGAAAGGAACGTAAGCAGGCAAAGCGTAGATACAGGGCCGACCCAAAAATGAACCAGTCTCCACAACAACAATAGTAATAGCTGCGAATAAACTGCATAGAATTATAAAAACCAACATTAGGAAACTTTCCTCCTCAGATCCTCCTAGTCTGTGAAGCCTCAAATTGATATTCCAATAAATTAGGCATTAGATTTTGCACCTGATTAAACTAACTCACAATCGTTTGACAAGCGAGCCAACTAATTTACTTCTTTAGCTTTACCTAGACTCAACAGTACAAGAAAATGTAACTATGAAAGTGCTTAAAATATACCACAGAAGGATGAATCAGATCGCCATTGTCATGGAGATCAGCTTTTGGAGATTACCTTCGATCTCTTCAGCAGTAGACAGAGCGTTAGACTCCATTAGACGACGAAGAGGTCTGCGAGGCAGCCTAGGAGGAATAGAAGACGACGTAGACGAAGGCTCACCGTCATTTGCAGGAAAATACAGCGTCTATCCTCTCCGACTCCTCTTCCAGTCCACATCCATGGACTCGAAACAATTCGAACAAAAATCCACCGACTTAGTGGACTCGAAGATTGCGAATGAATCAAACCTTCGCAAGAGATTACTCAGGACGAACAATGCCGATCACAGAGACTCAGCTATGGAATTCAATTTCGAGGCCTCGAATTCGTCGTCGAAATCCAGATGATATCGGGATTTTGCAGTCCAAATTTCTTTCAGTTCAACGAATCTGCGTCATGGATTTGGATCGCGCCATTTTCTTCTAGAGTTTCCCGAACCTTTTTGCGTTTATATAATTTCAAATTTTTAGAACCAGCTGGATTCTTTTTATTATTATTATTTATTTTTAATATATAAATAGATGAATTCTTACCATTATATTTTGCAATAATTTTAATCCAGTCGGCCCATTGGATTGAATGTTAGGCCCATGGGCTTAGGAAAAGGGTTTAACCGCAACCCAAAAAACGTGCAACGAATTTGGGTCGGCCCATTAAGTTAGGAATCTTTTTTTTTTTTAAATGGTAATATTTGGCCTCGTGAGTAAATAATTTGTTTATTTTATTTGAATTTTAAAATTTGTGTTTGCACCGTTGAAACATAAAAATAAATAAATCTGGTTATTTTTTTTAGTAAAATAAATATATAAATCATATTTTAAACATCTAACCTCTAAAAAATAAATAGATATCTTAACCGTTAAGCTTGTTTATATTGATAAGATCATATCACGTTACTCGTTATTAAATCATAAATCTAACCTATCTTGAAATAATTATTTTTAAAAAAAAATTATATTGACGGTTTATAAGATCAGTAAGTGCAGAATTTAAAAAAATAAGTATTTTTTATAAAAAAAAAAATACTTAAAGAATATATATCTTAGGGTTGATTGTAAGATCCCAATCATCTATTGTAAATGAGAACAAAATATTTTTTTGTTATAAGGGTGTGTAAACCTCTTCTTAGCAGACATGTTTTAAAATTGTGGGGCTGACGACGATATATAACGAGTCAAAATGGACAATATATGTTAGCGTTGGGCTTAGACTGTTACAAATGGTATCAGAGCACGTCACCATACAGTGTGACAGTGATAACCCGACACGGGTCCGAAAGTAAGACAAAAAAATCTTTATTAATTTTTTTTTTAAAAAAAAAAAGCATTCAAAATCTATTGATTATGAGTAAGACAAAAAAAAAAAGGGAAGGAATCGGGTTTTTTGGGATTTTGAGTTGGATTATGAAAGCGACGCGCCTACATGTGAAACGGATAGCCACTTGCTCAAAATAATGGTCATAGCCAATGAGTTTATTATAGATTTTTGTGGGGAGTGGGGCGCACGCGCATGCCTTTGTCGGACCTTGATTCACGCGCCGGGGCCACTCCATTTCTTTCTCGGCCCTTTTATTTATTTATTTATTAATTTCCGTACATCAACCGATCCATTTCTTCTAGAATTTCACTTTTTCTTTTTCTTTTTAAATTTGTATCATTACTTTTGCTTTATTTAATATTTATTTAGTGTTTAAATTTTCGATGACACATTTACTTCACTTTTATTTTTATTTTTATTTTTTATAATTTTAAAATATCCATTTTAATCTCTCAAATTAAAATATTTAGCGTTGTAGGGTTTGGTTTAAAGTTTAGATATTAAAACAAACTTATAAATATATTTTAAGAAATTTAATAATAATGTTTCCCGCTAAAATTATAATAAAAATAATGAAAAAACGACAATAAAATGCAAATTAATTCATTTTTTAAATACAAGTTACGATGACCAAAATGGACATTTTGAAAGTACAAACTTCTCGTGGAACGGGATATCAAGTCACATTATCAAACCTACCATTTTAAACAATAATGAAAATGACAGCTTCGGTTCCAAACCATTAAATAAGCAATCTCGATCTTCTTTATTTTGATTCAAACATTTAGTACTTGCGCTATCGAGTCACAACCCTAACTTCTAAATAACGAACCTGGAAATAAGGTAGTGGAGGAAAAGTGGTCGGCAATAGAGTAGAGCTAGTTCGAGCAAAGCTCATACACACCGACTAATGGAGGGCAGTATCACACTCACTTTCTTATCGCCCCCATATAAGAAATTTAAAAATTTACGATCTCGTTACACGTATCATTAACGTTGTTATCTAACATACTGATTAAATTTTTAATTTTTTTTAATTATTAGATATTAAAAAAAAACTTTAATCTAAGTAAAATTAATGTGAATTTAAAATATTCCATTCCCTTTTCAATATCTCCCATTTGATTTATTTATTTATTTTTCTATATTATTAAACATTATGGCGAAATTATCAACATAATCATGATTATTAGTTTAGAATTATATCAAAATTCTCTTCAAATCTTCAAATCCACTTTCCCTTTTTCTTTTTTTTTTCTTTTTTCTTTTTCCTTTTATTTCCTTTCCCATATTACATCAAGAATAAGAAATTAAATATAATATTTACGTTAAATTATAAAAATACCCGAACTTTCCGGGTTGTTTTAAACTACTCTTATTTTGTTAAAAGTTGTAATATTATTAATGCTCGAAAGAACGACGATCAAATATGTCAACTTTTCGTCCAATATTTTAACGAATTTTCTACCTCAAGAATAATTTTGAAACATTTTTTAAATATTAAGAGTAATATTGTAATAGAATAATGTTTAAACAAAGAAAAAGGTTTGGGAGGATGCCTCAGTTGCATACATCACTCCACTTCCACTTGACACCTATCGTGATGATAAACGGCTCATCTCGCCGTGACCTTCTCTTGAATTCTCAAAACTTCTATCGCTCCATCCCCGCAGAGGCAGAGAATCCATCACTGTCTCGGCTATGCTACTAGAGGCTCTGGGGAAGTCGGAATAGGAGAGCACTCATCTTGGGGTGAGTTTACTACTTAGATGCTTTGAGCAGTTATCCGCTCCGCACTTAGCTACCCAGCGTTTACCGTGGGCACGATAACTGGTACACCAGAGGTGCGTCCTTCCCAGTAGATTTCTGACCACATTCTCCATAGGGCCCTCTTATCTCTTCCTTCTCCGAGTTCGGGTACGGAAAAAGGAACCGAGAAGAAAGTATCAATAACAATAGGTTTGATTACGGGACAACTCATGATGTTCATATCGGTCTATTATGCGCCTCTACATCTAACATTTGGTAGATCTTTTTTCATAATGCTCATGTATATTTTGAGATTTCGGTCATTTTAGTCCATACACTTCTAACAAAGCTTAAAAGTGGTCAACCATCATGAGTTGACCCATCGGTCAAAAAGTCATATAAATAATAAAAAAAGTTTAAATGTAGTAAAATCACGTAGTTGTCCCTGATATTAGTCAAATACAATAATAATAATAATAATTTATTATTATTATTATTTAACCAAATATTAAAAAGAAAAAGGTAGTGAATTATGAGAAGAGCTATTGTGTGAGTTGTTGAATTGAAATGTGAAATTCCAAAAAAGGGGTCCAATTATTTATTTATTTTTATTTTATTATAAAATTAAATTATTTAATTAATTATTTAAAATGGGGTCCAATTATTTATTTATTTATATTTTATTATAAAATATAATTATTTAATTAATTATTTAAAATGGGGTCCAATTTCCCTTAAAAGAAAAGGGGCATAAGAATTTGAGGGTCTATTTCCAAGAAAATGGAGAGATGGTGATGGGCTGCCCATTTCCTTTCTTCCACCTAATGACAATAGGCAATGGGTCATTGTGAAACCCATGTGACCCTCTTTCAAATTGTCCTTCTTTTTTCCTTTTTATCCCTAAAATAACCCTATCCCGAACCCTAGAAAACTCGGAAGCTATCTCGTTTCATTCCCCCCCCCCCCCCCCCCCCCCGTCACTCTCGTAACCATTAATAGCTTTGTCATTTTAACCTAGCGAGAAAACCGCTTCTATTATTGAGAAAGTAAAAACGGTTGATTTCTTAGTACAACGAAGGTAGGGTGTTGAAGATTTAAATCTTCGACTTTAAATGAAAGAGTATATGTTAATTTATATGTAACCGTTAAATAATATAATTCATATGTCGTAGGAGTATCCTATACCTAACCCAATTGTTCGGATCGTAATTTCTTTTTAACTCAAACAACAGGTCGATTGGGGTTATTTGTGTCATTTATTCAATTTTTTGTTTTTATGTTGATTCATAAAATATCTATTTATTTATTTTTAATTATATAAATAAGATATGCAACTCAATTTCATGAAAAAGTAAAAATAAATAATAAAATTTTTTTATGAAATTAAATAAAAATAAAATAAATATAGGTAATGGTATAGTAAATAAAATATATATTTTAAAGTTAACAATAAATTTAAGTTTGTTCATTTTAAGAATCCACGAGACTGAGTTCATAAAATTTTAATATATTTGAACTCAACCCAAACCAAATGAGTTTGTAACTCAACTCAAATCATTCGAGTTAGGTTGAGTTGACTGAATCATTCGGATCATTAAATTTTTTTAACCCCTCTGATTTATTAGATATAACAATAATCAAAATAATTTTTTTAACACCTCTAATTTATTAGATATAATAATGATCAAAATTTGTAATTTAGTCGGCCTTTAAATATAAACATATTTATCCTTTATATAATCAAAATATTATTTTACTAGAGTGAAGCCAAAACTATCTATTTGTTTATTTTTGGATTTTTTTTTTAATTTATATATATATATATATATATATTTACTTTGGTGTAAAAAATGCAACATATTGGTTGGATTTGACCATTTATTAGAATGAAGGGAAAAAAAAACACAAAAATCAAGTTGGAGATTTGAGGACCAATCCCTTGTGTACCTGTTTGTTGGTGTACAAACATTGAATTTAAGACGGTTAAATGTAAATTTTATAAATATTTATTCACCAAATAAATTAATCAAATATATGCATAGGTAAATTCATGAAGAAGAAAAAAACTAATGACCATAGAATTCTCTTTTAATATTATAAAATAGAATTTATGAGATCTCATTAGTCGAAGGAGAGGGAAACAAAATATTTTTTTATAAAAGTGTGGAAACTTCTCTCTAATAGACGCGTTTTAAAACCGTAAGGATAACGATGATACATAATGAGTAAAACCGGACAATATCTGCTAGCGGTAGGCTTGAGCTGTTACAAATGGTATCAAAGCTAGACAACAAGCAGTATGTCGAGGACAATGGGCCCTGAAAGGAGGGGGGGTGGATTGTGAGATTTCACATCGGTTGGAGAGGAGAACGAAACATTCTTTATAATAGTGTGGAAACCTCTCCTTAGCATATGTGTTTTATAACTGTGAGGCTAATGACGATAGGTAATAGGCTAAAACGGACAATATGTCTGCTAGCAGTGGTCTTGAACTGTTACATAATTACGTTTAAATTACAAATTTGACCTCGAAAAAGTTAAAGATTTAGTTCTCATGGTTTGATAAAGCCAAAGCCAAATTAAGTTTGCGCAAATTTAGGGTTTCGAACCCGTAACCAGAAGTGGTAGCTGGTGTAATACCACAACAAACAGACCTTAACTTGAGAATTCGAGCAACAAGCACTCTCGCACTCTCGAGCAGGAACTAAACTCTATTTTTTTTTTTTCAGAATTAGAGAAATTAAATTTATAATTTAACGTAGAACTATCGTGAACATTGACCGACAAACATATAAAGCGTAATGCTAAATTTGAATACATAATAAATTATTGAAAAAGCTTAAACAGTTGTAATGATCTCATAGAAGGATATATAAGGGAAGTGAACACGAATAAAACCCAACCATACGTTATTATTATTTATCCAATTCTGGCAAACCTGGGGAACCGGTCACATGTAAAATTTTGAAAAAAAAAAAGAAAAAGAAAAAGAAAAAGAAAAAGGGTGGAATGAAAAAATGAGTCGAATGTCCAATGATTGGGGTGGAGGAAAGGGTAATTAAATAAATAATAAATATGAGGGATTTTGGAAAATGAAAAAAGCTGCTATCTCTTTTGTTACGTATCAAAGTTGATGGACTCCACTCCCATCATTCAATCTAAATTCAGATGGGATCTAGGGTGGTGGTGTGGTGGAAGAATAAAAAAAAAAGGAGTGGAATTAGTAAATTATTATCCAAATATCAAAACTGTTACCAAATAAACTCTCTCTCTCTCTCTCTCTCTCTGTAATCTCTCTATTTTCTCTCCCACCAATACAAAAAGCACTTCATAACTCAGAGTAGGTCTCTCTCTCTTCTCTCTCTTTGTAATATTTCTCTTTTCTCTCCCACCGATACAAAAAGCAGTTCACAAGTCACAGAGTAGGTCTCTCTCTCTCTCTCTCTGCTCTTTGTAATCTCTCTCTCTTCTCTCCCACCAATACAAAAAGCACTTCACAAGTCACAGAGAACGTCTCTCTCAGTCACTCTGTTTGCTTAAGCTTCCACCAAAAGTGAGTATCGTAGCACATCCAAGGAACTTCACTTCTACTTATAAGTACCTTTCATTCCTTCTACAATCTCCACTTCTTACCCAATTCCCTGCAACCAAACACTCCCTATCTCTAAAAAAAAAAAAAAAAAAAAAAAAAATGATGAACACTTCCTGTTCTTCCCTGAAAGATGAAGAAAACCCTCTAAGTTACTGTGAGAATTTATGATCTGTTTGGGAAGATGCTGAATTAAGGGTGGAGGATTTCATGGAAGAGGATAGAGAGTTTCTAGCAGAGGAAATAATGGAGATGGAGTAAGTTCTTGCTTCAGGTAAGATTTAAGGATCAAAAGCATTTACAAACAGTAATGGAAGAATGATATGCAAAAAAAATTTCTTCTTCTTCTTCCAGTTTACTTCCATGATGAGCAACAGTTTAGCTTTGATATGAGTGGCTTTGAAGTAAATCTCCTTCTTCTTTTTCACTAATCATGAATATCATGTACCAATTATGAAGGAAAATCCACTTGTTCACCCAAAAATGACATCCTAACATACACCTGTTTTTGTTTTTGGTTTTCCTTTGATTCATTTCTTTTCATCCCAACAACCACTGATTTTCTCTACTATATATCAACATTTGGAAGCTCTCTATTGTTTTTCCTTTCCTGACTACAGATGTTTGGAGTGTAGGTGCCACGAAGGGAGATATTGATCGAGCGGACTCGATCATAGATACTGTGAGGATTATTCTCAATTTCCCCAATGGAGAAGTTCCATGTTTATTCCCTGTTGATCTTACTTTTGGTTTCGAGACTTTTTGTTCCAACTCTGTCTCTTCCGATCGAGACACGAGCATTGCTTCGTTTCAAAGAGAATCTCAAAGACCCGGCGGGTTTTCTTCATTCTTGGATTGATTCTGAATCCCCTTGTGGGTTCTCCGGTGTTACTTGCGACCGGTTTTCCGGGAAAGTTGTTGAGATTTCCATGGAAAACAAGTCACTTTCTGGTGAGATTTCTCCATCTATTTCTGTTCTGCAAAGTCTCACAACACTTTCATTGGCCTCAAACCACATTTCTGGGGTGCTTCCTTATCAACTGATCAACTGTAGCAATCTTAAAGTATTGAATCTCACTGACAATGAAATGGTTGGGAGAATTCCTGATCTTTCTCAGCTGAGAAATTTGGAGGCTTTTGATCTATCTATCAACTTTTTCTCTGGTCAATTCCCATTCTGGGTTGGGAATTTAACTGGATTGGTATCTCTTGGTCTAGGTGAAAATGAGTTTGAGACAGGTGAAATACCAGAATCTATTGGAAATTTGAAGAACTTAACTTGGCTATATCTAGCGAATGCTTATTTGAGAGGAGAAATACCAGAGTCTCTGTTTGAATTGAAGGCATTACAGACATTGGATCTTTCAAGGAACAAAATTTCTGGTAAACTCTCCAAGTCAATATCCAAGTTGACGAATCTGAATAAGCTTGAACTTTTTGTGAACCGTTTGACTGGAGAAATCCCACCAGAGATTTCGAACCTTACACTTCTGCAAGAAATCGATATTTCGGCAAATAATTTCTACGGGGAGTTGCCTGAAGAGTTCGGGAACCTTAGGAATTTGGTGGTTTTTCAGTCGTATGAAAACAACTTCTCTGGAAAGCTTCCTGAAGGGTTTGGAAATATGCAGAATCTTACTGCATTTTCAATCTATAGGAACAACTTTTCTGGGGAATTTCCTGTGAATTTCGGCAGATTCGCGCCTCTTGACAGTATTGACATATCGGAGAACCAATTTTCAGGAGATTTCCCCAAGTTCTTGTGTGAGAATGGGAAGTTGCAGTTCTTACTTGCTCTGGACAATAGGTTTTCAGGTGAGCTGCCACTTTCTCTAGCTGAGTGCAAATCACTGCAAAGGTTCAGAATAAATAACAATCAAATGTCTGGCGGGATTCCAGATGGGGTATGGGCTCTTCCTAATGCAAAAATGATTGATTTTAGTGACAATGAATTTACTGGAGTTATATCCCCAAACATTGGTTTATCAACCAGCTTGAGCCAATTGATTTTGCTAAACAATAAGTTTTCAGGTAAGCTTCCATCAGAGCTTGGCAAGTTGACAAATTTAGAAAGGCTTTACTTGAGTAACAATGACTTCAATGGAGAAATACCTTCTGAAATTGGTTTTCTCAGGCAACTTTCATCATTACATCTGGAAGTAAATTCTTTGAATGGATCAATCACACCGGAGATTGGTAATTGTGAAAGACTTGTGGATATAAATTTTGCTCACAACTCTCTTAGTGGCACTATTCCATCTTCATTTTCATTAATCAGCTCTTTGAACTCTCTGAATCTCTCAAGCAACAAACTTACAGGTATAATCCCGGAGTACTTGGAGAAACTGAAACTTAGTTCGATTGATTTGTCGGGTAATCAGCTCTTTGGAAGGGTTCCATCCAGTCTTCTGGCAATGAGTGGAGACAAAGCATTTTTGGACAACAAAGAACTCTGTGTTGATGAAAACTACAGAGAAAGGATTAAAACCAGCCTGACTACTTGTACTGGAAAGCATAGTCAGAAAGGGGTGCTAGAGGATAAACTTGTATTTTTCAGTATCATAGTCTCCATCATGGTTTGTGTATTAGCAGGGCTAGTGTTGGTAAGTTGTAATTACTTGAAGCGCAGTGAGAGAGGCTCAGAGACCAGTCAAGAAGGGGACCAACAAGGAGCTCCAAAATGGAAAATTGCATCATTCCATCAAGTGGAAATTGATGCAGATGAAATAGGCAACTTTGAAGAAGACAATTTGATAGGGAGTGGAGGAACTGGAAAAGTTTATCGGTTGGATCTGAAGAAAAACGGCAGTACAGTGGCTGTTAAGCAGCTCTGGAAAGGAGATGCAATGAAGGTGTTGGCAGCAGAAATGGAGATTTTGGGGAAGATAAGGCACAGAAACATCTTGAAGCTCTATGCTTGCTTAATGAGAGAGGGATCTAGTTATCTAGTTTTTGACTACATGACTAATGGAAACCTATGTGAAGCACTTCAAAAACAAATCAAAGGTGGGCAGCCTGAATTGGACTGGAACCAGAGGTACAGGATTGCCTTGGGGGCAGCAAGGGGAATTGCTTACTTGCATCATGATTGTTCACCACCTATAATTCATAGAGATATAAAATCAACAAACATACTTCTAGATGGAGATTATGAACCAAAAATAGCTGATTTTGGAGTGGCAAAGGTTGCAGATCAGTTTCAAAGTGTTTCTGAGAACAGCTCTCTTGCTGGCACTCATGGTTATATTGCTCCTGGTGAGTTATTCTCTCTAATCAACCTCCCTATTTTTTCCCCCATTAGATATTTACTTGATGCACTTGATAAACAAATACTTCCATTGATGACCTTTCTCTAGCAACACTTAGCAAATTTCTAGCCTAACATTCATACATTTAATTTCATTCTGATCAACTAGGCATCTTTCTCCTTTTGTAAAAAGTCGCCTAAAGTTCAACTTGTTTCTGCTCTACAGATACAGATGTATTTTGCTTGTTGTTTAACATCAACATATTCAAGTTGAACATGAAAATAAGATTAACTAATTCATGTAACTTTCCTCTACAGAGCTAGCATATACTCCAAAAGTTTCAGAAAAAAGTGATGTGTACAGTTATGGTGTGGTGCTATTAGAATTGATTACTGGCAGGAGAGCAATCGAAGATGAATATGGAGAAGGAAAAGATATTGTTTACTGGGTTTCAACACACCTCAATGAGCGTGATAATGTCCTCAAGCTTCTAGACGTTAAAGTTGCATCTGAAGTCGTCCAAAATGACATGATTAAAGTCCTGAAGATTGCTGTACTTTGCACAACAAAGCTTCCATCACTTCGCCCTTCAATGAGAGAGGTAGTGAAGATGCTATTAGACGCTGATCCTTACTCTTCTTCAATATCCCTGAAAAACAGTTCAACTAAAAAACATTTCGTTTAGTTCATCAATGAGAATGTAAGATAAGTCTTTGCCGTAATGATCAAAGTACTCAAGATATTTGCGGCTGCAATCAGAATCTTTGCCATCATATAAGACCAATAGCCTGTATTCAATTAGTGAGTTCTGGAGATCTCCCACAAACTCAGACCTTAGCATAAAACTAAGGATAATATATTTGTAGAGCTCATCAAATGAAGTGTGTATAAGAGAATTTTCTTTTCTGAAGACTATTAAAGTCCTCTTCCTTCACATTTAAAAAACAAGGTTTCTTTTATGCATAACTACAACGTTGATGCAAAAACATGGTCCAACTTTCAAGTTGGAAGTGTCACATCAGATAATTTCCGAGGCCCATAAGCGAAATTTATGGTGTCCATGATGCGATCACTCCAACCGTAATGACAAAACATGGAAGAGATCCTGCATTTGTATGGTAAATAGTATCAGATGTTGGTTTTCAACAATCCATCCACCAACCACCTCCCTGCCAGCAATGGTGTCAGGTGCCAATATTCAAGGGCCTGTTTACAACAAATTTGTTATTAGTTTCAATCCTTACAAACAGGTTTCTTTGATTTGTTACACACTTTTAGAAACGTGTAGATCCTACAAACCATTCCCTTCTGCACAAGGAGCTCTAGTTGTCCTGCAAAAATAAGACAAGACAGAAGCACATGGGCAAGAGATTGGAAAAATCAGAGAAGACAATGGAAAACTTCTTATTGGAAGCGCATATTAAGAATGTAGGCAAACGAAGATACCCATCAATATCTTCCTATTACCACCAAACAGTAACTATAACTTCAATTGTATTAAAGCCTAATGTTTTAGTCCCTCAAATACTACGCATTCATTATTTTGGTTCCAAAAATTCTCAACTCATAACATATTTATCCTAATTATAAAACAAAACGTCTCAACTCGCATTAATAGTTAGAGAGACGAGAGATTAACAGAACAGAGTGTTTTCCCTTATTTGGTTTGTTCTCAAGTCATGATTTGAATTCAAAAGAGATGCTGAGAGTCTATCAAAATGCTAGATTGAGTAAAAATCCTCAGTATTATGAATGACAAGACATCTAAAGGTAAGGAAGCTTCTCAAACTATTTTTCAATTTAGCTCAAGCAAACTTATTACACTATTAAGAATTGATTATCTCAAATATACAAAAATTGCAAACAAACAGTTCATGATAGGTAATTTATCGATCCCTTGATGCATCATAATTGCACCAGTGAGATCATTTTCTCCATTACAAATAGTCAGACCAGTTTTCATTTAACGCCTACCATACAAATATTAAATATAATGAAATAAAAAACCTATGCTTACCATAAAAATTATCGAAGAAAACGAAATGGAAAAAACCCTAAGAATTTATCACTCTTCCTTAAAATTCCATTTCAATCATTCTATTGATAATACTCCATTGGGTAAGATGAAAATAAATGCAGTACAAGCTTTTCTGGTCCCAAGCCACCTCGTAACACTACATAATGATGTTTTCTCATGTTTATTGCTTCTGTACAGAGTCATAGTAAAAATGTAAGTTAATAGATAAGGCTTCCCCATCCACCGAAAAAAAAAATGATAACAAAAAAAATCCATATCGTGAGTATGTAATCTCACAAACTCAAAAGGGGCCTAACCATGCTGCAAAGCTATCTATGTGGCTAGAGATTCTATAGCAGCCTCCCGTTGCTCTAGAAGTCCTGTTAGCAGTCTATCTATTTGATCAAATACATCTTCCTTTGGCGCATTTCCATTCACCTGAAAGGAGGAAAAATAGTTTTTGAGTACTATACTGATGAACAGATGCAGAACAACCAAGTCAATTGATACTATACAAGTTAGTAATGTTCATCATTTGTGATTTCTTTTGGAAAATAAAGACATTTGGACCTTATTTGATAACCATTTTATTTTTTATTTTTGAAAATTGTGTTTGTTTTCTCATAATTTCTCTACCATGAATTTCATCTTTCTTTAGAAAAGATTTGAATTCTTAGTTAAATTTCGAGATTGCTGGGAAGGGTAGTCTGTGAGGAAAAAGGAAAAAGGAATGAAAATTTATCAAATCCATAGCGTCTTTACTAATTCAGATTCCCAAGTAAAATAAAGGCATTTACTAGAGACTTCTTCCAGAAATGAAAAGAATGAACAGGCTAAATGCACAGGTACATTTTCTCTTGTTCTTTTTTTCGTCTTTCGTTTTTCTGTTTTCCCCAGTAAGGGGAGTGATGGTCGATGGGGGCTAAATTGCATACCTTAACTGTTACATCTTGATACAATGAAAGAACATCCTCCAGATTCTGGTGGTGAGTCTGCAATCTTAACCTCACCTGAAAACCCCAATGGCAGGGAACACAGTCAATATTTCAATAGCGTAAGTGCTCAGAAACAGGCAAAATTATGGAGATTAAGAAGCTTGCCCAAGAATGATCCAAACAAAACCTTGTTAAATATACACACCACCATAGATAATAGTTTGAAATGACAGACCAAAATAGATACAGTGTTAAAGAAAATACCCTTTCTTCAGTATCATCAAAGCGCTGTGCAAGTCTGGCAGCAACTTCTTCATTGTCGGGAGGAAAATACTTCAAGTGATATATCTTACCAGTAACGGGATCCAGTCTTCTTCCAACAACTCTCTCAACAAGAAGTTCTTCGGGGACCTACAATTACAAATCGAGGTTATTGCAAGTTCTGGTCTTGAGGCTCTGATAAGATGTTTGTTAAGAGTAGACCATAACAAAAGCTATAATCCCCGTCGCATAGCATACAATGCACATAAGGTAGTGACATTTTCGTAAAAGTTATGCTAATCCACCTAGACATCATCAAAAATTCAAAAAGCCACAAATCAAGATAAAACTGCATATGCAACCCAAATCAACCTACCGACATTAAATTTAGTTTTGCTTTTTTCTTCTTTTTCCTGATAGAAACCCATGTATTACAAAAACAAAAAAGAACCAGTCCTGACACTCCTCAATCTTGGCAATTCAGTGTAAAAGTGCAAATTTTGAAACTTAAATCAGCATCATTGAACAAATCTTACTTCAAGAAGAATGAAAAGATCAGGCTCAAAGCCAACTTCCTTAAGAGCATTTGCTTGAGAAGAACTCCTAGGATAACCATCCAAGAGCCAACCATTTTCCTGAGCATCAGGTTGTGACAGCCGCTCCTTTACCATCTACAAGATACTGACAGGCACATTACAGACGAAAATTACCACATACGAAAATAATAATATAGATTTTCCTACCAGCGCGACTATTTCATTAGGAACTAATAGTCCTTTCTCCATGTAATCTTTCGCTAGCTTCCCATTTTTGCTGCCACTGTTGACTTCTGCCCTAAGTAAATCTCCAGCAGCAATATGCACCAAACCATACTGCACATAGGAGAAGGACTTGATTCAATGTGCTTTTCTCCAGGGGAAATAAAACATGAGAAATTTATAGAGCATAAACAAAGATTGTAGGGCAATAACAAAATTGAAGTATGAGCACAGACAGAGAATAGGTTTGGTCAAAACATATAAGACTTCAATGGAGATATAGGCATCAAGAAAAATGGAAGTAAGCCTACTAAAGTGGAAACTGATCATCACATATCGATTTACAGTTGATACTTGTTTTCCCCAAATAAGGAACAGCCACAATAGTGTTCAATAGTGAATTATATCATCTTTGTCCTTTGTTAATAGAAAAGGATAAAATGGAGAATAGCTCAAGAATCTACTTTCTTAACTCAAATCTTCCCTCTCCAAACTCCTTTGACTTTTATTTTTTAATATCCGTGAGAATCCGGTCCAGCTTGCGGGAACTTCGATTATTCTCACGGAACAACCACCTAACCATACTACATGATCTTTCTTGACCACTAAGCCAACTCATTCCCTCTAACTCCAAGAAGTATTTTCAAATATTCTTGTAACAGCTCAAGCCTACCGCTAGCAGAGTTCTATTTGGGCTTTCCTTTTCGGACTTCCTCTCAAGGTTTTTAAAACGCGTCTGCTAGGGAGAGGTTTCCACACCCTTATAAAGAATGTTTCGTTCTCTTCCCCAACCGACGTGGGATCTCACAATCCACCCCCTTCAGGATCCAGCGTCCTCGCTGACACTCGCTCTCTTCTCCAATCGATGTGGGATCTCACAGCCCAATTCTAACCCCTTTTAGACCTTTTTTTTATTTTTTTTTTGTGGGGAGAGAGAATATAAGGGCAAGCATCTTCAGTACACACACCACGCCCTCCTCTTCTCGGCAAATTATCCTAATCAGCGGTGTTTAAAACATATGAAGCTGATAGCCTCCAGATTAAGATTTTCCCTCGTCACAAACAATAGCGACCTAAATTCTCTGTCGGAGAAATAGATATATGCAATTAGCATAGCTTATTGTCAGTGCGGGCCAAGAGAATAATAGAAGCTTTTCGGAGGCTCGCTTGTTAATGAAATTGCTTACTTTCCGAGTAATAAGTTCGCATTGTGTGCCTTTGCCTGAAGCAGGAGCACCGGATATCTTGATTCTAAGAGGCTCTGGCGTTGCACGCGCCGTAACCTGCCAGCATATACTACCAAGTTCAATCGACATAAACAACAAACCACTCAATTTCCAAAGCGTTATCGGGGTTAAAAGAAGTGAATCCCAACGATCAAATCGGCACATCGTAAATTCTGCCACTAAAACGTGTTTGATTGTAAATGAAGTTTGGACTCGAAGTTCTTCCATTCCCTAACTACTAGCAATTTCATATCGTTTTAATCACCCCGGAGTTCACCAAAATAATAATAATAAGTCAAAAGCCGCATTCTGTTCTCGTTGAATCCGACTAATTCCACCAATAACACTAAGAACATTCGGTAAAGATAAAATCAACTCAAATTTAGATTAAAAAAAATTGCTATCAAATCGACTCAAATTTAGATTAAAAAAAATGCGATCAAATCATACAGTAAATACACGAGAAATCGTAGCTTTCGGATACGGTGAAATATCCAAGCACGGTAGACTTAGGTCTCGGCAGCGACGAGTAAACGAGATTGAATTGTTCGAAACATAAGGCAAATGATTCGGTTGCCGTTGCCGAGACGACAAGAGTTGATTCGGGCAAGCAAACGCTGTGAAACTCGAATAGAGCGCCATGCTTCAGCTCCGCCGCTGTGCGTCGGAACCTCCGGCACTCAGCAGAAGCAGCTTCACTAGAATCACTCCAGTGAAACACCGTCGCTCTTGATCTTGATGTTATCGAAGCGAAAAGACCGCCACTTTTCCTTTTGTTTTCGTCCAAAAACTCTGTAATTATTTGCTTTCCATTTTTGGATGTTCAATTAATTCTTTGGTCAGTTTAATCAACTTGGACTTGTCGTTCCTAAGTATCGAAACTTTAATTTGATTCGATATTGAAAGAGGGCATTTTTGGCATTTCATAGGTGATCAATCTATTTCACGTTTTTGCTTTTATTTGTGATTTTTTAATAATTTTTGTTAGTTTGAGAAATTATATATATATATATATATATATATATATATATGTATTAGGTACAATATAATATTATATTAAAATTTAAATTTTTAAAAATTATATTAAACATTGTATTCTACTTGTTTTAATATAAATTGTATTGAAAAATAAACATCTATTCAATAAAATAATGATTTGAAATTAATGTTTTTAAAAATATATATAATAATATAGGAATAAAATTAAAATAATTTGATACCTACAAATTTTTTTTTTTATAGAAAATTTGGCCATAATCTCTAAGAAAAAGAACTTTTGTTAGGGATGAAAATTGAAATGGTTTTAAATTCCAGGACCAATTTGTAAATAATTTAAAATTTTAAATACTAACTAGAAATATAAATTCAAATATCGACGTTAAATATGACACTTTAAAAGACAAAAAATGTTTTTTTTAAACTGTATCCAATAAAAAAACTAAAAATATATTTGAGAGTTATTTTAAAATAATTAAAAAAAATTTTATGGAGATCAAAATTATTTTTAAATATATTCACAATTATTGAAAAATGAATTATTATAATTTTTTCGACTCTAAACCTCAAAGAATTTTTTTTCTTCAGATGGATTTTAAATTCAAGGACCCATTTACAAATATTTAAATATTTAAGGACTAATTAGAAATATAAATTCAAATATCGAAGTTAAATACTTCTCTTTAAAGGATAAAAAAATTGAAATGATTTTAAATTCAAGGATCAATTTGTAAATAATTTAAAATTCTAGAGACTAATTAAAAATACAAATTCAAATATCCAAATTAAATATCGACAATTTTTTTTTTAATTGGATAAAGTAAAAAACTAAAAATATATTTTAGACTTATTTTAAAAGGATTAAAATCATTTTTATGGAGATTGAAATCATTTTTAAATATGCTCATAATTATTCAAAATAAATTATTATAATATAAAAATTACAATAATTCGATTCGAAATCTAAATAAAAAAGAAATTTTTGTATGGATAGAGATTGAAACGGATTTTAAACTCAAGGACCAATTTGCAAATATCTAAATGTTTAAGGATTAATTAAAAAATAAATTCAAATATCGAATTAAATAGATAAAAAATATTTTTTTTAAAGCTCAAATAAGATTAAAATCATTTTTGAATATGTTCCTAATTTTCAAAATCAATTATTTTAATATAAAATTTGCGTTTATAAGCGTTTAATTATATATTAAATAATTAAATGAATCTTTAAATTATTTTTGAACATAATAAAATTTATTTTAAAAATCTTGTTTTTTCACAAAACAAGGGCGGCAAGGTTCGAGATGCGCGCGGACTATTCTTTCTCGTGGGATATGAAAGAACAGAAGCCATCGAAGACTCTATTCCCAATTCTCGTTCCGATCACGCAGAATTGTTTGATCACACATGGCTAGGGCACCGACGACCGCCGCCGGAGCATTAACGTCGTCCTCCCCTTCCCTCACAACCACCGTCGTCTTGGCCAACGGATCCTCTTCCTCCCAGCCGCCCGAAACCCTAGTTCTCCGTCTCAATCGGAAGAAGAAGAAGGTCTCGTGGAAGGAAGGCACCGTCGACAACGAGTTCATGCAGAAGAAGAGCTCCAAGAAGTGCTGTATATTCCACAAGCAGAAGCCCTTTGACGAGGACGACAGCGACCAGGAGGATGACCATGGTCATAATCATAACCACGGTAATGAAAGCCCTTGCTGCTCTAGGGGAAACGACGGGGACTCTTCAAGTAGAGTCAGTTGATTATTTGGATTACGTTGTAAAGCTGATGTTTCGAAAGGTTACTGAATTCGTGTTTTTGTTTTTTCTTAATCCGTTTGACTGTCCGATCATCTAATATACATTTTTTTTGTCGAAGTAATCGATAACATTTGCTTCTCGACGAACGATATGTTATTTATCCAATCGAGGGGTTTGCCCTATAACTCGAATCGTTATAGGTGGACGTATATTGGCCACCGTTTCACCAGTGAAAGCTTGTGTTCCTTTATCATTATCGGTCGTCTGGATTATCTTTTACTAATTATTGATTCGTTGACTTGAATTTTCTCTTTCAGCAGTCTATCTCGTTAGATGATCAGCTATAATTACGCGGAATTTTTTCACAGAAGGTCGATCTATTTTTCTGTTTTCATTCTGGTTCCGATAGTTTGTGAATTTTCGATTGAATTTCGATATCAGATATCGGATATAATTGTGCAAATGGGTCTTGCAGATTATTCCCCTGTTAAGTGCATCTTGTTTCTTTTCCTATAGTATTCACGAATATGGATGTGATAGTTTTAGAGTTCTGTTTGCACTAAGCTGTCCAAGTTCCTGCGTCGAGACACCTATCAAGAGAACGAGCATATGAAAGATTAGAGTGCTATTTTTAGTTTGAGATGTAGAAACCATCAGAAGTAACAGCAGATGCAAATTTTGAGACCAGGATGAATGATTACTGTATAATCGCCTCTTCTGTGTGTGTGAGATTTGAATGAGCACCGATGAAAGAAGCACTATCTAGGAGGCAAGGTGTAGGATGAAGGGCCAGAAAAGCAGAAATCTGCTGATCTACTTTTCAGGGACTCGAGAAAGATTATCGTTTTCATGCTTATTAGCAAGCTTGAGGTCTAGAATCCATTTGGTATAGAACTGGTCTTGGGTGGTTTTGAAATTCATGTTGTGTTGAGTGGTTCAGGTCTGTGCAGTAGTTTAGTCTCTGTATGAATTGCAGCTGTTTTTTTCTCTAGAAACTTACTACGCTTATTTTCTTTCCTTCAATCTAGGTTTTCATTAATTTCTGAAGACCAGATGTTATTGTTTGCTCTTGTAATTAATGATACTGATATCTTGCTGTTCATATCTTTATTGATCAGTTATCCCTTTCTTTTTTAAATTTTTTTTAAGAACCTTTTCTTGCTGTCTGGGAAATTTCAGCCATGTAATCACTTTCCGACCAGCTGGTACCATCAAAGTTGTATTTATCCCACTGACCTTTGTATTTGAAAGTTCTCTTCTGTAGACGGTCGTTTTCAAAGAACATGATCTGGATTCGTTGGTTTTTGACCGCATCTCTATGAACTCTTCCTTATTCCTTCCTTCAACCTGAAGAGTTGAACAAACTTTCTTCAGTTTAGGCTGAATGGATATGCTTTTTGGTGGCGCAAGTGAAAACATAGATGTAGATGCCTCTGACATGCCAAACTTTACAGGCTTATCCTCTTATTCTGGTTTGTTTTTCTAATCTCCATTCAACTGTATATTCTCGACTTGGAAACCTAGAGAGTTGTGGAACAGGATAAACCAGATTTCATTACAATTAGACTTTATAACAAAGGAAATGATATTGTGCTCGACTAAACGAGAAAAAGAACCAAGTCCTAACTTCCTATTTGAACTTCCTGTGCTTGAAAATTTGTTGCCTCAGTTATTTTCTCGTACAGAATGATCTTGATACAATGAAATAAACACTAGTGAAATGAACAGAGGCTGTAGACTCAGACTATAAAACATTAATTGCTTTGTTCTTTGCTGCAAATTCCTCCAGATTGAGTTTTTGCTCAATTGGATGGAACATGATAATATTTCCCTTTACACATGCATCTGTAGACAGTTGGACATGACTCCGCAACAGAGCATTTGAAGCTCACCATCACCCTTTTGCACGGAAAACATGGTCCACATGCATGGGAGCAGTCTGGGAGGCTGGATCCTGTAGGGTATAACTCCATACCAAGTACTTCTTTAGCCTTTTCCTGCACAGGCACGCATGACAAAGAAACTGAATGATGATTTCTCTTTTGCAGTGAATTTCTTTAAATGGTCTCCTGTTAGCGTGTTGCTATGGTTCGTCTTGTTCAACGTGCTCTCAAGTAAGCATCTATTATTCATATTTTTCCTGTTCTTGTCCCAGTTAGGCTATCTTTTTCTGTAATTTTTCTTGCAAAATGTTTTGAACTAGGTGAAGAAATGTGGACTGAGAAAACACACAATACCTCCTCTTGCCTTGAACTGCCATCTGTTCTGTGAGCATCTTCTGCATTGTAGCTCACTGAAACATCACACTTAAAAGCTTAAATGCCATATCTAAATCAGAGGAAGATATCGATGTATATGTTATAGGGATACAAATGCATTTTCTCAACAACTAGAATGACGCAATAAATAGATAATGTAAACCACAATCACGTAGATGATTTATCTTACTGTGATCCCAGCGAGTTGTTACATCAAGACCTCTACCAATCATTAGTATGATGAAGAAAATTCCGAAAAGTAGAGACATGTGAGCTACAATAGAAAATTTCTTCATTGTTCGATAATGCAAAAGCCAAAAGGATATAAGAATGAAGTGGTAAATGCGAAATAAGGAGAAAATAGACTGAACGTTTGTTGTAAATGTTGGTGGCTGACTGATGATTTAGTATGTTGTGATCATCATTTTTATAGTGTAGATGGAATGAAGGTTAGTTTTTAATGTAGAAGAGGTACATCTGTTGCACTTCACATGATCCATGGCCATGTTTTGAAGGTTCACATGTTTTGGCAAGTAAACTCAACATCTTCAGAAACTTTAAATGAACTGTGGCACTTGATCTTATATGTACGAAGGTACATTTTTTAGTCTTATATATCAAATTTTGAATTGCTGGATCTTGTAAAGCTATGAAGCCGAGACATTTTGAAATTTAAGAGCACCATCTCTTGTCATGAGATGACATGTGGGTTCATCTTTTCTCTTCATATATTGCAATGGTAGTTGGATTCATTTATAATCAATGTGCTTTCTGGTTGTGATAAATATTGCTTTCCATACAGGTTGAGGAAGGTTCAGATTCATTTTCGGTTTATTAATTAGTCGGTCACTTTCTAGCAACATATGATGGGGAAATCCTGGATCTATTTACTTTTATAGATTGTTCATATAATATCTGGTAGTACTTGTGATTAATTTAAGATGCTTGAATTTTTATGCTTATATGCCTACAATGGAAGTGTTTCTGAGGCAAGCATTTAATTGTTTTTTCTAAATAAAATATGCTAGGCCCCATTTGTTTTTGTTTTTGTTTTTGTTTTTTTTTTTTTTTTGAATTAAATGATGTTGCTGAATTTTATATTTGGTGGGTTTATTTTTTGAGTTTAACCGTGTGAGCGTGTGAGCGTTATGATTTGAACTTCTGGTCTTTTGGTTTAAAGTGCATTATCTCAAGTAGCTGAGTCATGTTCATGTTAATTTGTAACGACCCAAGTTCATCGTTAGCAGATTGTCATTTTTGGGTTTTTCCTTTTGCGCTTCCCCTCAAGTTTTTTAAAACGCGTTTGCTAGAGAGAGGTTTCCACACCTTTATAAAAAATGCTTCGTTCTCTTCCCCAACCGATGTGGGATCTCACATAATTATTTGGTGAGTTTATTGTTTAGAACAATATTCGTTTTGAATACATCTATATTTTCCATTGATTCCTTTCTTTTCGTATTCTTGTTTATGGATATTTTTTCTTCTTAACGTCAAAAGTTCTTAAACTTAAAGAGGGTAAGGAGGTGAAGGTTATCTCGATTTTTAGTTCATCAACCAAATACACACTTGCTTCTCGAGCACGTTCTAATCATCTATGAAGGAAAGTATAGAAAATCTTAATAGTTAGGACATCTTGAGCCAGATTTGTATCCAATCAAGGAGTATTGAAAAGATTATAGTCCCAAGTGAATGGGACATGGCCAAATTATTAGGGAATGTGTTGCTGGCTTTTATTTGCTAGACGACACAAGGAATTCACGTGCAGCAAGCAGGAGCAGAAAGGCAAAGGGCTATTGAAATTTAAGAAACCCTCTGCCCTAAACGTGATGCTGAAGAAGCCCTTTGCATTGAATTAACTTCTGCTACATTTGTCAGTTTCGGATTCATCAATGCTTCCTATAAAGGTTAGAAGAGAAGTCTTACTTAAAGTTTTTGTTTAATTTCTTGTTTGTTTGTGGTTTGTAAGTTGAGTTACTTTCAATTTTCTCCACTTGTTCTGTGTATGTAGGTGCTCTTTGACCTAAATTCACGACAGATTTTTGGTACGGGTGAGAATTTGAACCTTAGTTACCTTTACGAGCAAGGTCATGTCTTTTTGTACAGCTTATACCCATGTTTCTAGAGCTACTCGGTCAACTAGAACACAAATTTAAGGCAATTTTTTCTATTTGCTCTCCGTTTTTTAGTTTGTAGCCTTATTGATGTAACCCACTAAATAAAAGGCTTGTTCGAGATGAACATCTAATTCTCTATAAGGTTTTTAATATTAGAAATCGAGCTTTCATTGAAAAATGTAAAAGAATGTTCAAGCTATTTGAATAAAAAGACTCATTAAAAGTTTCAAATACTAATTACAACTAACTCCAATATAAATGAATGAAATTAATATAGACAAAAGCTCAATTGACGGATACTTATTATAATAAATTTTTAAAGCTCATTCTTAAATCTCCCGAACTCTCTAAAAATTTTGTTCTTCTAGTGTAAAATGTTGAAAAAACGAGCAACTCTTCCTCTATCTAGAAAAGAAAAGCTTATTGATATTGTGTCGATCTTAGGTTAAATGAGACTTGATGAGTTAAACTGTAGTTTCTCTCTCATTTCATAATCACTATCCACAAAATGTATGAATGGATCCGTTTTTAATTTGTTTCGTTTGTGGAATCCTAGATGCTAACGAAGTATAACATCGTCAACAACGACATTTTATGTTAAAAAGTGGGATTTAAATGTATAATTGTCTAAACGTTGCACTTGAAACGACGATTCGCCTTTTTTCTAAATAATAGATAGGAGGATCGAAATATGACACTTAAAAACGGTACGAACATAATACAATAAATATAAAATTTGGGGATTTGAACTTTTGATCTTAATAGAATGAACATATCAATTATCGTTGAGTTATACTCACTTCGACGACATACTTTTTTTTTTTGTGCTTGTGATTAAGTTCTTTTTCGGATGGAATATGACCGTACAACTTTATCTCTGTATTGCATAACAACTCATTTAGTCGTGCACCATTAAGTAATTTTCTTGTTGGGTAATCGATGTTTATCCAATAAAATTTATGGAAGACTTGAAAATAGAAATATTTCTCACAAGAAATAGGCGGAAGGAGACTGTAGCTATGAATTGTGAAACGTGTCGAGCGTTATCTCGTTCTTCGGATTCTGACTTCCAGCCGAAACTTATCTGTTCTTAATTCGGAGATTAGCAGCTATCCGAAATCATACTGATTTTTTGGCTACGTCTGGGCATGGGGATTACGGCCAGAGTATTTGATCTTTGATCTTCCAATTTCAGCTCCTTTGATCTGTTGTTTCAGTTCTCAAAAGCTTGGCCGGATTCCGCTCCGACTCCGGCAATTTCGTCCGAAATTTCGGATTTAGTATGGTGTTTTCGAGTTCATAAGTTATGGAGTAAGTGAGCTGAACTTTGATTTACTTATTTTCCAACACTGTGGAAAGTTGAATGTGTAGCTGAGAAATGAAGAACAAAGAAACTTTCCAATTCGATCATTTTCTTTTACGAATGTGATTTTGATCTTTGCATTACAATCACTCGATTTGAACTTCGTCTGCAGATGAACTTTCCGAACCTGCTTTTGTTTGTCATTTTGGTCGCTAACTATGAACCTCTTTCCTTTTATTTGAGCTTCTTTTATCAACTTCTGCCTCTTATCATTGTAATTTACAAGCATGACAATGTACACTGGTTTGCCTTCTCTCGAAATTCAGCTTCTCTGAATGATAATCTCCTATTCATTGAACGTTACTGTCTGACCTTCAGATCAAGTTGAACTAGTTTGATTTTTAATTTCAAGTTTTTTCAGCATAGCTGTACCTTCTGGGAATTTGTAAGTTTGCTCAATTGTTCAGTTAAAAGGTAATGGTTTGATCAAAAAGTTGAATTACTTAGTGTGGCGAAATGTTACTTGAGTTTCTGTAATGGAGTGAAGCAATTCCATAAGGTGAAGTGAAATCATAATCCAAAGTATAAGAAATAATGGCTCAAGGGGCCACCAACTATTGCACGTAGACTGTCCAAAAAGAACAAGTGAGCTGATTTGTGTTCATAGCATCTGGGGCATGGAAGCCAGGCTTCATAATGAGCCACTTTCAGATATCAATTTAGTAGAAATATTGGATGAACATGGTATTTTAATTGATTAGACCATGCAAGAATCTGGTGCTAAAGCATTATAAATATGAGTCGAAAGGAGTTTGTTGAGACATGTTTACTGCATATTATCATAGTTGTATGTGATGCTATGCGGTTTGCAATGTTAGAAAATATGACAGTATATACTTTCTTTTGGTACAAGGATACTACTACATTTTAGAAATGGGCTTTGGAAATATACAGTGCATGACATAGACTTATGTTTTTTAATGGAGGCAGACCTTGTAAGAACTCACATAGAAGACATGTTCAGATCCAAAGAGTTTTCATTTCTATTATTTTCTTGATTATGCTGATTTTCCCCTTTCATTTTGTAAATTTTAATTGTTCATCCTTTCATTAGGGAAATCATTTTGTTCTTTGGTGTCGAATGCCATCTATGCTTTTAGGATTTTATTGTTTTAATTTGAAAGTAAATGTCCGTGGAAATGATTGGGGTCATGATAAGATCTAATATAATAAACTGGGAAATAAAATGGTCTGGTAAAATGTATAGCATTACATTGCTTGTTATTCAACCTCAGACTGATTGAAAGCTTTATCTAAACTCTTGGTCATCACTTACACTGGTAACATCATCGTATTTGTTTCACATTGTTTCAAGAATTCAGTGGATAAACCATACTCTTTAGCTCATTCGTACGATTTAACTTATCTTTTAGTTATTTATTTTATTCTTTGTGTTTGATTCAACAAGATAAGTCAGGTTATGAACATCCAATGGAGGAGTCTGAGGAGCTTCTCACAGATATGAAATTCAAGGAAAAACGAGTGAGTGGGTCTGTTTGCATTGGCAGGCATGGCTTGTTGTGTTTATAAGGTTTTAAAGTTGATTGAATTTCCTCTTAATAAGAAGTTAGTCACATTACAGTTGAGTAACTGAACATCTTAAACAGGGTATGGCACCTCCACGAGCTTCTGATCCTGGTTGGGCTCATGGAATTATGGTCAATGGGGGTCGTCAGAAGATTAAATGCAAATACTGTAATAAAGTTATGCTTGGGGGTGGCATATCCAGACTAAAGCAACATCTTGCTGGGGAAAGAGGAAATGTAACTCCTTGTGAGGAAGTTCCAGAAGAAGTTAAGGTGCAGATTCGACAACTTTTAGGTTTTAAAGTTTTGGCAAAGCTGAAACGGCTGAAGAAGGGTAGCAAAAATGCAGCATCCTGCGTCTCGAGTAGGGAAGAAATAGATGATGGGGTACACCGGATTCAGAATACTCGACGACGCTCTTTCCAGAGAAAGGGGAAGGAGGTATTGGAAAGTGTTACTAAGAAAGCAAAGGGGAAAAAGAAACACCCTTTTCCAACATCTTTTGTCACTCAATCTGTTAACAAGAATACCTCGACAATAGAAAGCATAGAACAAGCTGATATGGCTGTTGCCAGATTTATATACCAAGCTGGCATACCTATTAGTGCAGTAAGCACACAGCATTTCCAACAAATGGCTGATGCCATTGCTGCTGTAGGCCCTGGTTATAAGATGCCTACCTGTCATTCTTTGATGGGTAAATTGCTCGACAGAAGTGTCCAGGATGTTGGGGAGTATGTTGAAGAGTTGAGAAAGTCTTGGGAGGTTACAGGGTGCTCAGTCTTGGTTGATAGGTGGATGGATAGAACTGGTTCTGTAGTTATAAACTTTTTTGTTTATTGTCCCAGGGGTACCATGTTCCTTAAGTCTGTTGATTTATCAGAAATATCAGAATCACCGGAAGGGCTTCTAAATTTATTTGACAGCATTGTTCAAGAAGTTGGACTGAAGAATATCGTCAATTTTGTAACAGACACTTCTCCCTTGTTTAAAGCTGCAGGTATACTCTTGGTCAAAAAATACAAGACATTTTTCTCAAGTGTTTGTGCTGCACATTGTGTGGAGTTAATCCTCGAGGAAATTGAGAAAATGGAAGAAGTAAAAGAGGTTGTTGGGAAAGCGAAGAGGATAGTTCAGTTCATATACAACGATGTCTGGGTCCTAAATCAGATAAAGAAGAGAAGTGGTGGAAGAGAGATTATTCAGCTTGCATCTTCAAGATATTTCTCCATCTTCTTGACTCTGCAAAACATTTTTTCTTTGAAAAACCATATTTGTCAGATGTTCACTAGTGCTGCTTGGATGCAGTCAAATTTGTCGAAATCCGGGGCTGGACTTGAGGTGGCAAAGATCACAGCTGATCCGATCTTCTGGTCAAAGTGTGATCATATTACAATGGGAACAAAACCTTTACTTTCTGTGCTGCAATTTCTTGAATCAGAGGAGAAGCCATCTGCCGGGTTTATATATGATGCATTTGAAAAAGCAAAGAACAATGTCATGCTCGCTTTCAACCAGAAGGAATCTGTCTACTTGCCATATTTGAAAGCCATTGACCATGTTTTGCTGAAGGAATTTCAGAGCCCTCTTCATTTGGCTGCATACTACCTAAATCCATCGATATTCTATAGTCCTACATTCTTACCCAGCAAAGTTATTCAAAAGGGTTTACTTGATTGCATTGAAGCGTTAGAGCCAGATATAACATCCCAGGTTATGATTACAAACAACATAAATTTCTATGAGGAAGCTGTTGGAGATTTTGGGCGGCCAGTGGCATTACATGGTCGAGATTCATTGGCCCCAGGTTACTTTCAACCTAATATATTTTTCTGAAATTTCACATTACTAACTGTTAACTTCCATTGTTTTGTCTTTTAGCTACTTGGTGGTCATTGTATGGAACTGATTACCCGGATTTACAACGCTTGGCCGTTAGGATATTGAGTCAGAGCTGCACCATTATACAATGTCGTAAAAGCTTGAGTGTGTTCAAATATATCTATTCAAAGAAGAAGAACCGGCTAGAAAAGCAGAAGATGAATGACCTTGCATTTGCTCATTATAACTTGCAACTCCAGGAGAGGTAACTTAGATGTTCTTTTTTCTAAATGTTGGTGAGAATATTTGTGGCAGCGAGTTTCCTTAAGTCAGATGTTCCACAAACAAACTGCGATTCATGAAACTTTGCAATTTCAAATTTTCTAAAGCATTTGGCAGATGGCTTACAGCTTTTTTACTTTTATTAATTTGAATGAGGACTTAAAAATAAAATTCATTATTTTAACCTACCTCAGCATCCTTTTCTGGTGATTGCTGATCATACTCCAGAGTCCAAAACTCGGACCATTAAGTGACTTTATGTTGCTGACTAATCCAAACAGTTGTAAATTGTTGCTGAGAACTGTTCATATGCTACTTTTCTACTCAGTTAAAAGTTTCTAGGATTGGCCATGCATTATCATAACTGATTCACCACCATACTTAACTGATAGGATTGCCATTAGAAGGAAGTTAAGGATATTACAGGGGTATATTAATAAATAATTAGAGAGTTAATTATGGTATTTGGATATAAATAGGGGTAGTGGGAAAGGGGGAAGGAAGAATTGATTCAGTGAATTTGGTTAGGGCTCGAACAGTTCCATTATCTTTACATTTCTTATACATTTAGGTTCTATCATTAATCCAAAGTACTTTGTACACCAACCCATGGTTGTTCTTCAATCTTTATTTGGCAAGGATTTTTAGTGTTAAAGGGAAACCATGCTAGCTTAGGAGTTAGGATTATTGTATTTTGTGTCAGTTTGATATGTCAATTGGGGAGGCTTTGTTTCCGATTTTCTTAAAATTGGGTTGCATGAACGATGAACATTACATCCGTATCTTCATCATTTAAAAAATTGGTGATATGTATAGCATTGTGGACTAGGTATAGAATCATTATTCTTTGGATTGTATTGCAAAATTACAACATTTGCTAATGATATCTCCCTATCCTGCACTTGAACTAATTTATTGAAAAAGATAAATTTCAATTTCTCCATAAGAATTTGGGTAAGGATTTGTATACTTTGAAAAAAAAAAAGAGCCAAGGAAACATTATCTTTATATTCTTCCACTTGTGCCCCAAGCAGGAGACTGGAGACTTGTAAAGCAAGGTGCTCAATAGATGCACTTGACCCTGTTTTGCTGGAAACCATTGGTGCGAACATGGAAGATTGGGTGGAGGATGTTGAGGCGTTGGAGGATGAGCCCCAGAGGTGGGTGGATATGAAGGCCACTAGTCAATAGAGCTTGATGGAACATAATTTGTCCAATATGGATAGTTGTATTGGCAGCACAGATGAGAGAGGTAGAGAAGACACTAGAGGTACAAATAGTAATGATTTGTAGTCTCCGTTTTGTTGTTCAAAAGCAGCTGATTACCTCGTCTATAAATAATTAGTTTATGAATGCTCTATTCTGTTGTATAATCTGCTAAATGTGCGCTGTATCTAATTTCCATCAGTTATGCAAAGTTGATATTCATAATCATTATTTGGTGTCCAATCTTTGATCATCGATATTTCTCTGGCAAACTTCACGCTTTGATGACAATACCTGGCTATTAAAGATCAGATAGTTTACTAGCTAGTAGTGTGGTAACAAAGGCCTCGGATTTACTATCGCATTATCACTTGGGCACTTGAAGTAGGCATCTTTATAGGTCCTGTGCTAATATCCATTTAAGAACGTGCAGACAGATAACCTTGTAGTATAAGTTAAGCATGGCGTCAAGTGCATTAGATTTAGCTCAGTGGTTATCGGGAAATTCCTTGGACTACTAATTAAATTACCAATATCCTATGTTCTTGACTTCCAAATATTTAAGGGAGGGACCTAATTCAAGCTTGGTGAACCATGATAGCCTAGAGAGGCAGAGAGCACAAAGATCCTCTGGTTTCTTTACATCCACAAAGATCCTGCTCTATGTATTTGAGAAAATGAAGCGTTGCTCAACCATTTGCTCTTTCGTTGTCTGTTCGCTTTCAAGGGCTGAAATGTCATTTGCCAACCTTTCAGCTTAGTTTGGTGTCCTCCCAAGGATTTTGAAGATTAGCTTCCTGAGTTGCGGTCAGGGTGATGCTTAAAGACTGAAAGGACCCTTTCTTACAACCATAGAAGATCAAAAAGTTGCCAAGTTTTTTTTTCTCGATTTAGATGTCTCACTTGGGGAGGTTGACTTAAAGAGTTCATGATTTTCTACTTTGAAGTTTAAATGTCTAATGGGAGAAAGAATCCAATGTTCATGGTGTAAAAGTACATTGGGATGAACCTCTGTATTTTTTCTTTTAATACTTTGCCTGTCTTTCTTTATTATATAACTAGTTTTCAGGGAAGAATCTAAAGTGGGAAGAGTTCAATTGAAGTCCAAATTAATGATATTATCCATCAACAAATATAAGGAGCCGGTGCAGTTCAATTCAAGTGAGATATCAGGTCAGCAAGTGAAACGAAATCTAAGCAAGTTATTATTATCCGTTAGGGATGTTCTATGAAAGATTAAATTGTTGAATGTGTTTCCTGCCTTTTGGGTTATTTTGATTTTTGCTGGACTAAGTTCTTGAATAATAATTTGAGGTGTACAATCTTCTGGAGTTCTTCTCTATATCAATAGAGTCACGCTTAACTGAATTTCATTCAAATAGTTGAACATAAAATACTTCCGCTGCCCCTTGTTACTGATGATCTGTTTTTCACAATGGACACATAATTATGTCTAGATCTGTTACTGAAATGTTGATGGTGTGCATGGCAAGCTAAAAATTTATTGGCGAAGAGAAGACAGGACAACATCTTGGAGGGAGCTGTCCCTCTGCATGGCCGCTTTGAACTCATCGAAGGTAACTTTTCCATCACTGTTGGCATCCATCAAATCAAATATTTCATCTAATTTTCCAGGTTCTGTGATGTCCACTGGAAGGCAATCGTCAGGTAAAGCCTGTTCAAAATTATGAAGGTCATCATGCTTAAAGAAACAACAGAAAAAGCATAACACCAAGTAACATGAATGAAGTAAAAATCAAGGAAAGAGCATTACTCTTAGCATTGATGCAACTTCTTCCTTTGTGATGCACCCGGACCGATCTGTATCGTACATCTATCAACCACAATAAACATTAAAGCTTTTTGATTGTAGTATGTTGGCAAAGTAATGGATTCAGTAACAATATTTTCTTTGTGCAGAACATTCTCAGCAACAAGGTTCGTGCTCATTGGCTACGAGTTGCAGTAACAATAAACAGTATTGGGCAATATGTGGATGATCTGTTGAAATTGTGGAGGGATAACTGTGCATTAAATGTTGGAGAGAGGCTAAAAAGTTTTGAGGTTTGATGATGATTTGAATGAGACTGGTGTCCTGTGACTCTTTTATGACAAATCCTTAAAGTCTTCAATCCTTATGATATAGTCTTCAATTCTTATGATATAGTAAGGTCTGATGTCATGCTCTATGCTGCATAGTGATGACTCTTAGTTTTGGGAAGACACCCTTTCCTGATTCTTCACTCTTGTATGTTCGGTTTGAAAATTAGTTTATCTGAAGTATTCAAGAAAGAGGAGTCTTTGTGGGTGTAACGGCTCAAGCCCACCGCTAGCAGATATTGTCCTATTTGGGCTTTCGCTTCCAGGCTTCCCCTCAAAGTTTTAAAACGCGTCTGCTAGAGAAAAGTTTCCACACTCTTATAAAAAATGCTTTGTTCTACTCCCCAACCGATGTGGGATCTCACATTTATGTTTTATTTTTCTAAAAAAACTTCATTCAGCAACTAGTTTATGACCATTTTTTAAGAATGATGGCCGGAGTACTATCGTTTAGCTGTCGTTAGCTGTGCAGGAGTGTTGTTCTTCTATTTAACTATTATTATTATTTATACTCACGAGTGTCTTGGCTAGCTTTCACGTACTTTGACTAATCTTATAGAGCATATGTGGTTGCCTAAGAAGTTCATGGGATTTGAATCCTAGATAGGCGACAACCAACTGCGTAACTTTTAGCCTCGAGATGGAGTTGTAGCCCTTTCTCGAGTCACTGATGTAACTGTCTAAAATATTTCTAAAGGATCATGAATTTGCCTCTCTGGAACGTAGATCTCTTTTAAAGGTGGTTCTAAGTAACATTCAAAGGATTAAATTCTCTATGAATGTTGTGTATGTGGGTGTTGTGTATTTTTGTAATTGAATACGCACCTGAAAACATAGGCGAAGAGCATCATCGCCTTGTGAGTTTCGAAGGCTCGAAAATCCACAAAGTAACTCGCGCATGTCAATTGTTCCATCCCGGTTATTGTCAAAGAGGTCGAAAATTCGAGGTGCAAGAGGGATAAGTGAAGACATATTCATTGCTTTCAACACCTCTTCAAATTCAGGAAGAGTAGCATTGTCCCCTTTTGCACATCTGCTTATTGCAAGGTATGCAAATTAATCATTTCTCATTAATTTTGTCTAATAAGGTTATTAGATTAGTGTGCCATTAGATGATTATAAGCCATTGCATTTATAGCAAACTTACATTGTCTTGAAATGGAGTCTGAAACTTTCAACCTCCTCAGGTGTGAGATCATAAGACCCCAACAAAGATCTTAGCTTTTTTGTCCTCAATAAGATCGTGCTGCTCCACACGCTAGCTATCGCTGCAGCTCGAAGCTTGCGTCGGGCATTGAAACTCTTAAGTCGTGATACAATCTCAGCATCCATTTGATCTTGCTTGGCCGAATTACCCATGACCCATGGATGCTCTAGAAGCTGTATCATGAAATTTGTTAGGCTCACAAGCAATCCAGCAAATTACACTAAGGCCAAGCCCCCTCATACCTCTTGGGCACTCGGTCTCCCCTGAGGATCAACTGTCAACAGACTCGAAATCAGTCGCCTAGCCGAAGAAGAAATCGTCTTCCAAGTTTTCTCATGGAAACTAAACTCTCCCTGCATTCAACCAAAGATTCACAAAAGGAACACATTTTCTTGCAAACAATCTAAAATTCAAGTTTATAGATTTGACAACATAGTTGCAGATCACTTACAGCCATGATCAGTTCATGTTTTTCTCGATTGGACCGAGCGATAAAAGGCGGGTACCTATGTAAAGAAACTTGTTTGAGTTCACTTCATTTTGCAAGGAGCTGCAGAATAATGAAACTTTGACCTTTTTTTTCTTGCAGAAAGGAGATTCCATTACATACCCAGAGAGAAGAATGTACAAAATCACTCCCAGAGACCACATGTCACTTTTGGAGGTAATTGTTCCTTGGGAAAGAGCTTCTGGTGAGACATAATCTATGGAACCAAACAATCCAACAACTGGGTCAGTGAAATCCTCCACAGAACTCAATCCAAAGTCCATGATTTTCAAGGAAGAGTCCTGGCTTTCGTCGAGGAAGAGACAGTTTTCGGGTTTCAAGTCACGGTGAATGATATTAACCTCATGAAGAGCCTTCAAACCACTTGCAATCTGTCTCACAACTGCAGCAGCTTTAGCTTCAGTGTGTCTCGTCTGAGCCACGATCCTATCGAAAAGCTCGCCTCCAGAACAAAGCTCCAACACGAGGTGAACCCCGTTCGAGTCTTCATACACATCGTAAAGATCAATAACATTTTCATGAGGTGAGACATTCTCAACTATCTTCCTCATTACTAAAATCTCATTTGTCAATAGAGCATCAGAAATCATAGACTTTCTTGTAGGAACCATGGAAGTCACACTCTTGAGAGCATTTCGATTTGGTGGACATCCCATGAAAGCTGATGGTCCAATTCTTCTTAGTGTTTTAATAGCTACTTCCTTTTTCTCTCTTCTGGACTTACTGATACCTTTCCTGACTACTGAGAATCCTCCTCTCCCTATAACGTCGGATATCTCGTACTCGTCAGAGAGTTTTCGAGCTTGCTGTATCATTTTCGCTCGAAAATTTGATGAAGAAACCACCCAGGAGGGTGAAGAGAAGGAATCTGGGAATATTTGGTGGAAGAAAATTGATAAGGAAGAGGACAAGAGGTGGTTGAATGATGAGAGAAAAGGAAGAGGATTGGAATGAGGAACTTACATCATGAGAGTTGTGGATTAGTTATTAAAATTTGGATTGAAAAATGAGGCATTTTAAGGAATAAACAAAGGAGAATAGGAGTTGGGAAAGAAAGACAAAACAAAGTCAATGTTTAACATTGTACACAAACCTCTCTCCTTCTCTCTGTTCTTCATCATTTCCTCTCTCTCTCTCTCTCTCTCTCTCTCTCTCCCTCTCTCTCTCCCTCCCTCCTATGAACCTTCCCTCTGTTCGTACTTTTATTCATTATTAGATGTGAAGATTTGAACATCGAAGTTGAGATTGTTTCATATGAACTTATTTCGAAAGAAATGAGATGTAATTCTCGGGTGGTTAAAATTACTTTCGTTATGCTTAAAGTTACTTTCAAACATATTTTTAATCATTTAAGTCAACTTAATGTTCGATTTTACCGTTTCAAACGTGATTTTTATCCTATAAAAATTACTTTGAATAATTAAAAACATTTTAATCGTACCAAAATTACTTCCAAACAACGGAAATAGTAATTGCCTTTGATGCATTTATTTTTTTTATAAAAAAATTATACCAATTATGAAATTTACAATTAAACCCTTGTGGATTATTTATTTTTGGTTGGCAACTTAGCCAACCCATTACTAGATTGCTAAGTTTCAGCGAATTTCATTACATACATATATTGAAAAGGGTAAAGTTTGTGAATCTAGCGTTTTCATATTTTTTATTTTTTATTTTTTATTTTTAAGTTTTCGACAATTTGATATTATATATCTTCATAATAACAGCACTATAATTGAATAGATTCAAAGAATATTCATTAAATTGAAATCGAACCCACCTTATTAGAAAAATTAATTTTCTTTTTTAAACGTGTGATTTCTAATACTTTTTTTTATATTATTTAAATTTGTAGTAAAGTGTGGTGCCCGAATTGTATAATCCTTAACCCCAACCCCATCAGTCAATCGTTTCAAAAGGATCATAGTAGTTCGATCTTAAAATGACCGATGGGATTGTTCTTGGACTCATAAAAAAAAGTAGCAATATTACACGGAAAGATCAAAGGAGTGGGGTAGAAATTTTCTAACCCTATTAGATTAGGTCGGTGTAATATATATCTAATTCTTTTATGCATTTTTGGATTTATGAATTTGTGGGATATATATATATATATATGTATGAAAGATCCATGAGAGTTATATTCATTAAGTAGATACATATTCATGTATCTCGTAACGATCGTACATGTATTAGGGTATAAAAACCATCTACATATTATGAAACAGAATGTATAGATTGATGGATAAACTAACCCAAATCTGAAAATAAAAAAATATACTAACAATAAAAAAAAATAAAAAAATGAAAAAGGTCAAAAGTAAAAAGATGAATAAATAAAATAAAAGTAACCAACCATTTAGAATTATAATCTTATAGAATAGAGGCTGACATATCTCAATCTCCCTTTCATTAAATAACTGAAAAAGGAATTTGATCGATATAATGACATATTGCAGCTCAGCAAAGAACAAACAAATAATCCATCAATTAGTTTAAGAAAGTATCCAAAATTATAAACATTATAAAAGCAACAGCTACTTTCATTCACGACTAAAAGTTCCCAGAAATACAGTATTAATTGAGAGCTTAAGATTCCTGAATTAGTGACCTTTTTTTACTTTACTACTACACTCAGTAGCATTATATCCTACATTATATGTAAAAAGCCTTAAAGATTGTAGCTGTAGAACATCTAAGTACGTGCTCACACAGACGCGTATATATATATATGTATGTATGTATATATATATATATATATATATATATTAAACAACTAGCATATAGATGGGAAGAAAATGCACCTTCTTAATGGCGTGAAGATGGCTGGCCATTGGGCTTCCTCCTCCCTCTGGAAATATATTTACTTCCGATCATCCGAGCTTGACGTATTTTCAGACTCAAAGGTACCACAATTGTGTATCTTGCTTTGGCAACGGTGGGTCTACTGGGTAATCAATTGATGCCAAGTTAAATGGAGAACCAAACCGGAAGTCGGGAACGTTATCGTTAGGATACAGGCTGAAGGGAGAATCGAACGTCTTGTATTCGTCAAATGGGACTTTTGTGGAAGAGAAATCAGGGAGCTGCATTGGCATGCTACTTCCCCCCACCATTGCTCCTTGGCAATATAAGTTATCATCAACTTGGAGTTGGAATTTTGGCAGCTGTTGGTTGTGATCGGCTCTTGCTTCGACGTTCCCGGAATTCAAAATCTTGTCCTGTTGATGGTTAGAGTCGTAGAAACTTAGAAGGTCAGTGATCATTTTCTGGTCGTCGTCTGGTAGTCCAAGTCCTGATACTCTGAGGGGTGGAGTTGGGTTCATAGGCCGGGTAGGAGGCTTGGAATGGTTAAAGGATGGAAGAACTGGAGATGATTTATCATCGTTAGTTAGAAAGTTTGGGATGCCAAATATAGGGGAGGAATCACTCCTAAATGGGCAGTTCAACTGGTGGTTGTTTCTTGAAGTCCTGTCGAGAAACCCGAGGCACGAGCTATTATAAGGGCATCGAGAATATTCACAAGTATATGTCTTCTGAGTCACCATTGTATTTGACTCATCAGTAATCAGAGTCCTCTTTTGAATAAAGTTTGAGTTGTTCTCCATGAGTTCTTCCTTTATCTGAGGTCCCAATGGTGGCATCATTAGCATCTCCCTAGGTCCAGGAGCCCCCATATTAAAGAAACTGAGATCATGAGGCTTGCTTTCCTCAGTTTCGACGTTTGGTTCGTCTTCCACTACTTCAACGTCGTAATCACTACTGTCACTGATTAAAAGAGATCCGCTCCCACAGATCGACACAGGTGGGCATCTATCAGGATACAATTTCCTGGCCAAGGCTTCTTCCTGGTTTACAATGGCCAGCCATGTAGCACTCTCTTTTGCAGTCATCTTGTCTTGCAAACATTTAGACTGACGAACGAGCTTGCGAATCTTGGCAATGTCGGGTGACATGTGCTTAATCACAGCAGTGAGAACGCTAACTTTCCAAACCTTCTTCAGATCATGGGGCTTCTTATAAGGGGGAGGCCCCTGGTCCTTGGGTAATCCCAATTCAGGCCACCATTCCTCGTTTCCAGTAGGCCACCACGGTGGGGAAACTCCCTTCTCCAGTGGAAAACGACGCTGGGGTGGATCACAGTGCTGCATCAGAGCGGATAAAAGTGATCCAAGGGTCGTATCTTGGAGCTCTTGTAAAGTGTGAGGGGTGGATGTCACTGTATTGCAGTCATCATTGATCCCAGGAATTGCATGATCAGCCTGATATTTGGTAATGGCTGCTGGGCCATTTCTATCGAATCTGACTCGTTCTTTCCACCAGGCACGAAGATTATCAGAAGCTCCACTCACTGGCTTTCCTTTCTCAGGAATGATCCCATAAACGAAACCTTGAGCTTTACAAACCTCCATCATTTTCAACATATATTTCAGGATACCGTCTTGAGCCCGAGACATCTTCTTCCTTCGGGCCTGCTCCTGGGATTGACGCTGCTTTGAATTATCATCCCCTTCCTTCTCTGTGCTTTGTTCTTTGAGTCGCCTCAAGAGCATTCGATCACGCCACATCCTTCTCTCAAGCTCATCAACATCCAGCTCTTCATCGCTATAATCTTCCTCCAAAGTAGCCTCAGCTTCATGCTCCCGAGCCATCTCTTGTTCCCCAGAAGGAGCCGAAAAATATTCAAGATTTTGGCAAAAGCCAATATCTTCAAAGATTCCCATGGTGTTCATCATTGGAATAACCTCACTATCGCTGGCTTGAAACCACTTGGTGGTGGATGGATTGATCTCTTATCTAAGCACTGTTCAAACAAAACAAGGATTTTACGGTCCACAGAATTTGAAGTTCTGGCGAAACATTCCAGAAAATCGTTCGTTCATGATATCCTGTCAAAAAAATTAACAACCCAATACTTTGTTAGAAACTTAAATGCTACCTCAAGAAGCACGATTACTTTGAATTGGTTATGGCTACAATATAAAACTAAAGAAATAATAATAATAAAGTCAAATTCATCAGATTAAATAAATAAAAGAAACGAAGCGTAGAAGAAACACATAGCTATATGCACAAGCGAATTAATCCGATTAATTAAATATTTTTCAGAGTGGAAAACAAACATTCATACAAGCAGAGAAATCGTCATTTAATCACTTAAAAAAAGGATAAATAAAAACATATTAAAGAAGAGAAAGAAAACCAGAAGATAATATAAAATAGATCCAAGATTCAATTATCGTGAGATGTATTTTCAACGTCAAAAAAGCAGAAATCAACATAGAGTACAGATTGCAAGAAATTCAAGCGCTCCTAGTTTCGCTTCCAATCCATACCCTTAACACTAAGATTTGAAACTCTGCGTGTAAGAAACGCCACGTTCGATTCATTCGAGTATAATCTTCCCCCAAGAATTTCCAGCAAATTTCTCCATCTCTAAAGCAAAACTAAACTATCCTTAATGACCAAAAACAGAGATAGACTTGAGAGTCTACATGAATTTATGTTCACGCCGACTGTAACTCTTCGCTTTAAATGAAAAAAGAAGATGACCAGCTGCTTTTAGATCGAGAAACTCGTAGTCAATCAAAATCTTATCCCATCCCCGAAAAATGAGAAAGAAATGAGGACAATCAAGCAGTAACGTAAGGATCTAAGGCGTTGAAGAAGAGGACAAGTGGCAGAACTTGCAAAGAAAGTCAGCAATTTACATCAAACAAAACGCCTATAGTTCGTCAAAACAACATGCCGAAAAAACGCATATCTCACTCGATAACAAACAATTCAGAAAGTAAAAAATAACCAAAAACATCCAACCGCAAACTCCGGACTCAATAACTACAGCAACAGATCAACACAATCAAAACTAATACTCAGCAGATGAACAAAAAATCATAAACAAATAGCGCCACAACCACTACCACGTCCATATCGGATTGAAAACATATATCACTCGCAATTTCAAGCTCCTTCAATCAAGTTTACATATCAAAACAGCAGTAAAACCAAAAACAACAAAATTAACCAGAAAAAAAGCCGAAATAGTACAAGAATTACGCTTTATCATTTCCTGAGATTGAATATTACCTTCCGAAATCCATTGAAAATCCTCTTCCTCACCGCTCAAACTCTTCAAACACAGAACAAAGAGAGAGAGAAAGACGAAGTGACGGTGCTGAAGCTTTTGTTGTTATCCTCTTCTCTGAAACTAGAGAGAAATAAAAGATGAGAGAGAAATTGGTGGGTCCTCAAATGCAAAAGACAAACAGTAAAATCTTAGAGAAGGAGGAGACTTAACACGATCTCCAGTATTTGACCGTGGTTGGGTTAATTCTTCTAACCGCGGTTAAACCCCATGGAGGCTGCTGTTGGAATTTTGCCTATCGGGTTATTTTCCTCTGTTTTGCTCTCATCTTAAGATCCATGGTCTCGCCTCTCAGACATGTCGTTTTATCATTTATGTAACTTTCTCTTTTTAAAATTTTGATTTTATAATAAATTGTATAAATTATTTTTTCAATTTGTTGATGAAAAATTATGTCAAATTACTATCATTACGGGTTTTAACATCATCCGTTGACGGAGTCACTATCAAAGTAGAGACATCATCCGTTTACGAAAAACTTTATATTCATATCATACGAGGATGCTACACTTAAGTTGGCATGTTTTTTTAGGAGTGCTCGAGAGTCGGGTTACGTTTGGTCAGGTTGTTAATTTTTTGGACCAATCCAAAATTTCGAGCTAGTTGAGTTGACGACCCGAATGACCCAAATAGTGCTCATAACTCAACCCTACCAAACCCATTATTTTCGGGTTGAATTGGATTAGGTTTGTTAGTTTTTTTTTTTATTTAATTATTTAAACAAATTATAGCTATATTAATAACTACAAGCTGGTAAAACTAAAAGATCAAACATTCACAGATCACAACACATCACGAACGTCGGTAATAAATGTTAAATATTATTAATTTTCATAACAATTTTAAGAGCACAACCGATATTTTCAAGACGTGACCAAAAAAATTCTGACCTAACCCAAATCGGAAAAAAAAAATCTACTCCAACCCATCCCTGAGTTGGATTGAATAGTCCGGATTATTTAGGTCATATGAAAATCCCGGTTAACACAAAGAGTCCCACTAGGAGATATAGTCTAATTTACTATACCTAGTTCGAGGTGTCCCGTGAAATTTAAAAATTATAATTCATCCTTACAATTTGAGAAAATTCTCTCCTAAATTTCATTAAATGATATGAATTAATTATAACATTTTGACATTATAAAAATTAAATTCTAAGAGATTAAAATTTATAAATGTATAGTAGTTTTAAATTATTAATAGAAGGCACCCATTTGTCTTCCACACACCCAATCATTAATTGGTTTTAATTAATTTCCTTTAAATAAATAAATTATATTGGCTTAGTTAGAAAATAATATTGTAATTCAATTTACCTTAAATAAATATGAAAAAAAAATAGTAAAAAAAACATATCATGTGATTTTAGTATAAATATTTCTATTTATTTGAGAAATTTATTATTATTATTATTGTAAATTTGGACGAGCGTTTGTGTTGATAGTGTATAATGAATTGTGGTATGAATGACGGTTTCAAATGTTAATATTTTAATTAATTGAATTCTAATAAATAATTAAAAATGTGATATTTAGCGAAATTTTGAGTAAAACAATCGAAATTTGAAGAACCATTTTTTTAATTTTATTTCTAAAGAAAAAAACTTGATAATAAATAAATAATAAATAAATAAATAACTTAACTAGGTTCGTGGTGATAGCCACGGGTTTCAATACACATGTCCACGATATTCTACCACTTATTTTATTTTCCATCATCGCTAAATTCTCTATTTATTTTTTGTGGAGATATTGTGCCCGAAATTTGCAGAGATCAGGTACTCGATAATTTAGGGTTTATTATTCTAACAAAATAATTATTTTTTAATATAATTTTTATTTAAAAAATTATAAAAAAATCTTAATAAATCAATATATTTCCTAAGCAACACTGTCCTAGAACATAATAATATTACAAACATAATCTTTAATAATTAAATTTTTTTACGGCATATTCTTAATTTAAATATTATTATTAGAGTCTCAAAATTATATATATATATATATATATATATATATATATATTTCAATATATATATATATATATATATATTTCAATATATTTATATCAAGTGGGACGAGGATAGAGAATATAATTTCATCTTTGATTCAATTTATCTAAAAAATATATTCCCAATTTCCGGTGAGGTCCCTCTCCATTCAGGGGATGTTGGTGACGGGTCAACTAAGAAGCACAAACACTTTGGTTTGACTTCGAGGCCCCTCCCAATTCATTTAAAAAACTAAATTATAAAAATCCTTAAATTTTACTATTTATTTAAAAGTATATACAGTTATTTCAAGATTTTATAATATTATCTTTAATATTTTTTAAACATTAAGATCATTAATCATCATTAAACATTATTTTTCTCCTTTAAATATATATTTAAAACATTTAAGAAAAAAAATATAATATTTAAAATTTTGAAAAAAATATGAATATATATATTTTAAAATCCATTCATGGGTTTTTTCATTATTATATAATCTAGACATTTCAAAAGGCACGTCAAATATACACGCACATCATTAATCATCATTATATATTGATTATTCGATACTTTTAAAAATAATTAAATATTAATTAAGAAAGGTACTTTCAAACTCGCTCCATTAATCATCCATTAATCATTATTGTTATCTTTGTTAAGACAATTGTCACATCACATGCTTTTGATTGAGCTAACACGAATTAGTGCTTTTAACACAAATATTTTTTAATTTTTAATATAAGCACGTTGATTATAAAGTATTTAGTTAAGAGCATTATCTATATTTATAAAAATTATATTAAAACATATTTTTAATTATTTAAAATTCATTTTTAAACCCAATTTTCATATCATAAAAATTAATTTTAAATAATTGCAAAAGGCAATAAACTATTTTTAGAATATTTTCAAAAACAAGCTCTTCTTGAAAATATTTATCATAAATAATTAAATAATCCTATTATATTTTTTTTTTCTAATTAGTTATATTATAATAACCGAACAGTTTATAAACAATTGTATATTAAATTTAAATTTATAATAGATGGATAGAAAATATATATTTTAATCGGTTGAACTATGTTTAAATTGGTAAATTAATATTAATTTATTAGTATTTATTTTAATTTCTAGGGGTTAGAAAGTTAATTAAACTAATATAATAAATAAAAATTCACGTGGAGGGTGTGCACTCCCAAAAGCTATAACCCATCCAGCTCAATTTCCACAGCTTATCACGTGAGTTTTATTATTTTTTTAATTATTTTAGTTTCATTTTTTACCTAAAAATAAATAAATAAAAATTATTATTATAATTTGTGTTAAAACGAGTATAACTTAATGATAATTAAGTATTTTCTTTTTATTTCCATGAGTTAATCTCGTATTTTATTAATATTTAATTGTTTTTGGAAGGGTTTATTTAAAAAATATTATTCAAATTTTCTGACCTATAAAAAAAAATTTGAAAAAAAAATAGTATGAGAATATAAAATCTAAAATTATATTTTTTTATTAAATTACTTAATTAAATGACCATATTACAATTTTAAATGTATTCTTTTAATCTTCTAATTATTGCTTTCGTTTTTAATTTTTATTTATTTATTTTTAATTCAACGATAGAAAAAAAAAAAAAAAATCCTATTTTCGTAAATTAAAAGTCTTTTAAATACTAAAAAAAGTTCCAAATTGTGAGAAACGAGGAGGAGAAGGCATCGCGGATGCAAAGGATTTTCCAAAAGTGGATTTAAAAGCAAGGGAAAGAGTCCGCAGCCGCCGCATTGACAAAGGGCCCCATGACCCACGTGTGGATCCTTTAATCCTAATTGTCTAAATGTGCCACGTGTTAAGTGGGAAAAGTCTTCAGAAAAGTTTGGTCAAAGGTCAAGCCCTTGTCCATTTGATGTTAATCTCATGGAAGAGGACCCATTATATTTGTTGGTCATTTCATTACTACTCTTTTCCCCCTTGCCTTATTCTATATTTATTAGGGTTATTTTTGTAAGTACAAAATTAAAAAAGAAAATGGAAAAGATAAGGTTGGTTGGTTGGTTCGGTTTCATAAAAAATTACTCGACTCCGTTTAAATTGATTGATTTGATTTTATTCTGGTTAGTTTCAATTGTGTGCTATTAGCGGGTAAATTGAATTTAATTACTTAGTGGCAGGTTTTACGTGATTGTGATTGTTGTATATCAGGTCATCTTGTCCCGACAATATTGAAGAGTATTTATGCACTGTCTTCAGTCTATCTGTGTATTACATGAATCTCAGTAAAAACATTCTCGGTGTCACGTAAAATAAACTAAAGAAAACGTTTTTTCTACCCTAATATTACTCGTCAGCAAGCTTATTTCTTCTAATTCCTTTCTATATACACATTTTCTTAAGCTTATTTCTCTGGTTAACTATTCTTTCAATTATTAATGTTTCTCTCATATATGTCAATATGAACATACCTCAATTAGTTCAAATATTATATTGTCGACCTAGATATCGAAAATTCAGTGTACCAACCTAAGTCCACTCCTAGCAGATATTGTCCGCTTCGGCTCGTTACGTATCGTCGTTTTCCTCTCCAATCGACGTGGGATCTCACAATCCACTCCCCTTCAGGGCCCATCGTCCTCATTGGCACTCGTTCTCTCTCTCCAATCGATATGGGATCTCACATTTAGATATTCACCCCTACGTCTTACTGAACTAGAAAAATAAATATCAAAGACGTAGAAGATCTGAACGTGAGATCCCACATTGATGGGAAAGGGAAAATTCTTGAACGAGGAAAAGAATCCAATGACTTTGAAAGACTAACAAGTTGACAGTCCTAAGCAACCTAGAACTGATAGCCTCACCAAACGTAAATGTAAACTCCTCTCTCCATATAGGTCTCCTCCCTTCCCTATACAAATTGGCTTCAAAATTATTTGAAGACAAAGACATGTCTTTATGAATTATTATTATAAAGTATACAACTTTACAAAATCCAAACAGCCTTAGCCCAACCCTCAAGGTTTGGGCCCTCCATAAAGCATGGATTAGACTTTATGGCATCCCTCATCCATAAGATTATCATTTAACCTGTTTTGAAAATGATATTATTCAGGGACAGTTTTTCTTCTCATCCCTTTCCATAATAACTGATCATCTTCTGCTATGAACAAGGATCGAGCTCGAATCTAATAGGAACAAGTCTCGGATTTAACACGAAATCTCGACCCGGCTTCAAGAAATAGATCAAAACTTGATTAACATTGAAGATCTACACATACACATACACAAGAAGCTACTTTCTAATCAGATCATTGTATGTAACAGTCAGTACTGTATTTCTATAGCTATGAATCTTTTTTCTCAGTATAAAAAGGAAGCTACCATGGCTGGCTTCAAGATTCCTTGCAACATCGGGTTCGTGTTCTTTGTCTCGATGATTCCTTTGAGATTTAGCTTCTCAACTATGGCTTCAATCTGTTCCAAGAACAAAACAAGAGATGAAACAAAGAATCTATGAGTCTAACATTAAACACAAACACAGAACACTAAACTAGGATTAAGAGCCATTACTTGTTCTGTGTAGGATTCGGGCCGCTTTTAGGAATTTGGCGAAGGCTCGAGGAAGTCGACGATGCCATTTTGGGGAGCTTCCGAACTGTGAGAGGTAGATGAAGATGACGAACTCGATACGAGGACGATGGGAGGAGCGTTCTTGCAGCCAGAGCAGCAGTGTGAAGTTGGAGAGGAAACATCAGTAGAAAAGTGTAGAGAATTGGAAGCAATGATTTGCAGATCAAAGGTTTCATGTTTTTTTGCGAGTTCTGAGAGAATCAATGTCTTGTTTGTCTTGCAACTCCAACAACTTGTGGTCTGCCAGGCTTATATAATTCAACAAGTTTTCTACTTTTGTCTTCAACTGCTTTTCTTTGTTTCACTAAACAGAATACTTACAAGTTACACCCCTGTATTTTATAAATTTCGCAGATCGTACCACACCCGTACGTAGTGTATTTGGTCTAAAAAAAAGTTCGAAACGCCCTTGTAAACTTAAAAATATACCCTTTTATCGGTTAGCTTTGATCAAATCGACTCATATGCTAATCTAAGTATAACTCAATTGGTTAAGACATTCATTCGATCAAGAGGTCAAAAGTTTAAATCTCTCCACCTCTATTATACGAATCAATATCATACGACAACAGTACATTAGAACAGAAGACAAACACTTCAAGCTGTAAACTTAAGGTGTACAAGGGTAGATTTGCAAAATAAATAACTACAAGGGTGTGGTGTGCAATTAGTCTAAAAACTTTCAAAAAATCAATGGCCTGGATTAGTCTGTAAAGATCAAACACAGTTTTCAAGACAGATCCAAAGGGTTAGTGGGTGTGAGCTGAGCCATGTGATCTATGTTTGACTTAAGGAACTTCCAATTTCCAAAGCAAAAATCAAGACTTGAGAGAGGAGTTCTTGCTAATTATACAATAATTTGTTCACCTGCCATCACGTGGTCATGCACGTGATCAAAATACCAAAAGAAATTTGTTCTACTCCTCGACAAAAATGTTACTGCTAACAATCTGCACAGTGCTTAAAAAACTATCACTTTTCCTCTCTATGTTTGACTGAGGGCTACATTCAAATAAATCAATCTTTCCTTTTCCTAAACTATTCTTCCCCTTTTCAGGTTGCCAATTGGCTACAATCTGATGTGATGCACCTATAAACAACAGTCTGCATCCATGGCTGATGATTTGATGATCATCATCATCATAAGATGATAGACTTAAGAAAGTTATAGAGAGATCTACTAATATAACTCAACTTGCTGGTTTTGTTACGATCTCTACACGGTCCTACTAGTTTCGGTGTCGGGAAATACTTCGACGAATCATTGTGTTCTTGGGATGAATGGTTAGAGTAAACTACTGAGCGTATTAGGACCTGATGGATGAAAGTAAAAGTAAGGAAGAGTGTGCAATGTGTTTGAAAAGGAAATTCATAACCCAAAAAATTGAGACTACTTACATTTAGGGGTAGTAGTATCTACTGTTTGTTGATAGTATTTCTTCAGCTCCAACTTTCATGTTGGAGCTAGGCATTTTCTTCTTTGGCCCTCCTTCGACGACCGTGACGTCGACTAAGAACGTTGCACAAACGGGGCGGTGATCGGAGAATTGGGACTCCCCACGAATGTAATAAAGTTGTCGTATGCCGTCACCGTGCCATAAAATTCTGTCACACCTGCATTCTTCTATGAATTTTCAGGATGTGTTATGAGGGTTGATTAGAACAAGGTTTTGTATGATTTTCTATGCCATACGTACCAAGCTGGAGTTCTTCTCTTCTTTTTCGATTTTTTCGAGTCCCCGGCGTACGTGTCGGAGTTGTAGTAGTATTTATACGTGGGGGCGAAGTAAATTGTTCCCTCTTTCCATCCATAGAACACTCGCCCTGCATCCCTTTCAATCTTTAGCTATAATATCCACCAAAACATAAGAATCAGCACAAAACATCTTTGATTTAAGCACAAAATCTCAAACTTCAACCACAACTCTAGAGGACGATTACCTGATCTTTGTTAAGAAGTTCATCCCAGTGATTCTCTTCCATAAGCCTTCGAGTTTCCGAGTAGCTCAAAGCTATCCGATAGTTCAAATCTCCTAACCATATTATTCGTCTTGAGCCATTTCATCAACACAAATGAGAAGCTCAGTAACAAACAGTGTTATTCTTATTTATATGTATATGTTTGTTCATATCATTCAATTCAAGATGCTCACTTGTGTCCAAGGATTTTCTCTGGCATTCGACCGTCAGGTGTTCTGCATATTTTTGGGAACTGAGTGTTCTTAAGGATTTCTATGACATCCAAATTTCTCCTCAGTTCATCCCCTTCTTTCTCTCCTGAAGCTAAGTGGCTGCAGATGAAGCAAAAGCTTGTCTGGTGAAATAACATGCTCACTGAAATGCACCCCTGGAAGACAAGAACCGACCCTCACGATTTCAGAATGAAACAATATGGATACTGTAACTGCCCAAGTCTACCACTAGCGGATATTGTCTGCTTTAGCCTATTACGTATCGCCGTCAGCCTCATGGTTTTAAAACGTGTCTGCTAGGGAGAGGTTTCCACACCCATATGAGGAATGATTTGTTCTCCTCTCCAACTGATGTGGGATCTCACAATCCACCCCTTGGGGTCTAGCGTCCTCGCTGGCACACCGTCCGGTTCTGGCTCTGATACCATTTGTAACAGCCCAAGCCCACCACTAACAGATATTGTCTTCTTTGAGCTTTCTCTTCCGGCCTTCCCCTCAAGGTTTTTTAACCCGCGTCTACTAGGGAGAGGTTTCCACACCCGTATGAGAAATGTTTTGTTTCCCCCTCCAACTGATGTAGATCCCTCCAACCAATATGGGATCTCACAGATACTAAACAGAGTTATCCCATATTTGTAGACAAGGGAACTCAAAATATATAAGTATTACCTTGTTGCCGAGGCAGCCCATGATTCCACGACTGGTACTTGCAATTCGTAAGTGGCTAACATATGGAACAAGCTCCTTCCTCATCCAAATTGTGACAAAAATGCCAACCATTTGTTTACTTGCAATGAGACCATACTTCATCTCGTTACCGCTTTCAGGAATGGAAATCTCTGAAATATCAAAGACGCTTGGATCCTCCTCTTCATCTTCTTCTGAAGAAATACCATCTTCACTCACATGTGATGGTTGGCACCGAAACCAGAAATCCTTACTGCGTTTCCTTTCAAGTTCCAGTGGCGTACAATTGCAACTTTTTAGCTTCCTTCTACTTACAGTCCTGAAAGTTTTACTGATGCTTTTAAGAGAAGGTTTTGGAAAGAATTTAGAACTGCTAAAACCAGTGGCAGGTTTCGGTCCTCTTGAGCAGCCATTTATTGGGTTGTTCAATGATTGGTTAATTAAGGATAGCCATCTTGCAGCAGGCTCATTATCTTCGATAACGAGAACATTTCCAGCATTTAGAGGCACAATTTCCTGAAAGCTGATAATATAAGAAGTTAAAATAACACATCAAACCGTTGAATGATTGGAAATATAAAGAATCAGATGACAAATTTGATTGGGAGTGGCAGATAGAGGCTACTATCCATAGTTCGTTTTCGTTTTGGCCCATTACGTATCATAGTCAGGCTCATGGTTTTAAAACACGTCTACTAGAGAGAGGTTTCCACACCCTTATAAGGAATGTTTCGTTCCCCTCTCCAACCGATGTGAGATCTCACAATTCACCCCCTTTAAGGGCCAGCATCCTCGCTGGCACACCACCCAGTGTCTGGTTCTGATACCATTTATAACAGCCCAAGCCCACTGCTAGTAGATATTGTCTGCTTTGACCTGTTACGTATCGCCGTTAGCCTCACGGTTTAAAATGCGTCTACTAGGGAGAGGTTTCCACACCCTTATAAAGACTACTTTGTTCCCCACTCCAACCGATGTGGGATCTCACAATCCACTCCCCTCGAGGGCCAGCATTCTCGCTGGCACACCGCCCGGTGTCTGGTTATGATACCATTTGTAACAGTCCAAGCCCACCGCTAGTAGATATTATCTACTTTGGCCCGTTACGTATTGTTGTCAACCTCACGGTTTTAAAACCGTCTACTAGGGAGAGGTTTCCACACCTTTATAAGGAATTCTTTGTTCCCCTCTCCAACCGACATGGATCTCACATCTTTCCAAATGGAAATTTGAGCTATGAACAAAGTTGACATTGTTGTCTACTCAGTCATCCCCATAAACAAACCAATACAGTTTCTTGGAAAGAAAAGATTGGAAAAGAACTTTCAACGCACAGCAAGATGAATGAACATATTCCATGCCGTTCTTAAAAAGAAGGAAAAAGGGAGGGGCAGAAAACAAACCCGAATATGTAAATATCAGCACTGTCGTCGTTCTTAATAAAATCGTTCAGATTGAGGTTAGTATGGGGAGATTTTCCTCCAACATTCCACGTTGCAACAAAAACACTGAATCAAATCCCACCAGGGAAAAGAAATGTTAATGCACAAAAAGAGTAAAAGTTCATCTTCTGATCAAAACAAAAGAAAATCAAAGCAATCTCATAACAAAATACCGGAAGGATTGAACTTCTTCTTGATCATGACTCATTAGAGAGTCCGAGCTGCCTAAGAATGCACTGTCTAGCTCTAGATCCGAAATCGGTTCTAAGCCCTTTCCTGATAATCAAACAAGACACTCATTTCTTATCAAACTTCAGAGTTTAAACCAACTGATAAAAAAATACTCTGAAATAGCTGGAAAAGGAACAATATCAAATAGAGAAACTATACCAATCTTGCTTCCTTTCTCACACTAATTTAAAGATGTGAATTGAATATATTCTCCATTGAAAAAGCTACTTCAAAATAATCATCAATGACTTGTCTGAATAAAACTTTGCTTTCTACGGTGATATTTCTTTTTTTTTTATCATAAAAATAAAATAAGAAAGATGTTAAGTTAATCCCTTTTGGAACTCACCAGTGGACTCAAATGAACCTTTGAACTCTTTCTTCCCATTTCTTTCTCCCATGGCAAATATTTTTCTAATGAAGGACTGAAAGCAGAGGAAGAAAAAGAAATAGATATTTAATGATATTAACTTCAAAAGGTACAAATTCAAGAGGAAAAAACAACAAAAAAAACTTTAGGATCCAAAAAACTGGGAAGAGATAGTAAGGGAGTTCATGAATCATTCACCTTCTTTCTTGAGTCTTGTTCTTTGAAAGTCATTGTTGATATTGGAATTTCTCATCAATTCCACTGACCCAAATCGAAGATCTACAGCAAAACAAATTAAAGTAAACATAGATTGAAATTTCATTCTCAAGAACGTCAAGAAACAAGGACTCAACACCAGCAACCATCCCCTGATCCATGATATCAATAATCTCCTTACAAATCAATAGCCAATGAAAATAAATTGAACTGAAGCCAATGGTTAAGACATAATCCAAATCAAGAAGCTAGAGATTCAAATCTATTTTGAATGAACAGAGCACAGACAGAACAGGAAACAAACCAGACAACAATGATCTAATGAAACCAAAAACTCAATAAATCCAAAGAAAACGCCAATATTACCATAAAAAGAAGCAAAACTCAGAATTAAGATTTGCTCAAGGAGGGACAGATTTGATCAAATTTAAAACCAAAGTTGCAACCCATGACAAGGTTGACAAGTGGGGATTATTGTTCTTATTCACGAGAAAGTCAACTGTCGGAGCAATGGCCATATATATATATATATAAGAAGAATTAAAACAAAATGAACTTCCACGATTTCCGCAGAATAGAAAATTTAAATGATAGAAAAGAAAAAAGAACCTGAAATTGAATGTTAGAGATTCTAGAAGAAATAAGCAAAATGTCTGATATTCAATGGAGTAGTCCGAGAAATTTGCTGTTCCAAAATGCATTGAAATTGAAGAAATGGCACAGTCATAGATGAACAGAAGAGGATAATAATAATAATAACCACGATCGATTTGATTGATGTGCAAATGGAGTGGTAAATTTTCTCGGGAAAATAAAGCGAGAAAGAAAATGTTTTTAGATTCTCTCTTTCTCGAAAAGAAATGGTCAAAAGTAGAGAGGAAAATCTCAAAATCACCTTTGAAGAAACGCCGAGTTCCGCAGTGTGTGATTTGTTCCTTTCATTGCTGCAATTGGAGAAGTTGTTTGATCGAAGTTCTTCAAATGTTCATCGCAAAATGGCGAAGGATCAAATCTTTTGATTGAAAACCTTTGTGCATCAAATGCAAATGGTTATCAAACGAAGAAGAAATGGATCAATTTCATGGAACTAAGTGCAGAGATGAAAGAAATTTGCAACAGATTCCCAAGTAAATGAAATGCTTTCAAATTTCTGTTCTTCCCCTTTTATAGAGCTTTGAGGGGAAGCAATTTCAGATGCTTTAATTTGGGTAGCATCCACATGGAACTCTTCATTTTGTTATGCTTTCTTTTGGGCTTTGTTCTATGTTTTTTTTTTTAGTTAAACTATTTCTATGTTTCTTATTATTTTAATTATTATTCATTTGTGATCTTTTATTTTTGGTCGAAAATTGTAACCGCTTAACTCCATCACTTGTTTTCCGCCCTTAAAATGTTTTGCTTCCCTCCCCAATCAAGGTGAGATCCACAATCTACCCCTTCGAGTACTAGTATCTTCACTAGCACACTGTTCGGTATCTCACAATCTACCTCTTCGAGGCCTAGTGTCCTCGCTAGCTCACCTTTCGGTATCTCACAATCTACCTCTTCGAGGGCTAGTGTCCTCGCTAGCACACCGTTCGGTATCTCACAATCTACCCCCTCGAGGGCTAGTGTCCTCGCTAGCACACCGTTCGATGTCTGCCTCTGATACCATTTGTAATAGTCTAGGCCCACTACTAACAGATATTGTATCTACCCCCTCGAGGGCTAGTGTCCTCGCTAGCACACCGTTCGGTATCTCACAATCTACCCCCTCGAGGGCTAGTGTCCTCGCTAGCACACCGTTCGATGTCTGCCTCTGATACCATTTGTAATAGTCTAGGCCCACTACTAACAGATATTGTATCTACCCCTCGAGGGCTAGTGTCCTCGCTAGCACACCGTTCGGTATCTCACAATCTACCCCCTCGAGGGCTAGTGTCCTCGCTAGCACACCGTTCGATGTCTGCCTCTGATACCATTTGTAATAGTCTAGGCCCACTACTAACAAATATTGTATCTACCCCTCGAGAGCTAGTGTCTTCGCTAGCACACCATTCGGTATCTCACAATCTACCCCTCGAGGGTTAGTGTCTGACTCTGATACCATTTGTAACAGCCTAAACCCACTACTAACAGATATTATTTGTTTTGGTCCGTTACGTATCGCGTTAACCTCACAGTTTTAAAACACATCTATTAGGGAGAGATTTTCACATCCTAAAAAGAGATGTTTCGTTTCGCTCTCCAGCCAATGTGATCTCTCACAAAAATGCATCATCTTAGTTTTAATTTTTATTAGTTCAACCATTATTCACAAATCAAACCAACTTTTTATAATAATTAGTATCTTATCTATATTTAAATTAGAAAAAACAAATAATATCTTAAATAATTAAATATTTTTTTGATTTAATGAGTCAAATTTTGAACTCCCAACGTGATGGGTTAAAACTTATAATAATAATAATAATAGTTATAATTATAAATATAATATTATTTTACATTCAAATTTCAAGACAATGGAAATTAATGAATGTAGCACTTAGAAAAAACTATATATATATATATATATATATATATATATTGAAAATTGTCTTAAAAAAGGTGACAAAATGGAGATTTTAAGGTTGTTTGATAATGTATTTTCCTAAAATAAAATATTGTTTGTGAACTTTGAGGATGGACAAAATTTATTATTTGTTATTATTATTATTTTATTAATGTTAACAAGAAGTAATAAATTAAGGGATTTGTTGAGTGCTATTTTTAAAGCTATTAAAAGAAAATTAGGAATAAGAAACATCATTAAACACATAAACTTCTTTGTACTATAAGAACTAAAGAAACCAACAATTAGTTGTCAAAAACATTCTCAATAATGAAATTACAATAGAAATATAAGATTAAAAAAATGGCTAAAAAATACATTTGCACTCGGTCACTACTTGACTCATATCACTTGTAATAGCCCAAACTCACCGCTAGCTAATATTATCCTCTTTGAATTTTTTCGAGCTTCTCTCAAAATTTTAAAACGTGTCTGTTAGGGAGAAGTTTTCACACCCTTAGAAGTAATACTTCGTTCTCTTCTCCGACCAATGTGGGATCTCATATGCACTCTCACCCTTGAGTAAGTCAACCAACTAGAATTTGGGTCGCTGTTGGCACGGACAACGTATGCTCAAGCCCTTAACCCCATTCCTTAGAAAATATTTTAGAGAACTGGAAAACGTTTTAAGAAAGCAATGTTATAAATTAACAAGCAAATACGCATATAACATTCTCTAGGTTCTTACTCTTTTTCCCGTCTATTTTAAAAAATTGTCCTTTTTCCGAAACTATTTTTATAATAATAAAAAAAGTGCAAGAACAACATTGTCATAACCCATCTACACATTTCATAAAATTATAAATTGTTATAGAACAAATAAAGTGAAAATGGGACCAAAAGATAATTATATAATAATTAAGAGGCAAAAACATGAGGGGAACCAAATGTTGGGGTAATGTTTGCCTCATTTACAAGCTAATGAAAAAAATAGAAAAGAGGTAGATCCTTAAATAAAGGGTTTTCTTAATATTCTATTAAAATAACAATGTGGTCCTCAAGAATTTAGAATGTTTGAAAACAGGACAATAACTTCTTTTAATGACCAACATAACCCATATGATATCCATCAACAAGATTCTTTCATTTACAAAGTAACCCTTTTTGGGGCAACTTTTCAGATATGTAACCTAAAGTTGATGCTTCAACTTACACAAAGATTAACAAAACAAATTGTTGATGCCAAAAGTGTTGGAGGGATAAAGAATCGACTCGGTTACTCGTACGAGATTGTAAACTCCACTTCACTTTAATATTGTCTCTACTTTTAGTTTAGTGTTAGAGCGGGTTTGACCACAAATACTGTTGACTAGAAGATGTATTATAAACAAACTTTTTTAAAAAAGTTCGGTAAGTAACAAAACAACAACAACAAAATATTCAACCGAGATATAACTCGATCGATTAAGTCAATCATCCTCGATTTGAATCCCGACCCCCACATGCTAGACTTACAAAAACAACAACCTGATATCTACATAGACTCGTTCAGAGAGTCGAGAGAGAAAAATTAGAATTTAAAGCTCGGTACGTGTAAGACTCCGAGAAGCGTAGGCTGATATCGACGGGCCTGCACAGTAAAAAAAAAACAAAACATAACCCCACATTCCATCTGCTTACAATGCCGAAGGAAAACAAAGAAGAGTAAAAGGCAACATCTGTGCTTACTAGCCAAAAGATTCTAGGAGTGAACAGGGAATGTAACAGTTACAAGGATAATACAAACTCGGAACACAATACATGGCTGCTGTCTCCGATCACGACTGCGTTGCCATCATAGAAACAGAATACGGTTCGTGACCGTGAACTCTCACACGGTAGATGCAAGTATGCGACGGGCTTCCATGGTTGGATGAGAAATCTAATCGGATCATGTCAACAAGTCCGGAGCCTGTTGTCTCCACCACGTTGAATGTCTGTGCATTGCTCTTTTCGAGATCGTACGTGAACTCGGCCAAGAGAAACATCTTCTCAGCATTGGCAGCTGAGGCAGCATCGTCGTCCCCTTGAAACCATCCAGATACCCTGCACGCCTTAGGCGCGCTTGATCTATCGTATGCTACGCTCTGTCCAGAGGAGTCAGATTGTGAAGCCTAGTTAGTAAAAAAGGAGGAAGCTGGCAGATGGTATAATCTAATAATACATATAAACAAAATCATAGATCCATCTGTAACACAAAATCCGAATTTCATCAGGCAAAGAGGAAGCTGGCAGCATCGTCCTATATCCAAACATTCAATACTATCGAAAGCGTAATGTATCCTCTTTAAAGCTAAAGCATTTATCCATTTAACTTTGAGAAACAGTTTGTGTGAGATCCCATATCGGTTGGAGAGGGGAACGCTCCCAAGTGGGATGGATTGTGAGATCCCACATCGGTTGGAGAGGGGAACGAAGCATTTCTTATAAAGTGTGAAAACCTCTCCCTAACAGACGAATTTTAAAATCGTGAGGCTAACGGTGATACATAACAGACCAAAGCGGACAGTATCTGCTAGCAGTGGGCTTAGGCCGTTATAGGCTAACGTGTGGAACCATTTGTGAAGCTGTTCAGTCTTCAAGGTTGTAAACTGAAGCAAGTGGGGATTTAGATGGCAGAATCTTTATCTGGGTGGAGGTTTAAAGACAAAGCCAGCCAGATCAGTGGAGGCAAAGAATGTTTAGAAATGCTCCTTGAAAAACTTGTAGAGGACTACGGGCGTTTTCCTTTTCTTAGACACGCCATTGAAGAATATTTTAAGCTCTATATTGGATTAGTAGAAAGAAGATGCCCTATCTTCAATCTTCATCATCCCCTTTTCAAATACAGGTTTCTCAAAGGATGTGTCATATACATACCATAGAAAAGAAGGTACTTTTGTACATCATTCTAAAATAACATGTGCATTATCAACCACAACCCTCCCAACCCAAAATAGCTGTCTGCTATTCAGTTGGGCAGTAAGGGTTGGAGAAGAGCAATCACTCATTTTTAAGACCAAAGAGGCGGGCGCAAAAGGGGAGAGAACTCTCCGTTCCTGGTTCTCCTGTAGCTGGATTCTCCGGAACCACAAGAATCCTTAATTAGAATGGGATTCCAACTCAATACTTTTGAGATTTTGAATCATCTACCACCCAGGTCTTCCTTTCCGGTGTATATCCCACAAAGATTAGTATAAAAACGTGCAACCTGACTTGTCCGAAGCACAATTAGGAAACGGTTTCGGAGGGCATGGTGTCCCTCTCTAGTGGGTAAGCACCACTTAAAACTAAGATCACAGCACCATTAAAACTTATGGAGGGCATGGTGTCCCACTTAACTATGCTGGTCTGTAGGATAGAACTTGTTACAGTAAAGAAAAAGGTAACAGAAACAGAGGTAGACGTGCAGGCCGATATATTTATCAGAAATAAATTCAATTTCCTTAGTCAGTGACACTCAAGTAGAGGCCCGCTCATCCCAGCTTAAGTATCTATAAATCTATTTCTCTTTTCTATGTCTCCTACTAAAACTAAACCACCCCAAAATAACGGTAACAACTCAAGCCCACCGTTAATAGATATGGTCCTTTTTGGACTTTCCATTCCGAGTTTCCCCTCAAGATTTTAAAACGCATCCACTAGGGAGAGGTTTCCACATCCTTATAAGGAATGCTTCGTTCCCCCCTCCAACCAATGTGGGAACTCACAATCTACCCCCTTGAGGGCCCAGCGTCCTTGCCGGCACACTGCTCGGTATCTGGCTCTAATACCATTTGTAACAGTCCAAGTCCATCCAGATTCTGTTGTGTAACTCTGAAAGACGTGTTTTAAAAACCTTGAGGGAAAGCCCGAAAGGGAAAGCCCAAAGAGGACAGTATCTACTAGCGGTAGGCTTCAGCTGTTACAATAACTAAGCAGATAAGGTGCAAGTATTGCATTTTTAACTATGCCTACGGTTCTCTTCACAACTCATGGAATACAGTGCAATCTTTTTCGTTTTAAATCAAAGCCATGGTAGTATCCACTAACAAATGCTCATTCATTTTCAGGCAATCCTAAAATATAAGTATTTACCATATAGAAACCCATATTTGGATATTAAAACAAAAACTCAAGACTGCAGATAAGAACATCACCTTGGCAACATGCTCTAGAGTAATAGCTTCTGGAACGATCGCCGTCCGCAGCCTAATTTGAACGAACCCGCTACTTCCTTTCAAGGGGAAGCACTGCCCGGGCTCCCCAAAACTCGGTTTCAGCATCTTATTCGCATTACTATGAACTCCATTCCTTGCACTTCTTGAAAACCAATTACTTGTTCTTCCTGTAAACGGCTCTGAATGCTTTACAACCATAGCCCCACCAGAAGCAAGAGCATAATCCACCCTACCAAGTCCATCAGCCGCATGCTTCTCAATCTCCATCTCAACCACCTCCCTTGCATAGGCTCTTATATCATCCAAATTTGCAAACCGCTCATCAATTTCACCACTCTTCGCCTTCTTCAATTCCTCGTAAATCCTATCGAATTCTTGCTTCGACAACCAATCCACGGCCGTTAACTCGCTCAAAGACCTTTCCAGGTCCTCCCCCTTATTCTGCAGCATCTTCAAACCGCTCTCAAGATCAGCAGTTTTTGCCTCAATCTTATGGTCAACTTCCCTTCTCAATCCCCCAACTTCGTTCTCGATCTTCCGATCGACGACCTCCACCTGCACCTGAATCATCTTAGTGGTAGTCTTCAAGAATGCTTCAACTTCTGCAATCCGTCCCTCAACTTCCGAAAACCCCATTTGATTTCCCACCGCTCCATCCCCTGACTTTAGGGCTAATTTCCTAATCATTTGAACCAACCCTAGAAGAACCATCAAAAGCACAATATTCTTCGTAACGACGCTAAGAATAGTCGCCCATCGAGGCTTCTCCGGTTTCGTAAGCGCCTTTCTACTCCGCCGCGGAGAAATGGTGGAATTCGCAACAGTTTTCTTGATCTGAAGTGGATCCCTAGAGGACCGCTCGAGAACAACCTCACCTCTAATCGAGTGATGGCTCATATCCCTACCATGTCCACCGGCGACCTTATCATCGGCCGCACCACCAGTCCCGGCAGTAGCAGTATTCGAAAGAGGATTCGCGCCATCCGTTGCCAACAATTCAATACTAGTCCCCTTCTTCTCCGAAACCAACACCGGCCTCCTCCGCGCCGCCGGATTCGCCGTTATCGACACGGTCGAAGCCGACATTTCTCTGGACAAAATTTCACGATTCCGAAATGCAAAACAAAAGCCCTAACAGTGAAGATCGAAATTGAAGAACATACGAACATACAAGAATGTAACGAGCAAAGAGATCGAAATGGAATTTTGTATACACTGAGATTTTGAAATTTCTGAGAAAAAACAGAGAAATTTCGAGGGAAAACGGAGGATACGGTGGCAGAATTTGATTTCCGAATCGAAAAAAATTGAGTGCATAAACTGAATTAAATTAACCGACGCATTGGATGAAAGCAACTGGCGTTTGAATTTTTTTTTTTTTTTCCACAGAGAAAAATAACCCTTTGTCTTGTTTCATTTCAGAATTACCGTTTATTATATCTATTTTTGTCGGGTAAAATACATTTATTTCTTTTTTAATTATTCAAATTTCTAAATTAATCGTGGAAAATACATTTTTAATTATGGAAATTGAAATTTATATTTGGTCTCCAAATTTTTTATTTAATTTCTAAATTAATCTTAACGTTTTAATTGCTACTCAAGTATAAAAAATAGAAAATTAATTAAAAAAATCAATTCATTTAAAAAATAGGGCAAAATATAATTAACATATTTTAGTCTTTCTTTAATTTTTTAATTTTTTTCTTAAATAGCATATTTCGGTTTCATTAGTTTTAGAAGATCGACACTAAACTATATATTATAAAAATGTAAATCTGATCATTTTAAAAAATGGTAATTTTATAATTTACTACCACAAATCCAATTTTTCATAATAAAATGGGTCTAAAATAATTTAATGTAAGAAAGTAAGGTGAAAATTTAAGTTTTAAAGGGCATTAATGTAAATTCACTAAATGATTTTAACAATATCTTTCGAGATAAAATAAACAAGAACAATGATCTTATCTTCCGCATACTTATGCATAAAGGTAAAAATGAACATTTTTTAAAATGTAGAAACATTACTAAAACTTGCACGGGTGAGAATCAAGACGATCGAGAGGGAATAAGCTAGGGCCTAGCGTCGTCGCTGGCACACCGCTCGGTGCTTGACTCTAATACCATTTATAACAGCCCAAGTCCACTGTTAACAAATATTGTCTACTTTAGCCCGTTACGTATCGTCGTCAGCTTCACAATTTTAAAATGCGTTTACTATGGAGATGGTCTAGCCCTACTCCACCATTCGATGACTAGCTCTGATACCATTTGTAACAACCTAAGTCCACCGCTAACAAATATTGTCAGCCATATCACCATCAACCTCATGATTTTAAAATGCATCTACTAGGGAAAGGTTTCCACCCCCTTATAAAAAAAAAAAGACTTTCGTTCCCCTTTTCAACCGATGTAGGATCTCACAATCCTACAGATATCAATACTTCACGGACTCAAAGGCATTACCATTCTATAGGCAAGCATGTTCGAGTATTTGTATAATTTAATCATTTAAAATTTCAAAAAAAAAAACTGAAAAAACAATAACCATAAATTTTTTTAATTTAATTTAATTTTTTTAATTTTATGAAACGGGGAAAATATATATTCAACCATTCTTTTTCGTTTGTTTTGAAGGCCAACTAAAAATTTTATATGACAATTCATAGAGACATACAAAGCTCCAATGGTCCCATTAGAATATCTCTCTACCACTTCATATAACAGAGCACTAAAATAAGTACAAACAAAACCTGATGATAGTTACAAACAAACTATCAAGAACCAACCATACACTTTATGAGTAAGAGAAGCCGAGCTCCAAGTTAGAACCGCGCTGACGATGTTCTTCGAAGCTGATACTTCGGCTCGGGCGAGGGGGCCGATGGTAGCATATTTTCCAGCTCCTACAGGTAAAACAAACTCCTTAAACCAAGAACGAAACAATTAAGTAGATACAACCACAATATTTACGGTACCCTTTGGGATCGAGTAGGCGATGATGGTACAAAATCCAGTTTAAACGAATCCTATGATCCTATCTTCTATCGATTGTTTCAACGCTTCCCGTTAAAGAAATAATTTGGTATCAACAAATGAGTGGTTTAAACTTGAAACTTATTTGGTCTGGTCGAGCGTTTTCAAGAAAATCGTCTTTTCGCTATAGTATGTTAGTCAGTGGATTTTCAGGTTAGAGATGAAAGTTGAAGTGTTATTCTTTGGTAACAAAGTAATGGGGTACTAAAGGTCAAAAAGGAAAGGATAAGTGCATTAATTCATGCTCCCAAGATACTAGAATGAAAATACTAAACGTGAGGGTTGCGCTCGTTGCGAGACTTAACCCAACACCTTACGGCACGAGTTGACGACAGCCATGTACCACTCGGGGAGAAAATCTACCCAAAAAAGCAAAAGGAACCTAAAGGATAAAAGGGTCATTGTCCCTTTTCCTAAAGAGGGGTCAACCTGTAACAGCCCAAGCCCACCGCTTGCAAATATTGTCTGTTTTGGCCCGTTACGTATCGACTCAGCCTCATGGTTTTAAAACGTGTCTACTGGGGAGATGTTTCCACACCCTTATAAGGAATGCTTTGTTCCCCTATCCCACCGATGTGGGGTCTCACAATCCACCCCCTCGAGGGCCGAGCGTCCTCGCTCGCACACCGCCCGGTGTCTGACTATTTATACCATTTGTAACAACTCAAGCCCACCACTAGCAGATATTGTCTGCTTTGGCCCGTTACGTATTATCGTCAACCTCACGGTTTTAAAACGTGTCTACTAGGGAGAGGTTTCCACACCCTTATAAGGAATGTTTTGTTCCCCTCTCCGACTGATGTGGGATCTCACAATCCACCTCCTTAGGGGCCCACGTTCTAGCTAGCACACCGCCCGGTTACTTTTCTAGCATGATTCTAAATGCATAAATAAGACATTTCTGCTGGCTTAAGCTCCTTGAACTTCTCTTGATTATTATTGATGCAAGGACAAGGCTTCTTTTCAGAGCTGATAAAAGAGGAAAGACCACTAGATTTATTCTTTCGGGTTTTGTTCTATACGACGCAATTGTATTGTGATAGCATCCAATAAAATGACATGAAACTTATAGGATGAACTCTGATCTAAAGAGCGTGTGTTCATCCTCGTACGTCGTTAAGAACCCGACACAATCTAGTAAATCATAAGATGGGTAGCAATGTACAAAACATAAAAGCATCACCTAATAAGAGGACACGTGTTTCGAGCCCTTCCTCTGCAAATCTATATATATATATATATACATATATATATATATATATATATATATTCCACATCCAGCCATGTTCGAGTTTGAAGAAAACTAACCTTTCGTTTCCTGAGCCTTTCGTTTTCCTCTTCCAAACGCGAAACTTTGTTCTCCAGTTCATTGGTATAAGCCTGTTCAAAGTGTCAACTAAGTTATACATATTGAAGTGCTCCTAACTTTTAACTCTACAGGAGCTTTTTTAAAAATTACCTGCTTCCTTGCTCGTGAACGAGCGGCAGATTCCCGATTCTTGATCATCCTCTTCTGTCTACGCTCGACGGTTTTCTCGATCATGTCTTCAGACGCTCCCCTTTTCCTTCCAGATGTCTGTGTGTCAGATAACGCTCCCATCAATGGCGTTGGCAATGGCAACTGATTGTCTACATATGGACCATCCATCACGGTGCCAGCCCCCACGTGCATCGGTTGAGGAATAGACTGGCTCGGCATGTAAATGCCCATCATTGCTGTTTGTTGAGTCTGATATTGAACTTGGGGGAACGGCATCCACTGTCCTTGTTGGGGGAACTGTGGGGTGATGTTTGCATCCATTTCAACAACAGGACCTGCACCTTTCTTATTCGGTGACGTCTCAGCAACGACCCCGGCTTTAACCAGAAAATCTTCCAATGTCATCTCTCCCAACGTAGGTTGTCGTTCACAAGACTTCTTCTCCTCACTATCTTTGCTTTGTTGAATGTCTCTCCACACCTCGTCAACCGTCTTTTTACTCAGAACACCAGTCAACGTGAGACTACCCTGACGTTGTTGGGGCGCTAGATTCGACAAAACAGTATTGTCTTCATTGTCCTTACCGACGTTTTGGTTAGCCTCAGCAGTCCACACATTCTTAAGAAGCTCATCAAGATTCATGCTGGTTAATGGCTTTCCTAGATCACCCAACTGGTTTTGGACCTCATCCAAAGTGAGACTATATAGCGAGTTTTGTCGAACCAATGGCTCCAATTGCGATTGTTTGCCATTCGGATCACCTCCGCCTTGAGACCCCATCGTTTGAATCCCCATTCACATAATCCAACTCAAATTTTAATCCATAGCTCAAATGAAAACTTCGAAAACCACCTCATTCAACTCGGTTTCGAGAAACGAAGCAGATTAGTTATACAAACAACCCAATGAAGCTCTGCAAAAGATATGCACAAGATATGAATCAAGAACTAATTCAAATATATATGCATATCAAAAGCTAACTGCAGAAGATATGAATCAAGAACTAATTCAAATATATATACATATCAAAAGCTAACATGCAGTCACTCAAAAGTAAACTTTTAAGACCCCAGCAAATTGTTAAGGATTATTGGGAGGGAGTCCCACATTGGCTAATTTAGGGAATGATCATGGGTTTATAAGTAAGGAATACATCTCCATTGGTATGAGGCCTTTTTGGGGAAGCTCAAAGCAAAGCCATGAGAGCTTATGCTCAAAGTGGACAATATCATACCATTATGGAGAGTCGTGATTTCTAACATGGTATCAGAGTCATGCCCTTAACTTAGCCATGTCAATAGAATCCTCAAATGTCGAACAAATAAGTTGTGAGCCTCGAAGGTGTAGTCAAAAGTGACTCAAGTGTCGAACAAAGGGTGTACTTTGTTCGAAGACTCCAGAGAAGGAGTTGAGCCTCGATTAACGGGAGGTTGTTCAAGGGCTCCATAGGCCTCAAGGGAGACTCTATAGTGTACTTTGTTCGAGGGGAGGATTGATGAGAATTATTGGGAGGGAGTCCACGTTGGCTAATTTAGGGAATGATCATGGGTTTATAAGTAAGGAATACATCTCCATTGGTATGAGGCCTTTTTGGAGAAGCTCAAAGCAAAGCCATGAGAGCTTATGCTCAAAGTGGACAATATCATACTATTATGGGGAGTCGTGATTCCTAACATGGTATCAGAGTCATGCCCTTAACTTAGCCATGTCAATAGAATCCTCAAATGTCGAACAAATAAGCTGCGAGCCTCGAAGGTATAGTCAAAAGTGACTCAAGTGTTGAACAAAGGGTGTACTTTGTTCGAGGACTCTAGAGAAGGAGTCTCGATTAAGGGGAGGTTGTTCGAGGGCTCCATAGGCCTCAAGGGAGGCTCTATAGTGTACTTTGTTCAAGGGGAGGATTGTTGAGAATTATTGGGAGGGAGTCCCACGTTGGCGAATTTAGAGAATGATCATGGGTTTATAAGTAAAGAATACATCTCCATTGGTATGAGGCCTTTTTGGGGAAGCCCAAAGCAAAGCCATGAGAGCTTATGCTCAAAGTGGACAATATCATACCATTATAGAGAGTCGTGATTCCTAACATGGTATCAGAGTCATGCCCTTAACTTAGCCATGTTAATAGAATCCTCAAATGTCGAACAAATAAGTTGTGAGTCTCGAAGTGTAGTCAAAAGTGACTCAAGTGTCAAATAAAGGGTGTACTTTGTTCGAGGACTCCAGAGAAGGAGTCGAACCTCGATTAAAGGGAGGTTATTCGAAGGCTCCATAGGCCTCAAGGGAGGTTCTATAGTGTACTTTGTTCGAGAGGAGGATTGTTGAGAATTATTGGGAGGGAGTCCCACGTTGGCTAATTTAGGGAATGATCATGGGTTTATAAGTAAGGAATACATCTTCATTGGTATGAGGCCTTTTTGGGGAAGCCCAAAGCAAAGCCATGAGAGTTTATGCTCAAAGTGGACAATATCATACCATTATGGAGAGTCGTGATTCCTAACATGGTATCAGAGCCATGCCATTAACTTACCCATGTCAATAGAATCCTCAAATGTCGAACAAATAAGTTGTGAGCCTCGAAGGTGTAGTCAAAAGTGACTCAAGTGTCAAACAAATGGTGTACTTTGTTCGAGTACTCCAGAGAAGGAGTCGAGCCTCAATTAAGGGGAGGCTGTTCGAGGGCTCCATAGGCCTCAAGGGAGGCTCTACAATGTACTTTGTTCGAGTGAAGGATTGTTGAGAATTATTGGGAGAAAGTCCCACGTTGGCTAATTTAGGAAATGATCACGTGTTTATAAGTAAGAGGCCTTTTCGGGAAGCCCAAAGCAAAGCCACGAGAGCTTATGCTCAAAGTGGACAATATCATATCATTATGGAGAGTCGATTCCTAACACAAATTTCTGTTATTTCATAAACAGAGTTAAATGGTAGATAAAACCCAGCATGCAGAGACATAATACAGAGCCAATAGCTTTCACTGATCAAGAACTGAGAAAACTCTAAAGCTAAACCCATAACCCAACAATATTTAACACAACAAAAACATATTAGAGCTAGAGAAATGCATCATAACAAGGATCAAAAGCTACTCTTCTGAAGAAAACTGCAAGAAATTGAATCCAAGACAGATTTTGAATCTTTGATCAAACTAAGAACAGGAAATTTATTAAACTTCTCAACAAAAGAGATTCACATCGATGAACAAAGTGAAAACACACAACAAGAACAGCTCTGCATGTAACAATATCAATGAGTTCCACTGAAAATCTCAAAAAACTCAAGAAACCCAAATGGGGGAAACACAAAAACAACATTCTGGAGTGAATCCAAGTAGCTAAAACACAAATTTCCAGAGAAAAACAAACAAAAAAGGCTCAAGAACATCACAATGAACAGAAATCTCAAATGGGTAATACATAGAATCAAAAAAGAAGGCTAAAAAATGGAAAAAGGAGAAGGAAAAGGAATTAAAGTGATACCTGAAGAAGAATTCAACGAAGAACAAGAGAATGATCTGGAAAGTGTAAAGAAATAGAGTGAATTGAGAATAAAAGCATCAAAAATGCATCATTTGGGATGAATTAATAACAGAGAAAAGAAGAAAAAATGGGGGGGAAAATGGAAGAAAATGGAAGAGAAGGCCAAGCCCAGGTGTGAGAGTGGGATGTGGAGAAACAAAAGGGAAAATTATATAATTTTTATTGTCTGAAAATAATAAAATAATAATAATAATTTTTTAAAAGGAAAAAAAAATTTTAATTGGCCAAATTTCTGAGTCTTCGTTCTTAGAGTTTTGGAATTGAAGGAAAAATAATTCCATGTTCACGCCCTCATGCTGTAATGATGAGACCCCATTTTCATTTGTCTACTTCTGCCACCATTTACGAGGGTTCTGTTCCCCTCCACACTCTATAAATAATTTTATTTTTACAGAATTTTTAATAATATTATATATATGAGAAAAAAAAAAGTAATATTTTTTAAAAATAACTATTGAATTAAAAATTATGTAATTTAGTTTGTACCGTTCGAAAAAGTTATAACTTTTACGAGAGTTTTCTGGCGAAATTTGGCGAGCGTTTATGAATTAATTGAATTTGTTGGTATTAAAAGCTTATATCGGAAATAATTTAGTTTCCATGTATAGTTCAAAAAAAGCGAATCTTTAAACACGTGTATGCAATGCACAAGTTGGACTACTGACCTATAAAAATACGAGAAATATTTATTTTGGTTCATAAATAATAATTCTCATAGAAATATGAAGTCGTCTCTATTTTTTTTTTAAATATTGAGGTAGATTTCAAGCATTTAAGTTGAATATGAGATTGGCAAACTCGTACGAGTTTTTAATCGTTTAGGGTAAATAATGTCACTATTTCTATACTTGTCTACACATTAACCTTGAATTTACATAGAAATGCAAAATTTCTGTAATGTATGCATCTCTATACGTGTACATTCAGAGTACCAATCAAATATGGTCCCAATAACGTGTAAAAAACCATCCAACAAGTTCAATATAGTTTTAAACGTGTAAAAGTCTCACATCGACTAGTTTAGGGAATGATCATGAGTTTATAATCAAGGAATACTATGAAATACTATCTCCATTGGTATGAGGCCTTTTGGGAAAGCCCAAAGCAAAGTCATGAGAGCTTATGCTCAAAGTGGACGATATCATATCATTGTGGAGATCCGTGATTTCTAACATGGTATCAGAGTCATGCTCTAAACTTAGTCATGCCAATAGAATCCTCAAATGTCGAACAAAGGGTGTATTTTGTTCGAAGACTCCAAAAGAAAAAAAAAAGAGTCAAGTCTCGTTTAAGGGGAGGCATACTTTGTTTGAGGGGGGGGGTGTTGGATGAAAGTCCCACATCGGCTAATTTAGGGAATGATTATGGGTTTATAATCAAGGAATACTATAGAATACTATCTCCGTTGATATGATGCCTCTTGGGGAAACTCAAAGCAAAGTCATAGAGCTTATGCTCAAAGTGACAATATCATACCATTGTGGAGATCTGTGTTAGGTGATTCCTAACACAGATGATCATTGAAACGAGTAGTATATTATCCTCGTCCGAGCGTTGAGCGCTCGGGATCTAACTGGATCTGTATTCAAATACTTGACGGCATACATCTGTTTGGCCTCCTCCAAACCATCAACCTTTCGTCACAGCTTCTAAGAGTTCATTGGCATCTATTGTATGTATGTTTGCTTAGTTCCAATGCATCGACCAAACATTGGGCGGTTGCTAGCGAGGACGCTGAGGTCCCCTTCCTTATAAAAGTGTGGAAACCTCTCCTTAGCAAAAATCGTGAGGTGGACGATGATACGTAACGGACCAAAATAGACAATATTTGTTAGCAGTGGGTTTGAATTATTAGACGACGAATACTGGATGTTACTGTCTGCCTTGCATCTAGTAGATACCTCAGATGCTCATGGCTTTTTCGGATGTTGTCTAGGCGGGTTGTTCGGTGGAGGGTCATGACTACCATTGGGCAGTTCTGCATATTCGGACGGTCTAGTGTACGAATTTTGTTTCGATAAGATCTTCCGAGCTAGAGGAGTGAAATGATGCACTCGTCTTCGAATTCCTGACTTGCAGTGGATA